>CM066159.1:8755000-10005000 GCA_033617975.1 Populus alba x Populus glandulosa
AAGGTGCCGCGAGCTATAACACTTTTGATGATGAGCTTGGAGGGGTCAATCTCCCATTCTTGTCTTGCTATGGTGGTACTGTTATTGTTACTGGCGAGTCTTGGGGTTTCTTCATCTCCTTCTCCTTGATCTCCATCTTTCTTGTTTTTGTTTTTGTCCATAGTCCATGCCCTACTCAAATGCCTTTGCAGTTGCTCGTCCAAGCTCTTGAGATCTATTTGATCTGCTCTCACATACCCACCATCGCTCTCACTCTTCTGGTCCTTCATCTCTCTCTTCTATTTCTGCAATTAGATAGACCGAAAGAAAACTTTGAAGTGCGTGCGGGCGCAAACGGGGACAGAGACAAACCGTAACTACCTGCGGACGTACGTGGGTTTTTGTTTTTTAGAATTTCAAGGTTTCACTGTGTAGCTTATCTATAAGGATATGTTGTGATACTGACGACGACGACGACGACGACGTTGCTGTTCTTGTAAATTGTAATTATGGCAAGCTAGTGAGCTTTCGAAGACCAAAGAATTAGTCGGAACACTCTTCAATATGGTCCGGTTCCCACGCTTTTATCTCTCTCCCTCGCGTCACTCGCACACGTCTAGCTATCACCCAGCCCACAAAAGTACCTTATCGAAGTTTAGTTTTCCCCCTCCTCATTTCCTCATCACTCATAATTATTATTTTTTCTACCATAAATGTAAGTTGGTTTAAACTTTATTTATTTACCTTTTTAGACAGTTGATTAAGGTTATAATAACGTAATTTTTATATAATTTAATTTTAAAATTTTAAATTAAAAAAAAAATGATTCGAGTTTTAACAATTACATCAAAATTGATGATAATATCAAAAAGATTTCTATAACCTGGACATTATTTTTTACTGTTAAATTTTCTTTGATCCAAGCTGCAGTGGTGCGGGAGGTAAATTAGTCACCTACTATCTCTCAAGCTTTTGCCGAGTTAAATTGAAGTTAGATTAGTTGAACCTCTTTATTACCTAGTTTTAGAGCATGTTTAATTTATAATTAGATTTCTATGTCTGACATATTGTTAACAATAATTTATTAACTCACTAGATATTCAACACGTGTCTATATAGTCAATTTAACATTGTTTTGAATTTTTTGAAGTAAAAAATGGCTTGGAAATTTATTTTTTTCATTTTCTAAAATTTAAAAAATTAAGAAAAATGATCGAATAGAGAATACTTTATTTCTTTTGGTTTTGAATTAACTTTTTTTCTTCGGTGACAACCTCGCTGGATCCTGAAGTTAAATACACTTGTGTGTGCGTGTATATTTTTCGTTTCCAAATTCATCAATTAACCTTCAAATTAAAAGAAGTTCTTCAAATGGAAATTAGATTATGGGGTTTTAATAATAAATTTAGGAAGAGGAGAGACTCGACACTAAGCTAACATGGGATTTTAGATTATATTTTAAAATGTAATTGAACTCGTGTTTTTAAAAATATATAATTTTTTTTATTTTTTTTATTTTTTTATATTATTTTAATATATTGATATAAAAATAATTTAAAAAATAAAAAATATTATTTTAATATATTTTTTTAAAAAAATACTTTAAATCATAATTAGTATGACACTTTTAAACTCCGTAGACTTGTGTATGTTAACATTTAACACAATATCATACCATAGCCATATGCATAAATTAAAGTATAACTTAGTTGTATTATTATAGATTAAAAGAGATACAAGATCACCCATATTATTGCATCAGTAATTTATTCTGACGATATATATGAAAATCAAAGTGATGAATGTAAATATGATGATCACCCAAGACAGGGATTTAGGCCGCAATAGCAATCGAAATCAGCTTCTGCTACGTACTGGCAATGAGCATCTGTGCAACCTGGTGGGCAGCGGGAGGGACAATCAGAGTCACTTGAACAATATCCAACGGCTTCAACTCCATCTAGAAAACCTGCAGCAAAATATTATTGTTTTTTTTCTTATTTATATATGTGTTGATTTGTCAATAATTAAATAATTTTGGTGTTTATGAATGCAATAAAGCCATGATCTTTCAAGACTGTGATCCTTAAAAGTTAAGCAGAGGACGAAGTACATAGCTAGTAAATTTGGAGAGAAAAAAAATATGAGAGAGACTTACAGGTAGTAGAAAATAACAAAACAATCACGAACACCAACTTGAAAGAAGCTTTCTCCATTTTTATTTGTTTTTTTTTTCTCTTGTAGTATTGTGTTTGTTGAGAAAAGTTGGTGTATAAAGAAATTCGAGGTTGTAGGTATTTATAGAGAAGAAAACATGAAATTCATGTAGCACGATAAGGATATATTTCCTTATGTATCAGATATCAATAAGTTTTTAAATTATTTCAAATATGTTCTTTTAAATTTAATTTATATAATTGAAAGATTTCATTTATATGATTGAATGATTTGTTTCTATAATTGAATAAATCATACTCCATAGCCCTTGTGTTGATTTAATATATTTCTGTGTATGTTTTCAAATGATAGATGCTGAGAACTTCTAGGTACGTAGTATGTATAGAGAAGAAATAGTAATATTCTTGCGGGATAATAAGTTTCTTAAGAAATATAGAATTATTTTGTTTTATTATTTCTTAATGGTAAAATAATCTCTTTAGTTTTCCTTGTTTTAGCCTATATATAGTTTTTTTTCATATTTAAATTAAGTTAATCTTTTTCAAGTAATTCATTACGTTATACAGTATCAATGAAACCATAGCATTCTCTCTTTATTTTCTTTGGATTTTTTTTGGAATGATCATATAATTCATTCAGTTTCTCCAATTTAGTATTGCGTTTTTTTCTTTTTTTGCTTTTTCTTTTTTTTATTTGTTTGTTGATTATTACTACTGAAAGAGATTATTCGCTTCAGTCTGTAAATGTGAAATTGAATGGAAAGAATTATTCGTATTGGAGTTATGTGATGAGAAATTTTCTTAAGAGTAAAAATATGTGAGGATATGTTAATGGAATACTTGTGAAACCTAAAAATACTAACGAGAATTATGTTGTTTCGATAAATGCTTGGGAAGTAAACAATCCAAAGATTATTACATACATTGACAATTCTATTGAGCATTCCAAAGGTTATTCACTCAATCAAATTCTGAAAAGCAGTATCAATTGGAGAACAACTTGCAAGCTCTTCACTAGAAGAATATAAATATTCAAGGGTTTTATTCTACTATGACATATCTTTGGGATCAATTAGCTCTTACAGAATTAGTAGAATTAAAGACATATAATGCCTATATTGATCGTATAAATTGGTATAGTTTTTAATGACACTTCACGATAATTTTGAAGGATTTAGAGATTCAATTTTGCATCATTATCCACTTCCTTCTCTTAACTCAATTGTCAGTGAGTTATTGGCTGAAGAAATACATCTTCAATTTTATTTTGAAAAGGGAACTCTCTCTAACTCTAATCTTTTTTTTGCTAGTAGTGCCTTCTAAGTCATTCTTCATTAATCAGAATAAGCCTTACACAAAGGTTGCCTTCGACGAGTGCAATTTATATAAGTAGAAAGGTCATTGGAAGGCTTAAAGTCCTAAGTTGAGACAGTAAAATCAAGCCTGAAAACATGATACTTGGTCATAATTTAATGCTCATAGACCACCTTAAGATTATAGAACAACACACCATAATATTGCAGGAACAATCTCATCAGATCATTTCACCAATCCTAGTACTCAACCTGAGCAATTTTAAAAGTTTTTCTCCTTACAGCCACAAGCTATGTCTGCTTCTTCTTTTGTAGGTCAGTTACCTCATAGTTCTTTAGGTATATTATATTTTGAATAAGTCTTGAATTCTAATGTTGCACATCATATGTCTCCAGATTCTTCATCTTTTGTTTATATATCCCCTTCATCTTTTATTCATGTCATGATTGATGATGGCACTCATATGCCCTTAGTAGGTGTTGGTTCTATTGTTACACCTCACTTGTCTCTCTCTAATGTATCTTATTTCAAACCTCATATTAAATCTTGCTTCTATTGGTCAAATATGTGATTCTAATGATTATTTAGTCATTTTTTTTCTTCTTCTTTTTATTGTGTGTTGGATCTGGAATCTCAGAAGATGATTAGGACAAGCCGTAAGGAGAAGGGACTCTATATTTTGGATCAGTTAAGAGTGTCAGTTGTTGCTACTACTAATTTTGATTTGTCTTCTTTTCTCTTTTTTTTCTTTTAGTTTTTATTTATGGCATTCTCGTTTGGGTCACGTTTCATCTTCTCGTTTGAGATTTTGGCATCTACTAGAACCTTAAAAAATTTACAAACTTATGATATTTCTGATTGTAATGGATGTAAACTAGTAAAAGTTTTTGCTTTACCTTGTAATCAAAGTATTTATGTTTCTTTTTTTTCATTTAATTTGATTCATTCTAATGTATGGGGACCTTTTCATATTTCCATAAAAGGAGAGTCTCGATATTATGTTTCTTTTATTTATGATCATACTCGTTATTATTGGGTTTATTTAATGAAACATCGTTCTGAATTCCTTGAGATATATACAGTCTTTCGAGCTCTTGTCAAAACGTAACATTCTACTGTTATCAAATGTTTTAGGTGTGATTTGGATGGGGAATACACCTCTAATAGATTTTGTGAGTTGCTTACCTTAGATAGAATTATTCATTGAACCTTGTGTATAAATACTCATGAGCAAAATAGTGTTACTAAAAGAAAACATAGGTACATTGCTGAAACTGCTCATTCTCTCTTATTATATGCTTCAGTTCCTTTTGTGTTTTAGGATGAAGCTATTCTTACTATTGTAAGTGTGATTAATACAATTTCCTCTTCTCATATTTCAGGTTTATCGCTTGTTGAAAAGTTATATGGGTTTGACGTAACATGCCCCTAATTATTTTTTCTTTAGAGTTTTTAGTTTTACTTGTTTTGTTTTTATCCTCATATAGAACGCAATAAATTGTCCTCTCGATCTACTATTTGTGTATTTCTTGGTTATGGCGAAGGTAAAAAGGGGTATTGTTGTTTTGATCCAATAACTCAAAAATTTTATGTGTCTCGTCATGTTGTCTTTTCTTGAGCATGTACCTTTCTTTTCCATTTCACCCACTACTCATAACTTGACTAGATTTGATATTATTCATATAAATTATTTTTCTAAGGATTCTTATAGTTTATCATTTTAAGTTCTTAGTACCCCTACCTCTTATTATGTTTGACCAATTTGTACTGATCATTCTAAAAGTACTGACACTTTACACTCTGGCATACCTGAAGCGTCATTCTTCTTTGTGGTCCTGTTAACTTCGTCTGATATTGTGGATCTACCTTTACGTCAAACCATACACATTCGCAAGTTCATAAAGTTATCAGATTTTGTCTATTCTTATTATTATTCATCATTTACTTTTTTTTTTAGCTTCTATTCATTTTTTCTCTAGGCAATTCTTGATCCTCTTTGGTAGCAATCTATGGATGGGGAACTTTTTGTTTTGCATAAGATAGATACTTGGAATTTGGTTCATTTACCTCCTGGTAAGAGTGTTGTTGGGTTCACGCTGTACCAGAGGTTGCTACATCCGAAACTATTTCTCGCACCTCGGGAGTCACTCCAAAGGCTGATCTTTCAACGGTTGTTGCAGCTGGTGTAATGGATTCTGATTCTCGACGATTCGTTAGAATCGTCATTGGGTGTATAAGATTAAAACTAATTATGATGGGTTTATTGAGCGATATAAAGCTAGGTTGGTTGCAAAATAATACTTTCAACAATAGGGTATGGATTATGAGGAGACATTTGATCCTATTGAAAAAATGACTACTATTAATACTTTTATTATAGTAGCTTCGGTTCGTCAGTGACATATCTCTTAACTTGATGTTAAAAATGCCTTCTTGAATGGAGATCTTTAATATGAAATTTATATGAAGCCCCTCCTAGTGTTTCACATTATTCTAGATACGTTTTCAAGCTAAAAAAAGTCTTACATGGTCTTAAACAAGCACCTCGTACTTGGTTTGAAAAATTCTTTGTCGATCTCTTCCTTTAGTTTTGTTTCTAATAATCATGATTCAACTTGTTTTGTTAAGTGCATTGTTCTAGTCGTATTATTCTGTCTTTATATATTGATGACATGATTATTACTAGTGATGATATTTGTTGTAACCCATTTCTAGATCCCCACATAAAAAATAATAAAATACAAAAAAATTCAAAAAATATATTATCAAAAAATAGAACAGTGAAAAAATGCCAAAGCGCCCTAAAAATGCTCAAAAATTGATTGAGGATGTTCAAAAATCAAAAATTAATTTTTGACAGTATATCATTGACTGATGAGAGCCCCGATGATAAAGACAATTCAATTTGTGGAAGAAAAATGCAAAATCAGAAGTTTTTGGACTCAATTAAATTTTATTAAAGGTTTAATTGTATTTATGAAGATTTTAATTGCAAGAAAAATTGATTTTGGAGTTAATTTGGGCTTTAATTAGGAGAAATTAATTTTCTGGGGTCAAATTATAATTTTTGGAAGTTAATTTGGTCAAATCAGGGGCTTAATTGCATAAATATTGAAGTTTATGGCCAATTAGGGACTTAATTGAAGAAATCCGAGACCAAGGACTACATTGTAAAGCGCGCGAAAATTAAGGGCCTGCTTTGAATCACGCGTTTTGGCGCCTTTTCCTTTTAAATGAAACGGCGCGTTTTGACTAAAACGGCGCCGTTTCATGCACTATTTAAAAAAAAAAAAAAGGAAAACTCAAAACGGTGCCCTTTTGAACGGCACCATCGTCTTCTTCCCCTGGACGCGCAGAGAACAGGGGAGAAGAAGATTTCTTTTTTCTCTTCTGTTTTCACCGACTTTACTTTCCTTCTTTTGCTAAAAAAGACGCCGAAACAAGGACACCACTTGCCGACCACTTTCCACGTGTTGGACGAGCGTTGGACGGGCGGCAGCACACCGGCCACCACCATGATGTCCCCCCCCTGTTTTTCACCTATAAAAACAAGGGAGGAGGAGAAGAAAAAAAAGCAGACCGAGGGAGAGAGAAGAGGGAGACGAACCGAGAGAGAAGAGAAGAGAAGGGAGAGGGCAGAGAAGAAGAAGAAGAAGAAGAAGCAGCAGGAAAGAAAACAAGAAAAACAGAAGAGAGAGAGAAGGGAAACGCAGAACCACCGTGCCTCCGCCACCATCGCCTCCGCTTCCACCAGCAGCACCGCCTCGACGCCACCGCAGGTAACCCCGTTGCCCCGTCTCCTTCTCCTTTTGCTGCTGCCTTCTCTCTTTTATTTTCATGCAGAACGTGAATTAATTCACGTTCTGCAACTGCTGAGAGGCTGGTTACTGTGCTTATGCACAGTAACCAGCCCATTTAGTCTTGGGCCGGTTTGGCCCAGCCCACTGATATGGGCCGGACCCGGCCCATTTCAATATTTTTTTTTAGAAGTTTTTTTTTTTACAATTTTCTCGGCACATTTTTTTTTTTATCAATTTTGCTTAATATCGGTATGTATTTTACATCGTAAAAATATAAATTCGGTGTTAAAATACCCGGTTTTCGTCCCGCGGTACTGTTCACCCGGCCCATTCTGAAAGAAAAAAATCAAAACATATTTTTTTCAGCATTTTATAATTTTTCCGCGACGTTTTTATGTCATTTTGATTAATATCGGGCAGTATTTTTATGTCATAAAATACAAATCCGGTATTAAAATACCCGGTTTTCGGCAAAAACTTCCAAAAATACAAAAAAAACAACAATTAAAAAAAAATGTTTTTGTGCATACGGCCAAGTGTCTCAAATGTAAAATATCATATCGTATTTTTCATATGTCAAAAAATAATATTTTAGCATGCATTTTGGCTTTAATAACCAGTTTATTAAAGTCAAGAGAACATTGGCCAAAATCTCAAAAACAACAAAATATTTTATTTTGTTTGATTTTAGTATCAAGGATTATGAATTTATACGTAAATCGTATTCCTGATAAAAAAATATATATATATTTTCTTTTGACGACTTCGAATAGTTAGTTTTTTACCCGATAAAGATAAGGATCTCCTTACGGAGGAGGACTTTTCTTAAATCGTAAACGAACCAACAATTCAAAAACCACAACACGATTTTAGATTTTATCAGACATTAAAACAATGCAGCCTACCTTAGGTAGGGCGTAGTTGGGGTGCTAATACCTTCCCTTTACGCAACCAGTCTCCGTACCCGATCTCTAAAGACCAGTTAAGGTTCCTAGTAACCAGAAAACTAGGTGGCGACTCCCAGTCCATATTTTCACTTATAGAGACAAGAATTCCTTGTCTCTCCCTATTTTCCAGGAATAAATATTCCGATTTTTCCTGAGGGTGGACGATCGTCGCGCCGTCGCACACGTGCGACAATATTGATGGTTTTTAGTTTTGAAAACAGAGTTTGTTAAAGAGTTTGAAATGAAGGATTTGGGTTCTCTACAATTCTTTCTACGTATTGAGGTAGTTTACTCACCCAGATGTTATCTTCTTTCACAGTTAAAATATGTTACAGAATTTCTTGAACGAGTTAGACTTATTGATAATAAGACTATAGATACTCTCATTGAGGTTAACATAAGATATTCTTCTTCTAATAATTTACTTTTGCCAGATCCTATTTTATATTTTACTATTATTGGGAGCTTGATATGTCTCACTATTACTCGTCTAGATATTACATATGTTATTCATTTTGTTAGTCAGTTTGTTGTTTTTTTTACTTTCGTTCATTAGGCAGCTGTTTTTTATATTTTACAATATCTTCGGGGTACAGTTTTTCAGAGTCTTTTACTTCCATCCACCTCATATTTGGAGCTACCTGCATACTTTGATGCTGATCATTACAGTGATCCTACAGATCGTCAGTCTGTTACTAGTTTATATATCTTTTTGGGTGATTTTGTTATTTCTTGGAAGAGCCAGAAACAAACTATTGTTTCTCAATCTTCAACCGAAGCAAAGTATCGTGCTATGACATCTACTACCAAAAATGTTCTTTGGTTACTTGTAGATATGAGAGTTTCTTTTTCTCATCTCACTCTCAGTGGCGGAGCCAAAGTATTTAAAATGAGGGGGCAAATTAATTAATAAATATTATATAAATATGTGTTAAAAATCAATTCGAAACAAATATACTAACTTATATAAAGCAAAATTAATGTAAAAATACTTTTAAAATGAAAAAACTTATATTATAATTATTTTCTTTAAATTTTCATAATAAAAAAATTCAGTTTAGTTATATAATTATTATAAATCCTCCATATAAAATTCATAATAAAAAATATATTAATTCATCAAAACTCATTTTACATCTTATTACCATGTAGCATGCTATAAATAATGCATGAATATGGATCATCATTGATAATTTAAATTTATCATGATAGATCATTTTTAAAAATAAAAAAAATAGTTTTTTTTTAGAAGAAACCAATCTTTAATTTTGCAAATATCAATATTTACCCACTAACAACAATTGAAATGTTTACTTATTTATCTCGAGAAAAAATTTAATTCCATACCATAACCAATTCAATTAGAAATAATATAACATTTAATTAATTAAAAATAATTGAATCAATACCTATTCTTCAAAAACAATTCAAAATAATTAAAAAAAAAATTAAGGGGGCAATTGCCCCCTTAATCTTCTATGTGGCTCCGCCACTGCTCACTCTTATGTATTGTGACAACTATAGTTCTATTTAGATTGCTCACAACTCATTTTTTCATGAACGAATAAAACACATTGAGATCGATTGTCATCTTCCCCGTCATCATCTCAAACATGACACCATTACTTTGCCTTTTGTTTTTTTTTCTTTGCAGATTGCAGATTTCTTTATCAAATCGCATTTTATTTTCCACTTTCATTTTCTATTTGGTAAACTCTCAATGCTTGTAACTGCCGTATCATAAGTTTGATGGGAGATGTTAAGAAATATAAGGTTATTTTGTTTTATTATTTATTAAGAGTATACTAGTCTCTTTAGTTTTCTTTGTTTTAGCTTATATATAACCTCTTTGTATTTAGGTTAATTTAATATTTTTCAAGTAATTTATTATGTTTTACAGTACCAATGAAACTATATCTCCTCTTTTTATTTTCTTTGGATTATTTAACAAAGTTTTTATATATATTCCAAAGTTTATTTTTTAGATCTGACAACTCTAAAAAAATATTTATTTGTTTGGCAGATATTGTCATATTTGGATTTTTCATATAAATCAATTAAGAACGTTATCAATTGATATATAAACAAAAAATTAATTGGGCTACAATGATTAGAAAAAAAAAACTCTATAATGAAAAATGAAAAGCAAAGAAGAAAAAATATGTGATATTTAATAGCTTTAATTATTTGTTTAATATTGATATTTGTTTATTATTTTATATGTATGGAAGATATTGTCATGTTTTAATTTTCATATAAATTAATTATGTACATTATTGATTGATATATAAACATAAATTTATTATATAACAAGGTTGACAATTCCATTTCATTTGGTATTCTATTTTTTTAATTAGAATAATATGTTTTGATTTTTTAGCATTTTGGCGTGCCGTTTCAGGGATGTACTGTTTATTTAATTTATATTTGGATTTGAGTTGAAATTATGTTTATATATATATATATATATATATATTATTCAAAGATTACGTAAAGATCAAATCTTCTTTCTAAGGTTTGATCAACTCTTCAAGGCTAAATTATTACAAATCATAACCCATCAAGTAGTAATTCACATGAATCTAGATCATAAATCTTTTGATACATTTTTGGTTAATTAATATGGCTTGTAAGCTAGGTTTTTTATATATATTTTGAGGTGTATCTCTATCTAACCACATCAGAACATCGTATAATTTATATTGAAAAATATAACACATAATATTTTATTTATAGAAAAAACCCAATAACTCTATAAAAAAAAATCACATATATTATTTAATGACAATTTTAAAAATTTATGTAATCAAGTTATTACTTAATTTTTCTAAGTTTAGAATTGTAATTATTTGTATTAATTACTTGCTAGTCCTTAATTTCTAAAACTTATTTATAATTAATTTACCTTTAATTAATCATTTCAATTTAATTTTTTTTAACAACAATTCTTTTTATATGTGATCCATTAAATTCCTAATATATTGGCTCAAATATAAATTACAATTCTAGATAAACTATGATTAAATAAATTAAATAGTTTAATTTACCAATTCAATAATTGATTGCTTTATATATGAAGATGAAGTGCATCATATAATAATGTGTCATGATCCGCTAAATATTATGAAAGTCATACGTTGTTTGACTAATCTTTTCAATGACCAGTTTCTCGATGTAATTATAATCTCTTTATTGAGAATGTTTGGATTTAGACATTAGATTTAATCATTGATTTTTTAAAACAAAATTTAAAACTCTTTTAAAATTTCATTTCACCTTATACAAGGATTTCACAATCAATATTATTCAAGAATAGGTAGAACATTTTCTATAATCTACCTAAGATGATTAATCTTCTCTTGGTCACTCAAATACCTTAATATAATTTATATTATACCTAATATCTACTCGTTTTGTTACCTTTTAATAAGGTAAATGTAGTTATAATCAAAACAAAGTATTTCTTATATAAGATAACTTAGTAATCTCAAATATAAGGATCACTTACACAATTATCACATGAGCCTTTCTATAAACTCATGCAATCTCTCTATATGAAATCCTCTTATAGTTCAGTTCAATGTACATTAAACAACCATCTATAGATATCTCACATACCTCAGTTTAAGAGAAAAAACACTTTGTTTCACAAATAAAAAAATATAATATGTATCAAACTCAACAACTCTAATTAATATTCTGTCTTAATAGAATATTGATTAAGAATATTTAGAAACAATGCTTTGATGAAAAAAAATTAATAATTATAACCACTTTATAATTTTATTTCAAAATATTTTATCTCAAAAACTTTATCATTATTCTAGATTTATTATTCAAATATATGAATATTAAAGATAAATAATTTTTTTTATTAATAATAAATATGTTTTTGTATAAATAAAGTAAGTGTTACGTGTAGTTAACTGATTATATATATATATATATATATATATATATATATATATATATATATATATATATATAGGATTTTAGAATACTAAAACTTTAACCCTGACTTTTTTTATCCTAAGAAATGGTTGGTATTTGATCTAGTATACAATGTGTAGTCTACCTAGATTGAACGACATATTATCTAATTCATTAAAAAAAAGTAATTCAATGTTCACCCATTGAAAGAAGAAAGAAAAAGAAGAAGAAAGAAAGCAAGCTAAGCCTGCGGGCTGCCCTCAAAGGCCAAGGCATACTTAGTCTTTTGTTAAAAAACATTTTAATTTTTTTTAAAATTATATTTAAATTATCCAATTATACTATAATTTAAAAATACAGTTTTTGATAGCAATATTAATAATTATTTTATAATTAATTATATATTGACTTAATATGAAAAATTGTTTAAATGGTTTTGTTAATATAGATATGTAAAAATTTATTAAAATTATGTTTAAATAATTGTTTTAGATTTATTATCTTATATTTATTAATATAGATATGTAAAAATATTAATTCATGATGTTTTTTATTTTTTTATTCAAACTTGATTTTAATATCATAATAATTTTTTTATTTCAAAAACCATACTGGTAATAAAATAATATTTTTTATTGAAATAAAAATATGAATAAAGAGAGTTTTTTATTGAAAACAATTCTTTTTAGTTCAAGTCATTATAATTCTACGAACACTTTTTAATTACTATTAGCTTTTGTTAAATAAACTATACTTTAATAAAATAATATTATTATAAAAAATACACAAATGAGAAAAAATAATAATAATTTTTTTATTAAAAATATGATTTTTATTAAATTTTATGTATTAAAATAATATTTTTTTATTTTAAAAAAATATTATTTACATCACTGTATTAAAATAGTTTTTAAAAAACATGATAAACATCATATGTATATAAACGTGAAAAGAAAAAACAGAGATAAAGTTGTGGCTATTATTAACTACCCCATTCAACAGCCATGGTGATTGTAACAACATCTGGTTCATCATCATCATCATGTCTACACGTTCAAATCCTTCCTTGGGGCAAGCCCATTCCACAATTCCTGCAACATTTCAACCAAATCTACCCCAATTGTAAAAGACCCAGCAGACAAAAAGTGCAGAACTCGAATGGGGTCTTATCAGTCACAGCGTACATGGAGAATCCAAATTCTATCTCTAGTTTTGTCAACAAAGTGCTTGGCTCTCTCCCTGTTATCGGCCTTGTAGCTAGGATTCTTAGTGATGAAGGTGGAGTTGGAGATGATATTATAGATTTTGCAGAGTTTAGAAGGAGAGTGGGCAAAAAGTGCACAATTACTGATTCTAGAGCTTTCTATGAATTCCAGGACAGACGTGGCCGGGTAATCTATTTCTTATTAGTAACTTATAGTCATCTTGCCTTTTCTTTTCTGTTTCTGTGGTCGCCATGGGTTGTGCTTTTAAAAAAGTCGTGCTGGCCTTTGGTGGATATTTGATCAAGTTCAGTCCCACAAGAATTGAGTTTTGTTTCTCTTATTATCGTAATTCTATGTTTGGAATTAGTTGAGGTTTTGTTTCTGTGTAGGCAGGGGATCCTTTGTATGTTCTACTTTGCTGTTGGCTAGCTGCTGTTGGTGCTGGTTTTCTCAAATCCGAAGAGATTTTGGAGGGAGTAGCGAGGCTTCGGCTATCAAATGATATTGAGTTTGAAGAGGAGACTTTCGTGGCTTTAATCAACGACACAAAAGAGGTGGGAATTAAGCTTTTTATTACACTATTATTATTGTATTTCTCTCCTTAATAATTTGTCAAACTTCTAAGAAATCAAAGTGGTTACGATTTGGCTTTGGTTTTTATCATTCTGGAAATGCAAGTTGCATCTTATCTAGTCAAGTGGTAGTTCAAAGCTAAATATCTGTAACTGCGTTGAGTGCAAAACTACTACTATATGTCATGCCTTACGAGATTGTTTGATGACTGAGGTTTTCGAAATTGTTATGCTTGTAAGCATTTATAAGTGCTAAAAGAGATTCCAAATAAGTGAATGCTGGTTTCCATGTTTAAAAGCAACTAATTTCATCCTTTCCCAGGCACGAGCTGCTACTTGAGTCCTTAAGGTGAAATTTAACACACCTAGTAACAGATAACAGATAAATTGTGTTCAAGAGGGTTGCCTTAATATTTCACCAAGGTAATGAGCTTTTAAGATGCTGCATAGTTGGAAGTGATATATACTAAGAAATCCTTGCTCGACAGCTAAATTAATGGAACTTGTGTAGACATTATTGAGTCAATGTTACTGTGATCATACCCTTGACTGTTTTGTGTTTAGCAAGCATTTCAGTTGAACAGTTAAAACTGTAATGCTATATGGCCTGCTATTCCGAGATAAGTATGTGGATTCTCGCCTAAGTGCGATGAACTTCAATGCTGTCCTAATGGTAAATTTTGCCTATAATATAGCTTAGAGGTTGAACAAACAAAAACATTTAAGGAAAATGCTTCACTACATTTTTCGTCGTTCTGTGTATTTAGTATCCATCAATGGGATTACTTAACGTATGGATTCACATCCAAGACTTTAAACTGTTGTCGAATACTAATTTTCTCACAATGATGGTATGCGAACTGCAGAAACGAGCAAAAACAAAGACTGCAGCCCCTGATATCCCCATGGAGGTACGGGCGGAGAAGGCACTTGAGGCAATTTACGTCTGCTGTTATGGGAAGGATATTATTGAAGAAGAAGACGAGAGACTGCTGAATGTCATGCTGAGTTCAGTTTTTCAATCAGTCGAGCTGCGTGAAATTCAAAGAATTGTTGCAGAGAAGGCAAGAAAAGTGGCTGATGGCAGTGACGAGGTCAATATTCAAGAGCCAAAGCCCTTGCCAAAAGAAGCTGTTAAGTTGCAAATGAAAGACCTTCAATTCCTTCAACAAAACAGAGAAATTTGAAATAGGAAATGTTACTGCTAAGTTGCAAATGAAAGACCTTCAATTCCTTCAACAAAACAGAGAAATTTGAAATAGGAAATGTTACTGTTATCATGGCTGTGACTTTTGGTTGAGTATATAATAATCGTATTCCAGATAAAGCTGCTGGGATTTTCATTTCTTATGCTACATGCAGCATCACTCCATACAAACAAAGATAAGGTTTCCGCACTTGAGGACTTGGCCTAGCGGTGGTAGGGGTTTGTTCCCTTCCTTTACACCAGGGTTCAAATCTTACTGTGTACGTCTGTCACCCCCGCGATGCCTTACGTGCTCACTGGGTTTGCAGAATGTTTAGTAAGCCGTGGGATTAGTCGTGGTGTGTACAAGCTGGACATCCACGTAAAAAAAAAAAAAAAAAAAAGGTCTCCCGAACTTCTTCTTTTTTGTTGTACTGCGCACTTGAAAATCCATCCTCTTTCCATCTTTGAACTCCTTTTCGTTTTACGAATTTAGGTAACAAAATTTACTCTTATCTGACATCTATCCAACTCTTACTTGAGCTATTTCCGTTTAATATTAAAGTTTCATTTCCTTTTACGGACCAATGCTTGACTACTCTTTATTTGTGTAATGAATCAATAAAATCAAGTACTCCGCTACCAATAAAAGCCATTGAACGAAGATGCTTCTGCTTGAAACAGTAGGGTAAAACTGTTCTCATTAGTTTATTGAATATCGTTTACAAGCAGCAGGTTACAGGAGAAATTTTCGGTATTGTTTTTGTATTTTAAAAATATTTTTAAAAAAATTTAGCAGTAGTTTACAAGTGAAATTCTAAATTCTATTTATTTTCGTGTTTTAAAAATATTTTTTAAATATTTGTAAACTATATTCAATAAATTAGTGAGAACTTTTTTTGTTTCAAAAACATTTTAAAATATATTTTTTATTTTTTTACTTTAAATTAATTTTTTTTATTTTTTCAAATTATTTTAATATACTAATACTAAAAATAATTATTTTTTATTTTAATATATTTTTAAACAAAAAATACTTTAAAAAGTACTTATTATCACACTCTAAATTAACCACCCCTACATCACACTATAATTATTGTTTCTTTTATTGTTCCTCTACACTGGTATAGTGTGTCAAAGCAATCCACCTGTTTTGGCCCCCCTCTTTTGTTTGTTTTTTCTCCGATCCTTTGTACAATTATATCTTTCTTTTTTTACTCCAATCCTTTAAACAGTTATAACTCTACATGTTTTTTCTTTTAATTTTATCCTTTTATATAATATCTATCCACGCGGGTTAAAGCTTGAAAATGTATTTTGGGTTGCAACTTTATATTTATGATGTTAAAAAAATAATTTGCTATTAAATTGATTCTTAATTTTGCAAAACTAGAATTGATTTTAACAAATGAAAAAAAATTAAAACTCCAAGGAATTTATGAGCAGAAGAGTCGTTTTCTTTTTCAAGTATTCTTCAATCGATCAATACTAGATTAATTGGCCTCAGGTTATTTGTCCAAGTTTTTTTTTTTTTGTCCATGTTCTTCTCTTTTTGTCTAATTGTAGGAAATCTTCTGATGATAGGAATTCTTTTTTCACAATGATATCCTATAATCAAGATAATTGGTTGAATTCTGTTAAATTATTTAATAGAAGTTCATTGATATTTTATTTTTATAAAGCAAATTGACTTTGATTATCCAATAACATACATCATTTCTACTTCTATTGTAACAAAATATTTTATTACTTTATCAAGAGTTATGATTTTTCATATAAACAATTCATTAATATCATGTTCATTTGCAATAAAATATCTTCTGTGTGACGGTTAAAAAAAAACATGTTGTTTTTTGGATGGATTTATTATTTTACCAATTAAATCACATATATCTAACATATTTATATGTAATGATTTTTCAAGTGATAATGAAAGTTTGTACAAATCTTTTTATTTTCTAATTCGACATGATTCATTTGTTTGTAGAGCTGCTTAATCTATTGCAGTCTAAAACACCTCTAATAAAAAAATAAATATTCAATTTTGAAAGAACTTATTATCTATTTCTTTTGGATATTAATATATTTGATTTAGAAAGGAAGAACTTGCATCAATATCTCAATTTCAATTCAAGTATGGGTTTGATTCACTATCCATGTTCATAGAAATATTTACCGAAAAAGAGAACAAAATAATATTTTCTAAAGAAATGCGTTCACAAGGTGCATATATATATATATATATATATAACCTTTCAACAAGATAGTGCTTTCTCAACTCTCTCTAAATGGAATATATGCCAAACATATATTACATGGCTCCTTACTTTGACATGGTACAAATATCCAAATGTGATATTTTTAGATACTTTTTCAGACCACCTATTACTAATATTAAGTAGGGGCAAAAAATAAAATTGTATCAACTTTTTCATGATATTATGCATGAATCATATATATCATGGTGAATTCTTCAGAAAAAAATAATATGAAAAACACAATGGAATTTGATAAGTGAGATTTGATGAGCATTTACATAATATTTTTCAATATGAAAAAATGATTCATCGAAATAATGAACCACCATTGATATCGATGTATCTGAGATCACCAAATGTTTAGGAGTTTCTTTATTCAATCATTTTTCCATCTTGTTATAGGATATCTCATTTGCACACATCTTATCTTTGTTTCCTGAACCTATAGTGAGTTACAGACAAAGTTTAAAAAGATTCAATCTTTGATTATTACATCGTACATGATTGAGTTGCAAAAGTTTCTACATGGGTATCCTACATCTAAATTGAATTATTTATGTTCAAAGAATCTATCTCTAGTTGTTCTGGAATAATTAGGAGATTTGCAAGAAGAAATACAAGATTCTACTTCCAGCGATAATATGGTGCGGGGTGGTGGTCCTACTTATGTGGTCAAATCAATACATTCTAAGGACAAATTTTTTAATATCAATCTTATCGATCCCATAAGTAACTTACTAAATTCTATCAATCAAATTACTTTTACAAGAAATACGAGACATTTAAGTCATACAAGTAAAGAGATTTTATTCATTGATAAGAAAAAAGAAAAAAAAAGTGAAAGTTAATTGAATTACTAATAAAATTGAATCCTTGGTCACGAACATTGATTTGATTGATGATAAAAAAAAAAGAAAAAGAGATTTCTTAGTGCAACTCTCCATAAAAAAGAAGAAGAAGAAAGAATTGATCAAATTATATTGAGTTCCACTCTTAGTTATTATTTATCAAAAAATAACTTTGGTTATCAAATGATTGAAGAACCAGGATAGACCTACCTTTATAGGGCCCCACATGACATACCTTTTTTTTATTAGGCTAGGCGTGCGAGTTTTATCTCTTTGGATCATGAATCTTATCTTTTTCTATAGTTTTGTTTCAAATTGTTACAATGTTTTTGATTGAAATGCACTATAAATAAAATACTTATTATAATAATTAAATTATTATTCAATTTTACCATAGTTCTTAAATAATATTATAGGTTTCTATGGATGTTAATATATATTTTTTATATTATTATTTACTTAATATGCAAAAAACAATCATGAATATTCCATGAAAATAAAATTTCTATTTTTGTTATTTTAATGGATTTTGACATGATTTTACCACATTGATTATTATTTCTTTTGCATTCAATTACTTACAAAATATTGAGACATTATTTTAATTTTTGTTTTATTAAAACTTATTTTTGAGATGATGATAAGTTTTTATTTAAAAAAGTACTGCTTTTGATTAAAATATATGCTTTCATTAAAGTAATAAAGAGATGCATTAATAAGAAAATTAGATTTAGATTGAATAAATATGTTTTTCTTAATTATTTCAAATGATTGAAAATTTAAAATCCCTTTATTTTAATTGTCATTGCCTTTTATTCAAAAAGCATATTGCTAATAAAATAAATGGTATATTATTTATAATTTCATCCTTATTGGTCCCGCAAACTTTTGATTCGTATTATCTTGACTCAAATTTCAAATTATTTTCGTCTATTTTTTTATTATTTGACCAATTTGTGTTGTCAAAAATTAGGTCATAACAAGGTTCATTAGAAGATAAATATTGGATTGAACCAAATTGATGACATTCTTGGCATCCTTTCACATAATTAATGCAATCTTTGATTATGTTTGACCAATTAGATCCATGATTCATGATAAGCCACCTTTTTCTTGATGCTAGATTAATGAGCTTCATAAAACCTTTTTTGAACCTCAGACATGACGAATAAAACTTTATATGAAAGATCTTACAAAAAAAGTTTTGATTTCATCCCTTCAATCATTTGTAGATCAATATCATTAAGATCCTCAACTTGTACTTAACAAAAAATTTCAATTATAGTTTAACTGATATTGTCTTATACATTTCGAACATGAAAATTGCACTGCTTTGTTTGTCTTGACATTAATGTTGGATAACAATTATGGTTGATTGATCTATAATTTTGATAGCAATAATGCCATAACTATTGAGATATCTTTTATCCTAATCCACGGTAAAGCCAATCCATTAACTTCTATATTGTTTCTTCTCATAAAAAAACAAACATAAAATTTTTTTAAAAATAAAATTAGAAGAAAGATTAGGGAGCAAAACAATAAAAGACAGAAAAAAAGGGGACCAAGATGATATGAGATTAAATGTTTTATTAGAAGATACATAAATGAGAAAATAAAAAGTAAATAGTGATTCAAGCAAAATTGAAGAAAATTGTAGAGCAAAGTCCTCATTTAAGAAGGAAATACTACAAAAATCTTCCAATATTGTTTTTCTAGTTTTAATTTTTCCAGTTTTATAGGAACCTCGGCACTATAAATAAATTTCAGGGGGGGAAAACCTATAAAGAAATACCCCACATAAAAGAGAGAGAAAAACCCTCTAAATAAAAAGTCACACCAAAATAATTTTTTTATATAAAAAACGATGTCAAACTAGATCAGTCTTTCACCCAGCTGGGATCCGAGCACAATAACAAAGATAGTAACCACAACCACCAACACCTTCACATGACTCATCTCTCCTTCCATTTCAATGAGGCACAAAATTACTAGCCTTATCAATGATAGACCAATAGAGAGAAAAGAGAACTATCAAAGCTTTCTAAGTCTCAATCTCCCACCATAAATGAGTGATTTTTTTATTTGAAGTGTTTACAAGTGTCGCACCCCAAAAAAATCCAGCGCGCGGCATCGGCTGGCGATTTTTATCGTTGTTGCGTTTTTCTTTGAATTCGTTCGTTGGAGTCGCCACCTAGTAATTCATTGAGGGCTACTAGGAAACCTAATGTACTGGTCTTGTCAGAGATCACGGGTAAGGGACTGGTTGTGGTTAGGGAAGGTATTAGCACCCCTAACACACCCTACCTGAGGTAAGCTGCTTTGTGTTCTGATGTGATTTGAAAATTTAAAATATTAATTAAATTCTAAGGCTTGAATAAATCAGTTATTAAATCCCCGAATGTATGTAGAAACTTGTCCTTACATTTTCGTGGAAAATACAACTTGATTTTATTTGTCCTTGCGATATTTAACCATATTTAAATTAACAATCAAATCTTTTTTTGTCAATATTAATTAAATTCTAAGGCTTGAATAAATCAGTTATTAAATTCCCGAATATATGTAGAAACTTGTCCTTATATTTTCGTGGAAAATACAACTTGATTTTATTTGTCTTTGAGATATTTAACCATATTTAAATTTAACAAATAATTCTTTTTGTCCTTTTTTTATTTTTATAATTCAATAACATAAAAAAAAAAACAAACACACTCAACTTTCTTTTTACTATTTATTTTTCTTTTCTTTTCTGTTTTGTTCTTTTCTTTTTGTACATCCACATTACAAATAAAAAAAAATTCAACACTAAACAAAAATTACATTACATAACTTAAAAATTACATAATGGTCCCTAAAACTCCAGAATTTGCACAGAAGACCTTCTGACGTCGCAGCAACACTGGCGGCGCGTTTCCCCACGCACCACCGCCACTGACGGCGCGTGGGCTCACGCGCCGCCGTTGGAAACTAAAAAAAAACAGGGGGTCTTGAATGTCTTCTTCCCCTCTGTCTTTCCCTGCCGGCGGTGAAGGTCACCGTCACCTGCAACAAGAGAAACAACGCACAAACAACAGTTGATTTTAAGTTTTTTTCTTTGGTTTCAAATATGTTTTTGTTCTCTTTTCTTCTTCGTTTCAAATCTGCTTCTCCCTACAAATCGGTTCTTTTCCTCCTTTTTCCCATTCTTCTCGGTTTCAGGCGGCGACAAGTATGCCCAAGGGGGCGGCCGGCGACTGAGCTTCTGTGTGAGGAGGAAAGTTGCTCACCGGCGACTCGTGCGGTCCGTTACCCACTGGATCGGGTAGATCTCCGACCCTTTTTTCTTCTTCGGCTGGCGATGAGGAGGCAGAGGGAGATCGTGACTGAGGGGCTGTGGGTTTGTTTGACCGGTTGAGAAAGGAGAGGGACAATGGTGGAGCGGCTGTTTGAGTTCGTTCACGGTGGCTGAGAGGGAGGATCGGCGCTGCTGGTTTGCGGGGAGAAGACCGGGTTGTGGGAGAAGAGAAACAAAAATGGCCGGGGGGGTCTGTGTGCAGGCGACTGCGTGTTGGAGAGATCGGGTGTGTAGGGGCTGGTGGTGTGGTTGTTTGGGTGAGGGAGAAAGGAATGGCCGGGGAAGAAAAGGAAAATGACAGCGGATTAGGGGGCAGTGATGGCTGTTTGGCAGATGGCAAGGGAGGGGGAGACAGTGGAAGGCTGGAAAAGGAGAAGAAAAAATCAGAAGGTCGGGGGAAATGGTGTGGAGCTGGTAGTGAACAGGAGTTCCAGTTTCTCTGCCCACTGCTCTCGGGACCCGGCGAAAATGGCTCCAATCTCCCCCCCCTTTTGCAAAGCTGGGGATGAGAAGAAATAGAAGTTTTCATTGTGAGGAGGGCCTCCATTGTCGGCTGGAAACAAGGAAAAGAAGAGCCGAAAGAGAGGGATTAAATGGTCTTGAGCTAGGGGGAGCGGCTGGTTTCGGGTGAAGAAAAAAAGCTCTTAGGTTGCCTCTCCCTTCAATATTCAAAATTCTCTATACATAGGCAAAAATACTGTTTCGGCCTCAAAATTGGTCCCTTAACTTTCTTTTTTTTGTAAATTTTGATTTTTCTTATTTTTTTGTATTTTTTTTGAAAACGAGCAAATATCAACGTCGACTCAATAAGGAAAATCAATGATTTTAAAAATGACGCGTGAAAAGTTGAACGTGTTGAAAAGACCCTTAAAAATATTTAAATTCTTTTTTTTTAGACGACGTTGAAAATGCTAAAATGACACGAATATATTTAAAAACATATTTTTTGGATTTTCATTGTTTTTCTCTATTTTTGGAATTTTTTGAAAATATATCAAAAACATGGGTCAAAAAATGGGTAACAACAGATGCCCCCTCTTTACAATGCTTACGAAGCAAAAATCCTCAATGTTTTGCATAGTAAGCTTTGTAAAGAAAAACTTGTCTTTCTGTCTGCTTAACACTGTTGAATCCACTCGTCTAAAGATTTTTTTTCTTTTCTTTTCTTTTCTTTTGTCTTTCTTTCTTTCTCTCTCTTTTTTTTTTTGTTAACCTGAGATCCCATCTGGCGACCTCCTTTACCAAAACCAAAGAATGTGTGTAGCTCGGTCAACCTGAAACCCCATCTGGAGATTCCCTTTAGCCAAAGCTATATGAGATCTCATCTGGCGACCTCATTCAACTGGAACAAAAGAATGTGTAAAAAGTGGTCTCATTATAATGGGTGACCTACCCAAGTAGAAAGGAGGAAGAGTGGTTTCATTCTTTGGTTGACCTACCCAGGGGGAAGAATGGCCTCATTCTTATGGGTGACCTACCCAGGTAAAAAAAAAATGGAGAATGGTCTCATTCTAATGGGTGACCTACCCAGAAAAAATGGTGGTCTCATTGTGATGGGTGACCTACCCAAGTGGAAAGGGGGAAGAGTGGTCTCATTCTTTGGGTGACCTACCTAGGGGGAAGAATGGCCTCATTCTTTGGGTGACCTACCCAGGTAAAAAAAACATGGAGAATGGTCTCATTCTAATGGGTGACCTACCCAGAAAAAATAGTGGTCTCATTATGATGGGTGACCTACCCAAGTGGAAAAGAGGAAGAGTGGTCTCATTCTTTGGGTGACCTACCTAGGGGGAGGAATGGCCTCATTCTTATGGGTGACCTACCTAGGTAAAAAAAAGATGGAGAATGGTCTCATTCTAATGGGTGACCTACCCAGAAAAAATGGTGGTCTCATTGTGATGGGTGACCTACCCAAGTGGAAAAGAGGAAGAGTGGTCTCATTCTTTGGGTGACCTACCCAGGGGGAGGAATGGCCTCATTCTTATGGGTGACCTACCCAGGTAAAAAAAAGATGGAGAATGGTCTCATTCTAATGGGTGACCTACCTAGAAAAAATGGTGGTTTCATTGTGATGGGTGACCTACCCAAGTGGAAAAGATGTGAAGTGTGGTCTCATTGTAATGGGTGACCTACCCAGATGGAAAAAATATGATGAAGTGGTCTCGTTGTGATGGGCGACCTACCCAAATAGAAAGAATGTGAAGTGCGGTCTCATTGTAATGGGTGACATACCCAAAAATGGAAAAAATATGAAGTGTGGTCTCATTGTAATGGGTGACCTACCCAGATGGAAAAAATATGATGAAGTGCGAAAAATAGGACTTACCTGGCGAAGTCCTAAGGGGATGACAGAAGAAGGGCTGGAAAACTTGGTGCTTCCTGATAATTCCCGATCATAGGGTTTGAAAAACTCGGTGTTTCCTGACTGCAAGGGTTGAAAACTCGAGCCTTCCCGATTGCAAGGTTGATCCTTTCATTTCTTTGGGATTTTCCTAATGGTAAGGTTTATCCCATCGTCCTTTTATTCCATGATCAAAACAGATTCTTTATTATCATCAACACAATGCTTCTTTCTTTTTCCACCATCTTGCTGGACCTCATTAAGGATTTTCCTGTAACAATTCAAAAATATGTGCAAATGGTTTTGTTTTTTTTTTTTTTTTTAGGTTAGATGATATGCATGTATCCTTACCTAATTTGAAATATAGGTCCCCCCCTCCTTGATGCTCCATCGTCATAGGGTGCCCTGGTTTGCATCCCAAAGCTTTCTTTGTTCTTCCGAGGCATTGACTCATTCATGTACTGGCCATACACTCAGCTGTAAATGCAGTGCCCATCCCGGGCTGTCTTCGAAAATTACTGCTTGCATCGTTCATCCAGCTTGACCCTGCCCCCAAGTGTGGTACTGCTTGATTCATCATGAAGGATTTTCTCTCCTGGCTTCTTCTGAGAATTATCCTCTGTTTGATTGTGTGCATCATGCCAACACCCGTCAAGATTGTTAATCAGTCATGAACTTGCCTTCGGTTGAAACACCATTCAAGTATGTATGGTCACCAGCCTCCATGGAACTGCCAAGTCATCCAGACATGAATCTCATGCTTTGCAGTAAATAGCTCATCATTGTAAGCGCGATGTATTTCTCCATGGATTCCTCTTAGCTTGTCAGATCAGATCGTGAAAATAACCGATAACATATGTCAGGAGTCATAGCCATGTTTTACAGGGTAACCCAAGATGAAGATATGAAAATATCCTTCAAGTGCAGCGTTGCTCATCAATTGCTGCTGAAGTGCACTAGATCATGGATTGTCTTTGAACAACATTGCCCCAGCAATGATATGAATGCTCGTTCATCAGTTTATACTCAAAGATGTTTTCCTTTGTCATTGTCAGATGCTAAACATAACTTTTCGGGACTTTGATGACTCATCATCTGATTCTTTCTTTGCCCCTAGCTGATCAGAATGTTGTTTGTTTTTCTTCTAAGGGCCCACTGTATTGCCCCCAGGTGGTCAACGTTTCAAAGAGTGTCGAGAAATGTTGATGTCATTTTTGTCAAGGATTTTGCAAACTCAATTGATGTTCTTGTTTGAAAATCTTTCTTGTTCTGGAATCAAATCTCACATTTCAACGATCATGTCTATTCAAAGTCTAGTTGTTGAGATGAAATCAGAGATGTTGGTTTTTTTGAAAAGTATTTTTGAAATTCAAGCTTCTTTGGTCAAAGACCCAACACACGTCATTCAATGTAGTCCTTTGATTGTCTTGTATTTTGAAAACAGAAAACGACCCGTTGTAAGATTTAAAATGACTTTTTCATGGTTTTTTGTGTCCACTTTAAACTCTGATTTTGGGTATATCTTTTGATGGTCTGTGATGAGGTGACATTTTTATGAATTTCAAAAACAAAATGCTTAGGCTTTATCAAGAAAGGTTGTTTCTTTTCTTAGCATTTATTTTATCAGCATGCATAATAAGCAGTAGCTTAATTCATGAAGTCAAGACCCTTATGAAAAAACTCTTCAAGTTTTGAGAGTGCTATTTATCGGTTCAAGTTGCTTGCTTGATTAAAAAGGGCTTTTAAAAGCACGTAATGCAGGCTATGGTTCATGGCTATGAAAGAAAGGAATCTCAAAGGCTCAAAAGGTGTTTGAGGGTTTCAAAGACCTAGGATCAACATCAATTATTCATCAACTCTTTTCTATTGTTGTCTTTGTAGAGGAAACGACCTATAACCTTGTTAACCTTAAAGTTCAGACTTTTCTTAACATAAGTCATAATGCAAATCCAACTTTTTCTTTGATGAATAACCAATCTAAAATTTTTTTGAAGACATTAGAGGCTTTATCCTAGACACACCAAAAGATATGAAGCATCGATTTTTCTAGTGTTGACTTTTGGCATTTATTGTCTTTTCTCAATTGAAAACTGTCTTGCCTTTCTTAGAATTGATATGCATTCTTTTTCCATTTCTTTTTAACTTGTCTTTAAGTGAAGCAAATTCAACTCATAGCCTTCCTCAAAATGTTCTTATATGCCCTCAGTCTATGTGTCCTCTTCTAGCTCTCTCTCAATCATTGGACTTTTGTTCTAAGCCTTCCCCTTTATCCATTAATTATATCAATGCCTTCAAAATACCTCTCATTTGCCCCCTAGTGTGGGGTGTGATCCTAGTCAGGGTTTCTTTTTGAAAAAAAAATATTTTACCAGGCTCAAAATGGGACTGCAAGGGATATAATCTTTAGAAAGTGAAGGGATATCAAAGATGGCCTTTTCTCATTTCAAGCAAGGTCGGTTAGAACCGATAAATTTTGACCCCCTCCAGTGTAATGATTTGGACTTGTAAGAGTCAATGATTCACGAGTCCATAGCTACCGAAACCACTACATGTCATTATGCATACTGCTAAAACTTAGCTAAATGATGTGTGGTTCAATTTTATGTGTGAGCTTAAAATTTGTTCGGTCACGTCATGTCATTTCAACAAGAATCGAGTCATTTCTGCAATCAAAACACTTTTAATCTTCAAGATTGATTAACCTTTATCGCATGTTGGAGTTTGATCAAAATATTTTGTCAGAAAAAAATGTTAAACATCTGTTGATTTCAAAACAACAAAGAGACAAAAGCAAGGCATATTTCGTTGAAGGATGAGATGTGATATATAAACAAAAATGCAAAATTCCATAACAAAAATGCTTGACAGTTTAACTCCTTCTTGGATCAGCTTCTCTGGCAATATCTATGTTCTGTCGAGCAATTCCGATCACTTGTCATTCTGAAAATGATTGACGACATCATCTTTCGCAAATTTAGCTCGACTCATGAAACTCTTGCATCTGTTTAACTAAAATGGCCGAGGACCCCCACCATGACAACACATCTCTTGTCTAGATCGAACCACCTGGAAAATAATGGTTACATGGGATTTGTCGGAGTCAAGCAAAATTCTAGAATCTGGCAGATGCTGGTCGACAAACTTAAGTGGTAGAGGAATGTCAATCTTGGCAAAGACATTTGGGCAATTGATGCTACCGTGAGACCTGGCTAGACCACATAATTAAGGTTTCACACTGTCAAAGTCATCTCCTGATTCACCTCTCATCATTGTTCTAGAATCCATGGCAGATCCTTCAACCTTTCCTCTCTTCATAGCTTGTTCAATTCTTTGGTAAATCCTCACAACATCATTTCAATCTTCCAATGTTGTTGTGGTTGGTTGAGGATTGTTAGAAAACTTTCCAACAGCTTGGTAATCTTGCAGCACCCAGAACTTGTAGTATCGCCACTACCGACACGTGGAATCATGCCTTATCTCTTATATGGGAGAAAATGATGAACATGAATCTCCTCTATTTCTTCTTTGATTCTTCTCAAACGGTGCAGCAAACAAGCACCAATAGAGGGAGTTCTGCTCTGTTGAAGTTTCAGTCTTCTTCATGTTTTTCAGTCTAGACATGTCTCTTCTCTCTACTTTTGCGTTGTAATGCCGATACTGGTAGGAGAAAATTGTGGACAATCTGAAACCACTGCATCCCTTCTCGGATTTCCATTTACAGATCTACAAATAGATTCCTGTCGAGAGATCTCTACAACGTTGAAGTTTGATGTCTACTCAATGTCTTTCAAACCAAATCTGGCTCTTCAACATGCTACAGTTTCTTCGTGTTGAAACTGATGAGAGAAATATTTGTAGCATATGTAATTAGTAAATCCTCTCTTGCACTCTCAACTTGCAGCATCATAAACATATTTTTGTAGAGAGAGCTTTGCCACCTTGGAGTTTGACGACTACTCATATTTTCAAACCAGACCTGACTCCTCTGCCTAGTACAATGTTTTGCTCATTCCACTGGTGGGAAAAAGTTTCAAAGCATATGAAATTAATACATCCCCTTTTCCATTTCCCATTGGCAGATTCACAAATAAATCTCTACAGAGAGAGCTCTACCACGTAGAAGTTCAGTGTCTGATCATGGTTTTTCGAATCAACATCTTATGCTGTTGAACTAGAATTGAGATCATAATTGGGGTAGCTCAAAAGAAGACTAATGCACCATGTACAGGAGGCTAGTAGTGGTTTGGTTCCATTAGATGATGTGGAGGCGATGAACACTTAACAGTGCAACTGGACAAGAACTAGAGTTGTCATTAGTTGATGACTGAAGGCATTGTTGCTGTTGTTCATGACTGAAAAGGAGAGGTAGCTTCAATTGGACGTGGACAAGCAGTGTTCCCACAGAAGACTGTGCAGACATTCTCTTTCCATTTGATGCTCAACACTTGTTCGAGCAGATCTGAGTCCAGCTATTTCACCTTTGATGCTCTCAAACTCAAACTGATAATGAGCCTCTATCTAACACCTTTCTTCACCTCCATCATTTTTCTTCAATCACGTGCAGCACAGCTTGTGCGGGGGAACCTACTTTTCAACCCGGTACATGCATGATAAATGTATGAATATGTAATCTATATGACGAACTCACCCTTCGAGGGGTGACAATATGGTCGTAACTCTTGTATGATGGAACAAGAATCGTGATTTTTGCCCAAACTCTACAATGAAAAAATTTTCTGAGTGACGGCTATTGTGTCACCCACAAGTCTTGAGTTCAAGATGCTTCAAGAAGGGTTTGCTCTAATGCAAATAACGATAACACATACAACCTAAGGACAAGTTCTATTCATTTTACGTGAAACAAAGGGTAGGTTTGCTACTTGGTCTCTAAAAGGGGTCTCTTGTTGTCCCAGTGATTGCCCTCGTAAAGGCAATATAAGGGCCCAGTAGGTAATTGGTTGGCACGTGTCCAACGATTACCAGTCTAAGCACTCAACGAAGAGTTGGGGTTTACACAAACTTAAACCTTGACTCAAGTCATAAGGTAAGCTGCTAGTCCCCCACCTAACTTAAAGTTTAATGTGTGTGCTCAAAAATAAATACAGGTGATGCATGAGACAATTCTATAAAATGCATGGAAATAACAAAATAAAATAAGACAAAACACAAAAAACTTGAACACATCAAAACACAAAGCTTAGTCCAATAAAGTTGAAAACAATACCGTCCCTAGTGGAGTCACCATTCTGTCGCACCCCAAAAAATCCTGGCGCGCGGCATCGGCTGGCGATTTTTCATCGTTTGTTGTGTTTGCTTTGAATTCGTTCGTGGGAGTCGCCACCTAGTAATTCATTGAGGGCTACTAGGAAACCTGATATACTGGTCTTGTCAGAGATCGCGGGTAAGGGACTGGTTGTGGTTAGGGAAGGTATTAGCACCCCTAACGCACCCTACCTGAGGTAAGCTGCTTTGTGTTCTGGTGTGATTTGAAAATTCAAAATATTAATTAAATTCTAAGGCTTGAATAAATCAGTTATTAAATCCTAGAATATATGTAGAAACTTGTTCTTACATTTTCGTGGGAAATACAACTTGATTTTATTTGTCCTTGAGATATTTAACCATATTTAAATTAACAATCAATTCTTTTTGTCAATATTAATTAAATTCTAAGGCTTGAATAAATCAGTTATTAAATCCCCGAATATATGTAGAAACTTGTCCTTACATTTTCGTGGAAAATACAACTTGATTTTATTTGTCCTTGAGATATTTAACCATATTTAAATTAAAAATTAATTCTTTTTTGTCCCTTTTTTTTATTATTATTCAATGACATAAACAAAAATACAAATACACACATTCACATTTCACTATTTTTGTTTCTTTTCTTTTTCTTTTCTTTTACATCCATAACAAAAATACAAATACAAATACAAATACAAATACAAATACGAATACAAATTCAAAATCAAAACAAATAAATAAAAATTACATTAATTAATTTAAGAAGTTACACAATAGTCTCTAAAACTCCAAAAATTGTAGGGAAGCCCATCTGCACCCCGGAACAGTGCTGGGAATAGTGGCGGTGCGTCTTCCCACGCACCACCAACACTGGCGGCGTGTGGGTTCACGCGCCGCTGATGGAAAACCTGAAAAACAGAGGGGCCTGGAGCGGCTTCTTCTCCTCTTCCTTTCCTCGCCAGCGGTGAAGGTCACCGCCACCTGCAACAAGAGAAAAACTCACAAACAACAGTTCGTTTTAATTTTTCTTCCCATTACAGATCTGCTTCTCTGCAGATCGGTTCGCCCTTCTTCAGATCGACTTTACCCCGGGTCAGCCTCTACTTCGGGCGGCGCTGTTGGGGTCGCTGCTATGGTCGTTGTTGCTGTCGTCCGTTCGGCGGCTTCGTTGTCAGTGGAGATGATGAGATCGTTGGAGGAGAAGCAGGCGACCGGCGAGAGGGGAGAGCTAAGGGGGACGGCGTGTGGCTGAGCTGGGGTTGATGGTTTTGTTTCTTCGGTTTTGGCCGGGGAAGGGAGAGTCTGTGGGCGGTGGCTTGCTTCTGTGGAGGAGACGTCGTTGCAAGGCTGGTCGGGCGGAGATGAAGAGGACAACGAGGTTATTGCTGGTGGCTTGGGTTTAGTGGAGGCTGGTCCGGCCGCTGGTCTGTGGGGAGGAGAAAAATGGGGAAGAGGGCAGGGCTGCTGTTTGGCAGGTTGAGGGAGAAGAAAAAAAAAATCAAAAGGTGAGGGGCTGGTGGCTTCTTGTGCAGGGGAGATGCGAGAAAGAGGAAAGGAAAGGTAAAGGGGAAGCCGGCTGAGAAGGTGGAAGTGAGGCTTATGACCGGCGGCTGAGGAAGAAGAAAATGAAAAATCACTCCTCTCCTTCGGGTGCAGGGGAGAAGAAGAAAATACCAAAGGAGCTGGGAACCGTGGGTCTCTACCCACTACTGCCGGGACCCGGAAAATGGCTCCAATCCTCCCCCCCCCCCTCTTTTGCAAAGCTGGGGATGAGAAGAAATAGAAGTTTTCATTGTGAGGAGGGCCTCCATTGTCGGCTGGAAACAAGGAAAAGAAGAGCTGAAAGAGAGGGATTAAATGGTCTTGAGCCAGGGGCAGCGGCTGGTTTTGGGTGAAGAAAAAAGGCTCTTAGGTTGCCTCTCCCTTCAATATTTAAAATTCTCTATACATAGGCAAAAATATTGTTTCGGCCTCAAAATTGGTCCCTTAACTTTCTTTTTTTTGTAAATTTTGATTTTTCTTATTTTTTTGTATTTTTTTTTGAAAACGAGCAAATATCAACATCGACTCAATGAGGAAAATCAATGATTTTAAAAATGACGCGTGAAAAGTCGAACTCGTTCAAAAGACCCTTAAAAAAAATTAAATTCTTTTTTTTTAGACGACGTTGAAAATGCTAAAATGACACGAATATATTAAAAAAACATATTTTTTGGATTTTCATTGTTTTTCTCTATTTTTGGAATTTTTTGAAAATATATCAAAAACATGGGTCAAAAAATGGGTAACAACAACAAGTATGTGCGATATTGTTATATATGAATTCACTTTTCTTTGTATCATTATGTGTTGATTTCTTTTCAAAAAAAAAAAAAAGTTTTGTTTTTATTTTTATCAATGAATCAGCATATGGAAGATAAAATCCTTAAAAGGGCAATGTCCTTTAGAAATTGAGACTTTCTATTTTTTTATATGAAAAATAATAAATGTTCCCCCAACTCATAGGCGATAAGATCTTTAAAAGGGTCATGTTGATACACTCATATTATTCTATATTTTGGTACCTTACTTTTAGTTTTTTTTTATGTATATTTTATCTCTTACAATAACTTACTTAACTTGTTTTGCACTTAAAAATGCTATAGAGACATAAAATGTTAAAAAAAAAAAAGCTAAATGAAGAATTTTTAACACATTATTAAGTAAAGGGTTGGAAAAAGCATGATGTGATAAGTCATTAAGTTTAAATTCTAGAGGCCTGTTTGTTTCTGCGTTTCAAAAGCGCTTTTGAAAATTTGAAATTTTTTTATTAACTTCAAATTAATATGTTTTTAGTGTTTTAAAATCATTTTGATGTGCTAATGTCAAAAATGATTTTTAAAAAAATAAAAAAACCATCATTGACATGCATTTTGGCACGAAAAGCTATTTGAAAAACTACCGCAACCACATTGCCAAACAAGCTCTAATTGCATTGGAAATCCAACTTGAACAAGGAATCCTAATAAGATTAGGATTGGTTAGAGAAAATATGCTAAACCAGACATCCGTGTACTATTTGAACCATATCTAGAGCTATAGGTGAAATGTTTCTACAATTTAAGTTAAGTGAAAATTAGACATCTTAAGATTTTCATTCACATATGGTAGGCCTAGTAATTCATCTAGATGAGAAAGAACAATATCTTTGAAATCGAGCTTGAAATCTACTGGCAAATTAGCGCGAGTCTAGCCTAATCTTTTTATGTTAGGATAATAATATGACAACTCATTAGTGATGTGGTAAGGGTCCTACATGATCAGGAAACCTCTCTATAAGGTCAAATTCAATGCATAAGTCATCAGAGTCATATTAGTATAAATAAACCTTAAAGTAATCTCATTTAGAGAATTTGTTTTTCTCTTTTTAAGATTAAGTGTGTTTTATGAGACTTATTTCTCCTTGTCATTGTTAAAAGATTTATGCTAAGTTAATGTGACTATGTAGAGACCTAAACTTAAGAAGTGAGGCTTAGGTTGTATTGTTGGTCATAAATCTGGAATCATTATTTGAAGTTTTAATAGTCTTTCACATCCAGCAACATAAATCTTGAATCACACATCTTAATAGTTTGTCACGTTTAACAACAAACTCAAATATACCAGTTTAAACAAATTCTTAACATGAAAGCATAATAGGTACCCTTTATCATTAAAAATAAATGTGAAGCAACTTACTTTAGGTAGGATGTTTAAAGTGATCTTTTATTTCTTATAACATAATCAACTCCTTACCTAAAACCTCTTAAGATTAGTTAGGGGTCTTAGTTATCATAAAACCAAGTATCAACTTCTTGTTTGATTTTACTCTGTCAATCCTAGATCAACTCGTTGTGATATCTCTTGCAACAATGGTATGTAGTTGGAGTTGGGCATTCATGCTTATATTGTAAACCTCGTAATAAAATGAGTAAATTCTAACTAGAGAAAAAAATTATTTAAAAGAAGATTTTCATGAATTGTTGTGAAAAGTCCATAGTAAATTAATGTATAACTCCAAATAAATTAATGTATAAATTTATGCATGAAAAATATTGATTATTGGTGTAAACCTCACGTTTAACTGTGTAATTTTTAACAAAAAATAATGAAAATTCTGAGGAAATTTTGTTATGATAAGGATATTTTTTATTTGAAATTAGGTGAGCCATTTAAAGTTGAATCTTTTAGCAGAGAGAGCTTATTTGAAAAAAAAACCAGGTAGCTGCATATTACTTTATCTTTAGAACTCAGGATACACTTGTTAAGACTTTCATGTGTGGGGGGGGGGGGGGTCGCGTAAAAAAAACGAATAGATGAATTAAATTAATTGAATATTAAAATTAGTTGTTTGGATGAAGACTTAATTAATTGAAGTTTAAAGTTAATTATTTAGACAAAAACTTGAGAAATTGAATATTAAAGTCAGCTGTTTGAATAAAAACTTGATTAAATAAATATTTAAGTCAGTTGTTTGGATGAGAACGAATGTAATGAATTAAATTGATGCAGCGAGTGAGATCATAATATGAGATTTTAGTATTAGAATCGAGGATATCTTGTTTTAGAAATGATGACCTTTATAAAGAATATATAATATATAAATATGTGTTACCTTCTTTTGTTAGGGGATATATATGTATATACTTAATATTTATTGATTTGTTATGTGAATTGCAGGTTTATCTGAACAATATTAATTTTGTATTTGGTTGTTAAATAATTTTGTTTTAGGTATAAATTACATGTACATGAATAACATAAATATCTATTTTCTATGTACATAGTTCATGATGTAAAGACTCGTATAAATATTTTGGTGTACTTTTAGTAATTATAATATATCAAATGTCATGTATGTAAATAATGAGGCAACTATTATATCATATGTCATGTACACAGACTAACCGTTGCCGTCTGGAAAGTGAGAAATGCCTCTTTTATTCCTGATCTATCCCGTCCGTAACTTCAAAATTCCAAATCCCTAATTTGCTATACAATTTCAAACCATAATCTCACTCAAAGCTCAAGCCGTTCCCTAATCCCAACAATACCCCAATCCCACTCCCCAGCCAGCTATTATCAAGGGTTAAGCACTCTCTCTCTCTTTCTTCAGGTAAATCAAGGCACTATGTTTCATTCTTTTTTAAATGTCTCTCTTTGCTGTTTAATTTAAGAAATTAGCAGTTTTTTTTTTTTTTTTTTAATTTGCAATCCATCACGAGTAGCCTATTCTCTTCCTTCGCTTATAGGGTGACATTCTTTGGAGATGGAAAGTGGTGGAAAGACGGTGACTCAAGTGGAGCAGTGGTCGGTTGAGGATCGGGTGTTCCGGATATACAATCTGTTCGCTAATATTCCTCCTGGAGCCCAAACCACCTTGTAAAAACCGTTTATATACATGTTTATAATAATAATAAAAATCATTCGTAATAATTTTGTTGTAAAAAAATAAAGGTATATGTACAGGTTGGAGCTTCAACGTGACGAGCACATCAAATACCTTAATGAAGGTCTCAAGCAACTCGGTACCTCCTTTGTAGCTCTGGATTCCAGGTTTGCTCGCCTGCTTTTCCTCCCTTCTTCCTTCCTCTCCGTTTTCTTTCTTTTTATTTATTTTTTCAAATTTGATTTTGCTGTGCAATATTGCAGTCGACCTTGGCTTTGCTACTGGATCATACATTCCATGGCTTTGCTGGGGGAGTCTCTTGATTACCAACTCGAAAATAACGCCATTGACTTTCTTAACCGTTGCCAGGTATTTTTTTTTTTAAAGTACTTCCATTTCTTCCTATTTATTTTTATTTTTTAATGTAGCTCATGGTTGTGTGTGTTTAATAACCATTTTATTGTTATTTTCTTTTAGCGCTTGTGTATTGGAGTTTCCTCATTATAATGAAATAAAAGTTTAGCACTTCATCTTTTATTCATTGCATTCTGTTTTACAGGACCCAAATGGTGGATTTGGTGGCGGACCTGGACAGGCAAGTTCCATTATTTCGCAAGATGAATTTGTTCTTTTGATACACCGCCACTGTGTATGATAGTGTTACAGAACTCACCAAACCATAATCCAACCCAGCCTCCTCTTGCCTCCACAATCCCTATGCTTGTTTGCCTTTTAGTCTATGTTTTTTTGGATAGCAATGTAAGGGAAGGACAAGGCTCAATCCATCCAAATTGAGATGATTGAAAACTACAAATTTAAAGAGAGCAAGGATGAAACTTGTCCTTCCAATGCTTCATTGGGTCTCCATCTTCTTTGCCAAACAAAATGAACACCAAATCCTTCATTTCTCATCCATCCCTTTTGCAATCCCTCCTGTCAAACACATGCAAAAGTCAGAGATTGGATATTCTTTTTCAAAGCTAATAATAAATTCATACCCCCATTCACTTTTTGCTATAGTTGTGTGAAAGTGTTTCCTGCTGAAAAAAAGGACTCCAATTGTGGTTTTAAGCTATCCTAGGCTAGTCTAATGTGAGAAGTTATGGCGATAATAGAGAAGCCAATCAATCTTAGTTGTGATCTTGCCTATCTTACAGTGGTCTCCCTGAACAAATGTTAAATATGGTTTGCGTTTATTTTTGTGGTAGGAGAATGCTAGAATCATTCCTCTTTTGTATCTATGCTTGATTTTTTACATGTTGTTTTCTTTTTTCTTTTTTTAGAAAACTATCAATTGTCAACTTGACTGTATTAGTTTGTTATTTTTGTCTTTAGATGCCACATCTCGCAACAACATATGCTGCAGTGAATTCAATTGTTACTTTAGGAGGGCAGAAAGCCCTGTCTTCAATTAATAGGTGGTCACTTTTTTTCTACTGTTCTTTTAAGAATTCACCTTTCCTCACTACACTGCAACTTCAGTTTTCGGAATTGATTCAACTTCTTTTTAATCTTTCTTTTAGAGACAAATTATACAACTTTTTATTGCGAATGAAAGATCCAAGCGGGGCCTTCAGGTGTGATTTCAAATTTGTTCTAGAAGTTCCAATGAAATTGATTTTTTCATTAATTTCATTCATGAATGTGTGTACATGCATATGTTACGGTGACTGGAGTATAATTTCATATCTGAAACTGCACAATTTTGAGTTCTTACTGTCTAGTGCATGTTTATTTTTTCCATGTTCTAGCTTGCTTTTCTTATGTACAACCTTGGAAGCTGTTCTGGATTTGAATTTTTGGTGGCGTCAAGGACTTGTGGAGGTGGTTTAAAAGGATTGGGGATTGATGTTATACTTGAGTAATACTAGTAAGGTTTCACATTTAGGAATTTTAGGAGTCACTATCAAAAGCAGAGTTGCTAGAATTTTATTCATCAATTGATTTGCATTGTATGGAACGATTACATGACCTTTATATAGGTCTTATGAAAAAACATTAATGGTCTTATTTAGAATAGGAAAAGCCGAACAAAACTAACTCTTTGATGCTAAAAAATACTAAATAGTTCCATAATGTATATTTTTCCTAAATGAGAAGGCACAATTTTTAAGGAAACCAAAACTATATATTAATTTTTCTTTCAATGGTTTCTTATTCAACTTTTACCCATAACTATATTTTATTTTAGTGTATTTGGAAAATGATAAAGGGTAATAATGGATTGTAGGATATTGATTAACTCTGACTTCTTAAGTAGCCATTTAAATTTGGACTACCAAAAGAGGAAAGTAGGACACTTGTTTAGGGACTGGGAAACTGTAAAATAACGTAAAGACAAATTTTGTAGTTTTCCAGCAAATGGTAACTACAAAAATGCCTTCTCTACAAAATGACATTAACTTTGCCTCCTTTTATTTTCTGCACCACCTTATGCAAAATTACCATATAAATTTTTTGGTTTTGCTCATTTCCATCTAAACATGTCATAGAGGAAATATGAACTGTTTATGACTAGCTTTGAATGTCATGTATTTCTTTTCATTAGGATGCATGATGCTGGTGAAATTGATGTACGAGCATGCTATACCGTCATTTCAGTAAGATCTTTCTCTTTCACCTTGGAGTCTATTTCAGTTGCTATACTATACCATTTCAGCAAAAAATTGGCATCTTTTGGCCTAAGCATCAGTTGAAATATGTGTTTAGAGTAGCCATCTATTATAGCTTTAAAATGCTGTCTATATTCTGTAACAGATCCTTATTCAAGAATCAATATAATCAATCATATAATTAATTAGCTTTGGTGTGAGATCTGCTAAAAGTTGTGTTCAAACTGCTCTAATGGAAATATTCACTATTGCTTGACTACTAGTTGAACATGGATGAGTTTTATGTACTATCTATAATTATGTGTGTAACTGGCATTGTTATTTCACTTTCACTAGGTCATTTAACTTTTACATTTGGGCATTTATGTATCACCAGGTCATATTAGGCATTGCTATCTCATTCTTTCGATCGGTTATTTTACTTTTACTTTCCTCACTTCTGCACTGCTCTAATCATCTTGTTTCATCCAGGTTGCTAGTATTCTCAACATTCTGGATGATGAGCTCGTTAGGGGTGTTGGTAATTTCATCTTAAGGTTGGATTCTACTTTCTAGTGTTTCTTTAATATTTGATTTTGGAACTATTCCAGCTTGAGCTTCTTTTTTATTAATGTTTTATCCACTTCTTTCAGGCTTTATTTGGGGTTTATTTTTGTCTTAGCTATTTGTTACTTCTAGAATAACAGTCTTGGTGTGCAGCATGTGCCATTCTTCCAAATTATGAAATCATCTTGCTTACATGTTTGAAACTTTCAAATGTGCATTTACAGAACTTTATATGGAGACTTGATTGCATAAGAAAAATATCATGGTTCTTAATGGATGAGAACAAGTGTTAATACCCAAACTGTATCATCCCCATTACATTTGTTATGCCTCAAGAGGCTAGCTTGTGTATCTTCATTTTTTTACATTTAATCAGAGTTGTTTAAAGTTACCATTTTATTTCTTTGCAATTCCTCTTGCCTTTTGCTTTCATGGATGTGAGGTAACACTCATTTTTTCTAGTTTTTCCCTCTTGTTAATATACTTTGGGATAGTCAAGGACCATTCATATGTAACCCATCTAAATTGGCCTCTATATAATTTTGATACCTTCATATTCTCTAGTTTAGGGTTTTTGGTTCTTTTGTGTCCTTTCAAGCTGTGAGCTCATTTTATGTTCTCTTGGGAATTGTGGCTGTCAAGTTTGAAAGTGAGATCAGCATGAGTGTAGATTGACCTGATGTGGCTTTTTGTGATAATTCATGTCCTGAAGGTGCTCATTCGTTTGTTGGCATGTTGGTAATTTCACAAATTTGGGAGTATGGAGCCACTGGGAAGGCCAAACTCATTGTGATGAAATTTATTGCCTTTTTCTTCTGCGAGATGGACTACATCGCTTCCCCTAGCAATATTAATTCCTCAAAAACCACATGGAGTTTTTATTCATTATAGTTAGTTGAGACATAATGATACAGTATGGGAACATGAAGTGTATTTATTTGTCTGTAATTTAGTACTTTTAGAATATTACTATTACTATTATTATTATAAGGTAATATTTTAATAGAATTCTTATTTTCTATTTAGTTTAGGATACTAGGGTTGCTTGGTATCTGTATAAACACCACCTCCCTTTGTAGAAGGGAGAATGTTAATGATGATGAATTGAAATTAAGATTTGAGTATTGTTTCTTCTATATAAACATCATCTAGTAGCAACTTTAGTAAACTGAATATCCAACTTGCAAAAACCTTCATAAATATATCCATCGAGATTAGTCCAAGCAGAGATAGTGGTGAGATCTGAAATAAACTATAGCTGTCTTATCATACATAATAATCTATTCCTCAAAGCTATAAGGTTAAAAAATCTCATACAATACTTCATTACTAACCTGATGTAAGAATCCATAAAATTTACAAACAAAACCAACTTGTATGACTGGACTCTTCACTCTTCAATAATTATGATCTTCATACGTGATGGAAGCAATTTGTTTCTTGCCAAACAAAATCAGTCATCTTAAGCACAACTCATAAAGGTTCTGCTGAATTTAAGATGAGAAGCAGTGTGGTGCAATAATGAAGTTTGGTGTTTGACAACAATGTTGGCAGCAACAAAATATCTATCTTGACTTAAAGTAGTTGATATAGAAGCTATTCTAGGGTGAGAGGGATTTGTTCCACATTCTCTAGTTGTCAATTTTTTTCATCTAAACAACTGTTTTTTTTTTTTTCCTGACAAAAAGAATTTAGGGTTTGTGGTTTAAGGTATGGTCCAACCTTAGGCTCCGATACCAAAATTGATGTAGCACAGGATAGTAGCAAAGTTAGAAAGAGCAGAATTCCCTAGAGGACAGGGAAAAATTGAGCAAGGAGAAAGAAAACCCATAGAAGAGGGTAAATCCCTATAGAAGAAGGTTAAATAATTTTTTTTTAAAACCTTGTAAGAGGGTTCCAATAAATGGAAGAACCAATACATAATTCTGAATTTCAATTTATCATCATTAACATTCTCCCCTTCTACAAAGGATGTGTTTATTTAGATATCAATAAACTCAGCATTCTAAACTAAATATGAATTAAGAATCCTAATAAAATAATTTTAACAACAACAACAAAATCCTAGAAATTGACCTAAATAATAATAAGATTTTAAACATCAGAAATTACAAACAAACAAGTAAACTTTCTTTTTTCCTATACAACATCATATAATTTGTCAAATGATATTACTAATGATGCTGGAGTTATGATTGAGACTGGACTGTTGAAAGCTCTCTGTAAGCTGGTAGAGGAAATATTTATTTGATTTCATAGATAAATGAATCTTTATAGTGGTCTATAAGAATGGTATGATGGCGAAGCTGGGTTGCGTTATGTGCCAGAGAGATGGGCATCATATGTGCTTGTTGCACGAATAGGTGGTGATTAATTTGTGGATGAGGTTGCTTCAGTTACACTGTGCTGTCCTTGGATCTGCATTGTTTGAGAATACTCTTTTAGCTCTATTATGCCAGTGACTATTCTGAAAAGTCACTGTAGTTTTTCTATTTTCATACAAGATTAATTCCTCAAAAGTATTACACTTGCCTTGTGTTTATATTTCTTGATGGTGTAAGCAACTAAAAGTCTTTCTTTTTGATATCCAACTTAGCTGTCAGACATATGAAGGTGGTATTGCAGGAGAACCTGGTTCTGAAGCTCATGGTGGGTATGTTTTCTCTCTCAAAGTCCATATCTGTTAAAGAGATTATAAGTTTTCTATTTTGCTAGCCCTCAATTCAACTTCTATATGTGTGGTCCTATCTCTTTCCCAGTCAAGCAACACATCTCATGGATTTGAATACCTGGTTATCAGGTATACTTTTTGTGGATTGGCTACCATGATTTTGATCAATGAGGTTAACCATTTGGACTTGGCTGGTTTAATTGTAAGACAATGTTGCCTTTCTTTGTCATCATATGCCAAAATTTGTCTTTTTGTACATAAATTACTGTGGTGTTCTATATGTTGGGTCTCTCATGTATCAATTTTTCTGCAATGAATTTCTTGAACATGTCGTAAGAAAGCTTTTGGCGATTATTGTATTAGAATTGGGTCGTCTTTCGACAAGGAGTGGAGTGTGGATTTCAGGGAAGAGCAAACAAATTGGTTGATGGTTGCTACTCTTTTTGGCAGGTATTTTCTGTTCTTTGTTTCAAGCTGTTAGTGTTTCATTTTTTATGGTCAGTTGAAAATTATGTGTATTCAGGGAGGCGTGCTTGCATTATTACAAAGAATAGATTTGGTTACTGGTGAATGTCTATCACTATTTGATTCTGGAGAAGAGGACAGCACTGGAAATAGTTCTTCTGAAGGAGAAGATACTGATGGAATTTCATCTATGGCTGAAGAGACTTGTCATTTTAAGAATGGAGGTAGATTGGTTATTTTTTTCTTTTGTAGATTTTGCACTTGATCTTATGTTGGCTTTACAGTTTTGCATAATTGTCATGTGATTTCTCTCACCTTTTATTCTTACATGGCTGCAGAGCAGCAGGATGCTTCTTGTTCAGTGAACTACACCAGTTCTAGTCATACTCAATCTTTGGGAAATGTAGAAATGGAACCTCTTTTTCACAGCTTGGCATTACAGCAGTACATACTGCTATGCTCACAGGTCGAAATTGAAAATCTCTTTCTATTTATTGATGTTCTTGTCATTGAATTTTTAAGATCTCATTTCCTATGTCAATGACTTTTATGTCTATTTCTTATCTATCTGATTATTGCTTTTGATAGTATCTTGGAAAGCCTGAATCATTTTCACACTTGTTTGCTATTTTTTTTTCCCAGCATTTTTCATCCCTAACACAAAAATAAAAAAATAAAAAAATATCAATTTGATTCCTTCATGTCATGGGTCAAGCCCTAGACTTTACTGTTTTATTTTCCCTGGAAAGAAAGGTGGTTTTCCTTGTGTTACATTTTTATTTCCATGTTTTTAAAACAAGGCATGAGGTTCTCAGCATTCTGTACTTGCCAAACAATAGTGATCTGGACCAAGGTCATTATTGGCTGGTGGCATGTTAAACGTATTCGAAGATTCAGGTTCTTGCACCTATACTAGCAAAGAGAGGGAAAGAGTTTTGGCAATTTTATGCTAACCCAAATGCAGTGCCCATTGTTAAACCTTAACAGTCCTGCAAGTTGAGTTTGGAAACTTTCAATATGGTCCATAAAAGTTTATTTTTCATCATTAAGGTCAGTGTCATTTATTCTCAACGTGGTTCCTTCATCTCTGTGAAGATCTGCAAGGATCAAGTTCATTGCATGCCATAACTAGCACAACATCAAGACCTATTGATTTGATAGATATGTGCATGCTTATGAAACAGATATAACCATTGGGTACCCACACAAAAAAGAACTTTAAAAAAAGAGGAAATATTGAACTTATTTGACCACATAAAATCCAGGGAGGAATTTGTAGATTGCCTCAAACTTAGTGGTTATGTTTTGTTGCATGGACATTTGTGGTAGTGGAAAATTGTATTGGGTCGAGAGGTTGGTTTTACTTTGATATTTGAGCCGCTCTTGGATTATCTTATTTAACGGATATTTGATATATTTTGTGTAATGTGGCTACTACAGTTAGAGAATGGTGGATTCAGAGACAAACCAGGGAAGCCCCGAGACTTTTATCACACATGTTATTGTCTAAGTGGCCTCTCTGTATGCCAGCATAGCTGCTCCAAGGATTATGATTCTCCATCCGTGCCCGGGCAGGTGTTGGGTCCCTATTCAAATCTCTTGGAACCCGTCCATCCACTCTACAACGTCGTCTTAAAACAGTACAGGGAAGTTCGTGAATTCTTTTCTAGGTCTTGAGCAATGTTGAATTGAGATGTATGATCCGTATTTTGATAGTATTCTAGAAATTTTATCTTTGGCATGACTATAAAAAAGATTCATTTTGCTGTTTGAACGCTTTACTCGAAACTTTTCAATTGAAGGGTTTGTACCATCAAATATTTAATCAATCAAGTATCTTAGGTTATTGTAAGTGTAAATATGTTGATATCTAAATTAAATATTGGAAATGTGTTATTTAATTGTCTAGGTACTAGCAAATATGTGGCATGATCCAGATTGAGAACATTGGTTGCTAGTTCCAATATCAGGCATGATTAAGATTCTTACAATTAATTTCTTTATCTGATTTGGATTTAGTGAATTTTCCTAACGAGAGTTTTCTCAGTAAAAAGTTTGTTTTCTACTTTTTTTTTTGTAAGACAAGTAGCTCTACATTTTAGAACAAGTATTTAAATTCTAAAATTTTTAGTCTGTTTCATATTAATTATTAAAGTATAATCCTCCCCCCCCCCCCCCTCAAGTTCTATGCTTTATCTATCAATTTGTGCAATTCACTTTCTTAAGTTTCTTGTTTCAGCTCTATATTTTATCTGTATTTATTTATTGTCTTTTTAACATTTTTATTTACTGATTTTCTTACCCTTGCTTTCTTCATAAGCCTTTATTTTATTTACTTTTCTTGTCTTGTAATTTATTTATTTATTTGTTAAGTTAGTGTTATCCAAATGCTTATTTTAAACATTATAGTTCATTACTCAATATAAGTCTTATGGTTTATCTCATGATACAAACTTTAAATTGTTTGATTTAAACCTTTTTGTTTAATGTTAAATTTAACCCTTTTTATCCTTTAAGTAGTTGATTAAAATCATTTTCCACTTTAAGTAGTTGATTTTTAAAATCTAAACAAAACACTTTTTTATCCTTTATTTTAAAACAAAACAATAAAAGTTAGAAAACCAGGGCGCCAAACAAGCTCTTAGCTTATGGTTTATTGTTTGATTTTAACTTAGTTTGTTCTAAACATTGCGCGATCTAACGTTGGATATACACTTATTTGATTAAAAAAAGAAAAAAGAAAGTAAAGTCCTCTTTTTCTTTGATATAATATTAGAATTGGTTGACTATTAGATCCTCGATACAATTCTAATATATAAATTCAATCATATATATATATATATATATATATATATATATATATCAATTAAAACCTTGATTAAAACTCTAAGAAAAGTGTAATTTTTATTATGAGGATAACTTAACTGGTTAGATCTTGAGTTTGCTTTTTAATGATTACGAGTTTGAGTTCTTTTAAAAATATTGAAGTTTTACATTGTCATTAACTTTAGAGCTCATGAAATTAGTTGAGATGTGTGCAAGCTAACCCGGACATTCATGTTAATAATAAAAAAAAATTGATTTTTAATAAAACAATAAAAACTATGTTATCACTTGTTATTTTTACCCAAACATATTATATATGTTTATATAGTTCAATGTTCTTGTTTCAAGTAATTTATATAGTTCAATGTTCTTGTTTCAAGTAATTTTTGTTTTTTAAAAAATGGGTAAAGGATAAAAATTGAAAGTGAACGAAACTATGGGAATTATTATACTTCGACTTTTAAAATTGACACTCAAAATGGCATGAAATTGAGGGACAGCGGGACATAGGGAGTATAAAACAAGCTTTTAAATCATCCACCATACTTTATTGGCGTTTATTTTGACTATCAAATACTTAGTATTATCATATTAAAAGAAACCCGTTATACTGGACAAATGTAATTCACAAACATTTATGAATGAAATAGTATTATTTATAAGAAAAGACATCGCAATCATAGTAATATCTTACATTCAATGATTTAATCACATTTGATTTTTTTTTTTTGAAGATTTTCAAGTTTTTTGTATTGTGGATTTTAGCATATTAATAATTAAAATCAAACATCAACAAGTATTTTATTTTAATACTTAATTGTATTTATTTTTTATATATAATTAAATTAGTTTTTTTTTTACGCTTAACAAATGCTACCAATTAACATTATAATATAACCAATTATCATTACATTCATTAAAATATTTTTAGCATAAAAATCAATAATATGTTCAAATTTCCTATCTTTTAAAAAAATCATTTATATACTTAAACTTATCGATTAATCAATTCAATCATTATTTCTACAATCAATTTAATTATATAACTTTATAAGTGTCTATACTCTAATTATCATACTCAGATATGAATCCATCTTTCCATTATATTATTTACATTACCTTTGTCAATCCAAGTTTCGTGATTTCCATGCCATGATTTTCATTAGTTATATCAATCCAAGTGCATAATCCTATAATTTTTAGACAATTTAAATCAATACTTTAATATAATCTTGACAGATCATGAATTTACTATAAAAATCCCTAAAAATTTAACTAAAATATAAATCATATCAACATTTGTTTTATCTTTTACTATTGTTCTAAAACAATCATTAACTTCATATCTTATGATATATTTCCTGCTCATTATACGAAATGGAAGTGTCTTTTATGGAGCTTCCACCTTTTAGTTGCTAAGAAGGTAAATGCCCTAACATAGACTCTCATACAATCTTCCAACAATCTCGATCCATACTTTGAGTCTCCAATTATATGTCTTAACCTCCTCACAATCATTTTAAACCCAATTAATTTATACTTGCACCTTACACAACATTAGGGCCTAAAAATCCTTCCATGTGAACTGCCAGAACAACTATCTTTTTACCACTTTTACATCACGATCTGACTCTCCTAAAGTCTAGAAACAAGACATTAGTCTATCTAAACATTATTTTTATTCCATATATAAAACCTTAGAACAACAATCATTCACCCATTATATGTACTGGCCTATAATCATCCATCATCTTCTGGTTTGACTACTAACATCATTACTCATTACTTTATCATAGGATATGTCCATTGTCTTAAACATCCTATGTTCTATAGAGGTCTCACCTTAATCTCCTTTTATAAATTTTTCAAATAAACTAGCTTTTTCCCCCGGATATATAATATCCATTTGCATTTATTTCTCTGTCACTAACCCTTACTCCGTCATCCTTACGACTCATCACGAGTTTTTCTTTGTTAATGACTTTTCTATATTTTTTCAACTATTAAACAATCTTGTTCTTAATATCAACTAATACGGTTAGTCCTCGCCTGATGTCATATTTGTTAAAGCATGTCGGTCACCTTTAAACCTTTCACTACAACTTGATGTCTTGTTTAAAGCTTGCTATCCATATAGTTGTCACATTATCTCGGCCATCTTCACAAGTATGTTAATCAAACCCAGTCATCCATACAACGATGCCAATCAAATTCAGTCATCCAAACAAGGATGACAATCAATTTCTCTTAGTTCTTTTACTTTATTCATTTTTTTTCTTTTTATACTTTCAACATAAAGAGTTCAAATATGTATTTATATGATTTACAGTTACATAATTGACAAGAATTTAAAAGTAATTGTGATGTGTCGAGCACCTATTTGGTGTATTTGTGGAGGTATGCTCCTTCTACTTTGAGTTTCTACTTTCAAAGTCCTTGAATTTCAATGAGCATCCTATACAATATTAAAACTCATATAGTCACTCACATCATCATCTATGATTGAATTAAACTTTCATGAATATACTGTTTTATTCTTTAATCACATCTATTCATATTTCATATCCAATGCTTTTTATGTCATTTTCGACCAATTAGTTTCATTAGCTCATACCAATAGTCATCTCATCATTTATATATCGACAATATCACTTCTTAATCTCAACAAACATTGCACCATTTATGGCATGTCAAGGTTATATATATATATATATATATATATATATATATATATATATATGTTCACTTTATAATCAAATCTAATATCCTAGCCTTTTCGTCAACAATTTCCAATGTCTAGTATTTTCTCATACATATGATAAATATTAGTCCAACCCATCTATTTCATACATATATCAGATATCCTTCTTCCTTAATCACACTACCAAACATTTATACATTATAACTTAATTCCATCATGTTTTAAGAATTGACTTAACAATTACAATGCACATTTGCATTCTTTTGATCATAACAACTCATATTCATACATATTCACAATTGTCATCACAACTTACATATACATGTATTTTTCATGTTTATACTTATTCTTATCAGTTCAAATATTAGAACCCTCAATCAACAATAATTCTAAGTAATGATTGAAATTGATTAGTCTTAGTTGATTTAGTTTATCCAACCATGAACACTGTTTGGTGTTTCAATCATAAATAAAGTTTTGGAACTCAGTTTTAAGCGTGATTTATCTCTATAAAAATCTACGACATAAAGCTACAACTCTTATGAAGGAAAAAAAACCCAGTTTTGCGGCCACACACTCAAAACCACCCATTACAATAGCATATGCAATTTGTCCAACAAGATTTAGTTTGACCTTCCTTTGATTTTCTATCCATATCAGGAGTTTTACAGTTTCAAATTAAGAAAAGTAAGTACCATTTGAAATTTAACATCATTAGCTACAATTTTCATAAATAAACATATTTCAAATCCCTTCATTTACTAGTTCTAATTCCAACTAAAAGTTAGGTAATAAAATTGTCCAAAATTTTCATTTGCATGATTGATTCACAACCAAGTATTTTCATGCATTTATTCACCGTTGAAGGCAATCATTTCCATTCAATACATCTTTTAGCATTATTTACATAAGTTTCTCAATAATCAACTTAATTACATAACACAAATCATTCATCCATTAACTAGACAAGTTTGCTTAAACCTTCATATTATCAATACATAATTTCATGTTAAACACATACAATTATACAACTCAATCATTCCTTTACATTTCATATTTTGGCCAAAATCTTCCCATTAAAGGAGGGTATATTTTTCTTACCATTTGTTTCTCAATTCACACTAGACACATTTGTTATTCATGTCCAGGAACATGCTTTTAAACTAAAATTATCATTACAACAACTCAATCCCATAAAATTCAACATTCCATAATAATCCATTCAACACTTTCAAATTTAATTTATGGCAAAACCAAAATCAAACATAAGAGAGATGGTTCTTACCTTAATCACATAGTATGAAAAGAAATTTGCAAAGCAAATCAAGTTTTCCTTCACCTTCTCTTCCCCCCTTTCTAACTTCTACTTTTATTCTCTCTCCCAAGCTTAAAAATCTTATTCTATCTTAGTTACCTCTCTAAACTCATTAAAACTCTCTTTTTAAGGCCTTTATTCTCTTAATTTCATAATTTTCTCTCATGAATTTAATGGAAAAAACATGAAAGGCCTAAACCCCAATTTCTTCTCTCTTTCTTATTTTCCAGTACCTTACACCAGCTCTAAGGAGAAGAAGAATATGGATTTTATTGCTAAATGACTATTTTAGCCCTTACCCTTGTTTTTTTTTCTACCCAATTGTCCACATTTTTTCAAGGTCTTGTTGAACTTTGATTTTTCAAAAATCTTAATTTGAGGTAAAACAATATGTCTAGTGACTCCACATAAAATCTCATCTTGATTCAACGATCAGTTTAAAAGTTATACTTGATAGTGTAAAATTGGTTAGTATATGATTTGACATCAAAAATCCAATTTTTCTTGTTCAATCCCTATTGGAACCATATCGGTTACTTTACTAAGTCCTTGGGAATATTTCCTTCAAAATATATTTATTTTTCCTTTCCATCATTTATTTTCTTACAGACTTCTTACCGTTTCACGGTAACATTACCGATTCTTAACTGGGGTTTACACCAACATTCTCTCTTTTTTATATGTAATTTTTTCTTAAATTTCATCCTTTATCTACATTATAATTCCTTGGAATTATTCTCATTCTCAAAACACATTCATTTAATTTTAATTCTTCTATCCATCAAAACCCATTACCGGTTTCGTTGATGTTATGAATTTTAAGCTAAAATTTACAATTCTCATTTGAACTTAAATAGTATCTTTAAATATATTTATGGAGGTCATCCCCACCATTACAGATTACATTTGTTTTTTATTTCCATCATTGATCTATCTTTTTCGATCCTGAGTTTACATTACTTGTCGAGGTCTTATCACCTTCGGTCCTATATTTACACAAGGGTTTTACATCATGAATTACTCATAATTCATGAATATTCATAAAAACAATTCATGAATGTTCATGGTTCATGAATTACTTATAATCCATGAAACAATTCATGAATGTTCAAATTCATGAAACATATTCTTTCTCATCACATATTTAATGTGTTGATTAATGCATTAAGATATTTTAGGGATTAAAAATAAATTACCGGTCAAATAGGAACTTAATAGCAAAAAGTATTTTTCATTAACTAAACTCAAACCCAAACTCATGAGCTCACTAGCTTCTAGCCCAATCTACAAAACTATTTTAGGATCAAAACTTTTGCTATTCAAAAGTTTATTGAAAATAATTTTTCACTCATGTATAATTAATTTTTAAAACATAAAATTCTATGTTAAAGTAGATATGTTGGATCACAAAATTCAATATAGTTTTAACCTAAAAAATAAGTGGAACTCACATGTAATTTGGCCTTAAAGGACCCCTGCATATTTTATAAACCAATTCCAACACTAACAAATTTACCAAACTAGTTTCTAAGGAAAGCTTACTACTCATGAAAGAGAAACTTAGGATTTCTTTGCCAGGGAATTATAGGCTATTTATTAAATTCAAAATCCAACTTAGTTAAACAAGATATGTTAATTTGTAGATAGTCATGTATATCTGATTACATTTTCAAACTACATGTAATTACACATACATACATTGTCAATGAAATCAGTTGGCATCATTCTTCTAAAATATTGGACTCCATATTGAATGTGTGTGTGTGTCTATATATATATATATATATATATAGTTTTTTAGGTTATAAAAGAGAAATTCAAACCCAATATCTCCAGAAGGAGGCAAGCTATAGTTCTACGTTTTTCGCAAAAAAAAAAGTTGCATACAAACTTAAAATTAGACACAGAAATTGCGTTAATTAACACATAAATTATCCTTATGTGTTATACTTTTATTAAATATATATTACCAAATTTATATTACAGAAACTACTTATTACATATTGGATAACATATTCAGCTCCAGTAATCTAGAGCGGAGTGGTATTGGAATGGCAGAAGCTTCCCAATTTATTTTTCTTCTTAATATATAATATCGAGTAGTTTGGAAGGGTGTTTATTTCGCCTGGACACAAAGTTGCCTTTCCTTAGTAGTCGGGAAAAGTCCCTTGCTTAAGAATCCAAGCACCAGCAGTAGTAATCAGATCTTGATATTGCAAACATTTCTTCGGGGCTCATCCTTTCAAGCTCACTTTGCCTCCACGAAGCAAAATTGTTTCGGTTTGGTGGATCAGAAGCGAGAGGGTAATCCTCTACCGCATGATTTTGTGATTTCATCCTTATGTAGAGCCTCATTGTAGCAACACAATCTTCATAGGGATCTTGCATGCCAGTTTGGATGTCATACCTGCAAGTAAATTAAACATATATATACTTAGACACGGAAGGAAAACAAATATAGCAGAAGATGCATATGCTTACCCGAGATAGGCTTGGGTTAGATACTTCAAGGAGTTGCTGAGCTTGCTTGTTTTCATCAGTGGCGGATAGTATGCAGTATCCCTGTAATGAAATCCATCCATCCATCCATCCATCTTAATTAATCACATTATATATATTTTAAAAAAGATGAATTTTTATAATTTAAACTGATAAATAATTAGAAGTAGATCAAGGCAACTGTTTTTGAGGCTATGACTTGTATAGCTAAGCTTCGAAGAAAAACTTAACCTCATCATAACAGCTGGATATTCTAGATGCAGACGTTCAAGGTCATGACCCACGAGAATCCTGGCTTTTCCTCCTCTGGGACGAACTTTCCACATCGGTTCCCCATTACAAAGGAAGTCTTGAATCTTCTTTTGAACTTGCCTTAACGGTGTTGCATCCCTTAGGTATTCTGGCCTAATGCCTGTGGTTTCATACCTAGAAATATTTGAAGAATATTGAATTCACTATTAACGACTGCATTGTTTGATTTTCGGGCAGAAGCAGTATAGAAATTTATAGCATACCTATAGTTTGTGACAGGAATTGGTGGTTTGACAAAGGCATGGAAGATAATATTTTCATTTTCGTCAATCAGGCAAACCCTTGCGCAAAGGTCTATGGAGCCATCATTGCCTCCTCCAACCATTTTGCAAGCTAGGGCAACTACCTGTCGACCTCTTGCATAACCATTGTCGAGTGTCAGGTTGTCCCGAAGGCCTAAATTAGCAAAGTTTGTAAGTAGTCCCTGGAGTGTGCAATGAAAGAACTAGTGATCAGGTATCTTTTAGTTTAGAACTAATTCGGTTGAAAAAAAAAAACTTAATTTAGTTTATCTTTTTTTTCCAAGTATTAAATTAAAGATTAATACGGCAATATTTACACCGGAGTGCTGGCATCTTTCTAGGTGAACTCTGCGAGCATTAGGGCTATCAAGGAGGGTTAAGCAAAATTTGCATCCGCGGACATTGAAAACATTCTTACATTCTTGCTTAGGCAATGGCCCTGTAAGAGAAAATCAAACTTTTAAGCTACCGAAGAGGAAACCAAGTGCTCCGAGTTGTACACGCTAAGAAAACAAACATTTACCTATAACATGCTCCCTCAAGGACTCATAAGATCTGCAATGTTTCTTACAGTTTCCACACACGGGTTCATGGACCGAGTGATACGAGATTCTCATGTGCTCCACCATGTGTTCCATTTTGTTGAACTGTCTAAAGCATGCAGCACACTTGTTCCTGCAAAAGGATAGTCATCAAGTTATTTGTCGCTAGAAACTAGGGTTTAGGAATCAAAAACTAGCTTGACAATATGACATGCACGACATAGCTTGGATCAAAACCATGTACGTGTCGGTTTCCATGTATATGTGCATGCGTGGAGAGGAGAGAGTGAGAGTGAGAACCTTGAAGTCTCGGACGACACATTTCTGGAGTCCATGCGATCCTCGTAAAGTAAATAGTTGTTAAATCTGCAAGAGTAGTAGAAAACTAGTTAAGACGGCTTGGGGGAAAGGGATGCGCCCAACAAGGTATTTATAGTGATAGGCCAAGAGAATCTCCTCCAACTTGAACGTAAAGATAACTTAAGGTTGGCACAAGTGGTTGAGATCTAAAGCCATTTGCCCTAGACGTTATATGATTTAATGTATTTGAAATATTCAAAACCATTTATTTGAATTTATTCATAGTAAAAAACAATAAACATATCATTTTTAAAAAATATACTATTGATTTTATCATTATGATAGATCATAGCAATTTAGAATTAAGTTCAATTCCAACTAGACATATTAAAGAATACGAGATTAATTAATTATTAGATTTCAATATTTAACTTCCTTGATCTATGATTACTCTCTGATGTCCTTCTTTCTTGTTTTTAAAAAATAAAGAAAATACATTCCTATCATTTTAATAATAAGAGAAAACTTAAATGGTATAAATTATGATTCCTCGAGGCATCACATGTTGCTGAGCTTCGGAGGTTTCTAACCTTAAAAAATAAATTCTAGTTATTCGTAGCAATCCAAATGGTTGGGTCCACCATTGACTTAGCTGTATGATTCTCTCGCTCTCTTCCACCTTTTTGTCGGGAACTGTTGATGTACCCAAAGAATAGCTTATATAGGTAAAAGATCATAAAAATGCCTCTCATATGTATGTTCATTCCAACTCTTTATAACAAAAATATTTCTTTTTTTTAAGAAAATATTAGAAGTTCATTTTCTAAGTACAAAACACTATTTTTTAGTCTGTTATTCATCGATGATGTCAAAACTCATAGAGTTATCATAGGCCGTTACTTTTGGTATTGATTGGGGTTAAGATTTTCATTATACTTTGATTTAAAAAAAATAAAGATTTCCTTTCAAAACATATGATTTCTTTTGGTCAGGATATCCATAAATGATTTCTAATATAAATGAACCTTCATAGTTTATTACTCTTAGGTGTCAATTGACGGTAATAAGTTGGTCAATCCATTTATTTGTAAATCTTTATTTCTCTTAAATAATGATGATGAATAACAATTATAACAAAAAGTATTTTGATTTTAAATGATTGTCTACTAACAATATTTATGCATAGATGAATCTTTATAGACTGATAAGCATTGATTATGAAAACATTATTAGAAAAGAGAAACAATAAAAGTTATTATTGATAGAATAATACATTTCAGGATAAATGAATTATCATTGGCTGTTATCCTGAAAATCATATAATTTTTAATCCAATAAGGGACATTTATTTTTAGATAATTTGATTTTGTCTCTAAATAGATGAAATAATAGTTGTCACTGTTTTAATACAGGGAGATGGAGGTATATGAATCATTTAGCAAAATTACATGTGATTTTTCACCATGATAAATGAACAATCATAGGTCGTCATTCTAGGATTTTAGTTAAACCTAAAGTTTAGAGTAAAGTTAACAGAACCCCACATAAGTCCACTATGCTATTCATTGATGATATTTGAAAGACCATCATAGGTCATAAACCTCGATCAAGAATAACCTATCCATATATGATCATGCTAATTCACTAATTGTTTATCAAATAAATTAGCAATTATAAATCATTATTTGGTTGATAATTAGGAATGGTAAAGCGATACAAACTTCATATATAATAAACTTTAGCCACAATATAGATGAACCCTTAACATATAAGGCATATTGACACATTAGAAATAAAAAAACACTTAGCAATGTAATTTATCTCAGATAAGATGTTCTAGGATGATAACATGTTCTCTTTAACATAACAAGTTCCTTGCCTAAAATTCTAAAAGATCAATTTTGGTTAATTTCTAGTGATTATAATACTATTTCTTAAAACTTTTTACCCTCTCAATAAAACCTTAGAAAAGAGAGTGGTTGTTGCAATATCAAATACAACACTTTTAATGCCTTGTATTGATGAAAGGTCCTAAGAAAACTACTGCCTTCTTTAAATAGCCATTAGTTTATATGTTAGACCTAGAACATATCAAATATCTACATATCCATTATAGTAGAAAGGTCACATATTCTCTTGAAGAGGGAGAATTTGTTTCTTTCTTCTTCCTTCTTAACAATACATCATATTTAGAGGTACCTATTAGTAAGATTTTAAATTGACTTGTTAAAATTTTTATAGACACAAAGTCCCTTATTTGCTGGGTATAAACCTCCTATTAAGTCCAAATTATATAAAGAGATGTGCAATATTTCTATAAAAATCTCGCACATAATCAAGGCATGAAAGAAATAGTTGTAATTGTGTTTTATCATTGATTTTATTGGAAACTTATCAACAAATTAGATGGCCCTATGAATAGGCTGAATTAGCCCTTTAAAACATCAACAATATAAATTATAATAAATCTTGAATAAGGATCATATATTACATGCATGATTTGTAGAAATTTAGAAGAAGCATTCTTTAGTCCAAAAGAAATTATGTTTCATTCATAATGACTAAATGATATTGTGAACATTGTTTCATATTTGTCTAATTCAACGATATGTATATTTTAAAAAGCTAATTTTATATCAAACTTTGAAAATATTTTAGCTTAATACAGCCTTTTTAGTGGATCTCCCTTATTAGAGATTGGATATCTAATTTAATTATCATTATTTAATTTAATTAAATAACATAATTATTTTTTTAAACAGATGTAAAGTTCTATTGCATTATTTCAAGTATTTATATCATGCAATGACACAAAATCCAGTACACAAAATTTTCTTTGGAAATGTTATTTGTATGCGGTAAATAAACACTTTTAAAATAGTGTTTTTTTAACCATTTAAACTGTTTTTCTTAATCTCCATTACAAATTAATTACTCCAAAATCTCATGACGCCACAATGTCGACTAGGGAAATGATAGCATGTCCAGTAGTTTTCGTTGACATATGTCCAAGATACCATGCTTGACAAGTGATCCCTGCAAACGACAGCTTACTTGTAAAAGATTTCATGAATCTTGATTGCATGGCGGATCAACATATTAGCAGCTGATAATGCCATGACAGGGAGATGAAGATTAAGGATGATCAACCATTGGATAATTCGACAGGTTTTTCCGTTTCTTTTACTTCCTCTTGGCATTTGTTGGGAAAGAAAAATCTCAAATGCGTGGTTATTCATTGAAAGATTCACTTTCTTTCCTTGTTTCGATTACAAATTGCAACCATAATTCTTCACCGCTAAGACGTTTTACATGGTTTTCGATTATATATGCAAGAGACCAACTTTCTTCGGGATAAAAAGTTAAAAGAGTGCATGATGAGCTGACAAAATTGTCATGTGGGCATGCAGTGAGTGGCAAACAGATAAAGTGGTAAAATATAGATGGTTGATCGTTGTTAATCTCAAATGCTTTCGGCGAACGCATAAATAGATCGACAAGATCTTCAGCAGGGATGCATATATAGGGGAGTTTGATTTTCTGGTTCTAACCATTGTATCTAGGGCATATGCAGATATATTCCATTGATCTTGCGTGGTGTGGAGGCGGAGGGGATGGAGGATTCCAACTTTTGAGCGCAAGGAATGTCAATGAGACTCTCTTTTGACTCTCGGATGGTCCCAGTAGGATTCCTCTTTGGAGCTCAGAAGATACCCTATAGAAAAGTTGGTATATTGAGAAAATAACATCTTTAGTTTTTTTTTTTAAAATATGAGTGTTCAGATTTGTTTGTGTGTATTTTAATTAATAATTTTATGTATTTTAAAATTAATGATCATTTAAATCTCTAGTAGCCTTTAAAAAACAAAAACTCATTATTTATGAAAGATTAATAACATCTCTTTCTTACCTTGCCGAATCTTGTCCAATACCCCTAAAATATCGATTCCAGCACATGATAGATGCACTTTAGAGAGTGCACGCTCTGCTCGTATTTGTGCTCTGTGCTAGTATCCTTTCTCCTAAAGAGGAATAGTTTCATTCCTTGGACATAACTCAAAATAAATAAATAAATAACATCTAAGAAGCTAAAGAAGTCAAAGAATTGTCTTCTACAAGAAAACAATCTCTGGTTCAACCAGTAGTGGAAGATACGGCAAATAATTTCTCAAGAAAAATTATCTCAAAAGTTTCTTATAAGCACCGCACCGGCTTCGACATTACTAAGAATTGTATCTAGCGAATAATATATTATCAAAAGTTTTTAAGATGCCTTGCTTTTTATGATAAATAAGCACCGGCTTCAACGTTACTAAGATTGAGAAGGTAACTTGAGCTAGATTCTATATAAGAACGGAGACTATTTATATACTATTAAAGAATAATATAAATTATATTTATAGATTTTATTTAAAAATTTAAATTTTTGGGTTGAATTGATTATTTGATATTGTATTAGAGTTTTGATGGTCAAGCGGTCACGAGTTCGAATCTCATCATTTTCCATTTATTTGATAAAATTAATCATAAAGTAATATGGACTTGTGCAAGTTTGAAATCCAAAGGATTTTCAGTTGAGGAAATATGTTAAAGAATAATATAAATTATATCCTGAGATCTCATCTAAAAACAATTGGTTCCTTGACATGTGCTACTAGAAAACAATTAAATAGCAAGTAAACATTGCAAACAAAAATTTTCAAATTCAAATTTGCAATAGTTCTGCAACCCAAAAAAAAATTCCAATTGCCAACTTCTAAATTAGCTATTATAATTTAGTTGCAAATACTTGGAGTTTAACCCTACAAGAAAATTGTCAAATATAAATGGAAATACCGATATGAAAACAATATAGTTAATAAATTACAATGATATTTACCAAAAGAACATAATGTCACGAGGGTATTATAGTTGGAAATCAAGGAATGAAAAAAATAAAATAAAATAACATGTCAGTATTATAGACAATATTTACTGATGAAAGATGTTTGTCACTAATACCTGTTAGTGAATCTATCGGCAATATTTAAGTTATATCCTGACAGACAACCCCCCTCTCCCTTTCCCCTATCTCTTCCTCTTCTTCCTTTTTATTCTGTATAAAACATCACACAACACCTTCCCCCTTTTATTTTGTCACAAATCAAGCTCTCATCATCACAAATCTGACCGCCCCCTTTCAATTTTTTTTGAAGATTCGTCATATTTCTTTCAATCCATTTTTAAAATGTTTTTTTTTTTTGGCATTCTTATGTAGTATAGGTAGTTTTTTGTGTGTTTACTTGTTGTCACATGTGTGTGGCATAGCAACGATCATCCTTTTAGGTTGGGATAGTCAAGAATGATTTGGGTGGAAAGGACAATGAATTCTTGTTCTTTGTTTTTTTATACTTATATTAAAGTGAGTAATATAATTATTATTCCTAATCATATTTTGGATATTAACCCCTTTTAGGTATTTTATCCTTATATTAAAAGTAAATAATATAATTATTATCCTTAATAATATTTTGGATATTAATTAACTCATTTTAGGTTTTTTATCCTTATATTAAAAGTGAATAATATTTTCTTGCCAATTTGTTTTTTAAATATAGGCCAAAACCCTTTGAAATTTTATATACTTGTTGTAAAATCCATGCAATATTTTTTTTTTTAAAATGCCAAAGTTTTTTAAATTTTCTTGAAAATGATGCTCAAAATATATTTAGGATTTTTGGCCATATGCAAGATAAAATTTTTTATTTGTATTTTTTATTTTTATTTTTTAGGCTTTATTTGGTAAAAACTCATCTTTTGCAATAAAAACTAACCAAAACAGGCCTAAAGGGTGTTCGCCAAACACACCCTTAAATCAAAAGACCTTTAACAAACAAAATGGCAAAACAAACAGGGTACAAACCCTTTAACCCATATTTTTTTAAACAGGGTACAAACCCTTTAAGCCATATTTTTTTTACTTGACCTGGCTAAGTTAACTTGATCGGGTTAACTCAACTAGGTTGATCCGAAATCTTTAGTTCGATCATAAACCGAACAAAAAATCCTGGTTTGACTCGAAAACAAACCAAAAATAAAATCAAAGCCAAAAAACAAATTAAATTTGCTAAAAACACAAACTAAAAAAAACTTACGTATTATTAATGCAAATAAACATTAGACTATTTGTTAATCATGTCCAAAGAACTGTTATGGGCAAAGAAATGAACCAAAATTAGTTCAAATCATGTAGCTAAAGCAATATTCATGGGAAGAACATGAAGAACACTTAAAGCCGAACCCAACAAATGTGGAACCCATATTTGACATGATATATATGGACAAACAAAGGGCATAAATATGTTGGGAATCATGTAAGGATCAATAATCTAGCATCCATTTACTTTGATTATCAATTAATCAACATGATTTAGCAAAAATAGGTTTCGATACAAAAACAAAACTCTAGGATTAAAATCATTAAAACATGTTAGTGGTGCAAAAAAATGTTGTGGTTAGCTTCAAAGTACATGTCACTTAGTTTGTTGGGTTGCATGTAGAGCATAAAATGAAAAAGTTACAAGGGACAATAAAATCTAGTGTTTTTTTTTTAAAACATTTGTCATAAATTAAATCAATTGGTTTGTAACTTTATTTATTAATGTGTATTTATAGGTAATAAAATTTTGGGCAGTCTCTTTTATAAAGGAGGTGATGCTAATTTTTTTTTTTTAAAAAATGATTAGTGATAATGTTATTTTCTTTTCTTATGATTGATGTTTGTTTCAAAAAGTTCAAGGTGAGTATATACATAAACAATTTTTTTATTATTTAATTTGGTCAGTTCTTTAATTTTAATAAACTAATTATTTTATTAAATTGATATGCACAAAAAAAGTTTACTAGGAGGAGGTTGATAACATTTTTGCTAGGAGGGTATGGGAGAATCATAGCGCCATTAGGTAAGATTGAATTCAATATGTGATATTTTTTTAAAATGTTCAATTTTTTTTCATTATCTTAACCAAAAATTTATTTTTATGTATCAGATTACATGATTTCTGGTATGAGATGCATGAAATATCAATGAAATATGCAAAAGAAAGAGATCTTCTAGGCTAGCATGAAATGGTCGTGTGGAGAGATTTCAGACCTCTGCACGTCTTGGAGGAACAAATTACACCCAATTGCAGGAGAGATGCAAGGATGATCATGAAACTCGATTTGGATTTTTGGTTAGATGATGGATCGTTCGGTAGACCTGATAGAAATCGGGTATATGGTATCTCAAACACTACTACCAAAGATATGCAAACAAGACATAATGTATCGACTATTTGTCTCTTGCGATTGAGTTTGAGCCAACAATCTCTGGCCATCCAAGTGGTTGTATGAGAACAAGTTGATGCTCAAATAGCTTGGCTTAGTGCTAAGACAACCTAACTTAGGTCTGAGATGGCTGGCCTGAAAGATAAAGGAAATGTTATCAACCTAACAAGTTGATGCTCAAATAGTACATGTGGTCCACCTCGTCTCCCATTTGATTTTAGTGAAGATTCGCCTTCGCATTCGCCTTTAGCTTTTTTTCACTAGATAAATTAATAATAAAAATTTGATTTTTTATTTTAGTTTATTGTTTTTTAATTTCTTACTTGTTTTGTTTATTTTTAATTTTTTAAATATTAAATACAATATTAATATTATTACTGACAGAATTGTATCATAAATGAAATGACGGAGGGAATAAGTCATTTGAAAAGTTCCAGAGATTTGAAAAAAAATTACATGACTTTTCCACTAATAATTATAGACGGAATTACCGAAGGATTAAGTTCCTTTAAAAGTTCCATAGAGTTTCACAGGACTTACCATTGACATTTATGTAAATCTTTGATGATTTAATTCCATCAATAATATGCATTTGATCACCAATAGAATTACCAACGAAATAATGTTTATAATTCTTTTGCTTGGCATGCTTTTTTTTTATATGTAAATCCATTGGTGATTGTATTACCGATGGAATGACTAACATAATATATATTATTGATGATATGTTTTTTGACGACCAATTGCTATATGCAATTCCATCAATATATTCTTTTTCTAACAAAATCAGTGTTTAAATACCTATGAAATATTATGTCGGTGTTGGGCAATATTCTAGTAGTGAAACAACTAATGAGCTATGCATTATCTTTAAAATTTTGATCAATTAAAAAATTAATTTAATTTAATTAAAATTACTATATTTTAAGTTATTAGTATGCTTGAAAGTTGTTTCTAATATATTAAAAAAACTAAGCCTGCTCAACCTTTTACTATGGGCAAAATGATCTTTTTACGAGGTTTAATTGGTATTACCAATTTGTTTGGGGATAGATCGATCCCTTCATATTTTTATTGCATAGTGAAATTAATAATATATCATTTAAAAACAAAAATTATAACTCGGGGGCTAGGGAATTTTTGGTTTTTTATTTTTTTATCAATGTAATTACTTAACTACCCATGCAATTTGTTTTTTCTTGAACTTGTGTCCATGGGTGTTTTCGACATTTTAGTTTGGCTTTCTGTAATTTTCAATTAGAGGTATGAACAATTAGGTCTTTTGATATATATAAAAATATATTTCAAAAGAAAAAGTTGCTAGCGCGTGCATCATATATGCTAGCACGTGCATCATACATCATGCAAGCTCCTCTAGTAGTCAAACATTGCCTTTCACGACAATGTGTGAAGTGACGCATTGATAGCTTTTCAGTGGCGGTGTACGTGATGGAGGAGGATGGATAATGTGGCTTCGATGAACTTTTTTCTTTCCTCTCTTTGGAAAAATACACAAACTTCCTTTCATTTGTTTTTATTATACAATATGGTCCTCATTCTTTTGGATTCCATCTATTTTGTTCATTTATTTTTGTTTTGTTTTTATTATACAATATGGTCCTCATTCTTTTGGATTCCATCTATTTTGTTCATTTATTTTTGTAGGTTAATTTGTTTTTCAATTTAATACCTATATATAATTTGATTTGATTTAGTTATTATTTCAAACTTGATTATTATTCTTTTGATTTTTATCTATTTTTTTTTAATCTTTTGTTGGTCGATTTTTCCTTTTAATTTCACCCCTCGTCATTTAATTTTTATTTCAAATCTAATCCTTATTCTTTTAATTGATATTTATTTTATTTTAACCTTTTCCTAACTCAATTTTATTTTTAATTTTATCCCTTAATATTAGGTATTGAAATTTAATCCATGTCTAATGGATGTCGTATCAACCCACCTCACCACGCCCCGCCTTAAACAGGCTGTTTTTTTAGAGATAGTTATTTTACACAATAAATAATAAATAATAAATAAAGTAGGAATATTATCAAAATATATCTAAACTTGTACATGACTAACCTTCTTGCTAGCCATCACAAAAAAAGATCCTAATAGAACAAATTCAAGTCTCGATACATGCAACGCTTAAGAAAGCAATGATTTAATCCGAAAATCCAAGATTTAAGGGCCTATTCTAGGCTGTTTGGCGCTGCGGTCCAAACAGCTTTTTGCAAAATTTCAAAATTTTTTTTTTTTGCTAAAATTGAGTGCGGTTTGTACTTTCTGGATCGTTTTGATGTGCTGATATCAAAAATGATTTTAAAAAAATGAAAAAACATTATTGGCATGCTTTTCGGCACGAAAAGCTATTTGAAAAGCAACAACTACCACACTCCCAAACACCCTCGAAGTGTTGATAAAGAGCTAAATCAAATAAAGGAATGAATTAAGGGTTGAAAAGAAACGACAGCGTGGGAGAGACCGAGTGGTGCATGAGGCGCGTTAAACAAGGCACAACGTACACAATTGGAGCGAGTGAAGATGTTTACGATGTCGAAGGGGCTCGGTCTAGTGATGCTTGAACCATATTGGTCAAACAATATATGTTCACCAGCATGAGACTTTGACAGTGGACCGTGGAGGATTGCACGATGATGTTTTCTTTTGCCACTCTTTCCTCCTTCTTTTCCTCTTTTTTTTTTTTTGATGACCCTTGGTGTCCGGGCCAGCTTACGCGCACCACAACTAATCCCAGGACCTACTGAACATCCTGCAAGCCCAGTAGGCAGGTAAGGCACCGCAGGGGTGACAGGCTGGTACTCTTGAGGATCGTATCCAGGACCTTCGCAAAGACAAGCTTTGCAGTTGACCAATGGGCTAGACCCTCAAGTGTATTCTTTTCCTCTTTTTTATTTACTAGGGTTGCTGTATAGTGGGCATGGAGCACATAAATAGTATGCATTAATTTGTTTTAAAAATAATTTGGGGAAAACCAAACTAGATGATTAATCTTACAACTGCAACACTATAAATCCTTGTAGATCTTTCTAGCCTCTGTTTGGAGCTTCATAAAATTTGTGGGCACATATGTTTTGTGTCGAAGCAATTGACCAGGGCACTCTAAAATAAAGAGTCAGTAGCTGAAAAGACCAAGTTGGGAGGATAACGACAAATCCTACGAGTCCTGAAGTTAACGACTATATAAGTTTTTATTAGTCCTGAGATTTGTGGGACTCAAACTGGTGATCTCTAGGAAGCAAACCCAGGACCTGACACGAGCCCCGAAGTTAACGATCATATAAGCCTCTAGTAGTCCTAAGACTTGTGAGACTTGAACTGGTGATATCTAGGAAGCAAACCCAGGACCTGACTAGTTGAGCTACACCACTCAGAGTTTGTTTGATAGTTATATTATTAGAGGTAATAGTTGATTTTTAAAATATTTTTTATTTAAAATTATATTGAAATAATTTTTTATTTTATTTTATTTATTTATTTATTATATTAGCACATTAAAACAATCTAAAAATAAAAAAAATAATTTGAAGTAAAAATAAAATAAAAATAAATTTAAAAATTTTAAAACACTTTTGAAACGCAAAAACAAATGGCTTTTAGATGACACAAAATAATATTTTGTAGCTTAATCAAATTAGTTTTTTTAAAAAAATTAATTTCAATGGAAACCCTTTCAAGCTCTTTCTCTTCATCGAATTTCAATCAATCCTTCTTTGAACTCCAAATCTTAACTTCTTCATAATAATCTGAGCTCCAACTATAACCAGTTCCTGATTGGAATTTAAAATATCTAATTTCTAAGATATCTAATTTGAGTATCAATCACTTTATTTTTTTTTCAATAATAATATAATTGAAGTAAAAGCTAGCTCATTTTGTAATTCAGGTTCTTCTGGAAATTCCCTCGAAGCATAAAAATGTGGGTATTTATGCCGATTTGTCGTCACCGCGACAGAGTAAGTGGCCGGAAAAAATTATAGGTCAGAAAACAAAAACCAAAAAGGCCACTGAATGAGAGGGAAAAAAAAGAGCTTTGTCCGATTGATTCCAACCCATGTCATGATGTATGTAGAGGCCAAACAACGTGGAATTTTTGCGATAATATACACATGATAGACCCACTTGTTCTTGAGTCAAACTGGAAAGAAAAGAGAAACCTTTAAAAAAAAGATTGAAGATGCTTTTTTTACCAAAACACAACCTTTTATCATCATGGTCTAGGTTTTTCTTTGAGGCCACACGTGCATCAAAAAGTATGAACAAATGCGATACCCGAGGGCCGATCATGACTCTCTTTTATTCCCTTTGACTCTCCAGAACTTTTCAAGATTTTATTAATTCTTTAATATTTCCATTTATGGAAGTTAAGAACATGTTTATGTTTATTTGAAAAAATTATCCTATATTTCAATTATCTTCATATTTATATGGTTTTTCAAAAAATAAAATAAAATAACATCATTGCTAAGAGGATAGAAGAGCTAGAGGGAGGATATATATATATATATATATATATATATATAACGTAAATTATTATAATTTATCAAGACTCGATGCATTTAAGAGATAATATACAAAATAATGGAATTGTGCATTTTTTTTAAAGAAAACTAGCTATTGAAATATGTAGCATTCAATCAATACTTTTTTTTTACAATAGTTCAAATTTAACTCATATTTGTATTTTTCATTATTAGAGGAGGGTCGACAAAGAAAAATACTAAAATTTTATGTTACTATACTATATATAAGTATACAATTGCACAAATATTTTGGAAATATATAGAGGAGGGTAAGTTGACCCTCCACATTTACACTTGACCGTGCTAGTGGCTTGAAAGCCAACAATGAAGAATTTCAATAGAAAGAATCTCAATCTCGAGCAAAAATATCAGAGGGTGAGCTTGGCAAGAATATTGCAGTCATGGTCGGTACACCCATAAAAGAAAGCAAATTTATTGCTTAAATTTTAAGCAAATTTCAAAATATTTTCACGTAAGTTTTCTCTCTCCTTGTATTTATTTTTTTCTTTAAAATAAACTCAAGAAAGTAGTTAGTGTTTATGCATCAAACATTTACTTGTTCTTGTTTCCTTAATTAAAAACTTGATAAAAGTATGACATAGAAAAGCAATGCCCGAGGTCATGGACTATTTATGCCCTTCAAACTTGATACAAGTATCTAAAGTTATTTTTTAAGTGGTTCGATACGCCCACAAGGATTTCAAGTAGTTCTTCATATCAAGCTCTAAGGTTAAATTCCAATGCCTTCTAAATTAATCTTGTCTTGTTAGTAGCTCTTGTTTTCCCATTATCTTATGCACAATAAGGAGTAGAATGTTTTATCTTGAAATCAAATTTATTATCTAATTCTTTCATATCAAAACCTATGAATTAAAAAGTATATATTTATGAAATGGTTCATGATTACATAGTCAACAGCCAAAATATATCATTTAAATACAAGGATGTAATTCCCTTAATTTTATGATGACTTTTGGTTTATGATGAGGTGTTTGGATCACAAAGATTTTATCATGATGTGTGATGTTTGATTATTTTTTAAAAGTGAATGGCTCAATAAAATGTAAGTCTTTGCTAGCATTTTCTTGATTTTATTTATTTACCATCCCTTTGTTAAATGATAAATTTTTTTGATATGATAACATATATAAAGCATATGTAATATACAAACAAGGTTTTTTTTTTTTTTTTTTATAATATTGTTTTGTTCTCTTTTGAGACTCAAACTTGATAATATAAACAAACTATTTTCTATATATATATATATATATATATATATATATAGAAAATGTTTTGTAAAAGCATGTGATATAGGCTAAAGTATAGGTCCCTTAAAAAATAGGATTTATAAAGCTTAAAAGTATTAAAACATAGGATCACTTGTACAACTATAAATAGTTTTTAGAAATGTCATTTGATTTTGTTATTTTAAAAATTGGTTTCACTTCCCAACCTAAATTCTTCGTATTCCATTTCTTACATTTTTTTTATCTCAAAATATTTTATTTAAATTTTTTTTAATTTCCATTGTTGTTGAGGACTTTTTTAAGAGATTTTCTTGTTTTTGCCTTTTGTTTTGTTGTTTTTCATTGATTGTTTTGCTCTGTTTTTTACCACTTTTTCCCTTATTACTTTTTTTGAGTGTGCTTTCGAGCCCTCAAGCATCTCCGCTAGTGCGCTTTACAGCCCTACCTCTTTCCCTTTGAGTGTGTTTTTGAGCCCTCGATCATCTTAGCTAGTGCGCTTTATAGTCCTACCTTTTTCCCTTTAAGTACGTCTTCGAGGCTTCAACCATCTTAGACAGTGTACCTTAAAACCTTATCTATTTCTTTTCGAGTGCGCTTTCTAGCCCTCACTTCTCAAATAATACGCTTTCTAGCCCCAAATCCCTTTTAAATGGGCCTTTGAGCCATCATCTCCCAAATAGTGCACTTCCTAACTCTACCTCCTTTCGAGTGCGCATTTGAGCCCTCATCTTCTAGGTAGTGTGTTTGTAACCCTACCTTCTTTTTTAACGTGTTGTTGAGCCCTCATTCATCATATAGTGCACATTTAGACCCTATCATTTTCTTTTGAGTGCGCCTTTTAGCCCTCATCTCTCGGATAGTGTGGTTTTTTAACCCTGCCTCTTTTCAAGAGTGCCTTTGAGCCCTATCACCCCGTCCCTTCATGACATCCCATCTTTCACCTGGATAGGTCACTCATTACAATGAAACCATTTTAAAAAGTATTTTCATTCTTCATCTGGGCAGGTCACCCATGACAATTCGATCATTCTCAATTGGATTGACCATTTCTTGATTTGGTGAATCTGGTAATCTCATTCTTTTTTTTCTTTACAAAACTTACTATTTAAAGTCTTTTATAAGACTTTTTGTAAAGAGAGGGGGACAACTGTCATAACCCATTTCTAGGTTATTCCCTAAATTCACTTCTTCTTTTTTTTTATAAAAAAAATCAAAAAATAAAATAAAGATTAGTGATGCGGATGAAGTAAGCGTGGGAGGATCTCAAACATATGGGAAAATCAAGCTGTAATTTTGGAGAAAATTTGAGGCCTAATTGTACCATATTATGCCCAAAAATAGATAAATAATACAAATGCAAGGTCAAATTAAATGATTATTGGTCAAATATGCATAAACATTAAGTCCAAAAACATAATTAAATTTTTAATAGGCAAATTTGATTTAATCATGGACCAAATTAAATTTTAATTATGTTTTAAAATTAATTTGGATCAAATTAAAGGATTTAATTAGGTGTAAAGACGTCATTATATTTTAAATGAGTCAAATTAATTTTATTAGGGGCTTCATTGGTGAAACATAAAGTTTGGGAGCCCAATTTGGGCTCAAGTGAGGAGATTGGAATTTGAAAAGACAATTTAATTTTTACAAAGTTAATTGATTGAAATCAGGGGTAAAATTACAAAAAAAATTAAAGTTTTGGGGTTAATTAAGGGTTAAATTGAAAATATTCACAATCAATGACCAATCTAAAAAAAGCGCCGAAACTATAAGGCTTAATTGATGGAAATCAGGGGTAAAATTTAATAAATTAAAAGTGTAATGGTCAATTAAGGGTTAAATTGCATAAATCCAAAACTAAGGACCAAAGTGAAAGAGGCGAGCCAATCCGGGGTTACAATTGATGATTTTCCAAGGACTCAATTGCATGAAATTAAAAGTTTAAAGCCAAATAGAATGACTAAAATAAGCTTTACTAAAATGGCATTGTTTTGGTTACTGTTCATCATCTTCTTCAATTTTGTTTGAAATGATAGCTCAAGAAGGCTGCTTTGCAAGTGCATTTAATGCCTCTAATCTTCACCAAACTTGACAAAACTTGCACGCAAATGATCACCTGACATTTTTCTACAACCCCATGTGGTTCGCTCAGGTTGATTGACACCACAGAGGTCGCGGTACTATCCTAAAATGACCAATTCAAACAGCCTTGAACTAACAAATTTGATAGTTCATGGTGCCTACTTTGAACTAGCGGTTGAGATCTTTTCCAACCGTATCAAGGGCCAAACGTTTTCCCCAATATAGACAAGATTTCACTTTTCCAACCCCTATAAATAGAGGTGGATTTCATGGCATGAGGATGAAGAAAGTCGAGTCCAAAGTCACCTAAAAATCAGACCCCTACCCCTAATTTCTGCACATTTTTCTCTCCCCCTTTGTCTCCACTGTTTTAGCCGCCGACTGACCCTACCATCAACTTGTTCACCATCAGCTCCATCACAGGCAACTAGCCCAACCACTAAGAGCCACCGTTGCTCCCCCCTTTTCTCTCCTCTACAGAGCTGTTTCTTTTTCTTTCTCCCTCTGCCACCGACCGCCAACTCCACCATCAATGCTGCCACCAACCTTATGTCATCCCCTCCCCATCACAACCAGCTAGATCTCTAGCTAGGCACTCTAGCGCTAGGTAGAGCTGCCCCTCCATTACTGCAACCGAGTTGCTGCATGCAGAATGAGAATTTTTTCTACATGCAGCATAATTAATTAATGTGGTAAAGGGAAAAAAATAAAAAATAAAAATAAAACATACATTAAATAATTAGAAATGAAGTTTTATGGATAATGTAAATCCTCGTATAAACACAGGATTGAAGGTAATGTGACCGCGATGAGTAATGTGATATGTAAGGGAGAGAATGATCTCTATAAATTAATTTAAAGGTATTGTTGAAGTTGAAATAAAGGTTACAAAATTTAGATTAAAATTTGTAATGTCGGCGCAGTACAAGATTTCACAGTTTTATCGACGGAAATATTCCGTCGGTGTGTGACTAGTAGTTCATCGGTAAATTATTTACCAACTATATTACCGACAAAATCAGTCCGTCGGATTCCCTTTTGTCGGTGATTCCACATTCCATCGTTATATCGGTCGGAAAAACAAAAAAAAACATTTACCGACGGTTTTACAGATGGAATATGCGCAAAAAAAAAAGTTTCCCGCTTGAACTATACCGACGGAACATACTCCGTTGGTGATATAGTGTATGACCGACGACCATTATCCGTCGGTAAATTTGTCGGTGAGTGTTTGAAATATCAACCGAATATATCTGTTTGTAAATTCATCGATAAGTTTCGCAGCTACTGTTTAATACCAACGGATTAATTCCGTCGATAAAACTATCAGTGAGTGTATGAAATACCGACTGGATGTTCGTTGGTGATGGTGGCAGCCACTGTCAAATGCCAACGAATTAAGTCCATCGGTAAATCCCTTTGTAATAGTTTTTTTAAATTTGTTTTTTTAAAATTATTTAGACTACATAATATAAAAGGATATACATTAATGGTAATAAAAACCAATTATGCAAATAAAATTTATATTGAGCATAAAAAAAATCAAAGTTAAATAATATTCATTACAATATGAATGTGTTTCAAAAAAGTATTAAACAAAATTTTAAAGGTAAATAATGTTTATTAAAAATTAATATAAAGAAGGAGGAGGAGGAGGAGGCTGGCGGTCATACGGTCGAAAAGGTGGATTAGGCACACATGTTCCACCTTGTGCCATGTTCATGACCATTTCACGAAGTTGTTCATAGGCCACTCTTTGTTGTTCAGACTCCACTCTGTGTTGTTCTTTGAGTTGTGTGTACGTCACTCTTTGTTGTTCTTTAAGTTGTGTGTACGCCTCTGATAAGTGGTTGTACTTTTCGGTGAGCTGAGCCGTGTGTTGCTGCAAGGCCACAAACTCCTTAGATTGGGAGCTCGATATTGATTGGGAGCTCCTGATGGTTGAAGCACTACGGGTCGACCGCAAGTTGTCGGCCGTAGTGTTGGAGAGCCCGTAAACCCGATTTTTATCGAGTCCACCTGACGATCCAACCTCCATCCACAAATCCGGATCGAATTCCAAATGGGTCAAAGGATCGTCCCCTTATCTCTCTCTAAACCGATTATTATAGGTCTCCTGAAAACAAAAAAAGTAATCATCATATTCAATTCAATAAACATAATAATAACTTACAAAATAAAATGGTTGAACAAACATACCACAAAATGTTGAGCACGGTTGTAAACGAACTGTTGCGTCCCCTTTTGGCGGTCTTGACTCCGCACATGCGTCTCCACAAACAGCTCCATCGGGCTCAGCTCACGTCCAAGAGACGTAGCCTATAATGAAAAAATTTATTAACAACAAATTAATTGAACGATATATTTCATTTAAATTAATCTTACCATCCGTTTCACCGAGCAAACGGAACGGAGCAGCCGGTGTGCGTTGTCACCGAGCCATGAATTGACCGATTCCGGTTGCCAGCACCGGACTGTGAGCATCGTGTGAACCACTAAGATGTCACATGCTGAAGATATTGCGGCCATATATCTTCTAAGATGTATACCGGTTTGAAATCGCTTCAAATCGCAACATCGTTCCAGCCTTGGAACCTCTTATCCTTATCTGTTTTTTTTTTGGGCTTTGTACCTAAAATCACGCAGCCTACTTCACGCAAGAAAAAATTACATTTTGAAACATAATTTTTTTTTAAAAAAAAATATTGTATTGTTTTCGATGTTACTTAGTTGCCGGGTGATTTTCCCACACCTTTCTCACAATAGTGTTATGTTCATCATCCCAACAGAATCGATTCTGTGTATAGAAAATTAATTTTTTTAAAAAATAATACTTTATTGACAATTATATTAAGAATTTATTAGAAATAAGCTGAAAATTATATATTAACATGAACCTCAAATCTGGAAAACCATGCATTGATTTGAGGCATCCATTCAGGATGCCTGGATATCTGACTTCATTAAAGCAATGGAATCTCCATCGACAATTTAAACGCCAATGATATTACTCGGGCGGCCTCAATTTTTGTGAACCTAAAAATAAATGAAATAGTGATTACTTCATAGATTATGTTAAATGTTTTTTTTTTTTTAAAAACTAAAACCTTAAATAACTTACATTGAAAGGTCGTCCTTCCATTGTGCCTCGTACTTGCGGGTAAATTGATTCTGTTGCGAAGGCACGCTGCATCTGCGTTGTGAACCAGCGCTGGAAGAGGCAGCATTGGTTGACGGCGCAGGTGGTGTAGGTGCCTCTTCTTGAGAGGCACCTAAAGAAATATCATCCTCACTGCTAGACGAACTTGATGCGACCGGACATGAACGACCAGCTCTGGTTTTCATTTTGCGCATCTACCCAATTTTATATAAATAATTATATAATTAAATTCAAATGTTATAAAAAATTCGACAGCACCTCCTCTATACTGGATACTACCAAAATCCACAAACCTGCAAATATTAACAATAGCCACAACCAATTGACCTAATCTACACTAATTATTCCAACATATTCAATTACTAATCATAAGGTAAATTCAACATTACCAATTACAATTCAACAAATTATTCAATAATTATGCCAATACAACAAAACAATAAATTCAAAATAAATAGAAACAATTAAACACAAATCATGCAATAATAGAGTAAAATTAATAATTCTTCCAACATATTCAATTACTAATTCTAATGTAAATTCAACATTAACAATATTAATTCAACAAATTATTCAATAATTATGCCAATACAACAATAAAATATATATAAATAAATTAAAAAAGAATTATAGCCTAACAATTAAAATCAATGGAACAATTAAACACAAATCATGCAATAATATAGAAAAATTACTAATTATTCCAACATATCCAATTACTAATTCTAAGGTAAATTCAACATTAACAATTATAATTCAACAAATTATTCAATAATTATGTCAATACAACAATAAAATATATTCAATAAATTAAACAAAAAATTATAGACTAACAATTAAAAACAATGGAAATAATTAAACACAAATCATGCAATAATAGAGTAAAATTACTAATAATTCCAACATATTCAATTACTAATTCTAAGGTAAATTCAACATTAACAACAAATATTCAACAAATTAACTAATAAAAATTATGCTAATACAACAATAAAAAATATTCAATAAATTAAAACAAAAACTATAGACTTTAGGGAAGAAATATACATACCTTAATAATGTGTTGAAATCAAAACTTTATCTACATTACAAAAAAATACACCAAAACAAAAAACATAACAAGAATAAAAATAACTCAAAATAAAATAAAATAAAATGAAATAGAAAAAAAACACATACCTTTTAATGTGATGAAGATTCACAACAAAGCTTGCTAGGGATTCTAGTTGAAAGCCTTGGAGATTTAAGAGAAGAAAAATCGAAATTCTAAGGTGCAAAACGGAGGAGAAAAAACAATGAACTAAAGGGGCGGTCGCTGGAACTTATAGGACAGTTTTACCGACGGATTACCCGATGGAAATAAAAATTATTATTATTTAAATTAAATCCGTCGGTAACCTGTTAAAAATCCGTTGGTAATTTTTGAATTTCGCACCTAAATTTTTAATTACCGTCCATATTTTTCGAATTCCGTCGGTAATCTGACGCAGTCAGAGGTGCATTAAATGCAGAACCTTTGGGATTCACACATTCCATCGGTATTTTTGTCGGTAAATTTTCCTGCCGACAAATTACAGACGGATATAATTACGTCGGTAAGTTTGTCGGTGATTGTGGCATTTCGCGTAATTATGTTCGAGCTCTCTGTGAGATGCCAACAGACTTGAATCTGTCGGTAAGTTTGTCGGTGATTGTGGCATTTCGCATAATTATTTTCGAAGTCTCTGTGAGATGCCGACGGAAATGAATCTGTTAGTACGTTCGTCGGTGATTGTGGCATTTCGCGTAATTATTTTCGAACTCTCTGTGAGATTTCGACGGACGTGAATCCGTCAGTATGGACATCGGTAATTGTTGCATTTTATAGGAAATGTGCTTTTTGTATTGCCTATTTACCTTCCTGCAAAAACTGAAATGATAAACTGTCCATCGCGATTGATTCTTGTTCTCAAATGAGGTTCGAAATAGTACGAGATAACTATTGAGATCTCCTCAACAATATAGGCCTCACATATCGAAGCCTCAACATGCGCCTTGTTCTTAACCTTTTTCTTGAGATTAAACAAGTACCTGCATTGAATTACCATTCAAGTATTTTCAATTAAGAAAAACATAGAAAATACTTTTATATATGAATTACATTGCAACTGTAATATCTAACCGTTCGAATGGGTACATCCATCTATAATGGACCGGTCCTCCAGCTTTTGCCTCAAACGGTAGATGTATAGGGAGATGCTCCATTGAGTCAAAAAATGATGGAGGGAATATCATCTCAAGTTTGCATAGTTTCTCGATGATATTCGTTTGAAGCCTCTCAATGTGCTCAACATTCAACTTGCTGGAGCATATATCTCTGAAGAAGTGACTGATCTCCGTTAGTGCATCCCATATTCCCTTTAGCAACAAGTCATAAAAAGCTAATGGGATGAGTGTTTGCATAAACACGTGGCAGTCATGACTCTTCATTCCATACAATTTGCAGTCTTCTATATTAACAAGCATTGATATGTTTGATGCATGTCCATCCAGAAAACGCAGACTCTTAAGCCATTTGTAGACTAGTAGTTGTGCGTTTTTCTCTAACACGAAGCTTGCCCTTGGTTTTGTGACCCGTGACTCATCATCAACCAACTCCATATTTTTATGGTTACAGTACAAAGCTATATCCAATCTAGCCTTGATGTTGTCCTTTGTCTTCCCCTTCACATCCATGACGGTGTTGAAAATATTCTCAAACACATTCTTTTTTATGTGAATGACGTCAAGGTTATGGCGGAGCAGATTGGTCTTCCAATAAGGAAGCTCCCAAAAGATACTTCGCTTTACTCAATTATGGGTCAAACCAAAACCAGGAAACTTTTGCTTACCTGATTGAAGGCCAAACACAATGTCACAGTACTCTGATACAACATTATGCAATTCTTCACCAGAAAAATGCGGGGATGCAACATCTTTTTCAACTCTGCCAACAAAAAAATCTTTTTTGTTCTTTCCATACCTGTGATTAAGCGGCAAGAAGCGACAGTGACAGTAAAAAAAAGAAGCTTTACCTCCATTTGCTAACATGAATGCCTTGTTGTTTTCCATGCAGTATGGACATGCGAGTTTCCTATGCGTGCTCCAACCAAAAAGCATTCCATAAGCTAGAAAATCATTGATAGTCCACATCAAAGCCGCCCTCATAAGAAAATTTTGTTTCCTCAATATATCATAAGTCAAAGCTCCGGAGGACCACAACTACGCCAACTTATCAATAAACGGTCGAAGACAAACATCTATATTCCACCCCGGGCTGCTTGGACCGGGTATGACAGTAGATAAAAACATGAACTCTGGCCTCATACACATTCCCGACCAACAAGAATAGGGAGCAGCAAATGACCCAAATGGGTTGAATCCGTCTATACACAACCCAAGATGCATATTCCTTGATTCAGTTGAAAAGTCAGAATGCACACTATTCAAGCGTTTCCACGCTTTGATGTCAGAAGGATGCACCATCACACCATCAACCGCATCATGTGTTTGGTGCCATGTCATGTGCTCAGCAATCCTTGGTGACATGAATAACCTATGCAGTCTAGGTGTGATCGAGAAGTATCTAAGTTTTTTATATGCCACTAGAGTCTTTCCCCTGCTAGTTCTGGGTTTGTAACGGGAATGCCAACATGTCATGCACTCGGTCATCTCAGCATTTTCAAGGTAGTATAACATACATAATTTAGGGCACATGTCAATTTTCTAGTATCCTAAACCGAGGGGTTTCATCAAGGACTTCGCAGCATAGAAGTTCTCTTTCAGCCTGTTCCCTTCAGGTAAAATGCTTCTCGCCCATTCAATAATTTTTTCATACCCGACCTCACTCAACTCGTGATTTGACTTGATGGTGAATACCTGTGCCACGACAGATATTTTACTGTGGTTTGTGCAGCCATCCCATAATGGTTCGTCAGAATCTTTCAACAAATCAAAAAACCTAGCTGCATCTGCATTAGGTTCTTCTTCTATGATTGGACATTGACTGACATTACCTTGATTCATTCTCATTGCATCCATAACTATATTTCTGTAAGGATTGGTGTTGTCATTTGCCGCTTCATGCACGTTGCTGGCACTAGAAGTTGACCCAACCACCATTTCTCCCATTCTCCTATTACTAACAAATACCTCTCCATGTGCATACCAACACTAGTAATCCTCCATAAACCCTTTGTGTAGAATATGCATCATTACAACATCTAGATTCAGATACTTTTTATTTTGACACTTCCTGCACGGACACCTAATACCGCCTCCAGTAAAATTTCTGGGAATAGATGTTGCGAAATTAATAAAACCCTGAACCCCGTTACAATAATCCATCCTCCGCAATCCTTGGGGTGAATCTAGATACATCCATGAACGATCATCCATGACTTCTATCGAACCTCTATAAAATTATGATGACATCATGTATTAATTAACTAAGTTAGGTAAATAAACTTGCAAAAATATTACTTTACCTAAAGATTATCCAGCAAACCAATCACAACTTCTCATCAATATTAAATATTCATTATCATTTATCAACGTCCATATAAATTAATATATAATTCACGGAAATTACCATTATGCAATACCATCGATAAAACTTAAAACAAACCCATTAAGCAAGCTATTAATTATTTCAAAATAGAACATGTAATTCAGTTATTCCACAAAGTTTTAACAATTTACAAACAAATACAATCTTACAAAATCTAAAAACAAACCATAACAGGTATAAAATTATACATTCATATACTACAAGTTTATTTGAGAAATAACAATAAAACATGTACATCTACTAACAAAATACATATACTAAAAAAACAATAAAATTGATGTTTAAAGTTAAAATTTAAAAAGATAGAATTCCTTACAAAAATTGATAAAATCCGCCGGTAAATCAGAACACGGATGCTATGACCACAAAACTTTAAGAAATGTAACTTGTTGTGCTGAGATGAGGAAGATTTTTGTTTGGAGGCGAGGGGGGGGCTGGTTATTTGCAGATGGGGAGAGTTAGTATTAGGAAGAAGAAGGAGAAATAAGGGCGGCAGAGTGGGCATATATTAGCCCTTTCATACGGACTCACTGACGAAATAAGTCCGTCGGTGACTCCGTCGGCTATTCTGATGGAAAAATCGACACGTCACCTCACAGATCTTCTTTTTCAAATCCCTTGGTGATTCTGTCGGCATTTTTAACGGTGGACCGGCCACATCACCCGTACGGATATGTCATTTCAAATCCCTCAGTGATTTCGTCGGTATTTTTGACGGTGAACTAGTCACGTCACTTGTACAGGTCACCCGTTTTGAATCCGTTGGTGATTCTGTCGGAAAAATCACCCGTCAAAACCTCCATGTCAGCGACCCGTCCTTTTTTTCTTAATTCTAAACTTTCCATCCGTAATTCAGTCGGTAATTACCAACGAAATAAAACTGTTGGTAATGACCAACAAAAATACGGACGAAAACAGGCCATCGGTAATTTCGACCTCAAATTACCGATAGAAATATTTCGTCGGTGATTCCGTTGCTATTAAGCGAATTTCTGGTAGTGGCAAAACTAGTGACAAGTTTCATTGGATAAAATAATAGGAAAAATGAGAAGATAATCCCAAGAAATTAGTATTCTAATAAAGAAGACAAGTTTCATTGGATAAAATAATAGGAAAAATGAGAAGATAATCCCAAGAAATTAGTATTCTAATAAAGAATAAGCTATAAGAAAAGATAGTACAAAGAAAACTTCAAAAAATTAATGATGATGCAAGCACTTGTTAAAAATCTGTAATGTTAATGTGAAACAATAATAAACTCGATAAGGAAATAAAACTGAAATATAAACTTAACAAGCATAAACAATCTGAAAGAATATAAAATAAATATATTTTGAAGGCTTATGACATGATCAAAAGATTGATGTCTTATCCCAAGTGTAGTAGTGTCGAAGTAATAAATAACCCAGCAAGATCGGGGTCGAACCACAAAAAGGTGAACTTTTAAGAGAAGGAGTTAAAGAGAACTTTTAAGATGTGATATTGATGTGAGTATAATTCATTATAAATTATAAAGCTAAACCTGATGTGATACTTTTAAGTATAGTATAAACTTTTTTTATTAATCAACTGGAAACCACACACAAAGGAGGTTCCAATCGGATGATATATCATTAATAGTTCATTATAAATTTTTAACATGATCATATTAATTATCTTATTTTAGTAACACCATACATTTTAATTCCAACAAAATTTCAAAATATACACCAATTTAACAATTCGATATCAAATTAAAAAAAAAATCTTCAACAAGAATTTATTTTTTAATAATTTAAACAATTATTTAAACTCACAATTCATCAACTAATACATCATGTTATAAAAATTAATCAAACCTAAATTCTCCCAAATCTCTAATCTTTTGGTCGACCACTAAAAACAAAAGAGCCAATGTTTTTTTTATTTAATGTTTCTTTCAATTTGTTGTCATTCTAACCATTAGCATACCAATCAACTAATAATTCATTAAAACAATCATTCCCCAAAAATAACATAAACACTAGAATTGAATTTTGAAGGATTTTCGTCCTCCCATCTCAAAATCAACAAAAAAAGAAATTAACTATAAAAATCATCTTACCCATAATAAATTAACTCAATTTAAGAAGTTCCAACACAAATTTATCCACAAATCTTAAACTCTTAAATATAACTTTCTCTCTCTATTCCCCCAACTCTTAAACTCTCTCTCTCTCACCAAGGTTAGTGTTTTACTTGATAATTTTAGTAGAATTTACATTTACCCAGCTTCAACCTGTGATCATGAGAAAATGAAGAGAAAATAAAAGACTTGGAGCTCCACAGGCCAAAAATGGCTTTTGAGGCCGGCAATTTGGCTTTAATTGGAGGTGGGGAAAGCTTTTCATTTATATTTACCAAAATGCCACCTTTTATTATTTTATCCGAGTTTTCATAAAAAAAACCTCGTCCATCGATAATTCAGTAAATTTTCCACCCTTAATCATAAAAAAAACTTGATCAAAATCTTTATTATTTTTAGGGGTTTACACCGATAGTTGGTATTTTTCAAGCACAAATTTGTACATTAATTTATTTAGAGTTCCATTATGATTTTCTAAGTATTTTCACCAAATTCATGAAATTTTTATTTAAAAAAATTATTTTATCTATTTAGAATTCACTCAATTTATTATATAATTTACATTCTCTTCTCCTTATAAAATTTTATCTGTGAAACTTTCAACTCATACCTTCACTTGAGAACAAGTTGAGGTGCTTGCCATCAAAGCGTAAAAGTCTAGTGAATACATCAAGAATGACGAGAAAGACAAGGATGCCTGGAATCACAAGGAAGGCCACTATAAGAGGAATTACAATAAGTATATTGCAACTTTAAGGGCTAGAAAGCTTACTGAAGCTTCTGTATGTTTATGGTTAAAAATTATCCTTCTACTTCACATTCACATAGTAGTTCTTATTATAATTTTTATTTATAATAATGTGCAGGAAATGAAATTTAATTAGTATGATGTAGAAGTCAATTGCACTTTATATGAATTAGTTTCAAAGAAATACAAAGTTTTTTCTTGAACTTTAAGGATTTATGTTCATTGCATGTAATGTGGAGATTTGGATCTTTTAGTGTGAAATTAGGGTATGAAAGTGATTTGGGAAGGATTAAATTTGGTGATTTACATATAAAATTAAAAGGCTCTAATTTTTTTAATTTTACGGTTTGCGTAAAAATTTAATGGAAAATGCCTAATTGTGACATTATGATTTATTGAAGGGATATTAAGACTTGAATGAATATTTTAGCTAAAAAGATATAATATAAATATGGGAAATGGGAAATGGGAAATTTAGTCCCAGCTATGGGAATAATTTAAGGAGTTTTGGGGAAGAATTCATATAAGTATATGACACTAAATGTTTTAACGATGCTGGAAATGTTGACGAATTGTGTTGAATGTCTTATTGTGTTTTGTCAAAAGTGTATTTAGGATAATTAATTTTATTATAAAGGATGGAAAATTGCAAATTCAACTAAGATATCAAACAATGTGTTTGGTTGCATGAGAAATGGGAAGTTTTCTAAATATGTCTAAAATGTTTGGGGTTCTTGTTGTTATATTGTTTGAAAAAAAATGTGTTTGAGATTATGAACACTGATTGGGTGTCTGCGAACACAGTGCTAAGAAGGCCAAGGATCTCAGAAGTTGCCAGGATGGCGGCTAAATGCTTGTTGGAACGCGGGATTCCATTTCAGTATAACCCTATCATTGGAATACCAGAAAGGGTAATTATGATAAAGATGAAATGTGCTGATCAAATATTTGGGCTAGAGTATAAGCCTAAAAAAAGGATCATTAATGGGCTGCTGGTAAGAGAAAGGAAAGAAGAATGGCTAAGATTGAAGGAAGAGATCCTAAAGAGAAAGAGCTGGAAATCCCTCCCCTTAGAGTGTCGTTCCCAAAAGCTACATATGTAATGCAACCCCATAAAGGATTGGAAAACCTTGGTAAAAAACTGTTAACTATGAGCATAAACACCTTGGAGGAGGATAAGGTGGAAGAAGGTGACATGAAGATGGTAGTGGGAAAGAAAGATGAAGCATTGCCATAACTGATGGTCCACACTCTCAAAGAAGCCCCCGCCAAGACCTTTATACGAAAGTTGGCCGAGGGCGAGAACTTTCAAAATTAGGTGACCCAAGATGCTCCAGTGGTGTTTAAAATGTAGACCAACTTGGTTTGCCTCAACATGCTTTTGTCATTGCTTTTGTTTGCTTTCATTCTCTCTTATTGACAATCAAGGCTCATGATGTCAGCTAGATTTTGTCTTTGTCATTAACCCCACCTTTGTTTTAAATAATGAGATCATACATTTTTTAAATTTTGTCTCTTTATTTGTGCATTTACACCAAACACTTTCCGCTTTCAGGAACCCTAAAAGCAAATCTTCCACAACATCACATATATTTAACATCAAGAATGAATGGCCAAACTTTAACGAACATGTGATCATTATGGAAGAAGAAGAATGGGATGAAAGCACTATTAGAGAATTCACAAAGCTAATGGAGCAACATGAACAAACTTGGGAACCTGTTGTAGAAGAACTAGAAACCATAAATATAGGTAATGATCAGTTTAAACAAAAGTTGAAAATAGGGACCTTAATCACTCTCGAGGAAAGAGCGGAGGTAATTGCCCTACTACAAGAATATACAAATGTTTTTGCTTGGTCTTACGAGGACATGCCCGGTTTGGATAAAAATATTGTAGTACACAAGATACCATTGAAAGAAGATTGTAAACCAGTCAAGCAAAATTTGAGGAGAGCCCATCCGGATATTTGGATCAAAGTCAAGGAAAAACTTGAGAAACAGTGGAATGCAAGCTTTCTAGAAGTAGTTAAATATCTGCAATGGGTTTCCAACATTGTTGTTATGCCAAACAAAGAAGGAAAGATTAGAGTTTGTGTAGACTTCATGAATTTGAACAAAGCTACCCCCAAAGATGATTTTCCTCTGCCACATATAGATGTTTGGTCGATAATGTTGCACATAGTTCCACATATTCCTTTATGAATGGTTTCTCAATATACAACCAGATAAAAATGGCTTTAGAAGATAGGTTAAAAACAACTTTTATTACACCTTGGGGAATATATTGCTACAAGGTTATGCCATTTGGTATGAAGAATACAGAAGCCACTTATCAGATAGCCAAAGTGACTCTGTTCCAATATGATGCACAAGGAAATTGAGGTGTATGTAGATGACATGATTGCCAAGTCTAAGAGGGGAGAAAATCATATAAAGGTGTTGAGGAAGTTATTTGAGAGGTTGAGGAATTATTAACTAAAGCTCAACCCTGTAAAATGTTCATTTGGAGTTAAGTCCAGCATGCTGCTAGGATTTGTGGTCAGTGACAAAGATATAGAGGTGGATCCTGATAAAGCGAAGGCCATCCAATCCATGCCATCCCAAAAAATAAAGAAGGAGGTGAGGGGATTCTTGGGAAGATTGAACTATATTGCCTAATTTATAGCTCAACTAACCATAACATGTGAACCTATCTTCCAACTACTAAGGAAAAAGAATTCTCAGACTTGGAATGAGGAGTGTGAGGAGGCATTCAATAAAATCAAGCATTATTTACAAAGTCCACCTTTGCTTGTTCCTCATGTATCATGAAGACCTTTAATACTATATCTGACAGTGACTTAAACAACTATGAGATGTGTACTGGGTTAGCATGATGAAACCGGGAGGAAAGAAAGGGTTATTTATTACATAAGTAAGAAGTTCCCTGAATATGAGTCTAGATACACGGTGATAGAAAAACTATGTTGTTCATTGAAATGGGTGGCAAAAAGATTACAACATTATATATTGTATCATACCACTTGGTTGATTTCAAAAGTGGAAGGAGAGATAGATGGAAAGCCTTGGTACTACGATATCAAGAATTTTGTGCAAAATCAAGAATATCCAGTAAGAGCCTCTAAGATGGATAAGAAAACCCTAAAAAGATTGGTGATGGATTTCTATTTAGACGGAGAGATTTTGTATAAAAAAATATTTGATGTAACCTTGTTAAGGTGTTTGAATGAGACAAATGCTAGAAATACATTACAAGAGGTCCGTGAAGGGATTTGCTCGACTCATCAAACAGACATATGATAGCAAGGAAAATACAAATGGCTGGTTATTTTTTGATGATGTTAGAGAAAGATTGCATCGACTATGTCAGGAAATGTCATAAGTGTTAAGTGTATAGTGATAAAGTCAATGCACCTCCGAAGTTTGACCTCTCTATTTAATTTAACATCTCCTTGCCCATTTGCAATGTGAGGAATTAACATGATTGGGCCTGTCAACCCAAAAGCCAACAATGAAAATAGATTCATCCTCGTAGCTATTGACTACTTTACAAAATGGGTAGAAGCCAATTCATACGCCCATGTAACATAGATGGTGGTGAAGAGGTTTATAGAGAAAGATTTGATTTGACGATATAGTCTGCCAGAAAAGATAATGAATGATAATGCATAAAATTTCAATGGAAAAATGATAGTGAAGCTATATACCAAATGGAAAATCAAGCATTCAAATTCCTCACCATACAGACTGCCAACAAGAACATCAAGAAAATTATTCAGAAAACAGTAATCACTTATAAGGATTGACATGAGATGTTGTTGTTCATTCTCGATTCATATCACACTGTAGTAAGAACCTCGATAGGAACTACTCCATATTCTCTAGTGTATGGGATGGAGGCGGTGATGCCTTTGAAAGTAGAAATCCCCTCGTTAAGGGTGTTGATGGATTCCAAACTATAAGAGGCCGAGTGGGCCAAAGTGAGATATGAACAGCTAAACCTGATTAGTGAAAAGAGGATAGCTGCGATTTGTCATCATCAACTCTACTAGAAAAGAATGGCCAAGGTATATGATAAAAAGGTTAAACCTCGTTTGTTCCAAGAAGGAGATCTAGTGCTGAAAAAGATACTATCATTACCAGGAGAAGATCCAAGCAAATAGGCACTGAATTATGAGGGTCCTTATGTAGTAAATAAGGCTTTTTCGGGAGGAGCTTTGAAGTTGTCTAGAATGGATGCAGAAGATCTAGCCAGGCTTGTGAATTCTGACTTTGTAAAGAGATATTATGTTTAATGAGTTCAATTTTCTCCCAAATCAATAAAGTGAAATTTGGCTATGATTTCTTTGTGTAAAAAACCTTTTTTTTTCGTTGCATTGATCTCACAACACTTAAGTTTTCTTTCTAAAAAGGAAAATCTTGAAAGAACTGGTTTTGTACATGATTACAAGAAATGTATCATAGAACGCTCGAAGAGGAAATTTAAGCAATTCCTAGTAAAGAGGTGACCAAACCAAACAAACCCAGAGCTATCCCTAAGATAAAACCTTGTCTCTGATAGCGTTTTGAATTCTATGGATAAATAGGTAGGTAATCATCTTTGTAATCACCTGTTTTTATCTCTCGAGACAAGAATAAGGTTTATCAATCTAAACAATGTGCATTTTGAAATGAGGAAACTCCATCTTTTTCATCCCTTCATTTTCTAAAGATTTTATCCTTTTGTTGTCCCTATTTGAGCTGGAATGAGTTTCTTATTTATGAAAACCCCGACTAGGACTACATCCCATACTAAGGGCAATGAGAGATCTTTCATTAGAAAAGATGAAGACGGTGGTAAAATCAGTGGTAAAAAGACTAAGAATGGAAGCCCAACAATTGAGAAAAGGCTAAGAAGAAAAAAAGAAAAGGAATTTGAGCAAATTACCAAGAAGAACACTTGGATATTTGAAAGTCAGAACCCAACACCTGGGGCATCACCATGAAAGTGAAATAAAAAAAAGATAAAAAGAGAAAGAAAGAAAGAAAAAATGATGGTTTGATGATGCTTTAAGACTAAAATGAGGATCCTTAAGCAAGTTTATCTAAACATAGCCTACGAGACAACTCCACAAGAACAAGAGATAGAAAAAGAGTGGTTCTAAGTCTTTAAACCCTCAAACACTTTTAAGCCTTAAAGCATCCTTTTCTTTCATAGCCCACGAATGTAGCCTATATTACAAGCCCTTAGAAGTCCTTTCTAATCAAGCACACGTAACTTGGGTTGATAGACATTAGTCTTACTATTCTCACGACTTGATAAAAGAAGTGATAACCCGCTTTCATCCATGCAAGAAAAATGCTAATATGAGACAATACCCTTTCTATGCAACCTTTTCAAGTATATACTTGAAACCTTTTGACAAAAATTAAACAGAAAGTCACTTTGGTAAAAAGCCTAACCTAAAGATAAACCATATTCCAGAAACCAATAAAACCCTCGATGGGAATTGTTTAAAAGAGTTTTTGATGTGTATGTTGAAAGTTTCAGTTGTCATGAACAAAACTAAGTCTTTTAAAGATTGTTTTTTTTTTCTTGGAAAAATTATTGTGCTAGAACGAAACCAAAAAACCCTTAATTTGAGAAATACAAATTAAAGCATTGATAAGAACATGAAAAAAAAAAGGGGAATGGCAAATCATGCATTTATGGAAAAGGGTCACCTGACAAAAAGAGTTGGGGATTTCTTCCCTAAGATGTGATGGGTAAGAGAGACAACATAAGAAATGGATCCAGCATGCAATTTCAAACATGTGGACAAGATCGTGTCAAGAGAGAGTTTTATGAAATTAAAAGAAGTGATGGCACTTAAGTTTCCAAACCAGGTAAGGATGCATGCATGACATCCAACCTCAAAACATTGCATCAAATATTTTTGTTGATTTGTTACAAGAAAGATCCTCAATAAAGTTTAGCGAGATTGTGGACAAAGAAAGAATCATTAAGTTAATGATAGCAAAGGAATCACAATTTTGACCCTGGAACGAGAAGAAAATGAGATAAACCTTACCATGAGAAAAATCTTAAAGAAATAAGAAGATCAATCATGTCATTAAGAAGAGTGTTCAGTTTGAACCCTGTCATTAGGAAGAACCACCTAGCAATGAATTTAGCTTTAGTTAAAGGGAATCACCTGATAAGATTTCAGATTGACCCAGCTACACATGGAGTTTTGGTTCTGGTTAAAGGAGATCGTCGGATAGGATCTCAGGTTAACTCAACCATACATGGATTTTAGCTTTTGGTTAAAGGAAGTCATCAGATGTGATTTTAAATTGACCAAGCTGCACGCAAAATTATGGTTTTGGTTAAAAGAGATTGTCAGATGGGATCTCAAGTTAACTCAACAATACACAGAATTTAACTTTGGTTAAAGGGAATCACCAGATGGGATTCTAGGTTAACTGAGCTACATAAAGACAGACTTTGATTATGGTTAAAGGCGGTCGCCATAAGGAGCCTCAGGTTAACCCAAGCACACACCAATTTTGCTTTGGTTGAAAGGAATCGCTAGATGGGATTTCAGGTTAACCGAACTACACATCGACTTTGGTTCTAGTTAAAGGAGATCACTAGATGGGATCTTAGGATGACCAAGCCAACAACATTCTCTTAACATTGGAAGAAAAGTGAGAAGAACTCTATCATCAGAAAATTTTGAAAAAAGAAAAAAAGAAGGCTTAAACCCTGTCGTGTAAGAAAAAGACAGTTTATTTAGGTTCTGGTTAAAGAAAATTGCCAGATTGGATTTCAGGTTAACCTAACCAAAGATAGAGTTTAGAAGATCGCTTGATCGGGATCTCGGAATAGCCAAGTTGTGCATGATTTTGATTATTAGTTTCTAGTTGAAGGAGAAAGTTGTAAAACAGAGTTTTAGATCAACCAAGCTTTGAGAAGATTCAGTTTTGGAAGTTTAGTTTTATTTATCTTTAAAAAACTTACTACACAAGGTCTTTGCTTCATAAGTACTGTAAAGAAGAGGCATATGTTGTAACCCATTTTTTCGTCCTGCACAAAAAAGGAGAAAATAGTTTATCTTTCTTTTCTATGGATTCCATTTTCCACAGGACTACTTCTATTTCAGCTTCCTCTACCTTTGAATCTTCTGAAAGCAGAAGAATTGTACAAAGTGAAGAAATAACTATTAAAGATTTTACAAAAAACATTGATGATTGGAAAAAAAAATCCAAAAATTTCCCAAACTCAGATTTATCAAAAATCCAAATATGATATTTTCAAAATAGATTTTACTATCAAGACTGAAGAGCGACATATTCAGCTTACAAAACCTTTTGAAACCATCCAACTCCTCTCTCAAAAGTCCTTACAAAAACATCTAGCCAGAAACTATAAATATATTCATGTTGGCCTTGTCCAAGTCGGGATAAAACCCCTTACAAAAGAAGGTCTAAACACCTCCATCCTAGTTGTTTTTTGGGATGCTAGATTTCAAAACTTCCAAGACTCCCTCCTTAGTTCTATTGAGTCTAGCCTTTGTAGTGGCTCGGTATCTTTTGACTGATATCCAAACATAACCATATCCCTCAAAGACAAAAATATTCAAAATTACATCCTAGAAGGATCTATCCATGTTGCTCTCATATTCAAAATTCACTACAAAGCCATGTTCTCAGCCTTTGCCAGCAAACCTAAATTCCAATCTAAAAAAGGAGAAACACTCCTCCTATAAACAGATTTATCCCGCTCAAACACTGTTGTTCCAAAAGCAATCCAATGGAAAGATATATCCCTTCCAGAAGATTGGATCCTCGAAGGTGCAGCACCACCAAAATTACCTCAACCACCTCAACCCATTGTCCAAATTAAAAACATTACCCAATACACAGATGGAAAAGTCAAACTATCTTTCCATTGACACTCTACAAGTTCTCGATTCTCAGAAACCTCTTCCTCTTCAAGTACAATAGATCTAGGAAGAATTTCCAAAATCCCTTATGTTATCAATGTCCCTTATCACGAAAAACCTCCAAGAAAATCTACATCCGATATCCCTTCTCCTAGTTTCCAAAATGCGGACTATATTACAAATATACCAAAACCTGTCTATACAAACCTTGAGCAACCATCTCCTCCAACTTCACCAACCTTTTCAGCTATTATTGAAAATATCCAAAACGAGTTCAATGTTTTGACTTCGAAAAAACATTTTGTTCTTGACAAAACTCTCTTAAAAAAGATTTATATTCTGCCTGTAACTCTACAAAATGAACTTGGGTTTTTCAAAACTTTCTCCAACATAGAAGTGAGATACAAAAACAATTTTATAATTTCATTAAGTTACATAAAATACATATTCTTTTCTTTGATTGGTTCGAATTATATTATGCATCTGAACATCACATTACATATAATTTTGCATCTATTAAAATGCATGCACAGTCATATCAAGATCAAAAACCCCTGTATGAAACCTCATAGTGGACTTACAGTTGAGTCTGAACATCCACCTTTGCAAAATATCCAAATAACCCACACTAACCAAACTGTAGAGGCAGCCCCTTACAAATTATCCACTGATGACACCCTTTCCAATACAAAACACATCATTAACCAAAACAACTTTACAAACACCAACCTTAATACCTTGGGAAAACAGCTTACACGACTAGAAAAACAAATACAAAGAACTACTACAAGTTCAGTTGACATTAAAACCTCAACTGACCGAAAACTAAAAAACTCAGTCTTCAAACCTTACCAAATTACAAAAACAAGCCAAACACAAATTCAAGAAAACCAAATAGATTTTCTTAAAACTATCAAAACACATTTACAACACCTTGATAGTTCATCTTTAACTGTCCCAGACACACCACAAACAAACAACCCTTCTACCTCCACAAACCAAGTCAATATTTTACAAAATAGTCCTGGAAGTCTTCTGATGAAGGTACTTCTCCAAACCAACCCTTTACCCTAAACAAACTTACCTAGCAAACTCCCAAAATAGTCATTGCCCCAGACATTTCTATAACTACTGAACCAATTATCCTTACTCCACACAAATATAATGCCTCTTCCCTCTATGAATGGAATATAGATGGAATGTCCGAATACAATATCCTCAACACCCTCCAACAAATGACTATGGCAGCCAATGCCTACAAAACACAAACAGGAACCCCAAACAAAGCCAATTGCTAAACTCCTTATTACTGGTTTCTCTGGTCAGTTAAAAGGATGGTGGGATTACCATCTCACTGAAACTAATCACCTACATACCCTAAACTCCTTCCAAACATATGAGGACCAAGCACCCAACCTTGACCCATCTAGAAACACTATCCAAGACGTCGTGTCGACCCTTATTCTTACAATTTCCTTGCATTTTGTTGGAGACCCTTCCCATTTGAAAGACAAACATGCTGAACTCCTTTACAATCTTAGGTGTAAGAAGCTAAGTGACTTTCAATGGTATAAAAACACCTTCCTTACCCGTGTCATGCTTAGGGAAGATTCAAACCAACCCGTTTAGAAAGAAAAATTCCTTGCAGGCCTACCTGTTCTCTTAGGAGAAAAGGTTAGAAACAAAATCAAGGATACCTTTACAACAAAAACCATACCATATGACCAACTCATATATGGTGAACTTGTAAGCATCGCCCAAAAAGGTCTTAAGATCTGTTATGATCTTAAACTTCAGAAGCACCTAATGTGGGAAATGAAATGTACCAGACAAGAACTTGGTAGTTTCTGTCACCAGTTCAACCTTTCTACCAAAAAAAACCCTCATGCAGTGGAACCTGTTCACAACCCAAAAAATATTCAAGCCAAAAACCTCCTTATAGACGATCAGCCCATAAAAACCAACAATAGTTTTATTCAAAACCAGATCAACCTTACTACAAAAGCCCTACAAATTTACCAAGCCTACAGACCTTTCCAATCAAAACCCAAAACAAAATTTAACCCCAAAACATTACTTGTTACAAATATAACCAGAAAGGACATACATTCTGTTTCTACAAGGTTAATACCAAACTTCATGAGCTCCAAATAGATGAAGATACCATCAACCAAATACAAAATCTCTACATTGAAGCTACATACACTGATCACTCTCCTTCAAACACTTCTGAAGAAGAATTTCAAATCGATGAAATAGCAACTACCAATGTTACTTTAGATGTGTCTACAAATTCCAAACAAATCAACATCTTGACCCAAGACCAGGAATTCATTCTTGAGGCTATCAAAATACTTGATGATCCTCAACTTCAAAAAACATACTTGGATAAATTGTTGAAAGACTTCAACCAACCAGAGCACCCTCCATCTAACCCTCCAATCCGCTCTATATTACGCTATACCAGCACCAATACCTATGACCTTACAAAGATCCTTAACAAAAAGAAATCCAAAACCACAATCACCATTCTAGAATTACATTCTAAGATAAAAACCCTAAAATCCGAATCGCAAACCCTCAATCAAGCCCAACAAAAAGACTGCCATATTACAACATCTTCTGTCCAAAATTGAAAGTCAGTTTGATACCGAGTCTGATACAAAAGATCAAACCATTGAATCTCATGCATTACCACATACACTTACAAATATTGAGCATATTCCAGATGATTTCCTAAACGTAATAACACAAATACCTTCCAAAAAATATTTAATTAAAATTACTCTTATTTTCTCAGAAGATTTCAAACTTGACACCATTGCCTTATTTGACATAGGTGCAAATTTGAACTGCATCAAAGAAGGCGTGGTTCCAAAATGATTTTTACAAAACACCTCTGAAAAACTCTCTACTTCTAATAATTCAAAATTACATATTGCAGTCAAAACTCAAGCCTATGTTTTCAACAAAGGCATTTCTCTTAAAACATTCTTTGTTGTTACAAAAGATATTAATCATACCATCATTCTTGGCACTCCATTCATAGACATGTTCATTCCATATCAAGCACATCATAATTGTATTACTTTCAAAATCAATAGCATCAAACTTGTTTTCCCATTCTTAGAAAAATCTAAGACTAGAAATTTGAATTTAATTAAAGCATGCTCCATACATACTTATCATATCAATGCACTAATTCATGGAAAACAATTCCATTTACATACTTTACAAAACCATGTTTCTTTTTTTCGTATAAACAAACAATTACAAAACTCTGATTTACAAAAAAAAAATCATTGATTTACAAAATAAGATTGAACAACATATCTGTTCAGACTTACCTAATGCTTTCTGGAAAAGAAAACAACACATCGTTGATCTTCCCTATGAAGATACTTTTTCAGAAAAACTTATACCTATAAAAACAAGACCTATACGAATGAATGTTGATTTAGAACAACATTGCAGACTTGAAATCCGCAATCTCGAGTCTAAAGGTCTTATCCAAAAGTCTCGATCACCCTGGTCGTGTGCAGCCTTTTATGTGAATAAAAACTCTGAAATCGAAAGAGGCACACCAAGACTTGTGATCAATTACAAACCTTTACATTCTGTTCTCAAATGGATCAGATATCTAATCCCCAACAAAAAAGATTTGTTACAAAAATTGCACTTTGCATTCATATTTTCTAAGTTTGATATAAAATCCGGATTTTGGCAAATCTAGATTGATCCCAAAGATAGATACAAAACTGCTTTTACAGTTTCTTTTGGCCAATACGAATGGAATGTCATGCCTTTTGGGTTAAAAAATGCACCATCTGAATTTCAACGCATCATGAATGACATCTTCAATGCACATTCAAAATTCTGCATTGTTTACATTGATGATGTGCTTATTTTTTCACATTTCATAAATCAACATTTCAAACATCTACATACTTTCTTTCATACTGCAAAACAAAATGGTTTAGTTGTTTCTAAAACAAAAATTTCTCTCTTCCAAACTCGTGTCCATTTCCTAGGCCATAATATTTGCCAAGGCACTATAACACCAATAGAGAGGTCTCTAACCTTTACAAACAAATTTCCTGATAAGATCACTGATAAAACCCAATTGCAAAGGTTTTTAGGTAGTCTTAATTATGTTTTAGACTACTATCCCAATATTAGCCGTCTAGCCAAACCTTTACATGATAGGTTAAAAACAAACCCCATTCCTTGGTCCAACCTTCATACTGACATAGTCAAACAGATTAAGAAACAGGTCCAAACCATTCCCCTCCTCCATTTAGCTAACCCATTAGCTTTTAAGATAGTCGAGACTGATGCCTCTGACCTAAGCTATGACGGGTTTCTCAAACAAGTACAAGATGATAAAGAACAGATCCTCCAATACACATCCGCCCACTAGAATTATTGCCAGAAAATTACTCTATTATAAAAAAGGAGATCCTTTCAATTGTTTTATGTATTACAAAATTTCAAAGTGATTTACTAAATCAAAAATTTCTTTTACATGTTGACTGCAAATCTGCAAAAGAAGTTCTATAAAAAGACGTCCAAAATCTTGCTTCAAAACATATTTTTGTCAGATGGCAAGCTATTTTAAGCATTTTTTATTTTGATATTGTCTACATTAAAGGAGATTCAAATTCCATTCCTAATTTCCTAACCCGAGAAATCCTTCAAAACAGGTCTTGATGCCTCCAAAAGCAAAGGTCAAAGATAAGGGGAAAGCCCCTCAAACCCAGCCTACAAAACCAGAGAGCCCCAAGCCTTCTACAAAACTCATGTCTTCAGCTATCTTAACTGCCAAACCCATCAAATCCTGGTATGAGGCAGTTATTGAAGATGAAGAAACTACAAAACCCCCACAGGTACAAACAGACGCAGTTCAATATTGGGTTGATACTATATCCAAATCACCAGAATTACTCCTGGCATTACAAAAAATGTCTCAACAGACCTCCAGTGATTCCGTATCTCAAACAGGTAGTATTTCCAAATTACTTTCAAAACCCCAAGGAGGCATTTCTGCTTCAAAACCCCTCTTTTCTTTACAACAAACCAGTTTTCCAAAAACCAAATCCAAATATATTTTCAAAACTACTTTCCAAAATATTTTAACTATGGAAGAAGGATTTTATCATGAAAACCCTTCCATTGCTGCTTCCAAAATTTTCCCTTCAAATTGGTACTACAAACCCTGGAATTTAGCCAAAACACAATCCTATTATGCCGTAATCCTTGAGATTACTAATTCTGTCAAATTCAAACACTTCAAACTTCATTCTGATCACACTGAACTGGCATATTCTACATGTATCATTCATAAAGTCATTTACCCTAAAGATTAGGGACAACCCTTACATCAACCTCTCTCCTTCCCCATACACTTCCGTACAAACCCCCAGGACTTCAATACTACCTATACGTACTGGGATTACCCACAAGCATGGTTCAATGCCTTCCTACTACAAAATCCAAACCATAGTCATTCTTGGCTTTTCTACTTTCATAATGACATGAATACTACAAACCTCCCCCTCTGGTTCCTTCAATGGTGGGACTACTATGGTTGTCATGTTGACTACCTCAAAGACCATCCTCTAGTTAAAAACGACTACCTCCATTTCAAAAATAATTTTCAACCAGCTCTTTCTGAAAGGAAGTTCTCTTCCGTTCTCATTTTTTGTACAAATTTTTTTATGTCGTGGGCACGTTCATGGTTCTATGATTATAATCTACAAAACGAACATCCAATACTTGTTTGTAAATTCAAAATCAAATGGTGGGATTCTTTTGCAACTGAATCCAAAAGTTCCAAATTAGCTGTTACGAAATGGTTACAAAAACATCAAACAGCTCCCATCATTGATCATCATCCTCAATCAAAGTTTCTAGCCCAAAAGGCTCAAACAACAGCTCTCCTTGCCTCTGCTAGAACTGAAGAAGAATACCTACAAATAGTTCAAAGCATTATACAAAGCCAAGACCCGAAAACGGTCTTGTCCCAATCCAGCTCATCTGGATTGATATCTCCTGCTATTTCCCTTGGAGATGATAATGAAGATGATTGTTTTGGTATCCTACCACCTATCAAGCGACATTAAAAAAAAAAGTATTTCAGGCTTTCTGAGGCTCATCTGTTTAGAGCCCATATCTTTTCGACACACCTGTTTTGAGTCCTTTTTTGTTTTTAGCCCATTTGTTTTAGGCTTTCTCTTACAAATATTACCTACTACTACAAACAAACAAATCCAGTGTCGGTGGCAAGAAGAGAACAGATGAAAGTCCCACAAAAAACATGGGCATTTTTCATTTTGTTGTCACCCAATCATGGCAGGTAATACCACATTGGTTCACATGGGTTTTGATGGAATCTCCAAGCTTTCCCACCAAGACATTTTGGCCTCTTCCATGTCAACTCGTCTATAAAAGGGGACTCATAAATCTTTAGAAGGCAAACTATCATTTTCCCTGAGAAAATTTTATTCTCTCTTGTAACTCATACCTGTAACCTATATCCACTCTCCTCTATAACCAATATCTCTTGTATTGATTTACATTACAAATTTAAGTAAGATTCTATTTTCATTATCTACATTCTTGTTATATTTTATGTACGTTAAGTATGCTATGTGTTTGATCAAGGATCCTAACATTGTTGGTCTTGCCTTGTTCATTCGCATTAGAAATCTGTTTATATTATATTTACTTGCATTTATTTCTTTGATCTTTTCATAAAATCAGAATATAGGCTGGAAACCTAGGACTCGATCTTTTAGATCATTCTTAGGTATAACAACGCCACGTACTGAGCTTTTATTATTATTATTATTATTATTATTATTATTATTACTCAGAAGAAAACCAAAAAATAATAGAAGTGAGAAAAGAATTCCAGAGCGCTAAGAAAATGGCCAGAAATTGGTTGAGGAGGTTCAAAATACAAAGATTGGAATTTGACAATATATTATTGATTGGTGAGAGCCTTGTTGATGAAGAAATTTCAATTTGAGGAAGAAAAGTCCAAAATCAGATGTTTATGTACTCGATTAAATTTTATTGAAGGTTTAATTGAATTTATAAAGGGTTTGATTAGGCTTTAATTGGAGCAAATTAAAGTTTCAGGGTCAAGTTATAATCTTTTAGAGTTAAGTTGATCAAATCAGGGGCTTAATTGCATAAGTATTGAAGTTTGAAAACCAATTAGGGGCTTGATTGAAGGAATCTGACACTAAGGGCTAAAGTGAAAAATACAACCAACACTGGGGACTGATTTGGGATCTCACATGTTTTGGGGCCATTTTCCTTTTAAATAAAAGAGCATGTTTTGGGTAAAACGACGTTGTTTCATGTACTATTCACTGGAAAAAAGGAAGAAGCTAAAACGATGTCGTTTTGAGCGTAATCGTGGGTCTTCTTCTTACTATAGACACATAGAGGCAGGGGAAGAATAAGATTATCTCCTTTGCAATGCCATTATCTCCCTCCCTACTTGCACAAATCCTGACATAGCTCACGCCCCTCATCTGTTGCAATGATGAAGATTAGAAAGGGGAGCCCTAAGGGCGGCAAAGGCGACTGCACAGAGGCCGTCTCAGCCACCCTACCCTGTCTCCAAGATTGGAAAGAGGTAGGGCAGACCCTCCTCTAAATACCGTTCAATAGGGGAACTGGGAGTAGAAAAAAAGAAAAAAGAAACAGGGGAAAGAATAGAGAAAAAAGGCAAACAGAGAGGAGGGAATGACTAGAGAGAAAGACTACAGAGAGGGGGAGAGATTGACAGGGAGGAGAGGTTTCAAAAGAGAGAGAATATATTACAAAGAAGACTAAAACAAAAAAGAAACGAAAAGGAAGAAAAAATAGGGGAGAAAAGAGGAAGAAAAGGGATGAAGAAAGAAAGAAAAAAAACTGAAAGACAGTAGAAAGCAGACAGGAAAAACAAACACTAGAATGAGAGATAAATGAGGGAAAGGAAGAAAAATCAGGAAGGGCAAACAGATGAGGGATAAAAAAGACACAAGGACTGGTGTCTTTGCACCAAGAAGTAGAAGCATCACAACAGCTGCCACCAGGCTTCCCAGTCGCCGCCATAACAACACCACAATGCCACCGTCAACTCCAATACCATCAAGGCCACCTCCAAGTTAGCCATCTCCCATCATCTTATTATTTTTCTTCATTCCTCCACCCCTCGCCATGCATTGGGCCAGACAACGCCTAATGTTTTTTTTTTAAAAAGCTTTTGGGCCGATGTACGTTTGGTATTAAAATACCTAGTTTCATCAAAATATTGCAAAAATGCAAGATTAAAAAAAATGAGTTTGTTTTTCTATTCTAACACTTTGATTACTAGGGACTAGTAATAAGCTGATTGGAGGGTGTGATTAGTACTTAAAAGTGCATTTTTATATCATCATTTTGCACATAAAGAATCAATAACTCCTTAACTAAAGCATGTTTTATAATAACATATCTAATAATATAAGATACATTTAATTTATGGTAAATGTTCATCTTAAATGCAGGCCTATCACATAAATGAAAGGATTGATTGATGAGTTTAAATACTGAAATTGAAAGGACAAAGAGAGTGCCAAACTTAGAAAAGAGATGTGGTTTAGTCCAAACTGGAACACTATTCAGTAATTGGGTCATATATGGAGCTCTAGATCTCAGATTTAGGTATGCTTTATATGGATGGAAAGATAAGACATGGGCCTAAAACTTTCATGTGGAGTCGAAGATTTAAAAAAGCCCTTTTCAAGTCCAAATTATATCAACAACGGAGAAGTCCGAATATATCCTGCAGCCCAGAAACTGTTCAGTGTTCAGCCCATATCTCGAGTTCTAGAAGTCCAAATGACCTCAATTATTTTTTCATGGAAAGCTGAGACAATTTCCTAGAATTTTCATGAGTAAAGTTGGTTCAAATTCGGACGTTATCAATGATGTTTTGTTCAAACAAGAAGATAATGATTGTCACTAAGTCAAGATGTGGCCACCCACTCAAGAATTAGTCATCAAATCAATTGTACCAAATTTTAACCTATAAAAGGAGGCATTTGCCATGCATTTAGGCATCTTGGTTGTTCACATCAAGATCATGCTCTATATTTCTTTCTTTATATTTTTGTAATGTTTAAATTTTATTTCATGTTATATTTTTTGTAATCTCTTGTTTATGCTTTTCATTTCCTTTACTATACTTATGTTCTTATGTTGTTTATTTATATTTCTCTTCTTCATTATGTTTAGCTAAGTTTATTATGTCAAAGTGAAAAGGTTTCACTAATGGTGTTAGAATAGGTATAATATAAACTCAACATGGACTCAATGTTTATTACCAAGAAAGTTTGTTATTAACATGTCTTATCTTATTAATTCTTAATACCTTGCTTGTTAAATGGTTAATCTAGATTTGTGTTGTATAACACTTGGTACAACAACTGCTTGGCACTTTCATAGCCAACCGTATGGTATAACCTACACATGTGCTATGAAAGGAACTTGATTTGTTATTAACATAAGTTAGCATCATGAATTCCTAACAATATTTAAAAGTATGGTATTACTTAAATAAGATAATTAATATGATCATGTTAAAAATTTATAATGAACTATTAAGGATAAATCATCCGATTGGAACGTCCTTTGTGTGTGGTTTCTAGTTGATTAATAAAAAGAGTTTATACTATACTTATTTCTAATACTATTAGTGGATCCTCTAACCTTGACAATTTTTTTATTATTGTTTAATCCTTACATCAATATCCCATAAAATTTTCATTATATATATATATATATATATATATATATATATATAGTTCACCTCCTTGTGGTTCGACCCCGGTCTTACTGGGTTATTTATTACTTCGACACTCCATCAGCATATCCCAAGAATACATATTTTATGGATTTTGAATCCAGCTTGCTAACTTCTTCAGTATTGTACATCACATACACATCACTTCCAAATATATACAACTGAGAATAATCACTTCTACTTTCAATTATGATGTAATTTTCACTCATCAGAAGGTTATATTTTAAGACCGATTAACCAAGAAGATGATTGGTGAAGGTTTTTTCCTACATGGTCTCTACTATTTGTTTTCAGCATAATCGCGTTCCCAAACGCCTTCACACTAGTTTCAAAACATCATATGAGTCACTCATATGGCATAGTCATTTAGGACATCTGTCAGATTATGTACTTAGCAAAATAAATTTAGTTTCCATCTTGAAACCTCTTAAATGTGAGATTTGCCATCTTTCCAAATCATATAAACTTTCATTTAATAATTCTACTACACATGTATCTTATATGTTTGAACTTATACATTCAGATGTATGGGGATCTTTCGATACGTCTCTTGATGGTTATAAATATTTTGTAACCTTTATTGACAATTTTTCTAGAGTCATATGGGTGTATTTGTTGAAGGCTAAGAGTGATGTTTTTTCCTGCTTTCAGGATTTTCATAAGTTAATTAAAAATCAATTATCTGGTCATCCTAAAACATTTCAATCAGATAATGGCTCAGAATACATGTCCAAAAACATGACACATTATTTACATTCTAATGGCATATTGCATCAGACTACTTGTGTTGGTACACCACAACAAAATAGAGTCTATAAACAAAAAAATCATGATCTGTTTGAAAAAACTCATGCTATAATGTTTACAAAGGGGTTTTGGTCATAAAATGTTCTTACAACTGTCTATATCATAAATCGTTTACCCAGTCGCGTGCTGGATTTTAAATCTTCTCTTGAAGTTTTGCAGGTTATAAGTCCTAAATTGGCATATCTAAAAGTATTTGGATGCTCATATTTTATGCACTTATCCTCATCAAAACAGGATAAGCTTAATTCCAGAGCTATTAAATGCATCTTCTTGGGGTATTCTTAAACACAAAGGGGATACAGATGTTATGATCTCTTACAAAAGAAAATGTATGTTTAAAGAGATATTAGATTTTCTGAAGATACTCCTTATTACCCTGCCACAAGTCAAGAAGAGGGTGATTTTAACTTGTTTTTGCTGCCTAGTTCCAGTTATTATAATCAAAATGTATGTTCTATGCCGCAATAGGTTCATGAAGTTCCAGATATTATAGTTCAGCCCATTGTTAATCAATCTCCTTTCACCACTAATATGGATCTTCTGGGTGCATGTCTAGCACCTGATGTTCTTCAGCCCAGTATAGAAGCCCCTGTTATTCAAGGTGATGAAGTTCCTAGAAGAATGTCTCACAGAACACGTCAACCTCCTCCTAGATTACAAGAGTATGTAACATATAATGTCAAGCATCCAGTATCTAAAGTTTTGTCATATGATAAATTGTCCTCAGATCACTGAGCCTTCCTCACCTCCATCTCTAAAGAACTTGAACCCAAGTCATTTCAAGAAGCTCAATCCCAAGATGTATGGCAGCAGGCTATGACAAAAGAATTGAGTGCACTTGCTGAGCATCATGCCTCTTCTTGCAGGTAAACATGCAGTTGGTTGCTACTGGATTTTCAAGACAAATTCAATGCAGATGGAACAATTGAAAGGCATAAAGCCCGGCTTATAGCTCAAGGGTTCTCACAGAAATTTGGAATCGACTAAAAGGAAACCTTTTCTCCAGTTGCGAAAATGACTATTGTCCGTGTCTTGTTATTTGTGGCAGTTAATCAAGGCTGGTCATTGTATCAAATGGATGTACACAATGCATTCCTGCATGGAGAACTTGAAAAGGAAGTATTCATGAAGCTACCCCTAGGACATCTATAAAGTCACTCTCCTAACCTGGTCTACAAACTTCACAAATCCATTTATGGATTGAAACAAAGCCCACGAGCATGGCATGCAAAATTAAGTGTTGCTTTATAGACACTTGGTTTCACAAGAAGTAATGATGACTCTTCATTGTTTATTCAACAGAATTTTACAGACAAGATGATTGTGCTTGTATATGTATATGACTTAATTATCACGGGAAGTAATGAAACCTCTGTTGCAAAATTAAAGGTTGATCTACAACGGCAATTCTCTATTAAAGATCTTAGAAAGCTAAAGTATTTCTTGGGGATAAAAATGGCTACTTCCAGCAAGGGTGTGTTTGTTAACCAACATAAGTATATCCTAGACATGCTACAGGATGCTAAAATGTTGCATACCAAGCCAACTATTACTCCTCTGGACAGCAAGCTGCAGTTGGATTCATCAAGCAAACCTCACCCAACATTCACTACTTATCAAATGATTGTTGGAAAATTGATTTACTTGACACTAGACCAAACATTACATTTATTGTTAGCTTATTAACCAATATATGCATGCTCATACAGCTCAACATCTTGACATGATGAAGCGTATTCTGCGATACTTAAAAGGAACTATTGGTCGAGGCATTGTTATAACACGCAATGGACATACAAATATTATAGGATACACATATTCTGATTAGGTAGAAAATGCATTAGATAGACATTCTACCACTAGATATTGCATGTTTATTGGAGGCAATTTAGTGTCTTGGAAGAGCAAAAAATAACAGGTGGTCGCTTGTTCAAGTGCTGAAGCTGAATATCGTGCAATGACATTTGCTTCATATGAATTAATTTAGCTCAAGAATCTACTTGCAGATCTCAGTTTTGTCTCTCATACACCTAAGATCTTATTTTATGACAATCAAGCTGCCATGCATATTGCCTTTAATCCAGTTTTTCATGAATGCACAAAGCATCTTGAAGTAGATTGCCATTACATTCATCAACAAGTTCAAGCTAAACTTATTCAAACAGCCCGCACCCATGATCAACTTGCTAATGTATTTACTAAAATCATGCCATTTGATAAGTTTCATCATTTTATAAGCAAACTTGAATTAGTTATCCACTAGATTTGGCTTGAGAGGAAGTCTTGAAGATTACAGTATAAGTTGTAGATCCTTGCAGGTATTGCAAATACTACAACATTAAGAGAAAATATACAAGGTCCTATAGTTATTATATTTCATATATGTTATGTTATTATATTTCCTATATGTTATTTCTATTTCTTATTTTAGATGATCATGTAATTATTATTTATTTCCTTCATAACCAAGGACATAATCAAATCTAGTAGTGGCCATGTTAGGAATTGATTCTAGCCTATATATATTTGTACTCTGCCATCAGTAAATTTATGATTGAGAGATTATACTTCTTTAAATTTCTACACCCTTGCATTTGACTCCAATTAGAGCCACGCTCCGTTGATCTTCCTCTTGACGTCAACAACGCCTTTGCTTGGTTTGAACTATTTATGTCTCCTTTGTTTTTTAACCTATTTTCTTCTTTTAAAATAGCAACTGCAACATCATCGAAGACTATATAGTCTAAGAGGATATTATTAGTCGAGTTGATAATGAGTTGATTATACGAATCAGGAAGACTTTCAAGTAGAAGCTCTGCACACTCATTTTCCTCTATTTCTTGACCTAATGTAGTGAGTTGTGAAAATAGAGTTCTTATTCTGTTGATGTGGTCAGTTACCGACGTGGTTTCTACCATTCAAAGGGTATAAAGCCTCCACTTTAAGAAAATCTTATTGTCCAAATACTTGGACTCGTACAACTTTGTCAGAGTATCTCATATCTCCTTAGTTGTTTTCTTCTCCACCACACTTGATAATACTTCATCGGCTAATGTTAAATGTATGTTAGCAATAGCATTGCCATCCATCTCATTCCATTTTGCATTATCAATAATCTTTGTGGGTTTATCTCCAATTGCTACCAAGCAATTGTCTTTCCTTTTAATTGCATTAATTCTCATTTTTCACAGTGAGAAATTGCTCCCCTTGAACTCAATCTCATACTTTGTTACCATTTTATTCATTGAGATCTATTCAACTATCATCGTTTAACTTATCTGTAACATATACAGAAATAATATCGTGTGAATAATACTTCATTAAGTAAGTTCCCAGGAAAGATTGGAGAGGTCACAAACGATCTCGTTCAAAACCCAATCTCCTTTGATAGAACTTCCTAGGTTGTATTTAGTCACCACACTAACTTTCTTTATACACCAACATTAATGTATGTGAACAGTATTGTATAGATGAATAGTTATGTATAGGTGAATAGTGCCATAGACTTGAATAGTAACCGTATACACAAATAGTTTTTGTGTGTTAACAACACCAACCAAAGTGCTCTGATACCACTGTTAGGATACTGGCATGCAAACCCGACAAGACAAAAGGCAAGGGACATGATAAAATGAGAAATGAGACACAAAAGAATTTACGTGGTTCACCCAAATTTGGCTACATCGACATGCAAATATAGAAGGATTTTACAAAGTAATATGGGAATTACAACCTCTCTCTACTAATAAGAGAACAATTGAGAATCTCTCTATTAATAGAAGAAAATACCTCACTTACTCTCTCACAGATTCCTCACAACTTCGTGGGATCACTTTCCTTCTTACTCTCTTCTTCTTTCTCTCTTGTGGTGCATCTTAAGACTTTGATACACTGTCTATTTATAGACAGGCATCCATGCTTTTGTCATGCAAAAAACAAGAGGCATCAATTGGTGTTGCAAGTGGCACTGAATTACTGCCCAACATTGTTGACTTAGGTAGCACCAATTGGTGCCCAGCTGGCTTCACATCTCCCATATACCAAACTTCATTAACCATTTCTTTTTTCTTTTTCTTTTTTGTATGATTGTTTTTTAGGTTTTAAATATAAAAAATCACAAGAATATATATAATTACGCACATAGATGATACCATTAATTTAATTTTCTTTAAATTTGACATTTTGTAACTACTATTACAAGGGGGAAAGCAGAAGTTTGATTAAAATAGTTGTTGTAATTTAAATAAAAAAAACAATTATCCTACATTATGTAATATATATAATTAATTTAATATTTTGTTTCAAATATAATACCAAATACAAGGTTGGGTAACTATATTTCTACTATACAAAAATTAGATTATTATGTCCCTAGCTGTTTGTGAATCTTATGTCCTTGAAATAAGGAGTCAAATAACCCACTACCAGAAATTCGCTAAATACCAACGGACTCACCGACATAATTTTTTCTATCGGTATTTTTTGGTCGAAATCACCGACGGACTATTTTCGTCGGTAATTCGATCGGTAATTACCGACGAACCGACCGAATTACCGACAGAAAATTCAGAATTAATGAAAAAAGGGCGGGTAGGTGGCGCGGAGGTTTTGGCGGGTGATTTTGCCGACGGAATCACCGACGGAATGAAAACCTGGGACCCGTACGCGTGATGGGACCTGTTCACCATCAATAATACCGACGGAATCATCGATGGATTTGAAATGCCAGATCCGTACCGGTGACGTGACCGGTGCACCATTAAAAATACCGACGGAATCACCGAGGGATTTGAATAGCAGGTCCGTGCGGTGACGTGTCGATTGCCCGTCAGAATTACCAACGGTTTCGCCGACGTATTCACCGACAAAATAAAACCGTCGGTAAAGCCGTCGGCAAAAGTGAATAAATGGCCACTTTGCCGACACTCTCCTCCCCCATTTCTCCTTCTTCTTCCTAATCCTAACCCTCCCCATCTGCAAATAACTAGCTCCCCCTCGCCCCAAAACAAAAATCTTCCTCATCTCAGCACAACAAGTTGTATTTCTTGAAGTTTTGTGGTCACAACATCCGTGTTCTGATTTACCGATGGATTTTATCATTTTTTGTAAGTAATTCTATCTTTTAAAATTTTAACATTTAAATGTCAATTTTATTGTTTTTTTAGTATATGTATTTTTTTTAGTAGATGTACATGTTTTATTGTTATTTCTCAAACAAACTTGTAGTATATGAATGTATAATTTTATACTTGTTATGGTTTGTTTTAGATTTTGTAAGATTGTATTTGTTTGTAAATTGTTAAAACTTAATTTGTAGAATTACCGAATTACATGTTATGTTTTGAAATAATTAAGAGCTTGCTTAATGGGTCCTTTTTATAGAGGTTCGATAGAAGTCATGGATGATCATTCATGGATGTATCTAGATTCACCCCAAGGATTGCGGAGGATGGATTATTGTAACGGGGTTCAGGGTTTTATTAATTTCGCAACATCTATTCCCAGAAATTTTACTGGAGGCGGTATTAGGTGTCCATGCAGGAAGTGTCAAAATAAAAAGTATCTGCATCCAGATGTTGTAATGATGCATCTTCTACACAAAGGGTTTGTTGAGGATTACGAGTGTTGGTATGCACATGGAGAGGTATTTGTTAGTAATAAGAGAATGGGAGAAACGGTGGTTGGGTCAACTTCTAGTGCTAGCAACGTGCATGAAGCGGCAAATGACAACACTAATCCTAACAGAAACATGGTTATGGATGCAATGAGAATGAATCAAGATAATGTCAATCAATGTCCAATCGTAGAAGAAGAACCTAATACAGAGGCAGTTAGGTTTTTTGATTTGTTGAAAGATTCTGACGAACCATTATGGGATGGCTGCACAAACCACAATAAATTACGGCGCCAAAATTTGTTGCGATGTCGCGGTCGCACAAATTAATTACCCTAGCTTCAAACACAACACACAAGATAATATAGAGCAAGCAAGGGGTCGATCCCACGAGGAAGATTTAGTTCAGATTTTTATGCTATACGTTATGCAATTTGGGGGGGTTGGATGTTATATAGGCTAAAGAAAAATAAAACAGAAAACTATCAAACAAAATTTAATAAAATCAGAAAATTATCAAGAGAACAAACCTTGGTCACAATCACACATCCACCTGGAGAAATCAGAACCGATCCTTGAAACGAAATTCCAGTTTATATTCTGAATTTTTATCTTTTCTTAACGTTGGTTAATTAACGGATCCGCCGTATAACTAACCCTAACCAACAAATAATCACAGTGTCCGCACTAATGATTTAATCCAATGGCAGCCTTAAGATCTAGATAAATTCATTATCTTAACAACTAAGTTGTCTGCTTATGTTGCTTTGATCGAATGTTCTCCCTAAGATTAATAACGTAGATCCGCTACAATTATTAAACTCAGTTGCTTCACAAGTTCATATACCACAACTCCGGTTTTGATATCAAACTTAGCAATAAATTGTCTATAATAAAAACTTAGAGTCCGCTCTAGCAATTAAAATAAACAATCATAGGAAAAATAAGCATAGGAGAACAAACATATTCATCATATAAACTAAAAAGAAAAGGTAAAATAGATCTCACAGTTCTTGAAATCCGAAGGTTTCCGTGTCCTTGCAACCAAGAAAATGAGTTTAGCCTTGCATGTTTATTGAACAACTAATCAAAACGATGGAAGAATGCATGATTTAGGGTTTCTTAGAGTAGGGGGGCGTTTTTCTCCTCTTGGGTGGCTACCCCCCTTCTCTTCTCTTATTCTTTTTATATGCTAGGAAACCCTAATCTCTATTTTACAAAATAGTCCTCCCTTAAGTAAACAATTTACATTTAAGTAGTTCAATAACTATTTTCCTAAAAAACGAGAAATAGATTTGCATGAAATCTTCAAGCTTTGACTTAGAGGAGTTACATTGCTGAAATAAAAACTTGGATGTCGGTTTAGATGCTTCGGAACGTAATCTGGACTCGTTTCTTCACGAAACCTGTTTGCTGGCAGAATTCAGTTGTCATCTTTGAAAAATCATATCTCCCTCATATGACATATTTTTTGGCTGAAATTTGGAGCGTTTATAGGCCTTTGAGTCAGGAATCCAAAACAATTGAGTTTGCATCAATTGGACTTTTTTAGCTCTAGATATTCAAGTCGGAATGACCGAAGGTCAGCATTGGCAGATTGCGAGATTTGACTTTGAAAGCTGCGATTTCCATGCTCTTCCTTATTTTATTGTCTTGCCTTAGATTTCCAGAAAGGTATGGATGTTAGCTTTTTAATGCCACTGGAATCACTTCATTTCGACCTTTAGAGCTCATGTTCTGCACAAAACATCGACTGAACGTCAAATCTGCCAATTACCTTCAATTTACTCCTTTTTGCATCTTTCATCCAAAAGTGCCTTCAAAACATAAAACAAAGAATATCAAGGCATTTTATATATAAAACATAGGCTAAACACTAGTTAAATGTGGGTGAAACTATCAAATAATATGGTTGCATCAGGCGGTATTAGGTGTCCATGCAGGAAGTGTCAAAATAAAAAGTATCTGCATCCAGATGTTGTAATGATGCATCTTCTACACAAAGGGTTTGTTGAGGATTACGAGTGTTGGTATGCACATGGAGAGGTATTTGTTAGTAATAAGAGAATGGGAGAAACGGTGGTTGGGTCAACTTCTAGTGCTAGCAACGTGCATGAAGCGGCAAATGACAACACTAATCCTAACAGAAACATGGTTATGGATGCAATGAGAATGAATCAAGATAATGTCAATCAATGTCCAATCGTAGAAGAAGAACCTAATATAGAGGCAGTTAGGTTTTTTGATTTGTTGAAAGATTCTGACGAACCATTATGGGATGGCTGCACAAACCACAATAAATTATCGGCCGTGGCACAGGTGTTCACCATCAAGTCAGATCACGAGTTGAGTGAGGCCGGGTATGACAAAATTATTGATTGGGCAAGAAGCATTTTACCTGAAGGGAACAGGCTCAAAGAGAACTTCTATGCTGCGAAGTCCATGATGAAACCTCTCGGTTTAGGATACTAGAAAATTGACATGTGCCCTAACTTCTGCATGTTATACTACCTTGAAAATGCTGAGATGACCGAGTGCATGACATGCGGGCATTCCTGTTACAAACCCAGAACTGGCAGGGGGAAGACTCTAGTGGCATATAAAAAACTTAGATATTTCCCGATCACACCTAGACTGCAGAGGTTATTTTTGTCACCAAGGACTGCTGAGCACATGACATGGCACCAAACACACGATGCCGTTGATGGTGTGATGGTGCATCCTTCTGACGGTGAAGCGTGGAAACGCTTTAACAGTGTTCATCCTGACTTTTCTGCTGAATCAAGGAATGTTCGACTTGGGTTGTGTACAGACGAGTTCAACCCATTTAGGTCATTTGCTGCTCCCTATTCTTGTTGGCCGGTCATTCTCACAGTTTATAACTTGCCACCGGGAATGTGTATGAGGCCGGAGTTCATGTTTCTATCTAATGTCATACCCGGTCCAAGCAGCCCGGGGCGGAATATAGATGTTTGTCTTCGATCGTTGATAGATGAGCTAGCGCAGTTGTGGTCCTCCGGATCTCTGACTTATGATATATCGAGGAAACAAAATTTCCTTATGAGGGCGGCTTTGATGTGGACTATCAGTGATTTTCCAGCTTATGGAATGCTTTCTGGTTGGAGCACGCATGGGAAACTCGCATGTCCATACTGCATGGAAAACAAGGCATTCACGCTAGCAAATGGAGGTAAAGCTTCTTTTTTTGACTGTCACCGTCGCTTCTTGCCACTTAATCACATGTTCAGAAAGAATAGAAAAGATTTCTTTGTTGGTAGAGTTGAAAAAGATGTTGCATCCCCGTGTCTTTCTGGTGAAGAATTGCATCATGTTGTATCAGAGTACGGTGACATTGTGTTTGGCCTTCAATCAGGTAAGCAAAAGTTTCCTGGTTTTGGTTTGACCCATAATTGGGTAAAGCGAAGTATCTTTTGGGAGCTTCCGTATTGGAAGACTAATCTTCTCCGCCATAACCTTGACGTCATGCACATCGAAAAGAACGTGTTTGAGAATATTTTCAACACCGTCATGGATGTGAAGGGGAAGACAAAGGACAACATGAAGGCTAGATTGGATATAGCTTTATACTGTAACCGTAAAAATATGGAGTTGGTTTATGACGAGTCACGGGTTGCAAAACCAAGGGCAAGCTTCGTGTTAGAGAAAAACGCACAACTGCTAGTCTACAAATGGTTTAAGAGTCTACTATTTCAAACCTTATCTGAGAACAAGAATCAATCGCGTTCCACGGTATGACGATGGCGGTGAAGTGCCTTCTAGTGGGAACTTGTCAATATTCTCCAATACTGGACGACCCACACCTAAAAATGCCGTAAGAGGAAGATATTTGTCGGAAATAGAATTCAAACAAGCACACAACTATGTTCTATTTAACTGTGATGAGCTGAGACCATTTATTCAGTAAGTCTATATATGTGTAATACTAATTAAACTTTGTCAGTAATATACTGTTAATTATATATTGTAATATCATACACTCATTATCACTTGCAGGCAACATCGACAATATTTGCTCTCCAATAACTCGCAGCTGACCGAATCCCAGATCTTTCAATTAGAAGATGAACAATTTGCCACATGGTTCAGAACACATGTAAGCACTATCACAAACTCATTCTAACGTATGCATGTCATTACGAGATTCTCGTTCATTTACCGTTTATTGATGTACATTTAATTACATATATTTACAAGGTTTATCAAATGGGAAGGAGTGCGCCTAAGTCATTGTCTTCACTAAGCCTCGGCCCTGAAAGAAAAGTTAAGTGCTACAACGGGTATTTTATCAATGGATATGTTTTCCATACTGAAGAATACGGGCAAGGAAGAAAGACATATAACTGCGGTGTTTGTGTTAAGGGATCCACAAGTAGCCAGTTAGAAGTTGACTACTATGGTAGATTAGAAGAGGTCGTCGAACTACAATATCATAGCGAGCAGAATAAAGTGTTTTTATTCAAATGCTATTGGTATGACACGACGGATAGAGGAATCAGAGTTGATCCGCACCATGGTCTGGTCGAAATCAACTCAAAAGCTAGACTCCGCAACATAAACGATGTCTTTGTTTTCGCAAAGCAATGTCAACAAGTTTATTACATATACACCCTTTCATTTAGAAAGGATCGATCAAGAGTTGATTGGTTGTCCATTTTAAAAACGAAACCACGGGGTCGTGTCGAGGTTGTTCAGGATGAGAACGAAGACACAAGTGTGCGAGATGAAGTCTTTCAAGTTCGTGAGTTGGTTGAACCATATCGAGTTGCTCCTTCGATTGAATTGGAAGAAAATTCAAATTTTCGAGTTCTCGATGATAGTCTTGTTGATATTGACGAAGAGGAGTTGAATGTTGTTCTCAACTTTAGCGGACAAGCAAATGTCGATGAAGAAGATGATATCCATATTGAAGATTGCGATGAAGATGATGACAATTCAATTGATGAGGAAGAAGAAGAAAATTCCGACTAATTATGAAAATGAAGCCCTATGTAAAAACATTTGTCTCATGTAATTTAGATTATGGATGATGTATTTTGTAAAACAAAATATTTATTGTTTAAGCAATGTGGTTATTGTTTTATGTGATGGACAATTTATCAGTTAAGTTATTGCAGGAAGGTAAACAGGTAATACAAAGACAACCTTTCCTGCATAATGCAAACTTACCGACGTCCATACCGACGGATAACCATCCATCGGTATCTCATAGAGAGTTTGAAATTGCTTACGTGAAATGCCACCAACACCGACGACATTACCGACGGATTCACCGACACATACACCGACGGATTCTAGTCCGTCGGCATCTCACAGAGAGTTCGAAAACATTTACAACAAAATGGCACAATCATCGACGAGCATACCGACGGATTCTAGTCCGTCGGCATCTCACAGAGAGTTGATCTTGGAGCTAGTGTGAATTTACTTCCATATTCAGTCTTTCAAAGTCTCAATCTAGGTGAGTTAAAACTAACCTTTATAACTCTTTTACTTGCCGATAGATCTGTAAAAGTGCCTAGAGGAATATTTGAGGATGTGTTAGTACAAGTTGATAAATTCATTTACCCTGTAGATTTTGTTGTCTTAGATACACAACCTGTTGAAGCATGTAATTCAATTCCTGTCATTCTAGGACGTCCATTTGTTGCCACTTCTAATGCATTGATTAATTGTAGGAATGGACTGATGAAGCTATCATTTGGAAACATGACATTGGAGAAGAATATTTTCAACATTTATAAGCAACCTGGAGATGATAATGATTTACAGGAAGTGGACTTTATTGAAAAATTAGTTCATGATCAGTTTCAAACCACTTCTATTGAAACTGAGATTGATGAATCCGATGATTTGCAAATGGTCTACTTTCAGGAAGAATCAAAGGCACGCAATTGGAGGCCACAAATTGAAGAATTGCCACCACGATCAATTGAGCCCATACCTTCAAGTGTTCAACCACCAAAACCTGAATTGAAGTCGTTACCATTTAATCTCAAATACTCATTTTTGGGAGAAAATGAAACTTTTCCGGTAATAATCTCTTCCAAACTTAATGCACATCAAGAAGGTAAGTTATTACAGACTCTGAAAATGCACAAAAATGCATTAGGATGGACCATAGCTGACATGAAAGGAATTAGCCATTTGATTTGCACACACAGGATTTATTTGGAGGAAAATGCTAAACCCTCTAGAGAAATGCAACGAAGGCTTAATCCTAATATGAAAGAAGTAGTGAAAAATGAAGTCATTAAGCTTCTAGATAATGGAATCATTTATCCTATTTCTGACAGCAAATGGGTAAGTCCTACCCAAGTTGTACCCAAAAAGTCCGGAGTCACTGTGATAACAAATGAGAAAAATGAGTTAATTCCAACGAGGACTGTTACTGGTTGGTGCATGTGCATTGACTATAGGAAACTTAATTCAATGACTAGAAAAGATCATTTCCCTTTACCTTTCATGGATCAAATCCTAGAAAGAGTTGCAGGTCATGAATTTTATTGTTTCCTAGATGGCTATTCAGGTTACAATCAAATTGAAATTGCATTGGAAGATCAAGAGAAGACTACTTTCACATGTCCATTTGGTACTTTTGCATATCGAAGGATGCCTTTTGGATTATGTAATGCACTAGCCACGTTTCAAAGATGCATGCTTAGCATATTCAGTAATATGGTTGAACGTTTTCTTGAGATTTTTATGGATGATTTTTCTGTTTTTGGTGATTCATTTGATGATTGTTTGACTAACTTAGAAAAGGTTTTGAGCAGGTGTGAAGAGAAGAATCTTGTACTGAATTGGGAAAAATGTCACTTTATGGTAACAAACAGCATTGTACTTGGTCACATTGTTTCATCAAAAGGAATTGAGGTTGACAAATCTAAAATCGAGTTAATTGCCAACTTACCAACACCAAAATCTGTTAAGGATGTTAGATCATTCTTAGGACATGTTGGTTTTTACAAAAGGTTCATCAAAGATTTTAGTGTAATATCTAAGCCCTTGAGTAACCTTCTAACAAAGGATAATAATTTTGAATGGACTGAACATTGTGAAGAAGCCTATGTTAAACTTAAAAACTTTCTTACTTCTGCTTCTGTAATTCAACCTCCTGATTGGTCATCACCTTTTGAAATAATGTGTGATGCTAGTGATTATGTCGTGGGTGCTGTCTTGGGACAAAGAAAAGATAAGAAACCTTATGTGATTTACTATGCAAGTAAAACTTTAAATAGTGCTCAAATGAATTACACCACCACTAAAAAAGAATTACTTGTAGTAGTATTTGCATGTGATAAATTCAGGTCTTATCTTGTTGGCTCACCTGTTGTTGTTTTTAGTGATCATGCAGCATTGAAATATCTTCTTTCTAAGAAAGATTCTAAGGCTAGATTGGTGCGGTGGATTTTGTTACTTCAAAAATTTGATATCACAATCAAAGACAAGAAAGGCACCGAAAATGTTGTTGCAGATCATTTGTCAAGATTGACAACAGATTCGAAATCTGACATCACACCAATCGATGACTACTTTCCTAATGAATCTTTACTTTCCATTTCTACGATGCCTTGGTTTACTAATATTGTTAATTTTCTTGTTTCAGGACAATTGCCAACTCATTGGAGTACCCAAGACAAAAGAAAGTTCTTGAACGAAGTGAAGAACTTTTATTGAGATGACCCGTATTTGTTCAAATATTGTCCTGATCAAATATTTTGAAGATGCATTCCTGACAATGAGGTAAGTAGTGTTATTAAATTTTGTCATTCTGAGGCATGTGGGGGTCATTTTTCGTCGAAAAAGACAACTGCAAAAATCTTACAAAGTGGATTTTACTGGCCCACCATGTTCAAGGACTCACATGCATTCTACAAGACTTGTGAAAATTGTCAAAAATTAGGATCTATTTCAAAACATCATATGATGCCTTTAAATCCTATTCTTATCATTGAGATCTTTGACTGTTGGGGTATAGATTTCATGGGTCCATTTCCTCCATCATTTGGTTTCGTGTACATATTAGTCGTAGTAGATTATGTTTCAAAATGGATAGAGGCAATTCCAAGTCGAAACAATGATCACAAAACAGTGATAAAGTTTTTGAAAGACAATATTTTGAGTCGATTTGGAATCCCTCGAGCCATGATAAGTGATGGTGGAACACATTTCTACAACAAGCCATTTGATTCTTTAATGAAGAAATATGGAATCACACACAAATTTGCCACCCCTTATCACCCTTAGACAAGTGGACAAGTAGAGCTTGCTAATAGGGAGATCAAACAAATCTTGGAGAAAACAATTAACCCTAATAGGAAAGACTGGTCTTTAAGACTTAATGATGCACTTTGGGCTTATCGAACTGCTTATAAAACATCATTAGGTATGTCACCTTATAGACTAGTTTATGGAAAACCTTGTCACTTGCCTGTGGAAATCGAACATAAAGCTTATTGGGCTATTAAAGCTTTCAATTCAAACCTTGATGATGCTAGTCAGCTGCGAAAATTGCAAATAAATGAGCTTGAGGAAATAAGAAATGATGCATATGACAATTTAAGAATTCATAAAGCAAGAATCAAAGACTTTCATGACAAGAAAATATTGAGAAAAACATTCAATGTTGGTGAAAAAGTCTTGCTTTATAATTCTCGACTCCATTTATTTCCTGGAAAATTAAGATCAAGATGGAGCGCTCCTTTCATTGTGAAACATGTGTATCCATATGGGGCCTGTGATATTGAGGATCCAAAGACTAGCAATGTTTTCAAGGTAAATGGGCATCGTTTGAAAGTTTATTTTGAAAATTTTTCAGTTGAAAATGACTCTATTGAATTGAGTGATCCTGTATATAAAGATTGATTCTTTTTCTCACATTGTTTTGTGTTTTGTTTTGGTGTATCTATTGTTTTGCTAGTCTCTCTCTCACCCCAGTCAAATGGCGGATAACGGTACTCCGTGACATAAGTCGGTTCTTTCAGTTTCCTAAATAACTTATATCTGTATATATTTGTACAATTCTGTGCTCTTTCTCCCTTCTTTGAATCTCGTCTCCAATTCTCTTTTGAAAATGGACACCACTCTTTAGGAATGGTATCTGTAAACCGTGAAGATAAGAAACAATTCATTAAGGATGGCCTGAGAAAGGGGTCTTTAGATAATCTTTTGTTGACCCTTGAGACATGCTTGACCGCTTTTTATGATCGGCTTGTTTTAACTCGCAAGTGCACGAGTGTGCGATGTAGCAATTAACTCAGTAAGATCGAGGTCATATCCACAGAGAGCTAGATCTGGAAATTAAGCTAGGTAACAACAAAAAAAACTCAAGAGAAATTAAATTAACAATAACTTGGTTGAAAATAATTGATGGATTTGTTTTCAAAGATGAAAAAGTGTAAATAGATTTTAAAAGACAAGAAAAAGTAAGTCTTGGTCCAAATCAATTTTAATGGTGATGTATTGGTGATTTCTTCAACATATATAAAATAACTCAACCTAATATCAACGATGGTGATATTAGATCGGAAGATATTACAATGAAGTTTAAAAGGATGAAGATTAATTATTGCTTAAGAATGAACAAGTACTTTCAAATTAAGTAAGACATTGAATCAAGCAATCTCTATACCAAAACTAAGGTTTGTGCATAAAAATTCAAGATTATAACATTACCTAAATGATTTCTAAAATTTCTTTGCAATAATAAAACATTCATGAAGAAAATGAGAAGATAAACATTAAGATTCATTCATATCTTAAAGAACTCACCTCAATCACCATCATCCTTAATTTGGATACAAGAAAGAGATTAGCCAACCATGATTATATATAAGAACACTTTAATAAACATGAAATAACTTGAATCAAACTGAAATAATAAGTTTTACAAACTAAAGAACCGAAATCTACAAAGAAGAACACAACAGAATTTCAGTAAAACTTCGGACACAAATCTGACTCTAACTTTGGACAGCAATTAGACCCTCTTAGAAGCCTCCTCTGGAGATGTCTATTAGAGACCCATTTATAGGAAATGCTGTTAGCTTTCCAGATCATTAAAGAACCGCTCATTTGGATATCTGAGTCAAACGTTATGGGAAAACCACCGAAAGGTGTTCTGGAAAATCAAATCAGGCCAGCTTGGAGAACACTTTGGTGCACGTTTTTCTTCCTCCTTTATGAGCTGTCTCTTTCTTTTTTTTTACCCAAAATAATGTCGCAATGTTCCCTCCAGCTTTCCATCCATGTGCTTGCCCTCTTGGATCAATGAATTACCCAAAATAAATCAAATGTTATTTGTTGTGTTGACATGTAGGATCATGGATTGTGCTTGGGCTGATTTGGAGGCTGATTTGGGGCTGGATTTGAGCATCAAATAAGTATACAAATGTACATATTATTTGGGCTAAGATTGACATTGAAACCTTGAGTGTTTGATGCTTGAAGTTTGCACACAACATAAGGCAAGTTTAGGCTTGAAATAGATCATATGATATTCTTTTCTAGAATTGGAATAGAATTGATTTTTGGGGCAAATTTAGAGCACTAATTTGAACCATGATTTGCTTCAATCTTCAACTAAATTTCTCTTCAATTCTTTGTTCCGAATTCTGACGTTGAATTTTCTAAAATAATTCATTTAAGCTCCAAAAATCTATCGAAACATTAAAAGAAACTTCATTACTAAAAAGCACATCACTTATTATAAAAACCCAAATAAAAACAATAAATACATATGTAAAATAAAAGACTTAATGATACTTTTTATGCACAATCAAGACGCATCCTAGTGGAGATGTGCATCGTGTAATTCATGATTTATGGCCACAATTCCATAAAGAACATGATCGACTTAGTCTTGGGAATCTGACTAAAAAATACCCTATTTGCCAGTTTTTAAAAAAACTAGATGGGAAGCCTATCCCCGACCCATAGAGGGCGTTTAAGCCGTTTTTGGACGTAAAACCAAGGGAAGATGTGAGCCACAATCACAACTACCTGTACATACATGATTTGTCAAAATAAATAAATAAAGAGAGAGAGAGTGTGAGACAATAGCTAGCCTACATATAGGTGGTATGATTGCATTTTCAATTTTTCATCTATAAATTCTTCTCTTCCTTCCCTTCATTTCTACTCATCCCATACATTCATCAAATATAGAAGTGTGTAGAAATGGTAGGTTCCTCAAGTCATCATATAAAAAACATTTGTGTTTTTGGTGGATCCAGTCCTGGGAAAGAAAAAGAGTTTTTAGAATCAGCAAATCATCTTGGTCGGGTACTAGCTGAGAGAAAGATTCATTTAGTGTATGGGGGAGGTAACCCTGGGTTAATGGGAGGTGTGTTAATGGCTGTTTTTTTGGGAGACAGTCAAGTTTTGGGGGCTGTCCCCAAAGCTTTAGCAACTGGGGATATCATTGGAAAAATAATTGGAGAGGAACTACATGTCCCTACAATGTCTAATCGACTAAACGCCATGTTTAGCCATGCTGATGCTTTCATTGATTTACCAGGTGGTCTGGGCATATTGGAAGAGATCTTTCATATTTCCTCTTGGGCCCAACTGCATATTCACCATAAGCCTATAGGTTTGTTAAATGTCAATGGTTTTTATGATAAGTTGCTGTCTTTCCTTGATCAAGTTGTGGAACAGGAATTTCTAACATCTTCGGCAGGACAAATCATAATCTCTACTGCTACTACTGAACAATTGATTGACCAACTATAATCTTTCATCCCTGTCATTGATCCCTGCATGAGTCGCCTAAATTGGTCAACTAAGGAAAGCCGTAAAAAGCTTAGATTAGATTTGAGCCTTCATCTGTGAAACCTTATGTCTTTTGGTTTTATTAATACCATAGTATTTTGTTTTGTTACTTCTTATATTTGTTTAAGTGTGTTTCAGGTTTGTCATTGTTCACTGTTTCAGGTGATGTCTTCTATACTCTATCTTTCTACCTTAGGACATTGAGGATAATGTTTCGTTTTGGTTGGGGGAGAGGGTAGTAGTTAAAAAAAAAACTAACTTACTAACTGTTGTTGCTATTATTAAAATCATTTGACAAAATTGTTATTAAGATGGCAGAGTATGGAGTCAGTTTTATTAACTCTTGAGACGCATCTTAGTAAGTATCCTTATTAGGATGGCAGAGTAAGGAGGAAATTTTATTGACTCTAGAGATGCATCTTAGTAAGTATCATTACCAAGGTCTATCATAATACTTCTTGAAATATTCAGGTTTACAAACTCTCGCATTGTTATCACTTGATTCTGCTTCATATACTCATTTAACAAGTATTCGTAAACCTTCATTTTCACACACACACTTTAACATATGATTATGGGTTGCATGTTGGATTATTACCTTAATTATGTTCTTTTGTTAAAGGTAACAACTAAGGGAAAGGGATAGTATATGCACTTTAAAAAAAAACAAAACAAAACGTAGATAAGTTTGGTTTCGTAGCCTCCCTAACCTAAGCAATTAAGCCCGAAGGGGTGTTTTAACACCTAATACCCTAAAGTTAACTGACTTGGGAGCTATTGGCCCAAAGCTTGTTACATGGGTTAAGGAGAAAAGCTTAAGGGAATCAAACATTGCACTATCTATGTATCAGTATCTGCAACCCGAGTTACTAAGCTCGTAGGGGTGTCTCAACACCTAATGCCCTAAGACCAACTGGTCTGGGAGTCATTAGCCGAAAACTCGTTACATGGGTTAAAGATACATTGTGTTTTAAGTTGTATGTGCATATAAATAAATAAATAAAGAAAAAAAAAGAAAAAGAAAAAGAAAGAAAAAATAATAATAATAATAATCCCAACCCAAGGAAGTTAACCTTAAACATTCGAACATAATATTGTTTTCTTCCAACAAAAGCCCCATCATCTATGTTTTCATACATTGAGCACATAAAAAGAAGGTTTATTAATATCTTGTTTAAGAAGTATGAAGCAGAAATATAAATTTAATGAGAGTTTGTTTATCTGGATAGATTAATGGAAGTTGAATGATGAATGTCTTGCTTTGTGGAACTTGCAAATTGTTTTTCTATTTTAACGCTTTGATTACTAGGGACTAGTAATAAGCTGGTTGGGGGGTGTGATTAGTACTTAAAAGTGCATGTTTATCAAGGTTTTATATCATCATTTTGCACTTGAAGTATCAATAACTCCTTAACTAAAGCATGTTTTATAATAACAAGTTTGATATTATAAGATACCTTAATTTATGGTAAATGCTCATTTTAAATGCAGGACTATCACATAAATAAAAGGATTGATTGATGAGTTTAAGCATTGAAAGTTAAAGGACAAAGAGATGGCCAAACTTAGAAAAGAGATGTCGGTGCAGTCCAAACCGGAACATTGCTCGGTAATTGGATCATATCTGGAGCTCTAGATCTCGGATTTAGGTCCATTTTATATGGATGGAAAGTAAAACATAGACCTACAACTTTCATTTGGACACCAAGATCTAAAAAGGCCGTTTTCAAGTCCAAATTATAGGAACAACGAAGAAGTCCGAAGCTATCCTGCAGCCCAGACACTATTTAGTGTTTAGTCCATATCTTGAGTTCTAGAAGTCCAAATGACCTCATCTTTTGTTTTTTGTTGGAAAGTTGAGACAATTTCCTCGAACATTCCTAAGGATTCTGGGCAAATTATGATGTTAGCAATGACGTCTTGTTCAAACAAGAAGATAAGGATTGTCACCAAGTCAAGATGTAGCCACCCACTCATCAATTAGTCAACAAATCAATAGTTCCAAATTTTGGCCTATAAAAGGAGGCACTTACCATGTATTGAGGCATCTTGGTTTCCAGATCAAGATCATGCTCTTGCTTTCTCTCTTTGTATTGCTTATGTCTTGCTTTCATTAATATCAAGTTTATGCACTTCATTTCCTTTCCTTTACTTAGTTAACCTCTTTCTCATTTATGTTCTTATCTTGTTCATTTATGTTTTTTTCTTTCATTATGTTCAGCTAAGTTAATTATGTCAAGGTGAAAAGGGTACACTAATGGTGTAAGAATAAGTATAATATAAACTTAACATGGACCTTAACGTTGGATACTAACATGTTTTATATTTGTTATCTTGTTCACTTTTAATACTTTGCTTGTTAAATGGTTAATCTAGATTTATGTTGTATAACACTTGGTACAACAAATACTTGGCACTTTCATAGCCCATACTGTATGGTATAACCGACACCTGAGCTATGAAAGGAACTTGATTTGTTGTTAACATAAGTTATAATCATGAATGCCTGCCAACATTTACAAGTATTAGCTTTATTCGAATAAGATAACTAATGTAATCATGTTAACAATTTATAATCTGATTGGAACCTCCTTTATGTGTGGTTTCCAATTGAGTAATAAGAGTTTATACTATACTTGTTTGAAGTACCATTAGTGGATCCTCTAACCTTGACATTTGTTTTTATCATTGTTTAATCCTTACGTTAATCTTTCATCTCAAAGTTCTCATTAATTTCTTCATCTTCTGCTTTTATTATTATTATTATTATTATTTACATTCTATTTATATTATATAATATATATCTTTGATCTTTTCATAAACTTAGTATATAGGCTGGAAACCTGTGACCCGATCTTTTAGATCATTCTCAGGTATAACAACGCCGCGTACTAAGTATAATAATAATTATTATTGTTATTATTGTTGTTGTTGTTGTTGTCTTGTTATTTATAATTTATACAACTAACCTCTCTGTGGTTCGACCCCGGTCTTGTCGGGTTATTTATTACTTGGACACTCCTGCACTTGGGAAAAGACATCAAGCTTTTGGTCGTGTCAGCAGGAGTGTCGAAGTAATAAATAACCCGGCAAGACCGGGGTCGAACCACAGAGAGGTTAGTTGTATAAATTATAAATAACAAGACAACAACAACAACAAAAATACCAGTAATAATAACAATAACAATAACAATAATAATAATAATAATAATAATAATACTCAGTACGTGGCGTTGTTATACCTGAGAATGATATAAAAGATCGGGTCACAGGTTTCCAGCCTATATACTGAGTTTATGAAAATATCACAGAGATATATTATATAATATAAACATAATGTAAATAGTAATAATAATAATAATAATAATAATACTAGTAGTAGTAGTAGTAGTAGTAGTAGTAGTAGTAGTAATAATAATAATAATAATAATAATAGTATAAACTCTTATTATTCAACTAGAAACCACACACAAAGGAGGTTCCAATCGGATGATTTCTCATTAATAGCTCATTATAAATTATTAACATGATCATATTAATTATCTTAATTACATAACACCAAACTTTTAAATATTGACAGGAATTCATGATATTAACTATTGTTAACAACAAATCAAGTTATTTTCATAGCCCAAGTGTAGGTAATACCATACTGTTGGGCTATGAGAGTGCCAAACATTTGTTGTACCAAGTGTTATACAACACAAATTTAGATTAACCATTTAACAAGCAAGGTATTAAGAATTAGTAAGATAAAAAGATAAGACATGTTAATATTAAACATTAAGATCCATGTTGAGTTTACACTATATTTATTCTTACACTATTAGTGTACCCTTTTCACCTTGACATAATAAACTTAGCTAAACATAATGAAGAAGAGAAACATAAATAAACAAAATAGGAACATAAAGAAAATACAAGTTAACTAAGTAAATGAAAGGAAATGAAAATCATAAACAAGATATTAATGAAAGCAAAACTTAAAAATTACAAAAAAAATATAAAGAGAGAAATAAAGAGCATGAGCTTGATCTGAACAACCAAGCTCCCAAATACATGGCAAATGCCTCCTTTTATAGGCCCAAATTCGAAATTATTGATTTGATGAATAATTGTTGAGTGGGTGGCCAACTTTTGACTTGGTGAAAATCCTTATCTTCTTGTCTGAATACAACAAAAATGCTACCATCCGAACTGGGTCCTCTAGAAAACATGAAAGTTGTAGGAAATTGACTGAGATGTCTAGGAAAAAAAAATGGAGGTGATTTTGATTTTTAGAACTCCAGATATGGGCCCAACACTGAACAGTGCTCGGGCTGCAGGACAGATTCAGACTTCTTCGTTGTTGCTTTGATTTGGACTTGAAAATGGCCTTGTTAGATTTTTATGTTCACATGAAAGTTGTAGGCCTATGGCTCACTAAGTTTGTGTAAACATTTGAGGTCATTTGGACATCTAGAACTCAAGATATGACCCAAACACCAAACAGTGTTCCAGTTTGGATTGCACCAACATCTCTTTTCTAAGTTTCACCCTCTCTTTATCTTCACAAATTTCAGTAGTTGAATTCATCAATCAATCCTTTGATTTATGTGAAAGGCCTGCATTTAAGATGAACATTTACCATATATTAGGGCATTTTATAGTATTATACTTTTTATTATAAAACATGCTTTAGTTAAAGAGTTATTGATACTTTAAGTGCAAAATGATGATATAAAACCTTGATAAATATGCACTTTTAAGTACTAATCATCAGGAATGCATCTTTGAAATTTTTGATTAGGACAATATTTGAATAAGTTAGGGTCATCCCAATAAAAGTTCTTCACTTCATTCAAAAACTTTCCTTTGTCTTCAGTACTCCAGCTAGCAGGCAAATCTCCTGAAGCAAGAAAATTGATATTTTTAGCAAACCAAGGCATTGAACTAGGAGAAAGTAAGGATTCGTCAGGAGAGTAATCATCGATTGGTGGGATGTCAGATGTCAAATCTGTTATCACTCTTGACAAAAGATCGGCATCAACATTTTTGGTGCCTTTTTTGTCCTCGATTTCTTCCTGAGAATAAATCATTTGCAAATCTTCAGATTCATCCTACTCAATTTTACTCAAAGTAGATTCAAGTTGATCATGAACTAATTCTTCAATATGTTCTACTTCTTGTAAATCACTATCATCTCCAGGCTGCTTGCAAATGTTGAAAATATTCATCTCCAATGTCATGTTTCCAAATGATAACTTCATGAGTCCATTCCTACAATAATCAATGCATTAGAAGTTGCAAGAAACGGACGTCCTAAAATAATAGGAAATGAATTACATGCTTCAACAGGTTTTGTGTCCAAGACAATAAAATCCATAGGATAAATGAATTTATCGACTTGTACTGATGCAACCATATTATTTGATAGTTTCACCCACATTTAACTAGTGTTTTGCCTATGTTTTATATATAAAATGCCTTGATATTCTTTGTTTTATGTTTTGAAGGCACTTTTGGATGAAAGATGCAAAAAGGAGTAAATTGAAGGTAATTGGCAAATTTGACGTTCAGTCGATGTTTTGTGCAGAACATGAGCTCTAAAGGTCGAAATGAAGTGATTACAGTGGCATTAAAAAGCTAACATCCATACCTTTCTGGACATCTAAGGCAAGACAATAAAATAAGGAAGAGCATGGAAATCGCAGCTTTCAAAGTCAAATCTCGCAATCTGCCAATGCTGACCTTCGGTCAGTCCGACTTGAATATCTAGAGCTACAAAAGTCCAATTGATGCAAACTCAATTGTTTTGGATTCCTGACTCAAAGGCCTATAAACGCTCCAAAGTTCAGAAAACAAAGATGTCATATGAGGGAGATATGAGTTTTCAAAGATGACAACTAAATTCTGCCAGCAAACAGGTTTCGTGAAGAAACGAGTCCAGATTACGTTCCGAAGCATCTAAACCGACATCCAAGTTTTTATTTCAGCAATGTAGCTCCTCTAAGTCAAAGCTTGAAGATTTCATGCAAAGCTATTTCTCTTTTTTTTAGGAAAATAGTTATTGAACTACTTAAATGTAAATTGTCTACTTAAAGGAGGACTATTTTGTAAAATAGAGATTAGGGTTTCCTAGCATATAAAAAGAATAAGCGAAGAGAAGGGGGGTAGCCACCCAAGAGGAGAAAAACGCCCCCCTACTCTAAGAAACCCTAAATCATGCATTCTTCCATCTTTTTGATTAGTTGTTCAATAAACATGCAAGGCTAAACTCATTTTCTTGGTTGCAAGGACACAGAAACCTTCGGATTTCAAGAACTGTGAGATCTATTTTACCTTTTCTTTTTAGTTTATATGATGAATATGTTTGTTCTCCTATGCTTATTTTTCCTATGATTGTTTATTTTAATTGCTAGAGCGGACTCTAAGTTTTTATTATAGACAATTTATTGCTAAGTTTGATATCAAAACCGGAGTTGTGGTATATGAACTTGTGAAGCAACTGAGTTTAATAATTGTAGCGGATCTACGTTATTAATCTTAGGGAGAACATTCGATCAAAGCAACATAAGCAGACAACTTAGTTGTTAAGATAATGAATTTATCTAGATCTTAAGGCTGCCATTGGATTAAATCATTAGTGCGGATACTGTGATTATTTGTTGGTTAGGGTTAGTTATACGGCGGATCCGTTAATTAACCAACGTTAAGAAAAGATAAAAATTCAGAATATAAACTGGAATTTCGTTTCAAGGATCGGTTCTGATTTCTATAGGTGGATGTGTGATTGCGACCAAGGTTTGTTCTCTTGATAATTTTCTGATTTTATTAAATTTTGTTTGATAGTTTTCTGTTTTATTTTTCTTTAGCCTATATAACATCCAACCCCCCCAAATTGCATAACGTATAGCATAAAAATCTGAACTAAATCTTCCTCGTGGGATCGACCCCTTGCTTGCTCTATATTATCTTGTGTGTTGTGTTTGAAGCTAGGGTAATTAATTTGTGCGACCGCGACATCGCAACATGTACTAACACATATTCAATTATTCCTCTAGGCACTTTTATAGATCTATCGGCAAGTAAAAGAGTTACAGAAGTTGGTTTTAACTCACCTAGATTGAGACTCTGAAAAACTGAATATGGAAGTAAATTTACACTAGCTCCAAGATCAAGTAAGGCTCTTTCAATTTTATGTTCTCCAATAAAGCAAGAAATTGTAGGACAACCAGGATCTTTATATTTCAAAGCATTATTATTCTGAAGAATGGCACTTGTTCGGCTAAAAAGGCTTTCTTTTTCACATTCAGTTTTCTCTTCACAGTGCATAGATCTTTCAAAAATTTAGCATAGGAAGGTACCTGTTTAACAGCATCCAACAAAGGTATATTGATCTTTACCTGTTTGAAAGTTTCAAAGATTTCAGAGTTGTGATTGACTGTCCTTTGTTTGGTCATGGCATGAGGAAATGGAAGTGCTGGTGGAGAATCAGTCTTTTCTTTACAATGTTCAGATTCAAACCCTTCCTTACTCTCAGAGATTGACTCATCATCTTTCTCACAAGGTTCAAGAGTGGGATTTTCAATAACCTTATCACTGCGAAGAGTTAAGACTGATTTGACTTGATCCATATGTTGACTTCCAAAACTACTTGCATTTGCATTGTATTGCACCTTTGGATTTTACTGTGGTTGAGATGGAAACTTACCTTTCTCTTGCAAACTAAGACCAGATGTTAACTTTGCAAGAGTATCTTTAAAATCTGTCATGCCTTGAGCAAGTTGAGTGTTGATTGTCTCTTGCTTTTCAATGAATGCATGCAATGTTTCCTCAAGATTTCTTCTAGGAGGGGGAACATAAGGAGGTGCATATCCATGAGGATTTTGGAAATTATGGTGTGCTTGAAACGGTGGTTGTGAAGTTTGTGCATTATTGTTATCACTCTTCCAACTGAAATTTGGATGATTTCTCCAACCAGGATTGTATGTTTGTGAGTATGGGTTATGATTGGGCCTTTGGAAACTATTTAAAGCATGTGCTTGTTCATGGAGGCATTCCTTGAAAGAAGGCAAATTTGGACAGTCATTGGTTGCATGTTCATTTGTTTCACAGATTTGACACACAATGTCTTGAACAGATTTTAATTGACCACTCTTTTTCAATTCTAGTGCCTCGACTTTTCTAGCTAAAGATGCAAACTTGGATTGGAGGTCATGATCTTCCCTAAGGTTATACATACCTCCACTAGATGTATGAGGTTGGGTTTTACTTGGTGCCTCATAAGAGCCCTTAGTGTCCCAATTTTGCGCATTTGCAGCTAGCAAGTCTAGGTACTCCATTGCTTCATTAGGGTCTTTATCTTCAAAAGTTCCATTGCACATCAATTCAACCATTTGCCTATCTTGAGGTGTTAACCCTTCATAAAATTGTGAAACCAATCTCCATGTTTCAAAACCATGATGAGGGCAAGTATTAAGCAAGTCTTGATACCTATCCCAACATTGGTAAAATGTTTCACCTGGTTTTTCAGTGAAAGTGGTGATTTGTCTGTTGAAAGAGTTGGTTCTGTGAGATGGAAAAAACTTCTTTAAAAATTGTTGTTGCATTTCATCCCAAACACGAATGGATCCTGACCTAAGATTTTGTAGCCATGTTTTAGCTTTATCTTTTAATGAAAAAGGAAAAAGCTTTAATCTAATGGTATTCATGCTACAATTTAAGTCATTATAGGTGTTACAAACTTCAAATTCTCTCAAATACAAGTATGAATTTTCTAGATCTAAGCCAAGAAATGAGGGTAAAAGTTGAATAATGTCTGGCTTAAAATTAAAATGGGATGCATCAGGAGGGAAAACTATGCATAAGGGTGCACTTGTTCTTGTGGGATTCATGTGGTCTCTAAGTGTCCTAACACAGTTATTCTCATTATTCTCATTATGAAGTGACTGGTTATCTTCTTCGGCCATATTTTCTGAAAATGATGAGGATACCCTACAAAGTCTACCACTTAATGTACGTGACCAAACACTCATGCACGTGTAGAAAGAGAATAAAAGGAAGAAGGAAACAAAACAAAAGAAACAAAGTTAGATACAAGAAAAGTGAAAAGAGAAAACAAAATAAATACTATAATTTGTACAAGAATTTACCTCCTCGGCAACGGCGCCAAAAAATTGACACGACCAAAAGATTGATGTCTTCTCCCAAGTGCAGGAGTGTCGAAGTAATAAATAACCCGGCAAGACCGGGGTCGAACCACAAAGAGGTTAATTGTATAAATTATAAATAACAAGACAACAACAACAACAACAACAACAACAATAATAACAATAATAATAATAATAATAATAATAGTAATAATAATAATAATATTAATAGTAGTAGTAGTAGTTGTAATAATAATAATAATAATAATACTCAGTACGTGGCGTTGTTATACCTGAGAATGATCTAAAAGATCGGGTCACAGGTTTCCAGCCTATATACTGATTTTATGATAATAATAGTAATAATAATAATAATAATAATAATAATAGTAGTAGTAGTAGTAATAGTAATAACAATAATAATATTAAAGCGGGAAAATACATTTTCAACTTTTCAAGAGTGGTGTCCGTTTTCAAGTAAGAATTGGGGAAAGATTCAAAGAAGGGAGAAAGAGCAGAGAATTGTACAAATATATACAGGTATCAGTTATTTGGAAAACTGAAAGAATCGACTTAAGTCACGGAGTACCGTTATCCGCCATTTGACCGGGGTGAGAGAGAGACTAGCAAAACAATAGATACACCAAAACAAAACACAAAACAATGTGAGAAAAAGAATCAATCTTTATATACAGGATCACTCAATTCAATAGAGTCATTTTCAACCGAAAAATTGTCAAAATAAACTTTCAAATGATGCCCATTTACCTTGAAAACATTGCCATTCTTTGGATTCTCAATATCACAGGCCCCATATGGATACACATGTTTCACAATAAAAGGACCGCTCCATCTTGATCTTAGTTTTCCAGGAAATAAATGGAGTCGAGAATTATAAAGCAAGACTTTTTGACCAACATGGAATGTTTTTCTCAGTATTTTCTTGTCATGAAACTCTTTGATTCTTGCTTTATGAATTCTCGAATTGTCATATGCATCATTTCGTATTTCCTTAAGCTCATTTATTTGCAATTTTTGCAGCTGACTAGCATTATCAAGGTTTGAATTGAAAGCTTTAATAGCCCAATAAGCTTTATGTTCAATTTCAACAGGCAAGTGACAAGGTTTTCCATAGACTAGTCTATAAGGTGACATACCTAATGATGTTTTATAAGCAGTTTGATAAGCCCAAAGTGCATCATTAAGTCTTAAAGACCAGTCTTTCCTATTAGGGTTCACTATTTTCTCCAAGATTTGTTTGATATCCCTATTAGCAAGCTCTACTTGTCCACTTGTCTGAGGGTGATAAGGGGTGGTAACTTTGTGTGTGATTCCATATTTCTTCATTAAAGAATCAAATGGCTTGTTGCAGAAATGTGTTCCACCATCACTTATCATGGCTCGAGGGATTCCAAATCGACTCAAAATATTATCTTTCAAAAACTTTATCACTGTTTTGTGATCATTGTTTCGACTTGGAATTGCCTCTGTCCATTTTGAAACATAATCTACTACGCCTAATATGTATACGAAACCAAATGATGGAGGAAATGGACCCATGAAATCTATACCCCAACAGTCAAAGATCTCAATGACAAGAATATGATTTAAAGGCATCATATGACGTTTTGAAATAGATCCCAATTTTTGACAATTTTCACAAGTCTTGTAGAATGTATGTGAGTCCTTGAACATGACGGGCCAGTAAAATCCACTTTGTAAGATTTTGGCAGTTGTTTTTTTCGACGAGAAATGACCCCCACATGCCTCAGAATGACAAAATTTAATGACACTACTTACCTCATTGTCAGGAATGCATCTTCGAAATATTTGATCAGGATAATATTTGAATAAATAAGGGTCACCCCAATAAAAGTTTTTCACTTCGTTCAAGAACTTTCTTTTGTCTTGGGTACTCCAATGAGCTGGAAATTGTCCTGAAACAAGAAAATTAACAATATTAGCAAACCAAGGCATCGTAGAAACGGCAAGTAAAGATTCATCGAGAAAGTAGTCATCGATTGGTGTGATGTCAAATTTCGAATTTGTTGTCAATCTTGACAAATGATCTTCAACAACATTTTTGGTGCCTTTCTTGTCTTTGATTGTGATATCAAATTCTTGAAGTAACAAAATCCACCGCACCAATCTAGCCTTAGAATCTTTTGAAGAAAGGCTTCTTCACAATGTTCAGTCCATTCAAAAATATTATCCTTTGTTAGAAGGTTACTCAAGGGCTTAGATATTACACTAAAATCTTTGATGAACCTTCTGTAAAAACCAGCATGTCCTAAGAATGATCAAACATCTTTAATAGATTTTGGTGTTGGTAAGTTGGCAATTAACTTTATTTTAGATTTGTCAACCTCAATTCCTTTCGATGAAACAACGTGACCAAGTACAATGCCGTTTGTTACCATAAAGTGACATTTTTTCATATTCAGTACAAGATTCTTCTCTTCACACCTGCTCAAAACCTTTTCTAAGTTAGTCAAACAATCATCAAATGAATCACCAAAAACAGAAAAATCATCCATAAAAATTTCAAGAAAACATTCAACCATATCACTGAATATGCTAAGCATGCATCTTTGAAACGTGGCTGGTGCATTACATAATCCAAAAGGCATCCTTCGATATGCAAAAGTATCAAATGGACATGTGAAAGTAGTCTTCTCTTGATCTTCCAATGCAATTTCAATTTGATTGTAACCTGAATAGCCATCTAGAAAACAATAAAATTCATGACCTACAACTCTTTCTAGGATTTGATCCATGAAAGGCAAAGGGAAATGATCTTTTCTAGTCATAGAATTAAGTTTTCTATAGTCAATGCACATGCACCAACCAGTAACAGTCCTAGTTGGAATTAACACATTTTTCTCATTTGTTATCACAGTGACTCCAGACTTTTTGGGTACAACTTGTGTAGGACTTACCCATTTGCTGTCAGAAATAGGATAAATGATTCCATTATCTAAAAGCTTAATGACTTCATTTTTCACTACTTCTTTCATATTAGGATTAAGCCTTCGTTGCATTTCTCTAGAGGGTTTAGCATTTTCCTCCAAATAAATCATGTGTGTGCAAATCAAAGGGCTAATTCCTTTTATGTCAGCTATGGTCCATCCTAATGCATTTTTGTGCATTTTCAGAGTCTGTAATAACTTACCTTCTTGATGTGCATTAAGTTTGAAGAGATTATTACCGAAAAAGTTTTATTTTCTCCCAAAAATGAGTATTTGAGATAAAATGGTAACGACTTCAATTCAGGTTCTGGTGGTTGAACACTTGAAGGTATGGGCTCAATTGATCGTGGTGGCAATTCTTCAATTTGTAGTCTCCAATTGCATGCTTTTGATTCCTGAAAGTAGACCATTTGCAAATCATCAGATTCATCAATCTCAGTTTCATTGGAAGTGGTTTGAAATTGATCATGAAATAATTTTTCAATAAAGTCCACTTCCTGTAAATCATTATCATCTCCAAGTTGCTTGTAAATGTTGAAAATATTCATCTTCAATGTCATGTTTCCAAATGATAGCTTCATCAGTCCATTCCTACAATTAATCAATGCATTAGAAGTGGCAAGAAATGGACGTCCTAAAATGACAGGAATTGAATTACATGCTTCAATAGGTTGTGTATCCAAGACAACAAAATCTATAGGGCAAATGAATTTATCAACTTGTACTAACACATCCTTAACTATTCCTCTAGGCACTTTTACAGATCTATCAGCAAGTAAAAGAGTTACAGAGGTTGGTTTTAACTCACCTAGATTGAGACTTTGAAAGACTGAATATGGAAGTAAATTCACACTAGCTCCAAGATCAAGTAAGGCTCTTTCAATTTTATGTTCTCCAATAAAGCAAGAAATTGTAGGACAACCAGGGTCTTTATATTTCAAAGCATTATTGTTCTGAAGAATGGCACTTACTTGTTCGGCTAAAAAGGCTTTCTTTTTCACATTCAGTTTTCTCTTCACAGTGCACAAATCTTTCAAAATTTAGCATAGGAAGGAACATGTTTAAAAGCATCCAACAAAGGTATATTGATCCTTACCTATTTGAAAGTTTCAAAGATTTCAGAGTTGTGATTGACTTTCCTTTGTTTGGTCATGGCATGAGGAAATGGGAGTGCTGGCGGGGAATCAGCCTTTTCTTTGCAATGTTCAGGTTCAACCCCTTCCTTACCCTCATAGATAGACTCATCATCTTTCTCATAAGGTTCAAGAATGGGTTTTTCAATAACCTTACCACTACGAAGAGTGATGACTGATTTGACTTGATCCATGTGTTGGCTTCCAAAACTACTTGCATTTGCATTGTATTGCCCCTTTGGATTTTGTTGTGGTTGAGATGGAAACTTACCTTTCTCTTGGAAACTGAGAGCAGATGTCAATTTTGTAAGAGCATCTTTAAAATTTATCATGCGTTGAGCAAGTTGAGTGTTGATTGTCTCCTGCTTTTCAATGAATACATGCAATGTTTCCTCAAGATTTCTTCTAGAAGGTGGAGGATAAGGAGGTGCATATCCGTGAGAATTTTGGAAATTATGGTGTGCTTGAAACGATGGCTGTGAAGTTTGTGCATTGTTTCTATCACTCTTCCAACTAAAATTTGGGTGATTTCTCCAACCAGGGTTATACGTTTGTGAGTATGGGTTATGGTTGGGCCTTTGGAAACTGTTTAAAGCATGAGCTTGTTCATGGAGGCATTCCCTAAAAGAAGGCAAAGTTGGACAATCATTTGTTGAGTGTTCCTTGGTTTCACAAATTTGACACACAATGTCTTGAACAAATTTTAATTGACCACTCTTTTTCAATTCAAGTGCTTCGACGTTTCTAGCTAAAGATGTGATTAGTACTTAAAAGTGCATATTTATCAAGGTTTTATATCATCATTTTGCACTTAAAGTATCAATAACTCCTTAACTAAAGCATGTTTTATAATAACAAGTCTAATACTATAAAATGCCCTAATATATGGTAAATGTTCATCTTAAATGCAGGTCTATCACATAAAATCAAAGGATTGATTGATGATTTCAACTACTGAAATTTGCGAAGATAAAGAGAGGGTGAAACTTAGAAAAGAGTTGTTGGTGCAATCCAAACTGGAACACTGTTCGGTAATTGGGTCATATCTCGAGTTCTAGATGTCCAAATGATCTCATATTTTTACAAATATTTGATAAGACATAGGCCTACAACTTTCATGTTTTAATCAAGATCTAAGAAGGCCGTTTGCAAGTCCAAATTATAGCAACAACAGAGAAGTCCGAATTTGTCCTGCAGCCCAAACACTGTTCAGTGTTTGGCCCATATATGGAGTTCTAGAAGTCCAAATAACCTCCCATTTTTTTTCCTGGAAAGCTGAGTCAATTGCCTACAACTTAGTAACTTTTGTTTTTTTTTTTTCCAGTGGACCCAGTTCGGATGGTAGCATTTTTGTTTTATTCAGACAAGAAGATAAGGATTTTCACCAAGTCAAAAGTTGGCCACCCACTCAACAATTAGTCATCAAATCAATAATTCCGAATTTTGGCCTATAAAAGGAGGCATTTTCCATGTATTTGGTGGCTTGGTTGTTCATATCAAGCTCATGCTCTTTATTTCTCTCTTTATATTTTTTTTGTAATTTTTAAGTTTTGCTTTCATTAATATCTTGTTTATGCTTTTCATTTGCTTTCCTTTACTTAGTTAACTTGTATTTTCTTTATGTTCTTGTTTTGTTTATTTATGTTTCTCTTCTTCATTATGTTTAGCTAAGTTTATTATGTCAATGTGAAACGGTTACACTAATGGTGTAAGAATAAGTATGGTATAAACTCAACATGGAACTTAATGTTTAATATTAATATGTCTTATCTTTTTATCTTACTAATTCTTAATACCTTGCTTGTTAAATGGTTAATCTAGATTTGTGTTGTATAACACTTGGTATAACAAATGCTTGGCACTCTCATAGCGCAACCGTATGGTATTACCTACACCTGTGCTATGAAAGGAACTTGATGTGTTGTTAACATCAGTTAACATCATGAATTCCTCACAATATTTAAAAGTTTGGAATTCATGATGTTAACTGATGTTAACAACAAATCAAGTTCCTTTCATAGCCCAGGTGTAGGTAATACCATACGGTTGGGCTATGAGAGTGCCAAGCATTTGTTGTACCAAGTGTTATACAACACAAATTTAGATTAACCATTTAACAAGCAAGGTATTAAGAATTAGTAAGATAAAAAGATCAGACATGTTAATATTAAACATTAAGATCCATGTTGAGTTTACACTATATTTATTCTTACACCATTAGTGTAACCTTTTCACCTTGACATAATAAACTTAGCTAAACATAATGAAGAAGAGAAACATAAATAAACAAAACAAGAACATAAAGAAAATACAAGTTAACTAAGTAAAGGAAAGCAAATGAAAAGCATAAACAAGATATTAATGAAAGCAAAACTTAAAAGTTACAAAAAAAAAAATATAAAGAGAGAAATAAAGAGCATGAGCTTGATCTGAACAACCAAGCCACCAAGATGCAAACTTGGCTTGGAGGTCATGATCTTCCCTAAGGTTGTGCATACCTCCACTAGATGTATGAGGTTGAGTTTTACTTGGTGCCTCATAAGTACATGTGGTGTCTCAATTTTGAGCATTTTCGGCTAGCAAGTCTAGGTACTCCATTACTTCATTAGGGTCTTTATACTCGAAAGTTCCATTGCACATCAATTCAAGCATTTGCCTACCTCTAGGTGTTAAACCTTCATAAAAATATGAAACCAATCTCCATGTTTCAAAACCATGATGAGGGCAAGTATTAAGCAAGTCTCGATACCTATCCCAACATTGGTAAAATGTTTCTCCTGGTTTTTGAGTGAAAGTGATGATTTGTCTTCTGAAAGAGTTTGTTCTGTGAGATGGAAAAAACTTCTTTAAAAATTGTTATTGCATTTCATCCCAAGCACGAATAGATCCTGGTCTCAAATTTTATAGCCATGTTTTAGCTTTATCTTTTAATGAAAAAGGAAAAAGCTTTAATCTAATGGTGTTCATGCTACAATTCGAGTCATTATAGGTATTACAGACCTTCTCAAATTCCCTTAAATGCAAGTATGGATTTTCTAGGTCTAAGCCATGAAAGAAGGTAAAAGTTTAATAATGTCTGGCTTAAAATTAAAATGAGATGCATCAGAAGGGAAAACTATGCATGAGGGTGCGCTTGTTCTTGTGGGATTCATGTGGTCTTTAAGTGTTCTCATACGGTTATTCTCATTATTCTCATTATGAAGCGGTTGATTATCTTCTTCAGCCATATTTTCTGAAAATGATGAGGATACCCTACAAAGTCGACCACTTAATGTACGTGACCAAACTCTCATGCACGTATAAGAAGAGAATAAAAGGAAGAAAAGAAAATAGAAGAAAAAGAAACAAAAGAAAACAAAACAAAAGAAACAAGAGTTAGAAAAAATGAAAAGTGAAAAGAGAAAATAAAATAAATATTATAATTTATACAAGAATTTACCTCCCCAACAATGGCGCCAAAAACTTGACACGACCAAAAGATTAATGTCTTCTCCCAAGTGCAGGAGTGTCGAAGTAATAAATAACCCGACAAGACCGGGGTCGAACCACAGAGAGGTTAATTGTATAAATTATAAATAACAATACAACAACAATAACAACAATAATATCAACAATAATAGTAATAGTAATAATAATAATAATAATAACAATTAGTAGTAATACTAATAATAATTATAATAGTAATAATAATAGTAGTAGTAGTACTAATATTAAGAAACATAAATGAACAAGATAAGAACATAAATGAGAAAGAAGTTAACTAAGTAAAATAAAGGAAATGAAGTGCATAAACTTGATATTAATGAAAGCAAAACATAAGCAATACAAAGAGAGAGAGCAAGAGCATGATCTTGATCTGAAAATCAAGATGCCTCAATACATGATAAATGCCTCCTTTTATATGCCAAAATTTGGAACTATTGATTTGTTGACTAATTGATGAGTGGGTGGCCACATCTTGACTTGGTGACAATCCTTATCTTCTTGTCTGAACAAGACGTCATTTCTAACATCATAATTTGCACACAATCATTAGGAATGTTCTAGGAAATTGTCTCATCTTTCCAATAAAAAAAAATATGAGGTCATTTGGACTTCTAGAACTCAAGATATGGGCTGAACACTGAATAGTGTCTGGGCTGCAAGACAGCTTCGGACTTCTTCGTTGTTCCTATAATTTGGACTTGAAAACGGCCTTCTTAGATCTTGGTGTCCAAATAAAAGTTGTAGGCCTATGTTTTACCTTTCCATCCATATAAAATGGACCTAAATCCAAGATCTAGAGCTCCAGATATGATCCAATTACCGAGCAATGTTCCAGTTTGGACTGCACCAGCATCTCTTTTCTAAGTTTAGCCATCTCTTTGTCCTTTCACTTTCCATGCTTAAACTCATCAATCAATCCTTTTATTTATGTGATAGTCCTGCATTTAAGATGAGAATTTACCATAAATTAAGGTATCTTACAGTATCAAACTTGTTATTATAAAACATGCTTTAGTTAAGGAGTTATTGATACTTCAAGTGCAAAATGATGATATAAAACCTTGATAAACATGCACTTTTAAGTACTAATCAGTTTGGTAAACCCCAACTCTTCATTGAGCGCTTAGACTGGTAATAGTTGGTACACGTGCCATCTTATTGCCTACTAGGCCCCTATATTGCCTTCGAGAGGGTGATCACTGGGACGAGAGACCCTTTTTAGAGACCAAGTAGTAAACCCACCTTTTGTCTCACTTAAAAAGATTAGAACCTACCTTTAGGATGTATATTCTATATACATTGTTTTGCATCAAAGCAAACCCTTCATGAAACATGTTGAACTCAAGACTTGTGGGTGACACAATGACCGTCGCTCAGAAAATTTTCACTGTAGAGTTTGTGCAAGAATCAAGATTCTTGTTTCATCATGCAAGAGTTACGATCATATGTCACCCCTCGAAGGGCGAGTTCATCATATAGATCACATGTTCATACATTTATCATGCATGTACCAGGTTGAAAGGTAGGTTCCCCCACACAAGCTATGCTACACACGATTGAAGAAAGATGATGGAAGCAAAGAAAGATGTTAGATAGAGGCTCATTATCAAAATGAAGTTGAAGGTGCAGTAGCTAGACTCAGATCTCCCTGAACAAGTATTGAGCATCAAATGGAAAGAGAATGTATGCACAGTCTTCTATGGGAACACTGCTTGTCCACGTCCAATTGAAGCTGCCTTTTCTTTTCAGTCATGAACAACAACAGCAATGCCTTCAGTCATCAACTAATGACAACCTTGGTTCTTATTCAGCGGCACATGATGTTGGTCTAAAAAGAGTGATTAGACACTGAACTTCTACGTGGCAGAGATCTCTCGGTAGGAATTTGTTTGTGGATCTGCAAGTGGGAAATCCAAGAAGGGATGCAGTGGTTTCAGATTGTCCATAATTTTCTACTACCAGTATCGGCATTACAACGCAAAAGTAGGGAGAAAAGACAAACCTAGACTAAACAACATGAAGAAGACTGAAACTTCAACATAATAGAACTCCCTTTACAGGTGGCTATTTGTTGCACCATCAGCGAGGAATCAAAGAGGAAATAGAAGAGTTGTAGATTCATTAGGTTCACTTCCTGTTTCGACAATGTGTGATTCCACACGTTTTTGTTTTTGTGTGCTGCCAGGATTACCTAGCTATTGAGAGGTTTCCAACAATCCTCAAACAGCCACAATAGCATTAGAAGATTGACATGATGGTGTGAGAATTGCTGAGGGAATTGAACAAGTTATAAAGAGGGGAAAGATTGAAGGTTCTGCCAAGGATTCCAGAACAATGATGAGAGATGAATAAAAAGAAGATTCTGATGGTGGGAAACCTTAATTATATGGTCTATCCAAGTCTCATTGTATTATCAACTACTCCAATGTCTTTGCCAAAGATAGACATTCATTTGTCATGTGGTATAATCCAGACAAGAGATGTGATGTGATGGTGGGGTCCTCGACCATTTCAATGGAATAGTTGCAAGAATTTCAATTGAACAGTTGCCATGAGAGTTTATTTACCAACATCTACCAGATTCTAGACTTTTACCTGACTCCAACAAATCCCATGCAACCACCATTTTCTAGGTGGTATAATCCAGACAAGAGATGTGATGTCATGGTGGGGTCCTCAACCATTTCTATTGAACAGTTGCAAGAATTTCAAGAATCGAGTCCGAAAGTTGGTGAACAAGAGACGAGGAGGTTCTGTGAAGGAGGGTGTCATTGGCTATATTGTTCCCCGAACAACTTCAGAATGACATGCGATCGAAAGTGCTTGGCAAAACACAGATATTGCTAGAAAAGCTGATTCAAGAATGGTGATGAACTGTCAATCATATTGTTATGGAATTTTGCATTTTTGTTTTGGGACCACATCTCATCCTTCAACGAAACATGCCTTGTTTTTTTCTCTTTTTTGTTTTGAAATCAAAAGATGTTTAGCATTTCATTCTAACAAAATATTTTGATCAAACTCCAACATGCGATAAAAATTAATCAATACTGAAGATTAAAAGTGTTTTGATTACAGAAATGACTCTATGACATGATAAACAACAAGAGGTGACTGAACAAATTTTGAGCTCACACACAAAATTAAACCACACATCATATAGCTAAGTTTTAGCAGTATGCATAATGACATGTAGTGGATTCGGTAGTTATGGACTCATGAATCATGATTCTTACAAGTCCAAATCATTACATTGGATGGGGTCAAAATTTATCGATTCTAACCGACCTTGCTTGAAATGAGAAAAGGCCATCTTTGATATCCCTTCACTTTCTAAAGATTATATCCCTTGTTGTCCCATTTTGAGCTGGATAGAATATTCTTTTCATAAAAACCTGACTTGGATCACACCCCACACTAGGGGCAAATGGGAGATATTTTGGAGACATTGATATAATTAATGGATAAAAAGGAAGGCTTAAAACAAAAGTCCAATGATTGAGAGAGAGCTAAAATAAAACACATAGACTGAGGGCATATAAGAAAATTTTGAGGAAGCCTATGAAAAAAAAAAGAATTGAAAGAAAAGAAGTTGAAATTGCCTTCACTTAAAGGCAAGTCAAAGATAAAGGAAGGAGAACGCCTATCAAGTCTAGGAAGAGCAAAAGAAATTTCAATCAAAGAAAGGTACAAAAAAGTCAATACAAAAAAAAAAGACTAAGCTATGAACGTGACTTTTGGTATCCATTATAAAGCCTATGATGTTATCAGATGATTGAGGTTGTTTATTCGTCAAGGAAAGGTGAATTTGCATTATGACTTATGTTAAGAGAAGTCTGATCTTTGGGGTTAACAAGGTTATATGTCGTTTCCTTTACAAAGACAACAATAGAAAAGGAGTTGGTGAATAGTTGATGTTGATCCTGGGTCTTTGAAACCCTCAAACACCTTTTGAGCCTGTGAAATTCCTTTCTTTCATAACCATGAACCATAAGCCTGCATTACGTGCTTTTAAAAGCCCTTTTTAATCAAGCAAGCAATTTGAACAGATAAATGGCGCTCTCAAAACTTGAAGAGCTTTTCCATAAGGGTCGTGACTTCATGAATTAAGCTATTGGTTATTATGCATGCTGATAAAATAAGTGCTAAGAAAAGAAACAACCTTTCTTGATAAAGCCTAAGTGTGGACATAAGTGTCTTGTTTTTTAAATTCATAAAAAAGGTCACCTCATCATATACCATCAAAAGATATTGATTAGTACTTAAAAGTGCATGTTTATCAAGGTTTTATATTATCATTTTGCACTTGAAGTATCAATAACTCCTTAACTAAAACATGTTTTATAATAACAAGTTTGATACTATAAGATACCTTAATTTATGGTAAATGCTCATCTTAAATGCAGGCCTATCACATAAATGAAAGGATTGATTGATGAGTTTAAGTATTGAAAGTGAAAGGACAAAGAGATGGCCAAACTTAGAAAAGAGATGCTAGTGCAGTCCAAACCGGAACATTGCTCGGTAATTGGATCATATCTGAAGCTCTAGATCTCAGATTTAGGTCCATTTTATATGGATGGAAAGGTAAGACAAAATCTTACAAAATGGATTTTGTTGGCCCACCATGTTCAAGGACACGCATGCATTCTGCAAAACTTGTGAAAATTGTCAAAAAATTGATACTGGTCAAAAAGTTTTGCTTTATAATTCTCGACTCCATTTATTTCCTGAAAAAATAAGATCACGATGGAGCGGTCCATTTATTTTGAAACATGTGTATCCTTATGGGGCCCTTGATATTGAGAATTCAAAGAATGACAATGTTTTGAAGGTAAATGGACATCGTTTGAAAGCTTACTTTTATATGTTTCCTAATGAAAATGAATCCATTGGTTTGAATGATCTTATTGATAAAGGTTAATTATTTTGTTTTTCTCACATTTTTTTTTTCCTTTTTAGTGTGACTTTTGTGTTGCTAGTCTCTCACCCCGGTCAAATGGCGGATAACGGTACTCCGTGACTTAAGTCGGTTCTTTCAGTTTCCCAAATAACTGATATATGTATATATTTGTACAATTCTTAGCTCTTTCTCCCTTCTTTGAATCTTTTCCCTAATTCTCATTTGAAAATGGACACCACTCTTGAAAAGTTGAAAAGGTATTTTCCCACTCTGCCTCCAAATGCGATTACAAAAATTTATCGTGCTAGGTGTGCAAGATTGAGGTTGTTAATGAATCATGGAATTCCTGAAGATATTCGCTGGCGAATTAAAGCAAAGGTCCGCTTATCAGGTGAGTCCTCCAATTCTTTCATTTCACACATGCCTGGAACAGGTACAAGCACTTTTGCACAGAAACGTCGTGCAAAACGACTGAAATTCTGTCACAAATGTGCCATATGGACTTGTAATACGACGTGTCGTTCTTTAGGAATGGTATCTGTAAACCGTGAAGATAAAATACAATTCATTAAGGATGGCCTGAGTAAGGGGTCTTTAGATAATCTTTTGTTGACCCTTGAGACGCATCCTAGTGGAGATGTGCATCGTGTAATTAATGATTTATGGCCACAATTCCATAAAGAACATGATCGACTTAGTCTTGGGAATCTGACTAAAAAAGACCCTGTTTGCCAGTTTTAAGAAAATTGGATGGGAAGCCTATCCCTAACCCATAGAGGGCGTTTAAGCCGTTCTTGGACGTAAAACCAAGGGAAGATGTGAGCCACAATCATAACTACCTGTACATACACATGCTTTTTCAAACTAAATAATTAATAAAAAGAGAGAGAGAGAGTGTGAGACTACAACTGGCCTACATATAGGTGGTATGATTGCATTTTCAATTTTTCATCTATAAATTCTTCTCTTTCTTCCCTTCATTTCTACTCATCCCATACATTCATCAAATATAAAAGTGTGTAGAAATGGCAGGTTCCTCAAGTCATCACATAAGAAATATTTGTGTTTTTGGTGGATTCAGTCCTGGGAAAGAAAAAGAGTTTTTAGAATCAACAAATCATCTTGGTCGGGTACTAACTGAAAGAAAGATTCATTTAGTGTATGGGGGAGGTGTGTCAATGGCTGCATTTTTAGGAGACAGTCAAGTTTTGGAGGTTGTCCCCAAAGCTTTAGCAAATGGGGACATCATTGGAAAAACAATTGGAGAGGAACTACAAGTCCCAACAATGTCTGATCGACTGAACGCCATGTTTAGCCATGCTGATGCCTTCATTGCCTTACCAGGTGGTCTAGGCACATTGGAAGAGATCTTTCATATTTCATCTTGGGCCCAACTGCACATTCACCATAAACCTATAGGTTTGTTAAATGTTAATGGTTTTTTATAATAAGTTGATGTCTTTCCTTGATCAAGCTGTGGAACAGGAATTTCTAACATCTTCGGCACGACAAATCATAATCTCTGCTGCTACTACTGAACAATTGATTGACCAACAACAATCTTTCATCCCTGCATGAGTCGCCTAGATTGGTCAACTAAGGAAAGCCGTAAAAAGCTTAGATTAGATTTGAGCCTTCATCTGTGAAACCTTGTGTCTTTTGGTTTTATTAATAGCATATTATTTTGTTCTGTTACTTCTTATATTTGTTTAAGTGTGTTTCAGGTTTATCATTATTCGTTGTTTCAAGTGATGTCTTCTATACTCTATCTTTCTACCTTAGGACATTGAGGACAATGTCTCGTTTTGGTTGGGGGGAGAGGGTAGTAGTTAAAAAAAAAAACTAACTTGCTAACTGTTTTTGCTATTATTAAAACCATTTGACAAAATTGTTATTAGGATGGCAGAGTAAGGAGGAAATTTTATTGACTCTAGAGATGCATCTTAGTAAGTATCATTACCGAGGTCTATCATAATACTTCTTGAAATATTCAGGTTTACAAACTCTCGCATTGTTATCACTTGATTCTGCTCATAAACTCATTTAACAAGTATTTTTAAACCTTTATTTTCACACACACACTTTAACATATGATTGTGGGTTGCACGTTGGATTATTACATTATTTATGTTTTTTTGTTGAAGGTAACAACTAAGGGAAAGGGATAGTATATAATTTGCAAAAAAAAAAAAAAATTAAATATGGATGATAATAAAAACGTAGATGAGTTTGGTTTCGTAGCCTCCCTAACCTAAGCAATTAAGCCCGAAGGAGTGTTTTAACACCTAATACCCTAAAGTCAACTGACTTGGGAGCTATTGGCCCAAAGCTTGTTACATGGGTTGACGAGAAAAGCTTAAGGGAATCAAACATTGCACTATCTACGTATCAGTATCTGCAACCCGAGTTACTAAGCTCGTAGGGGTGTCTCAACACCTAATGCCCTAAGACCAACTGGTCTGAGAGTCATTAGCCAAAAACTTGTTACATGGGTTAAAGATACATTATGTTTTAAGTTGTATGTGCCTATAAATAAAAAGAAAAAGAAAAAAAAGAAAAAGAAAAAGAAAAAAATAATAATAATCCCAACCCAAGGAAGTTTACCTTAAGCATTTGAACATAATATTGTTTTCTTCCAACAAAAGCCCCATCATCTATGTTTTCATATATTGACCACATAAAAAGAAGGTTTATTAATATCTGGTTTAAGAAATATGAAGCAGGAATATAAATTTAATGAGAGTTTGTTTATCTGGATAGATTAATGGAAGTTGAATGATGAATGCCTTGCTTTGTGGAACTTGCAAATTGTTTCTCTATTTTAACGCTTTTGATTACTAGGGACTAGTAATAAGCTAGTTGGGGGGTGTGATTAGTACTTAAAGGGTAAGAAGGCCATTTTCAAGTCCAAATTATAGCAACAACAGAGAAGTCTGAATCTGTCCTGCAGCCCGAACACTGTTCAATGTTTGGCCCATATCTGGAGTTCTAGAAGTCCAAATGACCTCCATTTTTTTTCAGTAAGTTAACATCTGCTCTCAGTTTTAAAGAGAACGGTAAGTTTCCATCTCAACCACAACAAAATCAAAAGGAGAAATACAATGTAAATGCAAGTAGTTCCAGAAGTCAACACATGGATCAAGTTAAATCAGACATGACTCTTCGTAGTGGTAAGGTTATTGAAAAATCCATTCTTGAACCTTGTGAGAAAGATGATGAGTCAATCTCTGAGGGTAAGGAAGGGGTTGAATCTGAACATTGCAAAGAAAAGACTGATTCCCTACCAGCACTTCCATTTCCTCATGCCATGACCAAACAGGAAGCAATCGATGATGAAAAAGGCACCGAAAATGTTGTCGTGGATCATTTATCAAAGTTGACAATAGATTCGACATCCGACATCACACCAATCAATGATTACTTTCTTGATGAATCTTTACTTTCTCTTAGTTCAATGCCTTGGTTTGCTAAAAATAACAATTTTCTTGCTTCAGGATATTTGCCAGCTCATTTGGCTAACCAAGATAAAAGAAAGTTTTTGAGTGACAAATGGGGATCATTTCTCATCAAAATTTTGATCAAATATTGTCATGATCAAATATTTCAAAGATGCATTCCCGATAATGAGGTAAGTAGTGTCATTAAATTTTGTCACTCTGAAACATATGGGGATCATTTCTCGTCAAAAAAGACGACTGCAAAAATCTTACAAAGTGGATTTCACTGGCCCATCATGTTCAAGCAGTCATATGCATTTTGCAAAACCTGTGAAAATTATCAAAAGGTGGGATTTATTTTAAAGCATAGAGAGTCTTTAGATAATCTTCTGTTGACTCTTAAGTCTCATCATAGTGGAGATGTGCATTGTGAAGTTCATGATTTATGGCCCCATTTTCATAAAGAACATGCTCGACTTAGTCTTGGGAATCTGACTAAAAAAGACCCTGTTTGCCAGTTTTTAAGAAAACTGGATGGGAAGCCTATCCTCGACAAATAGAGGGCGTTTAAGCCATTCTTGGACGTAAAACCAAGGAAAGATATGAGCCACAATCACAACTACCTGTACATACACGTGCTTTTTCAAAATAAATAAATAGAGAGAGAGAAAGAGAGAGTGAGACTACGGCTAGCCTACATATAGGTGATATGATTGCATTTTCAATTTCTCATCTATAAATTATTCTCTTCCTTCCCTTCATTTCTACTCAACCCATACATTCATCAAATACAGAAGTGTGTAGAAATGGCAAGTTCCTCAAGTCATCAGATAAACAATATTTGTGTTTTCGGTGAATCCAGTCCTGGAAAGAAAAAGAATTTTTAGAATCAGCAAATCATCTTGGTCAGGTACTAGCTGAGCGAAAGATTCATTTAGTGTCTGGAGGAGGCAGCCTTGGGTTAATGGGGGGGAGTGTCAAAAACTGCATTTTTAGGAGGTAGTCAAGTTTTGGGGGTTGTCCCCAAAGCTTTAGCACAAGGGGACATCATTGAAAAAACAATTGGAGAGGAATTACAGGTCCCCATAATGTCTGATCGAATGAATACAATGTTTAACCATTATGACGCCTTCATTGCCTTACCAGGTGGTCTGGGCACATTGGAAGAGATCTTTCATATTTCCTCTTGGGCCCAACTGCACATTCACCATAAACCCATGGGTCTGTTTAATGGTAATGGTTTTTATGATAAGTTGTTGTCTTTTCTTGATCATGCTGTGGAACAGGAATTTCTAACATCTTCGGCACGACAAATCATAATCTCTGCTGCTATTGCTGAACAATTGATTGACCAACTACAATCTTGCATCCCTGTATTTGATCCCTCCATGAGTCGCATAAATTGGTCAACTAAGGAAAGCCGTAAAAAGCTTAGATTGGATTTGAGCCTTAGTTTGTAAAAACTTTGTGTCTTTTATTTTTATTATTATGTTTTGTTGTTTCTTATATTTGTTTAAGTGTGTTTCAGGTTTGTAAGTGTTCGCTATTTCAGGTGATGTCTTCTATACTCTATCTCTCTACCTTAGGACATTGAGGACAATGTCTCATTTTGGTTGGGGGGAAAGGGTAGTAGTTGATATTTAAAAATATTTAAAAAAAAACTGTGTTTTCTATTTCATAAACTATTTGCAAAACTGTTGTTACTAGGATGGCAGAGTAAAAGGAGTTCTTTTGTTAAAGTGACTCTTAAGACGCATCTTAGTAAACATTCTTAAAAAGGTCTATTAGAATACTTCTTGAAATATTCAGGTTTACAAACTCTCGTATTGCTAGCACTTGATTCTGCTCATATGCTCATTTAACAAGTATTTTTAAATCTTCATTTTCACACACACACTTTAACATATGATTGTGGGTTGCACATTGGATTATTACATTATTTATGTTCTTTTGTTAAAGGTAACAACTAAGGGAAAGGGATAGTATATAATTTGCAAAAAAAAAAACAAAAAAAAATAATGATAATAAAAAGGTAGATGAGTTTGGTTTCGTAGCCTCCCAAACCTAAGCAATTAAGCCCGAATGGGTGTTTTAACACTTAATACCCTAAAGTCAACTGACTTGGGAGCTATTGGTCCAACGCTTGTTACATGGGTTGGGGAGAAAAGCTTAAGGGAATCAAACATTGCACTATCTACGTATCAGTATCTGCAACCCGAGTTACTAAGCTCGTAGGGGTGTCTCAACACCTAATGCCCTAAGACCAACTGGTCTAGGAGTTATTAGCTGAAAGCTCGTTACATGGGTTAAAGATGCATTGTGTTTAAAGTTATATGTATATATAAAAAAAAAACAAAAAACAAAAAAAAAAGATAATAATCCTAACCTGAAGAAGTTAACCTTAAACATTAGAGCAAAATTTTGTTTTTCTTCCAAGTAAAGCCCCATAAGTATATGTTGATATTTTGACCACAGAAAAAAGGTTTAGTAATATCTTGTTTAAGAGGTATTGAGCAGATATATGAATTTAATGAGAGTTTGTTTATCTGGATAGATTAAAGTAAGTTGAATGATGAATGCCTTGCTTTATGGAATTTGCAAATTGTTTTTCTATTTTAACGCTTTGATTACTAGGGACTAGTAATAAGTTGGTTGGGGGGGTGTGATTAGTACTTAAAAGTGCATATTTATCAAGGTTTTATTTCATCATTTTGCACTTAAAGTATCAATAACTCCTTAACTAAAGCATGTTTTATAATAACAAGTCTAATACGATAAAATGCCCTAATAAATGGTAAATGTTCATCTTAAATGCAGGCCTATCACATAAATCAAAGGATTGGTTGATGAATTCAACTACTGAAATTTGCGAAGATAAAGAGAGGGTGAAACTTAGAAAAGAGATGTTGGTGCAGTCCAAACTAGAACATTGTTCGGTAATTGGGTCATATCTTGAGTTCTAGATGTCCAAATGACCTCAAAGTCTTACACAGATTCAGTAAGACATAGGCCTATAACTTTCATGTTTTCATCAAGATCTAAGAAGGCCGTTTTCAAGTCCAAATTATAGCAATAACGAAGAAGTCCGAATCTGTCTGTAGCCAGAACACTATTTAGTGTTTGGCCCATATCTGGAGTTCTAGAAGTCCAAATGACCTAAATTTTTTTTTCTTGGAAAGTTGAGTCAATTTCCTATAACTTTCATGTTTTCCAGTGGACCCAGTTCGGATGGTAGCATTTTTGTTTTATTTAGATAAGAAGATAAGGATTTTCACCAAGTCAAAAGTTGGCCACCCACTCAACAATTAGTCATCAAATCAATAATTCTGAATTTTGGCCTATAAAAGGAGGCATTTGCCATGTATTTGGTGGCTTGGTTGTTCAGATCAAGCTCATGCTCTTTATTTCTCTCTTTATATTTTTCTTGTAATTTGTAAGTTTTGCTTTCATTAATATCTTGTTTATGCTTTTCATTTCCTTTCCTTTACTTAGTTAACTTGTATTTTCTTTATGTTCTTGTTTTGTTTATTTATGTTTCTCTTCTTCATTATATTTAGGTAAGTTTATTATGTCAAGGTGAAAAGGTTACACTAATGGTGTAAGAATAAATATAGTGTAAACTCAACATGGATCTTAATGTTTAATATTAACATGTCTTATCTTTTTATCTTACTAATTCTTAATACCTTGCTTGTTAAATGGTTAATCTAGATTTGTGTTGTATAACAGTTGGTACAGCAAATGCTTGGCACTCTCATAGCCCAACAGTATGGTATTACCTACACTTGGGCTATGAAAGGAACTTGATTTGTTGTTAACATCAGTTAACATCATGAATTCCTGATAATATTTAAAAGTTTGGTGTTATGTAATTAAGATAATTAATATGATCCTGTTAATAATTTATAATGAGCTATTAATGAGAAATCATCCGATTGGAACCTCATTTGTGTGTGGTTTCTAGTTGAATAATAAGAGTTTATACTATACTTATTTGAAATACCATTGGTGGATCCTCTAACTTTGACATTTGTTTTTATCATTGTTTAATCCTTATATTAATCTTCCATCTCTAAGTTCTCATTAATTACTATTACTATTACTATTACTATTACTATTATTATTATTATTATTATTATTATTATTATTATTTACATTTTGTTTATGTTATATAATTTATCTCTTTGATCTTTTCATAAACTCAGTATATAGGCTGGAAACCTGTGACCCGATCTTTTAGATCATTCTCAGGTATAACAACGCCACGTATTGAGTATTATTATTATTATTGTTATTGTTATTATTGTTGTTATTGTTGTTGTTGTTGTTGTTGTTGTTGTCTTGTTATTTATAATTTATACAATTAACCTCTCTGTGGTTCGACCCCGGTCTTGCCGGGTTATTTATTACTTCGACACTTCTGCACTTTGGAGAAGACATCAATCTTTTGGTCGTGTCACTTTTCAAAAAAGGACAACTCTGATTTCATTTCAACAAACTAGACTTTGAATAAACATGATCTTTGAAATATGACAGTTGATTCCAAAACAAGGAAGATTATCGAACACAAAAGAACATCGATTGAGTCTGCAAAATCCTTGATAGAAATGACATTGAACTCCTTGACACTACTTGAAAAGTTGAGCAGTTGGGGGAAATACAGTGGACCCTAAAAATAAAAAACAAGCAGTATTCAGATCAACAATGGGGCAATGAAAGATGATTAGATGATGAATCAGTGAACTGAAGACAATGTCGTTCAATAAAGATGATCAATGAACAAGCACATTCAAATCATACTGGGGGCAATGTTGTTCAAAGATGGTCCATGATCTAGTGAACCCCGACAACAATCAAGAAAACAAAGATCTACTTGAAGGACATCTTCATATCATCATATTTTGAAATATGACTAGCGATCGATGAGGATACATGAATGAATGTAATTGAATGGCGAAAAGATGCACACCACCAAGACTGACTGTGGAACAATGCTGCACTTGAAGGACAATTTCATATTGTCATCCTTTGAAACATGTGTTGCTAACCAATTTTTGACCTATGTTTTGATAAATTTTTCAAAAAAATAAAAAAACAATAATAAGGGTTTACATGTGGCGATAACATAGAGCATCAGGGCTAATATTAAGGGAGCAATATGTCAAGGAGATAATTACCGAATCATATATAATTACTACAATATAAAATACCATAGATATAAGATTTGATTCTTGCTGGTTATGGAAAATAATCACTGCAATATAAAATACCATATATATGGGATTTGTTGGTGCTGGTTATAGAAAACAATCTCTGCAATAATTATTACAATATTTCCTTAAATAGCACGCGTAGAGATTTTCTATATAAGTGAACATCCAACTATATACAAAGGGGGGGAGAAAAATATTCAACGAAGGGGTAAATTTACAAAAGGGAGCAATTTAAAATAAAACTAAAAAGGGCAAGCCGGCCACAAAAGACCTAAACCTAATTTTTTTTTCCTCCCGGCCGAAGCCAAGCCATGACCCCACCCTAGGCCTTACGATTTTGTTTTTTTACACAGAGACCAACCCCTCTCCCTTGGAAACAAAAAAAACCAGATCCCCCCTAAGCTACCACTTTCTCCCCTTGGCCATTTCATTTTCCCTCTTCAGCCGGCCATTGGAGAAGCAGCCCTCTCCCTTTGAAATCAAAGCCAGATCTCCTCCCTCACTTCTTCTTCTCCTCCCAAAGCCACACACACCCAGCTCCTCCACCCAACAGCCCATGAGCCGCCGCCCCCGCCCCCACCCCTTGTTGCTACCCAATTTTTGACCTATATTTTTGATAAATTTCTAGAAAAATCAAAAATAGCAAAAATACAAAGAAAAACCCAAAAAATATATTTTTGATGTATTTGCATCGTTTTTAGCATTTTCAACGTCATCTCAAAAGAATTTAATTTTTCAAAGGTTTTGAACGCGTTCAACTTTTAACACGTTAATTTTACAATCACTAATTTTTCTTGTTGAGTCAATGTTGATATTGCTCGCTTTTAAAAATACCAAAAAAAAAAGAAAATCAAAATTTTCAAAAAAAGAAAGAAAAGAAAAGAAAAGTTGTGGGACTAGTTTGAAAACTTAGCAAAACTTCTCATATAAATACTAAGCTACAGTGAGAAAGTTTCTACACGGAGAAAAAAAAAGATTGACCTGCGGGGATAAATTTTTTGAAGGGAAAGTAAAAAGAGCCTAAACCTAAAAAACCATCTCGGAAGGAGCGGCGACCCTTGAAAACAAAGGAAAAAAGGTCGCCGCCCCGCCCCCTCTTTTTCTCTAAGCTTGAACCTTGATCAGAACCCTCCATTTTGATTTTCTTCTTCTGGGAGCCGCCGAACACAAACTATCAGCCCCCACGGTCATCTCCCATAGCCGGCCATCAACACAGTCGGTGACCCCAAGCCTTCACAAAAAAGAAAGCCACGACTCTACACAGATTTTCTCCTGAAACCCCACAAAAACAAGAGCCCCTTCTTCTTCCCCATTTCCTAGACAAGCGGTAGTCGCCTCCTTCCCCTCTTTAGGGACCAAAAACAGAAAACCCACTGCAGATAGTGGCCACCCCCCTCCCTTTGAAAAAATAAAGGCCCCTCTCCCTTTGAAACAGAAGATCCAGCAGACCCAGCTCTTTCTTCCAGCAGCAACGGCCCCTCCCCGTACAGCAGCGCCGTCTTCCTTTTGCAGCAGCCCCACACATAGTTGCACCACGAACCCCGTTCTGCTTCCAACCGAACTCACCGAACCTAGGCCGGTTTTCCCCTACAGAACCAACCTCTCCCCGCCGACCAAACCAATTCCTCGTCTCCCATAGCCGCCAGTTCTAAAAAGGAGAACGAGAACAAACCTGTAAAATAATTAAAACCAACTGCTGTTGTGATGTTTTTTTTTCTATTTAAGGCGACAATGAATCTCCACCGGTGGAGAAGATTTAAAGGGGAGAGAAGACCGAACCTTAAATTAGCCAGATTTCTTTTCTTAAGAAACGGTGGAGGTCACCGCCGATGATGTAGGAGTAAAGAGGAGACTATGAGGCTTCAGATTCAATGGTCCACGCTCCAACAGTAGCAGTGGTGCATGGAGGTGACGCGCCGCCATTGTTTAGATGCCCAGAAAATGTTCCCAGCACTGTTCCGGCGGATCCCGGAAGATGTTCCCAGCAATTCCTAGAGTTTTGGGGTTTATTTTTGTAATTTTTAAATTGTATTTAATTTATTTTAAATTTTGTTATTTTGGAACATGTAAAATGATGTATGAGATGAGCATAGTAAAAAAGATAATGTGTGAGTGTGTATCTTTGTATTTTCTTTTTTTTTTATGTATGTCTTGTAAATGTTAAAATAATAAAAAGAAGAACAAAGATTTAAGTGTTTAATTTGAATATGGTTAAATATCTTAAAGGACAAATAAAATTATGTTATATTTTCCATGAAAATATAAGAACAAGTTTCTACATATATTTCTGGAATTTTATAACTGATTTATTAAAGCTTTAGAATTTGATTAATATTTCAAATTTTCAAATCACATCAAACTGCGAAGCAGCTTACCTCAGGTAGGGTGCGCTAGGAGTGCTAATACCTTCCCTAGTCACAACCAGTCCCTTACCCTCGAATCTCTGACCACGACCAGTAAATCCTAGTTTCCTAATAACCCTCAATAAATACTAGGTGGCAACTCCAAATACCCCAAATTAGCAAAATGAAATGAAAAATCGCCAGCCAATCGCCGCGCGGGGTGACGTGCGACAGAATGGTGACTCCACTGGGGACATGTATTGTTTTCAACTTTCTCGGACTAAGCTTTGTGTTTTTTTTTTATTTATGTTTTATTCATGCATTGTATAGAATTCTCTCATGCATCGCAAGTTTTAATTTTTGAAAGCACTCACAAGCTTTAGGTTAGGTGGGGGACTAACAGCTTACCTTACGACTTTCAGTCAAGGTTTAAGTTTGTGTAAACCCCAACTCTTTGTTGAGTGCCTAGACTGGTAAATATTTGTACACGTGCCGACCATTACCTATTGGGCCCCCATATTGCCTTTATGAGGGTGATCACCGGGACAACAAGAAACCCTTTTTTAGAGACCAAGTAGTAAACCTACTCGTTGTCTCACATAGAAAGATTAGAACTTGCCTTTAGGATGTATGCTCCATAAATATTTGTTTTGCATCTGGGCAAACTGACACGACCAAAAAATTGATGTAATAAATAACCCGGCAAGCCCGGGGTCGAACCATAGAGAGGTTAATTGTATAAATTATAAATAACAAGACAACAACAACAACAACAACAATAATAATAACAACAATAATAACAATAACAATAACAATAACAATAACAATAACAATAACAATAATAATAATAATACTCAGTACGTGGCGTTGTTATACCTGAGAATGATCTAAAAGATCGGGTCACAGGTTTCCAGCCTATATACTGAGTTTATGAAAAGATCAAAGAGATAAATTATATATTATAAACAGAATGTAAATAATAATAATAATAATAATAATAATAATAGTAATAATAGTAATAATATTAATAGTAATAGTAATAGTAGTAGTAATAATAATAATAATAATAATAATAATAATAAGAGGAGGAAGAAATTAATGAGAACTTTGAGATGGAAGATTGATGTAAGGATTAAACAATGATAAAAACTAATGTCAAGGTTAGAGGATCCACCAATGGTATTTCAAACAAGCATAGTATAAACTCTTATTATTCAACTGGAAACCACACATAAAGGAGGTTCCAATAGGATGATTTCTCATTAATAGCTCATTATAAATTATTAACATGATCATATTAATTATCTTAATTACATAACACCAAACTTTTAAATATTGTCAGGAATTCATGATGTTAACTGATGTTAACAACAAATCAAGTTCCTTTCATAGCCCAAGTGTAGGTAATACCATACTGTTGGGCTATGAGAGTGCCAAACATTTGCTGTACCAAGTGTTATACAACACAAATCTAGATTAACCATTTAACAAGCAAGGTTTTAAGAATTAGTAAGATAAAAAGATAAGACATGTTAATATTAAACATTAAGATCCATGTTGAGTTTACACTATATTTATTCTTACACTATTAGTGTAACCTTTTCACCTTGACATAATAAACTTAGCTAAACATAATGAAGAAGAGAAACATAAATAAACAAAACAAGAATATAAAGAAAATACAAGTTAACTAAGTAAAGGAAAGGAAATGAAAAGCATAAACAAGATATTACTGAAAGCAAAACTTAAAAATTACAAAAAAATATAAAGAGAGAAATAAAGAGCATGAGCTTGATCTGAACAACCACGCCACCAAATACATGGAAAATGCCTCCTTTTATAGGCCAAAACTCGGAATTATTGATTTGATGACTAATTGTTGAGTGGGTGGCCAACTTTTGACTTGGTGAAAATCCTTATCTTCTTGTCTCAATAAAAAAAAAATGCTACCATCTGAAATGGGTCCACTGGAAAACATGAAAGTTGTAGGAAATTGACTCAGCTTTCCATGAAAAAAAATGGAGGTCATTTGAACTTCTAGAACTCCAGATATGGGCCAAACACTGAACAGTGTTCGGGCTGCAGGACAGATTCGGACTTCTCCGTTGTTGCTATAATTTGGACTTGAAAACGGCCTTCTTAGATCTTGATGAAAACATAAAAGTTGTAGGCCTATGTCTTACCAAATCTGTGTAAAAAGTTGAGATCATTTGGACATCTAGAACTCGAGATATGACCCAATTACCGAATAGTGTTCTAGTTTGGACTACAACAACATCTCTTTTATAAGCTTCACCCTCTCTTTATCTTCACAAATTTCAGTAGTTGAATTCATCAATCAATCCTTTGATTTATGTGATAGGCCTGTATTTAAGATGAACATTTACCATATATTAATGCATTTTATAGTATTAGACTTGTTATTATAAAACATGCTTTAGTTAAGGAGTTATTGATACTTTAAGTGCAAAATGATGATATAAAACCTTGATAAATATGCACTTTTAAGTACTAATCACACCCCCCAACGAGCATATTACTAGTCCCTAGTAATCAAAGCGTTAAAATAGAAAAACAATTTGCAAGTTCCACAAAGCAAGGCATTCATCATTCAACTTCCATTAATCTATCCAGATAAACAAACTCTCATTAAATTTATATTCCTGCTTTATATATCTTAAACAAGATATTAATAAACCTTCTTTTTATGTGCTCAATGTATGAAAACATAGATGATGGGGCTTTTATTGGAAGAAAACAATATTATGTTCTAATGTTAAGGTTAACTTCCTTTGGGTTGGGATTATTATTTATTTATTTCTTTTTATTTCTTTGTTTTTTTTTTGTTTTTTATTGATGTACACATACAACACAATGCATCTTTAACCCATGTAACGAGCTTTCGACTAATGAATCCCACACCAGTTGGTATTAGGGCATTAGGTGTTGAGACACCCCTACGAACTTAGTAACTCGAGTTGCAGATACTGATATGTAGATAGTGCAATGTTTGATTCCCTTAAGCTTTTCTCGTCAACCCATGTAACAAGCGTTGGGGCAATAGCTCCCAAGTCAGTTGAATTTAGGGTATTACGTGTTAAAACACCCCTTCGGGCTTAATTGCTTAGGTTAGGGAGGCTACGAAACCAAACTTATCTATATTTTTATTTATTTATTTATTTATTTTGAAAATTATATATTATCCATTTCCCTTAATTGGTACCTTTAATAAAAGAACATAAATAATGTAATAATCCAATGTGCAACCCACAATCATATGTTAAAGTGTGTGTGTGAAATTGAAGATTTAAGAATACTTGTTAAATGAGCATATGAGCATAATCAAGTGATAACAATACGAGAGTTTGTAAACCTGAATATTTCAAGAAGTATTCTGATAGACCTTGTTAAGAATGTCTACTAAGATGCGTCTCAAGAGTCCCTTTAACAAAAGAACTCATTTTACTCTGCCATCCTAGTAACAACAGTTTTGCAAATAGTTTATGAAATAGAAAACACAGTTAGTTTTTTTTTTTTTTAATATCAACTACTACCCTTTCCCCCCAACCAAAATGAGACATTGTTCTCAATGTCCTAAGGTAGAAAGATAAAATATAGAAGACATCACTTGAAATAGCGAACACTAACAAACCTGAAACACACTTAAACAAATATAAGAAACAACAAAACATAATAATAAAAACAAAAGACACAAAGTTTTTACAAACTAAGGCTCAAATCCAATTTAAGCTTTTTACGGCTTTCCTTAGTTGACCAATTTATACGACTCATGAAGGGATCAATTACAGGGATGAAAGATTGTAGTTGGTCAATCAATTGTTCAGCAGTAGCAGCAGAGATTATGATTTGTCGTGCCGAAGATGTTAGAAATTCTTGTTCCACAACATGATCAAGAAAAGACAACAACTTATCATAAAAACCATTAATATTTAACAGACCTATGGGTTTATGGTGAATTTACAGTTGGGCCCAAGAGGAAATATGAAAGATCTCTTCCAATGTGCCCAGATCACCTGGTAAGGCAATGAAGGCGTCAACATGGTTAAACATTGTATTCATTCGATCAGACATTGTGGAGACCTGTAGTTCCTCTCCAATTGTTTTTCCAATGAAGTCCCCTTGTGCTAAAGCTTTGGGGACAACCCCCAAAACTTGACTACCTCTTAAAAATGCAGCTATTGACACCCCCCTCATTAACCTAAGGCTGCCTCCTCCATACACTAAAAGAATGTTTCGCTCAGCTAGTACTTGACCAAGATGATTTGCTGATTCTAAAAACTCTTTTTCTTTCCCAGGACTGGATCCACCGAAAACACAAATATTTTTTATGTGATGACTTGAGGAACTTGTCATTTCTACACACTTTTATATTTGATGAATGTATGGGTTGAGCAAAAATGAAGGAAAGGAAGAGAAGAATTTATAGATGAGAAATTAAAAATGCAATCATACCACCTATATGTAGGTTAGTTGTAGTCTCACTCACTCTCTCTCTCTCTCTCTCTCTCTCTCTTTTGTTCTTTTTTTTTTTGAAAAAAAAAACATGTGTATGTACAGGCAGTTGTGATTGTGGCACACATCTTCCCTTGATTTTACGTCCAAGAACAGCTTAAACGCCTTCTATGAGTCGGGGATAGGTTTCTCATCCAGTTTTCTTAAAAACTGGCAAACAGGGTCTTTTTGTTTTTAGTCAGATTCCCAAGACTATGATGAGCATGTTCTTTATGAAAATGGGGCCATAAATCATGAAATGCACAAACCACATCTCCACTATGATGAGACTTAAGAGTCAATAAAAGATTATCTAAAGACTTAAGAGTCCTTGAACATGGTGGGCCAGTAAAATCCACTTTGTAAGATTTTTGCAGTCGTCTTTTTTGACGAGAAATGATCCCCACATGCTTCAGAGTGACAAAATTTAATGACACTACTTACCTCATTGTCGGGAATGCATCTTTGAAATATTTGATCATGACAATATTTGAATAAGTAAGGGTCATCCCAATAAAGGTTTTGCACGTCACTCAAAAACTTTCCTTTATCTTGGTTATCCAAATGAGCTGACAAATATCCTGAAGAATGAAAATTGTTATTTTTAGCAAACCAAGGCATTGAACTAAGAGAAAGTAAATATTCATCAGGAAAGTAATCATTGATTGGTGTGATGTCGGATGTCGAATCTATTGTCAACTTTGATAAATGATCCGTGACAACATTTTCGGTGCCTTTTTCATCATCGATTGCTTCTTGTTTGGTCATGGCATGAGGAAATGGAAGTGCTGGTAGGGAATCGGTCTTTTCTTTGCAATGTTCATATTCAACCCCTTCCTTACCCTCAGAGATTGACTCATCATCTTTCTCACAAGGTTCAAGAATGGGTTTTTCAATAACCTTACCACTACAAAGAGTGATGTCTGATTTAACTTGATCCATGTGTTAACTTCTGGAACTACTTGCATTTACATTGTATTTCTCCTTTGGATTTTGTTGTGGTTGAAATGGAAACTTATCGTTCTCTTGAAAACTGAGAGCAGATGTTAACTTTGCAAGAGTATCTTTAAAACCTGTCATGCTTTGAGCAAGTTGAGTGTTGATTATCTCTTGCTTTTCAATGAATGAATGCAATGTTTCCTCAAGATTTCTTCTAGAAGGTGGAGCATAAGGAGGTGCATATCCATGAAAATTTTGGAAATTATGGTGTGCTTGAAACGATGGCTGTGAAGTTTGTGCATTATTGTTATCACTCTTCCAACTAAAATTTGGGTGATTTCTCCAACCAGGATTGTATGTTTGCGAGTATGGGTTATGATTGGGCCTTTAGAAACTGTTTAAAGCATGGGCTTGTTCATGGAGGCATTCCTTGAAAGAAGGCAAAGTTGGACACTCATTGGTTGCATGTTCATTTGTTTCACAGATTTGACACACAATGTCTTAAACAGATTTTAATTGACCACTCCTTTTTAATTCTAGTGCCTCGACTTTTGTAGCTAAAGATGCAGTGGATTGGAGTTCATGATCTTCCCTAAGGTTATACATACCTCCATTAGATGTATGAGGTTGAGTTTTACCCGGTGCCTCATAAGTGCCCGTAGTGTCCCAATTTTGTGCATTTTCAGCTAGCAAGTCTAGGTACTCCATTGCTTCATCAGGGTCTTTATCTTCAAAAGTTCCATTGCACATCAATTCCACCATTTGCCTATCTTTAGGTGTTAATCCTTTATAAAAATGTGAAACCAATCTCCATGTTTCAAAACCATGATGAGGGCAAGTATTAATCAAGTCTCGATACCTATCCCAACATTGGTAAAATGTTTCTCCTGGTTTTTGAGTGAAAGTGGTGATTTGTCTTTTGAAAGAGTTTGTTCTGTGAGATGGAAAAAACTTCTTTAAAAATTGTTGTTGCAATTCATCCCAAGAACGAATGGATCCTGGTCTCAAATTTTGTAGCCACGTTTTAGCTTTATCTTTTAAAGAAAAAGGAAAAAGCTTTAATCTGATGGTGTTCATGCTACAATTTGAGTCATTATAAGTGTTACAAACTTCCTCAAATTCTCTTAGATGCAAGTATGGATTTTCTAGATCTAACCCATGAAAAGAAGGTAAAAGTTGAATAATGCCTGGCTTAAAATTAAAATGAGATGCATCAGAAGGAAAAAATATACATGATCGCGCAATTGTTCTTGTTGGATTCATGTAGTCTCTAAGTGTTCTAACCCGATTATTCTCATTATTCTCATTATAAAGCGATTGATTATCCTCTTTGGCCATGTTTTCTAAAAAAGATGAGTATATTTTACAAATTTTATCATTTAATGTACGTGGCCAAACTCTCATGAACGTGTAGAAAGAGAAGAAAAGGAAGAAGAAAAGAAAAACAAAACGAAACAAAACAAAAGAAACAAAGTTAGAAAAAATAAAATAAATACTATAATTTATACAAGAACTTAACTCCTCGGCAACGGCGCCAAAAACTTGACACGACCAAAAGATTGATGTCTTCTCCAAAGTGCAGGAGTGTCGAAGTAATAAATAACCCGTCAAGACCGAGGTTGAACCACAGAGAGGTTAATTGTATAAATTATAAATAACAAGACAACAACAACAACAACAATAATAATAACAACAATAATAACAATAACAATAACAATAATAATAATAATAATAATAATAATAATAATAATGATAATAATAATAATACTCAGTACGTGGCGTTGTTATACCTGAGAATGATCTAAAAGATCGGGTCACAGGTTTCCAGCCTATATACTGAGTTTATGAAAAGATCAAAGAGATAAATTATATAATATAAACAGAATGTAAATAATAATAATAATAATAATAATAATAGTAATAATAGTAATAATATTAATAGTAATAGTAATAGTAGTAGTAATAATAATAATAATAATAATAATAATAAAAGAAGAGGAGGAAGAAATTAATGAGAACTTTGAGATGGAAGATTAATGTAAGGATTAAACAATGATAAAAACAAATGTCAAGGTTAGAGGATCCACCAATGGTATTTCAAACAAGTATAATATAAACTCTTATTATTCAACTGGAAACCACACACAAAGGAGGTTCCAATCGGATAATTTCTCATTAATAGCTCATTATAAATTATTAACATGATCATATTAATTATCTTAATTACATAACACCAAACTTTTAAATATTGTCAGGAATTCATGATGTTAACTGATGTTGACAACAAATCAAGTTCCTTTCATATCTTAGGTGTAGGTAATACCATACTGTTGGGCTATGAGAATGCCAAGCATTTGCTGTATCAACTGTTATACAACATAAATCTAGATTAACCATTTAACAAGCAAGGTTTTAAGAATTAGTAAGATAAAAAGATAAGACATGTTAATATTAAACATTAAGATCCATGTTGAATTTACACTATATTTATTCTTACACCATTAGTGTAACCTTTTCACCTTGACATAATAAACTTAGCTAAACAAAATGAAGAAGAGAAACATAAATAAACAAAACAAGAACATAAAGAAAATACAAGTTAACTAAGTAAAGGAAAGGAAATGAAAAGCATAAACAAGATATTACTGAAAGCAAAACTTAAAAATTACAAAAAAATATAAAGAGAGAAATAAAGAGCATGAGCTTGATCTGAACAACCACGCCACCAAATACACGGCAAATGCCTTTTTTTATAGGCCAAAACTTGGAATTATTGATTTGATGACTAATTGTTGAGTGGGTGGCCAACTTTTGACTTGGTGAAAATCTTTATCTTCTTGTCTCAATAAAACAAAAATGCTACCATCTGAACTGGGTCCACTGGAAAACATGAAATGCTACAAGTTTCTGGGCGCTGCCAAGATTACCAAGCTGTGGGAAAGTTTTCTAACAATCCTCAAACAACCACAACAACATAGGAAGATTAATGTTATGAGGATTGCTGAAAGAATTCACAAGCTATGAAGATGGCAAAGATTAAAGGTTCTATCATGGATTCTAGAACAATGAAGAGAGTTGAATTAGAAGATGACTCTCAATTGAGAAACCTCAGTTATTTTGCCTAGTCAGGTCTTGCCATAGCATCAACTGCTCAAGTGTCTCTGCCAAGATTGACATCCTTCTACCACCCAAGTTGGCCTACCAACATCTGTTAGATTCCATACTTGTTGCCCCAACTTCGATAAATTGCATCCAACCACCGTGGCATAATTCAAATGAGAAGTGAATACCACAGTGGGTTCTTGAGTCATTTTAGTTGAACAGATGCAAGAGTTTCAAGAATCAAGCCGAGTTTGTGAAAGTGATGTCATCAATAATTTTGTCACTAGAACATTCTCAGAATGACAAGTGATCGGAATTGCTTGGCAAACCACAGATATTGCCAGAGAAGCTGATCTAAGAAGGGGGTTAAACTGTCAATCATTTTGTTATTGATTTTTGCCTTTTTGCATTTTGTTTTGGGATCACATCTCATCCTTGAACGAAACATGTCTTTTCTTTGTATTTTTGTTGTTTTGAAATCAAGAGATGCTTTTTTCAAAGAGTATTTTGACAAAATATTTTGATCAAACTCCAACATGCAAAATTAAGGCTAGTTAATCCTTAAAGATCAAAAGTGTTTTGATTACAGAAATGACTTGATGCTTGAAAATTACATGAGGTGACCAAACAATTTTGAACTCATACCTCCTGAAATTGAACCACACATCATGTAGCTAAGTTTTAACAGTATTCATAATGACATGTAGTGGATTCAGGTAGCTATGAACTCGTGAATCATTGACTCTTACAAGTCCCAATCATTACACTAGATGAGGTCAAAATTTATCGGTTATAACCGACTTTGCTTGAAATGAGAAAAGGCCATCTTTGTTATCCTTTCACATTTATTGAAATATTATCCCTTATAGTCTCATTTTGAGTCTAATAAAATATTTTCTTTCAAAAAGAAACCCTGACTAGGATCACACCCCACACTGGGGGCAAATGAGAGATTTTTTGAAGACACTGATAAAATTAATGGATAAAAGAAAGGCTTAGAACAAAAGTCCAATGATTGAGAAAGGGCTAGAAGAAGAAAAGCCATAGATTGAGGGCCATCCAATAAAAACTTTGTGGAAGGCTATGCAAAAAAAAAAAATGGAAAGTAAAGAGAATGCCTATCAATTCTAAGAGGGGCAAAAGATATTTCAATTGAAGAAAGACACAGCAAATGCCAAAAGTCAACACAAAAAAAAATCAAGTTTCATGTTTTTTGGTGTGTCTAAGATAAAGCCTTTAGTGTCTTCAAAAAAAAAAAAGATTGATTATTCATCAAAGAAAAGGTTGGATTTGCATTATAACCTATGTTAAAAGAATTTTAATATTTGAGGATAACAAGGTTATATGTCACTTTCTCTACTATGACAATAAGAGAAAGAGAATTGATGAATATTTGATGTTGATCCTAGGTCTTTGAAACCCTTAAACACCTTTTGAGCCTATGAATTTCCTTTCTTTCATAAGCCATGAACCATAGCCTGCATTACATGCTTTTAAAAGCCCTTTTTGATCAAGTAAGCAATCTGAACCGATAAATGACAATCTCAAAACTTGAAGAGTTTTTCCATAAGAGTCATGGCGTCATGAATTAAGCTACTGGTTATTATGCATACTGATAAAATTGGTGCTAAAAAAGAAAACAATCTTTCTTGATGAATCCTCAAGTTTTGACTTGATCCTTTTGTTTTTTGAAATTCACAGAAGGTCACCTCATTGCAGACCATCAAAAGATATACCCCAAGATCAAAGATTGAAACTAACACAAAGAGCCAAGAAAAAAGTCATTTTTATCTTACAACGGGTCATGTCTGTTTTCAAAATACAAGACAATCAAAGGACTACATTGAATAGTGTATGTTGGGTATTTGACCAAAAAAGCTTGATTTATGGAAAGACCTTCAAAAAAACTAACATCTCTGATTTCATCTCAACAACTAGACTTTGAAGAGACATGATATTTGAAATGTGAGATTTGATTCCAGAACAAGATATATTTTCAAACAAGAACATCGATTGAGTTTGCAAAATCCTTGACAAAAATGACATCAACATTTCTCGACACTCTTTGAAACGTTGACCACCCGGGGGCAATATAGTGGACCCTTAGAAGAAAAACAAACAACATTCTGATCAGCTGGGGGCAAAGAAAGAATCAGATGATGAGTTATCAATGTCCATCAAAGTTATGTTTAGCATCTGACAATGACAAAGAAAAACCTTCTTGAGTATAAACAGATGAACGAGCATTCATATCATTGTTGGGGGCAATTTTTGTTCAAAGACAATCTAAGCAGCAATTGATGTTATCGCATAGTTGCATTTGAATAAGCATGGAAGGATGCACCCACCAAGACTGACTGTGGGATAATTTGTTTTGAAGCTCGAAGGTGCACTTCACCGCATGAATATGAGTGATAAAATGAACATCATTGATGATGCCAATGCATTTCTTTTCATGATCTGATTTGACAAGCTGAGATGAATCCATAGAGAAGAATATCGAGCTTACAATGATGAGCTTTTTACTATAAAGCATGAGATACATGTCTGGATGACTTGGCAGTTCCATGAAGGTTAGTGACCATATATACTTGAATGGTATGTTTCAACTAAAGGCAAGTTCATGATTGATTGACAATTTTGATGGGTGTTGGCATGATGCACACAATCAATCAGAGGATAATTCTCGGAAGAATCCAGGAGAGAAAATCCTTTATAATGAATCAAGCAACACCACACTTGGGGACATTGTTAAGCTTGATGAACAAAGAGAGCAGTAATCGTCGAAAATAGCCTAAGATAGGCACTGCATTTATAGTTGAGTGATGGCTAGCACATGAATGAGCCAACGCATCAAAAGAACAAATAAAGCTTTGGGATGCAAACAAAGGCACCCTATGACGATGGATCATCAAAGAGGGGGGGACCTATATTTCAAATCAGGTAAGGATGCATGCATGTCATCTAACCTAAAAGAATTGCATATACTTGTGATTTGTTACAGGAAGATCCTCAATGAAGTCCAGCAAGATTGTGGACAGAAAGAATCATTGAGTCGATAATAACAAAGAATCATTGGTTTAGATCCTGGAATGAGATGAACCCTGCTAGTAGGAAAATCTCAAAGAAATGAGGAGATCAACCCTATCATCAAGAGAAGTCTTCAAGTCAACCCTTCAATCAGAAAACGCCAAGTTTGTCAGCCTTATCCTGTCAAGACTTCTCCAGGTAAGTCACATTCTTGCATTTAGGTAGGTCACCCATCATAATGAGACCATTATGTTTTCTGGGTAGGTCACCCGACATAATGAGACCATCATTTTCCTGGGTAGGTCACCCATTATAATGAGACCATTCTCCATGTTTTCTGGGTAGGTCACCCATCATAATGAGATCATCATCTTTCTCTGGGTAGGTCACCTATAACAATGAGACCACTTTTCATTTTGCATCTGGGTAGGTCACCCATCATAATGAGACCATCATATTTTCTGGGTAGGTCACCCATCATAATGAGACCATCACATTATCTTCCATTTAGGTAGGTCACCCATAACAATGAGACCATTTCATATTTTTATCATCTTTCTGGGTAGGTCACCCATCATAATGAGACCATCATCATTCTCTAGGTAGGTCACCCATAACAATGAGACCATTTCACATATCATCAATTTGCATCTGGGTAGGTCACTCGTCATAATGAGACAATCATCTTGCATTTGGGTAGGTCACCCATCACAATGAGACCATCATTTTTTCCATTTGGGTAGGTCACCCATCACAATGAGACCATCATTTTTTCCAGGTAGGTCACCCATTACAATGAGACCACACACACATCTTTGTATCGGTTCTGGTTAAAGGAGATCACCAGATGGGATCTCAGGTTAACCCAACCACACACAGAATTTAGCTTTAGTTAAAGGGAATCGCCAGATGGGATTTCAGGTTGACCAAGCTATACACCAATTTTGGTTGTGGTTAAAGGAGATCGCCAGATGGGATCTCGGGTTAACCCAATCAAAAAGGCAGGTCGCATATGAAAATAGACCATAGCGAGTAGGTGTGGGCAGGTCGCCCCTCAAAATAGACCACAACGAGTAGGTGTGGGCAGGTCGCCCCTGAAAATAGACCACAACGAGTATGTGTGGGCAGGTCGCCCGTGAAAATAGACCACAATGAGTGTGTGGGCCGGTCGCCCCTGAAAATAGACCATTATGAGTATGTGTGGGCAGGTCACCCGAGAAAACAGACCAGTGTTGGTGTGTGGGCAGATCGCCTTTGAAAATAGAACACAATGAGTATGTATGGGCAGGTTGCCTGTGAAAATAGACTAGTGTGAGTATGTGTGGGCAGGTCACCCGTGAAAATAGACCACAATGAGTATATGTGGGCAGATCGCCCGTGAAAATAGACCACTATGAGTATGTATGGGTAGGTCGCCCATGAAAATAGACCAAAATGAGTATGTGTGGGCAGGTCGCCCGTGAAAATAGACCAACATGAGTATATGTGGGCAGGTCGCCCTTGAAAATAGATCAGCGTGAGTTTGTGTGGGCTGGTCGCCCGTGAAAATAGACTAGAGTGTGTGTATGGGCAGGTTGCCTTTGAAAATAGACCAATTTTCTTCAAAATGGGTAGGTCACCCAAGATAATGAGACCGTTTTCTTTTGAAAAGTGAAGTCCTTTGCTGAGCGGATCACTTAGTAAGCTAGGAAGACCCTTTGTTTTCTTTACAAGCTTATTATGCAAAACATTGAGGAATTTTTGCTTCTTAAGCATTGTAAAGAGGGGGCATCTGTTGCTACCCAATTTTTGACCTATATTTTTGATAAATTTCAAGAAAAATCAAAAATAGCAAAAATACAAAGAAAAACCCAAAAAAAGTATTTTTGATGTATTTGCATCATTTTTAGCATTTTCAACGTCATCTCAAAAGAATTTAATTTTTCAAAGGTTTTGAACGCGTTCAACTTTTAACGCGTTAATTTTACAATCACTGATTTTTCTTGTTGAGTCGATGTTGATATTGCTCGCTTTCAAAAATACCAAAAAAAAAAAGAAAATCAAAATTTACAAAAAAAGAAAGAAAGAAAAGTTGAGGGACTAGTTTGAAAACCTAGCAAAACTTCTCCTATAAATACTAAGCTACGGTGAAATTTAGGGGGGGAGAAAGTTTCTACACGGAGAAAAAAAAAGATTGACCCGTGGGGATAATACCTTCCCTAGTCATAACCAGTCCCTTACCCTCGAATCTCTGACCACGACCAGTAAATCCTGGTTTCCTAGTAACCCTCAATAAATACTAGGTGGCGACTCCCAAGACCCCAAATCAGCGAAACGAAATGAAAAATCACCAGTCGATCGCTGCGACACTCATTTTTTTTCCTTGGCTTTGCTAAACAAACCGGAGAAACCAGATATCATCGGATCCTCCTTCTCCCCTTAGCCGTGGTCTCCCTCAGCTCTTTCCTCCTGAACCAGCGGCCAGCTCGCCGAACGCCGCCAGATTCCACCACCGAAACCCACCACAGCAGCAGCCGATCTCCTTCACTGCCAATCGACAGCTCGCCTAGACTGAATTGTATATTACATGTTTAGATTTGTTTTGAATTTATTTTATAAGAAAAAATATAATAAAAGGGGGATGTGTGTGTGTGTGTGTTTGTTTTTTTTATGTATGTTATTGAATTATAAAATTAAAAAAAGGTAAAAATTAATTTAAAGTTTTATGGTGTATATGGTCAAGTATCTGAAGGACAAATAAAATTATGTTGTATTTGCCGTGAAAATGTAAGAACACGTTTCTACATATATTCTGCAATTTAATAGGTGATTTATTAAAGCCTAAAGAATTTGATTAATATGTGGTTTGTTGATTTTAATTGTGATTAACTATTATGTGTGTGTATTTTGCAAAGAAAATATAAATGTTTTTTTTACGTGTTGCATACGGCCAATACCCTAACATGTTTTGAACGTTTTTTTTCTATATAAAAAATATTGGAAGTTTTAAAAATGTGTTTTCGCATGGATTTTTTAAACACAAATGATTTTCTTGCATTTCTGGATTTTAGAACATGTTTGTAAAACTCCAAAGGGTGTTGGCCAATATTCCAAAAAATATAAAAATCTTATTTTTTGGGGGAAATCATCTATCATTCACCGTTAATGTTTGGATAAAGAAATCCCAAAGGGATGAATAGCCAAACTATTATTGGGAATAACTTGTTATTATTCGCTGTTAATGTTTGGATAAAGAAACCCTAAGTGGTAAATATCCAAAATAATTTTCTAGGAATAATAAGTCATCACATATCCTTGAAAGAAGCCTCGATTATAATCGAGGATATTTCAATTTTTGACTCCACGGTTTACGAGCCATGAGTATGAAACACTAAGGCAAAATGAGGCTTTTAAAGCGCTCTGAATTTCCTTAGATTTCTGAATCTTTGTCCCTCGTCCTTGCGATTTACAAGTCGCGAACTCTTGAAATACTAAGGGAGAGCTCCTAAGTACATTGAATCTTCTTAGATTTCTATCTTACCTATCTCATAAATCATAGGTTATAAATTTAGTCTGAATCAAACATAGATTTCAAGAGATCTGCATTGGTTCTCCTTGGTACTTTGTAGACATGTCTAAGAGTGTGATCCACATAGACCAAGGATAAGAGCTTTTAGACTTTGAACCCAAATCCATTCATCATAGGAAACCTATCATAGGAAACCTATTTAAAAGAACACCAACACCATAGCAATTATAAGGCAAACCAAACACCAAGCAACTTACCTTAGGTAGGGCGTACTAGGGGTGTTAATACCTTCCCTTTACGCAACCAGTCCCTTACCTTAGGATCTCTAAAAGACCAGTTTGAGTTCCTAGTGACCAAAATACTAGGTGGCAACTCCAAATAACCAATCAAGCAAAACAAATGAAAAAATCACCATAGAACGCCATGCGGGGGACGTGTGACAACATGGTTATCGACAGACATTATCACACAACTGCATTGAACGAATGGCGGAAAGGCACCCACCTCGAAGACTGATTGTGGGACAGTTTGTTTTGAAACCAAAAGCGCATTTCACCGTATGAGTATAGGTGATAAAAGCAACATCATTGATGAGGATGAGACACTTCTTTTCATAAATATGATTAAAAGAGTTAAAAGGAATCTATTGAGAAGAACAACGAGCATACAACCATGAGCCTTTGTACTGCATGTTATGAGATACATGTTTGGACGACTGGATGATTTCCAAGAAGGCTGCTGATAACATGTACTTGAAAAGTACTGTTTCAACTGGAGGCAAGTTCATGAATGATTGACAATTTTAATGGGCGTTGGCACGCACAACCAATCAAAGGACAATTCTAGAGAGAATCTAGGAGATGGATGAAGTGAGCTACATCACACATGGAAGCATGGTCAAGCTTGAGAAGCAACGAGAGTAGTAATCATCATGGAAGACCCATGATAGCCACTGCACTTACATCTTAATGGAAGGCTAGCACATGAAGGAACCAGTGCATTGAAAGAATAAAGAAAGCTTTGAATAACAAACAAAGGTGTTGTGATGATGGAACATCGAAGAGGGGGGACCTAGATTTCAAATCAGGTAAGGATGCATGCATGTCATCTAACGTCGAAGCATTACATATATTTTTGATTTGTTGCAGGAAAAATCCTCAATGTAGTCCAGCAAGATTGGGGACAAAGAAAGAATTATTGATTTGAAGAACAACAAAGAATCATGGTCTTGACCCTGGAACGGGAGGAAGATGAGATAAACCTTAACATTAGGGAAATCTCAAAGAAATAAGAAGATCAACGAAGAAGAGTCTTCAATTCAAACCCTATCATGTTAAAGAAGGAACATATTTTTTGGTTAAAAGAGATTGCTAGAAGGAATTTCAGGTTAACCACAACATGAAGATTTTAGCTTTGGTTGAAGGGAGTCGCCAGATGGGATTCCAAGTTGACCTAGCTACACATAGATTATGGTTTTGGCTACAGGGGATTGGTGAAGGGATCTTAGTTTATCCTAACCACATAGGATTTTTGGTTCTGGTTAAAGGGGATTGGCAAAAGGAATCTCAGTTTGGCCTAACTACAAAGGATTTTTGGTTCTGGTTGAAGGGGATCGGTGAAGGGGTCTCAATTTAGCCCAACCACACAAATTTTGGTTCTGGTTGAAGGGGATCGGTGAAGGGATCTCAGTTCAGCCCAACCACAAAGATTATGGTTCTGGTTTAAGGGGATCGGCGAAGGGATCTCAGTTTATCCTAACCACACAGGATTTTTGGTTGTGGTTAAAGGGGATTAGCGAAAGGAATCTCAGTTTAGCCTAACTGCAAAGGATTTTTGGTTCTAGTTGAAGGGGATCGGGGAAGGGGTCTCAGTTTAGCCCAACCACACAAATTTTGGTTCTAATTGAAGGGGATCGGCGAAGGGATCTCAGTTTAGCCCAACCACAAATATTTTGGCTATGGTTAAAGGGGATCAACGAAGGGATCTCAGTTTAGCCTAGCCACGAAGAGACTTTGGTTATGGTTAAAGGGGATCGGCGCAGGGATCTCAGTTGAGCCTAAATGCAAATGATTTTTGGTTCTGGTTGAAGGGGATCGGCGAAGGGGTCTTAGTTCAGCCCAACCACACATATTTTGGTTCTGGTTGAAGGGGATCAGCGAAGGGATCTCAGTTCAGCCGAACCACAAAGATTTTGGCTCTGGTTAAAGGGGATCGACGAAAGGATCTCAGTTTAGCCTAACCTTGAAGAGACTTTGGTTATGGTTAAAGGGGATCGGCGAAGGGATCTCAGTTTATCCTAACCACACAGGATTTTTGGTTATGGTTAAAGGGGATTAGCGAAGGGAATCTCAGTTTAGCCTAACTGCAAAGGATTTTTTGTTCTGGTTGAAGAGGATCGGCGAAGGGGTCTTAGTTAAGCCCAACCACACAGATTTTGGTTCTGGTTGAAGGGGATCGGCAAAGGGATCTCAGTTCAGCCTAACCATAAAGATTTTGGCTCTAGTTAAAGGGGATTGGCGAAGGGATCTCAGTTTAGCCTAGCCACGAAGAGACTTTGGTTATGATTAAAGGGGATCGATGAAGGGATCTTAGTTTAGCGTAACTGCAAAGGATTTTTGGTTCTGGTTGAAGGGGATCGGTCAAGGGGTCTCAGTTCAGCCCAACCACACAGATTTTGGTTCTGGTTGAAGGGGATCGGCTAAGGGGTCTCAGTTCAGCCCAACCACACAGATGTTGGTTCTCGTTAAAGGGGATCGGTAAAGGTATCTCAGTTTAGCTTAACCACACACAGACTTTGGTTCTGGTTAAAGGGGATCGGCGAAGGGATCTCAGTTTAGCCTAACTACAAAGGATTTTGGTTCTGGTTGAAGGGGATCGGCGAAGGGATCTCAGTTCAGCCCAACAACATAGATTTTAGTTCTAGTTAAAGGGGATCGGCGAAGGGATCTCAGTTTAGCTTAACCACACACAGACTCTGGTTCTGGTTAAAGGGGATCGACGAAGGATCTCAGTTTAGCCTAACTGCAAAGGATTTTGGTTCTGGTTAAAGGGGATCGGTGAAGGGGTCCTAGTTCAGCCTAACCACACAGATTTTGGTTCTGGTTGAAGGGGATCGACGAAGGGATCTCAGTTAAGCCTAACCACATAGATTTTGGTTCTAGTTAAAGGGGATCGACAAAGGGATCTCAGTTTAGCTTAACCACACACAGTCTTTGGTTCTGGTTAAAGGGGATCAGCGAAGGGATCTCAATTTAGCATAACCACACACATGATTTTGGTTCTGGTTAAAGGGTATCGACGAAGGGATCTCAGTTTAGCCTAACCACACATAATTTAGCTTTGGTTAAAGGAAATCGCCAGATGGGATTTCAGGTTGACCGAGCTACACACCAATTTTTGTTCTTGTTAGATTGCCAGATGGGATCTCAGGTAAACCCAATCAAAAGGGTAGGTCGCCCGTGAAAATAGACCAGCATGAGTGTGTGGGCAGGTCGCTCTTGAAAATAGACCAGTGTGAGTGTGTGGGTCGGTCGCCCTTGAAAATAGACCACTTTGAGTATGGGTGGGAAGGTTGCCCGTGAAAATAGACCAGTGTGAGTGAGTGGGTTGGTCGCCCCTGAAAACAGACCACTATGAGTATGTGTGGGCAGGTCACCTGTGAAAATAGACTAGTGTGAGTGTGTGTGGGCAGGTCACCCGTGAAAATAGACTAGTGTGAGTGTGCGGGCTAGTCGTCCCTGAAAATAAACCACTTTGAGTATGTATGGGCAGGTCGCCCGTGAAAATAGACCAGTGTGAGGGTGTGGGTCGGTCGCCCCTGAAAATAGACTACTTTGAGTATGTGTGGGTAGGTCACCCATCAAAATAGACCAGTGCGAGTGTGTGGGTAGGTCGCCCCTAAAAATAGACCACTTTTCTTCAAAAGGGGCAGGTCGCCCAAGATAATGAAATCATTTTCCTTTTCTTTTCCTTACAAAGCTTACTATGCAAAACATTGAGGAGTTTTGCTTTGTAAGCATTGTAAAGAGGGGGCATCTGATGTTACCCAATTTTTGACCCACCTATTTGATAAAATTTTCCAAAAATCCAAAAATAGCAAAAAACAATGAAAATCCAAAAAAAATATGTTTTTAATATATTTTGCATTGTTTTTAGCATTTCAATGTCGTCTAAAAAAGAATTTAAACTTTTAAAGGTTTTTTGAATGCGTTCGACTTTTCACGCGTTGTTTTTAAAATCCTTGATTTTCTCATTTGAGTCGACGTTGATATTGCTCGTTTGCAAAAATACAAGAAAAAAATAGAAAAAATCAAATTTACAAAAAAAAAGTTGAGGGACCAATTTAGAAGGCCGAGCAACATTTTATCAATAAATATAGGTCTAAAACTCAAAATTATGGGGGTAATTTTGAGATTTAAGGGGAGAGGCAATTGAAACCCTAAAAGTTTAGCTTTTTCTCTCCCTCACAGAAAAAGGAAGCTGCCAGCCCCCCCTGGACTTTTTTTCCCCTTCTTCCTCTTCCCCGGTCGGCTTGCCAACAACCATAGACCAGCCTCAATAGCCACCACCCGGACGTGTTGACTTCCAGCCCCATCTCCAGTCACCACACTCCTCTCTCGACTTTCCCCACAGTTTTGCAAAAGAGAAAAAACAGAAGCCATTCCATTCCCCCCTCATCTCCATCTCAGCCGTTCCCCAAGTCCAACCTCGACTCCCCTTCTAATTTTTCCTGTAGCCGTCTCTCTCTCTTCACTCGGTCACCTCCTTTTTCCCTTTCTCGCCGGACGCTCCCTCATCTCACTAGACCTCTCCTCTAACACGGTCTTCGTCGTCAGCAGCAGCATCGCCCACAGACTCAGAACGGTCTGTCTTCTCCCTGCAGCAGCGTCTACCAATCTGCCCTCCAACGACAGCCCCCATACGGCGACGCCCACAAAAACTAGCCGCTGCTCACCTTCCTCCAGCCGCTCACTGATTAGCACTTAAAAGTGCATATTTATCAAGGTTTTATATCATCATTTGGCACTTAAAGTATCAATAACTCCTTAACTAAAGCATGTTTTATAATAACAAGTCTAATACTATAAAATGCCTTAATATATGGTAAATTTTCATCTTAAATGCAGGCCTATCACATAAATCAAAGGATTGATTGATGAGTTCAAGTATGGAAATTGAAAGGACAAAGAAATGGCCAAACTTAGAAAAGAGATGTTGGTGCAGTCCAAACTGGAACATTGTTCGGTAATTGTGTCATATCTCGAGTTCTAGATGTCCAAATGACCTCACATTTTTACACAGATTTAGTAAGAAATAGGTCTACAACTTTCATGTTTTCATCAAGATCTAAGAAAGCTGTTTTCAAGTCCAAATTATAGCAACAACAGAGAAGTCCGAATCTGTCCTGCAGCCCGAACACTGTTTAGTGTTTGACCCATATATGGAGTTCTAGAAGTCCAAATGACCTCACATTTTTACACAGATTTGTTAAGACAATTTTCTGCAACTTTCATGTTTTCAAGTGGACCCAGTTCTGATGCTAACATTTTCGTTTTATTCAGACAAGAAGATAACGATTTTCACAAAGTCAAGAGTTGGCCACCCACTCAACAATTAGTCATCAAATCAATAATTCTGAATTTTGGCCTATAAAAGGAGGCATTTGCCATCTATTCGGGGGCTTGGTTGTTCAGATCAAGTTCATGCTCTTTATTTCTCTCTTTATATTTTTTTGTAATTCTTAAGTTTTGCTTTCATTAATATCTTGTTTATGCTTTTTCTTTCCTTTCCTTTCCTTAGTTAACTTGTATCTTATTTATGTTCTTGTTTTGTTTATTTATGTTTCTCTTCTTCATTATGTTTAGCTAAGGCTATGTTTGTTTCCCGGAAAGCAGTTTCCGGGAAACCATTTTCCAAACTTTCCTGTGTTTGTTTGTCATTAGGAAAGTTGGTCAACGGAAAATACTTTCCAGTCAACGGAAAATACTTTCTAGTCAACGGAAAATACATTCCGGTCAACGGAAAACACTTTCCAGTCAATTTCAATTAAAAAAAAATTTGACTTGGTTTTCAGGAAAGTATTTTCCCTTTAGCTGTGTTTGTTTTCCGGAAAGTGGTTTCCGGGAAATCACTTTCCAAACTTTCTTGTGTTTGTTTGCCAGTAGAAAAGTTAGTCAATGGAAAACACTTTCCAGTAAAAGGAAAGTTTGGCTTGTTTTTCAGGAAAGTGTTTTCCTGAAAAATTTGAGGGGAAAACACTTTCCGGAAGTTGTGAAAAATTTAAAAATATTATTATTTGCTGATTATATCAAATTTGATCCTCAAACTTTTGATTGCTATATATATATATATATTGTTTTGAATATTTATTTTTTAATTTCATCTCTTAAAATTTTATTTTTATATTAACTTTGGTTCTTATTTTTATAATTGCTATTTGCTTTTTCCTTATTATTGTTTTATTGAAATTTTGTATCTATCAAATTTGGTCTTTAATTTTTTTATTGTTACTTATTTTATTTGAAATAATTTATAAAATGTTAATTATTATTATTTTAATTTCTTCATCTTTTTTTATTTTTTTATTTTTTAGATTTGATCTCTATTATTTTGATTATTTTTTATTTTATTTGAGATAATTTATGAAATTATATTTTTTTTTCAATTTCATTCTCATTCAACTTTTTAATTTGTAAGATTTGTTTCTTATTATTTTAATAAACTTGAGAAAAATAAAATATTAATAAGTTATTTTCCAGCTCATTTTCCATGACATAACCAAACGCTGTAAAGTGTTTTCCAACTCATTTTCCATTACACTACCAAACATCGGAAAATACTTTATCGGAATTCACTTTCCAAAAGGAAACTACTTTCCTTTCCTTTTCTTAACTTGTATCTTATTTATATTCTTGTTTTGTTTATTTATGTTTCTCTTCTTCATTATGTTTATCTAAGTTTATTATGTTAAGGTGAAAAGGTTACACTAATGGTGTAAGAATAAGTATGCTGTAAACTCAACATGGACTTTAATGTTTAATATTAACATGTCTTATCTTTTAATCTTACTAATTCTTAATACCTTGCTTGTTAAATAGTTAATCTAGATTTGTGTTGTATAACACTTGGTACAACAAATGCTTGGCACTCTCATAGCCCAACCGTATGGTATTACCTACACCTGTGTTATGAAAGGAACATGATTTGTTGTTAACATCAGTTAACATCATGAATTCCTGACAATATTTAAAAGTTTGGTGTTATGTAAATAAGATAATTAATATGATCATGTTAATAATTTATAATGAGCTATTAATGACAAATCATCCGATTGGAACCTCCTTCGTGTGTGGTTTTCAAATTGAGTAATAAGAGTTTATACTATACTTATTTGAAATACCATTGGTAAATCCTCTAACCTTGACATTTGTTTTTATCATTGTTTAATCCTTACATTAATCTTTCATCTCAAAGTTCTCATTAATTTCTTCATCTTCTTCTTCTTTTATTATTATTATTATTATTAGTACTACTACTACTACTACTACTACTAGTATTATTATTATTATTACTATTACTATTACTATTACTATTATTAGTATTATTATTAGTATTACTATTAATATTATTATTATTATTATTATTATTATTATTATGTTTATATTATATAATATATCTCTTTGATCTTTTCATAAACACAGTATATAGGCTGGAAACCTGTGACCCGATCTTTTAAATCATTCTCAGGTATAACAACGCAACGTACTGAGTATTATTATTATTATTATTATTATTACTATTATTGTTATTATTATTGTTATTATTGTTGTTGTTGTTGTTGTTGTCTTGTTATTTATAATTTATACAATTAATCTCCTTGTGGTTCGACCCCGGTCTTGCCGGGTTATTTATTACTTCGACGCTCCTGCACTTGGGAGAAGATATCAATCTTTTGGTTGTGTCACTCACAAAGACGCCCTGACCTAAGAGCCGTCCGCCACCTGCAAAAGGGAAGAACAAAAAACCAAAAAGAGAAGACTAGAGAGAGTAGATCTGAAAAAAGGAAAAAGAATCGGAAGCTTTGCATGTGTGTTTTTCCCTTTGCAGGTAACGGTGGTTCTCACAGCCAATAGAGAAGGGAAGGGAAGAAGAAAGCAGGACAAATCAAAGCAAAAAAGAAACGAAAAATCGCCAAGCCCGATGCCGCGCAGATTTTTGACGTGCGACACTCCATGTGGAAAATGCATGTAAAAGTTTCTTATCTTTCCAGCTCTTGTTTTTTAATTAACCATTTTACAGGCAACAAAATATTAAAGAGTTAAACAGTTTTTCTCTTTTAAAGTCATTGGGTGTCTGTGTAACACATACTTTGAAAATGCCCTTTGTGTGTTCTTTGAATGGTTAAAATTATTCAGTAGCAAAGCTTTCAACTCTTATTGTAGAGAGGTCAAATGCAGTTGGAATAATCTTAAATAGTGGAAAAGCTTCCAAAAGTGTCATAACTTGGCTTTGGACTTTGATTAGTGGCTGTTCTTGTGTGTGGGGGGGTGGGTGTGTATGTATACCCATTCCATTTATGCTCTTGACCCAAATGTGCTTTGTGTGTTGAATGAACAGGGTGAATGGTGGTTCCAGCTGCGGCACAGTGTAAACCAGGCAGCAGGAACACCAATCTCGAACCCTTCTGTAATTCTGAAGGAGCGGTTGAGAACCCTTGGGGAGACAGCATCTCTTATTACCAGAGCTGTAGTAAACAAGGGAAATCAGACATCCATAAACAGACATCCTGATTTCGAGTTCTTTCTTTCTAGGGGACGATATTCGCTTCCATAGATTTTGAGGTTGCCACTCTCCGGAGTAGTAGTCTCTTATGGTTACCGATCTAGCTCCATCCATGTAGCATATGAGATAAAGCTGCTAACTAGTTCCATCCGTGTAGCATATGCCTCTTGGCATGAATTCCAGTTTCTTCTTAGGAAATCCTGTAGTGCTGATTACTGATCTAGTTGTTTGTTAAACTTGCTGTAAATATTCTAGTTGTTTGTTAAACTTCTGGAAATATTTGTTTCAGTTTTAGTTGAAGTTGTTGAAAGTTTCATGCGTGCCAAGAGTGAGTGAATGGAGTCGCACCCTAGTCCTGAATGGATTTATAAATATGTTAATGAACACATACAAAAAGAACAAATGTATTTGATTAGAGAAAAAAAATGCAGATAAAAATAAACATGTTTTTTTTAAAACAAAATTTTAAGTGAATTTTTGTTATTTTAAAATAAAAAACAGGAACTATCCTAACTATCTCCGTCTTTCCGTCTTTACTGTCAACCGACCACTCATATCGGCATAACTTTCAGCCCATTTGACTTAATTCAGCACAACATAGATAAAATCCATCCACCTTGAGAAAAGAGAAACATATACCAAGAGAATATGAATATGAATATGCCAAGAGAAGTCTGCACAGAAAAGTGCTTTCCTTCTATTATTTTGAGACTAGCATGGAGTTGAGTTGTTTATTTTGTTGGGAGAGAATCTTCGATGATGTCACTTCATTCCCGCTTGATGTACCTGCTCAGGTTATGCATTCAGTTCAGTTGAGACTACACAATGACCAAACTGCTGTTCGAAGCTCAAAACGATCCTTCTTTTAGTGAATTTTGTTGCTGGTGAAGTTCAGTTGTATAGTTTGGCTTTTTTCCTGTTTATGGGTTTGGTAAGTAGCAGGTCATGAGACCTGCTTGATTGCTTCTAGTTGGCTATGAAAATTTAAGCTTATAGGCAATAGGGCTTCTACGATCTCCTAGCAAACTCTTAGATTGATCCAAATTTGGGGAAATATCTTGCATCAATATTACAAAGTTTATTTTTGCATGAATAGATATATATTAAAGCAGGGCAATGTTCTGTAATCTGCAATCATCATAATAGAGCAAAAACAAAACAAAAAGGTTAGGTAAAAGTCGACATGTAAAAGAAGAGTGCTTAATTTTTGCATAACACTTAATTACATTACACAGGTTTCGTGCTCTCTTTCAGGGACACTTCTGGCTAGTAGCTAGCTAGGAATCATGCTGATGGAAATAAGCAAGTTACAATATTTAGACTCCATTCTTCATGTCTTACATTCACTTTGAAGTCGTCTAGACACTACAGGGCAAGAACCTTCTCGTAGGATAGCAGTCCATGCCTTCAAAGAAAATTGGCCTTAGCTTGATTCAATTCAGCTACAACATTGCTAATGTCCATTCTCTCTTTAGGAAACTTTTCTGAGCAAAACACTCCTATCTTGCTGATTGAAATCAAACACTCCACGATTTGATCAGTGCCTTTTCCCTGATCAACTTCTGTCAGAAGTTTCGGGTCCGCGACATCAACTACACGGTCAGGTAATGCCATTTTAACATAACTGTGAAGTTCTAGTCCATCTTTAAACATGCTATCTGTAGGTCTCTTCCCAGTAATCATCTCCAGCAGTAGGATGCCATAGCTGTATACATCCCCGAAAGTTGACACCCCGCTTCCAATGCCATACTCTGCAGTCAGTTTGTTTGAATGGTTAATTAATCAGAGTTGCTTATGACCTTGGAGATAAAATGCTACAGAAAAGTTGTAAATAATGGAATATGTATCCCTCTAGAGTTGTATGTTACCAGGAGCTGCATAGCCGACGGTGCCTTTCAATCCAACAGAGCTTGTCTGACTTGAAGATGACTGACAGGATGCTTCAGAAAGGAACTTTAACAATCCAAAGTCCCCAACATGAGCAGTCATATCTCCATCGAGAAGAACATTACTTGGCTTAAGATCACAATGAACAACAGGCATTTGGCATTGGTTGTGCAAATAGTCGAGCGCATTAGCCACATCAATTGCTATGTTTAACCTCTGAATGAGATTAAGATTTCTTGGCCCATCCAATGTTTGGTTTGGATGCAACCATTCTTCTAGACTTCCATTGATCATGAACTCATAAACAAGAGCTCTAAAATCATCACCTTGAAGATCAACGCCAGCATATGCATATAATACTTTGACAAGATTCCGGTGCCTGATGTTTAGCAAGGCTGCACATTCTCTCATGAAGCTTTTGGAAGCTCCTTCGCGTAGCAAGTTGAATACTTTCACCGCAACAATCACTCCATCAAATGCAAGTACTCCTTTATACACAGACCCAAAACTACCAGCACCAACTAAATTGCCCGAAGAGAATCCATTAGTTGCTTGAAGGAGGTCATTGTAAGCTACTGTTCGGAATGGCATTTCACATGACAACTCGTTTTTTGTTTTTCTGGATGATTTTTTCAAGCAGCACAAAAATAAAAAAGATGTGATGAAGATTAATCCAATAAAGCCACAAGGAATAGCGATTATCAATGCCAGCTTGGTAGAAGACTTTGGCTTTGTTGACTTGGATCTGCAAGTGGGCAGATTCAACTGAAGTATTCCTCCACAAAGATTCTTGTTCCCTGCAATCGAAACCGCACTTGTATTCTCAAAAACACCTTGCATAGGCACCTCACCTTCAAGGTCATTAAATGACAGATCCAAACTCTGCAACAACTTGAAATCTCCCAAAAACTTGGGAATTTGGCCACTCAAGTTGTTGTGAGAGAGATTAAGATCTTGAAGTGCTCTCAAAGATCTCAAAGACTCGGAAATGGGGCCTTGGAAGAGGTTCCCATCCAAAGACAAATGTTCCAAACTCTCGCATCTGGCAAGACTTGAGGGAATTTCCCCTGATAGCCTGTTTTTGGAGATGTCCATGTGTCCAAGATGCTTTAACTTGCCCACTTCAAAAGGAAGGGAACCAGACAGCTGATTTTCAGACAGGACCAAATGCTTTGACAAGGATGAAATGCTAAGGACCTCTTTTGGTATGGGACCACTGAGATGGTTTTGGGAGAGAGACAAGAACAACAAGTTCCTGCAGTTTCCCAGGCTTGGAGGGATGCTTCCCTGTAAACTATTTTGATCCAAATCAATTTGCATCAACGAGGTGATGTTCCCTAAAGAAGAAGGGATGCTCCCTGATAATTTGTTTTCATTAAGATAGAAATCAGCTAAATTTTGTAATTTACCAATAGAATTTGGTATGCTGCCAGTCAAATGATTTATACCCAAGTCTAAAGTATCCAAGCTTATGAGATTTCCAATGCCATCGGGAATGCTTCCTTGGATTTGATTGCTTTCGAATATCATCATCTTGAGCTTTGTTGAGAAGTTGCTAATTATGTCAGGCAGCACCCCTCCAAAATTGTTCCCACCTATAGCCAAAACTTCCAACTTGCTGCTGTTTGAGAGGGTGTAGAGAAAGGACAAATCATCATCCTCACCATTTCCAAGCCCAATTTCTTCCATTGAAAGAATCCTCAAGTTAGGCATGCTTGCTAAAGGGGGAACTTTGCCGGTGAATGCATTGCATGAAAGATAAATCCCAGTAAATTTTGAAGCATTTAAGAGCGTCGCTGGGAGTAGTCCACTTAACCGATTGTTGTGAATGCCAAGAAATTCTAGATTTGGAAGAGTTAGGCCAATGTTTGGAGGAAGTGTACCATGAAATTGGTTATAGGGCAGAGAGAAATAAATGAGAGAAGAAATATTGTATAGGGAGAGAGGGATTGTACCACTCAGATTATTCGAGCCGAGTGAAAAGAAGTTCAATGTTTTCAGTTTCCCAATACTACTGGGAATGTCCCCTTGCAAATGATTCATTGTTCCATCAATTTTAATGATAGATGAAAGATTTTCAAAAGAGAGTGGTATCTTGCCGTCTAGATTGTTCTTTCTAAAAATAAATACCTGCAGCTTTGATAACGATCCAAGTCCGGAAGGAAGGTTGCCGGTAAGATTGTTTCCCTCTAAATTAAGCTTCAGGAGGTTCGAGCAATGAGAAATGTTAGCCGGGATTTCACCACTGAACGAGTTGTTCCCAAGGATCAGTGTCTGTAGCCGAACCAAACGACCTATTTCTTGTGGAATAGCATTGGTGAAACTGTTGTTTTCCAAGCTTAGTAGCCTAAGAAAACTCAAGTTCCCAATGGAGGGGGATAGGCTGCCCACCAGTTGGCTGGAGTGGAGGTCAAGCTCTATGACTCTTTGATGCCGTCTTCCACATGTTACTCCTGACCACTGGCAGAAGTGTAAGGATTCATTCCACGAGCTTAGTTTTGTAGGGGGGTGTGAAATTTGATCCTTGACAGCTAGTAGAGAGAGTTTGTCAATCTCGCTTCCTCCTCTAGCTAACGAGAAGGAGAAAGAGTGTTGAATTATTTGAAAGGAAAGAAACCACAATATGAATGAACTCATGCTTGGAAGCTTCAGTTTCAATGGGTTCTTAGAGATTTAAGCTGAGATCAAATGGCTTGCTGTGATTCTCTATGGATCAAACATTAAATAGGAAAGTAAGGAATATTCCTTACATCCTTAAGATGCTTTCAGACTCAGCGAGAACCTTTTTCAGATTCATCAACCACCATTTGATCCCCACATTGGTTTTAAGTCAACTAAGGTATAAGTGGTTCAAGAAAATTAATGTTCATGAGTTTCCATTTTCACAACCCCTCGAAGACGTTTTCGAACGTCAGACATGATATGGAATAGGGTACAATTTTCAAAGTCGATAAGAAGGTTCCTTGTTGTTTTTTTGTTTTTTTTTTCCCCGCTCTTAAAGACTATTCTTTTTTCATTGTGGAAATTAAAGTCCAACACATCACAGTGTTTCACTCTTAATGTTTTTCTTTAATTTTTACATTTTATTGATTTTAAAATAATATTATCAATTACGCCAATGAATTCATCACTTCACTACAATAGTACATGATGAATCCAGATAATAAAAACTTTTAATGGAAACTTACTACACTACTTGTGTGTTAATTTTAATTTCTTTTAAAAAAAACCTTTTAATGGATTGTAAAATAAAGGCATGTTTCTAAAGTATACTCATCACCGTTCACTTTCCAAGTCAAGATCAACTCATGAGAAAGGATTTGTAAATTCCACAACAACAAATAAAACCTATATAATTACCACTTTTTTTTTTGTTATGTTTTTATAGAATTTTCAATCCGCTCAGTCTTTTAGATATTTATTTAGTCAGTTTTTACTCAATCTTTTATAATTTTTAGATATTTTATATTTATTAGATGTATAATAGTTTTTCCAACACTCTCCTCTATTTACAATCATTTTCTTTTATGTTATCAAGTGATATTATATTTTAAGATATTTTATGAATTGTTGGGTCAGAATGGCCCTCGTTCAAAGTTTTATTCTTAAATTGTTACATCAACCACTTGCATATATGCATCAGGTAAGCAAAATTTGAGTTATTATGTCCTCCTATAAAAAAGAACATTCAGTTTCTTCAAGAGAATCAATGATAGACTTCACATAGCAAAATATGGATTGACAGTAGGTTGTCTAGAAGTTCTAGTAATGAATTCAGAAGGAGTAAGAGTGCCATCAACACGATCACAAACCCTATGGTAGTGAATAATATTTGTGAAAGATTTTTTATAAGAAAGTTAGAGAAGTAAAAAGTTTCTAGGATATATTGTTTTATGTTACTTGATGCAATCATATTATTCTATAGTTTTATCCACATTTGCCTTGTATTTTGCCTATGTTTTATATATAAAATATTTTGATATTCTTTGTTTTATGTTTTGAAGGTATTTTTGGATGAAAGATTCAAAAAGAAGTAAATTGAAGATAATTGACAGATTTAACTTTCGATTGATGTTTTGTGCTAAGCTTGAGCTATAGAGGTTGAAATGAAGTGATTCTAGTGGAATTAAGAATCTAACATCCATACCTTTCTATACCTATATGGAAAGAAAAATAAAAAGAGAAAGAGCATGGAAATCACAGCCTTCAAAGATAAATCTCGCATTCTACCAGTGTTGACCTTCAGCCATTTCGACTTGAATATCTTGTGTTAGAGAAGTCCATTTAATGCAAACTCAATTTTTTTGGATTACTAACTTGAAGATCTATCAGCCAACCAAATTGTAGCAGAAAAAGAGCTCCTATGAGAGAGATATGATTTTTCTAAAATGACTCATAGATTCTGCTAGTAGACAAGTTTTGTGAAGAAAGAAGTTTAATTTACTTCCCAAGCATCCAAACCGACATCCAAGTCTTTATTTAGGAAATTGAACTCCTCTAAGTCAAATGTCAAAGCTTGAAGATTATATGCAAGACTATTTCTCTTTTTTTTTTAGAAAAATAGTTATTGCACTACTTAAATGTAAATTGTCTACTTAGAAAATGACTACTTTATATGAAAGAGGGATTAAGGTTTCCTATCAAATAAAAAGAAAGAGAGAAAAGAAAGGAGTGGTAGCCAAAAGAAAAGAAAAACTCAACCCTTTCCTGAAATCATGTATTTATCTTTTCTCTTGATTATTTTTTCAATAGACATGCAAGGCTAAGTGTTTTTTCTTGGTTGCAAGGACACAAAAACCTTTGGATTTCAAGAACTGTAAGATCTCTTTTACCTTTTATTTTAAGTTTATATGATGTAAGAGCATGTTTGTTTTTCTATGCTTATTTCCTATGATTGTTTAGCTTGATTGCTAAAGCGAACTCTAAGTTATTATTCTAACCAATCTATTGCTAAGTTTGCTATCAAAACAGGATGTTGTGATTATAAACTTGTGATGCAACTGAGTTTAATAATTGTGGCAGATTTATGTTATTAATCTTAGAGAAAAATTCGATCAAATTGAACATGTACTGAAGACACTTATGTTGTCTAGATTTATCATCATATCTAGTTCTTAAGGCTACCATTGTATTAAATTACTAGTGCATACATTATGGCTGTTTAATTGTTAGGGTTAGTTAAATTGTGGATCAATTAACTAGCTGATGTTATGAAAAGATAAATATTTAGAATATAAGTTGACGTATCATTTCAATGATCAGTTCTGATTTTTGTAGGATGATATTTACTTGAGACCAAGGTTTTTCTCTTGATAAGTTTCAGATTTATTTAATTTAGCTTGATTGTTTTATTCTTTTTTTCATTGCATAGCCTAGATAACTTCAACCCCCCCCTAATTTCATATCATTCAGCATAAGAACTTGACTAAACCTTTCCCATGGGATTGACCCCTTACTTACTTTATACTATCTTGTTTATTTAAGCTAGGGTAATTAATTTGTGTGACCACAACATCACAACATTACTTACACTAGATATTGTATGTGGTGTATGTTTGGAAAAGGATGGTGCGAAAATCATGGAGGTAGGAATGGATGTGAATAAAGCAGTAGTGAGAAAGAAAGATTTAGTTGAGATAGAAGATAAAAAAGTTGTTGTTTTATGACAGAATAAAGACTTAAAAATATAAAGAAAACCAGCAAATATAAAGGGTATTGATAACTAATTGCAAAAAAATAATGACATGAATTAACAGAATAAGAGCTGTTCAACAGCAGCTTTATTTGAAACTAATTTCCTAACTTTTTGGAGCTAATCTTGACTCAATCTTTTCAGCTTTAAAGACCACTTCTTTAGCAACAAATGAGGTAATCTTTAACACTTTTCCTTGCTTTTTTTGCTGCAGACTCCTATTTTGCTTCTCAAGATTTCAAACCTTGTTTTAGATAAGAACTTTGTAAACATATCAGCAGGCTAGTCTTCTGTCTTGCAATAAACAAGTTGAACTTTTTCATTTTTCTAAACTTCTCTCAAAAAATAGAACTTGATCTAGAAATGCTTTGTTCTGCCATGAAAAATTGGATTATTTGATCTTGCTATTGCAGCCTGATTATCAACATAAACCTTCATAGCATCTCTTTGCTCCATATCTAAATCTGCTAACATTTTTCTAAGCCATAAGGCTTGATTTGCAGTTGAAGTTGCTACAACCTACTCAGCTTTTGCAATTGAATGAGCAATAATTTCTTGCTTTTTAAAGCACCAAGAGAAAATTCCTTATCCAAAACTAAAGCAATATCTTGAAGTGCTTTTCATGTCATCAAACCTGTCAGCCCAGTCACTATCTGCATATCCTTATAACTCAAAATTTTCAATACAATTGAACTAAATGCTAAGATTTAATGTACCTTTGATATATCTCACTATTCTTTTTGCAGCCTTGAAGTGAATTTCACTTGCACAATGCATGAATCTTGATAATAAGCTCACATAATGCATGATGTCAGGTCTTGTAGCTGTGATATACATCAAACATCCAATTAGACTTCTGTAAACTCTTTCTTCTACTTTGTCAGCTCCATCTTCTTTACAGAACTTTTCCTTCAAATTCATTGGCGTGTTCTTAGATTTGCATTCTTCCATATTGAATTTCCTTAGAATCTCTTTGGCATACTTTTATTGGCCAATGAAGATCCCATGTTGATTTTGTTGCACCTCCATGCCAAGAAAGTAGGACATTTCACTTAGGTTTGTCATTTCAAAGACCTTCATCATTTTTGCTATGAATTGGTTTACCATTCTTGGATTGTTTCCTATTATAGAACATCATCAACATAGAGTGAAACAGAAATTAAATCAAAGTTTGAGTTTCTGATGTATAAAGTTGATTCACTCAAACTTTTCTTGAAGTCGAGATTGAGTAAATGCTCATCAATCCTACTAGAACAGGTTCTTGAAGCTTGTTTTAATCCATATATGGCTTTCTTCAGTAAGTAAACCTTATCTTATTCTCCCTCAACAACAAATCCTTTAGGCTGTTCCATAAAAATCTCCTCCTGGAAATAGGCATTTAGAGATGCTGATTTCAAGTCAAGTTAAAATGTTTTCCAACCTTTTTGTGCTGCAACAGCTAGTATCATTCTTATGGTGTCTAGTCGTGCTACTGGTGCAAAGGTCTCTGAAAAATATACGCCAAATATTTATGCATAACCTTTAACTACCAATCTGGCTTTGTGTTTGTTGATGGTGCCATCTGGATTAAGTTTTGTTCTGTATACTCATTTGACACCAATAGGCTTTTTATGGCTTGTCATATCCACCAGTTCCCATGTCTAATTCTTCTCAATCATCCTTAGCTTTTCTTTCATTGCATCAATCCATTTTGGATCCTTTTTAGCCTTCTCAAATTCTACAGGCTCTAACACAACTACGTTGCAACTTTGATACATGTCATCAAGCGATCTAGTTCCTTTGATAGGTGCTTCATCAACATAATCACCAAGGTGCACAATCTCCTTACTTCGACTACTTTCTGCATCTTTAAAATTCTTCTTCTTTGTTTCAATGAACTTGATGTCTCTGCTGACTATCACCTTTTTTGTTTGAGGCTAATACACTCTGTAGCCTTTTGTAACATTGCTATAACCAACAAAAAAGCGAGCTTCAGCCTTTCTATCAAGTTTATCTCTGTTTACTTGAGGAACATAAGTGAAACATAAGCATCCAAAAATCTTTAAATTTTGGAGTGAGGGTTTATAACCATGCTAGACTTCATATGGAGTCGTGTTTTGTAAAGCTTTTATTGACAATCTATTCAACACAAAAAATTTAGTGTTCACCGCTTCTGCCTAGAACTGCTTGGGATAATCTTTCTTAAATAACAGACACCTTGCCATCTCTATGATTTTTCTATTTTTTCTTTCACTCACACCATTTTGTTGAGGAGTGTAAGGCACTGTATTTTGATGTTCAATTCCTGCATCTTGACAAAACTTGGCAAACTTGTCTAAGGTATATTCTGTGCTATTATTAGATCTTATCACTCGAATTTTGTGACCACTTAGATTTTCAATCCAGTTTTTAAACTTCAAAAAAACATTTTCTATGTCAAACTTAAACTTTAGGAAATAGACTCAGCACAGTCTTGTGTAATCATCAATGAAAGCAATATAATACGTGCTTATGTTTAAAGATATTGTCTTCAAAGGTTCAGCAACATTGGTATGAATGAGTTGAAGCTTTTTTATTGCTCTCCAAGCCTTGTTATGAGAAAATAGAAGTCTGTTTTGCTTGCCATATTGACAAGAAGCACAAACTAAGATTTCTTCTTCTAGGTTTGGCATTCCCTACACCATCTTCTTTTTCTGTATATGCATCAATGTTGCTTGATGGAAATACCCCAGCCTTTTGTGCCATAATGTTTTCTGATTTGCTATGCTTGGAAATGCAACTGACTCCTCTTCCATCCAATCTAGTGAAAAAATTTTCCCTTTCATCTTTATAGTGAATATTCTAATCTAGTAGGATCAGAAATTAAGTAATATTTATCTTTGAACATTACTACGTATCCTTTTTCAATAAGTTGTCCGACACTCAATAGATTCTGATCAATTTTAGGTATAAAAAGAACATCTAAAATGTGTTTTATACCTGAATTTCCTTCAATAGCAACATTGCCTTTTCCTTTGACAAGAATATATTCTCTATTACCAATTCTAGCTTTAGAAAAGCTTGATTTGTCAAGTTGTATGAAAAAGCTTTCATCATTAGTCATATGGTTTGTTCAACCCTGCACTATCAATGAGCTAGAAATCACTAGCCTACTTATTAGCAAAGTAAGTAGCCTCAAACAACTGCTCTTCTTGTTGTTGATCAACAACTTGTGCTTCTCCTTCTTGCTGGTGAGTCTTTCTTTAGAAAATCTTCTCCATGTATCCCAATTGATTACATTTCCTGCATCTCACATTAGGTCTCCACCAATAATATTTTTGGAAGTAATTTGTTTTCTTACAGTGTTGACAAAGAGGAAAGTTTCCGGTTCTTTTATTGTTGCTACCATCACCTTTATAGTTTTTCTTGTATATTTTTTTAGGCCTTTGTCACCTTCCTAGACTTGCATTTTAGCTTGAGAAGCTCCTTCCATGAACTCCTCTTGCCTTATCACCCTTCTTTGTTCTTGTGCCTGTAATGCATTTAACAGTTCTGCCAGAGAAATTCTTAACAAATTTTTATATTCTTCTAATGAAGATATTTTTGACTCGAACCTTTCAGGTAAGGTTACAAGTATTTTTTCTACAACCCTTTTATAAAAAAGGTCTTCGCCCAATAGTCTTACTTTGTTGACTTTTGAAAGTAATCTGTCAAAGAATTCTCTAATTGTTTCTGATTCCTTCATCTTTTGCATCTCAAACTTCCTTCTCAAATTCAAGACTTGCATCTGGATTGTTCTCTCATTTTCGTGGAATTCCTTTTTAAGATAATTCCAAAGTTGCTTAGTCGTATCAAGTGCAATGATTCTAGGAAATATTGCTTCAGAAACAATAATTAAAGTAAAGACATGTTTTAGCTTTGAACTTCTTGGCTCTTTCCTCACAATGATTTCTGATTTGCGCTAGAGTAGGATCTGCAGGAAGTGGTTGTGGATCATGTTCTTGTTCTACAACATCCCAAAAATCATAGGCTTGTAAGTGTGTTTTCATTCATACAACCCAAATCTGATAGATTTCACTACTAAACACTAGTGGTGGTGCAAGAGAATAAATGTTTGATTCCATTGAGAAAAAATAATAGAAGGTTCAAGTGTTTTTATTTTTGGTGGAAAAGGGTTCCTCACAGGTTACTTTCTTCACTGAAGTTGGTCCCTAAAGATCAATATTGCTCTGATACCAATTTGTTGTTTTACAACATAATAGAGACTAAAAAATATAAAGAAAACCAGCAAATATAAAGGGTTGTAATGTTACTGCATAACATAATTCTTTTATTGATTGAATCACTTTTCTATACAAGAGTATTGATAACTAATTCTATTCAACAACAACATTATTTGCTACTAATTTCCTAACTTTTTGAAGATAATCTGGACTCAATCTTTTCAACTTCAAAGACCAATTTCTTTAGCAGCAAATGAGTTAATCTTCAACAAAGACAGTTAGTGAGTCGAGAAGTTACGGTGGCCTTCATGTCTTAAAAAAGAATTAAATCTAGATTACTTTTAAAAAACTTGAAGTTTTATGATGAACGTTTCATTCTCAAAATGTAACATCAACCACTTGCATATGCATGCTATATTCAGATTTCAAGTCTATGTCACTAAAAAATTTGGCTCCTTCGAATTATGACAATTAATTGGGAGGGACTAATTAGCCGGTTCATGAGCAAACCTGTGGTGGAAAAGTAAGTTAGACCCCGCAATGATGTGAATCCATGAAAATGAAGGGATAGCCTATTGTAGACGTTTTAATAAGGTACTTCATAAATATAAAGATAAAATAAATAATCATTTTTCTCAAGCCGTCAAAAGTGAAGATTTTTAAATTTTTTATGATTTTCTCTCTCTGTTTTCTTTGTCCTCTTATCGTCTACCCAGGTCAATAAAGTAACTATCTCTAGTTACTTATCGCACGTCGGAAAATCCACGCGGCATCGGGCTAGCGATCTTTTTGTTTCTTGTTTTACTTGATTTGGTTCGTTGGAGTCGCCACTTAGTATTTAATTGAGTCGCCACTTAGTATAAATCAGTTATTAATTACCAGAATATATGTAGATACATGTTCTTACATTTTCATGGAAAATACAACATGATTTTTATCTATCCTTTAGATATTTGTGCATATAAATTAAAACATTAAATTCATTTTTTTTATTCAATACATAACAAAAAAAAAACACACACACACACACAACTCTTTTTCTATTATTATTTGTTTTTTCTTCTCTTCTCTTTTCTTTTCTTTTCTTTTACATCCACACTTCAAAATACAAACTCAAAACAAATAAACAAAAATTACATTAAAATTACAATAACAGCCCCAAAAATATCTAGAATTTACAAGTAACACCTTCTGCATGCCGGAACAGTGTCGGGCAGACCTTCGGAGCGGCAAGACAGTGGTGGCGCGTCTGCTCCACGCGCCGCCACCACCGCCACTAGCAGCGCGTGGGTTCACACGCCGCCGCCAGAAACACCGAAAAAGCAGGGGTCTGTCACAACTTGCTCCCCTCTTCGCTTTCCTGCCAGCGGTGAGGATCACCGCCTCCTGTAACAAGAGAAAAATGCACAAACAGTTGATTTTAATTTTATTTTCTCATTCTCAGATCTAGTTCTGTCACCTCTTCAGATCCATCTTAGTTCTGTTTTCTCTCTTCCTCCAGTGCTGGATTTAGCGGTTGTTGTCCGTGGTTGTTGAAGCTCCGGTGGAGAGGGGGTGGCTGTCCGGTTAGTGGGGGAGATCGCTGTTGCGATGTCGCGGTCGCACAAATTAATTACCCTAGCTTAAAACACACAAGATAGTATAGAGCAAGCAAGGGGTCGATCCCACGAGGAAGTTTGAAGTTAGATTTTTATGTTGTACGTTATGTAATTGGGGGGGATTGATTTGAAATGATTTAAACTATGGCAGAAATTAAACTAGCAAACAAAATCAATTGAAACTGAAATATATCAAGAAAACAAACCTTGGTTGCAAGCACACATCCACCAACGGAAATTAGAACCGATCCTTGAAACGAAACTCCAGTTTATATTATGAATTTTATCTTTTCTTAATAGTGGTTAATTAACGGATCCGCCGTATAACTAGCCCTAACCAACAAACAATCACAGTGTCCGCACTAATGATTTAATCCAATGGCAGCCTTAAGATCCAGATAAATTCATTAATCTTAACAACCAAGTTGTCAATTTGTGTTGCTATGATCGAATGTTCTCCCTAAGTTTAATAACGTAGTTCCGCTACAATTATCAAGCTTAGTTGCTTCACAAGTTTATATACCACAACTCCGGTTTTGATATCAAACTTAGCAATAGATTGTTCACAATAATAACTTAGAGTCCGCTCTAGCAATTAAGATAAACAATCATAGGAAATATGCATAGGAAAACAAACATACTCATTCATAACATAAACTGAAAATAAAAGGAAGAATAAATCTTACGGTTCTTGAAATCCGAAGGTTTGTTGTGTCCTTGCAACCAAGAAAACGAGCTTAGCCTTGCATACCTATTGAACAACTACTCCTAAAGATGAAAGAATACATAATTTCTGATTTGTAGAGAGGAGAGTTTGTGTTTCTTCCTTCTTCTTCTTCTTCTTCTTCTTTTCTACCTCCTTCTACTCACCCTCTATTTATACACAAATTGTAAGTAAGAAAATATCAAAGCTCAAGTGTGAACATCAATAGATGGTGGTAGTGTGAAGGCTGCTGGCTGCTGGCTGCTGGCTGCTGGCTGCTGGCTGCTGGGTTGAGGTTGGTGGCTGCCATGAGGTTGGTGGCTGCCTTCCTTGAGGTTGGTGGCTGCCTTCCTTGACCTTCTAGAATATTTACTAGAGGAGCTAAATTGCTGGTCGGTTTGGATGCTTCTGGATGAAATTTTGATTCGTTTCTTCACGCAACCTGCTTGCTGGCAGAATTCAGCTGTCATCTTTGAAAAATCATATCTCCCTCATATGACATCGTTTTTGGCTGAAATTTGGAGCGTTTATAGATCTTTGAGTAAGGAATCCAACAAAATTTAGTTTGCATCCATTGGACTTCTGAAGCTCCAGATATTGAATTTTGAATGGGCAAAGGTCAACATTGGCAGACTGCGAGATTTGACTTTGAAGGATGTGATTTCCATGATCTTTCTCTTTTTATTTTTCTTGCATTACATTTCCAAAAAGGTATGGATGTTAAATTTTTAATGCCACTGGAATCACTTCATTTCGATCTCTGGAACTCACGCTCTGCACAAAATACCGACTGAACGTCAAATCTGCCAATTACCTCCAATTTACTCCTTTTTGCATCTTTCATCCAAAAATGCCTTCAAAACATAAAACAAAGAATATCAAGGCATTTTATATAAATAACATATGCAAAACACTAGTTAAATGCGGGTGAAACTATCGAATAATATGGTTACATCAAATACCCCCACACTTAGCTCTTGCTCGTCCTCGAGAAAGGATAAATAAAATTAAATTGAAAATAACTATGATCAATTTCTTAATCTCCCATCAATGTCTAAGAGTACAAGCATTATAAACAAGAATACAATCATGAAGGATAAATAATATAATTCTCATGAATTTATTTACATGCAAACTTCAAAACTCAATCAATCGTCTGGATTTAAATGAAATCTATGCCATGCCAAAGTGATAGGTCCTCTCATTGATATACACTCCAACACTCATGTGTTTAGGGTTTATGTGTTTAAATCTCTCAAATTCAATCAAAGAGTATGTTCTACCATAAGCTTGCTTTTCAATCTCATCTCCATTAGCAACTTATTACAAGTATTACATGAATCAAAAGGTCTTATTTTCCGGTTGTAATAGGGCTGAGGTTAAGGTGAGGTAAAAGAAAGTAAAAGGAAAGGTTCAAACCAAAGAAAGTAGAGCATTTTGAAAAATGATACTTCAAACAAGATATTCCATCAAAGCTCATAAATTTTTCATCTTTAATCACAAATGCTTAACTCCTTTTGATTTCAAGCTCTTTCAACATAAAACCTTAAGAACATAAAGGAATACTTTTTTTTTCTTTTTTTCTTTTTCTTTTTTTTTTCTTTGGCAACTTTGCCCATTTTTTTCATCAAGCATCACTTCTTTCTTTTCATATAATTTCCAACCATAATTCCATTAAATATTACAAGTATATGCTCTACTAATCCTTGGCCAGGGGAAAAGAAAAAACATATATAAAGTTAAGGCTTATACATGGATAAAGCAAAAAAAGATAACCAAGCTCAAAACGGGTTCACTAAGGATAATATGCTTTAGGTTGGCTTTTTGGCTTGAGGGGTTAAAATTCCTAATGCCTTTATCATCTTCATGTATATTTGTAATGGGATATAATCTCAATAAGATATGAAGCAAGTTCTAGAGATACTTATCATTGAAAGAATGCACACTCAAAGAATATAATGTTGAAGGCTCAAAAGCTTGCATTTGTATAACACTATAAAGTCAACATGGCATATTCTCAAAGTCAATCCCTAAACCAATTAAACCTTAAAATTTGCATGCATACTCCTTCATTTGATTTATATCTTCATCTATCTCAATTAATTCTCATACATAATACTCATATTCTCAAAAACCAATGGGAGTTAAAAAGATCAAAATTTGTGTTTTTTTTTTTTTTTTTAAGAACAACAAAGAAAATTAAAATAAGAAAACCAAAATTCTCTCAATACCCCCACACTTAAAACACAACATTGTCCTCAATGTTGAAATAAAAGCAAAGGAACATAAGAGAATGACAAAGATAAAGTAAAATACGAAAAATAAAAGATAAGGAAAAAGAAAGCAAATCTGATTGTTTTTTCTTTTTGTGCTGGGTTGCCTCCCAGTAAGCGCTTTTGTTTTATGTCATTGGCTCGACATATTGCATGCTCATTCTTCATAGATTGGTTCAGCTAACTCTGCAGAAGCGGTGAGTTCTGCCGTCCAACCTTCATAGAAAGGTTTCAAACGATGCCCATTGACTTTGAGTATGTTGTTAGTTTCTAAACTTGTAATTTCAACTGCACCATAAGGAAAAACATTAGAAACAACAAATGGTCCAATCCAATGAGAGCTTAACTTTCCAGGAAAAAGTTTCAAACGCGAATGATAAAGAAGGACTTTGTCTCCAACATGAAACTCCTTTCTTGTAAGCATTCGGTCATGAAGATTCTTAGTCTTTTCTTTGTAAATCCTTGCATTCTCGTAAGCATCATTTTGAATCTCTTCCACCGTAATTCCAATCTTTTTAGGCACCAAAAGGATAGGCGCCACCCATTCACTATCCGTGATGGGGTAAATGACTCCTGCATCATGAAGGACAATTTGCAAAGCTTGCAAATCCAATGTTGATTCATGCATGTTTTGGGGAACACATATATGCCTTTCCATCTCTTCTATCTTGGTAAAATCATAGTCATTGCTCAAAGCCATGCTTAATCCATACTCATCATCAAAATCACAAACTGGCTGCACACACTTATCAACTTGGTCATAACATGTGATAGAATAAACATTGCTATAAGGATATGTCATTGCATCATGAAAATTAAATTCAATTTTTTCATCTCCTACCTCCATAGACAAGGTATCCTTACCACAATCAATCTTTGTGTTGGCAGTTTTCAAGAATGGTCTCCCAAACAATATAGGAGTGCTGGTTGATGAATCACAAGAATCATGTTCCATATCAAGAACATAAAAGTCACATGGAATAACCAAACTATCAATCTTGACTAGGACATCTTCTATCACACCAAGTGGGTAAACAAAACTACGATCCGCAAGTTGCATTACAATACTAGTTTTATTCAAAGGCTCTAGACTAAGAGAATCATAAACATGTTTAGGCATAACACTAATGGATGCACCTAAATCGCATAAAGCTCTTTTAAAACTAGCATTACCAATAACACATGGGATAGTAAACGCACCTGGGTCTTTTTGTTTCAAAGGCAGATTCTTTTGAACAACAGCAGATACAACTTCACCCATACTTACCGTTTCATGACCTTTCAGTTTGAAAGCTCTCTTGGTAGTACACAACTCCTTCAAGAATTTGGCATACTTGGGAATTTGCTTGATAGCATCAAGCAAAGGAATGTTCAGTTCCACTTTCTTGAAAACCTCTAAAATCTCTTTTTCTTTGTCCTCTTTCTTTGACTTAGAAGAACTCACGGGAAAGGGTGGAATTGTTTTAAAACTGGAATTCATTGAGTGAGGATTTACCTTTGGAGTGTTGGTCTTTGTTTCAGTTTGTGGAGGAGGAGGATGATGTTCCTTCTTTGTACTTAATTCAGTTTCTATCTCTTCTTCTTCCTCCATCTCAATTTGTTTTGACCTTTTCTCTTCAAGTTCTTTCCCACTTCGCAGCATGATTGCACTAACATTCTCTATTGGATTTAATGCTTGGGAGGGCAACTTTCCATTCATTTGTGCTTCCAATTTTCCCACACTTAAAGCTACTTGCCCCATTTGCTTTTCCAAGTTGTGAATACTTGACCTTGTTTCCTGTTGAAAAGACATGACATTTTGTTGCAAAGTAACAGTATTAGAAGCCAAAGTTTTCATCATCTCACGAAGATCATCATTGGATGACGATTGTCTTGCTTGATAATTCTGTTGGGGTTGAAATCCATTGGGATGGAATTGTTGGCCTTGATTGCCTTGTTGAGGTTGGTTCCCATATCGTAGGTTAGGATGATCTCTCCATCCAGGATTGTACGTGTGGGAAAAAGGATCATACTTACGCTGAGGTTGTCCGTTGAATGCTCCATCTATTGCATGAGCTTGTTCAATGTAATCTTCTTGCATTGTTGGGCACATATTCGAAGCATGTCCTTGTGAGGAGCATATGCTACAAACTTTCACCTGCTGCACATTTCCACAAGCCAAAGAACGCACAAGAGAAGTAAGATCATTAACTTTATTTTCAAGGTTAGAAATACTTACCTCATTTACTCGTTTGTTGGAGAAGTCTCCACGAGTGCCAAACTGTTTTGAGTTGGCTGCCATGTTTGAGATCAATTGGCGTGCAACCTCGGGTGTCTTATCCACCAATGCGCCTCCACTTGCAGCATCAATGATACTACGGTCAGTAGGCATCAATCCTTCATAGAAATATTGAATGAGTAGCTGATCGGGTATTTGATGATGAGGGCATTGAATACACAATTGCTCAAATCTTTCCCAATACTCTGAAAGTGTCTCTCCATGAGATTGCCGAATCCCACATATTTCTTTCCTTATGTTGGCAACTCGAGATGCTGGGAAATACTTCTCAAGGAAAATCTTCTTCATGGCATTCCAAGTTCCAATAGATCCTGGGAGAATAGAGAAAAGCCATGCCTTTGCTGCCCCTTTTAAAGAGAAAGGGAAAGCTTTCAACTTAACTTGTTCTTCATCAACTCCATTCGGTTTCATGCCAACACAAACCATATGGAACTCCTTGAGATGAGTATGAGGATCTTCTCCTGCAAGACCATTGAATGTTGGTAACAAATGTATAAAACCAGATTTGAGCTCAAAGTTTATATTATTGTCAATGTTTATGCACAATGGTTGATTTTCCATGTTAGGAGCAGCAAGCTCCTTGAGTGTTTGTTGTCGTGCAACCGCCATGGTGTTGAGGTGAACTTCCTTTCTTAACCTGCGTAAAGTGCTTTCTATTTCAAGATCAACCTGCACTAGACTCTGATTAGTAGAACGGGTTACTGGCATCAATCGCTAAGAAAACTCAAAAGAAAACAACCACACAAGAGATAAAAAAAAAAAAATGCAAATTATATGAAAATCCTATGCTAAAAAAAACTAAAACTACCTAAAAACCTTAGAAAACAGTGGAATTTGGCCTCGATAGGGTGGGGCTAGTGGTATACCACTAGTCTTGTTCAGAACGTCGTTTCACTTCAGAAAATGAAGGTTAGAAACCTAATTCCACAAACAATTCTGTCTTCAACAGTACCGCTGCGGCAAGTGAACAGTAACACCGCAAGCAAAAATTCTGTTTTTTTTTTTTTTTTTTTTTTTCAGAAATGTAAATAACAATCACAGAAACTAAAAATAACAGTACAAGCACAAGAATCAACTAAAATTACCTCCCCGGCAACGGCGCCAAAATTTGTTGCGATGTCGCGGTCGCACAAATTAATTACCCTAGCTTAAAACACACAAGATAGTATAGAGCAAGCAAGGGGTCGATCCCACGAGGAAGTTTGAAGTTAGATTTTTATGTTGTACGTTATGTAATTGGGGGGGATTGATTTGAAATGATTTAAACTATGGCAGAAATTAAACTAGCAAACAAAATCAATTGAAACTGAAATATATCAAGAAAACAAACCTTGGTTGCAAGCACACATCCACCAACGGAAATTAGAACCGATCCTTGAAACGAAACTCCAGTTTATATTATGAATTTTATCTTTTCTTAATAGTGGTTAATTAACGGATCCGCCGTATAACTAGCCCTAACCAACAAACAATCACAGTGTCCGCACTAATGATTTAATCCAATGGCAGCCTTAAGATCCAGATAAATTCATTAATCTTAACAACCAAGTTGTCAATTTGTGTTGCTATGATCGAATGTTCTCCCTAAGTTTAATAACGTAGTTCCGCTACAATTATCAAGCTTAGTTGCTTCACAAGTTTATATACCACAACTCCGGTTTTGATATCAAACTTAGCAATAGATTGTTCACAATAATAACTTAGAGTCCGCTCTAGCAATTAAGATAAACAATCATAGGAAATATGCATAGGAAAACAAACATACTCATTCATAACATAAACTGAAAATAAAAGGAAGAATAAATCTTACGGTTCTTGAAATCCGAAGGTTTGTTGTGTCCTTGCAACCAAGAAAACGAGCTTAGCCTTGCATACCTATTGAACAACTACTCCTAAAGATGAAAGAATACATAATTTCTGATTTGTAGAGAGGAGAGTTTGTGTTTCTTCCTTCTTCTTCTTCTTCTTCTTCTTTTCTACCTCCTTCTACTCACCCTCTATTTATACACAAATTGTAAGTAAGAAAATATCAAAGCTCAAGTGTGAACATCAATAGATGGTGGTAGTGTGAAGGCTGCTGGCTGCTGGCTGCTGGCTGCTGGCTGCTGGCTGCTGGGTTGAGGTTGGTGGCTGCCATGAGGTTGGTGGCTGCCTTCCTTGAGGTTGGTGGCTGCCTTCCTTGACCTTCTAGAATATTTACTAGAGGAGCTAAATTGCTGGTCGGTTTGGATGCTTCTGGATGAAATTTTGATTCGTTTCTTCACGCAACCTGCTTGCTGGCAGAATTCAGCTGTCATCTTTGAAAAATCATATCTCCCTCATATGACATCGTTTTTGGCTGAAATTTGGAGCGTTTATAGATCTTTGAGTAAGGAATCCAACAAAATTTAGTTTGCATCCATTGGACTTCTGAAGCTCCAGATATTGAATTTTGAATGGGCAAAGGTCAACATTGGCAGACTGCGAGATTTGACTTTGAAGGATGTGATTTCCATGATCTTTCTCTTTTTATTTTTCTTGCATTACATTTCCAAAAAGGTATGGATGTTAAATTTTTAATGCCACTGGAATCACTTCATTTCGATCTCTGGAACTCACGCTCTGCACAAAATACCGACTGAACGTCAAATCTGCCAATTACCTCCAATTTACTCCTTTTTGCATCTTTCATCCAAAAATGCCTTCAAAACATAAAACAAAGAATATCAAGGCATTTTATATAAATAACATATGCAAAACACTAGTTAAATGCGGGTGAAACTATCGAATAATATGGTTACATCAATCGCATGCTGCTGTGTGGCTTGGTGGAGGCCGGTTCTATAGAGTTGCTTCTCCGTTGTTGTTGGTAGCCGGCCGAGGGAGTGTGGACGGCGCTATTGGCTCTGTGGGGAGGAGATGCCGCTGCTAGAAGTTTGGGGTTCGGTGGGGCAGGTCTGGCCGCAGGTCTGGTGAGGTGAGGGAGTGGCCGGCTGGAGAGGGAAAAAGGAGGCGACCTTGAGAGAGGGAGAACCGACTGAGGGGGCAGCTGTGAAATGGCAGAGGGGGAAGGTCTCTCTGCAAGCAAGGGGGTGGCGGCTGATTTGGCCAAGGAAAGGGGAGGCGGCTCTGGTTTGTTTTGGCATAGAAGACCGGAGGAAGAGGGAGAAGAAGATGGAAATGAGGGCTGTGTGTTGATGACCGGGCTGTGGGAGAAGGAAGGAAAATGAGTGATGGTTTTAGGGGAGGTGGAAACAGTGGGTCTTGTCTGTGAAGGGGAGGCTGGTCTGGTTTGTCTTGACAAAAATGGAGATGGGAAACCGTGGGGGGAGGAATGGCTCAGGGAGGAAACTCTGCAGCAAATAGGGGGTGTTGGCCGGGTCTGTCTCTGTTTGGATGGGGGGTGAGCGGCGGCTGCTCCTGGGTGAGGGAGAAGAAAGCTTAAGTTTTTTAGGGTTTTTTGTTTTTGTGTTGCCTCCCCCTCAAAATCTCAAAATTACCCCCCCTTTGTGTGTATTTAAAAGCTGTTATATATAGGCAAAATCTTGTTTGGACCTCAAAATTGGTCCCTCAACTTTCATTTTTTTTCTAAATTTGATTTTTCTTATTTTTTTGTATTTTTGAAAACAAGTAATATCAACGTCGACTCAAAGGAGAAAATTAATGATTTTAAAAATGACGCATGAAAAGTCGAACGCGTTCCAAAAACCTTTGAAAATTTAAATTCTTTTTTAGACGACGTTGAAAATGCTAAAAACAACTTAAATATATTAAAAACATATTTTTTTGGATTTTCGTTGTTTCCTGCTATTTTTGAATTTTCTGAAAATTTTATCCAAAAGGTGGGTCAAAAATTGGGTAACAACAGATGCCCCTTCTTTACAATGCTGACGAAGCAAAACTCCTTAATATTTTGCACAATAAGCTTTGTAAAGAAAACAAAAGGAAAATGATTTCATTATCTTGGGCAACCTGCCCACACACTCACAGTGGTCTATTTTTAGGGGCGACCGCCCCACACATACTCAAAGTGGTCTATTTTCAGGGGCGACCGACCTACACACTCACACTAGTCTATCTGCATGGGCGACCTGCCCTCATGTACTCAAAGTGGTCTCCTTTCAGAGGCGACTGACCCACACACTCACACTGGTCTATTTTCACGGGCGACCTGCCCACACATACTCAAAGTGGTCTATTTTCAGGGGCGATCGGCCCACACTCTTACACTGGTTTATTTTCACGAGCGACCTGCCCATCATGTACTCAAAGTGGTCTATTTTCAGGGGCGACTGACCCACATACTCACACTGGTCTATTTTCACGGGCGACCTGCCCATACCTACTCACTTTGGTCTATTTTCAGGGGCGACCCGTCCACACACTCACACTGGTCTATTTTCATGGGTGACCTGCCCTTTTGATTCGGTTTACCTGAGATCCCATCTGGCAATCTAACAAGAACAAAAGTCGGTGTGTAGCTCGGTTAACCTGAAATCCCATCTAGCAATTCCTTTTAACTAAAGCTAAATTCTGCATGGATAGGCTAAACTAAAATCCCTTCGCTGATCCCCTTTAACCAGAACCAAAATCATGTGTTTGGTTAAGCTAAACTGAGATCCCTTCACTGATCCCCTTTAACTAGAACCAAAATCCTTTGTAGTTGGGTTGAACTGAGATTCCTTCGCTGATCCCCTTCAACCAAAACATAAATCCTTTGTAGTTAGGCTAAACTGAGATCCCTTCGTCAATCCCCTTAAACCATAACCAAAGTCTCTTCGTGGCTAGGCTAAACTAAGATCCCTTCGCCGATCCCCTTTAACCAGAGCCAAAATCTTTGTGGTTGGGCTGAACTGAGATCCCTTCGCCGATCCCCTTTAACTAGAACCAAAATCTATGTGGTTGGGCTAAACTGAGATCCCTTCGCCGATCCCCTTCAACCAGAACCGAAATCCTTTGTAGTTAGGCTAAACTGAGATTCCTTCGCCGATCCCCTTTAAGCATAACCAGAGTCTGTGTATGGTTAAGCTAAACTGAGACCCCTTCGCCGATCCCCTTTAACTAGAACCAAAATCTGTGTGGTTAGGCTGAACTAAGATCCTTCACCGATTCCCTTCAACCAGAACCAAAATCCTTTGTAGTTAGGCTAAACTGAGATCCCTTCACTGATCCCCTTTAACCAGAGCCAAAATCTGTGTGGTTAGGCTGAACTGAGATCCCTTCGTCGATCTCCTTCGACCAGAACCAAAGTCTGTGTATGGTTAAGATAAACTGAGACCCCTTCGCCGATCCTCTTTAACGAGAACCAAAATCTATGTGATTGGGCTGAACTGGGACCCCTTCGCCGATCCCCTTCGACCAGAACGAAAATCTATGTGGTTGGGCTGAACTGGGACCCCTTCGCCGATCCCCTTCGACCAGAACGAAAATCTATGTGGTTGGGCTGAACTGGGACCCCTTCGCCGATCCCCTTCGACCAGAACCAAAATCCTTTATGTTGTAGTTAACCTGAGATTCCTTCTGGCAATCTCCTTTAACCAAAAAATATGTTCCTTCTTCAAGATGATAGGGTTTGAATTGAAGACTCTTCTTCGTTGATCTTCTTATTTCTTTGAGATTTCCCTAATTTTAGGGTTCATCTCATCTTCCTCCCGTTCCAGGGTCAAAACCAGATTCTTCGTTGTTCTTCAAATCAATAATTCTTTCTTTGTCCCCAATCTTGCTGGACTAACGAGAATTTTTCCTGCAACAACTCAAAATATATGCAATGCTTTGATGTTAGATGACATGCATGCATCCTTACCTGGTTTGAAATATAGGCCCCCCTCTTCGATGTTCCATCCTCACCGGGTGCCTTTGTTTGTTATTCAAAGCTTTCTTTATTCTTTCAATGTACTGGCTCCTTCGTGTGCTAGCCATCCACTCAGATGTAAGTGCAGTGCCCATCTTGGGCTGTCCTTCGTGTGCTAGCCCATCTTGGGCTATCCAGGATGATTATTAAAAGTGATAATTAAATTTAGATTACTTTTAAAAAACATGAAATTTTATGATGAACGTTTCATTCTCAAAATGTAACATCAACCACTTGCATATGCATGCTATATTCAGATTTCAAGTCTATGTCACTGAAAAATTTGGCTCCTTCGAATTATGACTGTCGCACGTGTGCGGCGGCGCGACGATCGTCCACCCTCAAGGAAAAATCGGGATATTTATTCCTGGAAAAAATGCGGAGAGACAAGGAATTCTTGTCTCTACAAGTGAAAAATTGGAATGGGAGTCGCCACCTAGTATTCTGGTTACTAGGAACCTTAACTGGTCTTTAGAGATCGGGTACGAAGACTGGTTGCGTAAAGGGAAGGTATTAGCACCCCAACTACGCCCTACCTAAGGTAGGCTGCATTGTTTTAATGTCTGATAAAATCTAAAAAAAACATGTTGTGGTTTTTTTTTAATTGTTGGTTCGTTTACGGTTGAAGAAAAGTCCTCCTCTGTAAGGAGATCCTTATCTTTATCGGGTAAAAACCTAACTATTCAAAGTCGTCAAAAGAAAATATCTTTTTAATATCAAGAATACGATTTACATATAAATTCATAATCCCTGATACTAAAATCAAACAAAATAATATTTTTGTTGTTTTTGAGATTTTGGCCAATGTTCTCTTGACTTTAATAAACTGGTTATTAAAGCCAAAATGCATGCTAAAATTTTTTTTTTTTGGCCATATGAAAAATACGATATGATTTTTAGATTTGAGATACTTGGCCGTATGCACAAAAACTTTTTTTTATTTTGTTTTAATTTTTTTGTATTTTGTGGAAGTTTTTGACGAAACCGGGTATTTTAATATCAGATTTTTGTATTTTTAACAACATAAAAAATACCACCAAATATTAATCAAAATGACATAAAAATTACGCTGAAAAATTATAAAATGTTGAAACAAATATTTTTGATTTGTTTTCTTTGAAATGGGCCGGATTAGGCCCAAATATATGGGTGAACAGTGCCGTAAATAGTGCAAAATTGATATTAAGCAAAAACGGGGTATTTTAATACCGGATTTATATTTTTACGATGTAAAATACAGACCGATATTAAGCAAAATTGGTAAAAAAAAATGTGCTCAAAAAAATTGTAAAAGTTCTAAAAAAAAATTATAAAAATTGAAATGGGCCGTTCCCGGCCCATTTCAGTGGGCTGGGCCAACCCGGCCCATTACCAAATAGGTTGGTTACTGTGCCTAAGCACAGTAACCAGCCTCCTTCAGCTGCAGAACGTGAATTAATTCACGTTCTGCATGCAGACGAAAACAGGAGGATGGAAAACGAAGAAGGAGATGGGGCGGCGAGAGATTACCTGCGGTGGCGTTGCCGGTGGTGCTGCTGGCGGTGGAGGCACGGTGGCTGGCGTTGCTCTGTTTCTCTCTCTCTCTCTCTCTCCTCTGTCATTTTTTCTCTTTTCTGCTTCTTCTTCTTTTCGGTTTTTCTTTCTTTCTTTTCCTTTCCTCTTCTCCTCTTTTCTGCTCTGTCCTCTCTACTCTTCTCCCTTATGTTCCCTCTTTTTTTTTTTCTTCTTTGCTTCGGTCCCCTTCCCCTGTTTTTATAGGCAAAAACAGGGGGGGACAATTGTGGTGGGGCGGCCACTGTTGGCCGCCCCTCCACTATCCGTTTAACGGATAAAAAGGGGGCAAGTGGGCGTCGAATGGTGGGCGTCTTATTGCGCAAAAACGGGGAAAGAAGTTAGGCGAAAAGGGAAAAGAAAAATCTTCTTCTTCCTCTACCTCGCGCGTCCAGGGGAAGAAGAAGACCTATAGTGCCGTCAAAACGGCATCGTTTTGGGCTTCTGTTTTTTTTTTGCAACATGAATGAAACGGCGCCGTTTTGGTCAAAACGTGCCGTTTCATTTAAAAGAAAAAGGTGCCAAAACGCGTCAGATTTCAAAGAAGGCCCTCAATTTGTCCGCGTTTTACAATTTCGTCCTTGGTCTCGGATTTCTTCAATTTAGTCCCTAATTGACCATTAAACTTCAATATTTATGCAATTAAGCCCCTGATTTGACCAAATGAACTTCCAAAAATTATAATTTGACCCCAGAAAATTAATTTCTTCTAATTAAAGCCCAAATTAACTCCAAAATCAATTGTTTTTTGCAATTAAAACCTCTATAAATTCAATTAAACCTTCAATAAAATTTAATTGAGTCCATAAACTTCTAATTTTGCATTTTTCTTCCTCAAATTGAATTTTCTTTATCATCGAGGCTCTCATCAGTCAATGATATACTATCAAAAATTAATTTTTATATTTTTGAACATCCTCAATCAATTTTTGAGCATTTTTAGGGCACTCTGGCATTTTTTTCACTGTTATATTTTTTTATAATGTATTTTTTTGATTTTTTTGTATTTTATTATTTTTTATGTGGGGACCCAAAATGGGTTACAACAATGACAATTAATTGGGAGGGACTAATTAGCCAGTTCATGAGCAAACCTGTGGTGGAAAAGTAAGCTAGACCCCATAATGATGTGAATCCATGAAAATGAAGGGACAACCTATTGTAGATGTTTTAATAAGGTACTTCATAAATATAAAGATAAAATAAATAATCATTTTTCTCAAGCCGTCAAAAGTGAAGATTTTAAAAAAAATTTATGATTTTCTCTCTATGTTTTCTTTCTCCTCTTATCGTCTACCCGGGTCAATAATGTAAATATCTCTAGTTACTCTCAAAGTAAAATAAAATTTTGAGATTTGGTGTTTTCATTGCGATTACAATGTGCATAGTTTGAAGGATTTGACATATCCATAATTACTCTGATTGAATGTTTCTACCCATACCACAACTATTTCAAATAAAATAATTATAACAAAAATTAAAAGAGATAATTTTTTTTTACTTAGAAAAAAGGAGTTGGTTGGTTCTCGTTATAGGTTGTGAGGAGTCTGTTTTTTGGTATTTTTTCATGGTGTGCATGGTGTGCCGTGGGTTGCTGAGCTGTTTGTTGTCATCGGATGTTTGGTGGCCTGTCATTCTACTTATTTGTTCAGTGTGGAGGGGCTGGTAGTTAGATACAAGTTTTACCTGCGATGTACCTGATTGCGTGGTAGTTCTTGGAAGAGTGCTGGTCTGATGCAGTTGGATAGGATTTTGGTTGATTTTGAACTAGATGACAATTGTTTCTTTGTTGTTTCTCTTCCTTTTAGGAAGGTATAATTGTTATGTCACTGCACTGGGTTGGTATAAATACTCTATGATTGCGCTAGGTTATTTATTTAAATTATTTCTTGGGCAGGGACATCAGACCCAAGTTACTTGTATCTAACAAGAGCGTGGAACCAAGTAACTTGGATCTAACTGAACTACGAGATCCAAATAATTTTTTATAGCAAAGAAGTCAGATCCAAATAATTTGGATGAGTCAAAGTAGCCATAATAATTCATTTTCCATCCAGACTCGCATGTTCATGAAGTATACGTACCATCATTCATTTTCTAAGTCAATATCATCTCATAAATTAATTTTATGAGAAAGGATATATAAATTCCACAACGACAAATCAACCATATCTCTCAATAATTTCTTTTTTGTTATTTCCAAAGTATTTTCCATCCTAGTTTCTATTTACAACTTTCCTCTTTTTCAGTATGCTTTGTAATTTGCAATCCAATCAATCTTTTAAATATATTGTTTTGTTTTCTATATGTATTAGATGCATGATACTTTCTCTAATACTCTCTTTTATTTACAATCGATTTCACTGCAAGATTTCACAATTTTACCAACGGAAATATTCGGTCAGTATGTGATTCATATTTTGTCGGTAATTTATTTACCGACGTCCTCACCGACGAAATAATTTTGTCGGCTTTCCTTTCGTCGGTAATACCATATTTTGTCGCTATATCTATCGGAAAAATAAAAAAAAACATTTGCCGATGGTTTTACAGACGGAAATTGCGTGCCAAAACAAAGTTTCCCGCTTGAAATACACCGATGAATTTTAGCTCGTCGGTGATAGTGTGACATACCAACGGATTTAAACCGTCGGTAACATTATCGGTGAATGTTTGGAATACCGACCGAAGATATCCGTCTGTACATTCGTCGGTCATTATGGTAGGCACTGTGAAATACCGACGGATTACGTCCGTCGGTAAAGTTGTCGATGAGTGTATAGTACTGACCGAATATATCCATTTGGAAATTCATCGGTGACTGTGGCAGCTGCTGTCAAATGTCGACGGATATATTTCGTCGGTAAAACCCTCTGTGATTATTTTTAAATATGTTTTTAAAAAATTATTTAGAATACATAATATAAAATTATATAAATTAATGGTAATAAAAACAAATTATGCAAATAAATTTTTTATTAAACATCAAAAACAAAAGAAATAAAGTTAAATAATATTCATTACAAACTGAATGTGTTTTTAAAAAATTTAAATTAACTATTAAAGTTAAATAATATTCATTACAAATTAACATAATGGTGGAGCTAGAGGAGGAGGAGGAGGCTAGTTGTTATACGGCCAAAAAGAAGGAGGCGCACATGTATCACCACTCTGTGATGCCATGTTCATGACAAATTCATGAAGCTGGTCATGCTCTGCTTTTTGTTGTGCATACCGTTGTGCATTCTCCGCTTTGAGTTGTGCATATGCCACTAATAGGTGGTCGTATTTTCGGTGAGCTGAGTCGTGTCTTGATGCAAGGCCACAAACTCAGATTGGGTGCTCGATACTGATTGGGAGCTCCCAACGGTTGAAACACTACGGGCCGCTCGCAAGTTCTTGGCCGTAGTGTTGGAGAGCCCGTAAACTCGATTTTTATCGAGCGCACCAGACGATCCAACCTCCATCCACAAATCTGGATCGAATTCCGGATGGGTCAAAGGATCGTCCCCATATCTCTCTCTCAACCACCTATTATAGGTCTCCTGAAAATAAAAAAAGTAATCATCATATTCAATTCAATAAAAATAATAACTTAGAAAATAAAATGGTTGAACAAACATACCACGAAGTGTTGAGCATGGTTGTCAACAAACTGTTGCGCCCCCTTTTGGTGTTCTTGACTCCGCACGTGCGTCTCCACAAACAGCTCCATTGGGTTCGGCTCACGTCTAAGAGACATAGCCTATAATAAAAAAAGATTAATTAACAACAAATTAATTTAACGATATATTTCATTTAAATTAATCTTACCATCCGTTTCGCATGTGCAACAAACGGAACGGAGCTGCTTGTGTGCGTTGTCATCGAGCCATGAATTGGCCGATTCCAGTTGCCAACACCGGACTGTAAGCGTCGTGTGAACTGCTCAGACATCACGTGCTCAAGATAGTGCGGCCATATATCTTCCAGGATGTATATCGGTTTGAAATCCCTCCAAACCGCCACGTCGTTCTAGCCTTGGAGACCCTTATCTCTCGCGTTTTTTTTTTACTTTTTTTGTGCTTCATATCAAAAATCATGCTACCTACTTCCATAGCAAGAAATTAGAAGTTGAAACATAAATGTTTTTCTAAAAAATATCTTGTATTGTTTTTTATGTTACCTAGTTGCCACGTGATTTTCCCACACCCTCCTCACAACTTTGTCATGCGCCCTGTCCTAGTTGAATTTGTGCTGTGTATAAATAATTAGATAAATAAAAATGATAATTTATTTACAATTATATTAATAAATTATTAGAAATAAGTTGGAAATTAGAAATTAACACCAACCTCAAATCTGCTAAACCATGCATCGATTTGAGTTATCCATTCAGGATGTCTGGATACCTGACTCCATTGAAATCATGGAATCTCCATCGACGATTTAAACACCGATGATATTACTCGGGTGGCTTCAATGTTTGTGAAACTGAAAATAAATTAAATTCATGAAATATTGATTAGTTGTTCATAAATTATGTTATAATTTAAAAGAAAAAACTAAAACCTTAACAAACTTACATTGAAAGGTTGTCCTTCCACTATGCTTCGTACTTGCGGGTGAACTGATTCTGCGGCGAAGGCACGCCACCTCTGCGCTATGAACCCACGCTGGAAGAGGTAGCATCGGTTGACAGTGTAGGTGGCGTAGGTGCCGCTTCTTGAGAGGCACCTAAGGATACATCATCCTCGCCGCGACCATACGTGAGCAACCAGCTTTGGTTTTTGTTCTACGCATCTACACAATTGTATATGAATAATTATATAATTAAATTTTAATGTTAAAACAAATTCCACAGCACCTCCCCTATATTAGATACTACCTATATTCACAAACCTGCAAATATTGACAAAAGTCACGACCAATTGACTCCATCTATAATAATATTGTATATAACATAACATCTATACATATAACATTCATAATAATTACAAGGTAAATTCAACATTAACAACATATTTAATCATTATATAAATACAAACAATAAAAAATATTCAATAAATAAATAAAAAACTCTAGACTAACAGTTAAAATTAATGCAAATAATTAAACACAAATCATGTAATAATGCAGTAAAATTACTAATTATTCCAACATATTCAATTACTTATTCTAAGGTAAATTCAACATTAACAATTACAATTCAACAAATTATTCAATCATTATATAAATACAAACAATAAAAAATATTCAATAATTTTAAAAAAAACTCTAGACTAACAATTAAAACTAATGCAAATAATTAAACACAAATCATGCAATAATGTAGTAAAATTACTAATTATTCCACAATATTCAATTACTAATTCTAAGGTAAATTCAATATTAACAATTACAATTCAACAAATTATTCAATAATTATGGCAATACAACAATAAAATATATTCAATAAATTAAAAAAAAATATAGACTTTAGGAATGAAACATGCTTATATTAATGTGTTCATTTCAAGACTTTATCTACATTATAAAAATACACCAAAACAAAAAACATAAAAAAAATAAAAATAGCTAAAACAAAAAAAACCCTTAAAGTAAAATAAAATAGAGGAAACACATACCTTTTAATCTGATGAAGATTTACAAGAACACTTGCTAGAGATTGTATGTGAAAGCCTTGAAGAAATGAGAGGAAAAAAAATCGAAATTGAAGGTGAAGAATGGAAGAGATGAAAAAATGAAATGAAGGGGCGATCGCTGGGATTTATAGGGCAGTTTTTGCCGACGGCTTCACCGACAGATATAAAAAAAATATTCTTTTAATTTATTTCATCGATGACATTTTGAAAATCCATCGGTAATTTTTGAATTTCACACCAACATTTTTAATTACCCTCCATATTTTTTGCTGTCCGTCGGCAACCTCACACGGTCAGAGATGCATTTAATGCACCGCCCCTTGGAATTCGCAGAGTCCGTTGGTGATTTTTATTGGTTGCCACACCTGGACATCGCGACGACCCATTAAAAAATTTCACTTGATTGGAAAAAGAATAGATATTTGGTATCTTGTTCTTTTAGGGAAAAAGGTCTTGTTCATGGAGTCGCCACCTAGTATTATGGTCACTAGGAACCCTAATTGGTCAATAGAAATTCTATGGTACGGGACTGGTTACGCAACTGGGAAGATGCTATCACCCCTTAAGCGTCCTACCTAAGGCAGACTGCATTGCTGGTTTTGTCTAAAATTGCTAAGAATTTGTTCTCTTTTTTCCCTTTTTTATTCTTCCTTTCACGTTCTTGACTCTGACGTCAGTGAACAATTCCTACGAATATTTCCAACTTTGGCGTTGGTAAATATCGCACAAATCCAAAAAATACGATACTCCTGACTCTGGCGTCAGTGAATATTTTCGCAAAAAATGAATTTGAAGAAGAAATTTTCTATGTCATTTTTTTCTTGTTTATCCTTATTATTATTTGCCCTGTTTAGATGGAAGTAAAAAAAACATTGCACGACATCTTTGCATTTAACAGTAATAGTCCACCGATTGAGCACATCTACAAAAAATACAAATAAAAAACACAAAGGAAAAAAAATAAAACAAAGTGCGAGTGGCCCATAAATAAATCAACGAAGGCTCCAAATATTTTTGAAATTTTCTGTTATCGAAAAGGGGTTTGTTTGGTCAAATATCAAATTAGAATGGGCATAAAAATTATGGCCAAGGCATAAGGGTGTATTGTGCCAAGCACACCCTTAACAAACACAATTTGGGTCGGCTCGGCCTAAAGCCCAGACCCGGCCCACTCTTTTTTTCTTTTTGGGCTAGATCTAGCCCAGCCATGCATGAAAGGTTCACGCATGCATGCAACTGCTGGAGGCGAAGTCGAGGGAGACTGAGATAAAAAAAAAAGGTTGAGGGGGGCGGCGACTAGTATAGGGTTCGACCCCCCCCCTTTTTATGTTTCTCTTTTAGGGTTTCTGGTAATGGCCTCCTCTTGAGGTCTCTTCTTTTAGGGTTTCTCTCTTATCATCATCTCCCCTTTTTTTTTTCATACCCTGAGATCTGTATTTATAGTGCCAAAGTCCCTTCGCGTGTGAGAAACTAAGTTTCAATCAAACTCATTCTTTTTTTTGAAGTTTGAATTTGATTAAGAATCAAATTTGAAAGCGGATAACTATCATTATCTTGAAGACAAGGATTATCTTGAAGATATGGATTATCTTGAAGATAAAGATAGAATGACAAAAGCCCATTGTAGTCCTTACGCAAGTTCACAAATCACACTTTTCTTCGAAATAAATCTCTGATCTTTTAATTTTACATTTTAAACCCTGTAGAAATAAAATTAAAAGCCAATGGGCCAAAATTGGGTTACAACAGTTGCCCCCTCTTTACAATGCTTACCATGCAAATGCATTAAACAATTTATTTTCTTTTGACTTAGTATAGTAAGTTTTGTAAAGAAGAATAATTGTGAAAACCATTCCTCTTTTCCTTTTTTTTTATTGATTTTTTTTTGGGTTTTTTTTTAAATGGTCTAATTGTTCCAGGCAACCTGCCCGATGATTGAAAAATACGAGGATTTTTCAGGATGGTCACATTGTAATGGGTTACCTACCCAGTGAAAAAATACAAGGATTTTTCAGGATGGTAGATTGTAATGGGTTACGTACCAAGATGGTCACATTGTAATGGGTTACCTACCCAGTGGTCACATTGTAATGGGTAACCTGCCCAGTGGAAAAATACGAGGATTTTTTAGGATGGTAGATTGTAATGGGTTACCTGCCCAGTGGTCACATTGTAATGGGTTACCTGCCCAGTGGAAAAATACGAGGATTTTTCAGGATGGTAGATTGTAATGGGTTACCTGCCTAGTGGAAAAATACAAGGATTTTTCAAAAGATGACATGATAGGGCTCGAAGGTGCACTATTCAAGAGATGGAAACTCGGAGGAAATGAAGGCTCGAAGGTGCGCTCGAACGGAAATGAGGGCTTGAGGGCGCATTCAAAAGGAGGTAGGATAGGAAATGCCCTTCCTTTGATGCTCGAGGGCTCGAAGGCGCGCTCGAAAAGAACAAATCCGAAGGCGCACTCAAGTAGAGGTAGGGTAGGAAACGCACTACCTTTGATGGTCGAGGGCTCGGAGGCACGCTTGAAAAGAAATGAGGTGAGGGCTCGAAGGCACCCTCAAAAGGAGGTAGGATAGGAAATGCACTATCTTTGATGTTCGAGGGCTCGAAGGCGCGCTCGAAAATAAATAAGGCGAGGGCTTGAAGGTGCACTCAAGTGGAGGTAGGATAGGAAATGCACTACCTTTGATGGTCGAGGGCTCAAGGCGCGCTCGAGAAGAAATAAGACGAGGGCTCGAAGGCGCACTCAAAAAGATATAGGATAGGAAATGCACTACCTTTGATTGGTCAAGGGATCGAAGATGCACTCGAAAAGAAATGAGGTGAGGGCTTGAAGGTGCACTCAAAAGATTTTTTCAATTCTTGGCACAGTTTTCAATGTTTCAGAGTTATATAATATGCATGCATCTTTACCTGATTTGAAATATAGGCCCCCATTTCTTCACAATGTTCTTGTTGATTGGTTGGTGAGATCTTGCTATTTGATTTGAGTCATATTTGTCGCTTGACTTCTAGCCCACTCGAGTTGACCACAACCAAAAAATATACATAGCTCGGTCAACATGAAATCCCATCTAGCGATTCCCTTTAACCAAAGCTACTTGAGATCCCATCTGGCGACCTCATTCAACTGAAATAAAAGAATGTGTAAAAAGTGGTCTCATTGTAATGGGTGACCAACCCAGGTGGAAAGAATGTGAAAAACGATCTCATTATGATTGGTGACTACCTAGATGGAAAGAATATGAAGTGCGGTCTCATTGTAATGGGTGACCTACCCAGATGGAAAGAATATGAAGTGCGGTCTCATTGTAATGGGTGACCTACCCAAGAAAAAGGAAAGAGCGGTCTCATTGTAATGGGTGACCTACCCAGGTGGAAGAATGGCCTTATTGTAATGGGTGACCTACCCAGAAAAAAAAAACATGGAGAATTGGTCGCGTTGTAATGGGTGACCTACCCAGAAAAATGTTGGTCTCATTGTAATGGGTGACCTACCCAAGAAAAAGGAAAGAGTGGTCTCATTGTAATGGGTGTCCTACCCAAGTGAAAGAATGGTCTCATTGTAATGAGTGACCTACCCAGATAAAAAACATGGAGAATTGGTAACGTTCTAATTGGTGACCTACCCAGAAAAATGTTGGCGAGGGCTTAAAGGCGCACTCAAAAAGAGGTAGGGTTAGAAAACGCACTACCTGAGAAGTGAGGGCTCAAATACGCACTCAAAATAAGGTAGAGTTAGAAAACGCACTACCCGAGAAGTGAGGGCTCAAAGGCGCACTCAATAGGAAATGAGGGCTCAAAGGCACACTGAGAAATGGTGGCTCAAAGGCTCACACAAAAGGCAGTGAGGGCTCAAAGGCGCACTCGAAATGGGGTATGGTTAGAAAACACACTACCTAAAAGGTGATGATGAAACACCGATCTGACAATGTTGAAAGCAATGAATTATGGTCAATATGCATGTATACTTACTTGAGAAATATAAGTCCCCATTTCTTCACGGTGTCTTTCTTTTCTCAAAAGTTGGAGTGTTGGCAGTGAACTTCGATGGCATTTTCGCTCTTACTTACTCGAGTCATTTCTTGTGATCTTGACCTCTAGGAAGGACTTGATATCATCATACTTCTTTGTCCTCCGCCCTTTATCTCAAAGGTTGCTGATTTTGCCCGGCAGTTTCTTAGAAAGGGAATCATGGAGCTAGCCTTACCAGATATATTTTTTATTGCTCCCCAGCTTGATCATGCCCCCAAGTGTTCAATTCAGGTTTGGGGACGAGGCTATGTGAAGGAAGGTTTGATAATGAGTTTTTTCATGCAGAATTTTCGGAATTCCAAAGCTATTCCAGACACAGGAATTATTTTGACACCGATTCAAAGCAAACTCATTCTGAAGAAATTCAAGTGATTCCTATGGAGAGGTTATAAGAAGTGATGAAAACTTTTTGTTTTGGCTTTTGGTGAAAAATATGAAGTGACATTTGGCTGGTCGAAATGGTTCAAGATTTAATATAAGGGTTTCAAAGATCCAGTCTTGAAAGCATCATTTTATTTGCATGAATAATGATTTGGTTCACATGAGAAAGCATTGCCTACCGATCCAGATTGATTGCCTTTGATCAGAAAGGGCTTGATTAGGCACATAATGTAGGCTTGGGATATTGGTTATGAAGAAAATTTAATTTGTAGGCTCAAAAGGTGTTTAAGGGATTTCAAAACTAAGGATCACTTGTGCTTGTTTCTTGACCTTTTATCATTTGAATGTCTTTCAAAAATTATCTATTGGGCCCCTTAGTGATGGGCTTGGGCTCTTTCTCTTTGCTTTTGTTTTCTTCATATGGTTTTGAGCATCATCATATTGTTTTCTTTTTTGCTCAAAACTTTTGGATCCTTTGGATTTTTCTTCATGCCCCCTAGCTTTGTTTAGGCACCTTTGATGATTGAGAATTTTCTTTTATGCCCCCTAGTGTTGCTTTGGCATTTTCGATCATTGAGGTTTTCTCTATGTCATCGCACTTGCCCCTAGTGTGGGGTGTGATCCTAGCCAAGGTTATTTATCTCAAGAAAAGCATTAGGCTCAAAAGGGGACTTCAAATGATATATTTTAGCCTCGTGAAAAGATTATCAAAGATGACCTTTCTTCATTTCAAACTCATGCATTTAGGATCGGTAAGCCTTGCTTTAATGCGAGTATGCAACATGATTTCTCATTATTCATTGAAATAAAACTTAGTTTTTAGAGTCACTTCATGATGTGTTTTTTTTTGTGTGTTTTGTAGATGTATGGTTACCTTTCTAAGGAATCACCTGAATTTCTGGAACTCATTTGTTTTTGGACAAACATCAACATGATTTCTGTTTTTGTACTAAACTTTGAATTCCCAAAAATCCTGATGTGCGATAATGCATAATTTTGGAAGAAAGGGGAAACATACCCAAGGATTCTTGGTGTAATGGCTCCATACTTAACAGTTATGCTCAATATGTTCTTTGTATGAAACAACAACAAAAATGAAGGTATGTTATGAACACAGGAAAACACATGATCTTATTAACAAGAAAGGCTCATTTGACAAGGAAAGTTTTTTATGAAATTTTAAGCCAAATTACCAATAAAACTGGCACAGGTTGAAAAAAATCAAGAAGTTTTCTAGGCATGATCAAACTGAGGTAGTTTTATTTTTTTAACAGAACAAGAATAAGCTCCATTATGCACCAGTGGTGCAATTTCCCTTCGGTCAGCCATCTCACAAACGCTTTTGCAGAAATACATGATTGTGTCGAGGCTCTTGACTACGTTTGCCCCCAATTTCTTCGGGCTGAGTCGTTGTTAGGTTTTGAACAAAGATGACTGGTCAGTTGGAAGGAACTGGATAATCTCAAGGTAAAGTAATATTTTTACAAGTTTATTTACCTAACTTAGTTAATTAATACATGATGTCATCATAATTTTGTAGAGGTTCGATATATATAAGTCATGGATGATCGTTCATGGATGTATCGAGATTCACCCCAAGGATTGCGGAGGACGGATTATTGTAATGAGGTTCAGGGTTTTATTAATTTCGCGTTATTAGGTGTCCATGCAGGAAGTGTCAAAATAAAAAGTATTTGCATCCAGATGTTGTAATGATGCATCTTCTACACAAAGGGTTTATGGAGAATAACCAGTGTTGGTATGCACATGGAGAAGTATTTGTTAGTAAGACGAGAATGGGAGAAACGATGGTTGGGTCAACTTCTAGTGCTAGCAACGTGTATGAAACGACAAATGACAACACTAATCCTTACATAAATATGGTTATGGATGCAATGAGAATGAATCAAGGTAATGTCAGTCAATGTCCAATAGTAGAAGAAGAACCTAATGCAGATGCAGCTAGGTTTTTTGATTTGTTGAAAAATTCTGACGAACCATTATGGGATGGCTGCACAAACCATAGTAAATTATCAGCCTTGACACAGGTGTTCACCATCAAGTCAGATCACGAGCTGAGTGAGGCCGGGTATGACAACATTATTCAATGGGCGAGAAACATTTTACCTGAAGGGAACAGGCTGAAAGAGAACTTCTATGCTGCGAAGTCCATGATGAAACCCCTCGGTTTAGGATACCAAAAAATTGACATGTGCCCTAACTTTTGCATGTTATACTACCTTGAAAATGCTGAGATGACCGAGTGCATGACATGCGGGCATTCCCGTTACAAACCCAGAACTGGCATGGGAAAGACTCTAATGGCCTATAACAAACTTAGATACTTCCCGATCACACCTAGACTGTAGAGGTTATTCATCTCACCAAGGACTGCTTAGCACATGACATGGCACCAATCACATGATGCGGTTGATGGTGTGATGGTGGATCCTTCTGACGGCGAAGCGTGGAAATGCTTTAACAATGTGCATCCTGACTTTTCAGCTGAATCAAGGAATGTGCGTCTTGGGTTGTGTACAGACGTATTCAACCCATTTGGGTCATTTGCTGCTCCCTATTCTTGTTGGCCGATCATACTCACAGTTTATAACTTGCCACCGGGAATGTGTATGAGGCCGGAGTTCATGTTTTTATCTACTGTCATACCCGACCCAAGTAGCCCGAGGCGGAATATAGATGTTTGTCTTCGACCGTTGATTGATGAGTTGGCGTAGTTGTGGTCCTCCGGAGCTCTGACTTATGATATATCGAGGAAACAAAATTTCCTTATGAGGGCAGCTTTGATGTGGACTATCAATGATTTTCCAGCTTATGGAATGCTTTCTGGTTGGAGCACGCATGGGAAACTTGCATGTCCATACTGCATGGAAAAAAACAAGGCATTCACGCTAGCAAATGGAGGTAAAGCTTCTTTTTTTGACTGTCACCGTCGCTCCTTGCCACTTAATCACAGGTACAGAAAGAACAGAAAAGATTTCTTTGTTGGCAGAGTTGAGAAAGATGTTGCATCCCCGTGACTTTCTGGTGAAGAATTGCATGATGTTGTATCAGAGTACGATGACATTGTGTTTGGCCTTCAATCAGGTAAGCAAAAGTTTCCTGGTTTTGGTTTGACCTATAATTGGGTAAAGCGAAGTATCTTTTGGGAGCTTCCTTATTGGAAGACCAATCTACTCCGCCATAACCTTGACGTCATGCACATCGAAAAGAACGTGTTTGAGAACATTTTCAACACCGTCATGGATGTGAAGGGGAAGACAAAGGACAACATGAAGGTTAGATTGGATATAGCTTTATACTGTAACCGAAAAAATATGGAGTTGGTTTATGATGAGTCACGGGTCGCAAAACCAAGGGCAAGCTTCGTGTTAGAGAAAAACACACAACTACTAGTCTACAAATGGCTTAAGAGTCTGCATTTTCTGGGTGGACATGCATCGAACATATCAAGGATGGTTAATATAGAGGACTGCAAATTGTATGGAATGAAGAGTCATGACTGCCACGTGTTTATGCAAACACTCATCCCATTAGCTTTTCATGATTTGTTGCCAAAGGGAATATGGGATGCACTAACGGAAATCAGTCATTTCTTAAGAGATATATGCTCTGGCAAGTTGAATGTTGAGCACATTGCGAGGCTTCAAACAAATATCATCGAGACAATATGCAAACTTGAGATGATATTCCATCCATCATTTTTTGACTCAACGGAGCATCTCCCTATACATCTACCATTCGAGACAAAAGCTGGAGGACCGGTCCAGTATAGATGGATGTACCCATTCGAACGGTTAGATATTACAGTTGCAACGTAATTCATATATAAAAGTATTTTATATGTTTTTCTTAATTGAAAATACTTGAATTGTAATAATGGTTCGTTAGAATCTTTCAACAAATCAAAAAACCTAGCTGCCTCTACATTAGGTTCTTCTTCTATGATTGGACATTGACTGACATTACCTTGATTCATTCTCATTGCATCCATTACCATATTTCTGTAAGGATTAGTGTTGTCATTTGCTGCTTCATGCACGTTTCTAGCACTAGCAGTTGACCCAACCACCGTTTCTCCTATTCTCCTATTATAATTACTAACAAATACCTCTCCATGTGCATACCAACACTGGTAATCCTCCATAAACCCTTTGTGTAGAAGATGCACCATTACAACATCTGGATGTAGATACTTTTTATTTTGACACTTCCTACATGGACACCTAATACCGCCTCTAGTAAAATTTCTGGGAATAGATGTTGCGAAATTAATAAAACCCTAAAACCCCATTATAATAATCCATCCTCCGCAATCCTTGGGGTGAATCTAAATACATCCATGAACGATCATCCATGACTTCTATCGAACCTCTATAAAATTATGATGACATCACGTATTAATTAACTAAGTTAGGTAAATAAACTTGCAAAAATATTACTTTATCTCGAGATTATCCAACAAACCAATCACAACTTCTTATAAATATTAAATATTCATTATCATTTATCAACGTCCATACAAATTAATATATATAAATTAGCAGAAATTACCACTCTGCAATACCATCGATAAAACTTAAAAAGGACTCATTAAGCAAGCTATTAATTATTTCAAAACAGAACATGTAATTCGGTAATTCCATAAAGTTTTAACAATTTACAAACAAATACAATCTTACAAAATCTAAAACAAACCATAACAGGTATAAAATTATACATTCATATACTACAAGTTTGTTTGAGAAATAACAATAAAACACGTACATCTACTAACAAAAATACATATACTAAAACAACAATAAAATTGACATTTAAATGTTAAAATTTAAATAGATAGAATTACTTACAAAAATTGATAAAATCCATCGGTAAATCAGAACATGGATCGATGCTGTGACCACCAAACTTCAAGAAATACAACTTGTTGTGCTGAGATGAGCAAGATTTTTATTTGGGGGCGAGGGGGGGCCTGGTTATTTGCAGATGGGGAGAGTGAGGATTAGGAAGAAGAAGGAGATATGCGGGAGGAGAGTGTCGGTAGAGTGGCTATATATTTACTTTTTCCGACGGCCTCACCGACGGAATAAAACTGTTGGTGAATACGTCGGCGACTCCGTCGGTCATTCTGATGGGAAATCGACACATCACCGCACGGACCTACTTTTCAAATCCCTCGGTGATTCCGTCAGTATTTTTGATGGTGCACCGGTCACGTCACCCGTACGGATCTGCCATTTCAATTCCGTCAGTGATTCCATCGGTATTGTTAATGGTGAACCGGTCCCATCACACATACGGGTCACTCGTTTTGAATCCGTCAGTGATTCTGTCTGAAAAATCACCCGCCAAAACCTTCACGTCAGTTACCCGCCCTTTTTTCATTAATTCTGAACTTTCTGTTCGTAATTCGGTCGGTAATTACCGACGGAATAAAACCGTCGGTAATTACCGACCGAATGACGGACAGAAATTTTCCGTCGGTAATTTCAACCGAAAAATACTGACAGAAATATTCCGTCGGGCATTCCGTTGGTATTAAGCAAATTTCTGGTAGTGTTTCCATTGATTTTAATTGTTAGTCTATAATTTTTTTTAATTTATTGAATATATTTTATTGTTGTATTGCCATATATAATTATTGATTAATTTGTTGAATTAATATTGTTAATGTTGAATTTACCTTAGAATTAGTAATTGAATATGTTAGAATAATTAGTAATTTTACTCTATTATTGCATAATTTGTGTTTAATTATTTCCATTGATTTTAATTGTTAGTCTATATTTTTTTTAATTTGTTGAATATATTTTATTGTTGTATTTCCATATATAATTATTGATTAATTTGTTGAATTAATATTGTTAATGTTGAATTTACCTTAGAATTAGTAATTGAATATGTTGGAATAATTATTAATTTTACTCTATTATTGCATGCTTTGTGTTTAATTTTTTCCATTTATTTTGAACTTATTGTTTTGTTGTATTGGCATAATTATTGAATAATGTTTTGAATTGTAATTGTTAATGTTGAATTTACCTTAGGATTAGTAATTGAATATGTTGGAATGATTAGTATAGATTGGGTCAATTGGTTGTGGCTATTGTGAATACTTTATAGGTTTGTGGATTTGGGTAGTATACAGTATAGGGGAGGTGTTGTCGAATTTTTTTTAACATTTGCATTTGATTATATAAAATTCGGTAGATGTTGAGAATGAAAACCAGAGCTAGTCATTCACGTTCGGTCGCAGCAAGTTCGTCTAGCAGCGAGGACGATATTTCCTTAGGTGCCTCTCAAGAAGAGGCACCTACACCACATGCGCCGTCAACCGATGCTGCCTCTTCCAGCACTGGTTCACAACGCAGATGCGGCGTGCCTTCACAGCGGAATCAATTTACCCGCAAGTACGAGACACAGTGGAAGGACGACCTTTCAATGTAAGTTTGTTAAGTTTTTCATTTTTTTTTTTAAATTTTAAACATAATTTATGAAGTAATCACTATTTCATTAATTTCATTTATTTTCAGGTTCACAAACATTGACGTCTCCCGAGTAATATCATCGACGTTTAAATCATCGATGGAGATTCTGTTGTTTCAATGGAGTCAGTTATCAAGGCATCCTGAATGGATGCCTCAAATCAATGCATGGTTTTCCAGATTTGAGGTTAGTGTTAATATATAATTTTAAGCTTATTTCTAATAAATTATTATTTTTTAAAAAAATTAAATTTTTATACACAGGATCGATTCTGCTGGAACAGTGAACATAACACTGTTGTGAGGAGAGTCTGGGAAAATCATGCAGCAATCAGGTAACATCGAAAACAATACAATTTTTTTTTTAGAAAAAAAATTATGTTTCGAAGTGTAATTTTTTCTTGTGTGGAGTAGGTTGCGTGATTTTTGGTACGAAGCCCAAAAAAGGGCAAAAACAAAAAGCGAGGGATAGGGGGGTTCCAAGGCTGGAACGATGTTGCGGTTTGGAGGGATTTCAAACCGATATACATCCCGAAAGATATATGGCCGCACTATCTTCAACACGTGATGTTTGAGCGGTTCACATGATGCTCACAGTCCGGTTCTGACAACCGGAATCAGCCAATTCATGGCTCAGTGACAACGCACACCGGCGACTCGGATGGTAAGATTAATTTAAATGAAATATTTTGTTCAATTAATTTGTTAATAAATTGAGAAATGTTTGTTGTTAAAAAATGTTTTTCATTATAGACTACGTCTCTTGGACGTGAGCCGAGCCCAATGGAGCTCTTTGTGGAGACGCACGTGCGGAGTCAAGACCACCAAAAGGGCATGCAATAGGTCGTTGATGGCCGTGCTCAACATTTCATGGTATGTTTGTTCAACCATTTTATTTTGTAAGTTATTATTATGTTTATTGAATTGAATATGATGATTACTTTTTTTTTATTTTCAGGAGACCTATAATAGTTGGTTGAAGGAGAGATACGGGGACGATCCAACGACCCATCCGGAATTCGATCCGGATATATGGATGGAGGTTGGATCGTCAGGTGGACCCGATAAAAATCGGGTTTACGGGCTCTCCAACACTACGACCGACAAGTTGCGGTTGGCCCGTTGTGCTTCAACCGTCGGGAGCTCCCAATCTAAGGAGTTTATGGCGTTGCAACAAAAGTGCGACCACCTATCAGAGGCGTACACACAACTCAAAGAACAATACAGAGCAGATTCTGAACAACAAAGAGCGGCCTCTGAAGAGCTTTGTCAAATGGTCATAAACATGTCACAAGGTGGAACATGTGCGCCTAATCCTTTTTGGCCGTATGACCAGCAGCCTCCTCCTCCTCCTCCTCCTCCTCCTCCTCCACCTTTATATTAATTTTTAATACACATTATTTCCCTTTAAAATTTCGTTTAGTATTTTTTTGAAACACATTCATTTTGTAATGAATATTATTTAACTTTGATTTTTTTGTTTTTGATGCTTAATATAAATTTTATTTGCATATTTGGTTTTTATTACCATTAATTTATATCATTTTATATTATGTATTCTAAATAATTTCTAAAAACAAATAAAAAAAAAACAAATACAAAGGGATTTACCGACGGACTTAATCCGTCGGCATTAGACAGTAGCCGCCACCATCACCAACGAAATTACAGACGGATATATTCGGTCGGTATTTCAACAATTCACCGACACATTTACCAACGGTTACTATCCATCAATGAATTGTTATATCACCGATGGAGTAGAATCCGTCGGTATTTTCAAGCGGGAAACTTTTTTTTTTGGCGCGCAACTTCCGTCTGTAAATCCGTCAGAAAATGTTTTTTTTGTTTTTCCGACCGATTTACTGACGGAATGGGGAATCACCGGCGAAAGGTAAGCCGACGGACTTGATCCGTCGGTAATGTAGTCGGTAAATAATTTACCGACATCCTCTCAATCATCCACCGACGGAATATTTCCGTCGGTAAAACTGTGAAATCTTGTAGTGATTCACCGATGGACTATTCCATCGATGGTTCCATTGGCTAATCGATCGGCAAACAGAGCACGTCACCGCACGAAGCTGACGTTTTGAATCCGTCGGCATTTTCATCAGTGAATCGATCATGTCACCGTACGATATTTTCATTGGTATAAAGCAAATTTCTAGTAGTGTCTTCTTATGTTATCAAGTGAAATTAGATTTTAATACATTTATGAATTGTTGGGTCAGAATGGCCTTGTTATCGTGTTAAATTTAATAATTAAATTTAGATTACTTTTAAAAAGCTTGAAATTTTATGATGAAACGTTTCATTCTCAAAATGTAACATCAACCACTTGCATATGCATGCTATATTCAGATTTCAAGTCTATGTCGCTGAAAAATTTGGCTCCTTCGAATTATGACAATTAATTGGGAGGGACTAATTAGCCGATTCATGAGCAAACCTGTGGTGGAAATGTAAGAAAGACCCCGCAATGATGTGAATTCATGAAAATGAAGGGACAGCCTATTGTAGACCTTTTAATAAGGTACGTCATAAATATAAAGATAAAATAAATAATCATTTTTCTCAAGCCGTCAAAAGTGAAATAAGAAGTCTGATACTATAAGATACTTTTAATTTATGGTAAATGTTCATCTTAAATGCAGGCCTATCACATAAATAAAAGGATTGATTGATGAGTTTAAGTACTGAAATTGAAAGGACAAAGAGAGGGTCAAACTTAGAAAAGAGATGTTGATTTAGTCCAAACTGGAACACTAATCAGTCATTGGGTCATATCTAGAGCTGTAGATCTTGGATTTAGGTCTTCTCTATATGGATGGAAATCTAACACATAGGCCTAAAACTTTTATAGGAGTCCAAGATTTAAAAAAGGTCGTTTTCAAGTCCAAATTATAGCAACAACGGAGAAGTCCAAATCTGTCTTGCAGCCCAGATACTGGTCAGTGTTCAGCCCATATCTCGAGTTCTAGAAGTCCAAATGACCTCAATTTTTTTTCCTGGAAAGAGGAGACACTCTTCCTCTCCTCCCTTTAGGTCAGCAAACGAGGCATATATATAGCCTATACATAGCTCTATTTAGAAAAGATTCAGTACATTAATCTAGGATGTAAATCTCTGCTGGTTTACAATCAAATAACGCAAATAAGGAAACTAAAATATTATGATTCCTATTCCATGATTCTAGTAATTACTTTCCACATTAACACATCATCCCATACATCTGTGTTAGGGATAAAATCTAAACCATTAGATGACGGTGAGGTTCCTCTCTTCATGTCATTTCGCAACTGGCGCCACAAAGGTTCAAAGCTGTCTTCTTTAGACTGAAGCAGAAAACCCGTGATTTGAAGCCCAAAAATCGAGCGAGAGAATAATGAAAAACTAGCAGGAACAGTTGTGCAGAGAAAAGAAAAGAATTGTAGACGGGGAGGCACTGTTTTAAAAATGCAAATGAATAGTGCTATGTTAATAATATTTTCATGAAGGGGATGTGCGGTTTGTGTCAAAACAAAGGGTAGCACGGCGTCGTCTTGTTTAAAAACAAGAGCAATATGTGAGTTATGTCTAAGAGAGGGATGGTGTCGTTTTGTTCTTGAACCGAAAGGAAAAAAACAAGTAAAGAAACAACAATGTAATCCAGTGTGGCAGCCAAGTAACGGAAATTATTATGACGTTTTCTGATCCAGTTGTTGTTTTTTCAATTCCTTCAACGAAACCAATTAACTTTCCAAAGTTTAAAAATGGTTTTTAATTAAACCGATAAATCCTTGAAACATTAAATCGGGTCCCTCTAATCAGACCTGCAAACATTCTCTACTTTCCCGCTAGATAATCAAACGGGAATATCTTGAGCTTCTTATATAAAAATCAGGTGATTCAAAAAAACAAATTCATCTACATGTACAGGACTACAACTTTCATGAAGGATTCAAAGTAAGATAAAATCATTTTGAAGAACAAAATCTGGCCACAATCTAGTTGTTCCAAATGGGTCTCCTGATTTGATTCGGAAAATGACAATGTCGAGCATCCCAATATGATGGAGATTCTGACCTAAGAATAGCGGGCAACAAAATTACGACGGCAGCAGAATCAGTTTTTAGAGCAAAAACTCGGACCGGAATCCTTCTCACAGCATGATTCTCTATTTTCACACTAGATATTGAAACGAGAATATCTTGAGCTTTTGATATCGAAATCAGGCGATTCGAAAACCCAAATTCATCTACACATATAGGACTACAACTTTCATGAAGGATCCAAAGTCAGATGAAATGGTCTTGAAGAACTGAATCCAGCCGCAATCTGGTTGGTAAAAAAAAGGATCTCCTGATCGAATTCGAAAACTAACAATGTCGAGCATCCTTATATGACTGAGAGTCTGACCTAAGAACAGCGGGTCTTCGGACCCAATAAAGGTGCGAAACAATCCTTTAACATGTCATGAATGACAACATATATCTGGGATGGTCGGATATTGCACGAAATCAAGTCAGAATCACAGTCTAAGTTGGAACAAAAGTTGGTATAACAACAGAACTGCGACAACAACAAAATCATTCTTTTTAGTGCAAATTCTGAGGGATTTATCCAACCTTAAAGACCAGATGAAGACGGAACGGATTTAGCATTATGAAGAATCCTAATTAGCCTAAAAATCCTGATGATTTTGGCAGCAAATGGGGATAATACAGAGAGCAGAAGACAACTGAAACAGGGTTTGAAAAACATTTCTTTCTTCTCTGCTTTTGTCACTTTTCCCACAAACATGAACTTAACTCCTGCATTTAGTTCAAAAGAGGTACACACCATCTCCAACACGTAGGACCTAAAAATGAGTAACAACAATGAGTTTGAGGGAGTGTGTTAATGAAATAATCAAAGTAAATATTATTGATTATTTTCTAATTAATAAAAGGAAGAGATTAATGAATTGAACAACCCTAGACAATGATAAAATTATTTTAATTATCTAAACAAAGAAGATGATCAAATATAATTTTTATAATTAGTTTTATTTTATTTCCTTGTTTCTTTTTATATAGCTATATAAACTCTACATGAATTAAATATAATATATATCAAATTATCGATTATCGAATAATAACATCCTTTTATGTTCTTAATTTCTTGTCTCGTTACCGACAAAAAGAAATCTAAGGATTGTGGGTATACAATCTTTTGGTTAGTGTAGAGAGCTAGCAAGTTTGGAAGTAGAGTGGTTGTAAAGATGGAGATTGATAGGTAGGTTGTGTGATAATGATTTCCAAGGAGGGGATATATATTCAATGGGTAGACTTTAATTTCCCCGATGAGAAAACAATGTTGACTTTTCAACTTGGAATATTTGCACGCATCTGCAGTAGTTTATGTAAATGAGTGTTAGAAATTTGAAACATGAACAATATTTCAGACCGATGACACGTTACCAGGTTAGCAATGACAATGAAAGAGAAGGGCATACACAAACACAAATATTTAATGAAATACACGATGGTTGGAAAAACGTAATAAAATTTCATGTGTTGCCTGAAATTTCCCCGATGAGAAAACAATGTTGTCTTTTCAACTTGGAATATTGCATGCATCTGCAGTAGTTTATGTATATTAGTGTTAGAAATTTTAAACATCAACAATATTTCGGACCATGACACGTTACAAGGTTAGAAATGACAATGAAAGAGAAGGGCATACACAAACACAAATATTAACGAAATACACGATGGTTGGAGAAACGTAATAAAATTTCATGTGTTGCCCTGAAATCAAAGGCATGGATCTTACGGAAAAAAAAAACAGAATTGTCAATGAAAAGAAATGATATGAAACAAAATTAGTATAACACGCTAATGAGTCCTGTCAATTGTCATATCAGACGAATAATATGGTTTTGTGTGGACTTTATTTGGCACAATGAGAAAATTCAACGTCGTCTTTTTTAGGGCAAAAACTGGGAAACATCTTCTCAACTTGGAATATTGCACCTGCAAGTGGTTAACGTAAAATGAGTGTTAAAATTTGAAACTTGAAGCATCCTATTCGATATTATTTCACTATACATAGAGGGAAGCTCTAAACTCCTGCATCCCTTAATACATAATATTAAGGGGTAATATTGCTATTGAGATGGATTTAATTAGTCCAGGACAAATTTATGGACAAAATTTATGTCATGGTAGAGTGTCTTTTAGTGTGTTCCAAACTCAGTTGATGAGTTGTTGTTTCAATGGCCAATAATGATCCATGTCAAGTTTAAGAGAAAGAAATGGCAACTACTCGCATATAGTATTGCTTGGAGTATCTGATTAACCATAAATAATTTTGTTTTCAATAATATTATCTTGTGTCAAAATATTAATTCAATTCAAGAATTTAAATGTTGAAATATTATTTCTGATGCGGATCAGCCCAGAAACACCAGCAAGGACCCATTACATGTTCCAAATGGACCGATGACACGGTCCAAGACAAAGACATTGAAAGACGCATTGAATGCATTGGTTTTGAAGGTTTCCACCAAGTCAGAATTGGAGTATCAAGAGGAAATCCTAGTACATCTTATCCATGTGCAAGAGGGGTCCAATACAACCTTATTTGGGCCATGAGATAAGAGCTTTATTTTATTTTGTTAGCTACAGCCTAAGGCTTGTTTGGGCTTAATTCATACTTTGTTTTAAGCTAGGATCCAAGGCTTGTTTGGATTAAGTTATGGGCTTTTTATTTTAGGGTTTTGGGCCAGTTTTTAAGTGGACCTCATATAAGTCCACATAAAGGGTCCATTAGGGTTAACTTTTCAAGAGCTATTTAAACTCATGTAGGCCGAAATTTCGGCAGCTTTGATGATAATTACTTCTGAATTTTTCAGTTTTAACGTTTGAGAGTGATTCTTGCATTCTTCAGTTCTTGAACGAACTAAATCTGACTTATCGAAGATTAACTGGCTTCGTGGCGTCATTCTACTCATTCCAATAGTGTAGGTGCCTTGGGGCAGGTTTCCATTGTGTCACACTCATATCAGACCTATTTCGGCTTTCCGGGATCAGATCTCAATCTTGATTGTGGGTTGCGTGACCACGTGATCACGAGGTTCGCATCAGTTGGTATCAGATCTAGGCTCCGAAACAAGGTCATATCTCTGTTATTTTCGTTTTTTTTTTAGTGTCCCTTAAGTTTTTCAGTGTTTGCATCCATCTTCTTGTTCTTCGTGTCTGTGTCATCTAAGCAAAAAAAAAAAAAAAGTTTATATTTCATCTTGTTACTGTCTCTAATCATATCAGTTTGTTAAAAAGAAAAAAAAATCAGAAAGAAATAGAGAAAAGAGTGATTAGTTGAAATTTGAAGGATCATTCAATTTTTGCCGCAGAAACACAAATCTTGGTGAACCATAAGCAAACCACCTCGGAATCAATTTAAACTTCATATTCAGTCTATTGGGGGTGGGATTGCATGATATATCAAAGTTGGGCTTATTTTGATATTATTTGCTTGAGGTTTTAATTCGAGTTTCAATTCTGCCGCAAAACACTACTCTTAGTGAACCCTAGGTAAAACACCTTGGAATATATTGAAACTTCATATTCTGAGTATTGGGTATGCAATTGCACCACATATTAAATTTGGGATTATTTTGATATCGGCTTCTGGAGGTTTTAATTGGAGGTTCAATTCTGCCGCAAACTGATCATACAAGGGGTTTGGGTACCTAGACATTATAGAACGACCTATAAATTGATTTTTGGTGTTTTCATAGTATTGTAATACTAAATATTGAATTTGAGGTCATTTCGAGATCGTTTGGTCTGGGTTTCAATTCTGTTACGTAAAATTGCGTAATAGGTTAGATTTGCCTCAAGTTTCAAAACATGATCTTTGCTGTTTAGTTTTGTCCAAATATTTTTGTTTCTGCTATATTTGGGTTATCTAGGAGTCAAGTAATTATTTTCTTAACATTCGCTTCTGTTTTATTTCGTGTCTTCGTTTCGTCCACAATTCGTACGAATTTGCATTGCTACTCGCAAAATCGTAATCCTAGTTTTGTTTTGCTTTGTTTTCATTATATTTATTGATTCTTGAGTCTGAAAATTATATTTATAGTGCGCTGCGAAGGCTATTGACTTTGATTTGTTGATTTCAGTTCCTAAAGAACCAAAAGAAAGCAAGTTGTGAGGTAAAAGGCGTAGAGAGCTTAATAGAGTGAAAAGCCTTAATTTTTGTTTTGTGTGATACACGAGAGGTGTGAGGATATATTTTGTGCTACTAACCAAATTTTTCAGATTCAAAGAATGTCTGAAACCAACGAATCAGCAACACAAAACATTGACGTAGCTTTCCAATTGCAATCAATAGGCCAGCAACTTGAGCTGTTATCTAGGACGTACAAGGATCTAAAAGATGAGGTGAATTCGATTAAGCAACAGAATAGTGGGGCTGATCACCAGGGAAATACGGTCCGTATGGCCGCACGGAATGTTAGATCTGATTTTGAAGAGTTTGTTGATGAAAACGCAGATGGAGGTGAAGATGACTTTGAGTTTGCATCAGTTGGCCATGGAATCAGGTCTGGACCGAACAGGGCTAGGAGGAATGTGAATTTTCGTAGCATGGGCACTTATGAAGACATGGATGGGGACTTAGACACCATTAAACTGAAAATTCCTAGCTTTCAAGGTAAAAACGATCCTGAGGCTTATTTGGAGTGGGAGAAAAAGGTGGATTGGATTTTTGATTGCCATAGCTATTCTGAACAAAAAAAGGTGAAATTGGTGATAATTGAGTTTATGGAGTATGCATTAATTTGGTGGGATCAAATTGTGATCAGTAGGAGGAGGAATGGCGAGCAACCCGTTCAGACTTGGGGGGAGATGAAAGTCTTAATGAGGAGACGATTGTGCCAAACCACTATTATAGAGACTTATATTTGAAGCTCCAAGGTCTGAATCAAGGTTATAAGACAGTAGATGAATATCACAAAGAGATGGAGATAGCAATGATTCGGGCTAATGTTGTTGAGGATAGAGAAGCCACCATGGCTAGATTCCTTAATGGGTTGAATCGAGATATTGCTAATGTGGTTGAGCTACAACACTATGTGGAGCTAGAGGATGTGGTTCATATGGCGACGAAGGTGGAGAGACAACTTAGGAAAGGGCATGCTCAGTCAGCGTTTAATTCGGGTTCGTCATCATCTTGGAAGCCGAATCTAAAGAGAGAGGGTACTGTCCGGTCAAGATCCTTTGGTTCTTCTAGAACTGAACCACCAAAGGCTAAAGTTGATGTCCCTACTGATGCCAAAGGTAAATCTGAAACTCAACCTAAACGTACTCGTGATGTTAAATGTTTCAGGTGTCAAGGACATGGACATTATGCTTTAGAGTGTCCAAACAAGAGAATCATGATGATTAGAGATAATGGTGATGTGGAATCTGAAAGTGACAGTTCTGATTGTGAAGGCATGCCACCATTGGAGGATAGTGATGGGGATGAGTTAGCATTACCGGTTGAGGAGTCCTTGGTTATAAGGCGAACACTTCAGGTTCAGGTCAAAGAAGATGATACTAATGAACAAAGGGAGAACATCTTCCATACGCGTTGTTACGTACAAAGAAAGGTGTGTGGTTTAATTATAGATAGTGGAAGCTGTGTTAATGTTTGCAGTGGCACCCTTGTTAGTAAACTAAATTTGTGTACTGCTAAGCATGCTAAACCATATAGATTGCAATGGCTGAATGATAGTGGTGAAGTGAAAGTGACTAAACAGGTTGTGGTTCCATTTTCGATTGGGAAATATGTTGATGAAGTTTTGTGCGACGTGGTACCAATGCAAGCAAGTCACATCTTGTTGGGGAGACCATGGCAATATGATAGGAAGGCAATTCATGATGGGGTTAAAAATAGGTATACCATTGTAAAAGATGGTAAAACCATCACTCTTGTACCTCTTACACCCAAACAGGTGTATGATGATCAAATAAAGCTAAAAAGTGAGCATGAGGCGATGGGGAGAGAAAATCAAGGTGAGGAACAAGGGGAGAGAAGACCATCAGATTCGGCTAGAACCCAAACCACTACAACCCATTCGGCCACCCATCCAAACACAAGCAAATATTCAGCCAACACTCCAAACAAATCAAACCATTCGACCAGAACTCAAAAAAACCCAAATCTGGCCGAGAGTGGAGGTAAGACAAGAGGAGTGAAGAAAGTCAGCAAGTGTGATGAGAATTGTGTGGAAAAACTAAAGAAACAACCCAATTTTTATGCTAGAGAGGGTGAGGTCAGATTTGCATTTTTCACTAACAAGCCAATGATCTTACTTGTGTACAAAGAGGCTTACTTTAATACTAATGATCTTGATCATATTGTGCCTAGTGTTGCTATTTCTTTGTTGCAGGGATTTGATGATGTGTTCCCCGACGATACTCCTAGCGGATTACCACCATTGAGGGGGATAGAGCATCAGATTGATTTCGTACCCGGAGCTTGAATTCCTAACCGACCAGCTTATAGAAGCAATCCCGAGGAGACGAAGGAGCTTCAAAGGCAAGTTGATGAGCTGATGGAAAAGGGCTACATTCGTGAGAGTATGAGCCCGTGTGCTGTACCCGTGCTACTTGTGCCAAAGAAGGATGGAACATGGAGGATGTGTGTTGATTGCCGAGCCATCAACAACATAACGGTAAAGTATAGACATCCCATTCCTAGGCTTGATGACATGTTAGATGAGTTACATGGATCCTATATCTTCTCTAAAATTGACTTGAAAAGTGGGTACCATCAAATTAGGATGAAAGAAGGTGATGAGTGGAAAACAGCATTTAAGACTAAGCATGGTTTGTATGAATGGTTAGTAATGCCGTTTGGACTTACAAATGCACCTAGTACGTTTATGCGTTTAATGAATCATGTGTTGCGTGCATTCATAGGTAAGTTTGTGGTTGTGTATTTTGATGACATTTTGATATATAGCAAGAACTTAACTGAGCATCTTGATCATTTGTGTAATGTACTTAGTGTGTTGCGTAGTGAGAAATTGTATGCTAATCTTAAAAAGTGTGCCTTTTGCATGGAGAAAATTGTGTTTCTTGGCTATGTTGTAACTGCATAGGGCATCGAGATGGATGAGGAGAAAGTTAAGGCCATCCGGGATTGGCCTACACCAAAATCGGTAAGTGAGGTAAGGAGTTTTCATGGGTTAGCTAGTTTTTACAGGTGTTTTGTGAAAGATTTCAGCACAATAGCTGCGCCCTTGAATGAAGTTGTTAAAAATTCGGTTAGGTTTAGATGGGGGGAGGAACAAGAGTTGGCTTTTGTTTTTTTGAAAGACAAATTATGTTCTGCACCTGTTTTGGCTTTACCTGACTTTACGAAAGCATTTGAAATAGAATGTGATGCGTCTGGAATAGGAATAGGTGCTGTTTTGATGCAGGATCGGAGACCTATTGCGTATTTCAGTGAGAAGTTAAGTGGAGCAACCTTGAACTATCCAACTTACGACAAAGAACTCTATGCATTGGTAAGAGCACTTGAAACATGGCAGCATTACTTGTGGCCAAAAGAGTTCGTAATCCATTCGGATCATGAGTCCTTGAAACATCTGAAAGGACAAGGTAAGTTGAATAGGAGGCATGCAAAATGGGTTGAATTCATTGAAACTTTCCCTTACGTAATCAAGTATAAGCAAGGGAGAGAGAACATCGTAGCTGATGCACTCTCGCGCAGGTATGTTCTTTTACACACCATGAATACTAGATTGTTAGGTTTTGAATATGTGAAGGAATTGTATGATAATGACTCTGACTTTGCTGAGATTTATAATGCATGTGGACATTCGGCTTTCGGTAAGTTTTATTTGATGGATGCTTATTTGTTCAAAGAGAATAGATTGTGTGTTCCTGCTAGTTCTTTGCGTGAATTGCTTGTTAGTGAAGCACATGGGGGTGGTTTAATAGGTCACTTTGGGGTTGCGAAAACCTTGGATGTATTGCATGAGCATTTCTATTGGCCAAAGATGAAAAGAGATGTGCAATGAATTTGTGAACAATGCATTGCTTGTAGAAAGGCAAAATCTAGAGTACAACCGCATGGACTATATACACCACTACCTGTGCCTACTGAACCTTGGGTAGATATCTCTATGGGCTTTGTTTTAGGTTTACCTAGGCAAAGAAAGGTAGAGACTCTATCTTTGTTGTGGTTGATAGGTTTTCTAAAATGGCGCATTTCATTGCATGCCATAAAACAGATGATGCATCTCATATCGCAGACTTGTTCTTTAGAGAGATTGTACGTTTGCATGGCATTCCTAAAAGTATAGTGTCAGATCGTGATGTTAAGTTCCTTAGTTACTTTTGGAAGACCTTATGGGGAAAGTTGGGAACTAAACTCTTATTTTCAACAACATGCCATCCTCAAACAGATGGACAAACTGAGGTAGTGAATAGAACATTATCCCAACTTTTACGTGCTGTAATTCAAAAGAATTTGAAAAGTTGGGAAGAATGTTTGCCTTTTGTTGAGTTTGCTTATAATAGAACTGTGCATTCAACTACTACTTTTTCTCCTTTTGAAATTGTTTATGGTTTTAATCCACTAACTCCTATGGACTTAATTCCTTTACCTTGTGAAGAAAGGGTAAGTTTAGATGGTGAAAAGAAGGCAAAGATGGTGAGAGAACTCCATGAGGGAGTTCGACTACAAATAGAGAAAAAGAACAGACTTTACGCTTCTAAAGCAAACAAGGGACGTAAACTGGTTGTTTTCCAACCCGATGATTGGGTATGGGTGCACATGCGTAAGGAACGATTTCCTAACCAAAGGAAATCAAAATTACAGCCTCGTGGTGATGGTCCTTTTCAGGTTTTAGAGAGAATCAATGACAACGCATACAAAATTGACCTTCTAGGTGAGTATAGTGTTAGTGCTACCTTTAATGTTGCTGATCTTACTTTGTTTGACACAGATTTTGATTCGAGGTCGAATCCTTTCGAAGGGAGAGGGGATGATGTGGACCAGCCCAGAAACACCAGCAAGGACCCATTACATGTTCCAAATGGACCGATGACACGGTCCAAGACAAAGACATTGAAAGACGCATTGAATGCATTGGTTTTGAAGGTTTCCACCAAGTCAGAATTGGAGTATCAAGAGGAAATCCTAGTACATCTTATCCATGTGCAAGAGGGGTCCAATACAACCTTATTTGGGCCATGAGATAAGAGCTTTATTTTATTTTGTTAGCTACAGCCCAAGGCTTGTTTGGGCTTAATTCATACTTTGTTTTAAGCTAGGATCCAAGGCTTGTTTGGATTAAGTTATGGGCTTTTTATTTTAGGGTTTTGGGCCAGTTTTTAAGTGGACCTCATATAAGTCCACATAAAGGGTCCATTAGGGTTAACTTTTCAAGAGCTATTTAAACTCATGTAGGCCGAAATTTCAGCAGCTTTGATGATAATTACTTCTGAATTTTTCAGTTTTAACGTGTGAGAGTGATTCTTGCATTCTTCAGTTCTTGAACGAACTAAATCTGACTTATCGAAGATTAACTGGCTTCGTGGCGTCATTCTACTCATTCCAATAGTGTAGGTGCCTTGGGGCAGGTTTCCATTGTGTCACACTCATATCAGACCTATTTTGGCTTTCCGGGATCAGATCTCAATCTTGATTGTGGGTTGCGTGACCACGTGATCACGAGGTTCGCATCAATTTCAATCCAAAAATTTAAACTATTACTCAATAAAGGATCTAAGAATGGTTATATAGCAAACCACTAACATTGAGATGCGTTCCATATCACAATTGAACCAACTCAAACATATTTTTTTGGATTAACGTAGGTGTTTGGGCCAGCTTGTGTGCACCTCGACTAATCCCACAGGATCTGAAGTTAATGACCATGTAAGCCTCTAGTGACCATGAGGGGACTCGAACTTGTGATCATTGAGGAGTGTCAAAGAACCATCTCAACCCAAAAGCTTAAGCTGTTAGGTAAGGTTTTAGGATATGATTTATATTATTCTCTAACACACCCCCTCAAGTGAAAGCCTTTTGGGCTTGAAACTTGTACAGACCTATATTACCTTGTGCTTAATTTTTTTCTGTCAAATAAATAAGAATGGTGAGATTCGAACTCGTGACCGCTTGGTCATCAAGGCTCTGATACCATGTCAAAGAACCATCTCAACCCAAAAGCTTAAGCTGTTAGGTAAGGTTCTAGGATATGATTTATAGTATTCTCTAACAAGGAGTAAACCCAAGGCCTGACCACTTGAACTATCCATCAGGGTTACACATTTATTACTCTTGCTAGTGTATGTGGTGCCAATAATGGTTGCATGTTATACAGTACTAGGGGCTGGGTGATTTTTATGTTTTACGCTGATTTTCATTTGCTTTGGTTCTTTTTATGGTTATTGCTACCCAATTTTGACCCATTTTTTGATAAATTTTTGAAAAACAAAAACCAAAAATAGCAAAAAAAAAACAAAAATCCAAAAAACATGTTTTTTTAATATATTTGCATCGTTTTTAGCATTTTCAACCTCGTCTAAAAAATAATTTAAATTTTTAAAGGTCTTTCGAACGTGTATGACTTTCGACACGTCATTTTTAAAATAATTAATTTTCCTCGCTGAGGCGACGTTGATACTGCTCGCTTTCAAAAAAATACAAAAAATACAAAAAATCAAAATTAATAGAAAATAAAGAAGTTGAGGGACCGAGTTTGGAAACCTAGCAATATCTTTACCTACAAATACAGGTCTCCACAACACGCACAGGGGGGGCAATTTTGAAAAAGGAGAGAGAAACCCTAAACCACACAAAAAAACCCTAAACACCTTAACCCTTTCCTTTTCCCTGACCCAAGCGGCCGCTCATTTCTCCTCTTCCAAAAAAACCAACGGCAACTGATTAGTACTTAAAAGTTCATTTTTATCAAGGTTTCATATCATCATTTTGCACTTAAAGTACCAATAACTCCTTAACTAGAACATGTTTTATAATAATATGTCTAGTAATATAAGATACCTTTAATTTATGGTAAATGTTCATCTTAAATGCAGGCCTATCACATAAATCAAAGGATTGATTGATGAGTTTAACTACTGAAATTGAAAAGACAAAGAGAGGGCTAAGCTTAAAAAGAGATGCTGGTTCAGTCCAAGTTGGAACACCATTCGGTTATTGGATCATAATTGGAGCCGTAGAACTTGGATTTAGGTCTGGTTTATATGTATGGAAATCTAAGACATGGGCCTGAAACGTTCATGAAGAGTCCAAGATTCAAAAGGACCGTTTTCAAGTTCAAATTGTAGCAACAACGGAGAAGTTGGAATCTGTCCTGCAGCCCAGACACTGCTCAACGTTCAGCCCATATCTCGAGTTTTAGAAGTCCAAATACAATGCTTTTTATTTTGTTGGAAAGCTGAGACAATTTCCTAGAACTTTCATGAAGACTATCTGTTGAAATTCTGATGTTAGCGATGATGTTTTATTCAGACAAGAAGACAATGATTGTCATGCATTTAGTCATCTTGGTAATCAAATCATTGCTCTAAAAGGAGGCCTATAAAAGGAGGCATTTGCCATGCATTTAGGAATCTTGATTTTTAGATCAATATCATGTTCTTGCTCTCTCTTTATATTTTTGTAATGCTTAAATTTTACTTTCATTAATCTCTTGTTTCTGCCTTTTATTTCCTTTACCTAGCTAACTTATATCTTATTTATATTCTCTTGTTGTTTATTTATGTTTCTCTTTTTCATTATGTTTAGTTAAGTTTATTATGTCAAGGTGAAAAGGTTACGCTAATGGTGTAAGAATAAGTATAGTATAAACTCAACATGGACTTTAATGTTTCATAATAACATGTTTTTTATATGTTATCTTGTTCACTTTTAATACTTTTCTTGTTAAATGGTGAATCTAGATTTATGTTGTATAACCTTTGGTACAACAAATACTTGGCACTTTCATAGCCTAATCGTATGGTATAATCGACACCTGTGCTATGAAAGGAACTTGATTTGTTGTTAACACAAGTTATCATCATGAATACCTGATAACATTTACAAGTATTAGCATTATTCGAATAAGATAACTAATGTAATCATGTTAACAATTTATAATCCGATTGGAACCTCCTCTGTGTGTAGTTTCTAGTTGAGCAATAAAAAGAGTTTATACTATACTTTTTTGAAATACCATTAGTGGATCCTCTAACCTTGACAATTATTTTATCCTTGTTTAATCCTTACATCAATATCACATCTCAAAACTCTCTTGAACTCCTTTTCTGTTATTATCTATTTCTTTATTTGTAGTTTATACAGTTAACCTCCCTGTGGTTCGACCCCGGTCTTGTCGGGTTATTTATTACTTCGACACTCCTACACTTGGGAGAAGATATCAATCTTTTGGTAGTGTCAAGTTCAATCCTTACAGGAACATGGTTATGGATGTAATGAGAATGAATCAAGGTAATGTCAGTCAATGTCCAATCATAAAAGAAGCAAATACAAATGCAACCATATTTTTTGATCTGTTGAAAGATTCTGATGAACCTTTATGAGATGGCTACAAAAATCATAGTAAATTATTAGTCGTTACACAGGTGGTCACCATGAAGTCCGATTATGGGTTGAGTGAGGGCGGTTATGATAGAATTGTCGAATAGGTGACAAGAATTTTACCTGAAGGGAATAGGCTGAAAGAGAACTTCTATGTTGCTAAGTCAATGATGAAACCCTTTGGTCAAGGATACCAAAAAATTGACATATGTCCAAACTTTTTCATGTTGTATTACCTTGAAAATGATGAGCTGACCGAGTGCATGACATGTATGCATTCCAGTTACAGACCCAGAACTAGCATGGGAAAGACTCTTGTAGCGTATAAAAAACTTAGATACTTCTCAATCACGCCTAGATTGCAGAGGTTATTCATGTCACCAAAGATTGATGAGCATATGACATGGCACCAATCAAATGATATGGTTGCTGGAGTGATGGAGTATTGCGATGTCATGGTCGCACAAATTAATTACCCTAGCTTAAAACACATAAGATAGTATAGAGCAAGCAAAGGGTTGATCCCACGAGGAACGTTTAGTTCAGATTTTTATGCTATACGTTATGCAATTAGGGGGGGTTGATTTGTAATGATTTAAACTATGGTAGAAATTAAACTAGCAAACAAAATAAATTAAAACTGAAATTTATCAAGAAAACAAACCTTGGTCCTTGGTCGCAAGCACACATCCACCTACAGAAATCAAAACCGATCCTTGAAACGAAACTCCAGTTTATATTCTGAATTTTTATCTTTTCTTAACGTTGGTTAATTAACGGATCCGCCGTATAACTAGCCCTAACCAACAAACAATCACAGTGTCCGCACTAATGATTTAATCCAAAGGCAACTTTAAGATCTAGATAAATTCATTAATCTTAACAATTGTCTGCTTGTGTTGCTTTGATCAAATGTTCTCCCTAAGTTTAATAATGTAGTTCCGCCACAATTATCAAGCTTAGTTGCTTCACAAGTTTATATACTACAACTCCGGTTTTGATATCAAACTTAGCAATAGATTGTTCACAATAATAACTTAGAGTCCGCTCTAGCAATTAAGATAAACAATAATAGAAAATATGTATAGGAAAACAAACATACTCATTCATAATACAAACTGAAAATAAATGGAAGAATAAATATCACAGTTCTTGAAATCTGAAGGTGTTTGCATCCTTGCAACCAAGAAAACAAGTTTAGCCTTGCATATCTATTGAACAACTACTCATAAAGATGAAACAATACATGATTTCTAGGTTGTAGAGGGAGAGTTTGTGTTTCTTCTCTTATGACTACCACCCCTCTTTCTTTTATTCTACTGCACTCTCTCTCCCTCTCTCTTGGCTCTCTTAATGGCATAAACTCCGCTGCCTATTTATACACAGATTGTAAGTAAGAAAAATCAAAGTTCAAGTGTGAACATCAAGAGATGGTGGTAGCATGAAGGCGGCTGACAGCTAGTGGCTGGCAGCTGGTTTGTGGTTGGTGATTTGAGGTTGGTGGCTTGAGGTTGGTGGTTGCCTTCCTTGACCTTCTAGAGGAGCTAAATTGCTAAAATAAAAACTTGGATGTCGATTTGGATGCTTCAGGATGTAATTTGGATTCGTTTCCTCACGAAACCTGTTTGCTGGTAGAATTCAGTTCTCATCTTTGAAAAATCATATCTCCCTCATGTGACATCATTTTTTGCTGCAATTTGGAGCGTTTATAGGCCTTTGAGTCAGGAATCCAAAAAAATTGATTTTGCATCAATTTGATGTCTACAGCTGCAGATATTTAATTTTGAATGGAAAAAGGTCAATACTAGCAGAATGCGAGATTTGACATTGAAGGATGTGATTTCCATGCTCTTTGTCTTTTTATTTTTCTTGACTTAGATTTCCAGAAAGGTATGGATGTTAGCTTTCTAATGCCACTGGAATCACTTCGTTTCGACTTTTATAGCTCATGCTCTACACAAAACATCGACTGAGGGTCAAATCTTCCAATTACCTCCAATTTACTCCTTTTTGCACCTTTCATCCAAAAGTGCCTTCAAAACATAAAACAAAGAATATCAAGGCATTTTATATAAATAACATAGGCAAAACACTAGTTAAATGTGGGTGAAACTATCGAATAATATGGTTACATCATGGTGCATCCTTCTAATGGTGAAGCATGGAAACACTTTAACAATATACATCCTCACTTTTCAACTGAATCAAAGAATGTGAGTCTTGGGTTGTGTACAAACAGATTCAACCCATTCAAGTCATTTGCTGCTCCTTATTCTTGTTGGTCGATTATACTCACGGTTTATAACTTGCCACCGGAGATGTGTATGAGGCCGAAGTTCGTGTTTTCATCTACGGTCATACTCGATCCTAACAGTCCATGCAGGAATATAGATGTTTGTTTTCGGCCGTTCATTGATGAGTTGATGCATTTTTGGTCCTCTAGAGCTTTGACTTATGATGTATCGAGAAAACAAAATTTTCTTATGAGGGCAACTTTGATATGGACCATAATGACTTTCCAGGTTATGTACTGGTTTCTGGTTGGAGCACACATGGAAAACTAGCATGTCCATACTGTAAGGAAAACAACAAGGCATTCATGCTAACAAACGGGGGTAAAGTTTTTTTTTTTTACTGCCACCGACATTTCTTGCCAACATATCACAAGTACAGAAATAACATAAAGGATTTTTTTTGTTGGCAGAGTTGAAAAGGATGTTGCACCCCCACATCTTTCTAGTGAAGAATTATGACGTGGTGTCAGAGTATGGTGACATTGTGTTTAGTTTCCAGTTCGTTAAGCAAAAGTTTCTTGGTGTTGGTTTGACCCACAACTAGGTAAAACAAAGTAGTTTCAAGGAGCTTCCTTATTGGAAGACCTAACTCCTCCACCATAACCTTGATGTCATGCACATAGAAAAGAATGTGTTTGGGAATATTTTCAACACGGTCATGGACGTGAAGGGAAAGATAAAGGACAACATCAAAGCTAAAATGGATATAGTGTTGTTTTAAAATAATAAAAATATGAAGTTGGTTTTTAATGGGTCAAAAGTCGCAAAGCCTAGAGCAAGCTTCACCTTAGAGAAAAATGTGTAACTATTAGTATACCAATGGCTTAAGAGTTTAGGTTTTCCTGATGGATATGCCTCGAACATATCAAGGTTACTTAATATAGAGGAATGCAGATTGTAAGAAATAAAGAGCCATGACTACCACATGTTTATGCAAACACTCATTCCATTAGCTTATCATGATTTATTGTCAAGGTGGATATGAGATGCACTCACGAAGATCAGTCATTTCTTTAGAGATATATGCTCTAGCAAGTTGCGGATACATCACATTGAGAGGCGTGAAACAAATATCGTCGAGACAATATCCAAACTTGAGACGATATTCCTCCATCATTTTTTGACTCGATGAAGCATTTACCAATACATTTATTGTATGAGAAAAAAGTTAGAGGCCCAATCTAGTATAAATGGATGTATCCATTCGAGAGGTTAGATATTATAGTTGTAATGTAATTATTAATGTATTTTCATTATTTTTCTAAATTTAAAATATTTTTTTATTCGATGCAAGTACTTGTTCAACCTTAAGAACAAGACGAATGTTGAGGCTTTGACAAGTGAGGCTTATATTTTTTAGGAGATCTCAACATTTATATCGTACTATTTCGAGCCTCATTTGAGAATGAGAATCAACTGCGTTCCATGACATGATGATGGTGGTGAAGTGCCTTCGAGTGGGAACTTGTTAGTATTCTCCAATATTGTAAGGGGAAGATATTTGTCTGAAATAGAATTCAAATAAGTACATAATTATGTGTTATTTAACTGCAATGATCTGAGATCTTTTATTCAGTAAGTATATATACTACTTAAACTTTGTTGTAAATGGATTGTTTATCCATTGCAATATCACATACTCATGCATTTTAAAAAAACCTCGTAGGTAACATCAACAATATTTACTATGTAATAACTCACAGCTGATAGAATCTCAAGTCTTTCATTTACAAGATGAACAATTTGCCACGTGGTTTAGAACACATGTAAGTACTATCACTAACTCATCATGTATTATTGTACTTAATTTCATTACAGAATTCTCATTTACTGTTCATCATTGTACTTAATGTACAAGGTTTATCAACTGGGAAGGAATGTAGTGCTTCATTGTCTTTACTAAGCCTGAGTCTTGAACAAAAAGTGAAGTGCTACAACGAGTACTTTGTCAATGGATGTGTTTCATACTGAAAAATACGGGCATGGAAGAAAGACATATAACAATGATGTTTGTGTTAAGGGATCAACTAGTAGCGAGTTTGAAGTTGATTATTATGATAAATTAAAAAAGATCGTTAAATTGCAATATCATTGCAAGCATAATAAAGTGTTTTATTCAAATGTTATTGGAATGACATCATTGACAGAGGAATCACAGTAGATCCCCACTATGGTCCGGTCGAAATTAACTCAAAATCTAGACTCTGCAACGTAAACGGTGTCTTTATTTTCGCTAAGCAATGCCAGTAAATTTATTACACAAACACCCTTTCCTTTAGAAAGGATCGTTCAAGAGTTGATTGATTATCCATTTTAAAAACAAAACCTATGGGTCGTGTAGAGGTTGTTCAGGATGAGAACGAAGACACAAGTGTGGGAGATGATATCTTTTAAGTTAGTGTGTTGGTTGAACCATATCGATTTAAAAACAAAACCTATGGGTCGTGTATCGATTTGTTCAGGATGATAGTAGTCTTGTTGATGTTAACGCTGAGGAGTTGAATGTTGTTCTTAGTTCTAGCGGACAAGCACAAATTGATGAAGATGATGATACCAATGTTATCAATGTTGAAGATTACAGTAGAGCTAATGATGATTCAATTAAAGAAGAAGAAGAAGATAATTCTGACTAACTATCAGAACACGAAAGTGTAATGCAATTTTTTATAATGTAATATTTATGGATGCAGAAATATTTATTTCATAATTCATAATTCATTTGTGAACTGTTGTTATTGTGTTAGGCGTGCACCTTTCAATTTTAGTATTTGTAAGGAGCATAGACATGAAAATAGACATAACTTGTTATTCACTGTGCACATTATTGATGGAAATACCAATGGTTTCTTTTTCGTTGGTGTTTTCCAGAGACAATGGGAACTGTTCACACCTCGAATAGGTGAATAGTCCTAAATCCTTAATGGAAATACCAACGGTTTTGGTCCGTTGGTGTTTTCTAAAGGCGATGGGAACTGTTCATATCCCGAATAGGTGAACAAATCCCACATCCCCTATGGACATACCAAAGGTTTTGGTCTATAGGTGTTTTCAGAGGCGATGATAAATGTTCACACCCTGAATAGGTAAACATTTCCCACATCCCGATGGAACACCAACGGACCAAAACCGTAGGTGTTTTCCAAAGGTGATGGAAATTGTTTACTTTCCATGTCGGTGATGACAATTAAAGTGCTTTTATTTATCGATGAAATTACTGACAGACTATGAATTCCAAAGCTAGGGTAATTAATGCATCTCTGACCATATGAAATATTTCATATTAGCGAGGGAATTACTGACAGACTGTGAAAATTCTAGAGGGTTTTTTGAAAATTTTAGTGCCAAATAAAAATTTCAAAGTGAATTTACCGAAGGAATTACTGATGGATTAATTTAAAATAATACTATTTAATATTTCATTTGTGAAAACACAGTATAAATTCCAGTGAGAGACCCTTGTGTTCATTTTTTTCTCTCCTTCATCTTCATCCGTTTTGCAATCTCAAATCTCTTTGTTTTTTTCCACTCAATCTTTATCTATAGTTCTATCTTCATCTTTAAAATTTAAAAGGTATGTACTGTGATTCAATTTACCTAATGATTTTCTTTTTTATATATTTTATATGTTTTATGAAGAATAATTTTTTTTTTATTGTACATAGATAAAGTCTAAAAATAAACACGCAATTGAAGTAAGCATTTTTCATTTCTAAAGTCTATAGATTTTTTTTTATTTGTTGCCTATTTTATTGTTTTTATTGCAATAATAATTGATTGTTTTGTTGAATTTTATTTGTTATTCTTGAATTTGACATTAATTAATGTTAATTGAATATATAGATTAAATTTAATTGTTTGATCTCAATTTTATTGTATATATTGAATAATAGAGTGTTTGATTGCTTTGTTGAATTTTAATTGTTACCGATCAATTTGTATACATGTTAGCTTATATGTAGGACTTTTTTTCTCTATTTTATGATTAGAAACATAAATTATCATGTTGAAAATGAAATGAAATTGAATAATATAAAATTTTTGGTACAAATAAAATAAGATCAACTGGTTTGTGGTATATATCTTGTCAATATTTGCAGGTTTGAATAATTTGGGTAGTCTCTAGTATAGGGGAGTTGCTGCAAATAGAATAAAGGCTGGCACTGTGGAGGAAGCCGATAAAACAAAGACTGCAAAAATAGGCAAAAATCGAATGTCAAATTAAATGCATATTCGAAGGTCAAATTAAATGATTATTGGATGAATTTGCATAAAAATTAAGTCCAATGACATAATTAAATTTTTAATGGGCCAATTTGATTTAATCATAGGCCAAATTAAATTTTAATTATGTTTAAGAATTAATTTAGGTCTAATTGAAGGATTTAATTAAGTACAAGGGCTTAATTATACTTTAAATGGGTCAAATTAATTTGGGGACTTAATTGGTGAAAAATTAAGTTTGGGAGTCTAATTTGGACTTAATTAAAAAGATTGAAATTTTAAGACCAAATTTAATTTTTACCAAGTGAATTGAACACAAACATTGAGGGACCAATTTTGAGACCTGAAAAAACGCTATGCCTATAAATAGCAGCCTACAAAAATCAGTGAAGGGGGGGGGTTCATTTTGTAATTTTGAAAGGAAGCAAATAACCCTAAAAAATAAAACTTTTCTTCTTCTCTACTGACGGCAGCCCCCCTTTTGGGAAATTTTTTCTCTGCACACAGCCCCAGTGATTTTGAGTTTTCAGACCCGGCTGTTTCAACACCGGCCCCTCTCCATTTTTGATCTTCTTCTCGGCCAAAACCAAACACACAGCCCCCACCTGGTTTCAATTTTTTTTTAGTCGGCTGCGAGAGAAGCCTTCCTCCCTCACGGATCCAAAACCAGCCGGACTCTGCACCTTCTTTCCCCGGTTGGAAACTTTCTACCCAGAGGCTCAACAACACCCTTCTTTTTTTCCCCACAGAGAAGCCAAGGCAGCCCTCTCCCCGTGTCTTCCTCTCGGCTAAAAAGCCAAAATCGGCTGAAACCCATACTCTCCCCTTTCTCCTTCCAGCCGACTTCCCCTCTGCAAAAAGAAAAAAAGTCACGGCCTCCCCTACCTTTCAAAAACCAGAGAAGACGCTGCTCACTTCCCCTCTGTCAGAAACAGAGACAGGCCGCCGCTCCCATCCCTTGGAGTCTCTCCGTTTTCTGGGCAGAAGAACCAAAGCCGCTGCCCCTTTCCTTTGCCAAAGAAGGACCACCCGAACCAGCTACCTCTCCAGAACGGTGCACAGGTCCCAGATCGGACCGCCTTCTCCCACAGTGGCGCCATCCCTCTCTCGACTGCAGCCCCTTCGCCAGACCTCACTCTTCCAGTCGGCAGCCACCGAGAACGCCGCCAGCAGCCCTATGGTCACACGGCCGGCAACCTAAAACAGAGAACAAGGGGAAACGAAAATAACAGATCTGTAAAGAAGCAGATCCAAAATGGAGAAGAAAGGAAAAATCCAAGAACTGGACAGAAATGGATTAAAATGAACTGCCTGCGTTTCCTTTTTCTTGTTTTGCAGGACGCCACCAGCAGAGAAGGGAGGAGAAGGAGGAAACAGGGCAGATCCGCCCGTTTCCGGCTTGTTTGCGGCGGCGCGTGAATCCACGCGCCGCCAGTGACGGGGGCGCGTGGGAAGACGCGCCGCCACTGTTCAGACAATTCCAGAAGCGTTCCTATGCAATTCCTGGAGTTTTGGGGGACTATTTTGTAAATTTTAAATTAATTCATGTAATTTTTATTTTGTTGTTTGGAATTTGTATTGTATAAATGTTAATGTAAAAGAAAAAAAAGGAAGAAAAAGAAAGAACGAAATATATAATAAAAAATGCATGTGTACATTTGTTTTATGAATTTTTTTTATGATAAAATTGCAGGAATAAAGAAGGATTTAATATTTTGATTGGATCACGGTGTAGAAGTACAAACTTGTACGGAAGTTGTATTTCTAAAATCCGATGAAATGACAAAATTTTTAAAACTTCTTTAACACATCAAGTCCACGAAGCAGCTTACCTCAGGTAGGGTGCGTTAGGGGTGCTAACACCTTCCCTAACCACAATCAGTCCCTTACCCGCAAATCTCTGACTATGACCAGTCTACCAGGGTGTCCTAGTAACCTCAATTAAATACTAGGTGGCGACTCCCAACGAATCAATTCAAGCAATACAACAACGAGACATGAATCGCCAGCCGATTGCCGCGCGCGAGATTTTTCGACGTGCGACACTCGGGATCCTAACATACACTAAATGTATGATAGTTCATGCCTCAAATCACACCTCTCATATTTCCTTTGTCAGCTATAATTTCATAAATTGGCAATTCAAACAATAACTTTTCACCTTGAATACACATACATTCAGTAATTCACATTTCACATTGGTAATATATTAAATCATGGAATTTAACTAGAAAGTATAGGTGTGATTCAACCACCTGCAATAAAAGCTCTACTCGTGCTCCCCTACTGTTATTGTTGCACCATGCATGTGGTCCCTCTTACAAATCACAGGTTTATCTCATGAATTCTCCTCACTTAAGGATATATTTTATAATAACCATATCAACAACCAATAAGTCTTTCTTTCAGTCATTTCTTAATATTTTATATTTTTTTCATTTCACCGATTAATATTGTCGTTCTTTGTCCAACCATAGTTATCGTTGCTTTCTTTATATTTGAACTATTTCTATTTAAATCTCGAATAGTTACTGTCCGACCTCTTCTTAGATTTTTAACTATATCTAGAGTTATAGAACTTCGTTTCAAGCAAGATTGGTCTCGTTGGAAAGCTAAGACATAAGGCTACAAGTTCTCTAAAGGAAGGAGAACCCAGTTCTGCCTCTAAGATAGTCAAAATTGCTCATCAACAAATATTTGGATTGTTATTGTCCAACTGTTACTGTCTTGTTTTGAAACCGTTATTGTCTGACCTTTCCTCAGATATTTAAACTATATCTAGAGTTATAGAACTTTGTTTCAAGCGAGATTGGTCTTGTTGGAAATTTAAGACATGAGGCTACAAGTTCTCTCAAAGAAGGAGAACTTAGTTCTACCTCCAAGATAGTCAAAATTGCTCTACAACAAACATTTGGACTGTTACTGTCTTGTTTTGAAATCGTTACTGTCTGACCTTTCCTCATATTTTAAACTATATCTAGAGTTATAAAAATCCATTTCAAGCGAGATTGGTCTCGTTTGAAAGCTAAAACATAAGGCTACAAGTTCTCTAAAGGAAGAATAACCCAGTTCTGCCTCCAAGATAGTCAAAATTGCTCATCAACAAATATTTGAACTGTTATTGTCCATTTGTTACTGTTTAGACATTGAATTGTTACTGTCCAACTGTTACTATCTAGACATTGAACTATTACTGTCCGGCCTCTCCTCAGATTTTTAACTATATCTAGAGTTATAAAACTCCACTTCAAGCAAGATTGGTCTCATTATAAAGCTAAGACATGAGGCTACAAGTTCTTTGAAGGAAGGAGAACCCAGTTCTGCCTCCAAGATAGTCAAAATTGCTCATCAACTAACCAGACCTACTACCCTAGAGGGTCTGTCATCACCCAGTCTCGGTTGGTGACCCATAGCTGGAGTTCTATAACTCTAAATTAAGCAAGACCAATTTCCTTAGTTAACATCCAAAACTACAATTTCTATGAGTAACCTGATCCTAATTCCTTCATCCTTCTACTCGAAATCCCTCTGAAAGTTAAGAGACGAAATTGTCCAGATTCATCAACATTTCCATACATACACAACACATGAAGTTGTTTAATTTATCAACTCATACTTTTTCCTCAATTCAAGTCTAAGAACTCTAATCTATAATTCAACATCTAGGCATCAATTCATAATCGACTTTGAAATGACTCATAAGACCATGTTTAGAACACCTTACCTAGTACGAATCAAGGTTTTGATATTCAACTCGCTCCTTTTCTTTCTAATAACAGTCGGCCCTCCCCTCTTCTCTTTTTGTTTTCATTTTCTTGTTAATCCCTTTCCCACCAGTGTTTATTCTACCTATTACCCTTAATCTTGGATGGGTTCTTGAAATTTTGGTGTTTCTCTCTTGATTTGTAAAAATAGATACAAAAACTCCCTCTTTTCTTTCTTTACGATAGCTACAGAATTTTTTTGGTTAGAGGAAGAGTTTTTGTGATTTATAATTATTCTTACTTGCATTTAGGCCCCATTGTCTTTAAGTGTATTCTTTTTGCCCCAAGTTCTTTTTAGTTTAATTTATTTTCTTTAATTTAATCCAACCTTGATTTTTCCCGGGATTTACACAGTCAGCCTTAACTAAGACACCTATTTACAAAAACCACCCAATCATTTCATGTGTTCACACTTAAAAGCTATTAGAGGGTTCTTATCAAAGGCTAAAAACACTTCTCTCACGATCAATGGGTTGAACACACTTCATTTTGACCTACAAGTTTTATCAAAACCACCTAGATCCAAAACCATTTATCCTGTGATAAAACCAACCTAGTTTTGGTTTATTAAAACCCTAAGAAACTCATCTAGAAGCTTTGAATTAGCCTATCAAATTAGAGGTAATCATACCTTAAAGGGGGGAGGACAAAAAAAGGAGAGGAAGAGGAGAGGAAAGAAAAAGGGAATAAGCTTGGCCAAGGTCTAAGGTATTCAATATTGAGTTCAAGAGCTCAGTAAAGGTCCAAGGGTTTGGCTTTATTGGGTTTAGGGATAAGAAGAAAGAAAAGCAATAGTAAAAATCTACTTACATTGAAGATTTCACACCTGGAAAGTATACTTTTGCAAACTTTGAAGGTGAAGTCCATGAGGCCTGCTGGATCCTCTGTTTACGGTTTCATGCAATGTTTTTGAATACATTGACGTGAAGATTGATGTCCTAGCATGTTAAGATTGCATTTTAGTTTGATTTGAAACTTGCTAGATATGGCACTAAGGTGTTGGTGTTCTTTTCTATTTTGTTAATGCATGGTTCCAAGCTCCTAGGTTTTGGTTTAGTCTTATGGAATGTTAAAATGTCAATTTTAAACCTCAGATTGGTTAAGCATGCTTGGTGATTTGATTTGGAAGTTGTGGAAAATGGAATTTAATGCATGTTATGATTATTTGTTGTTATTGTTAGTTTCTTTTTATTCAACTATGCTTGACATTGATAATATGGTTTATTGGAACTAAAAATACATGTTTTTAGAGGCCTAAAGTGATCATTCTGGGTTTGATAGTGGCTGGCATTATTCTAGGTATTTTTTTGTGTTTCTAATGAAGTGTTCTTCGTGTTCTTAAGAAAAACATTGCCTTAACTCTATGATTTGGAACACTTTTGGTCGATTTATTTGCATAACCCTTCAGGCAACTTGATTAGAAAATAATCTAGGGTTAAACCACATCAATAACATGTATTCATGCATTTAGATTCTAGTTTTCTTCTGACTGCCCAAAATACATTTTGATTAAACTGTGGCTTTTGGGTGATTATCATTGGGTTTTGATGCTTGATTCTTGATATATATATGCATGCTTGCAAATAAAACCATGTCTTTGTTTGTTTGAAATTGGTCTGGTTTGGGTTTCATGTTGCTGGGTTTAAGCTTGAATGTTCTTCTTTTTTTTTGTGTTTGATCTGTTTTTTCAAAAAACAAATTGAGTTTTTATGTTTTTTATGTTAAATTTGTTTTGGTTTTGGGTCTTTATTTTTGGTTTGTTTTCAGGTTCACCCAAATGGGTCAACCAGGTCAGGTCAAAACTAGGCCAAACATCCATGGCCCTGTTTGGTTTGCCACTTTTTTTACAAAAGGATTTTTGGCCTAATGAGGTGTTTGACCAATACACCCTTAGGCTTGTTTTGACAATTTTTTCTAAGAAAAAAATAGGTCTTGTTAAACATGGCCTTACAAAATAATAATAGTAGTAGTAAAAGAAATGATTTTTTTCTTGTTGCATACAACCTAATCCTTATAAAAATTGCATTTTTATCTATAAGAAAAATATTTTTTAGCATTGATTTAGAAATTCCCTGTGTTGATTTTTTTTTGCTTTTATTTTTTTGGAATTTATAACAAGTTTATAAAATTCCTTAAGAAGTTGGCTAGTATTTTAATAACCTCTAAAATTTTAAATTCATGAGAATCAATGGTTAATGTTTTTGTATAAATGTTGGCTATCTGAAATTGACTAAAAACTCCTAGAATTATTATGAATATTCACCAATTTTAATGGAGAGTATTATTTTTTATCACAATATATGTTTTGTGGAAAACTCTTTTTCCTTTTAGGATAAATGAACCATGTTAGGGCATCTATATAGATCCTTTCTATAAGAATTTATTTAGGAACATAAGCCCATAATAAATTTAAATTGACAGATTTATCTGCACGAATGAATCTTTATCTTGAGCCATAGATAGACTACTAGATTAGAACCCATCAAAATCTTCAAACCACATTTAAATCATACAATGCAGTCTATCTCAAGTAGAGTGGACTAGGAGTGTCAATATCTTCCCTAGCTATAATCAGTTATTTGTCCTTAAAATTTCTGATAAAACATGTATACCTGGGTTTTCTAGCAATCTTAAATCAAATAATTAGGTGACGATTCTCTAACCCTTGACACTGCGCTCCCACATGCGGCAAATAAGGTGAGAAACAAAAGGAGAAAAAACAGAGTAACCAATAATGAATTCATGAATTACATAGAACCAACCAATTAACCGTGCTATAGAATCACTAATATTTTTTAAATAATTATCTCTATCTAAAAAATAAAATAGTTATTTTATATTAATTTTCTTAAACATTCTTTGAATATAAAAATCTACAGAACCACCACTATTTTGGGCTTAAATTTTAATTTAATTAAAAAAACAAAAGTTATAAAATTTGAGCACCTAACAACTATGCTTTAAGACTTTTGGAGACGAAATTTGGTTTTTTTCCCCCCCTTAATTGAGGGATGAAATTACTCAATTTCTGAATCTAACAAAAGGCACAATTTTTTGTCCCTGAGTCACTATGAAATCATATGACTTGATCATGGGACAAATTTCGTTCATACGTTTATCGAATCATATATTTCATGGGTAATTAAGAATAGAATTCATTTTACACGTTAAGATGGAGAAGGGGATGGAATTCGTCCTAGATATATAAAGGATAAAATATTTTTTCGTCCCTGAAGTTTTAAGGGGATGCCCTCTACGCGATCTCTTTAGGCTCAAAAGACTTGCATCCCAAAAATTTTGGGGAGGAAAAATCTTATTTTAAGGATGTAAAATGATCAATCTTTGTTTTATTTGTTTTTTTATAATAAATAATTCTCGCACATGTAATATATAATTTTAAATGGGCAGCAACGATGGGAGACATAATAATTAATAGCATGGTTTTACGTCAAATTCACGCAATCATGGATCGTCGTTGTAAATATAGAGTTCATAAAAATAAAAACAATAATATTATCATCGTTGTAAATATGGAGCTCATAAAAATAAGCATAATAATAATATTATCATCGTTGCATCTACATATCAACTTGCAATGAGTAAAAAAAAAACCCATAAAACTAGCTAGTTTTTTATTTAAAAAAAAAAGTGGTAAGTGAAGAAACTTTAGTAAGAGAATCACACTGACAAAACAAAGCAAGGTGAAGAACGAGAAGAAATACCAACAGCTAGGGAAAATAACAAGCCTAAAAAACAAGAAACATTACCGAACTACGTAACCAAAACCAGAAACGGTTAACATGCCCCAAACCATGGATAAAAAAGCGACACGCTACGTAGCCATGCCTTCGAAGCTACTATCTGGGAAAACGGTTAGCCACACCCAGGGGTTAGGCACTTTGGAGGTTTAGGGCCCGTGCAATATGGAGGTTGATCTCGGCATCCGACTCGTTTTGTAAACCTCGCAATCACAATTAGGTTGGAACATGATAAAAAAACAATGATAACAAGGAGTATTATTGTCAAGTATCGGTCATTTCCTCGAGACCCCATTTATGAAATGAAAAAGAAAAAGCTGGAACTTCTTTAGGGAATATATAAAATGTCTTGGTATGTGTAGAGAGCTAGCTAGTTTGCAAGAGTAGTAGTGAAGATGATGAGGGTAGCTAGGTGGTGTGATATATATATATACACACATAAAAATGAAATATGTTATATATGGGGGCAATGTTGATTTGGAAGCGTATAAGTAATGCAAATTTTGACCTTGATAAATTCCTTAGTCATTGGTAGCTCATACTATTTTGGAAATAGTTTCTTATTATTTTCTTTGAAACAGTTGTGGTTATTAAATCAGAGTACTTGTGATTATTTATTTTATCTTTATATTTATGAGGTAACTTGAGGCTGTCCCTTCATTTTCATGGAAACTCGTGCACATTTTATGGATTGCAAATTGCAAAGCATAATGAAAAAGAGGAAAGTGGTAATTAAAAACTAGGTTGGAAAATACTTTGGAAATAACAAAAAGGAAATTATTGGGAGATATGGTTGATTTGTCGTCGTGGAATTTATAAATCCTTTCTTATATAATTAATTTATGAGTTGATCTTGACTTGGAAAATTAATGATAATTATGGGTACTGATAAATTCCTGAAAATGATATATGTCCCTTCATTAATTTTCATGGATTCACATCATTGCGGGGTCTAGCTTACTTTTCCACCACAGGTTTGCTCATGAACCGGCTAATTAGTCCCTCCCGATTAATTGTCATAATTCGAAGGAGCCAAATTTTTCAGCGACATAGACTTGAAATCTGAATATAGCATTCATATGCAAGCGGTTGTTATTACATTTTGAGAATGAAACGTTCATCATAAAATTTCAAGCTTTTTAAAAGTAATATAAATTTAATTATTAAATTTAACACGATAACAAGGCCATTAATTCTGACCCAACAATTCATAAAATGTATTAAAATCTAATTTCACTTGATAACATAAGAAAATCGATTGTAAATAAAAGAGAGTGTTAGAGAAAGTATCATGCATCTCATACATATAGAAAACAAAACAATATATTTAAAAGATTGATTGGATTGCAAATTACAAAGCATAATGAAAAAGATGAAAGTGGTAATTAGAAACTAGGATGGAAAATACTTTGGAAATAACAAAAAAGAAATTATTGAGAGATATGGTTGATTTGTCGTTGTGGAATTTATAAATCCTTTCTCATATAATGAACATGCGAGTCTGGATGGAAAATGAATTATTATGGCTATTTGACTCATTCAAGTTATTTGGATCTGACTTATTTGCTATAAAAAATTATTTGGATCTCGTAGTTCAGTTAGATCCAAATTACTTCGGTCCGCGCTCTTGTCAGATACAAGTAACTTGGGTCTGATGTTCTTGCTCAAAGAAATAATTTAAATAAATAACCCAGCGCAATCACAGAGTATTTATACCAACCCATCACAGTGACATAGCAATTATACATGTCTAGAAGGAAGAGAAACAACAAAGAAACAACTGTCATCTAGTGCAAAATCAACCAAAATCCTATCCAACTGCATGTAGACCAGCACTCTTTCAAGAACTACCACGCAATCGGGTATATCGTGGGTAAAACTTGTATCTAACTACTAGCCCTTCCACACTAAACAAATCAGTAGAATGACAGGCCACCAAACATCCGCTGACAACAAACAACTCAGCAACCTACGGCATGCCATGTACATCAATAAAAAATAACAAAACACAAACCCCTCACAACTTATAACAAGAACCAACCAACTCCTTTTTGATAAGTAAAAATAAAACCTTGATAAAAATACATTTTTAAGTACTAATCAATGCACATGCGCCAACCAGTAATAGTTATAGTTAGAATTAACTCATTTTTCTTATTTTTTATCACAGTGACTCTAGACTTCTTGGGAACAACTTGGGTAGGACTTACCTATTTACTGTTAGAAATAGGATAAATGATTACATTATCTAGAAGCTTAATGACTTCATTTTTCAGTACTTCTTTCATATTAGGATTATGCCTTCATTTCATTTCTCTAGAGGGTTTAGCATTTTCCTCCAAATAAATCATGTGTGTTCAAATTAAAGGACTAATTTCTTTTATGTTAGCTATGGTCCATCCTAATGCATTTTTGTGCATTTTTAGAGTTTGTAATAACTTACCTTCTTAATGTGCATTATGTTTGGAAGAGATTATTATCGGAAAAGTTTTATTTTCTCCCAAAAATGAGTATTTGAGATTGAATGGTAATGGCTTCAAATCAAGTTTTGGTGGTTGAACACTTGAAGGTATGGATTTAATTGATTATTGGGGAAATTCCTCAATTTTTGATCTCCAACTATTTTCCTTTGATTCTTCTTGAAAATAAACCATTTGCAAATCATCAAATTCATTAATCTTAATTTCACTGGAAGTGGTTTGAAATTGATCATGAACTAATTTTTCAATGAAGTCCACTTCCTGTAAATCATTATCATCTCAAGGTTGCTTGCAAATGTTGAAAATATTCATCTCCAATGTCATGTTTCCAAAAGATAACTTCATCACTCCATTTCTACAGTTAATCAATGCATTAGAAGTTGCAAGAAATGGACGTCCTAAAATAACAGGAATTAAATTACATGCTTCAACAGGTTGTGTATCTAAGACAATAAAATCCACGGGATAAATGAATTTATCAACTTGTACTAACACATCTTCAACTATTTCCTCTAGGCACTTTTACAGATCTATCAGCAAGTAAAAGAGTTATAGAAGTTGGTTTTAACTCACCAGATTGAGACTTTGAAAAACTAAATATGGAAGTCAATTCACACTAGCTCCAAGATCAAGTAAAGCTTTTTCAATTTTATGTTCTTCAATAAAGCATGGAACAGTAGGACAATCAGTCTTTTCTTTGCAATGTTCAGATTCAACCCCTTCCTTACCCTCAGAGATTAACTCATCATCTTTCTCAAAAGGTTTAAGAATGGGTTTTTGAATAACCTTACCACTGTGAAGAGTGATAACTGATTTGACTTGATCCATGTGTTGGTTTCCGGAACTACTTACATTTGCATTGTATTGCCTCCTAGGATTTTGTTGTGGTTGAGATGGAAAGTTACCTTTCTCTTGGAAACTAAGAGCCAATGTGAACTCTGCAAGAGTATCTTTAAAATATGTCATGCTTTGAGCAAGTTGAGTGTTGATTGTCTCTTGCGTTTCAATGAATGGATGCAATATTTCCTCAAGATTTCTTCTAAGAGGTGGAGCATAAGGAGGTGTATATCCATGAGAATTTTGAAAATTATGGTATGCTTGAAACGGTGGTTGTGAAGTTTGTGCATCACTTTTCCAACTGAAATTTGGGTGTTTCTCCAACCAGGGTTATACGTTTGTGAGTATGGGTTATGATTGGGCCTTTGGAAACTGCTTAAAGCATGAGCTTGCTCATGGAGGCATTCCCTAAAAGAAGGCAAAGTTGGACAATCATTTATTGAGTGTTAATTGGTTTCACATATTTGACATACAATTTCTTGAACAAATTTTAATTGACCACTCTTTTTCAATTCTAATGCCTCCACTTTTCTAGCTAAAGTTGCAAATTTGGCTTGGAGGTCATGATCTTCCCTAAGGTTGTACATTCCTCCACTAGATGTATGAGGTTGAATTTTACTTGTTGCCTCATAAGTGCCTGTGGTGTCCTAATTTTGAGCATTTTCAGCTGGCAAGTCTAGGTACTCTATTGCTTCATTAAGGTCTTTATCTTCAAAAATTCCATTGCATATAAATTCCACCATTTGTCTATCTTTAGGTGTTAACCCTTCATAAAAATGTGAAACCAATCTCCATATTTCAAAACCATGATAAGGACAAGTATTAAGCAAGTCTTTATATCTATCCCAACATTGGAAAAATGTTTCTCCTGGTTTTTGAGTGAAAGTGGTGATTTGTCTTTTGAAAGAGTTTGTTCTATGAGAAGGGAAAAACTTCTTTAAAAATTATTGTTGCATTTCATCCCAAGCACGAATGGATCCTGACCTAAGATTTTGTAGCCATGTTTTAGCTTTATCTTTTAATAAAAAGGAAAAAGCTTTAATCTGATGGTGTTCATGCTACAATTTAAGTCATTTTAGGTGTTACAGACCTCCTCAAATTCCTTTAAATGCAAGTATGGATTTTCTAAATCTAAGCCATTAAAAGAAGGTAAAAGTTGAATAATGTCTGGCTTAAAATTAAAATGAGATGCATCAGGAGGGAAAACTATACATGATGGTGCACTTGTTCTTGTAGGATTCATGTGGTCTCTAAGTGTTCTAACTCAATTATTCTCATTATAAAGTGACTGGTTATCTTCTTCGGTCATATTTGCTAAAAATGATGAGGATACCCTACAAAGTCTACTACTTAATGTACATGACCAAACTCTCATACAAGTGTAGGGAGAGAATAAAAGGAAGAAAAGAAAGAAAAAAGAAAAAGAGACAAAACACAAGAAACAAAAGTTAGATAAAAGAAAAGTAAAACGAAAATAAAATAAATATTATAATTTATACAAGAAATTACTTCCTTGGCAACGACGCCAAAAACATGACACGACCAAAAGATTGATGTCTTCTCCCAAGTGTAGGAGTGTCGAAGTAATGAATAACCCGGCAAGACCGGGGTCGAACCACATGGAGGTTAACTGTATAAACTACAAATAAAGAAATAGATAATAACAGAAAAGGAGTTCAAGAGAGTTTTGAGATGTGATGTTGATGTAAGGATTAAACAATGATAAAATAATTGTCAAGGTTAGAGGATCCACTAATGGTATTTCAAAAAAGTATAGTATAAACTCTTTTTATTACTGAACTAGAAACTACACACAAAGGAGGTTCCAATCGGATTATAAATTGTTAACATGATTACATTAGTTATCTTATTCAAATAATGCTAATACTTGTAAATGTGATCAGGTATTCATGATGATAACTTGTGTTAACAACAAATCAAGTTCCTTTCATAGCACAGGTGTCGATTATACCATACGATTAAGCTATGAAAGTGCCAAGTGATTGTTGTACCAAGGGTTATACAACATAAATCTAGATTCACCATTTAACAAGAAAAGTATTAAAAGTGAACAAGATAACATATAAAAAACATCTTATTATGAAACATTAAAGTCCATGTTGAGTTTATACTACACTTATTCTTACACCATTAGCGTAACCTTTTCACCTTAACATAATAAACTTAATTAAACATAATGAAAAAGAGAAACATAAATAAACAACAAGAGAATATAAATAAGATATAAGTTAGCTAGGTAAAGGAAATAAAAGGCAGAAACAAGAGATTAATGAAAGTAAAATTTTAGCATTACAAAAATATAAAGAGAGAGCAAGAACATGATATTGATCTAAAAGTCAAGATTCCTAAATGCATGGCAAATGCCTCCTTTTATAGGCCTCCTTTTATAGCAATGATTTGATTACCAAGATGCCTAAATGCATGACAATCATTGTCTTCTTGTCTAAATAAAACATCATCGCTAACATCAGAATTTCAATAGATATTCTTCATGAAAGTTCTAGGAAATTGTCTCAGCTTTCCAACAAAATAAAAATCAGTGCATTTGGACTTTTAAAACTCGAGATATGAGCTGAACACTGAGCAGTGACTGGGCTGCAGGACAGATTCCGACTTCTCCGTTGTTGCTACAATTTGAACTTGAAAACGGTCCTTTTGAATCTTGGACTCTTCATGAACGTTTCAGGCCTATGTCTTAGATTTCCATACATATAAACCAGACCTAAATCCAAGTTCTACAACTCCAATTATGATCCAATAACCGAATGGTGCTCCAACTTGGACTGAACCAGCATCTCTTTTTAAGCTTAGCCCTCTCTTTGTCTTCTCAATTTCAGTAGTTAAACTCATCAATCAATCCTTTGATTTATGTGATAGGCCTGCATTTAAGATGAACATTTACCATAAATTAAGGGTATCTTATATTACTAGACATGTTATTATAAAACATGCTCTAGTTAAGGAGTTACTGGTACTTTAAGTGCAAAATGATGATATGAAACATTGATAAAAATGTACTTTTAAGTACTAATCAGCTGCCATTGGTTTTTTTGGCAGAGGAGAAATGAGCGGCCGCTTGGGTCAGGGAAAAGGAAAGGGTTAAGATTTTTAGGGTTTTTTGTGTGGTTTAGGGTTTCTCTCTCCTTTTTCAAAATTGCCCCCCCTGTGCATGTTGTGGAGACCTGTATTTGTAGGTAAAGATATTGCTAAGTTTCCAAACTCGGTCCCTCAACTTCTTTATTTTCTATTAATTTTGATTTTTTTTATTCTTTTTATTTTTTTAAAAGCGAGCAGTATCAACGTCGCCTCAGCGAGGAAAATCAATTATTTTAAAAATAACGCGTGGAAAGTCATACACGTTTGAAAGACCTTTAAAAATTTAAATTCTTTTTTAGACGAGGTTGAAAATGCTAAAAACGATGCAAATATATTAAAAAAACATGTTTTTTGGATTTTTATTTTTTTTTGCTATTTTTGGTTTTTTTTTTCAAAACTTTATCAAAAAATGGGTCAAAATGGGGTAGCAGTAACCATAAAAAGAACCAAAGCAAATGAAAATCAACCTAAAACCTAAAAATCTCCCAACCCCTAGTACTGTATAACATGCAACCATTATTGGCACCACATACACTAGCAAGAGTAATAAATGTGTAACTCTGATGGATAGTTCAAGTGGTCAGGCCTTGGGTTTACTCCTCAATGATAATGAGTTCGAGTCCTCTCAGGGTCACTGGAAGCTTACATGATCGTTAACTTCAGATCCTGTGGGATTAGTCGAGGTGCACACAAGCTGGCCCAAACACCTACGTTAATCCAAAAAAATATGTTTGAGTTGGTTCAATTGTGATATGGAACGCATCTCAATGTTAGTGGTTTGCTATATAACCATTCTTAGATCCTTTATTGAGTAATAGTTTAAATTTTTTGATTGAAATAATATTTCAACATTTAAATTCTTGAATTGAATTAATATTTTGACACAAGATAATATTATTGAAAACAAAATTATTTATGGTTAATCAGATACTCCAAGCAATACTATATGAGAGTAGTTGCCATTTCTTTCTCTTAAACTTGACATTGATCATTATTGGCCATTGAAACAACAACTCATCAACTGAGTTTGGAACACACTAAAAGACACTCTACCATGACATAAATTTGTCCTGGACTAATTAAATCCATCTCAATAGCAATATTACCCCTTAATATGATGTATTAAGGGATGCAGGAGTTTAGAGCTTCCCTCTATGTATAGTGAAATAATATCGAATAGGATGCTTCAAGTTTCAAATTTTAACACTCATTTTACGTTAACCACTTGCAGGTTCAATATTCCAAGTTGAGAAGATGTTTCCCAGTTTTTGCCCTAAAAAAGACGACGTTGAATTTTCTCATTGTGCCAAATAAAGTCCACACAAAACCATATTATTCGTCTGATATGACAATTGACAGGACTCATTAGCGTGTTATACTAATTTTGTTTCATATCATTTCTTTTCATTGACAATTCTGTTTTTTTTTTTTCCGTAAGATCCATGCCTTTGATTTCAGGCAACACATGAAATTTTATTACGTTTCTCCAACCATCGTGTATTTCGTTAATATTTGTGTTTGTGTATGCCCTTCTCTTTCATTGTCATTTCTAACCTTGTAACGTGTCATGGTCCGAAATATTGTTGATGTTTAAAATTTCTAACACTAATTTACATAAACTACTGCAGATGCATGCAATATTCCATGTTGAAAAGACAACATTGTTTTCTCATCGGGGAAATTTCAGGCAACACATGAAATTTTATTACGTTTTTCCAACCATCGTGTATTTCATTAAATATTTGTGTTTGTGTATGCCCTTCTCTTTCATTGTCATTGCTAACCTGGTAACGTGTCATCGGTCTGAAATATTGTTGATGTTTCAAATTTCTAACACTCATTTACATAAACTACTGCAGATGCGTGCAAATATTCCAAGTTGAAAAGTCAACATTGTTTTCTCATCGGGGAAATTAAAGTCTACCCATTGAATATATATCCCCTCCTTGGAAATCATTATCACACAACCTACCTATCAATCTCCATCTTTACAACCACTCTACTTCCAAACTTGCTAGCTCTCTACACTAACCAAAAGATTGTATACCCATAATCCTTAGATTTCTTTTTGTCGGTAACGAGACAAGAAATTAAGAACATAAAAGGATGTTATTATTCGATAATCGATAATTTGATATATATTATATTTAATTCATGTAGAGTTTATATAGCTATATAAAAAGAAACAAGGAAATAAAATAAAACTAATTATAAAAATTATATTTGATCATCTTCTTTGTTTAGATAATTAAAATAATTTTATCATTGTCTAGGGTTGTTCAATTCATTAATCTCTTCCTTTTATTAATTAGAAAATAATCAATAATATTTACTTTGATTATTTCATTAACACACTCCCTCAAACTCATTGTTGTTACTCTTTTTAGGTCCTACGTGTTGGAGATGGTGTGTACCTCTTTTGAACTAAATGCAGGAGTTAAGTTCATGTTTGTGGGAAAAGTGACAAAAGCAGAGAAGAAAGAAATGTTTTTCAAACCCTGTTTCAGTTGTCTTCTGCTCTCTGTATTATCCCCATTTGCTGCCAAAATCATCAGGATTTTTAGGCTAATTAGGATTCTTCATAATGCTAAATCCGTTCCGTCTTCATCTGGTCTTTAAGGTTGGATAAATCCCTCAGAATTTGCACTAAAAAGAATGATTCTGTTGTTGTCGCAATTCTGTTGTTATACCAACTTTTGTTCCAACTTAGACTGTGATTCTGACTTGATTTCGTGCAATATCCGACCATCCCAGATATATGTTGTCATTCATGACATGTTAAAGGATTGTTTCGCACCTTTATTGGGTCCCAAGACCCGCTGTTCTTAGGTCAAACTCTCAGTCATATAAGGATGCTCGACATTGTCAGTTTTCGAATTCGATCAGGAGATCCTTTTTTTTACCAACCAGATTGCGGCTGGATTCAGTTCTTCAAGACCATTTCTATAGACTTTGGATCCTTCATGAAAGTTGTAGTCCTATATGTGTAGATGAATTTGGGTTTTTGAATCGCCTGATTTCGATATCAAAAGCTCAAGATATTCTCGTTTCAATATCTAGTGTGAAAGTAGAGAATCATGGTGTGAGAAGGATTCCGGTTCGAGTTTTTGCTCTAAAAACTGATTCTGCTACCGTCGTAATTTTGTTGCCCGCTATTCTTAGGTCAGAATCTCCATCATATTGGGATGCTCGACATTGTCATTTTCCGAATCAAATCAGGAGACCCATTTGGAACAACTAGATTGTGGCCAGATTTTGTTCTTCAAAATGATTTTATCTTACTTTGAATCCTTCATGAAAGTTGTAGTCCTGTACATGTAGATGAATTTGTTTTTTTGAATCACCTGATTTTTATATAAGAAGCTCAAGATATTCCCGTTTGATTATCTAGCGGGAAAGTAGAGAATGTTTGCAGGTCTGATTAGAGAGACCCGATTTAATGTTTCAAGGATTTATCGGTTTAATTAGAAACCATTTTTAAACTTTGGAAAGTTAATTGGTTTCGTTGAAGGAATTGAAAAAACAACAACTGGATCAGAAAATGTCATAATAATTTCCGTTACTTGGCTGCCACACTGGATTACATTGTTGTTTCTTTACTTGTTTTTTTTCCTTCCGGTTCAAGAACAAAACGACACCATCCCTCTCTTAGACATAACTCACATATTGCTCTTGTTTTTAAACAAGACGACGCCTTGCTACCCTTTCTTTTGACACAAACCGCACATCCCCTTCATGCAAATATTATTAACATAGCACTATTCATTTGCATTTTTAAAACAGCGCCTCCCCGTCTACAATTCTTTTCTTTTCTCTGCACAACTGTTCCTGCTAGTTTTTCATTTTCTCTCGCTCGATTTTTGGGCTTCAAATCACGGTTTTTCTGCTTCAGTACAAAGAAGACAGCTTTGAACCTCTGTGCCAGTTGCGAAATGACATGAAGAGAGGAACCTCACCGTCATCTAATGGTTGAGATTTTATCCCTAACACAGATGGATGGGATGATGTGTTAATGTGGAAAGTAATTACTAGAATCATGGAATAGGAATCATAATATTTTAGTTTCCTTATTTGCGTTATTTGATTGTAAACCAGCAGAGATTTACATCCTAGATTAATGTACTAAATCTTTTCTAAATAGAGCTATGTATAGGCTATATATATGCCTCCTTTGCTGACCTAAAGGGAGGAGAGGAAGAGTGTCTCCTCTTTCCAGGAAAAAAAATTGAGGTCATTTGGACTTCGAGAACTCGAGATATGGGCTGAACACTGACCAATATCTGGGCTGCAAGACAGATTTGGACTTCTCCGTTGTTGCTATAATTTGGACTTGAAAACGACCTTTTTTAAATCTTGGACTCCCATAAAATTTTTAGGCCTATGTCTTAGATTTCCATCCATATAGAGAAGACCTAAATCCAAGATCTACAGCTCCAGATATGACCCAATGAATGATTAGTGTTCCAGTTTGGACTAAATCAACATCTCTTTTCTAAGTTTGACCCTCTCTTTGTCCTTTCAATTTCAGTACTTAAACGCATCAATCAATCCTTTTATTTATGTGATAGGCCTGCATTTAAGATGAACATTTACCATAAATTAAAGGTATCTTGTAGTATCAGACTTGTTATTATAAAACATGCTTAGTTAAGGAGTTATCGATACTTCAAGTGTAAAATGATGATATAAAACCTTGATAAAAATATATTTTTAAGTACTAATCAATGCACATGCGCCAACCAGTAATAGTCATAGTTAGAATTAACTCATTTTTCTTATTTTTTATCACAGTGACTCCAGACTTCTTGGGTACAACTTGGGTAGGACTTACCTATTTGCTGTTAGAAATAGGATAAATGATTACATTATCTAGAAGCTTAATGACTTTATTTTTCAGTACTTCTTTCATATTAGGATTAAGCCTTCATTGCATTTCTCTAGAGGGTTTAGCATTTTCCTCCAAATAAATCCTGTGTGTTCAAATTAAAGGACTAATTCCTTTTATGTTAGCTATGGTCCATCCCAATGCATTTTTGTGCATTTTCAGAGTTTGTAATAACTTACCTTCTTAATGTGCATTATGTTTGGAAGAGATTATTATCGGAAAAGTTTTATTTTCTCCCAAAAATGAGTATTTGAGATTGAATGGTGATGGCTTCAAATCAAGTTTTGGTGGTTGAAAACTTGAAGGTATGGATTTAATTGATCATGGGGGCAATTCCTCAATTTTTGATCTCCAACTATTTGCCTTTGATTCTTCTTGAAAATAAACCATTTGCAAATCATCAAATTCATTAATCTCAATTTCACTGGAAGTGGTTTGAAATTGATCATGAACTAATTTTTCAATGAAGTCCACTTCCTGTAAATCATTATCATCTCAAGGTTGCTTGCAAATGTTGAAAATATTCATCTCCAATGTCATGTTTCAATGCATTAAATTAATCAATGCCATCTCGAAAAGATAACTTCATCACTCAATTCCTACAGTTAATCAATGCATTAGAAGTTACAAGAAATGGACGTCCTAAAATAACAAGAATTAAATTACATGCTTCAATAGGTTGTGTATCTAAGACAATAAAATCCACGGGATAAATGAATTTATCAACTTGTACCAACACATCTTCAACTATTTCCTCTAGGCACTTTTACAGATCTATCAGCAAGTAAAAGAGTTATAGAAGTTGGTTTTAACTCACCAGATTGAGACTTTGAAAAACTGAATATGGAAGTCAATTCACACTAGCTCCAAGATCAAGTAAAGCTTTTTCAATTTTATGTTCTTCAATAAAGCATGGAACAGTAGGACAACCAGGGTCTTTATATTTCAAAGCATTATTGTTTTGAAGAATAGCACTTACTTGTTCAGCTAAAAAGGCTTTCTTTTTCACATTCAATTTTCTTTTCATAGTGCACAGATCTTTCAAAAATTTAGCTTAAGAAGGTACCTATTTGACAGCAGCCAACAAAGGTATATTGATCCTTACTTGTTTGGAAGTTTCAAAGATTTCAGAGTTGTGATTGACTTTCCTTTGTTTGGTCATGGCATGAGGAAATGGAAGTGCTGGCGGGAATCAGTCTTTTCTTTGCAATGTTCAGATTCAACCCCTTCCTTACCCTCAGAGATTAACTCATCATCTTTCTCAAAAGGTTCAAGAATGGGTTTTTTAATAACCTTACCACTGTGAAGAGTGATGACTGATTCGACTTGATCCATGTGTTGGTTTCCGGAACGACTTACATTTGCATTGTATTGCCTCCTGGGATTTTGTTGTGGTTGAGATGGAAACTTACCTTTCTCTTGAAAACTAAGAGCCGATATGAACTTTGCAAGAGTATCGTTAAAATATGTCATGCTTTGAGCAAGTTGAGTGTTGATTGTCTCTTGCTTTTCAATGAATGCATGCAATATTTCCTCAAGATTTCTTCTAGGAGGTAGAGCATAAGGAGGTGCATATCCATGAGAATTTTGAAAATTATGGTGTGCTTGAAACGATGGTTGAAGTTTGTGCATCACTTTTCCAACTGAAATTTGGGTGATTTCTCCAACCAGGGTTATACGTTTGTGAGTATGGGTTATGATTGGGCCTTTGGAAATTGTTTAAAGCATGAACTTGTTCATGGAGGCATTCCCTAAAAGAAGGAAAAGCTGGACAATCATTTATTGAGTGTTAATTGGTTTCACATATTTGACATACAATTTCTTGATCAAATTTTAATTGACCACTCTTTTTCAATTATAATGCCTCCACTTTTCTAGCTAAAGTTGCAAATTTGGCTTAGAGGTCATGATCTCCCTAAGGTTGTACATTCCTCCACTAGATGTATGAGGTTGAGTTTTACTTGGTGTCTCATAAGTGCCTGTATTGTCCTAATTTTGAGCATTTCTAGCTACCAAGTCCAGGTACTCTATTGCTTCATTAGGGTCTTTATCTTCAAAAATTCCATTGCACATAAATTCCATCATTTGTCTATCTTTAGGTGTTAACCCTTCATAAAAATGTGAAACCAATCTCCATATTTCAAAACCATGATGAGGACAAGTATTAAGCAAGTCTTTATATCTATCCCAACATTGGAAAAATGTTTCTCCTGGTTTTTGAGTGAAAGTGGTGATTTGTCTTTTGAAAGAGTTTGTTCTATGAGAAGGGAAAAACTTCTTTAAAAATTATTGTTGGATTTCATCCCAAGCACGAATGGATCCTGACCTAAGATTTTGTAGCCATGTTTTAGCTTTATCTTTTAATAAAAAAGGAAAAAGCTTTAATCTGATGGTGTTGATGCTACAATTTAAGTCATTATAGGTGTTACAGACCTCCTCAAATTCCTTTAAATGCAAGTATGGATTTTCTAAATCTAAGCCATTAAAAGAAGGTAAAAGTTGAATAATGTCTGGCTTAAAATTAAAATGAGATGCATCAGGAGGGAAAACTATACATGATGGTGCACTTGTTCTTGTAGGATTCATGTGGTCTCTAAGTGTTTTAACTCGATTATTCTCATTATAAAGTGACTGGTTATCTTCTTCGGCCATATTTGCTGAAAATGATGAGGATACCCTACAAAGTCTACTACTTAATGTACATGACCAAACTCTCATACACGTGTAGGAAGAGAATAAAAGGAAGAAAAGAAATAAAAAAGAAAAAGAGACAAAACACAAGAAACAAAAGTTAGATAAAAGAAAAGTAAAAAGAAAAGAAAATAAATATTATAATTTATACAAGAAATTACTTCCTTGGCAACAACGCCAAAACATGACACGACCAAAAGATTGATGTCTTCTCCCAAGTGTAGGAGTGTCAAAGTAATGAATAACCCGGCAAGACCGGGGTCGAACCACATGGAGGTTAACTGTATAAACTACAAATAAAGAAATAGATAATAACAGAAAAGGAGTTCAAGAGAGTTTTGAGATGTGATGTTGATGTAAGGATTAAACAATGATAAAATAATTGTCAAGGTTAGAGGATCCACTAATGGTATTTCAAAAAAGTATAGTATAAACTCTTTTTATTACTGAACTAGAAACTACACACAAAGGAGGTTCCAATCGGATTATAAATTGTTAACATGATTACATTAGTTATCTTATTCAAATAATGCTAATACTTGTAAATGTTATCAGGTATTCATGATGATAACTTGTGTTAACAACAAATCAAGTTCCTTTCATAGCACAGGTGTCGATTATACCATACGATTAAGCTATGAAAGTGCCAAGTGATTGTTGTACCAAGGGTTATACAACATAAATCTAGATTCACCATTTAACAAGAAAAGTATTAAAAGTGAACAAGATAACATATAAAAAACATCTTATTATGAAACATTAAAGTCCATGTTGAGTTTATACTATATTTATTCTTACACCATTAGCGTAACCTTTTCACCTTAACATAATAAACTTAATTAAACATAATGAAAAAGAGAAACATAAATAAACAACAAGAGAATATAAATAAGATATAAGTTAGCTAGGTAAAGGAAATAAAAGGCAGAAACAAGAGATTAATGAAAGTAAAATTTTAGCATTACAAAAATATAAAGAGAGAGCAAGAACATGATATTGATCTAAAAGTCAAGATTCCTAAATGCATGGCAAATGCCTCCTTTTATAGGCCTCCTTTTATAGCAATGATTTGATTACCAAGATGCCTAAATGCATGACAATCATTGTCTTCTTGTCTAAATAAAACATCATCGCTAACATCAGAATTTCAATAGATATTCTTCATGAAAGTTCTAGGAAATTGTCTCAGCTTTCCAACAAAATAAAAATCAGTGCATTTGGACTTTTAAAACTCGAGATATGAGCTGAACACTGAGCAGTGACTGGGCTGCAGAACAGATTCCGACTTCTCCGTTGTTGCTACAATTTGAACTTGAAAACGGTCCTTTTGAATCTTGGACTCTTCATGAACGTTTCAGGCCTATGTCTTAGATTTCCATACATATAAACCAGACCTAAATCCAAGTTCTACAACTCCAATTATGATCCAATAACCGAATGGTGCTCCAACTTGGACTGAACCAGCATCTCTTTTTAAGCTTAGCCCTCTCTTTGTCTTCTCAATTTCAGTAGTTAAACTCATCAATCAATCCTTTGATTTATGTGATAGGCCTGCATTTAAGATGAACATTTACCATAAATTAAGGGTATCTTATATTACTAGACATGTTATTATAAAACATGCTCTAGTTAAGGAGTTACTGGTACTTTAAGTGCAAAATGATGATATGAAACATTGATAAAAATGTACTTTTAAGTACTAATCAGCTGCCGTTGGTTTTTTTGGCAGAGGAGAAATGAGCGGCCGCTTGGGTCAGGGAAAAGGAAAGGGTTAAGATTTTTAGGGTTTTTTGTGTGGTTTAGGGTTTCTCTCTCCTTTTTCAAAATTGCCCCCCCTGTGCATGTTGTGGAGACCTGTATTTGTAGGTAAAGATATTGCTAAGTTTCCAAACTCGGTCCCTCAACTTCTTTATTTTCTATTAATTTTGATTTTTTTTATTCTTTTTATTTTTTTGAAAGCGAGCAGTATCAACGTCGCCTCAGCGAGGAAAATCAATTATTTTAAAAATAACGCGTGGAAAGTCATACACGTTTGAAAGACCTTTAAAAATTTAAATTCTTTTTTAGACGAGGTTGAAAATGCTAAAAACGATGCAAATATATTGAAAAAACATGTTTTTTGGATTTTTATTTTTTTTTGCTATTTTTGGTTTTTTTTTTCAAAACTTTATCAAAAAATGGGTCAAAATGGGGTAGCAGTAACCATAAAAAGAACCAAAGCAAATGAAAATCAGCCTAAAACCTAAAAATCTCCCAGCCCCTAGTACTGTATAACATGCAACCATTATTGGCACCACATACACTAGCAAGAGTAATAAATGTGTAACTCTGATGGATAGTTCAAGTGGTCAGGCCTTGGGTTTACTCCTCAATGATAATGAGTTCGAGTCCTCTCAGGGTCACTGGAAGCTTACATGATCGTTAACTTCAGATCCTGTGAGATTAGTCGAGGTGCACACAAGCTGGCCCAAACACCTACGTTAATCCAAAAAAATATGTTTGAGTTGGTTCAATTGTGATATGGAACGCATCTCAATGTTAGTGGTTTGCTATATAACCATTCTTAGATCCTTTATTGAGTAATAGTTTAAATTTTTTGATTGAAATAATATTTCAACATTTAAATTCTTGAATTGAATTAATATTTTGACACAAGATAATATTATTGAAAACAAAATTATTTATGGTTAATCAGATACTCCAAGCAATACTATATGAGAGTAGTTGCCATTTCTTTCTCTTAAACTTGACATTGATCATTATTGGCCATTGAAACAACAACTCATCAACTGAGTTTGGAACACACTAAAAGACACTCTACCATGACATAAATTTGTCCTGGACTAATTAAATCCATCTCAATAGCAATATTACCCCTTAATATGATGTATTAAGGGATGCAGGAGTTTAGAGCTTCCCTCTATGTATAGTGAAATAATATCGAATAGGATGCTTCAAGTTTCAAATTTTAACACTCATTTTACGTTAACCACTTGCAGGTTCAATATTCCAAGTTGAGAAGATGTTTCCCAGTTTTTGCCCTAAAAAAGACGACGTTGAATTTTCTCATTGTGCCAAATAAAGTCCACACAAAACCATATTATTCGTCTGATATGACAATTGACAGGACTCATTAGCGTGTTATACTAATTTTGTTTCATATCATTTCTTTTCATTGACAATTCTGTTTTTTTTTTTTCCGTAAGATCCATGCCTTTGATTTCAGGCAACACATGAAATTTTATTACGTTTCTCCAACCATCGTGTATTTCGTTAATATTTGTGTTTGTGTATGCCCTTCTCTTTCATTGTCATTTCTAACCTTGTAACGTGTCATGGTCCGAAATATTGTTGATGTTTAAAATTTCTAACACTAATTTACATAAACTACTGCAGATGCATGCAATATTCCATGTTGAAAAGACAACATTGTTTTCTCATCGGGGAAATTTCAGGCAACACATGAAATTTTATTACGTTTTTCCAACCATCGTGTATTTCATTAAATATTTGTGTTTGTGTATGCCCTTCTCTTTCATTGTCATTGCTAACCTGGTAACGTGTCATCGGTCTGAAATATTGTTGATGTTTCAAATTTCTAACACTCATTTACATAAACTACTGCAGATGCGTGCAAATATTCCAAGTTGAAAAGTCAACATTGTTTTCTCATCGGGGAAATTAAAGTCTACCCATTGAATATATATCCCCTCCTTGGAAATCATTATCACACAACCTACCTATCAATCTCCATCTTTACAACCACTCTACTTCCAAACTTGCTAGCTCTCTACACTAACCAAAAGATTGTATACCCATAATCCTTAGATTTCTTTTTGTCGGTAACGAGACAAGAAATTAAGAACATAAAAGGATGTTATTATTCGATAATCGATAATTTGATATATATTATATTTAATTCATGTAGAGTTTATATAGCTATATAAAAAGAAACAAGGAAATAAAATAAAACTAATTATAAAAATTATATTTGATCATCTTCTTTGTTTAGATAATTAAAATAATTTTATCATTGTCTAGGGTTGTTCAATTCATTAATCTCTTCCTTTTATTAATTAGAAAATAATCAATAATATTTACTTTGATTATTTCATTAACACACTCCCTCAAACTCATTGTTGTTACTCTTTTTAGGTCCTACGTGTTGGAGATGGTGTGTACCTCTTTTGAACTAAATGCAGGAGTTAAGTTCATGTTTGTGGGAAAAGTGACAAAAGCAGAGAAGAAAGAAATGTTTTTCAAACCCTGTTTCAGTTGTCTTCTGCTCTCTGTATTATCCCCATTTGCTGCCAAAATCATCAGGATTTTTAGGCTAATTAGGATTCTTCATAATGCTAAATCCGTTCCGTCTTCATCTGGTCTTTAAGGTTGGATAAATCCCTCAGAATTTGCACTAAAAAGAATGATTCTGTTGTTGTCGCAATTCTGTTGTTATACCAACTTTTGTTCCAACTTAGACTGTGATTCTGACTTGATTTCGTGCAATATCCGACCATCCCAGATATATGTTGTCATTCATGACATGTTAAAGGATTGTTTCGCACCTTTATTGGGTCCCAAGACCCGCTGTTCTTAGGTCAAACTCTCAGTCATATAAGGATGCTCGACATTGTCAGTTTTCGAATTCGATCAGGAGATCCTTTTTTTTACCAACCAGATTGCGGCTGGATTCAGTTCTTCAAGACCATTTCTATAGACTTTGGATCCTTCATGAAAGTTGTAGTCCTATATGTGTAGATGAATTTGGGTTTTTGAATCGCCTGATTTCGATATCAAAAGCTCAAGATATTCTCGTTTCAATATCTAGTGTGAAAGTAGAGAATCATGGTGTGAGAAGGATTCCGGTCCGAGTTTTTGCTCTAAAAACTGATTCTGCTACCGTCGTAATTTTGTTGCCCGCTATTCTTAGGTCAGAATCTCCATCATATTGGGATGCTCGACATTGTCATTTTCCGAATCAAATCAGGAGACCCATTTGGAACAACTAGATTGTGGCCAGATTTTGTTCTTCAAAATGATTTTATCTTACTTTGAATCCTTCATGAAAGTTGTAGTCCTGTACATGTAGATGAATTTGTTTTTTTGAATCACCTGATTTTTATATAAGAAGCTCAAGATATTCCCGTTTGATTATCTAGCGGGAAAGTAGAGAATGTTTGCAGGTCTGATTAGAGGGACCCGATTTAATGTTTCAAGGATTTATCAGTTTAATTAAAAACCATTTTTAAACTTTGGAAAGTTAATTGGTTTCGTTGAAGGAATTGAAAAAACAACAACTGGATCAGAAAACGTCATAATAATTTTCGTTACTTGGCTGCCACACTGGATTACATTGTTGTTTCTTTACTTGTTTTTTTTCCTTCCGGTTCAAGAACAAAAGGACACCATCCCTCTCTTAGACATAACTCACATATTGCTCTTGTTTTTAAACAAGACGACGCCTTGCTACCCTTTGTTTTGACACAAACCGCACATCCCCTTCATGGAAATATTATTAACATAGCACTATTCATTTGCATTTTTAAAACAGTGCCTCCCCGTCTACAATTCTTTTCTTTTCTCTGCACAACTGTTCCTGCTAGTTTTTCATTTTCTCTCGCTCGATTTTTGGGCTTCAAATCACGGTTTTTCTACTTCAGTCCAAAGAAGACAGCTTTGAACCTCTGTGCCAGTTGCGAAATGACATGAAGAGAGGAACCTCACCGTCATCTAATGGTTGAGATTTTATCCCTAACATAGATGGATGGGATGATGTGTTAATGTGGAAAGTAATTACTAGAATCATGGAATAGGAATCATAATATTTTAGTTTCCTTATTTGCGTTATTTGATTGTAAACCAGCAGAGATTTACATCCTAGATTAATGTATTGAATCTTTTCTAAATAGAGTTATGTATAGGCTATATATATGCCTCCTTTGCTGACCTAAAGGGAGGAGAGGAAGAGTGTCTCCTCTTTCCAGGAAAAAACATTGAGGTCATTTGGACTTCTAGAACTCGAGATATGGGCTGAACACTGACCAGTATCTGGGCTGGAAGATAGATTTGGACTTCTCCGTTGTTGCTATAATTTGGACTTGAAAACGACCTTTTTTAAATCTTGGACTCCCATAAAAGTTTTAGGCCTATGTCTTAGATTTCCATCCATATGGAGAAGACCTAAATCCAAGATCTACAGCTCCAGATATGACTCAATGACTGATTAATGTTCCAGTTTGGACTAAATCAGCATTTCTTTTCTAAGTTTGACCCTCTCTTTGTCCTTTCAATTTCAGTACTTAAACTCATCAATCAATCCTTTTATTTATGTGATAGGCCTGCATTTAAGATGAACATTTACCATAAATTAAAGGTATCTTTTCTCTACACAATTGTTCCTGCTAGTTTTTCATTATTCTCTCACTCGATTTTTGGGCTTCAAATCACGGTTTTTCTGCTTCAGTCCAAAGAAGACAGCTTTGAACCTCTGTGCCAGCTGCGAAATGACATGAAGAGAGGAACCTCACCGTCATCTAATGGTTGAGATTTTATCCCTAACACAGATGGATGGGATGATGTGTTAATGTGGAAAGTAATTACTAGATTCATGGCATAGGAATCATAATATTTTAGTTTCCTTATTTGTGTTATTTGATTGTAAACCAGCCAAGATTTACATCCTAGATTAATGTACTGAATCTTTCCTAAATAGAGCTATGTATAGGCTATATACATGCCTCCTTTGCTGACCTAAAGGGAGGAGAGAAGAGGAGGAAGAAAAAACAAGAGAGAGGCAAGCAACAGGAAAATAGAGAAAGAGCAGAGAAAACCAGAGGGAACAACACAGTCAAAAGCAATAAAACATAGAGGAAAGAGCATCAATTCAACCAGCACATTACACCTTCATCGCCATCGTCTTCACCATCTCTAGAGACAACATCGGTAGAAGGAGAGGAAAAAAATAGAGACCAAAACCAGCATTGCCATCATTTTCGTTGTCTCCAAAACCAGTGACCACCGGTCGTGTGCAAAAGCTTCAACGTCATTGTCTTATCAACTTTCACTAAGACTCTTGTTTTTTTTTTTTTTGTATGTCTTTCTCTTGATGCAGGATCTCAATTCTCTTATTGGACTTTGTCATCTTGCACCTCAATTTCTTTTTATTATTCTTTGGGTGTCATTTGTCATCTACATTATCTTGAGATTTCTTCTTATCATGAGTTGACTTATCATTGAAAATAGATAGTAAATAAAATATTTGATAAACAATGAAGAGGATTGAAAACAACGTGCTTTAAATTGGTTGAATAGATGACATAAAGGCGTCCATCAAAAAATCAAAAGCTAATATTTAGAGCAATATATGATCGACCTACTTTGATACCAAGAAAAAAATTATAATAGAATTAGATGTTATTATTCGAGAATTTGATACATGTCTTATACTCAACTCATGTAGAGTTTATGTAGCCATATAACAAGACACATAAGAAAATAAAATAAAATATAGAAAATATACTTGATCATCTCCTTTGATTAAAAGATTGAAATAATTTTTTTATTGCCTAGAGTTGTTCAATTCTTTGATCTCTTTCTTTTATTGATTAGAAAATAATCAATAATATTTACCTTGATTATTTCCTTAACAATGGGTCCTCATGGAAATAATCAATACCTAACAATAATACTCCTTATGAAAGATGTCGCGGGGCGCGAGCGACGCGACGTTGTTTGGCGACAGTGGAGGCTACTGTCGTGCCTCTGGTGTGAAGTGTGGTATGTTGGGAATGTTTTTTTGGATTTAATCATAAAATTATGATTAAGATTAAGGAGTCGTCACCTAGTATTATGGTCACTAGGAACTTATTGTCTGTGAGAGTCTGAGTAAGGGACTGGTTGTGCAAGGGGAAGACGCATCACCCCCGTGCACCCTACCTAAGGTAAGCTGCATTGTTGTTTGATTTTTTTTTTAGTCGGGTTTCTGTTGGTCTTTTCTAACGCTCAAGGCAAATCTCTCTTCATGAGAAAGTCTCTACCTTATTGGGTTAAATCCAAACCGTTCTAAAGTCTGAATTTTAGCATCGCATTTATTTAACCTCCATCGCCATTTATTTACAACCCACAAATATTAAAGTCTACCTCTGGATCCTAAAAAAAATTTGGAAAAAGATTTTTAACATGTTGGCCAAATCCTAATGGATAATCATAAACTGGTTACGATATCCATTTTTATTTTTTAAACATGACAAAGATGCAATGTTTGTTTTTTTTTTGAAAAATGTGCTTAGAAAAATTTCAGGATTTGGCCGTATGCAACCAAATATTCTTTTTCAAAAAAAATGTTTTGAATTTTTTTATTTTTTTTATGAAATATTTGGGAGAAAATCGGGTATTTTAATACCGGATTTGTATTTTACAGTGTAAATATACAACCCAATATTATGCAAAATTGGTAGAAAAATATGCGAGGAAATCACATTTTTTTAAATGATTTTGGGGGGTTTTTTTTTGTTATAATACACACACACACACAGATATATATATATATATATATATATATATATATATATATATATATATAATTCACGTCCTGCATGAACAGTAAGAAGAAGACGACGAGGAGGAGGAGGAAGAGGAAGGGGAACGGGAACGGGAAAGGGAACGAGAGAGAGGGCGGACAACCTGGCATGGTGGTGGCTGCCGTCACTAGTCTAGCTGAGGACGGTGGAAGAGTTGGTGGCTGGCGGTTGGAGCATATTGCAGGTCACGGCGGGAAGAAGAAAAGTTGAAGAGGAGAGAGAAACGCTAGAAGGAGAATAGAAAGAAGATCATGATGGTTGCTTGGCGGGTGGTTGGTGATAGAAACAGTGGCTGAGGCTGTGACAGAGATGGTGGCCGACGACATAGGAAGCAAAAGAAGAAGCAAAAAATGCGCGGGAGGGGCTGCAATGAGGAGAGAGAAACTGACGGTGGCTCTTGGTGGTCGGCTGGTGGTTGCATTGGCTTCCTGTGGTGGAGATGATGGTGGGAAGATCAGTGATGAGGGTGGTGGTGGCTAAAGGCCACGGTGGAGAGAGAAAGAAAGAAGAAATGTGCAGAAACCGGAAGAAAAACTAGTTTTTTGGCCGACTTTGGACCCGATTTTCTCCTCCCTCAGGCCATGAAATCCACCTCTATTTATAGGCAGTGGAAGAGGGAAATCTTGTCTACATTGAGGAAAATTTTCATCCCTTGATTCAGTTGGAAAGGATCCAACCATTGGCTCAAAATAGGTATCATGAGTTGCAAATCTGCAGACAAAAGATGACTGAGTTGGCCTCTTTTGGTTGTTTGCGGTGATGATGTGTTGTCATTTAGCCTAAACTTAGCACATGTTGCAGAAAAAGTGCAGAGGATCATTTTCGTATAAGATTTGTTAAATTTGGTGGATATTAGGTACATTAAATGCAGCTAAAAAGTAGTCAATTGGACCAGCTTTTTCAGAGAAAAAAGAAAGAAGATAATGAACAGTAATGAAATCTGTTTTTGGCCAAAGTTCATTTCAGTCCTTTCTCTTTCAATTGCTTTCAATTGAACCCTAATTGACCCTAAACCTTTGTGATTAAGCCCTTAATTTCAATCAATTATCTTGGTAAAAATTAAATTTGATCTCTTAAAATTTCAATCTTCTCAATTAAGCCCAAATTAGGCTCTCACACTTAATTTTTCACCTATTAAGCCCAAAATAAAATTAATTTGACCCATTTAAAGTATAATTAAGTCCTTGCACTTAATTAAATCCTTCAATTGGACCTAAATTAATTTTTAAACATAATTAAAATTTAATTTGGCCCATGACTAAATCAAATTGGCCTATTAAAAATTTAATTATGTCTTTGGACTTAATTTTTATGCAAATTCGTCTTATAATCATTTAATTTGACCTTGAATTTGCATTTTTTTTTCTTCATTTCTCGGTATAATAAGGTACAATTAGGCCTTGAATTTCCTCCAAAATTGCAGCTTGACTCCCCGATTTGCTTTCTCCATGTTTCCAACCTTTATTTTATTTTTTTATTTTTATTTTGAAATAGAAATTTATTTTATGGGGAATAACCCAGAATTGGATTATGACAAAAGAAGTCAATAGATCAACACACTTTGTGGGAGGATCTTTACTGTTAGAAGTAAATGTTAAGGGCTTGAGATAAGAGTGTTGTACCCTCCTCACAGGGGAGCAGCATCGCAGCAACGATTCCCAGGCGGTGTCTTTTGGAATGGTCATTGGCGTGGTTAAGGAGTCGCCACCTAGTATTACAAATACTAGGAACCCTAACTGGTTTTTTAGAGATTTTGGACAAGAGACTGGTTGCGTAAAGGTAAGGTATTAATACCCCTACTACGCTTTACCTAAGGTAAGTTGCATTATTTTGTATTTGTTTGCTATGGTCTGATGATGTCTATCTCTACCGACTTAACTATGAAGGGTCTGCTACGATGAACAAACTCTAATTTTCTAGGTCAAGAACTTGGTTTGTGAAAGTGAAATACCATTAATTATTGTTGAGGCTTCTTTCAGGGGAAAACTAGAATTCTTCTACCGCGTCATTCCAAATAATATTTTAGATAAAATTCCCTATGGATTTTATCCTTATATTAGAATTGAATGAGTTGTATTATTTATAATAATATTTTGGATATCAACCTTATTCAAGTTTTTTTATCCTTATAGTAAAGTGAGTAATAAAATTATTATCCCTAATAATATTGTGAACCTTAATCCATTTTAGGTTTTTTATCCTTATATTAAAAGTGAATATTATTTTTTATCCCTACTAATATCTTGAATATTCACCCCTTTTAGGTTTTTTATCCTTATATTAAAAGTGAATAATATCTCTTTACCAAAAATATTTTTTAAATATAGGCCAGAATCCTTTGAAATTTTACAAACTTGTAAAATCCAGGCAATATTTTAAAAAAAATATATGCCAAAATATTTTAAATTTTCATTGAAAAATATGCTCAAATAAATTTAGGATTTTTGGCCATATAAAGAAAAAGAAAATATTTTTTTATTATTTTTTAGGCTTTGTTTGGAAAAAACAAACCTATATTTTTATGATAAAACTACCCAAATAAGCTTTAGGGATGTTTGCCAAAAACACTATTAAACTAAAAGACCCTGAAAAATGGCAAACCAAATTGGGTATAAACCCTTTGACCTAGATTTTTTTTACCCGACTAGGTTGACCTGAAATTTTTTGTTCCTCCATGAACTGAACTAAAAATCTTGATTTGACCCAAAAACAAACCACAAAAAAACCAAAGCCAAAAAAACACAAAAACACAAACAAAAAACAAAAATAAAACCAAGCCAATATGAAGCATAGAAATCACAAGACTGTAAAATAAAAACAAACAGATATCTAGGCCTTCCAATTTCCATCTCCTGACATTGATATTTCCATCTCCTGACATTGATATTTCCATAACGTATTGCACCACAGTAGCCATAAACAATAACTTAGAAGAAGCAAAATATGGAGAGTATCCATACCAGTTTCAAATCCAAGCCTGAAACTCATATATTTTATTCACTGTTTGTTTAACAAGGTTGTCAGCTATATGGTTTACTTCTCTTTAAACATGAATGAAGAGCCTACCTGAGTAATGCTCTAAGAAGCAAGAATGAAGAGTTCATGAAATCTCCATGTCTAAAAGATTGATTATTCATCCAGATTGCTGCTACCCAATTTTTGAAAAATATTTGAAAAAATACAGCAAAAAATATGTTGATGTACTTGCACCATTTTCAATGCTTTTTTTTTCCAAAGAATTTAAAATAAAAACAACAAAAAAAAGAAGAAAAAAGCATTTCTAACCAAAAACAAAGCAAAGCAAAAAAACTAAACTAGAGCCAAAAAAACACATTAAACACCCAAAAAAACACAAAAACTCAAAATTTCATTAACAAAACGGATTAAACGCGCAAAAAAGATGAAGAACTCCGAGAACAAAACCCAACAACATGGGATTCAAATCAGATCAGTTTTGGTCAAAATAAAGGCACATACATGTTAGAAATTATGTAAAGAACAATAATCTAGCATCCAATCACTTCAATTTTCACTTAAAAATCATGATTTTTTTTAAAATGAGTTTTGGTTCAAAATTGATGTCATAACCCAATTTTTTACTCTTTTATTCTTTTTATTTATTTTTATTTTTACTATATGTTTTGAAAAATGATAATAAAAAATGAAAAAAAAATTATCATGAAAAAATGATAATAAAAAAAATTAAATGAATGAAGAATAAATTAAATTTTGGGTTAAGGCAATATAATTGAAAGTTCGGGGACTTAATTAAGCTTTGGAATAGTTTAATTTACCAAATAAAGGGCTTAATTGAAGAGTTGATGAGTTTTGGGACTTAATTGAAATTGAAATTAGTTTAATTAATGAAGTTAGAGGCTTCATTGAAAATTCAGAAACCTGGGACTGTTTCTTAAAATGCGCTGAGATGCTGGAGTTCGATTAAAGTTTTATGTGGGGGGCTTAGTTACAAAACTTTCAAAAATTCAAGGGCCAAAACGCAAATGGCCATTAACATCAAACAGCGTCGTTTCCAAATGTTGTTCATCTTCTTCCCCCGACCGAAAAACAACGGACACCCCTGCCATCACCGAACATTACCATTACTTCTGCAATAACGGTCTTGAATGTCTTCATTGTCAAGGAAAACGCATGGCATTCTCTGGCTATAAAAGCCAGAGAAGGGACCGGATACAAAAGGAGGATGAAAAAAACAGAGGAGAGTAACGTTGGCCAGCCATCATCTTTGCATCCGGCAGCACCTAGACCAGGTAAGTCTTTTCTTCTCTTCTGCAATATAATTCATTTGACACTATTACCTTGAATTATAATTACCCGTTCTATAGCAAGCAAGCGTGAAGGATTCACGCGTGTAGTCCTCTCCATTTAACCAGGCCGGACCGGTTGAGTCCAGCCCAGCCCACACGGGCTATGTAGGACCCAGCCCCCCAAAAAAGGGACGGAGACCGGCTTAGGCCTCAGGCCCATCCAGTCCAATTTGTTTTGAGCAAAGGGTGTGTTTGGCAAAACATACCCTTATATCTTACCCCTTTATTTTCACCATCTTTTATTTTGATTTATAGCTATACAGACCTTACTGTATATTAGAAAATTCAAAAAATAAAAATAAAAATTACGGACCCTTTTGAATTTATTTGTAGGTCCCTCGTATTTTTTTAGAGTATTTCATTGTATATTTGATTTGTGAATTTTTACTATGAAATGCAAATCCAATATTCAACACATTTTGTTTTTTTCTTTTTTCAAAAATGAAAAATATGCATGCTTTGTTTTAGATTTATTTTATTGATTTATTCACTAGAGTCAAAGTCAAGATTACCATGCATTTTTTTACTACGTAATATTTACTAGTACCAGAGTTGGAAATATTTGTAGCCGAATAATATTTACCATGCATTCTTTCTCTAAAAGCTTCTTTCTTTTCTTGCTTTAATTCTTTTGTTTATTGTCCCGCATGAAATTAGTATCAGAGCCAGGGTTTTAATTGTTCTTATTTAAATGATCCATATGTTTATGTTAAACCCTAGATCTGGTTTGATCTAAAAAAAAAAGTCCTACTAATCTAATTAAAAAAAAAATTTCATTGTTCATCATCAACGATAGCAATCAACAGCGGCGCCCCTGCCAATCACAGCAACAGACCCACCACAAGAAGACCGCCACATCAGCCCACAAATCCATGCCAATTTACTACCTTCGACACAGACCAACAACAACCACCAGGTCGACACCGCAGGAGACATCAGTAGATCTTCACTTCAGGAACCAAACCTGCATCACAAAACCACCAGCCACAGCTACCCACAAACCCATCACAACTAGCACCGACTGGTGATTCACCACAGCAAAGGCAGCACAACAAATCTTTATCTACCACCGTCCACGGTGCCATCACCTTCAGCAGCTACAAAATTGAGAAAAAATTAATTGAAAAAACCAAACCGATAAAAAAACCGAATAAATCGATTAACAAATATAAAAACCACCCAGTCTGAGTCAGTTCCGGTTTAAAAAAACTTAAACTGATTGAACCGGACCAAACCGAATCGATTTAAAAAAAAGCTATAAAAAGAACCATCCCTAACCCTAATTCACTTTCACCCTTTCCAGTCGCCGTCGCCCTCCCTCTCCCTTTCCAATCTTCCCTTCCCTTTCCCAACCTTCCCCTTCCCCTTCCCCTTTCCCCAAAACCAAGTGAACAATGGTTATCCAAGCTATACAATTTTGACACAATAGAATAACAATGGTAGCAATCTTTCAATATGCAAGTCGCGATCAAGAAAGTATACCATGATTCCAGGCAAGGAACTGTTCAATTTTTTCCAACCACTTGTATCTTGTGAGCTGTTACAATAGAATAGTTGCCCTCCCTGCAGATCGTAAGCCTAGAGGCAAGGAGGGCTTCTAGGAGTTATTATATTGTGTTAAAATTGTATCACATGATCAAGAAAGTATCCCATCATTTGAGGCAATGAATGGTTTTTTTGGTTTTTTTGCTAAAAAACTTACCCGAACTAAACAAAACCGGTTATGTTTGAACCGGTTCTCGGTTTGGTCCGGGTTATATTTTCCTATTCGATTGATTTTTTGGGTAAAACTGGACTGAATTGAACCATGAACGCCCCTACCGTCAGTAAAGGCAACAGATTACAGGAGGTAGGGAAGCAAGGAAACAGACGCTACCATGTTAGCACTTTGAAGCTGCATCTACATCATCAGCCACGTCAGCAGATTCTGCCAAGTCATCCTTCGTTGCCACATCATCTAGTCAAAAATTCTCTTACCCATTGAATATCATCATTCCTGGTATGTTTTTACACTTGTTAACCAAGATTTAGTGTGAAGCCTGAGAATTAAGTATACAAAAAAAAGGGGGGAGTTTATAATAATTCAAAAATGTTGTTATATATATATAAAAAAGGGGTTAAAATAAGAAAAAGGGAGAAAGATGGGATCAAAATGAATTAATAAGAGATGGGACTATAAATACCCATCCCTTCTATCATTCATGACCGTTGAGGTAACAAAAAGAAAAGGGGAGGGAACTTTTTCAGATTTCCCTTCACCAAGCCTAAGAAAAAACACCTAAATTTCTATACCTACACAAACCTTAGAATTTCTACGTGAGAAGACAAACTTGGGCAGGATATTTGCAAGAAGAAAAGTTACGGAACTGCTAAGAGAAGAGGGAGTGGGAGGCTGGCTGCTTGTAGAGAAGAAAGGGGTTAGAAAACTTTAATCAAATCAGAACAAACCTAAATTTTCCTCCATGTATGAAGTTCTAAACCAATTGGGAAAGCCAAATTAAATTCATGCAAGAATTGTGCATTGATTTGAAGTTCGAAAGATTAGGGTCCTTTAGTAAAATTTGGGGACATGTGGAATTGATTGGAACTAAATGAGTTTATCAGCATAGGTTGCCTAAAAAGGATGGAATTATGCAAAGAAGATTTCAACAAAATCAAAGACTATGGGAAAATAGTGGTCGGCCATGGGATTGTAAGGAAAGAAAGGAAATTTTGATAGTTTGCATTGTTTTCCTTATTGCAAAATTAAAACAGGTTTCAGGAGGTGAACAATAAGGAAATTTGGTGATTGAGTGTATAAAAACAAAGAGAGAGAGAGAGAGAAGGAACCAATTTAAGGACTAGCCACTAGAGGGGAAGAAAAAACAAAGGAGGAGAACGTATGACTCCCTTGTTAATTAATTAGATGTGATGATGTAGTGTAGTTACAAATTATAACTTATAAGGGAGAGGAACCTACGTTCCAGGTAAGGTGAAAACATGGTTGTAATTGATGGGGAAGTAGGATTGGAGATAAAAATTATAAGTACCTTCTCCATTGACAAAACAGGGTAGGTTCGTTGCCCTGGTTCTTGAGGGAATTTGGATCTGAAGATGATAGAATCTAGGGAGGGTCCATTCATAGAAGTTGTAGTTGGGAGTGTTAGCTTTCCAACAAGTCTAACCCCGCCTAATTTGGAGTCCTGGGACTCCAGATACAAATAAAAATCTGAGGAGAGGTCAAGCTACCACCCCTGTTGGCAGTTTTGGCCAAGTCGATAAAATGACAAAATTTAGCCGTATTAAGGGTAGAATTTGTTTTCTTACACTTCATAAAGTGTGTCTTCATCTTCAAAAAAAAAGAATAAACTGTGATAAAAAATTGAATTCATGATGTCCACTTGAACTACTAATGGGCTGAAAATGTTAAAGGATAATAATGAGGAATGTAATTGAGAAAGAAAAGATTGGTAAAAGAGAAATGAATATTATTGCCATCATTGTTGTTGTGTTGTGATATGTGGACTAATATGGAATAATGATGGGAAAATAGAAATGGAAGACTAAATTTAAATTATAGGTTATTTTGGAGAAAATGAACAATAACAATGAATTTTGGTAATGACTGTTTCTCGAATTTGATTAGCCTGTCCCTGATATGGGAGGCTAATAATGTTAGCCAAGCTGGTTAACATCGGCATTACCAGTACATGGGAGGAGAAATATAAAACTTGATTAATTATTTGGGTTCAGAATAGTTAATGATATCGGCAGGTGACATCGATATCGACAAAATTTATAAACTTGATTAACTATTCAGATTCAGAATAGTTAATGATATCGGTGGGTTATGTCGATATTGGCAAAACTTATTAACTTCATTAGCTTTCCGAGGTGAAAGCTAATGATGTCAAGAATCCTTGACATCAGCATACCCAAGGACCTCTCAAGGTAGCATAGAACAATGATTAACTATTTCGGTCCAAAAATAGTTAATGACACAAACAGTCATGTTAGTGTTGGCATTTTCATAAATCTGATTAGTTGACCCCAGGATGGGCAACTAAAGACACTAATGGAGGTCATTAGTGTTGGTAGTAATCTTCCTAATGTGGGGAGAAGTAGTTAAAGGAAATAAACTAGATAATCCTCAAAAGGGGTTGGTGGTGGTGTATTGAAATTGCATATGACTTAACTAGGTAGATGTGCTGTATAAATTTTCTTCCGTGAATTGTTTGTATTTTAGTTATTTTTAATTGTATGGAAAATTTATGTTTTGCAGGTCCCTTCCATTCACGTCAGGAGTAGAATTTAGGTTCCTTATCCCTTTTGTATAAGTTAGGAACTTAGGGATTTTTCATGTAATTTTGTTATGCAGTAAACATGTAGCCTGAATAGAATAGTATACTACTTAAATTATTTTGTTTTCAGAATATTAATGTATTAATCTATACTTGCAAAAATTATAGTGTAATAGCTTATGTTCAGAACACTAGATTGTGTTGTGCTTATATATAAAATTTCAGTGCTTGGATGGTCCTCTTAATTACTAACTTATGCATGTGATATGAGATGGAGATTGAGAATGAAGATTTGTCCTAAGTATATTCTCGAATGAATAAAATGATTAAATGTACCAATTACGGATGTTATTATGGGTGGGAGGTGATTATAATTGTGTGTAGGATAAATTGTCAATAACTTGTTATTAGGGGAGACTCTGCCGAAATTTTGTTAGAAATTTCGGTGAACTTTACAAAAAAAATTGCTCCATTTACCCTTTATATGGGAGTTAGACGAATATATATTGATTGAATTTTTTGAGGTTGTTACATTTAGCATTAATATTATTCTTTGTGCTTGCCCATAAATAAATTATAGTCTGCCTCACAAATTGAATTACCTTAATTTTGGGCTTGTTTATTGACATTTAATATCTAATCCTCTTAATTAATTGTGGAGCTTAGTTAAATTCATAGGAAAACTAAAACATTGTGTTTGGATTACCTATGTGCATTTAGAGGACTTACGTTGCTTGCTTACGAATTTTCCTGGTTTAATCTATCATTACTTAGACTCCAAGAAAAAAATAAAAAAAAATATTAGCTATAATTTTATTTTGCATTTTTACTTGCAAGTGTTGTTTGTGATCTCAGTCACAATCTTAGGATTAGTTTTTGCATGCATTTACATAGTGGTCATCTAGTACACAATTCAGAAGTCATAGCTACCATGAACCCGAACTCTAGTAATGCTCTTAGAGATATTCAAAAGCAATTACAACTTATTCTAACAGAAATGAACAACATGACCAATCAAATGAACAACCTTTTTAGGAAGGTGGAGTTCATAGAAACTTTACTAGTAAGATAGTTTAGTGAGAGTGAACATTCTAACGACCACCATAAAAATCCTCAAAGACCAGTTCCTCGTAGGAACCGCCAACATAACCAACACCAGGGTCACAATGACTTTGATGAACCTAATGATAGTGAGCGTTCCAATGATTACCGTCAAAGAACAACTCATCCTAGGAACTGTCAATACAACTGCAATCAAGGTCATCATGACTATGATGACCCTAACGAGCGAGTCATGAGATATATCAAAGTAGAAGCCCTAACTTTTGAGGGTCAACTTGACCCGTGGATCTTTGATAGATGGATCCGTGACATCGATCAATTCTTTGTCTAGTATAATTTATCTGAGAATAGGAGGGTAAGATTTGCAAAGATGAAACTTAGTAGGACCGTTCAGCTCTATTGAAAAAGTGTAGAAGAGTCGTTGGTTAAGAGAGGTCAACCTCTTATTATTGATTGGGTTGAAATGAAGATTAAGTTAGAAGAAAAGCACTTGCCTCATTCTTATAGAGGAAATCTCTTGGATTAGTGGAATAACTCGAGGCAAAGAGGCAAGTCTGCCAATAAATATGTGGCACAATTTGATGGGTATAGGATGAGGTGTGCAGTTAGGGAGGATGAAGTGATGACCCTAAGTAGATTGCGAGAAGGCTTAAACGATGACCTTAGAAGAGAGGTTGTGCTTAGAGGTGTGTCCACCCTTAATGAAGCTTATACCTTAGTACAAAATTATGACTTAGTCATAAAAAGCCAGTGGACGCAACGTCAGGACACTTGTAGTACCCCTTCTAGATCCCAACCTGGTAGTAATAACTCCATATTAGGTACCCCAGCTTGTAAACCCAATCCTTGATTTCCCAAATACCTAGAGAAGACAAGGGTAAGGGTATTTTTCATGAAACACCTAAGATAACCTTAAGAATTCAGTGTTTTAAGTGTCAGGGTATTGGTTATATTTTCTCTAGTTGCCCCAATAAGACTCTGTTCATCAAGGGGCAACAGGATATGGGTGAAGAAGATAATTGTGATGATAAGATATATGAACCCAATCCTGATGAGGAGGATGAGTCAAACTTGCTAGGATGTGTGATTAGTACTTAAAAGTGCATTTTTATCAAGGTTTTATATCATCATTTTGCACTTGAAGTATCAATAACTCCTTAACTAAAGCATGTTTTATAATAACAAGTCTGATACTATAAGATACATTTAATTTATGGTAAATGTTAATCTTAAATGCAGGCCTATCACATAAATGAAAGGATTGATTAATCAGTTTAAGTATTGAAATTGAAAGGACAACGAGAAGGCTAAACTTAGAAAAGAGATGTTGGTTCAGTCCAAACTAGAACACTGTTTGGTCATTGGATCATATCTGGAGATGTAGATCTTGGATCAGGTCTACTCTATATGGATGGAAAGCTAAGACATAGGCCTAAAACTTTCATGCGGAGTCCAAGTTTTAAAAAGGTCGTTTTCAAGTCCAAATCATAGCAACAACGGAGAAGTTTGAATCTATCCTACAGCCCAGACATTGTTCAGTGTCCAGCCCATATCTCATGTTCTAGAAGTCCAAATGACCTCAATGTTTTTTTTTAAAAGGTGACACAATTTCCTAGAACTTTCATAGAAGGTCTGTTCAAATTCTAACGTTATCAATGATGTTTTGTTGAGACAAGAAGATAAGGATTGTTACCAAGTCAACATGTGGTCACCCACTCAATAATTAGTCATCAAATCAATAGTTTCAAATTTTGGCCTATAAATGGAGGAAATTGCCATGCATTTAGGCATCTTGGTTTTCATATCAAGATCATGCTCTTGCTTCCTCTCTTTATATTTTGTAATGCTTAAGTTTTGTTTCTATTAATCTCTTGTTTATACTTTTCATTTCCTTTCATTCACTTAGTTAACTTATATCTTATTTATATTCTTATCTTGTTTATTTATGTTTCTCTCTTTCATTATATTTAGCTAAGTTTATTATGTCAAGGTGAAAAGGTTATACTATACTTGTTTGAAATACCATTAGTGGATCCTCTAACCTTAACATTTGTTTTTATCATTGTTTAATCCTCACATTAATCTTACATCTCAAATTCCTCTTTATTATTATTATTATTATTATTACTATTACTATTACTATTATTGTTGTTGTTGTTATTGTTGTATTATTGTTATTTATAATTTATATAGTTAACCTTCATGTGGTTCGACCCCGGTCTCATCGAGTTATTTATTACTTTGACATTCCTGCACTTGGGAGAAGACATCAATCTTTTGACCGTGTCAAGTTTTTGGCGTCGTTGCCAGGGAGGTAAATTCTTGTACAAATTATAGTATTTATTTTATTTTCACTTTTCACTTTTCTTGTATCTAACTTTGTTTCTTTTTCTTTTGTTTTCTTCTTCCTTTTATTCTATTTCTACATAGGCAAGAGAGTTTGGTCACTTATATTAAGTGGTAGACTTTGTAGGGTATCCTTATCATTTTAAAAAAAATATGGCCGAAGAAGATAACCAGTCGCTTCATAATGAGAATAACCATGTTAGAACACTTAAAGACCACATGAATCCTACAAGAACAAGTGCACCCTCATGCATAGTTTTCCCCCCTGATGCATCTCATTTTAATTTTAAGTCAGGCATTATTCAACTTTTACCTTCTTTTCATGGCTTAGTTCTAAAAAACCCATACTTGCATTTAAGTGAATTTGAGGAAGTCTGTAACATCTATAATGACTCAAATTGTAGCATAAACACCATCAGATTAAAGCTTTTTCCTTTTTCATTAGTTTATCCCGTTGTTAACAAGCCATGATCTTTTTGGATTTCTAGATGGTAGTGTCTCAACCCCTTCTCTGCAAATTACTAGTTCTGACGGCACCACCCAAGTGAATCCAATCTACACTTTCTAGTTAAATACAAATCAGACACCCTAAGTCTCCTCTATTCTTCTCTTACGGAGGAATTTATGAGTGAGGTACTTGGCTTGAAACATGCATATGAGGCCTGGACTACTCTTAAAGCCTTTTTCTCTCACAGATCCAAGACTCGAGAACTTCAACTAAAAGACAAGCTTCAACTGATGCAGCGAGGCTCCAAATCCATGGCTGAATTTTCTCAACTCTTTAAAGGCTTATGCAATCAACTAGTAGCAATTGGTCGACCCATTGACGACCTAGAAAAAGTCCACTGGTTCTTAAGAGCCTTAGGTCCCGATTATAAGATCTTTTCAACTATAATGCTTTCCTAGTTTTTGTTACCTTCTTTTGCAGTTATCATACTGAAAGCTTTGAGCCATGAGATTTTTGGAAGATTGGTGTATCAATAATCTACCAACTCAGTGTTCTATGCTCAACGGCATTCTTCCTCCAGACCGAAAAGCACCAACAGAAGAAAGCCAAAACCTCTCATTACCTCTGCCTCAAAATCATCTAATTTTTCTCTAGTTTATTGTCAACTTTGCGACAAGGAAGGACATTTGGCTAAATGTTGTTGGACATTTCTTAATCTCAAGAAAAATCAATCCGCCAGCCTTGCTAAGGCTTTCACTACTTGTTCAACCCCGGACTCCAACGACTCCGCTTGGTATCCCGACTCTAGTGCCACCTCTCACATGACAAATGATCCCGAGGGTATAGATTTTTTAGTTGTCTACTCTAGTAATAAAATGGTGATGGTTGGTAATGGTCAGTCTCTTTCTATTTCTCACATTGGCTCCGTTTCCACTCTTGCTCCCAGCAACTCACTACTTTTATCTAATGTTTAGTTGTTCCTAGTATTATGAAAAAGCTTATTTTAATCAGTCAACTTACTAAGGATAATAATTGTTGTGTCATCTTTTTTTATTCTTGTTTTACCATACAGGACCAGGTCACAAGAGTAGTGCTAGGGGTCGGTAGATGTGAGAATGGCCTATACGTGCTTGAGCAACATCATCATGCCCTTGCTTCCATAGTGTCTTCCAATAAATCACATGTCTCTACTCATTTATGGCATACTCGTCTAGGTCATCCTAGTTTTTATATTGTTGACTCTTTCTCTAAGTCAGGTTTTATTTCTTGTAGTGATAAATTGATGGGTTTGGATTCCAATTTATGTGTTGGATGTAATCTTGAAAAAAGCCATCGTTTACCCTTTTCACTTAATAATACTTGTTGTGATTACCTTTTTATTACTTACACTATGATTTATGAGGCCCTTCACTTGTTTGTTTCACAATTGGTTTTCGATATTATGTAGTGTTAATTGATGATTGTATCATATTCAATTGGTTTTTTCCATTAAAAGACAAATCTGGTTTTTTGATACCTTTATCAACTTTCAACATTATATTGATACTTAATTTTCTTCTAAAATTAAGTCCTTCCAATGTGATGGTGGAATTGAATTTACAAATAATAAATTTCGCTCTCACCTCACATCTTGTGGTATTGTGTTGCGCATTGCTTGCTCTTATACACCAAGTCAAAATGGGATTGCTGAACGTAAACACCGATATGTCATTGAAACAAGACTCGATATTATGTTTCATGCATGTGTTTCGTTGCCTCTTTGAGTTGAGGCCTTCTTGACAGTCGTTTATCTCATCAACAAACTCCCCTCACAAACTCTTGATGGAAAACTCCTTACGAGCTCCTGTTTGGTAAATACCCCAACTACATTATGGTTTGCACTTTTGGATGTTTAAGCTCTCGTTATTTGTGAGATTATGCTCCTAACAAATTATCTCTCAATTCCTCTTCTTGTGTCTTTTTAGGTTATAACCCCCTTCACAAGGGTTTTCATTGTTTTAACCGTAAGACACAACATTCACAACAAGAATTCACAGTTTTACCGACGGAAATATTTCGTCGGTCTGTGATTGATAGGACGTCGGTAAAATATTTACCGACCAAATTACCGATGGAATAAGTCCGTCAGCTTACCTTTCGTCGATGATTCCCCATTCTGTCGCTATATCAATCGGAAAAACAAAAAAACCATTTAGCGACGATTTTACAGACGGAAATTGCGCGCCAAAAAAAAACTTTCCCCACTTCAATAATACCGACGGATTTTTATTCCGTCGGTGATATCACACTTCACCGATGGTTACTATCCGTCGGTAACTTAGTCGGTGAAATGTTGAAATACCGACAGAATATACCGTCTGTACATTCGTCGGTAAGTTATCATACTGACGGACGTAATCCGTCGGTAAATCTGTTGGTGAGTCATGAAAAGACCGACCGAATTTATCCGTCTGGAAATTTTTCGGTGATGGGCGTGGCTACTGTCTAATGCCGACGGATATATTCCGTCGGTAAATCCCTTTGTAATGTTTTATTTTTATTTTTTTTATAATTATTTATAATACATAATATAAAATGATATAAATTAATGGTAATAAAACCAATTATGCAAATAAAATTTATATTAAGCATCAAAAACAAAAAATGAAAGATAAATAATATTCATTACAAAATGAAATGTTTCAAAAAAACATTAAATGAAATTTTAAATGTAAATAATGTTTATAAAAAATTAATATAAAGGAGGATGAGGAGGATCAGGAGGAGGAGGAGGCTGGCTGTTATGTGGCCAACTTGGATTGGGTGCACATGTTCCACCTTGTGACATGTTTATGACCATTTGATGAAGCTCTTCATAGGCCGCTCTTTGTTGTGCATATTTTGTTGTGTATTGTTCTTTTAGTTGTGTGTACGCCTCTGATATATGGTCGCACCTTTACTGTAAGGCCACGAACTCCTTAGATTGGGAGCTCGATACTGATTGGGAGCTCCCGACGGTTGAAGCAGTACGGGTCGTCCGCAAGTTGTCGGCCCTGGTGTTGGAGAGCCCGTAAACCCGATTCTTATCGGGTCCACCTAACGATCCAGCCTCCATCCACAAATCTGGATCGAATTCCGGATGGGTCGAAGGATCGTCCCCGTATGTCTCCCTCAACCGATTATTATAGGTCTCCTGAAAATAAAATAAAAAGTAATCATCATATTCAATTCAATAAACATAATAATAACTTACAAAATAAAATGGTTGAATAAACATACCACAAAATGTTGAGAGCGGCTGTCAACGAACTGTTGCACCCCCTTTTGACGGTCTTGACTCCGCACGTGCGTCACCACAAACAGCTCCATAGGGCTCGGCTCACGTCCAAGAGACGTAGCCTATAATGAAAAAAATTTATTAACAACAAATTAATTGAACGATATATTTCATTTAAATTAATCTTACCATCCGTTTCGCATGTGCAGCAAACGGAACAGAGCCACCGATGTGCGTTGTCACCGAGCCATGAATTGGCTGATTCCGGTTGCCAGCACCGGACTATGAGTTTCGTCTGAACCGCTCAGACCGCAACATCGTTCCAGCCTTCGAACCCCCTATCCCTCGCAGTTTTTTTTGCCTTTTTTTGGGCTTCGTACCAAAAATCACGCAACCTACTTAACGCAATCAAAAAAAAAAAGTTGTATTGTTTTCGATGTTACCTAGTTGCCGCGTGATTTTCCCACACCCTCCTCACAACATTGTTATGTTCATCGTTCCAGCAGAATTGATTATGTGTATAAAAAATAATTTTTAAAAATGTTAATAATTTATTTACAATTATATTAAGAATTTATTAGAAATAAGCTGAAAATTATATATTAACACGAACCTCAAATCTGGAAAACCATGCATTGATTTGAGGCATCCATTCAGGATGCTTGGATATCTGACTCCATTGAAACAATGGAATCTCCATCGACGCTTTAAACGCCGATGATATTACTCGGGCGACCTCAATGTTTGTGAACCTGAAAAGAATTGAAATTAATTAAATAGTGACTTCATAAATTTGTTTTAAATTTGTTTTTTTTTAAAAAAAAAAAAGTAAAACCGTAACAAACTTACATTGAAAGATCGTCCTTCCATTGTGCCTCATACTTGCGGGTCCATCGATTCCGCTGCGAAGGCATGCCGCTTCTGCGACGTGAAACATCGCTGGAAGAGGCAACATTTTTAGGTGTGGGTCGTCCAGTTTTGGAGAATATTGACAAGTTCCCACTGGAAGGCACTTCACCGCCATCGTCATGCCGTGGAACGCGATTGATTCTTGTTCTCATATAAGGTTCAAAATAGTACGAGATAAATGTTGATATCTCTTCAGCAAAATAGGCCTCACATATCAAAGCCTCAACATGCGCCTTGTTCTTAACCTTTTTCTTGAGATTAAACAAGTACCTGCATTGAATTACAATTCAAGTATTTCCAGTTAAGAAAAACATAGAAAAAACTTTTAGATATGAATTCCATTGCAACTATAATATCTCACCGTTCGAATGGGTACATCCATCTATATTGGACCGGTCCTCCAGCTTTTGCCTCGAACGGTAGATGTATAGGGAGATGCTCCATTGAGTCAAAAAATGAAGGAGGGAATATCATCTCAAGTTTTCATAGTGTCTCGATGATATTCGTTTAAAGCCTCTCAATGTGCTCAACATTCAACTTGCTGGAGCATATATCTCTGAAGAAATGACTGATCTCCGTCAGTGCATCCCATATTCCCTTTGGCAACAAATCACGAAAAGCTAATGGGATGAGTGTTTGCATAAACACGTGGCAATCATGACTCTTCATTCCATACAATTTGCAGTCCTCTATGTTAACAAGCCTTGATATGTTCGATGCATGACAATCCGGAAAACACAGACACTTAAGCCATTTGTAGACTAGCAGTTGTGCGTTTTTCTCTAACACGAAGCTTGCCCTTGGTTTTGCGACCCGTGACTCCTCATAAACCAACTCCATATTTTTACGGTTACAGTATAAAGCTATATCCAATCTAGACTTGATGTTGTCCTTTGTCTTCCCCTTCACATCCATGACGGTGTTGAAAATATTCTCAAACACGTTCTTTTTTATGTGCATGACATCAAAGTTATGGCGGAGAAGATTGGTCTTCCAATAAGGAAGCTCCCAAAAGATACTTCGCTTTACCCTATTATGGGTCAAACCAAAACCAGGAAACTTTTGCTTACCTGATTGAAGGCCAAACACAATGTCATCGTACTCTGATACAACATGATGCAATTCTTCACCAGAAAAACGCGAGGATGCAACATCTTTTTCAACTCTCCCAACAAAGAAATCTTTTCTGTTCTTTCTGAACCTGTGATTAAGTGGCAAGAAGCGACGGTGACAGTCAAAAAAAGAAGCTTTACCTCCGTTTGCTAGCGTGAATGCCTTGTTGTTTTCCATGCAGTATGGACATGCGAGTTTCCCATGTGTGCTCCAACCAGAAAGCATTTCATAAGCTGGAAAATCATTGATAGTCCACATCAAAGCCGCCCTCATAAGGAAATTTTGTTTCCTCAATATATCATAAGTCAGAGCTCCGGAGGACCACAACTGCGCCAGCTCAATCAACGGTCAAAGACAAACATCTATATTCCGCCCCGGGCTGCTTGGACCGGGTATGACAGTAGATAAAAACATGAAATCCGACCTCATACACATTCCCGGTGGCAAGTTATAAACTGTGAGTATGACCGGCCAACAAGAATAGGGAGCAACAAATGACCCAAATGGGTTGAATCCGTCTGTACACAACCCAAGATGGACATTCCTTGATTCAGCTGAAAAGTCAGGATGCACACTGTTAAAGCGTTTCCACGCTTCGACGTCAAAAGGATGCACCATCACACCATCAACCGCATCATATGTTTGGTGCCATGTCATGTGCTCAGCAGTCCTTCGTGACATGAATAACCTCTGCAGTCTAGGTGTGATCGGGAAATATCTAAGTTTTTTATACGCCACTAGAGTCTTTCCCCTGCCAGTTCTTGGTTTGTAATAGGAATGCCCGCATGTCATGCACTTGGTCATCTCAGCATTTTCAAGGTAGTATAACATGCAGAAGTTAGGGCACATGTCAATTTTCTGGTATCCTAAACCGAGGGGTTTCATCATGGACTTCGTAGCATAGAAGTTCTCTTTGAGCCTGTTCCCTTCAGGTAAAATGCTTCTTGCCCAATCAATAATTTTGTCATACCCGGCCTCACTCAGCCCGTGATCTGACTTGATGGTGAACACATGTGCCACGGCCAACAATTTACTGTGGTTTGTGCAGCCATCCCATAATGGTTCGTCAGAATCTTTCAACAAATCAAAAAACCTAGCTGCCTCTGCATTAGGTTCTTCTTCTACGATTGGACATTGACTGACATTACCTTGATTCATTCTCATTGCATCCATAACCATGTTTCTGTAAGGATTAGTGTTGTCATTTGCCGCTTCATGCACGTTGCTAGCACTAGAAGTTGACCCAACCACTGTTTCTCTCATTCTCCTATTACTAACAAATACCTCTCCATGTGCATATCAACACTGGTAATCCTCCACAAACCCTTTGTGTAGAAGATGCATCATTACAAAATATGGATGCAGATACTTTTTATTTTGACACTTCCTGCATGGACACCTAATACCGCCTCCAGTAAAATTTCTGGGAATAGATGTTGCGAAATTAATAAAACCCTGAACCCCGTTACAATAATTCATCCTCCGCAATCCTTGGGGTGAATCTAGATACATCCATGAACGATCATCCATGACTTTTATCGAACCTCTATAAAATTATGATGACATCATGTATAAATTAATTAACTAAGTTAGGTAAATTAATAAACTTGTAAATATATTACTTTACCTCGAGATTATCCAACAAACCAATCACAACTTCTCATAAATATTAAATATTCATTATCATTTATCAACATCCATACAAATTAATATATATATATATATAAAATTAACAGAAATTACCACTCTGCAATACCATCGATAAAACTTAAAAAGGACCCATTAAGCAAGCTATTAATTATTTCAAAACATAACATGTAATTCGGTAATTCCACAAAGTTTTAACAATTTACAAACAAATACAATCTTACAAAATCTAAAACAAACCATAACATGTATAAAATTATACATTCATAAACTACAAATTTGTTTGAGAAATAAGAATAAAACATGTACATCTACTAATAAAAATACATATACTAAAAAAAAAATTTGACATTTAAAATTTAAAATTTAAAAAGATAGAATTACTTACAAAAATTGATAAAATCCGTTGGTAAATCAGAACACGGATGCTGTGACCACAAAACTTCAAGAAATACAACTGCTGAGATGAGAAAGATTTTTGTTTGGGGGCGAGGGGGGGCTGGTTATTTGCAGATAGGGAGACTTAGGATTAGGAAGAAGAAGGAGAAATGGGGGAGGAGAGTGTCGGATGGGCGGCCACATATTCATTTTTTCCGACGGCCTCACCGACAGACTACAACCGTCGGTTATTCCGTCGGTGCATCCGTCGCTAATTGTGACGGGGAATCGACACGTCACCGCACGGACCTGCTTTTTCAAACCCCTCTGTGATTCCGTCGGTATTTTTTGATGGTGCACCTGTCACGTCACCCGTACGGATCTGGCATTCAAATCCGCCGGCGATTCTGTCGGTATTTTTGACGGTGAACCGGTCACGTCACCCGTACGGGTCCCAGTTTTTGAATCCGTCAATGATTCTGTCAGAAAAATAACCCACCAAAACCTCCGCCTCAGGTACCCGCCCTTTTTTCATTAATTCTGAACTTTTCATCCGTAATTCCATCGGTAATTACCAACGGAATCTAACCGTCAGTAATTATCGATGGAAGTATGGACGGAAATATTTTGTCGGTAATTTCGACCGAAAAATACCGACAGAAATATGTCGTCGGGGATTCCGTTGGTATTTAGCGAATTTCTGGTAGTGATTTTATGTCTCTTGACATGTCTAGTTTTATGAAACTATATTTTTTTATACGAGTGATGATATCCAACAGCTTCATAGTTTAGCACCTTCTATTAATTTTTCTGATTTCTTAGAATCTAATAATAATATGTCTCATGCCTCTACAAATTTATTGTTATCTTCTCCTATTTCAAATCCTATTTGTTTGCCATGTAGTGATGATCTTGGTGAATCCTTTCCCCGGACATCTCATGTTATGTCTACCATCCCGTCTCCTAGTCCGCCCTCCCTATCTGTTCCTTTACTAACAACGTCTACCAACCTTCACCTAATGGTTACTAGAAGAAAAGATAGTATATTTAAACCTAAAGCCTATCATGCATTAACAATTTCACCCTCTTCTTAGTTTTTTCAGGTCCTTTTTGCTTTACAAGAGCCTCGGGGTTTCAAGTCTTCTGTCAAACACCCAGAATGGCTCTCGGCTATGGATAATGAAATACAAGCTTTGAAGAAGAACAATACTTAGGATTTTATACCATGTCTTATAAATCATAATGTGGTTAGTTGTCGTTGGATCTTTAAGACGAAGCTACATGTTTATGGATCCATTGAGCGTCATAAGACTCATCTTGTAGCCAAGGGCTTCTCTCAAATTCATAGCCTTGATTTTGAAGACACGTTCAATCTTGTGGTGCATCCTTCTACTGTTTGGATTATCTTATTCATTGTAGTTACTTCTGGATGGCTCTTACATCATTTAGATGTTAAGAATGTCTTTCTTCATAGTTATATTTTTGAAGAAGTATATATGGACCAACCACCTGGCTACATTGATCCGTAATTTCCTCACCATATATATCAATTGAAGCGTGCTCTTTATGGACTCAAACAAGCCCCTCATGCTTCGTTCCAACACTTTAGTTTGTTTTTAATAAACCTTGGTTTTCTTCTCAAGAAGGTTGATTCCTCTATGTTTGTCCATCATACCACGACAGACACGATTTATCTCTTGCTATATGTTTATGATATGGTGATTACTAGAAACAATCTTAATTTGAACAAGAATCTTATCACACGGCTGTCCAAAGAATTCGCTATGAAAGATTTGGGTTCTCTATACTATTTTCTTGGTGTCGAAGTCCAACATGACTCTTATGGCTTATTTATTAGCCAAACCAAGTATGCTCTTGATCTTTGACAATATGCTGACATGGTTAAGGCCAAACTCATTGCCGCTCCTTTTGTAGTGGGTCAACATCTCTCCATTGAAGAGAAGCTATTTTCAGATCCCACCCTTTTTCGATCTTTTGCCGGAGCCTTACAATAATTGACCATTACTCGTCATGATCTCTCATTCAATGTCAATTCCATTTGCCAATAGATGCATGCTCTGACTGAAGATCATTTTCGAGCACTCAAACGCATATTATGTTATATTAAAGGCACAGTCCATCATGGCCTTCAACTTCACTGCACCCCTTCTCGTTGGTTGCTTGCTTATTCTAATGCTAATTGGGCTAGCTGTCCTGATACACATTGGTCTACCACCGACTATCTTATATTTTTAGGCCCCAATCTTGTCTCTTAATGCTCCAAGAAACATTCCATTGTTTCTCACTCCAGTGCCAAAGCTGAGAATCGATCCTTAGTCGTTGCTACTGCTAAAGTTGCTTGGATTGTTCAGCCACTTCGTGATCTATGTCTACAATTGCCTTCCCCTACGAAGATATTATGCGACAACAAAAATGCTATATTTATGGCAGTCAATCCTATCACTCGGCCTCGATCTAAGAACATTGTGATTGACTATCATTTTGTTCATGAACTCATTGCAAATGGCTTCTTAAAAGTCATATTTGTTCCCTCTCATCTCCAACTTGCCAATTCTTTTACCAATGGAGTCACCAAGCCTCGGTTCATACTTTTTCGTAACTAGCTTCACATGGTTCCTTATACTATGATCAGCTTGCAGGGGGTGATAAGGAATCCAGGGGGTGATAAGGAATCCAATTCCTTCCTTGATCTTAGAAGATTTGTTATTATATACATATCTTTTCTAGTTTATAGGAAAAATATTTGTTACGCCTGTTTATTTCCTATTATATATGATCTTCTAACTGTATATACATTATATATAATGAGAATCAATAAATTCAACACAATTAAGGATTTTAGCCATATTTTACACAGGTTTTTAAACCTTGTTACTTAATATTCGCATCAATGTCCAATTCTTTTGAGAGTATGAAAGAGTTTTTGGCTTCATTCTTAATAAATGACAACTTTCTTAAAAAAGTTTGTGAAAACTTTTATTCTCTCTTGCTCTCTTATTCTCATTTTTTAGAACTCTCTGGATGCTTCTTTTTTTTTAACTCGTTTAATACTTTTTTTTAATTGTATCCCCTCCTTCCATTCCATGAGATCATGGTCCATGTTGACCTATCATAGGTGACTTGGATCGATGATCCATTTTCTTCATCTCCTACTAGCCCATAATGGGATCAACTCTCTCATTTACATTGCAATATTCATACGTAACAAATGGATAATGGGGTTTAGAGTACATGTAATATACAATACCTTAGATCATTTATCATATTTATCTCATTACCAGACAGTTAATAAATATAAATAAAAACACTGATTGAATTTTTTCATCGATATATTGCAATGCCATTTACCAATAAAAATTTTCATCGCTAAATCTTTAGGTAAACACCGACAAATATTTACACAGTATATACAAGGGAATTACTGTAAAAAAAAGGAATAAAAAATTTCAAATAGTACGATGACATGTAAGTTTGACATATGACTTTACCGACAGAATTAATCTGATGGTAAAATTTATCCGTGAATATATTAATGAAAAATTTCCATCGATATATACTAGTGATGTTACAAATGTAATTACAGTGAAATCCAAAAAAACAAATTTTATGGTTATGTAGCATTTATACCAACAGAATTGTTGACAGCGTTACCATCAGAATAATTTTATCGATCAATCCATCGGTAATATTTAATTTATGACTTAACGCTCAACCCTCATCTTCCCCTCCTCCATTTCTACTTCTTCTTTGTGCATTTTTATTTGCAACAAATAGCCACCCCCATCCCCAATCTCAACACAATTCAACCTCCTACAACAAATTCAGCCATCATAACACTTGATTTGTCAACATCCATGTTCTTATTCAAATTTTATTAAGAATTCTTCATCTTAAAGTAAGCAAATCTATCCTTTTTTTTATTTGAACATAATTTTAAAATGTTAATTTTTTTACATATTTTTGTAGTATATGTATTTTGTTTGAATGTTTACTTGTTTTATAGTTTTTTCTCAAACAAACTTGTTGTATAGATTTATGATTTGTACATGTTATGGTTTGTTTTAGATTTTATAAAATTGTATTTGTTTGTAAATTGATGAAACTTATGTTGAATTTTGTATTTTAGTGTGTTGTGATTAAATAAATAATGACTTAGTTAACGGGTTTGTTTTATATTTTATCAATTTTATTGTCGAGTTGTAATTTCCAGTAAATGTGTAAAAATTTGAATTTATGTAGATAATTGATAATGAAGTAAGAGAACTATTAAACTACATTGAATAAACTTGAGCTAAACCAATATTTTTGCAAATTTATTTAGTTAAGATAGTTAATTAATACATGTTGTCATCGTTATTTTAATTTATTTTAATTATTTTTCTATTTTTGTTCAATATATTTTTTAAAATATATATTTTTCAATAATTAAAGAAGATATTACCGATAAAACAAGTATGTCGGTATATTTCATCGTTATTTTAATTATTTTTCTACTTTTGTTCAATATAGTTTTTTTTAAATATATTTTTAAATAATTAAATATGATATCACTGACGAAATAAGTTCATCAGTATATTTCAGAGAGTTGGAAAAGAATTACTGCAAATATCATTTCTACTATTAACTCAATGACGAAATAACTATGTCGGTATATTTCAGAGAGTTGAAAAATAATTACTGAAAATACCACTGCAATTATTAACTCATTGATAGAATTACTGATGATATTTTATCGATGATATATAATTTTATGGATGGAATTACATACGGTTCAACTGCAGATGATATGCTACATTGTACCAAGAGAATTACCAATAGAATGAAGCGGGTAATGTTTCTGGCGTACATGTTCCGTTTGTAAAGCTATCGGTAAATTTATTAACGACGGACTCATCAATAAACCATAAATTACTGACGAGCATTTTTCCGACGGACATTTTACATTCGTGATCCCGTCGGTAAAATAATCACAGATTGATTGTTAGCGTAAATATTGACAGAAAATTTTATCGATAAAACTATTAAATCTGGTAGTGTCTTTATCACAATCTAATTAATTACACTCTTGTGATGATACTTATGTCTTTTATATATATATATATATATATATATATATATATATATATATATATATATATATATATATATATAAAATTGACAAATTAATACAAATTAATGTGATAATCCGATCTTCTTTTTTTCCTTGACTTCTTTAATTTCTATTTAACTTGCTTTTCTAATAGTGTCCCAGTGGATCGAATCATCCAAAATTCTTTGGAACACAATAAGATAGCAAAAATTAAATCTAAATTTCAAAAAATAGATGGCAACCATAAGGGTACAAGTAAAGAATATTAATGATGTTTGGAGTCTCACACAATATCAAATTGAGATCAAGATTTATTTGTCCTTGTGAGTCAACTTTCACACACGTTATTTTATCATCTCCTTTCCCAATGAGCATATATTTTTAGTATTAATAATACCATATAGATGATAGTTCAAACAAACTCAATGTCTAACTTCGAGTTCTCTTGTCTACCCAATTAACTTTGACTCACTAATCTCACATGAGGAGGGCTCTTAGCACTGGGTTCCCTGTTTACGATGAATACATTGCAGGTCTTTTACGCCCCATTAAATCCAAGTATGGAAGTGACTTTTAGACATAGTTTTGAAGCCCGGTCCAGCCAGGTGGATCGATCCAGGACCTGACCGACCCAGAGCTAGAATCGAGCCGAGTTGAAGAAAAAACAAATGAAGGAAAAACTCGGTGTGACCCGACTGACCCGGCGAGTTGACCCGGTCAAGATCCGGCCTCAAACTCGTTGATTTTTATTTTATTTTTTATTTTTTTTTACTAAAATGACATCTTTTTGAATTTTTAAAAAAGAAAAAATTGACCTAGTCAAAACCCAAAATCCAGGTCTTAGATCGGGCCGGCCACCAGACCGGGTCTTAAAACTGTGTTTTTAGAGGATCCCTAGTATTACGATGAATATATTGCAGGTCTTTTATGCATTTTTTTTTATTTTAAAGAGTTTATTTCACAATATATGAGCTAAATATTAAGGATATAGATAGGCTTTTTTGTTTTCTTTTTGCCTTGCAGTGTTTATAGATTTAAATAATTGTCAGTTCTACATGAACAAGCATTAAAAAAATGAAAGCTATATTATTAAACGCTAGTAGATGTTTGGTTAAGCTTATTGTTTATGCACCGTTAATTTTATATATATAACAAAAATAGGAGTGTTAGTCTCAGTTGATGCGCAAGGTGATATATTAGTAGATATTTCTTATTATCAAACAAAAAAACAATCAAATAACAAGTATTTTGTTAAACTTGTATTAAAAATTATTTTCAAAAATCAAAGCGACAAAGAAAGACAAATAATTTTGAGTAAACTATATTTTTTACCCTTGTTCTATCACTACCCCCATAGTGTAGAATTTTCCGTTGTTCCCCTTACGATTTAAGGTTTTGTAAGATGTAGGAATAGGGATAAAACTAAAAAAACAGAAGTAATCTATTTTTAGAAATTAAATTAAATTTTAATATATTTATTAATTAATTAGAAATGGAGTTGAATTTATGTTTAAGAAGTTTATATATAAAATGTTGTCCAGAATTACTAGATAATTAATAACACTTGTATCTTTTTTCAAGGAAATTTACTTAGAACTGATTATTTTTGGTTTGGTTTGATTTTTATTAAAAAAATAACTAAACCAAAATTATTTAAAAAAAAAAAACAGAAACCGGTTTAAACTGACTGGTTATGATTCGGTTTGGTTTTTTAGAACAAAAACTAGTTCAAACTAGTTTGGCTCGATTTTTTCAGTTTTGCTTGGCTTTAACTCGGTTTGGTTCGGTTTTTTCCGGTTTGACTCGGTTTTTTTCCGGTTTTTTTCGGTTTGAGCTCGGTTCAGTTTGATTTTTTTTAGTTTCAGGCTTATGAAACCGAACTAGTTAGTTTTTTCAAAATTTTAATCGGTTTTTTTCATGATTTGTTTTTTTTATTATTTTTTTTAAATTTTTTTGATTTAATTAATTTTTCAGGTTTTTTTAATGATCTCTAAATTTACTTTAAAAAGATAAGTATAAACATTGTTCGTGGTGTGTATACATATTTGTGTGGTTTAAAACTTGCGCTATATAGCTTAGATCCATATCAAACAAACAGAGAGAAATAAAGATGGATTATAATATAATTAATTAATTTTAGGCTAAATCAAGCTCATACAATACCCTGCATCTGAAATTTTTTTAAAAAAATCAAGAACTAGTAATTCTATATTTTATTTATTTATTTATTGAAAGCGACGGCCTTCCAATAATGGTTGGACTGGCAAAATACATATACAGGCATTTAAATTGGTTTTCAAATAATACCAAATTATTTAGAAATTCACTCAAATGATTCACACCTTTGAGCTCAAACAACTAGTCGCCTTCGGCCTGGAAAAAACAAGATATATCTCCTCGCTAATTATGAATCCTGCCTTGTTAAGCCTTTTACCAATAAATTAATCCAGCCTCCTGAGAACAGCCAGCAAGAGATCATTCCACACATCAATCGGACCTGGCAGGCACCAATGAACACAGTCATTATAACCCTTCATCCATTGATTACCCCAGAAAGCTCCAGGGTGCCCGTCAGGTCTCATAAGCATAGCCATGGTGACGTCCAAAACCTCAAAGCTCCTCCCTTTCTTCCCTCTCTTCTCTGCTCGTTCAATCTCTTCTACCTGCATGCTCCTAATTTCCCACTCGTTAGCTCCAAAATTAATCTTCTGGTCGTTGTAAGGACTCGTCCTGTTGCAGCTTCCTCCGGTGTTCCAAAATCCGTGCTCAAAATGGGACGGAGAGAATGTCCTTAACAATGTGACTATGCTCTTGCATTTATTGCAGTGATTAATTTGACTAAATGCAGCTCGGAATGCCATTCTGAGGGCAAATGCAACGCCGCGGTCGGTGACGTTTGCTTCGTTGCAGTAAACACATGCAACTACATTAGAACCTCTGTGTAAGTATACCTGTCTGAAGAACCAGTGTGCATCAGAGATGACAACATAATCTAGGCTATGCAGATCTCTGGCCCAGTTTTCGTCTACTTTGTCAAGATACAAGTCAAAAATGCCAGATGATGAACCGTTGATCACTCTCTCCTCTCCATGCACAAGGAATTTTGTCCAGAGCATTTTAAGGGTGAAGTTATGGACAGGAAAGTGCCAAATCCGGTTCCTATCTTCAGAATCCAAATATGCATCTACAGGAACTTCCTTCTGCAAGATTTACAAGTTTTTTTTTTGTCAGATTCAACGCAAAGATTTATTTTAAAACTTTTCCACACCCTATTTTTAAGTTTATGATATGAGGTTTCGTATTCATTGGTTACTTGTACAAACAAGAACTTAAAATGACACCAATATTTGTAACCTCGCTCAGCTACTAATATAATTATGTCAACAGAAAAACCATGGATGAGCTCTTTCCTTTTTCGTCGCCTCGGTGATCAAGACCTTTTATTGATTTATATTCCACTATAACAAGGAGTTCTCAAATCTAATCATGATATCTATGTCAAATTAGCACCCTACACTCCCCTTCTATCTGCAGGGGACGATGCTCCATGCATGAAAAGAGACTACAGAGGAAGCAACTGGTAATTGATGAGCAGAAGAAAGGCAACTCTAGGTAAAAATGAAAACTCAAATATCAGTATTACCTTCCATTAGGATTTCATTCCAACCACTGGCCCTACCTTCTGGCATTCACTTTATATGAGATTACAGCTTTAAACCAAAGTTCCGATTCAATGATTCAAAAACTTTCCTAAACTCGTCCTTCTTTTGACAATTTCTTCAAAAAAGAAAGTCGTGATGGAAAATCATGGTAGCCCCAGAATTTCCTTTATATATCAAAACGGGCAGTGAATTACTTGTATTTTTAACTCTTCCTAAAAGAGATAACCAAGTAATGTAATTCCATGTTCTAAATAGATATTCAAAGTGCTCTGCAGCACTTGACCTACCATGCACCTACATATGCTCCAACAACAAGGAATCATATACTTCAGCACAAGCCAAGAGAATCAATGTTAGCACTGATAATTAGAGTTTCTTAACTTCACCGTTTTAATCGATTCATATATACAAGGGAAAACGAACACCAAACCCAAAACAAAAACCTACTAACGCGGAGACAATGCGGTGCCTTGAAAGTAACAGCAGTCTTTCATCAAATTTATCACAATTCCAAAGAAAACAAAATACAGAATTTCAAGTCTTGCCATCAACGGGGAAAGAAAAAAGAAAAGGAAAAACTAAACAACTGACCTGGGACAAGAGACATAGAAGTGATTCGATATGGTTCCTAGCAACAGAGTCACCGATAAATGCCAGTGTCTTTCCTCGAACGATGTCTAAATAGGCTGTGGCATCAAACCTTGGAAGATCACATCTTTCTGGTTTCCATCTCCAATTAAGGAAATCGTTGTCCCTCCTTCCATTTCTGAAGCAGTTCTTTGAGGTCGGAATTGTTGCGCAACTAGAATTTGTGTACATCGACCCTTTAAAATCAGGTACCCAGTTTCCGTTAAACAAGTCACACTTGTCTTCTTCTACAAAATCAACACAGCAGACAATTAGAGGGTGCACAGTTTGCCTTTATACATATGAATAGCGTACAGATAAATAAAAGATGGTCTACATGCATGCATATGTTCTAGAGAAAGTACCCTTGTGTGGTTTGATCAAGAGGAGCTTTTGATCAATGTCATGTTCGGTGAAGAACTTCAAAGGGTTTAGAGTGTAGAGAATGAACACGCTGAGAATTGTCGTTAAACCTATTAACAAGAAAGGAATAGGCCTCTCCATGTTAAGCCACCTGTCCTTTTTGCCACATTTGAAAGCAGAGCAAGAGCAAGAGGGCAGCTTCATTTTTCACGCATGGCCATAAAGTTAGACCGAGATTTATATATAGAGATCGGGAGGGGGAGTCGGATTGTGTATTTCCAAGAGAAAAGAAGATTTAGTTTCTTTTCCAAAGGACGACAATTCTCCTTTACAGATGGAAACAGTAGGGGGAGGAACCTGAGAAGACGTGAACTTCCCTCCATTAATGTAAGAGAGTAGTGAAGGACCAGAGCAAAGATGTTTGTAGACTTTGTAGTTCTGTGATTGGAGGGTCAAAAAAGCTCAGGATAACTATAAATTAGTACCCAAACTGGATGCCCCTGACAACTTAGTCCCCAATGTTCAAACTTTCTTCCCCTAATCAGTTTTTTGCCACCATAAAGTAGCGAAAATTATTTTTAAATTATTTTGATGTATTGTTATTAAAAATAATTTTTTAAAAATAAAAAAATATTAATTTAATTTATTTTTAAATAAAAAAATATTTTAAAAAACAACAATATCCATATTCCTAAAATTATTACAATATCAGAGAACCATTCGAGACAACCTCTTAATCACTTTAAACATAGGAAAAGTATTTGCTAGATTGATGTCAAGTAGCTAGGTATATTCTGTCCAATATTATTACCCAGCCATAATAGTTTTACCGTAGTATAGGGAAAGAAATCTATTTATTTATGAAATACTAACAAATGAATAAATATTAAATTAGTTTACAAAACAAGATGAAAACATTTATGTCTTTTACGAATTTTATTTAATGAAAAATTGAATATATACGCACACATATTCTTCTAGTCATAATATTTTAGGTTTTTTTTGTTTTTGTATTTAAAAAAAAATTAAAATTTTTTTAAAAAAAATATTTTTTTTTAGTCTTTTCATATTATTTTGATGTGTTTATATCAAAAATAATTTTTAAAAATTAAAAAATATATTATTTTAATATATTTTTAAATAAAAAATAACCACAATCGAATTCCTAAGAAAACTCGCTCAACAAGTTGAAACTTCTGCTGCATCATTTCTTCCTTGTCTTTTTGAACCCGTGCAGTCACATACTTAACCATATAGTTACATAAATATGTTTAATCATGAAAAACAAATGTCATGAAAAACAAATGTTACTCTGTTTATCAAAAGAATTAGGAAGTGATTAGCAAAAGCTTAAAGGTCAGAAACTCATTTGTTATTTACAGTGTAGGTTTGGGACTGGTAAAGTATTTGTCTTTTTGCATAGGATTAAAGAGATGTATGATCGGAAACTTCGAATATTCTGACCGTTGATTTTTTATAGGTGTAAACACTTGATATTCGGTGAAGGCGCGTGATTTTGTGGTGGTGGGGTCACCACCACTTAACCTGATATCACGGAGATAATTTTGTGGAAATGCGCACCTTTCTTCGACCATAGCTGATAGCTCCACTTCCAATTCCCTTTAATTTCCCCACTAAAAACCTCCATCGGAAGACAAAGGGAGATTCAATCAAGGAGCAAATTGTTACCGACATTCTCATTTGTTAATAATTAAATATATTATTCATCTTCTTCTATCTTTCTCCCATAAAAAAACTCTAACATCGTCTCTCTTTCTCTCTCTAAAATCAAAACTTTCCTCCTTGATTTCTTCTTCTCCTGCCTCTCTCTCACCTTTGACCTCTGTTTTCAATGAAACCACCCCGTTCTCTTCATCTCAAAGCCTTTTTATAAAGCCCTCTATCAATTTAAGGTAACAACCCTTATAACGTTGTTAATTGAGGGGAGAGAGAGAACACAACTCGTAAGACTTTTCTCTTTAATTTCTCTCTTTTTTAACCTTTAAATATATATGAAGAGTCATGATGGTGATTGTTTTCTTTAATTATGTTGAAAAAATATATCAGAATCTCTATTTTATATATATATATATATATATATATATATATATATATATATATATATATATTCAGTTTTACACTGATTAAAAAATATTTTAAAATTAAAAATTAAGTTTTAAAAGTTTTAAAATTTTTGTGTGTGATTTTAGGTGAAATAAAGTTAAAATTTGAAGAGTCTAAAATTAAAGATATTAATAGAAAATAAATAAATCTCTTGCAAAACAAGAATAAAATGCAAAGGAAATGAAAATGTTGACTTAAGAGATATTTTTCCTCTAGAACTCTTTTGAATATTCATTTTAATTGCCTTAAAATTAAATGAAACTTGGTTTTCAAAATGACCCACTCGTTTTGCTCTTCTCATTATTCAATAGTTTATTACATTATTTTTTTAAAATTATTTTTTATATTAATATATTAAAATATTTAAAAATACTAAAAAATATTAATTTAAAATAAAAAAAAAATTTAAAGCGAAACTCAAACAGTATCTTAATCGCATTTCCAATAAATTAAAAAAAAAATTTATGAAAAAATAATGTTTTTTTTGTATGTTTTAGATCGTTTTAATGCACTGATTTTAAAAATAATTTTTTTAAAAAAAACATCATTTTGATATATTTCAGCATAAAAAACACTTTAAAAAATAACTGCAACTAATATTTATAAAATATTTGCTTCTACATTTATCCTTTATCCTTTGCTTTTTACTTTTTACTTTTTACTTTGTACATTTATCTTTTATCCTTTGCTTTTTACTAGAAAAATCAACATTTTGCTTTAATATTTAATTAATAATCACAACCTTTTTCATGAATTAGTAATTTATATATTTTGAATTCATTATATTAAACACATATATAATCTTTTCGTTCCTCAATTAACAAATTTCATTATACAAGAAAACACATTTATAATATACACACGCCTACACAAATATCTTTTTTTCATGTGTTAGAAATTAATTTTAAATATTTCCCAAAACTAGTGCAAAAACAATAACTATTATAGTAAAACCAAAAACAAAAGCTTGGAAGTGCAAAGTAGAAAATTGAAAATATATGCTTAATATTGATGCACTTCAGATATTGAAAATAGATTTATAAAGGGTGATTTGGTATTATTTTGAATTTTTTTTTATATTTTTAAAAATATAAAATTTGTTTAGAATTGTAATAACGTTAGTGGTTCAAAATACTTTTTTTTCTTAAAAGTAAATCAAAATAATTTTAAGGGAATATATTTTGCACCGCGTTTCCAAACACTCCCTCAGTCTTAATCAAAAACTTAAATTAGTGTAACTGATACTCATATAATCAAAAGTTGTAAAGTATTGAAGGGTGTAGCTCAACTGGTCAGGCCTTACGTTTGCTCTTTAAAAGATACTAGTTCGAGTTCCACAAATCTTAAGATCACTAGAGATTTACATGGTCGTTAACTTCAAGATTTATGAAATTAATCGAAGTATGTATAAAATAACTCAGACACTCACGTTAAAAATAATACGTTAAAAATAAAATGTTAATAATAAAAAATAAAAATGTAAAGTACAGCCCTGGCCCTTAGCCCCTACTTGATTATCAATAATGGTAAACATGGTCTCGGTTGACTCCAAGTGTTCTAGTTTTAACTTTAGATGTCCTATATCGATAATCATCCCAATTTTTAATAACATATGCTCCAATGGGTGTTTGAGAGTGTGGTAGCGGTTGCTTTTCAAATAGCTTTTCGTGCCGAAAAGTATGCCAATAATGTTTTTTTATTTTTAAAAAATCATTTTTGATATCAGCACATCAAAACGATCTAAAAAGTACAAACCACACTCAATTTTAGCAAAAAAAAAAAAATTTGAAATTTTTCAAAAAACAGGTTGAACCTCAATGCCAAACACCCCCTCAATAATTGAATTGTAATAAAAAACACTAAACCCCTAACATGCAAGACCTAAAGTGTATTTAGTTTTATAATTAAAACACTGTTTGTTTAAAATTTATTTATTTATATTTAAAATTAATTTTTTAATATTTTAAAACAAAAAATACTTTTAAACACAACATTTCCCTCGTTACCAAACAAGCACCTAGTGACCCAAGTGCCTGGGATCATATCTTTTGGTTTCCAAAAGTTTAGAAAACTTGTTAGTTTTTGTTTGCTAGAAAAAGGATGAAAACAAACATGTTTTCATATCTTTTTTCTTTCTTTCTTTCTTTTGAAAACAAAAACAGAATGAAAACGATGCCAAAACAAACATGTTTTCATATATTCTCTGCTAACTCCTAATTAATGGCATCCATTAGTTTAGCAAAATAGGCTTTCCCTAATGTTCTAAACCTGGGATCTTATCACAGACTCTGATGCTATCTTTGATGCAATCCTGGCAAGGGAACAGGCTTCTTGCAAAGCCTATCAATCAATCCCTTGGCAGGATAAGAACAGGATTGAACAACTTGGAATGGCACCAGCACAAACCTCTATGAACAACAAGCATTAAATGAAAACTCATCAGGTCAAAGTTTTCAGGCATTTTAAATCTAAATTGACCATACTTCCTGAAAACAGACCCAACCAAACAAATAGACTGTGATTGCATGGAATGGCTCCAATACCTAGACCAATTCAGGAGGCTTTTTCATGCAATGTAGCACTAAGCAAAGCCTTTTCCTAACAACCATTAGAAATCTAATGAAGAAGATCATTACTCCAAGAGACTTGTAATTAGTAGAGAAAGTGACATGGGAAGATCAATGGCCACAACAGCACACTAGACTATACCTGGAAAAAAAAAATCTTTTAGAGCCACTTGATCAAACTGAAAACCAGTTTTCACCTTCGTTCAATCGTCAATTAGTAAGAATACCAAACTCGGGGGAAAGAACAACTATTGACTGGACACTGTATCTGACCTAAAAAAACCAAAATATGAGCAAGAAATCATGGCAAAAGTCATAGAACAATCAATAGCCATGAAGTTATTTAGTTTTAAAACATCTGAGAAGATATTTGTACTACTATTGCAAACAGTGATAAGGTCGTGAAAGCTATGGCCTAGAAGTTATTCAGACATATATGCTTATGCTCAAATCAGGTTATGCTCGTTTAGTTCAATAAAAAAAAAATATTTGAAGCCAAAACATATTAATCTCATCTGTAAAAAACTGAGAAACTATCAAAAACTCAAATTATTGAGTGCCATATTGAGCTTCAAACAAAATGACTCAATTATGAAAACACTTTAATTATTATTTAGCAGCCGAGGAAGTGGATTGGATTATAGAACAAGCCATTATATTTGGCACTCTTTAACCAAAGATCTTACCTAATTTTCAGAATTAACATTTAGAACCAAATGTCCACGACCCAATACTGAATGATTAATATGAAAGCATGATAGAGGGTAATCAAGCAGAATCTTCATCCAAGAACTATAATCATAAGCAAAATCTCTAATATGCTATAGACTAGCAACATTGATATAAATGTAACACATTCAAATTATTAAAAAAAAAAACTATTTCCAAAAAAAAAGAAAAGAAAAATCATCCTTCTACTGTGTTACCAAGCACGAACGAAAAGAACTCTCGAACGGGCGAAAACTCCACTAACCCAATATCCATTGCATACCCAGCAACAGGCAATTTCAAATCTCTCAAAACACATAAAGACTCGGCCATTCTTGCCTTTGGGACATCCTGAGCAACTGCACAATAAGGAATCCAATTTTCGGGGCGATACTCTTCACTAATCTCAATACCCTCCCTCCTCATCGCATCACATAACTGAGAATGGAATTGAAGAAGAGAAAGAGTGGGCGTAGGGGCCAAGAAGAGGAGATTGTTGTGGCAACCAATGGTGGAGAGAGATAAGGGTAATGGTTCTTGCTTAGATGCGAAAGTCTTGATGATTGATTCAACCTTAGTGGGATCAATGAAGGGAGCTGAATACAAGGTTATATGAGGGCGAGACTCGATTTCAATTAATTGGCTGCTAATTTGGCGTCGAGCTAGCACGTTCCAGGCCTTCAGTACCTGGTTTTCAAGTGCTGGATCCAAGTACAGTTCAATAGCATAACCGCCCTGTGACATCGAATTCCAGATCTAAGATTATTAAATAGAGTTTTTTGATGGAACCCTAGACAGTGATTTGAAGCAATGAGCTCAAAACGACAGAGTTAAAATAAATAAATTTATTAGACGAAATTAGAAAGGGAAATGTTGACAGTCGAGGGAGGAAAGGGAAAGCTTGTAATTAACGGGTATCAAGAGAAGAGCCAGAAGATGGGATGAGAGAGATGAGTGACGGTGGAATACAAAGCAGTGTTTTTGTTCTTTTATGAGTGAAAAAGGCATCATATTATGTTATAATGAGAAGAAGAGAGGGAGCCTTTTGTAAGTTGAAACAAGTAAAGAGATTTTTATATTTATTTGTACACACACACACTTTAGCACGGCTAAAGAAATATTTATAAAAGATGCACGGTTGAGATAGTTGTAGATAATATTTATTATCTAGAAATTATTTGCAACTCACGAGTGGTTTGCACAAAAATAAATATAAGGAGAGAAAAGAAAGAAAAGACCATAAAGACATTAAAATTCCAATAATAATATTATTATGCCATCAAAAAAATATCAATAAAAAATAATATGATAAAAGGTCACTAAAGATAATCACGGTGAGCCTCACGAGTTGCCTAAAAATTATGGTACTCACTTGTCTTTTAGTGACTCGTGTGGCCTACTATAATTATTGCTGGTGATTTTTTTTTATGCTTTTGATTTATATCATCAAGATTTTTTTTATGATACTAGTGATGATCATTAGAATTTTGGTGTGTAACCGGGATTTTTTTCTTTCTCCTCTCTCTTCTCAAATTACAAGAAGAAGAGAGAGAAAAGAAAAAAAAAACCCTAGAAACATACTAAAACTTCAATTACGACAACACCAAGAAGTTAAAATTAAATAAGTACAATAATTATTTGGCATGCGAACCTCGTGATCACGTGGTCACGCAACCCACAATCAAGATTGAGATCTGATCCCGGAAAGCCGAAATAGGTCTGATATGAGTGCGACACAATGGAAACCTGCCTCAAGGCACCAACACTATTGGAATGAGTAGAATGACGCCACGAAGCCAGTTAATCTTCGATAAGTCAAATTCAGTTCGTTCAAGAACTGAAGAATGCAAGAATCACTCTCACACGTTAAAACTGAAAAATTCAGAATAATAATCATCAAAAGCTACCGAAATTTTGGCCTACATGAGTTTAAAATAGTTCTTGAAAAGTTAACCCTAATGGACCTTTTATATGGACTTATATGAGGTCCACTCAAAACTGGCCCAAAACCCTAAAATGAAAAGCCCATAACTTAATCCAAACAAGCCTTGGATCCTAGCTTAAAACAAAGTATGAATTAAGCTCAAACAAGCCTTGGGCTGTAGCTAACAAAATAAAATAAAGCCCTTATCTCATGGCCCAAATAAGGTTGTATTGGACCCCTCTTGCACATGGATAAGATGTACTGGGATCTCCTCTTGATACTCCAATGGACCTTCCAATTCTGACTTGGTGGAAACCTTCAAAACCAATGCATTCCATGCGTCTTTCAATGTATTTGTCTTGGACCGAGTCATTGGTCCATTTGGAACATGTAATGGGTCTTTACTGGTGTTTTTGGGCTGGTCCGCATCATCCCTTCTCTCCTCGAAAGGATTCGATATTGAATCAAAATCTGTGTCAAACAAAGTAAGATCAGCAACATTAAAGGTAGCACTAACACTATACTCACCTGGAAGGTCAATTTTGTATGCGTTGTCATTGATTCTCTCTAAAACCTGAAAAGGACCATCACCACGAGGCTGTAATTTTTATTTCCTTTGGTTAGGAAATCGTTCCTTATGCATGTGCACCCATACCTAATCACCGGGTTGGAAAACAACCAGTTTACGTCCCTTTGCTTTAGAAGCGTAAAGTCTGTTCTTTTTCTCTATTTGTAGTCGAACTCCCTCATGGAGTTCTCTCACCATCTTTGCCTTCTTTTCACCATTTAAACTTACCCTTTCTTCAAAAGGTAAAGGAATTAAGTCCATAGGAGTTAGTGGATTAAAACCATAAACAATTTCAAAAGGAGAAAAAGTAGTAGTTGAATGCACAGTTCTATTATAAGCAAACTCAACAAAAGGCAAACATTCTTCCCAACTTTTCAAATTCTTTTGAATTATAGCACGTAAAAGTTGGGATAATGTTCTATTCACTACCTCAGTTTGTCCATCTGTTTGAGGATGGCATGTTGTCGAAAATAAGAGTTTAGTTCCCAATTTTCCCCATAAGGTCTTCCAAAAGTAACTAAGGAACTTAACATCACGATCTGACACTATACTCTTAGGAATGCCATGCAAACGTACAATCTCTCTAAAAAACAAGTTTGCGATATGAGATGCATCATCTGTTTTATGGCATGCAATGAAATGTGCCATTTTAGAAAACCTATCAACCACAACAAAGATAGAGTCTCTACCTTTCTTTGACCTAGGTAAACCTAAAACAAAGTCCATAGAGATATCTACCCAAGGTTCAGTAGGCACAGGTAGTGGTGTATTTAGTCCATGCGGTTGTACTCTAGATTTTGCCTTTCTACAAGCAATGCACTGTTCACAAATTCGTTGCACATCTCTTTTCATCTTTGGCCAATAGAAATGCTCATGCAATACATCCAAGGTTTTCGCAACCCCAAAGTGACCCATTAAACCACCCCCATGTGCTTCACGAATAAGCAATTCACGCAAAGAACTAGCAGGAACACACAATCTATTCTCTTTGAACAAATAACCATCCATCAAATAAAACTTACCGAAAGCCGAATGTCCACATGCATTATAAATCTCAGCAAAGTCAGAGTCATTATCATACAATTCCTTCACATATTCAAAACCTAACAATCTAGTATTCATGGTGTGTAAGAGAACATACCTGCGCGAGAGTGCATCAGCTACGATGTTCTCTTTCCCTTGCTTATACGTAAGGGAAAGTTTCAATGAATTCAACCCATTTTGCATGCCTCCTATTCAACTTACCTTGTCCTTTCAGATGTTTCAAGGACTCATGATCTGAATGGATTACGAACTCTTTTGGCCACAAGTAATGCTGCCATGTCTCAAGTGCTCTTACCAATGCATAGAGTTCTTTGTCGTAAGTTGGATAGTTCAAGGTCGCTCCACTTAACTTCTCACTGAAATACGCAATAGGTCTCTGATTCTGCATCAAAAAAACACTTATTCCTATTCCAGACGCATCACATTCTATTTCAAATGCTTTCGTAAAGTCAGGTAAACCCAAAACAGGTGCAGAACATAATTTCTCTTTCAAAAGAACAAATGCCAATTCTTGTTCCTCCCCCCATTTAAACCCAACTGATTTTTTAACAACTTCATTTAAAGGGGCAGCTATTGTACTGAAATCTTTCACAAAACGCCTGTAAAAACTAGCTAACCCATGAAAACTCCTTACCTCACTTACCGATTTGGGTGTAGGCCAATCCCGGATGGCCTTAACTTTCTCCTCATCCATCTCGATACCCTGTGCAGTTACAACATAGCCAAGACACACAATTTTTTCCATGCAAAATGCATACTTTGTAAAATTAGCATACAATTTCTCACTACGCAACAACTAAGTACATTACGCAAATGATCAAGATGCTCAGTTAAGTTCTTGCTATATATCAAAATGTCATCAAAATACACAACCACAAACTTTCCTATAAATGCACGCAAAACATGATTCATTTAGCGCATAAATGTACTAGGTGCATTTGTAAGTCCAAACGACATTACTAACCATTCATACAAACCATGTTTAGTCTTAAATGTTGTTTTCCACTCATCACCTTCTTTCATCCTAATTTGATGGTACCCACTTTTCAAGTTAATTTTAGAGAAAATACAGGATCCATGTAACTCATCTAACATGTCATCAAGCCTAGGAATGGGATGTCTATATTTTACCGTTATGTTGTTGATGGCCCGACAATCAACACACATCCTCTTTGTTCCATCCTTCTTTGGCACAAGTAGCACGGGTACAACACATGGGCTCATACTCTCACGAATGTAGCCCTTTTCCATCAGCTCATCAACTTGCCTTTGAAGCTCCTTCGTCTCCTCGGGATTGCTTTTATAAGTTGGTCGGTTAGGAATTGAAGCTCCGGGTACGAAATCAATCTGATGCTCTATCCCCCTCAATGGTGGTAATCCACTAGGAGTATCGTCGGGGAACACATCATCAAATCCCTGCAACAAAGAAATAGCAACACTAGGCACAATATGATCAAGATCATTAGTATTAAAGTAAGCCTTTTTGTACACAAGTAAGATCATTGGCTTGTTAGTGAAAAATGCAGATCTGACCTCACCCTCTCTAGCATAAAAATTGGGTTGTTTCTTTAGTTTTTCCACACAATTCTCATCACACTTGCTGACTTTCTTCACTCCTCATGTCTTACCTCCACTCTCGACCAGATTTGGGTGTTTTTGAGTTGTGGTCGAATGGTTTGATTTGTTTGGAGTGTTGGCCGAATATTTGCTTGTGTTTGGATGGGTGGCCGAATGGGTTGTAGTGGTTTGGGTTCTAGCCGAATCTGATGGTCTTCTCTCCCCCTGTTCCTCACCTTGATTTTCTCTCCCCATCGCCTCATGCTCACTTTTTAGCTTTATTTGATCATCATACACCTGTTTGGGTGTAAGAGGTACAAGAGTGATGGTTTTACCATCTTTTACAATGGTATACCTATTTTTAACCCCATCATGAATTGCCTTCCTATCATATTGCCATGGTCTCCCCAACAAGATGTGACTTGCTTGCATTGGTACCACATCGCACAGAACTTCATCAACATATTTCCCAATCAAAAATGGAACCACAACCTGTTTAGTCACTTTCACTTCACCACTATCATTCAGCCATTCCAATCTATATGGTTTAGCATGCTTAGCAGTACACAAATTCAGTTTACTAACAAGGGTGGCACTGCAAACATTAACACAGCTTCCACTATCTATAATTAAACCACACACCTTTTTTTGTACGTAACAACGCGTATGGAAGATGTTCTCCCTTTGTTCATTAGTATCATCTTCTTTGACCTGAACCTGAAGTGTTCGCCTTATAACCAAGGACTCCTCAACCGGTAATGCTAACTCATCCCCATCACTATCCTCCAATGGTGGCATGCCTTCACAATCAGAACTGTCACTTTCAAATTCCACATCACCATTATCTCTAATCATCATGATTCTCTTGTTTGGACACTCTAAAGCATAATGTCCATGTCCCTGACACCTGAAACATTTAACATCACGAGTACGTTTAGGTTGAGTTTCAGATTTACCATTGGCATCAGTAGGGACATCAACTTTAGCCTTTGGTGGTTCAGTTCTAGAAGGACCAAAGGATCTTGGGAGGATAATGCCCTCTCTTTTTAGATTCTGCTTCTAAGATGATGACGAACCCGAATTAAACGTTGGCCGAGCATGCCCCTTCCTAAGTTGTCTCTCCACCTTCATCGCCATGTGAAACATGTCCTCTAGCTCCACATAGTGTTGTAGCTCAACCACATTAGCAATGTCCTGATTCATCCCATTAAGAAATCTAGCCATGGTGGCTTCTCTATCCTCAACAACATTAGCCCGAATCATTGCTATCTCCATCTCTTTGTGATATTCATCTACTGTCTTATAACCTTGATTCAGACCTTGGAGCTTCAGATATAAGTCTCTGTAATAGTGGTTTGGCACAAATCGTCTCCTCATTAAGACTTTCATCTCCCCCCAAGTCTGAACGAGTCGCTTGCCATTCCTCCTCCTACTGATCACAATCTGATCCCACCAAATTAATGCATACTCTGTAAACTCAATTATCACCAATTTCACCTTTTTTTGTTCAGAATAGCTATGGCAATCAAAAATCCAATCTACCTTTTTCTCCCACTCCAAATAAACCTCAGGATCGTTTCTACCTTAAAAGCTAGGAATTTTCAGTTTAATGGTGTCCAAGTCCCCATCCATATCTTCATAAGTGCTCATGCCACGAAAATTCACATTCCTCCTAGCCCTGTTTGGTCCAGACCTGATTCCTTGGCCAGCTGATGCAAAATCATAGTCATCTTCACCCGCATCTGCGTTTTCATAAACAAACTCTTCAAAATCAGATCTAACATTCCGTGCAGCCATACGGACCATATTTCCCCGGCGATCAGCCCCACTATTCTGTTGCTTTATTGAATTCACCTCATCTTTCAGATCCTTGTATGTCCTAGACAACATCTCAAGTTGCTGGCCTATGGATCGCAATTGGAAAGCTACGTCAACGTTTTGTGTCGTTGATTCGTTGTTTTCAGACATTCTTTGAATCTGTAAAATTTGGTCAGTAGCACAAATATATCCTCACACCTCTTGTGTATCACACAAAATAAAATCAAGGCTTTTCACTCTATTAAGCTCTCTACGCCTTTTACCTCACAACTTGCTTTCTTTTGGTTCTTTAGGAACTGAAATCAACAAATCAAAGTCAGTAGCTTTCGCGGCGCACTCTAATTATAATTTTCAGACTCAAGAAGCAAAACAATATACTGAAAACAAAGCAAAACGAAACTACGATTATGATTTTGCGAGTAGCAATGCAAATTTGTGCGAATTGTGGACGAAACGAAGACACGAAATAAAACAAAAGCGAATATTAGCGAAAACAATTACTTGACTCCTAGATAACCCAAATATAATAGAAATAAAAAGATTAAGACATACCTAAACAGTATAGATCATGTTCTCAAACTTGACACAAATCTATCCTATTACGCAATTTTTACGTAACAGAATTGAAACCCAGACCAAACAATCTCGAAATGACCTCAAATTCAATATTTGGTAATACAAGACTATGAAAACACTAATACTCAATTTATAGGTCGTTCTCTTATGTCTAGGTACCCAAACCCCTTGTATGATCAGTTTGCGGCAGAATTGAACCTCCAATTAAAACCTCCAGAAACCGATATCAAAATAATCTCAAATTTAATATGTGGTGCAATCGCATACCTAATACTCAGAATATGAAGTTTCAATAGATTCCAAGGTGTTTTACCTAGGGTTCACAAAGAGTAGTGTTTTGTGGCAGAATTGAAACTCGAATTAAAACCTCAAGCAAATAATATCAGAATAAGCCCAAATTTGATATATCATGCAATCCCACCCCCAATAGACTGAATATGAAGTTTAAATTGATTCCGAGGTGGTTTGCTTATGGTTCACCAAGATTTGTGTTTCTGCGGCAAAAATTGAATGATCCTTCAAATTTCAACTAATCACTCTTTTCTCTATTTCTTTCTGATTTTTTTTTCTTTTTAACAAACTGATATGATTAGAGACAGTAATAAGATGAAATATAAAATTTTTTTGTTTTTTTTTTTTTTGCTTAGATGACACAGACACGAAGAACAAGAAGATGGATGCAAACACTGAAAAACTTAAGGGACACTAAAAAAAACGAAAATAACAGAATGATATGACCTTGTTTCGGAGCCTAGCTCTGATACCAATTGATGCGAACCTCGTGATCACGTGGTCACGCAACCCACAATCAAGATTGAGATCTGATCCTGGAAAGCCGAAATAGGTCTGATATGAGTGCGACACAATGGAAACCTGCCCCAAGGCACCAATACTATTGGAATGAGTAGAATGACGCCACGAAGCCAGTTAATCTTCGATAAGTCAGATTCAGTTCGTTCAAGAACTGAAGAATGCAAGAATCACTCTCACACGTTAAAACTGAAAAATTCAGAATAATAATCATCAAAAGCTGTCGAAATTTTGGCCTACATGAGTTTAAATAGTTCTTGAAAAGTTAACCCTAATGGACCCTTTATGTGGACTTATATGAGGTCCACTCAAAACTGGCCCAAAACCCTAAAATGAAAAAGCCCATAACTTAATCCAAACAAGCCTTGGATCCTAGCTTAAAACAAAGTATGAATTAAGCCCAAACAAGCCTTGGGCTGTAGCTAACAAAATAAAATAAAGCCCTTATCTCATGGCCCAAATAAGGTTGTATTGGACCCCTCTTGCACATGGATAAGATGTACTAGGATCTCCTCTTGATACTCCAATGAACCTTCCAATTCTGACTTGGTGGAAACCTTCAAAACCAATGCATTCCATGCGTCTTTCAATGTCTTTGTCTTGGACTGAGTCATTGGTCCATTTGGAACATGTAATGGGTCCTTGCTGGTGTTTCTGGGCTGGTCTGCATCATGTCATATTAGAAAAGATAAGCTAAAATTAATTATAAATAGTATCATCAACCAATAAATTCATGATGGACCAAAGGCAAGAAAGACAAAACAATAATCGAGTAGTATGAAACAATTGACCACAGGAATGGAGTTCACATAATCAACCAAGACGAAGCAATCATCCATGAAGAAATAATTATTGGTTGTATTCTTAGACAACCAAGTTAGCTTTGTTTTGAACAACATCTCTAGATTCATCAAGTTTGCTATGAAATTCTTAGTTGGTTCATCTATTGACAAAAAAAAAAAAAGTTTGTATCTTGACTTTTAAATATGCATAATTCTTATCATTAAAAAAAAAACACCTTAATAAGTATTTACCCTTTAATGCCATAATGTGTTCTCTCATATGATTAAACTTTTAATAAGGAATCCTAGCTTTAATACCAAATGAAAGTCTTAAAAGCATCTAAGAGAGAGGGAGGGGATGAATTAGGAGCTTAATTGAAGGTTAAATATTCTTATGCGAATGAGAACTTATTGCCACCTAGTTTTTGTTTGACTCCGCAAACTCATCATTATTTCACTTTCACTCCTATATTTTATAGTTTTCTAGTTTCATACCTATTCTTTAAATATTTCAGCTTTCCCCTTTTAGATATTGAAAAGTTTTCATACTTTGTTTAACTTTTTTTTTTTCGCTTAATATTTTTATCCTCGTAAATTTGAAAATTTAGGCTGTTTAATGGTAAAAAGAAACTGGGTTGTGTGATAGTCAATGATAAAATCGGATTTTTTTTTTGGAACTGTGAGGGTAACAGTTGAGAATCTCAAACATTAGGGATAGAAAGGAAGTTCTTGTGAATTTAATGGCGGTAGTCTGGTAGAAATGAAGATCAACCAACCAAGAAAGAACGACGTTGAACCAAAATTCCTCCATTGACTTGGAAGACTCCATTCCATCCACTCAAGTGCAGTGGCAGCTGTTTTAGATCACAGCAAGCATACTGGGACGGTATATAGATCCCATGATCTTTCACTTCCAACCCAGTCGTCTTCCTCCTTAAGCCTGTACGATGTCTTTCTCCTCCAACATTGGAAGCGGTGGCAACACTCGCCGTGGCAACATCTGGCCCAACTCGTCTCCTCTACCCACCACCTCTCCCACCCCGACCAAATCAAAACACCCATCGAGAAAGTCACGCAAAGGGACGGCTCTGATTAATTTCATATTCTCAAACTTCTTTACCATCGCTCTCTCCATCTCTCTCTTGTTCCTTCTAATAACAATCCTCCTCTTTGGTTTCCCAAATCCCCTCATCTCCTCTCCTTTTAAATCAAAGCCTCCTCCTTCTTTCAAGGCCCGGAATCGAAAGCCCCCTCAAAAAGACCATAACAGAAACAAGAACAATAACAGCATCAACGAAGGCGGTGGTGGGGCTACTGTGGATATAACCACAAAGGGTTTGTATGATAGAATCCAGTTCTTGGATGAGGATGGTGGGCCGTGGAAGCAAGGGTGGAGAGTGAGCTACAAAGGGAACGAATGGGATAGTGAGAAATTGAAGGTTTTTGTGGTGCCTCATTCACATAATGATCCAGGCTGGAAGCTTACTGTGGAGGAGTATTATGATAGGCAAACAAGGCATATACTTGATACAATCGTCCACACACTTTCCAAGGTAGGTAATCAGATATTCATCTAGTATTTTAAAATTGAATTTGGTAAACATTTCATTCGGATTTTGTAGGATTCTCGTCGGAAATTCATATGGGAAGAGATGTCTTATTTGGAGAGATGGTGGAGGGACGCAACTGTGGAGAAAAGAGAATCCTTTACCAATTTAGTCAAGGCAGGCCAGTTGGAAATTGTTGGGGGCGGTTGGGTAATGAATGACGAGGTACGTAATTTTGATGTTGATCAACTTATCATTCATTCTACTTGCAAAGTTAACCCATGCATCTGCTGCCTTTTGCTTTTATCTAAAGAAGACCACATTTATTTATTTTTCTCTCTTTCTTTCTTTTATCCAATCTCTAGATTTAAAACACCTGTTTCTTTTTACCCTTTGTTTCGTTATTGTATAAAGTGATTTATGACTGATACATTCATTTGATGACCATTTTTTTCTTCTCTTGATGCAGGCTAATTCTCATTTTTTTGCCATAATCGAGCAGGTATATACTCTTAAACATTCATTTCCTTAAATGCATTTATTCGGTTATGGTAATGAATTTTGTGCTCAGAATTTGTTAAACTACTATGATTGGACATTAAATTCATATCCTTGTATTCATTTGCTGTTTAATTATGTCTTTCTTTTTCTGTTGAAGTTGACAAATTGAAAGCAATGTTTACAGTTTCCAATCGTCTTTCCTCAGTGAAAGTGGGGAATGGAAACCACCTGGTCGTATTCCAGGAGAAAAAGAAATCATTTTTCTATCCCCAGAATGGGAAAATAATACACCGTTTGGGCCTTTTACTTGTTAGTATCGCTTGGTAGTACAATCTGAGGAAATTAAATTTGGCTTGTATTTTCCAAGTACCGTGTGCACACACACAAATTGAAGATCAATGCTAAACTGATGAGTATTTTAAAGCCTAGCATTTCTAGTAGTTCCTTTTATGCAGTTAAATTTGGCTTGTATTTTTCAAGTCACTCACACACACATGCAAATGGGAGATCAATGCTGGGCTGATGAGTGGATTCAAGCATGCCATTTTTAGGAGTTCATGGTATGCTGTTAATCTTCCACGATGACATCTTTTATTTTATTTTTTATTAGTTTTTGCACACTATAAGAATATTAGTTTAGCATTACTTATTTTCTTAGTTAGTGGTTTGATGCATTTGGTTTTACTCACAATCTGGTTTTGGAATACATAAGCATTGCTGTGTGATGAAAAATATGCCTTGGATTTTATTTTTCCTGGTCTTAATGATCTAGAGTAAGCTTTTGGAATTTATGTTTCAGATTACAGAGGGGAATATGTGGTTGAATGACACCATTGGGGTTGTTCCTAAGAATTCATGGGCAATAGATCCATTTGGTTACTCTCCTACCATGGCCTATCTGCTCCGTCGTATGGGTTTTGAGAACATGCTTATTCAAAGGACCCACTATGAGCTGAAGAAGGAACTTGCTTTGCAAAAGAATTTAGAATACATTTGGCGTCAAAACTGGGATGCTGAGGAAAGCACTGATATTTTTGCACACATGATGCCCTTCTATTCCTATGATATTCCTCATACTTGTGGACCAGAGCCTGCTATTTGTTGTCAATTTGATTTTGCTCGAATGCATGGCTTTAATTATGAATTGTGCCCTTGGGGCGAACATCCAGTGGAAATCAACCATGAAAATGTACAGGAGAGAGCCCTGAAGTTACTGGATCAATACAGGAAGAAATCAACTCTGTACCGGACTAATACTCTCCTTGTTCCTCTTGGTGATGATTTCCGCTACATCAATATTGATGAAGCAGAAGCTCAGTTTCGGAATTACCAAATGTTATTTGATTACATCAACTCTAATCCTAGTTTAAATGCAGAGGCAACATTTGGTACTTTGGAAGATTACTTTGGCACTCTTCGTGAAGAGGTTGATAGGATAAATTATTCTCTTCCTGGTGAGGTTGGCTCTGGTCAGATAGGGGGTTTTCCATCTCTATCAGGTGACTTCTTTACTTATGCTGATAGGCAACAGGACTATTGGAGTGGCTATTATGTTTCAAGGCCTTTCTTCAAGGCTGTTGATCGGGTACTGGAGGAAACACTTCGTGCTTCTGAAATAATGATGGCTTTGTTGCATGGTTATTGCCAGGGAGCACAATGTGAAAAATTGGCCACAGGATTTGCCTACAAGATGACTGCTGCAAGGAGGAATTTAGCTCTTTTCCAACATCATGATGGGGTAACTGGCACTGCTAAGGATCATGTAGTTTGGGACTATGGAACTCGAATGCATACTTCTTTACAGGACTTGCAAATTTTCATGTCCAAAGCTATTGAAGTACTTCTTGGCATTCGCCATGATAAATCTGACCATAACCCATCCCAGTTTGAGTCGGAGCAGGTGAGATCTAAATATGATGTTCAGCCAGTACATAAGGCAATCGGTGCTCGTGAAAGAACTTCACAATCTGTTGTGTTTTTTAATCCTTTGGAGCAAAGTAGAGAAGAAATTGTGATGCTTATTGTTGACAGGCCAGATGTCACTATTCTGGATTCAAACTGGACTTGTGTCCCAAGTCAAGTGTCCCCTGAATTGCAGCACGATAAAAGCAAAATTTTTACTGGAAGGCATCGTGTCCACTGGAAAGCTTCTGTTCCTGCCATGGGGTTGCAAACATATTATGTTGCCAATGGTTTTGTGGGATGTGAAAAAGCAAAACCAGCAAAACTTAAATACTTCTCGACATCCAATTCTTTTTCTTGCCCTGCTCCATATGATTGCTCTAAAATTGAAGGTGGTGTGGCTGAAATTCAGAATCGACATCAAACTCTCACCTTTGATATCAAGCATGGTCTGTTGCGGAAAGTAACTCATAAAGATGGTTCCATAAATGATGTGAATGAAGAAATAGGAATGTACTCTAGTTATGGAAGTGGGGCCTACCTATTCAAACCCAATGGTGATGCTCAGCCTATCATTGAGGCTGGTGGGCACATGGTGATATCTGAGGGTCTAATGGTGCAGGAAGTGTACTCGTATCCTAAAACGACTTGGGAGAAAACCCCCATCTCCCATAGCACTCGAATTTACAATGGAGATAATACTGTAGGAGAATTGCTTATCGAGAAAGAATACCATGTTGAGCTTCTTGGCCAAGATTTTAATGACAGGGAATTGATAGTTAGATACAAGACAGATCTTGATAATATAAGGATTTTCTATTCTGATTTAAATGGCTTTCAGATGAGCAGGAGAGAAACTTATGATAAGATTCCCATGCAGGGGAATTACTACCCTATGCCCTCTCTAGCATTCATGCAAGGATCCAATGGTAAGAGGTTCTCTGTCCATTCTAGACAGTCACTGGGTGTGGCCGGCCTTAAAGAAGGATGGTTAGAGATTATGCTTGATCGTCGTTTGCTAAGAGATGATGGACGTGGTCTTGGGCAAGGAGTGATGGATAATCGTCCAATGAATGTGATCTTTCACATCCTTTTTGAGTCTAACATTTCTTCCACTTCTAATCCTGTTTCCAATCCTCTTCCCCTGAGCCCTTCTCTTCTCTCTCACTCTGTTGGTGCTCACTTGAATTATCCATTACATGCATTTGTTGCAAAGAACCCCCAGGAGTTATCTATGCCACCACCTCCTAGATCCTTCTCACCTTTAGCAGCTCCCTTGCCTTGTGACTTGCATATCGTAAATTTTAAAGTTCCCCGGCCATCAAAATATTCTCAGCAGCTGATCGGAGATTCTAGGTTTGTCTTGATATTACAGAGGAGACATTGGGATACTTCATACTGTCAAAATTGTTATTCTCAGTGCACCAGTGTGGCTAAGAAACCTGTGAATCTTTTCAACATGTTCAAGGAGCTTGAGGTGTTGAATGTTAAGGCAACTTCTTTGAATCTTTTGCACGAAGACATAGAGATGCTTGGATATATGGAGCAGGTTGGGGATGTGGGTCAAGAGGGACACGTATTCATCTCTCCCATGGAAATACAAGCATACAAGTTGGTATTGCGGCCTCACCAGTGAACACAGAAATTTGATTGGACTATGGTGTCTTTGCAGGTGTTGATAGTATGTAGATGAGTTATAAAACAGAATTAACTTTCTACCTTATTGAACATTATCAAACTTCAAGAGCAAAATCATTCATGGGATGCCATCCCATGAAATACAGTCAAGTTTCTCTTGGAAGCAGGTGCCGTTGTGCAGAAGTGGCAAGGCTGTTAGCAGAATGATTCAATGGAGGGATCAAAGTTTAGCTAAAAATTTGCATGGAAGGCCTTGATGCAAGTTTTTTTTTCTTGTTCTTGTGTACAATTCCTGTTATCCATTAGATAATCAAGAGATCTGCATTTGCTCTTCTATAGCTAAAGGCAAACAGTGATGAAATTTGAATTTTGCTGCATACGCTAGTGCCTTGGTTACTGCTGGTGTGATGCCTTTTCTTTCATTGCATACCATAAAATGGCCAGTCGTTGCTTCAACTTTTTCTTTATCTCTTTTCATAACTATCTTTACCTTAGATGATCAAAATCCAGGCCAATACACATCATGGGTAATTTGCTGGTTCCTTCCACTGGTTCTTAGGGGTTATTGAGGCATCATCAGAACCTTTTTTTCCCTACCCTGCAATTGCAGCTTCATGTCTGTCACACCCCCGGTCGTTGCGTTCTTGTACTTTATGCGAACTTGCAGCATTGAACTGCTGTAAAAATGCTGATCAATGGAGGCTTCTTGTTTTTCATTTGCTTTTTATTTAATGAGACCTCCATTATTCTGCTGTCATAATTGGTTGGTCCTAAGCAAGCAAGAATTGAAGAAAAACAATTGCATCAAGTTTACGATATATCCTACATTGATTTGAGATGAATCGTATCTCGTGACTCAAAAATTCATGTAGCGCTTGAACTTTATAAAGATTAATGATATTGTGCTGCTGCTGGTCCTAATTGATGGTGGCAATTCAGTGAAAAGGAAAAGAGAACAGTCTTGAAGACATTTATGAGGAACAAGAAGAAATGCAAGTCGATGAGGTACACAGTCCTTTGGACTTTATCCAGAGCACTCTAAAAGTGAACTGATTATTTGAACAACGTTAAGATCTTGAGAGATGTTTTTGACATATGTCATGATGTTGAGAGATATTCATAGTGAATATGTTTTCTAGTTAATTAATTGTTTACATCTTAGTAGTGATTTTATTAATGTAAAATTAATAAAGATTTTTTTTTAATATTTATTTATATTTAATTAATAAATCTAATATTTGATTAATAAATTATAGATTAGAAATTAAAATGGAATGATTAATCAAGTTTTAGAATTTGAGTAAAATGTAATTAATATAGAGAAATATAATTCTAAACCTATAAGAGATTTGGTTGAATAAAATTTTAAAATTATCCTAAAATAATATATGTAATATTATTTAAGGGACAAATTAATATTATTTTTTTATTTATAGGGTTTTTATACTTCTCTATAAATATAATACTATACCTTTTATTTTATGTACAATAAAAAAAAACTATATTAGTTATAGAAATACCTAAAAAAAAAAATACTAGCACAAGTTAAGTAATTTTTTAAGAAAAAAAATCTAGAAAATTTGTCATATTCTCAACTGACTCAATCAAAATAATAATAATATAAAAAAAACAATCATCATGAAAAACAAACAATAAATAAACACACAACATAACATCTAACTCATAAAGAGCTTTGAATTCACGTCATGAATGGAGCCATTTATACTTCGAACGTGATACAAAGCACATGCATATGACAAAATGAAAGGATTTAAAGACATAAATGCAATGAGAACATCTACACACGAGTTTAGACCACAATAATAATGTATATTATAAAAAAATAAACTTTATACAAAAAGTTTGAAATGGATATTAACACTGAAAGCAAAATTAAATTGATTCAATTGTGAAATAAAAATTAAAATGGTACGTAAACTATGTTCACTACTAAAAAAATGGCAACTAAAATAGAAAAATTGAGAGAATATTTTTGTTGGTATATTGCGGAGAACTTTACTGAAATTTTTTTTCATTCTAGACGAAAATTTTCCATTATTATATAATGATGAAATTGCAATAGGAAAATAAGAAATAAAAAAATTAAACAATACGATGAAATGTAACTTTTACTAATAAAATTAACACGATGATAAAGTACATCCTTAAACATGCCGATAGAAAAAATCTTTCAGTATATGCCGATAAAATTATGGACAGTGTTAAAATAAGATTCAAAAAAGATAAATCATATAGTGATGTAGTATTTTTACCGATAAAATGACCGACAAAGTTACTGACAAAATAATTTTGTATATTAATTTTTTATTAATATTTAATTTATAACTAGACGATCGATCCTCCCCTCCCCCACTTCTTCTTTTTCATTGTGCATTTTCTTATGCAATAAACATCCACTCGGACCACCCCTCCAATCTCCATACAATTTAACCTTCCACAATAATTATGGTCACCACAACACTCGGTTTGTTAGCATCCATGTTCTAATTAAAATTTTATTGAGAATTCTTCACCTTAAGTAAGAAAGTCTACCTTTTTTTTTTTTTTTTTTTAATTTAAGAATAATTTTAAAATGTTAATTTTTTTTTGCATATTTTTATTGCATATGTATTATGTTTGAGTATTTATTTGTTTTATAGATGTTTCCACATACAAATTAAATTTGTTATATGGATTTGTGATTTGTACATGTTAGAGTTTGTTTTAAATTTTATAAAATTGTATTTTTTGTAAATTGATGAGACTTATGTTGAATTTTTAACTTCGGTGTTTTGTAATGAAATAAATAATGATTTATTTAACGAGTTCGTTTTATATTTTGTTAATTTTATTGCCGGTTGTAATTTTCAGTAAATATATATAATTTTAAATTTATATAGATAATTAATAATTAATTAAGAGAATTATTAAATTAGATTGAATAAATTTGAACTAAATCAATATTTTTACAAATTTATTTAGATAATGTAATTAATTAATACATGTTGATTGGCTTACCATTCTCCAGCTTAGTAATATTACATAAGTGTTTATATTCATGATAATCAAATTATAAAATATTAATTTTATTTTTTAAAAATTAAAAATTATCATGAAGCTCTTATTTTTTAACTATAAAAATGAAAATCTTTATATGAGATTTATAATAAAAATTAAACTCAATCTTTTCTAGAAAATTCTAAAAACATGAAGCATTACTCTTTCTAAACAACCTTTAACCTATTAAGTAATATTCTAAAACAAATAGGGAAAGTACCGTAGCTTTTCACGTATTTGTTTTTGTTTTTTTATATGTTTTGTTTTCTTTTTCCCTAAAATTGCCTTATTTTTTTATTTTATTTTTTCAACATTATTGTTTTCAATTTTTTTTAATATTGGACTGGTTGAAAAATTAGTTATGTAGTTTTTTTTCTTTAAAACATTATGGATTACTACAATGTTTTTCTATATGGTTTTTTTTATTTTTTTTATTTTTTCTAAAATGGTCTTTGTCGATTTTATTTTTTCATATTGAGCTAGTTGATAATTTTGCTTCGTAGTTATTTTCTTTAAAACACTGTGGATTGCTACAATGTTTCTTCACATAGTTTTTGTTTTGCTACAGTGTTTCCCGCATGTTTTTTCAAAATTATGTTTGTTGAATTTTTTTTTAATATTGAGCTGGTTGAGAATTTAACTTTAACTTTTCCCACATTTTTTTTTTCAATTTTTTCAATTTTTTTTTGCTTTTTTCCAAAATTGTCTTCTTCTTTTCCCTCCCTTTTCTTTTCATTTTTTTTGTGTTTTTCATTTCAAAATTGTTTGTCATTTTTTTTAATATGGAGTTGGTTGAGAATTTAACTTCGTAGTTTTTTTCTTTAAAACATTGTGGATTGCCACAGTGTTTCCCCACATAGTTTTTTATTTTTTATTTTTTATGTTTTTTTTCTAGAATTGTCTTAGTTGATGTTATTTTTTTTTTCATATTGAGTTGGTTGAGAACTTAGCTTCATAGTTTTTATTTTTTAAAAAAAACACTATGGATTGCTATATGATTTTTTAAAAAATTATCTTTATCAATTTTATTATTTTTAATATTGAGCTGATTAAGAATTACAACTGTAAATTTTCTTATGAAACACTATAGATTGATACAGTGTTTTCATGCATGGTTTTTTCTTTTCTTTTCTTTTCTTTTCTTTTTTGTTATGATTTTTTTCAAAATTTTCTTTGCTGATTTTATTTTTTAATATTAAGCTGGTTAAGGAATTAACTTTGTAGTTTTTTCATCGAAAACATTGTGGATTGCAACAGTTTTTTCCATATGATTTTTTTTATATTTTTATTATGATTTTTTTTCACAAAACCATGAAAACGCACAAGCATGTCACAAGCCCGCGACATTGCACGGGCACGACATCTAGTTCAATTTCTATCACAAGTGTTTTAATTGTTAATATTTTCTAGTTTTAGATGATATTAAGATATAACATAAACTTTATAAAAAATAGAAAATAATTAATTAAAGTTCATATATATTTGTAATTATTACCGACAAAAATGGATTGTTATTATTAATTCTTTTTGATACAAAATCAAAAAAATTGATACGCTTAGAAATACAAATTAATTCTTTTTGAAAAATAAAGGACGCTAAAAACTTGCCAATAAGCTTTGCATATATATTTTCTTGCAATTATTTACCGATAAAAATTGATTGAAATGATGAGGGATTGAAACTTTAATTAAGATAATCTTGTTGATCAAAGCAAACAATTAATTCTTTCTACCCTTTTATAATTGCTTGGATAAATTTGAAGATATAATTATTTATTTATTTTTATAAATATGAATGTATAAATTAATTTAAATGTATTTTTATTAATTATATGAATTTAAAGTTAATAATTATATAAATTTTTAGTAATATCTTGAATTTATAATTATTAAAAAATAAATAGAACTCATAACTATCCGAGAACAAACCAAGACCTGGTTATTTAATCTACTCGAAAAGCTGTCATAATTATTTATTAATAGCACAGCTTGAAGCAAAATACTAAACTCAAACATGAATTGCCTTCAAAAAAAGAAAGAAACTGCCTCTAATAACAGAGAAAAGAAGAAGATTAATTTGGCATTCAAAATGTTAAGAGTCCTTTCAGCACATTAATTTCGATGACAATCAGATTAAAAGAAAAGGAGAAAGGAATGACCCCAGGCTCAATTTTCACCCTGATAACCATGTTCAATAATCAACTGAATGCGGCGGCGGTGGCGGTGGCACTGTTTTGTGTTGTCCTCTGGGCCTGGAGACGTACTAACGAGTAGTAAATCCCGGTGGGTCTCTTCGAGAACAAAGACGAGTGAGTCCCTTTCTCCACCACCTTCCCTTTATCCAGGACTGCGATGAGATCACAATTCTGAATGGTACTTAACCTATGCGCCACAACTACGCTTGTCCTCCCCACCATCAGACGCTCCAGGGCATCTTGAACAACCTTCTCCGACTGGCTGTCAAGCGCGCTGGTCGCCTCATCTAACAGCAAAACCACTGGATTTTTCATTATGGCACGGGCTATTGCAATACGTTGTTTTTGGCCCCCAGATAGCTGCACTCCCTTGTCTCCACACCATGTGTCATATCCATCTTTTAATCCGGCGATGAAATCGTGAGCATTTGCCGCTTTAGCTGCCTCCACCACCTCCGATTCGCCCACTTCATTGGATGCGCCGTATGTGATGTTTTCCTTGACCGTGCCGGCAAATAACGTGGGTTCTTGACTAACAAGAGCAATGTACTTCCTCAGTGACCTCAGGTGGTATGAGCGAATGTCCCGGCCGTCTATTTTTACTGTGCCCCTTAGTGGATCATAAAAACGTTCAATTAATCCGATGATAGTTGATTTTCCCGACCCACTTTGTCCAACCAATGCGGTTGATTTCCCTGCCTCAATGCTGATTGAGAAGCCTTTGAAGATCATGACATCGGGCCTGGCTGGGTATGCAAAATCAACGTCACAAAGCTCTAAATGCCCTTTTATTTCTGCGGGCTGGTAACCTTCAGGGTCCTCTGGTTCGATTCTCGTGTAACGATCCAGCACGGCGAAGACTGACCGGATGGAATTTGACCCCTTGGCCAGATCCGTCGTCATGCTTCCTGCATCGGCTATTACTCGACCAGTGCTTACGAGGATCATGAAGGTCTCGAACAGGGCTTTCGCTGTGATGTAACCTTGAGAGATGAGTCTGCCACCGTACCAAAAATCGAGCGCCCAAGTGCACGACATCAGGCTTTGAGAGGTGCCGAGCCCAATACCTGCATACCACGACTGTCTAATGTTCTCTTTTCGTGGACCTTCTTGGGCTTTTCCGAGCATCTTCAGGATCCGGTCTTGAGAGGAGAAGGCGGTGATGGTTCGAAGGTTGGAAACCGCGTCTGCAGCAAGCTTGGTACTTTCATCTTGTGCTTTGATGGCCTTCTGAGACATGCTTGTCAGTAGAACTCGCCGGACATAAAAGCAGACTATAATAATGGGCTGGACTGCAATCATCACAACCGCTAGCCTCCAGGCAATGATAAGGCCCATGGTGCAGGCTATCGTCACGGCAGAGATTGTCTGTACAAGAAGAGCCATCCGGTCTCCCACTAGAGATCTCACCTGCCCAATAAATACCATAGTCCACAAAGGTCTATGATCAGTGAACCAGCTTCCGGCAAGAAGTTCAACTTCATTAAGAAATAATAATACACATATGAAGGCGATTCAATAAACCTAGAGCAAAGAAACAAAAATCTCCCTGCCATCTTCAACTAACAAGCATCAACAAGCTTAACATTTCCCTCTCAAGCCCATGAAAGAAAAATTGAAAATAAAACAAAACAGAACAGTCTTGTATGAAGCACATTCTACTCTCAAGAACCCTTGATATATATTAACTAATATCATCTACATGTTAGTTTTACCATCAAGATTCTATATATAGTCAGGAAACATTGGGAAAGGAAGAGCAAATCATTTTTTTTTTCTTTTCAAACACACTAATAATAAGACAATTTATAAAACTATAGTTTATATATCCAAGCGGGGCCGGGTATTACTTAATAATTAGCAATCAGTTCTAAATAAACCTAAAATCATAGTAATTAACAAAGAAATCAACGGATTGTATTGAAAGTTGAGGTTTAAAAAATGCATACCACATGAGCATCTGTGGCAAGTCTCGAGCAAATTGCCCCACTTGAATTCTTGTCTTGATCAAACCATCCAACTTCGAAGGTGAGAATCTTTGAAAGCATCCTCTCTCTAATCCTCTTCGTTAAATGCTCGCCCATATATGCAAAATTATAATGCTGAAGTACATTAACTATCAGCGACAAAAACGCCAAGCCCAGAAAACTCAGCGAATAAATCCTTATCTTCTCCTTGATCTCATTATGATCTGCCAGAAAATATATGGATATCATTGACCCCATTGTAAATGCATATAAGGGTTGAACACCACCAAATATGATGGCACCTAAACACCCAATGCTAGCTTGTTTCCATTCTGGTAGATTCAAAGCTAGCAACCTTCTGAATGACGGTACTGGAAGTTCTTGTTCCTCAACCAGGGCATTCTCTCCTGCAGTGAGTGAGACTCGACTTGGTGTTACTGAGTTCTGAGAGCTTGACCTGCTAACAATTGACAGTCTACGACTGCTAGCATTGTTCACGTCCATGTTTGAAACAAGAGATGGGGGTGTAATATCAGTGCTGGCATCTTCATTAGTTTTTTCCTCTTCTGTTTGCTGAAGAAGGACTAGAGATGTGTAGAGACCGTTTTCATTTTCCATCAGCTCGCCATGAGAACCGCTTTCCATGATCTGACCATCTTGGACCACCGCAATCACATCGGCGTTGCGGATTGTGGAGAGACGGTGAGCGATGATGATTGTGGTTCGACCCACGGCTGCCTTATCTAGAGCTTCTTGGACAACACGTTCCGATTCAGAGTCCAGAGCGCTTGTTGCCTCATCCAGGAGGAGGATTCTCGGTGCTTTGATTATTGCTCGTGCAATCGCAATTCTCTGCTTCTGTCCTCCTGACATCTGAACCCCTCTCTCACCAACCTGCCAATCACGTATAGTTAATTTCGTCACAAGTACTTGAAAATTTAGATTGTGCTTGGGGATCTTATAATATTAATTACTGCTTAATTTCTAGTCTTAATTTAAGAAGTAGTTAGAACTCAGAAGTACATTATTAGTACGTGGCTTTTTTCTTTTTCTTTAAAAAAAAAAACACATTCCTCGGATGTATATATTATATATGATTTGATCAGGGAAAAAGAGAGCTCCAGCCTCCATTGTAAGTGGCCAGACAAATCATTTAAAGCCAGCAAGTGAAAGCACTGTTTGTGGTTGTCAACACAAACAGACACTGACATACGAGATGGACACTTATTGTAATAATAAGTGGTGCCCCTGTTCTTTATTAAAAAAATAAATTTCCTTTTCGAGAAAACTCGAATCGAGGGTAGGCAAACCAAGGAGATCTTTAGAGGGGGGCAAAGGTGCTCGAGTCAGCTCCGTCTTGAGTGGCTGTGACGGGCACGCACCCTCTGCATGGATTTTGGTACTCTCTGCAATTGTAACGTGGGGGCCAACTCCCAATGCTTCGAGTAGATAAATAATATAGTAATCCTAAGCAGTCGTATTTGTTCCATACAGAATACCAATAAAAAATACAGTTGCAACAAGACAATAGAGATTATAAGAGCAACTCTTTTTACTCTTTTTATATTTGTTTTACATGCTTAAAGATACTGCTAAACAAAATGTTAAATTAACTTTTCTCTTTTATTAAATGATTTTGTTATATATCTTTTTTAAAAAACTAAAACCGATAAAATAAAACTAATAAAAAAATAAACCAAATAAATACAACCACGTACAAAAAATTCACTGAAAAAAATTAAAAAACTTATTTTTTTTACTTCAATATTACTATTAGCTTTTCAAATGTTTTTTTATTGAAATATATGTATACTATATAAAATATTATTTTATTAATTTAATATTAAAATATCTTTTCTTTCCTTGAAATACTATTTTTATATATCTTTTAAAAAAGTCAAAACCAATAAAATAAAGCTAACAAAAAAAAGTAAACTAAATAAATACAATCAAGTAAAACAAATGACTTCAAATCATGAAAGTAAAATTAAAACACTTATTCCTTTGTCTTCAATACAATTTAGCTTTTGTTTTTTCTATTAAAGTATATGTAGTATAAAAAAAGTTATATTCATATTATTTTATTAATTTAGTTCTTCAAAGCAGCATCTTTATCTTGAAGATGCTCTAAAAAAAGGGAAAAAGTATTAAGATGACAATCGACGTGTGGTTGAGTTGATGTAGACGCCACTCTGGCAGAAATCAAAATAAGCCGGGCAATGTTTATGTTTAATGTTTGGTACTGCAATTTCCAAGGTTAAGTGGTTGTGTAGGTAGGTACGAGACAAACCTGGGTATCATACTCCTGTGGCAAATGACTGATGAAGTTATGGGCGTTAGAAGCTTTCGCCGCCTCAACAACCTCATCTATGGTGGCGTCTTCCTTCCCAAAAAGGATGTTCTCCTTGATAGTGGTGGCGAACAGAGCAGGCTCCTGGCTCACCAAACCCATTTGTGACCTTAACCACTTGAGTTGCAGCTTGTCAACCGCGATCCCATCAACAAGTATCTCACCACCTAGTGGGTCGTAAAATCTCTGCAGCAGTGCAATCACCGTTGATTTCCCCGACCCGCTACCTCCCACCAAGGCCACCGTCTTCCCTGCTGGGATTCGTAGGCAAAAGTCCTTGAAGATCATGCTTTCTGGCCTTGATGGATAAGCGAATTCCACATGCCTGAATTCTACTTCGCCTGTAACATTTTCCAAAGTCTCACCTTCCATGTTCTCTAGATCTATTTTCGGGACTCTATTTATCATCTCCACGATACGTTCTCCAGCTGAAGATGCTTCCGAGAAGTGCTTCACATTCGATAATCCAGCACCAAGAGCCCTAGTTAAACAATCGAAAACAGATAAATAGCTCAGAGACGGCAACAATTAATTAACATTTAAACGAGACAAGAAGTGATTGTACTTACAAGCCACCCACGGCTATGGCGGCACCGACAGCAAAAACAGTTCCTCCGGCAGAGCCATGGTACATGACCATTCTGCTGCCATAATAAGACATAAAAGACCAAATACCGAAAACAACACCATTGCTGCCGATGGCCAAGCCCTTTGCCAGCCCCTGTCTTAACCCCAATTTAACTGAAAACTCCAAAGCTGCAGAGTATGCAGCTATGGTTTTGGCCTCGCCAACAAAGGCAAAGACAGTCCTAATTGAAGATATTGCCTGCTCTGCTACTGTGCCCGACTTGTTATACTCTTCTCTTGTCTTTCTAGCTATTCCCATCAGAGTCCGTCCATACACTAGACCAGGAATTACTAAAATCACAACAAAAGGAAGTCCCACGATTGCTAGCCTCCATAGCAAAACGAATCCGATTATGTAGCACCCAAAGAACATTGCAACGTTCATCAAAAAGTTTGGCACCTGATCCCATTGAAAAATCGTCAGAGTTAACTACTGATTTACACTCGAGTACAAATGACAAACAAATCTTGTAGTTTTGCTTCCAAATATTCTTGTAAGTGCTTAATTATGCCAACGCATCGTAAAAGAAATTAATTAGGTAGGGAGAAAAACGCTTCTTTTGACAGAATTAAGAAATCAAACGGACATGCACCTTTTCACTAAGAGCATCCTGAATTACAAGGCTATCGTTGGAGACACTTGTGATGACTTCGGATGTACTCGTTACATGCAAATCAAAGTAACCAACATCTTGTCTTAGCACGGCTTTCAAGTATCTTGCTCTCATTCTCGTGGCTTGTCTCTCACCAGTTCTTGTCCAACAATATCCCTCTGATAATCAACACCAAAGTTACATGTTTATATATTATTACTCGCCTTCTCTTAATTTATTAACTATATATTGAGGTGATCGTGAACAGGAGCTGAGTAACCATAACCTCATATAGTAAATAATTTACTCACCGAGGAAAGAGACAACCCATTGTCCACAGGCCAGGTAACAAAGCGCCAGCGCGTTCTGTCACAATATATCCACATGTTAATTTAGTAATTAAAAGTCATCAGCCTTGGATACGTTTGAATAGCAAACAACGAAAAGAAAAGCCAAGAGAAGGAGAAATGAAAGAAAAGTACCTTGTTAATGGCATGAGTGAAGGCTTCAGGAGAAGAAGATGTTCCACCAAGATTATTCATCAATTTGCTAGTCACGAACAGCACAAGAGGCGTTGAGAACCCATCACCAATGGACCCAATGAACCCAAGAACCATCAACAACCAATCTACACGGTCTGCATGCATGAAAATCGAGCGTATGGACCCAACATGATCTCTGGTTTTCTTGCTATTTTCCTCGGTCCCCATGATCTTGATCAAGCATGCACAAACAAATAGATATGACAGTGATGAGAGGCGGCGAGAGGGGGGGAGAGAGAGAGAGAGAGAGAGAGAGAGAGATCACAGCACTATATCTATGTGGCCGTGAATTACTAGTATTTGTTTTCTCTTAAGAGGTTGCGACGTCGCCCATCGTTACTGACAAGAAACAAATATGGAGATGCTAGCTCCCGGCGTATCTATTATATAGAGGTGATTATGAAATAATATATATATTTTTTTAAAAAAATATCATTATATCATGAGCTAAAGACATAAAAATAAATAAATAAATTTTGAATAATTCCTGCTCAGCCCGGAATCCCAAACAGTCATTTAAACCCTTTTACCTGTGGGACCTGACCCAAATAAATTTAAAGTAAACCACTTTTTTTCGATAAGAGCTCAACGGGTCTCCTTATTGACAACTGCACAGGAGTTCTGATCAAGTAGGCATATGATGTAAGCCTGTTTATTACATGTGGACAGGTGTATTTAATATTTATTAAAATAAAACTACAGGGTTGCAGGATCACGGTTGACTTTAATCTTCAATGTTGCCGAGAGCGTCATTAGTGACGCCCAGAGGGTTACTGGGAGCCACTTGATGGCTACTTGCTTAAATACCTTGTATAATATATATTCTTTTTAAAAAATAATTTTTGTTCTCTAGGCAGTCTGTGAAGGTGGCGTGCTTCCTTCTATTTCTGCTCGTTGTAATAATGATCCCATGGATTTCTTATACAATTTCAGTTGACTCATTAGTCTTATTTTAATGAACACAACCACACCTCTGCTACAATGCAACACCGCTAGCTCTCGTTCGGTGCGGTGGTGCCTCTAAATGCCGCGGCTAATGTGCCCACTAAAATGAACCATTTGATTCCCACCATCTCATCGACACCGCTCAGAATAAAGGGACATAGAACCGGTCTGCGTGATTCTCCATTGTAGCCTCTCAAACATTTATAAACAGTAGTGTGTATAATTATTATTTTTTATTAATTTGGGTATTTTTGCTTGTTTATGTGTAACTAATCCTATAAATTCTGAAATTAATGATTATAAAAATATTTAATAATTTTAAAATTTATAAAATTTAAATTAGTAACTTCTAAAAAAAATAATAAGTGTAGAATCTGATTAATATTAGGTATAAATTGCTCTCAAGGGATTTGAAAGGGTTTTCTTTTCTGACTTCTTTCCTTTACTTTTGAGTCCTTGTCTTGCAAATCGTCCACGACTCTTATCTTTAATTTAGATTTATAAGTAATTACTTGAAGCTTATTTCTTTTGGTAATATTTTACAATGGATTAATTGATTATCTAATAAATTTACTACCAACGAATTCTTTTTTAATTTATATGCATTTATGTTACATAAGATCTTAATTATCGTCTAAAACTCCATTTTGCTTCTTGTAGATGTTCTGGATAATAAAATGTGTGCTTTTGTGATCTATTCTGTAAGCTCCGTCCATAACTTTTATCACTCTTTCATTGAGATTGATTGATTGTTTTTTTATTTTTTATTATTATTCATGTGAATATTTGAGTTATTTTACACATATTTTATACAGTTGTACGATTTTTAAAATTAACGACCATTTAAACCTTTAATAATTATTATATTAGTAATCACAAGATTCGAACCCAAGATCATTATGGAACAAATTATTAATTGATTGATTGTTATTAGTTCACTGGATTATTTTTATTTTATAATTGAAATCCTTTAAAATTAGATGTTTGGTAGGAAATTTTTTTAATCTTAAACCCTCCCGATCTGGGACAACATGATACCAACATATTGTATTTGTTCTATTACCAAATACAGAATCGTGAAAAATTGTTATTCCATCAGATATCATATTCCTTGCAAAGCAAAGAAATGCAATTCCTTTTTATAAAATAAGAGAGATCACATTTCTTAATACTGCATGCATATATATATATATATATATATATATATATATATATATATATATATATTCTTTTCTTTCTCTTTATTAAAGTACCATATTTTTAATAGCAAGTGGACTCATGTACGGTTTTTTTTACTGGTAATAACAAAAGTGTTCTAGGCTTAGCATCAAAAGTAGGTTACTTTCATTGTCATGTTGTTGCGGACTGAATAAAAAAAAATTCAATGTAAAAAAAAAAATCTCAGGAAAGGAGAAATTTTTTGAAATTATTTTTAAGTTTATTCTATTAATATAAACTTGAATATTACCTACTTAAATTCTTATCTAATTAGATTTTCAAATTAAATTATATAAAATAATTAATATAATTTTTTTTTGTATTAGTTTTTTATATGAATTACTATTAAACTGAACAATTGAATGACTTATAGTTTTCAACAACTCAGCCTTAAGAAATTAATCAAACCAAGACAAGAATTGTTCTTCAGATAATTTTTGCACAAAACCTAAATGACCCTAAATTGTCCAACAGGATCTTTAGGACTTATAAAAAAAAATAATTTTTTTGTTTCTGTCATGTTTATGTATTTCAGAAAACCCATTAATAAAGAGACTCCATTTAGTCTTAATATAAACTAAACTTCTCTTGATACAAACCAAACTAGATTCGAATTTGACCTTAAAATATCTATTGACTAGTTTTGCGAGATCAGACATATCTCTCAAACCGTATATCAGAATGATTTTAAGATTTACAGCAAGATACTAGACATTTAAAGCTATATATTTACAAATGTTCGAGTCAAATGGATTTCAAAAACATATTATTTCAAAGGGTCGAAGTTACAAGAAAAATCTTTTCAATTTTACCAAACTAGACCTTTGTGTACTGTTTGGGATATATAATTAGCTACAAGTAAAAGTTTACTATGATGTATGTTTTTATGGAAACTAGACATCTTAAAATTCCCAACCACATATGACAGGCCTAGTAATTCATCTAGATAAGAAAGAACGACGTATTTTAGGTCAAGACTGAAAATCCGCCAAGAATGTGTGAAAATTGGAGATTTGGGCTACATGGAGGAATTTTAGCATGAAGACTTTGTTTTTATTGTCCTATTTTATTTATTTTATTTAATGTTGAATAATTATTTTTAATTTAGGTTTGTTTTGGCCTATTAGATATTTTTTAGAGGTTTATTTCATTACTGAAGTTATGTTAATGGATTAATAGTTTAAGTCAATTAGCTTGCAACCCAAAAGGCGTCCATCAAGTTTACTTAAAGGAGGCTATATTATGTTTTTTAGGTGTAAATTTCAGCAGTAAGTTTAAGAATAAACATGAATTTTCTTTATGTTTGTTTGTGGCAAAACAACATTTCTTTGCGGAGAAAAAGATCGTACACTAACTTATCGATGATTAACTCGCTTTGCGAAATCATTCACATACTTAGGATTCTTTGATACGAGGTTATATTTGGCTCCAAGACTTTTTCCAATATCTTTGGTTCTTAGATATAATGTTACCTCTATGTTAAGGTTCTATCAAACCTGATTTTTAGCTTTCTATGTTGTTATTTACTTCGTTGGGGGTTGCTTGACCACGTGATCAAGAGGTTTGCATTAGTTGGTATCAGAGTTAGGCTCCAAAAATCAGGTTATATCCTTTATTTTATTCTTGTTAGTTTTGGCTTCCTTAGGTTTAGTTGTTTTTTATTCGGTTTTCGATTATTTTGTGTCTAGTGTTTAGTAGTTTGCGTCCTTAAAAGAAGTTTTTTTTTATTTTAGTTTTTTTGCTATATCAAACTATATCATTGACATAAAGAGTAAGAAAATAAATTAAAAAAAAAAACATCCAAAAGTCACTTTTGTCAAATATGTCATAGTACAAAAACATGAGAGAATTTGGAATAAATCAACTCATAAAATTCTAAAATTTTATATGCTAGTTCTAAGATTCCTTATCACACCCTATATAAAATTCAAGCTCATTTAGAGATCTTTCACTATAGTAACCAATGCCAGGATTAAAACTTGTAGTAATAGGTTAGATTCGTATCATAAGGGAATATTGGATCAAATAAATTCAGAAAATTATCAAATTTTATATAATGGATTTAAAGGTTCTAATCACACCCCATATAAAAATTGAGGTCATTTAGAGTTCTTTTTCTATAGAAACTTGTTGTAACATGTCTAATTTGCGTTAGTAATTCAAACTTGTTTTGTTGCTGTTATTTTTCAATTATGACAGTATAATTACATAATAATTGATATATTTAGGTGTCATTTATATTTTTTGATATAACCTTTGCATCATTTTTCTTTTGCGTCTTAAAAAACATTTATTTTTCGTACAAATTCGTTTGTTACTCATGAAATTATAATCGTAGTTTTGTCTTTGCTTGTTTTCATATTTTTCTTGCTTATTGAGTTATATATTAATATTTTGATACGCTACTAAGACTATTATATTTGATGTTGATTCCAGTTCTACAAGAGTCGAAGAAAGGTAAGATGAAAGGAGAAAAACATAACAAGCATATTTGAGTGAAAAACGTATATTTGAGTGAAACACAAGAGGAATCGAAACATGTTTGGGAGTGGGTGAGGAGTATATATTTCTTGTCAATTAAGCAATTTTTAGATTCAAAGATGTCGGAGGCAAGTAACAATATGACACCACTTAAAGGAGACAATGAAATTGTAACTCGGTTACGCATTATGAATCAGTTGATGGATTAGATGGCCAATAAATTTGGAGATAGGTTGGATACGTTAGAGAGGCAACATGTTAATTATCATGGTAGGGTTCAAATTAGGCTTAAGCAAAGAGAATTTAATGTTAGGAGGGTTGTTAGGCAAGTTAACATTAATGTGGATAAGTATATGGCTGATAATATAGACACGAGTGATGCTGATTTTAAATATGTGTTCGTGGAACATGGGGAACATTTTGGACAATAACAAAATTGTCAGTTTATAGGGGAAAAATATGAGAGTAAAGTTGATACTTGGGAGGAGATGAAATCCCTTATAAGGAGGAGATTTGTGCTTAACCACTATTATAGAGATTTGTATCAAAAGTTATAGAGTTTGAGTCAAGGTACAAAAAGTGTTGATGAGTACTTCAAGAAGATGAATTTGTTATGATTCGAGCTAATGCTAGGGAGGATAAGGTGGCTACTATGGCTGGATTTATAAATGACCTTAATCATGATATAACTCATGTTATGGGGTTTCATCATTATGTGGAGTTGGAGGATATGATACATATGACCATAAAGGTGGAGAAACAGCTTAAACGAAAGGGTACCATTCGACAAAGCCAACCATTAGGCCCTTCAAAACCTTGGAAACCCAATTGTAAACAGAATAATAACGAGGGCAAGGCCAAATACCCTAGAGAGATGAAAGACACCTCGACTGTTGTTAAAGGTAGCAATATTACTTCTGCTTCTCGTAATCATGACGTTAAATTCTTTCATTATCTGGATTTTTGGTCATGTTGCTTTGCAGTGACCAAACAAAAAAGATGTGGTTATTAAAGCTAATAATGACATGGAGATCGATAGGGAGGATGTTGATGATGTTTGTGTTGAGTATCCGATTGAATGAAAGGAACTTATGGTGATGAGAGCATCGAATAAATTGATCTCATATGAAAAAAAAAAAAATCTCACAACAACATTTATACAATTATTAAGAACAAACACAATTAAAAATAAAATAAAATAACAAATATAGTGAAAAAAATTATGAAAAAAGAAGAAAAAAGAAAAATCTTACCTTAATGTACTTATAAGTGAAGCTAAGGAGATAATTTTTTTTTTGTAAAGCATATTAATTAAAAGAAAAACTAAGAGGATAAAAGAACAAAGAAGAAGAAGACATACCCGAGCATGGAGGAAAAGAGAAGGAGATGAGGAGAGAAAAGAAGAGAAAGAAATAAATATTGATGTTTTTTACATATAGTGAAGAAGAAGAAGAAGAAGAAGAGAAAAAGAATAAGAAATGAGTATGTTTCTTGTGAAATAAGGGGATTCAGGTTTTTTATTGGGGTGCGTTAGCGACGGATTTACCGACAGATAATTGAATATTAATATTTTTTAATTATTCCATTGGTAATTCTATCGGTAATATTTAATTTCAATTTTCAATTTCGTAAATTTTTTTCAGAAACCGCTAATTAACAATTACTGACAATTTTTCAATCCGTTGGTGATTCCATCTGTAATATTTAAATGAAAATTTTAAATCAATTGAATTTTTTCAGAAAACCGCCAAATAACACCGATGATTTTTCAATTTGTCAGTGATTTTGTCCGTAAAAAACAACAATTAACAGTGCCATTGGAAAGTGAACACTTCTGGAGCTCTTTAGAAAATACCGATAGACAATTCCGTCGATGATTCCCTTTGTAATTGACATGATGAACAGTGTTCACAGTTTACCAATGAATTTACCGACGGAATTTATTCCGTTGGTAATTCCACTGGTAAAAAATGACACGTCATCATTTGTTTTTCTTTGTTTTAATTTTTTTTCCCACTATAATTCCCTCGGTGTATACCGATATAATATTTTCGTTGGTAAAACCTCTCGGAAATATTCCCTCGGTATTTCCATTTGTATTTATCGATTTTCTGGTAATGATGCTGATGATGTTTGTGTTGAGTATCCGGTTGAATGAAAGGAACTTGTGGTGATGGAAGCATTGAATATCCATGTCAAGGTGGATAATTTGGATGGTTAGAGGGAGAACATGTTCCACACGAGATGTTATGTTCATAATAAGGTATGTAGTTTAATTATAGATGGTTGTAGTTGCACTAATGTAACTAGTACTAAATTTGTGAGAAAGTTGAACTTTCACACTACTAAACATCTCATATCTTATAAATTATAATGGTTAAATGATGATGGTGAAGTGAAAGTGAATATACAGGTTTTGGATACCTTTTCTATTGGCAAATATTGTGATGAGGTGTTATGTGATGTTATGTCGATGTAAACTAATCATTTGTTGCTTAGTAGATCATGGAAATATGATAGGAGAGTTATATATGATGAAGTGACAAATAAATATACCCTTGAGATGAATAAAAAACCTATAACTATTGTACCTTTGACACCTAAACAAATATAGACAGAGCAACAAAAATTAAAGGAGAAGATGGTTGAAAAGGAGAGCTTGCATACCATGGGGGCCTTATTTGCTAATAAGATTCTTCTTGGTTTTGATAATGATGTTATTCTTCAGCTTGGAATTGATTTGTTGACCTTAGAATATCCTTTTCATAATACAGATTCGAGGTCGAATCTTTTTTAAAGAAGGGGAGGATGATACGAACCAAGTTTCAGTCATGACACCAAACACATCATTCTCTCTTGTCTGGATGAATTACTAGGTTTACCATATATGGTTAGAAAGCTTGAGATATTTAGTTTCCAGCACAACTTGAATAACAACAAATGTTTACCTGTAACTCCAGATATGTCCCAAGAAATATATAAAGATTTAGTACCCTTTAAAATAATATGTTTCCAAACTCTATTTGACCTCAAAATTAATTGTTCCATATTCACACCACCTAATTAGTCATGTTTTTTTCAACGTGATTAATTTTACTGTACTTGATTAATTTTATCTTCATTCCTTATTTTTGTTATGAACAATCATTATTCTTGTACAACTAACACGTGGATGTTTATTTTTAGACTTTTTTTCTTAGTATAACTAAGCTTTATAGTTCTTCGTGCATTCAAATTCTTCACGGTCATTTGTTTTCTATTGATCTATCATGACTCTTGGTCACATGGTAGATTGTTTCTTCAAACCTCCGGGTTAATATATCAGGACCTTTTTTACATGATCACTTCCACTATACTATATTGATTTTAACTTCTTTCCTGTTTTTTATTGCGAACAATCATTGTTATTATGTAATTGACACATAGATATCTATTTTTCATATAGACAAAAAAATAGTTGTTCTAGCCAACAAAACCAGTGGAGTTCAATGGCTCAGGACCCGTCTTGTTTTATTTATTTATTTTATCAGAAGTTATATAACATCAACCTTAAAAAACGAGCCTCGGGTCACACGAGTATAAATGATATTTAAAACACGTTCTCTCCAAACTTGGAAACCCCCCCTCACACACACACACACACACACACACAGGTGTGCGTGCGTGCATGGAGAAGAGAGAAGAAAATAAAGAAAAGGAATCATGAGAGCATGATGCAGTAGCCGTTCTCTGTTGCTTCCATGCTGGTATATAGTGACATATCTGTGCTTAAGATACGCTCGTGCTCTCAAATTAATTATCTGCCGGGATATGACTAGACATCCACATCTTCATCTTTGACGGATATATGCACCGAGATGATAATGTTGGGGAATTGAGGCATCAAGTCTTCCCTCTTATGATCACTGTTCGGAGTCCTCAAACGGACACTTGAAGGAGTTTTGGGATTTCTTTAGCATCGAACCTTGTCGATGGAATGGCGAGGTGAGGTGAGGTGAGGTGAGGATTTAGGTATCGGGCTATAGTCGAGGCCCACTGTACCTCCCATTGAATGAAAAGAATCCACATTCTGGTAATATATAAGCATAACAACAATACAATGAAAAATAGTAAATTATGTTTAAATATTTATGAAAAAAAAGTAAGAGTTAAATGTTTTTTCTTGTAAACTTAACATTGAGTAGGTGATAGATAATGGAAACTTGCTTTAATTACTGTTTAGTGTTCCTATTTATAATGAACCCTTTTAAAATTTAAAATTAAAGGGTAATTACATCACATATCAAGTCATATTATTTTAATCTTTACAGTAAAGAACGGATGTTAATAACGAGTTGAGGAGTGGGAATAACATCATCATCCTTACAAAATTAGCATTAAAGTTTCCATGTATTATTGCTGATAAAGTTTCAGCCGATAAATGTCACCAGTGACGTCTGATATTTCTAATCACCAAAAGAAAAATAAAAACAAAAAAAAAAGGCAAAAGAAGAAGTAAAAGAAAACAAAAGCGAGAAAGAGAAAGGGATGGAGCTTGTCTTTTCTGCTTATGCAATAAGAATCAGGCTTCACTTACTAATTTGGTGGTGATCTTGAGTTCACTCCCAGTGGAGAGCTCCCTTTTTTTTATAATCGTCAAAAAATGACATCATTTTTTCGTAAAATTCATCAGTGTGGATTGATTAGCTTCTCTCTCTCAGATGCATTTGATTGAAGCTATCATGGGATTAAATCATGAGTGGCTTCTTAGTTATCAGAACATTAGCTGGCCTCTGCCATTACTTCAATGGTCAAATTGGCTAATGGAAATTAATGCAGCTCCACTAACCAAACTCAGATCCCCTGATGTGCTTTAAAGTGATTGGAACTCTAGGAAAACAACATGAGCGAGCGAAGATGCGACATGAGTTGGATTTTTTTCTCTGCACAGTACTTGTACCATGATTGTTGTTTTATTGATATCTCCATTCTCTAACGACTGTGATCCAACCAATTCTGAAGAGAAGTATGCCAAATGGAAAACCATCTTTCTTCACTTTCCCTACTGCTGTCGTTTTCACTTGTGTCAATTCTGAATGGAGTGCAATACCTGCTGGAGAGAATCCATTTCAATGTGGGTGTAGGGCATGTTCCCTTCCGAGAAATCCTGCATTCCTGATAGGGTATGTGCCTGGAAGGGCCATTAGTAACAGTAAAAACTGCTTTAATATGTTGTTTTTTCGGGACTGTTGATGGTAGTGGTGGTGGTGGTGGTGGTGGTGGCCGTGGATAAATCTTAAAAGCATTTGGCGTACAAGGGAAGATTGTTGTTCTTGTAACAAGGAAAAGATTCTGCTCAAAGCTGACAGAGCAGTTGTTCCGGATCAGGAATGCGGAAAGCTATGTATGTGGTGGAGCTTTCGATGTGGTCCTCCATGGCTAAGTCTAGTCTTGTCCCTTTCTTTGGGTAGCAAGCAGGGACCCCAATAAGCACTTCAACTGAATTATATTGCAGCAGGCGCCCCTAACTCATCTCAAAGAGAGACACCTTGCTTCGATGCTGAAAGTGGTCCACAACTCTCTCTCTCTCTCGTACACACACTACACACACACACGTGTGTGCGTGTGCGTGCGCGTGTGTGCGTGTTGTGGCTTTCAGGATTCCAGCATCGCATGCCAATTTCACTCTACTGTGTCGTCAATCCACCACATGAATATGGTTCTAGTAAACTTTTTCTCTTCATACTGGCAATCCTGCATGTTTCCGCTACAGGAGCACACGGAAGAGAGCAGTCGGCAGGGTATGAATTACGTAAGAACTTGGCCATAAAGATTAATCAAGACTTGAAGGAGATGCTTAAGTATTGCATTAATTAAGTTCTGACAATGGTTCAATGGGCTCAATATCACTGATGGCAGTGCAGAGAAGTCACAGATCTTGTTTCTAAATGACACAAATCTAGCAAGAGAACAGATCAGGTCTACTGGTGCTTAATTAGAAAGTAAATTCGGAAGAAAGAAGCACCAATCTGTACAGCAACAAATGCATGGTTACTTTTGACCCGATCGATCCAAAGACGAAACATGAGAGATCTCTCTGTACATCTGCGTTCCCGGGTGCATCTTGCTTGCTTTTACGAGTGAAAAATATGGTTTTGGCAGCAGTGATTCTGCACACTTGTCCCTCTGATCTCCAGAATCCATCAGAAAAATCGATTTGATGAAGTATATACCGCAAGTTGCTAGTGCAGGGATTGTACACTTGACGTGATTGGATCTCACGTGGTGGAAAGAGAACTTTGTAATCTGAGATAGTGGAAACCATTTGACAATAGGTTCTCTTCTGCTTCTCTAGTCACTAGCGAAGCACAAAAGTTGTTCTATACTGAATGAGACACTTATTCTTTTGACCGGAATCGTCTGCTTTCACCAAATAATTTCTTTTTTAGTGCTCCCTTTATTTCTTCTTAATTATTAAGATGGTTTACTTCCACCATGATGATGTTGGTTGGTGATTGAAGGTGAGAGAGACGCCATGGGATCCACAGCATTTTTTAAATGCTCGTTCAGTATATTCCCCTAATCTCTCTGATTTTTAACGCAAACCCATTCTTTTAAGGGATTTCTTGCTAACTGGAACCAAAACAAATAACTACTAGAATTTTGATAAATACAAGTAAAAATATTAAAATATTTTTCTTGTTATATCAGTCGGTAAATAATTGAATTGTGATATTTAAAATCGTAAAGAAAGTAATAAAACAAATATAATAAACTTTGGATTTAAATTGAAAGGAAGATAAAGCATAGATCTAAAAGAAATTTGCCAACTAAATAATAATCCATATTGTAAAAGCTACATGGAATCGAAATAAATTGACCATATATGATTTAGCATAATTTATTAAATTAGAATCGAATTAGCAAAAAAAAAAACTAAAAACTACACTCAAGAAGCATGTGAAAAGGAAACGAAGACATTGGACGTGTTGTCTTGAAATAGAAACCTTAAAGATTCTGGTTAAAAGTATCATAATATCTCTACCGTATCCAATACTTGCTAAAGAAGTGCAAGGTCAATTTATAATATAGACTAGCTGTTTTTTAAAATACTTTTTTATTTAAAAATATATAAAAATAATATTTTTTTATTTTTTAAAATTATTTTTACTATCAGCATATTAAAATGATATAAAAATATAAAAAAAATTAAATTTAAACCCAAAAACAAATTTAAAATTCCATAAAATATGATTTGCATTTCGTTTCCGTATTAATATATATTTGATATGGTAGTAGTAGTATTTTAACATATTTTTAATAATATGTTTTTCTTTTGAGTGTCAATATACACCGAGAAGATAAACCCAAGTTTCTTCTCGGCTGGCCGGGGCAAGTCTTACTTCTTCCGAGTGAATATATACTGCTAAAAGAGAAAACCCAAAATGCGGAAAATATCCTTAAGAAAATAAAAGGGAAAAGAGTTGCTCAAGAAGTCACTATCTTATCGTTTTCTCCGATAAAATTCTCAACTAAAAAAAGATGGATGGAGATCATGGGAATTGTCCTTATCAGAACTACCTCAAGTGTCTGGCTTCCAGGGTTACCGCCGATGGAATCGCCATGTCATAGATCGCAAATAGAAGAAGCGACCGTGTCACGTGGAGATGAGCCGCAACGATGTGACTACTAGGAATATGTTTATTTTTGAGGTAGCTTTGTTGCTGTAAAAAAAAAAACAAAAATTAAAATTGTGGTTAGCTTTAGTTATTTATTTGGTAAAATTTGTGGTTAGAATTTATATATAATAAAAAATATGTATAAAATATTTGTGTTCGGGAATATAATTGTGGTTGTTTTTCAAAATATTTTTTACTTAAAAATATATTAAAATAATATTTTTTTAAAAAATTATTTTTAATAACAACGTATTAAAATAAGATGTAAATACAAAAAAAATATTAATTTAAAACAGAGAAATTTATTTTTTAATTTTTTTAAAAGTGCTTTTAAAATGCAAAAATAAATTGAATTTTATAAAATTTAATTAAAAAATCATGTAAAAACCACTTCACATATAATATGTTTTAAACTCAATTTTTTAGTGAATTTATAAAAAAAAGAAAAAAACAAAAATAAAGGTTTGTTTGTTATCAAATTCGAAAACGGCATTTGTTTCACATCAAATACAAAAATCAGCGGAAAACAAACGCAGGCTAACAAGTTAACGGCATTTTGCCAAGCTAAGGATGGAAGTATATAATTAATTAAATACATTTGCATGCTTTGATGAACTTACTTTCTGAAAACTGTTCTGGTTACAACTTGAAGATTTGCTGAAGCATGGCTCTCCCTTTTTCAGATTCAATTTCTTAAAAAATCTCAGCGAACAACCAGTAGGAATATTTTAATTTGAGGATTTCGAGGATAAAAAATGAAAAATAAAATAATCCGTTAACATGAAAGGTAAAGTAAACTTAAACGAAGAGAGGGTTTCATTTCCTGAATGAAAAAAAAAGTAGTTTCAGGCCAGAACTATCATCTACTATCTATCAGGGAAACCTGCGAAGAATCTGCTAAGATCACTACAAAGAAGGAATAACAGAAAGTCAAGGCACAGAATCTGCAATCAACGCAATATTTGAAATGTAAAATCTGCAGCTGTAAATTGTAACGTAAAATCTGCAGACATAGTTTTAGCATTATCATTGATTTGTTTCCAAAACAGAATCCACGCCGCTGTATATATAGCACACAATAATTATCAATATATGGTGGTGAATTATTCATTGAAACAGCTGCTGTGTTAAGGTTTTATATGGTATCAGAGCATTCAAATTCTAACGAATCATCGATCCAACATATCACAATGTCTTCATCCTCAGATCAAAACCCAAACTTCACCCTCAATACTCAACCCTCCACCACAGCAGACAAACCACTCATTGCCTTCAATATCACCGCTCAGATCAATGAAAAATTAACCCCCTCCACCTTTCCTCAATGGCGTGCTTAATTTGAAGCACTTCTTATTGGTTACGACCTACTCGACTATGTCGAAGGCACACTTTTGTGTCCCTCCTCCTCTGGCACAGCAACTGATGAGCTCTGCAAGCTCTACTGGATCCGGCAGGATAAACTCATCTTGAGTGCTCTTCTAGCCTCCACATCATCCTCAATAACACCACTCATTGCTACGGCAAAAACATCTCATGAAGCTTGGAAAAAGCTAAAGAATCTGTACGCTAGCCGGTCAAGGACTCGTGCTATGCAGTTAAAGGAGGAAATCACCTTGATCCAGCGTGGCAACCGGTCAATCACAGAATATCTCCATGCTGTGAAGACCCTGGCTGATGAAATAGCCATTATTGATAACTCAATTTCAGATGATGATCTAACGCTTTATGTATTGCATGGTTTAGGTTCAGAATTTCGGGAGATTGTAGCGCCTATTAGAGCCCGAGAATCACCACTGACATTTGAGGAGCTGCATGATCTGCTGGTGGGACATGAGGCATACCTGAGGCGCTTGGAAATAGCAACACAACACCTAGTAGCCTTTGCCAACTACACAAAGACGAAGCCTTCCAATTATAGAGGGAGTCAACAGTGGTTCACCAGATCAAATGACAACTCCCGGGGGTATCATGGTTCCAACACAGGCCGCAATTTTGGTGGCACTCAACGTGATGGAAGTCGTTTTAATTCTGGTAGATCTAACAACTTCAATCGACGTTATCAGCCAAAATGTCAAATATGTGACCAAGTTGTTCACGTTGCAAAGTCATGCCCTCAGTTTCATCCACCGAATGCATCTATCAATTGTGCCACAACCTCTACTGGGAAGAACAACAATTGGTTACTTGATTCGGCAGCTTCACATAATATTACGGGAGATCTTTCCAATTTATCTATTCATTCCGAATATGATGGAACTGATGAAGTAATACTTGGTGATGGTTCGGTGATGGTTCAGGTTTGGCGGTCTCACATGTTGGTTCTTTGAATTTACAGTCTCCTCATCGAAATTTTACTCTTTATGTTCCAAATCTTCACAAAAATTTAATTTCTGTTCATCACTTTACCAAACAAAATAATGTTTTCGTTGAACTTTATCCTTTTCATTTTTTTGTGAAGGACGCGACCACGGGGGTGATATTACTAAAAGGAGCGTGTAACAATGGCATCTATGTCTTTCCAGATTCAATGGAGCGGTCACCAAAAGTTGCTAATGTGCATGAACGAACTTCCATTGATGGATGGCACAAGCGTCTTGGGCATCCTTCACTCAAAATTGTTCATCACCTTGTTAAGAATTTTTCTCTTCCCATTTCATCGCAAAAACATTTTTCGTCATTATGTCATTCTTGTTCCACTAATAAAATTCATCAACAATCATTTCATGGCACCAGCCTTCAAAGTCATACACCCCTTGAACTTATTTACATAGATGTGTGGGGTCCAGCTAGTTATACTGGAATTGATGGTTCACGATACTATCTCATTTTTGTCGACCATTATACAAAATATATCTGGTTCTATCCAATGGCAACTAAATCCAGTGTCTCTACTATTTTTCCACAATTCAAAAAGTTTGTTGAAACTCGTTTTCAAAAACCAATCAAAACACTTTACTCTGATAATGGAGGTGAGTTTATTGCGTTAAAATCTTATTTTTCACATCATGGCATAACTCACTACACCACTGCCCCTTACACCCCCCAACAAAATGGTGTTTCTGAACGCCGTCATCGTCACATTGTAGAAACGGGCCTTACACTACTTCAAGATGCAAATCTTGATTTTGCATACTGGCCTTATGCCTTTCAGACAGCTTCCTACCTCATAAACCGACAACCTATATCACTCCTGCAACACAAATCACCTTTTGAAGCTCTCTTTGAACAAACACCAAGTTATTTAAAATTAAAAAAATTTGGTTGTCTTTGTTATCCTCTCACACGTCCCTACAATTCAAATAAAATGCAACCAAAATCCAGAGCATGCATTTTTCTTGGTTATTCATCTACTCAAAATGCATACAAATGTTTTGATCCTCATTTAAAAAAATTCTTTGTTTCTCGTCATGTGTTGTTTGACGAAACTCAACATCACTGCCACCCCTCACCGGTTAGTCCAGCCAGTAATCAAGTAACTCCACTGCATTTTGAATTTCCCCAGATCGTTGTGCCATCCCTAATGGTCTTCACAGCTCCGGCCACATCACAGACTCCAAAAGACTCTCCTGCTATTGTTACACCCTCCTCAGGTAATTGCACTATCCCTGCGTCTGTGTTACCCTTGGAACAAAATCCACCTCCTCACCCTCCTGCACTGGACAACAGCCCTACTCCTCCTCTTCCACCTTCCTTTGATTCTAGTCCCACACCACCATCCAATATTCCTCCTCCCACCCGTACCATGACAACACGCTCCATAAACCAAATTTTCAGACCTAAACAACTTAACACAGTAACCAAACATCCTCTTCCTCAAATCTTAGAACCAACGTGTGTGAGCCAAGCCATTACCCAACTTCACTGGCGTTAGGCTATGTCCAATGAACTTACTGCTTTAATGTAACATGGCACATGGGACCTAATGCCATTACCTCCCAACTCTACCCCCGTGGGATGCAAGTGGATCTTTCGGGTAAAATGGCATGCAAATGGTTCTGTCGACAGATTCAAAGCTCGCCTAGTTGCGAAGGGGTTCCATCAACGCCCAGGGGTTGATTATACAGAAACGTTCAGCCCTGTCGTAAAACCAGCAACTATAAGAGCTGTTCTGTCTATTGCCGTCATGCGTGGCTGGGAACTACGCCAAATGGATGTTAACAATGCATTTCTTAATGGTGCATTAACTGAAACTGTCTTCATGGTGCAGCCTTCGGGGTTTCAAAATTTGTCCAAACCTAATCATGTCTGCCGGTTGAAAAAGGCCATCTATGGCCTTAAACAAGATCCTAGGACTTGGTATACAGCACTCAGAACTGCTATTCTTCAGATGGGATTCCACACCTCCAAGGCAGACTCTTCTCTATTCATCTACCGCAAAGAATCTGATGTCTGCTACTTACTGGTTTATGTTGATGATCTTGTCATAACAGGGAACAATTCCACACTTGTGAAAGCCTTCATTCAGCAACTAGGAGACATGTTTTCTCTCAAAGACATGAGCCCTCTTCACTTCTTCCTGGGAGTTGAAGTCATTCCTACCAAGGCCGGCCTATTTCTCACCCAATATAAATATGTTCGTGAGTTACTTGCTAATAGCAACATGAGTGGCGCCAAAGATATATCAACACCTATGTCCACCTCACAGTCTCTCCAATTGGTTGATGGCACAACTGTTGTGGATAGCACAGAATTTCGCCGAGTTATGGGCAGTCTCCAATACCTCTCTTTGACAAGACCAGACATTTCATTGCAGTCAACAAACTCTCTCAATTTATGCACAAGCCCTCTACAAGTCACTGGACAGCTACCAAACGGCTTCTCAGATACTTGAAACAAACCATCTTCTATGGTATTCAGATTAACAGGGCTGGATCATCGCTGTTACACACATATTCTGATGCTGATTGGGCTGGGAATGTGGATGACCACACGTCGACGTCTGCATACATTAGTTTCCTAGGGCCTAATCCTATTTCGTGGACATCCAAGAAACAAAGAGCAGTTGTGTAAACCCTCGCATGAACATAGGATCGTAGAAATAAAAAAAAAAAGAAAAAGAAAAAAAGAATGACCTCAATGAGCAATGAAGACTTAATATGAAAAGAAATGAATAAATAATAGAAATAATAATAAATACAACGGGTAAGAGAGAGAATAAGCTCTATAAATAAATTTAAAAGTATGGTGGAAGTCATAATGAACGTTATATATTTTGGATTAAAATTTATAATATTAGCAAGAATGGAGACGAGTTTTAAGGGATGAAGTTTTCTTTTATAAAACCTAACATGAAACCCATTTAAAAGTTTCACCCAACAACAACTTTGTAACAGTCAATAAGTGTGAATAATATATATAAGAAAGAGTAAAATAATAATAAAAGTGAAATGAGTAAGTTTTGAAGAAGAGCATGTAAGGGAAGATTTGACCCGGTTGTCAACCCAAAATAACTGTGATAACCGGCCTTGAAAAAAAAAAAAACAACCAAACCAAACAAGGCCTAATTTCATTTATGAGGGAGTACAAGTAGTTGCGAGAAAAGATTGTCACTTTACCTCTTCCATTATTGCCGCCCAAGACAGCCCCTAGCAGCCCCCTCTCTTACAAAATTTCCAGCAAAGTGTTCTCTTGCATTTCATCCATACGGTGCTAGAGTGAATGAAGAGTGAAAGTGAGGAGAAAGACCACAAAATAGAGATGTAGAAAGAGAGAGAGAGAGATTCACGGCTAAAGGCAGAAAGAGGGGGAGAAGAATCAACCAAGGAAGAGAACAAGAAGAACACGTATAGAGTTGTCAAAAAATCATCCTTAATCCTTGCTTAATTCATATGGTAAGAAAAACCCTTCAATCTCCATTGTTGTCTTGAGTGAGCTTTGTTGAAAAGGGTGAACAACCCAAATGAAAACTTAGGATTTTTGTGCATATTAATGTTTTGAAAACTAATATTGTGAATAATAAATTTTATAAAGGAAAGAACAAATTTCAAAGAATGTATAGTAAGAAAAACTTCATGTAAACTAAGGAGAAAACCCTAGATTAGGGTCGGCCATAAGGGGACTTGAAGGGGGGAGGAGAAAATTGAAGATATATTTCAATGATTCATGATCTTGAACAAATATTTAAGGAAAATAGGGCTGGAACAGAGGTTAAAAGTGTGGATGTTCTTTGAAATTGTATGAATAAATGTTGAATCCCTTATAATTTCTTGTTTGAGAGATTGGTATATGTTTTATGTATGATAACATATATTGTAAATGAAGAAAATGATGTGATTTAAATGAATGAACTAATGAGGACATGGAGCACAAGTTTCGGCCAAGAGAAGAAATTCAAGGCAGAAATTCTGGTTTGGTGAATGTTGCTTGAAAAATAGAAATGATTGCTTTGAATAACCTTGTATGAAGAATAGAAATAAACATTTAGTGACAATATTTTAAAGGAAGTATTGATATCATCTTAATATACATTGTTCAATGAAAGGAGTAAGAAACCATAAGAATATACTTGTGGGTATATGTATTAGTTTGAAAGAAGAAAATGTGCAAGAGGCACAAATAAAATTATATATGTAATGTGAACATCTCTAGATAGACAATTATTAATGATCATATACATATGAAAATGTTTAGGTGAGGTAATGTTGCTTAGAGTGGATAATGAAAAGAATTGAAGAAAATTCATTATAATTCATTTAAGTATGTTCGGCAAAAAGAAAACAACATGGGAAGGGTTATGGTTTAAGGCATTTGACATGCTCAACAATGCTTGGTATTGAGTACAAGAAAATTTAACATGAGTGTTTAGGAAGTTTTGACCAAGAATTGTTAGCAAGTAGCCATATCAAGGAAGAAAGTTCTTTCATCTAGTTGTTGTGCTTAATGAATAGTTCTAGCAAAATAATAATAATAATAATAATTTTGATCATTTTGATGGACATGTAATATGTGTGGTAATACTATTTGACTTGAAATATGTGGAACATATTATATCATGCCAATATAGATGAGAATTGATAATGTTATCTTGAATATAAACACAAAAGGATTTATTGTAGAATTAAGGTCTATATTCGGCCAAGGTAGAAGAAAGAGTTGGTTGGACATTTAATATTAGTGAGAATGGATGTTGATTTAATGAATTAAAGTGATGACTAAAAATAGCTTATTCATGAACTTGTTTTCGAAACTAATTGGGCATGTGAAATAATAGATATGATGAATGAATCAGAAAAGGGGTTTGAGTACTAATTCAGGATGTTCTACTGGAATGTAGGAGAAGCATACAGAGTGGGACCGGATTTCTCACGTGCAAGTACAACAGGAGTTCAAGGTAAGGGTTGCCCCCTTGCTTCTTTAAATTGTTTAAATTCTTGTAATGCTAGTTATATGATAGACATTATGTGTATTTTATACTAATGTGTATCATGACAAATATTGCTATGTGAACACTGCCTACGGGCACTACAAATATTGTTGCGTGAAAGTTACCAACAAGTAGGAGAAATATTATTATTGTGTGAACATTGCCAATGAGCAAGAAATGTTATTACAATGTGAATGTTGCCTACGGACAGGGAAACAAATACTAATTCTATGTGAATGTTGCCTACAAGCACGAGAAATAATATTATTATATGAATATGCCCACCCGGTGAATATGACTAAAGAAAGGAAAGATACGGTGAAACAGACATGGATTTGAAATCTGAATTTTGGTCGTAGACTCCGAGATGCGGAGTTCGGATATGGGTCTATATTATGTATATGTGAAAAAAGAAAAACGGCCGCCTATGGACTTGATTAGCCGACCTAGAATAGGGGCGGCTAATGATGTTAACAAATATTGTTAACATCGGCATGACCTTGATGGAAATATAATGAATATTGAGCTTGATTAACTATTCGTATCACGAGTAGTTAATGATACTGACAAATAATGTCTGTATCGATAAACCCATTATAACTTGATTAACTTCCTGAGGAGGAAGTTAATGATGTCAAGAGAACTTGGCATCGGCATTTCCGGAAACATCTCCAAGTGATGGAGAGCAATTGATTGACTATTTTGGGTTGGAAATAGCTCAATGGCATCGATCGATTAAGTTGGTGCCGGCATTGCTAAGGAATTGATTAGTCTATCCGGGTAAGGGTGACTAATGACACTAGTAGGAGTTATTAGTGTCGGCAGCGATTGCCTCAGAATTTGGGGCGGATAAGAAAAAGGGTAAATCAAACAAAAATTAATGTATGATAATCGAAAAGAAAACCATAAGAAGGTTGTGGAAGGATAGGCGTTAGATGTAGTAAAGGATCTTCTTTTGCGGATCAATTATAATTATGCCCTATCGAGTTAGTACACATATGCGTAGTTACACGTAGTGGTGACCCTCCATTATCTGGTTGTATTTCATTTATTTAATATAATTATTCCTTTATTTTGATGTTGCAGGTCTTTGTCATTCCTGTCAGGAGTAGTGTCCTAGGTGTCTAGTTCTTTTGTATGAATTAAGGAATTAGCATGTCCAATCCTTTTGTATGGCTTAGGGTTAGCATCCTTATTTCTTTTGTGTGAATCTGGGATGAAATGGACGTTGTATTTTCTTTAGATAATTATATGACAGGAACAATGTTAGTGTTCCTTTATCTTAATCATAGAGACCTTTAGAATTTATGCTTGTAATATTAATGTTTTTAATCAAGTTAATTACTATTATTTTGTGTTGTAAATTATATGTTCGAAATGAATCCCTAGATTTGCAAAATATTATGATTAATAATAATTGTGGTCGCAATGCGATATGGATATGCGTTGATGATGGAATGAACATGAAATATGTATAGGATGAGTTGTTGATAACTTGGGACCTCCCGGTATAGGGGAGGCTCTGCCAAAATTTCGGTAGAAATTCCGTTACAGTGTAAAATAAATCAAAAAAAAAAACCTCGTATTTTTACATACCAAATTGTAGGAAATTAATTTTAAATGCTTACAAAATCGCCGGGCGTTACAAGTTGCCCGTTCTTCAACAGAGGCTAAATATCGGGCATTAGCTAATGCAGCCTCAGAAACAATTTGGTTATCCACTCTCTTTAAAGAACTTGCATTTCCCATACAGGACACTCCTCTGATGTTATGTGATAATCTAGGAGCCACACACCTCAGCTTTAATCCAGTGAATCATTCACGCATGAAACACATTTAGATTGATCTCCACTTTGTCCGTGATTTGGTGCAACAAGGAAGTCTTCGAGTTCGCCATGTACACACCCAGGACCAGTTTGCTGATCTGTTGACGAAGCCTCTGTCCAAACAACGAACGACTATGTTACGTACCAAGATTGGTCTTGCTGATGGAAGCTCAATCTTGCGGGGGCGTATCAGGGAAACCTGTGAAGAATTTGCTAAGATCACTACAAAGAAGGAATAACAGAAAGTCAAGGCACATAATCTGCAATCAACGCAATATTTGAAATGTAAAATCTGCAGCTGTAAATTGTAACGTAAAATCTGCAGACACAGTTTTAGCATTATCATTGATTTGTTTCCAAAACAGAATCCACGCCGCTGTATATATAGCACACAATAATTATCAATATATGGTGGTGAATTATTCATTGAAACAGCTGCTGTGTTAAGGTCTTATACTATCCCATCCCTCGATGTTAGAGGTGACATGGAATTATATATATAATACAACATTTACGTCACTACAAGATTTCACAGTTTTACCGACGGAAATATTCCGTCGGTGTGTGATAGAACGTTCATCGGTAAAGTATTTACCGACGGAATACTCCCATCGGAATACCTTTTGTAGGTGATTCCACATTCCGTCGCTATATCAGTCGGAAATACAAAAAAAACTTTTACCGACGGACCGTGCGCGCCAAAAAAAATAGTTTCCCGCTTGGAATATACCGACGAAATATTTTCCGTCGGTGTTATGCAAAGACCAACGGCCTAACTCCGTCGGCAAAAGTGTCGGTGATATTTGATACCGACCGAATATTTCCGTCTGTAAATTCGTCGGTGATGGTGGCAGACACTGTCCAATGCCGACGGAGTTGTTCCATCGCTAAATCCCTGTGTAATTGTTTTTTAATTATTTAGAAAAAATAATATAAATTAATGGTAATACAAACCAATTATGCAAATAAAATTTATATTAAGCAACAAAAACTCAAAGTGAAATAATATTCATTACAAAATGAATGTGTTTCAAAAAAACATTAAACAAAATTTTAAATGTAAATAATGTTTATTAAAAATTAATATAAAGGTGGAGGAGGAGGAGGAGGAGGAGGAGGAGGAGGATGGGGGTTAGGCGGCCAAAAAGGATTAGGCGCACATGTTCCACCTTGTGTCATGTTCATGACCATTTGACGAAGCTCTTCATAGGCCGCTCTTTGTTGTTCAGACTCTGCTCTGTGTTGTTCGTTCGCCAAACTTTGCTCTTCTTTGAGTTGTGTGTATGCCTCTGATAGGTGGTCGCACCTTTGCTGCAAGGCCACAAACTCCTTAGATTGGAAGCTCGATACAGATTGGGAGCTCCCAGCGGTTGAAGTAGTACCGGTCGACCGCAAGTTGGTGGCAGTAGTGTTGGAGAGCCCGTAAACCCGATTTTTATCGGGTCCACCTGACGATCCAGCCTCCATCCACAAATCCGGATCGAATTCCGGATGGGTCGAAGGATCGTCCCCGTATCTCTCCCTCAGCCGATTATTATAGGTCTCCTGAAAAAAAAATCATCATATTCAATTCAATAAACATAATAATAACTTACAAAATAAAATGGTTGAACAAACATACCACAAAATATTGAGCACGGTTGTCAACGAACTGTTGCGTCCCCTTTTGGCGGTCATGACTCCGCATGTGCGTCACCACAAACAGCTCCATAGGGCTCGGCTCACGTCCAAGAGACGTAGCCTATAATGAAAAAAATGTATTAACAACAAATTAATTGAACGATATATTTCATTTAAATTAATCTTACCATCCGTTTCGCATGTGCAGCAAACGGAACGGAGCTGCTGGTGTGCGTTGTCACCGAGCCATGAATTGGCCGATTCCGGTTGCCAGCACCAGACTGTGAGCGTCGAGTGAACCGCTCAGACGTCACGTGCTGAAGATAGTGCGGCCATATATCTTCCGGGATGTCTATTGGTTTGAAATCCCTCCAAACCGCAACATCGTTCCAGCCTTGGAACCCCTTATCCCTCGCTGTTTTTTTTGCTTTTTTCTGGGTGTCATACCAAAAATCACGCAACCTAATTCACGCACGAAAAAATTACATTTCGAAACATAAATAATTATGTAAAAAAAAAGTCGTATTGTTTTCGATGTTACCTAATTGCCGCGTGATTTTCCCACACCCTCCTCACAATAGTGTCATGTTCATCGTCCCAGCAGAATCGATGCTGTGTATAAAAAAATAATTTTTTTAAATGTTAATAATTTATTTACAATTATAACTAGAATTTATTAGAAATAAGCTGAAAATTATATATTAACACGAACCTCAAATTTACGAAACCATGCATTGATTTGAGGCATCCATTCAGGATGCCTGGATATCTGACTCCATAGAAACAATGGAATCTCCATCGACACTTTAAACGCCGATGATATTACTCGGGCGGCCTCAATATTTGTGAACCTGAAAAGAAATGAAATTAATTTGTGATTACTTCATAAATTATGTTTTAAATTTGTTTTTTTTATATAAAAAAACTAAAACCTTAACAAACTTACATTGAAAGATCGTCCTTCCACTGTGCCTCGTACTGGCAAGTAAATTGATTCCGCTGCGAAGGCACGCCGCTTCTGCGATGTGAAACAACGCTGGAAGAGGCAACATCGGTTGACGGTGTAGGTGGTGTAGGTGGTGTAGGTGCCTCTTCTTGAGAGGCACTTAAGGAAACATCATCATCGCTGCTAGACGAACTTGATTCGACTGGACATGAACGACCAGCTCTGGTTTTCATTTTGCGCATCTAAACAATTTTATATAAATAATTGTATAATAAAATTCAAAAGTTAAAAAACAAATCGGCAGCACCTCCCCTATACTGGATACTACCCAAATCCACAAACCTGTAAATATTAACAATAGCCACAACCAATTGAACCAATCTATACTAATTATTCCAACATATTCAACTATTAATCCTAAGATAAATTCAACGTTAACAATTACAATTCACAAATTAATCAATAATTATATTCAAAACAATAAAAAATATGACAAAAAATAAATTCAATAAATTCAACAAATTAATCATTATAATTCAACATTAACAATTATAATTCAACAAATTAATCAATAATTATATTCAAAACAATAAAAAATATGACAAAAAATAAATTCAATAAATTCAACAAATTATAATTCAACAAATTAATCATTATAATTCAACATTAACAATTATAATTCAACAAATTAATCAATAATTATATTCAAAACAATAAAAAATATGACAAAAAATAAATTCAATAAATTCAACAAATTAATCATTATAATTCAACATTAACAATTATAATTCAACAAATTAATCAATAATTATATTCAAAACAATAAAAAATATTACAAAAAATAAATTCAATAAATTCAACAAATTATACTTCAACAAATTAATCATTATAATTCAACATTAACAATTATAATTCAACAAATTAATCATTATAATTATGACAACAAAACAATAAAAAATATTCAAAAAATTCAAAAAAAAAACCTACATCAATAAAAGGAACGAAATATACATACCTTAATAATGGGACAAATTCAAAACTTTATCTACATTACAAAAAAAAAAACACCAAAACAACAAAATAACAAAAATAAAAACAACTAAAAATAAATTAAAAGTAAATAAAATAAATTGGAAAAAAACACATACCTTTTAATTTGAGGAAGATTCACAACACTAAATCTTGCTAGAGATTGAAGGTGAAATTCTTGAAGGATGCAAAAATCTGAGGTGCGGGGAGAAGAAGAAAAAATGAGACGAAGCGGCGGGGGCTGGAACTTATAGGGCAGTTTTACCGACGGAATTAATATCAGTCGGTAAGAGGTCAACCATTCCGTCGGTAACAGGTCAAAAATCCGTCGGTAATTTTTGAATTTTGCACCGAATTTTTAAAAGCTCTCCATATTTTTCGACGTCCGTCGGTGATTCCGTCGGTAATCTGACTAGTTCAGAGGCCCATTGATTCACACACTTTGGAAATCGCGCGGTTCGTCGATATTTCTATCGGTAATATGTGTGACCGACAAATTACCGACGGAACTATTCCGTCGGTATTAGCATCGAAAAATCTGTCGGTGATTGTGGCATTTTGTTCTAAATATTTTCGAGCTGACTGTGATATGCCGACGGACTATAATCCATTGGTATTCCCGTCGATGATTGTGCCATGTTTTCGAACTCTCTGTGAGATGCCGACGGAGTTAATTACGTCAGTATATCCGTCGGTGAAGGTGGCATTTTGTTGTAATTGTTTTCGAACTCTCTGTGATATACCGACGGACTAGAATCCGTCGGTGTATGTGTAGGTGAATCCGTCGGTAATGTCGTCAGTGTTGGTGGCATTTCGCGTAATTAATTTCTAACTCTCTGTGAGATACCGACGGATGGTGATTCGTCGGTATGGACGTCGGTAAGTTTGCATTATGCAGGAAAGGTTGTCTTTGTATTGCCTGTTTACCTTCCTGCAAAAACTTAACTGATAAACTGTCCATCACATAAAACAATAACCACATTGCTTAAACAGTAAATATTTTGTTTTACAAAATACATCATCCATAATCTAAATTACATGAGACAAATGTTTTTACATAGGGCTTCATTTTCATAATTAGTTAGAATTTTCTTTACATAGGGCTTCATTTTCATAATTAGTCGGAATTTTCTTCTTCTTCCTCATCAATTGAATTGTCATCATCTTCATCGCAATCTTCAATATGGATATCATCTTCTTCATCGACATTTGCTTGTCCGCTAGAGCTGAGAACAACATTCAACTCCTCTCCGTCAATATCAACAAGACTATCATCGAGAACTCGAAAATTTGAATTTTCTTCCAATTCAATCGAAGGAGCAACTCGATATGGTTCAACCAACTCAAGAACTTGAAAGACTTCATCTCGCACACTTGTGTCTTCGTTCTCATCCTGAACAACCTCGACACGACCCCGTGGTTTCGTTTTTAAAACGGACAACCAATCAACTCTTGATCGATCCTTTTTAAATGAAGGGGTGTATGTGTAATAAACTTGTTGACATTGCTTTGCGAAAACAAAGACATCGTTTATGTTGCGGAGTCTAGCTTTTGAGTTGATTTCGACCAGACCATGGTGCGGATCAACTCTGATTCCTTTGTCCGTCGTGTCATACCAATAGCATTTGAATAAAAACACTTTATTCTGCTCGCTATGATATTGCAGTTCGACGACCTCTTCTAATCTACCATAGTAGTCAACTTCTAACTGGCTACTTGTGGATCCCTTAACACAAACACCGCAGTTGTATGTCTTTCTTCCTTGCCCGTATTCTTCAGTATGGAAAACATATCCATTGACAAAATACCTGTTGTAGCACTTAACTTTTCTTTCAGGGCCGAGGCTTAGTGAAGACTATGACTTGGGCGCACTCCTTCCCATTTAATAAACCTTGTAAATATATGTAATTAAATGTACATCAATACACGGTAAATGAACGAGAATCTCGTAATGACATGCATACGTTAGAATGAGTTTGTGATAGTGCTTACATGTGTTCTGAACCATGTGGCAAATTGTTCATCTTGTAATTGAAAGATCTGGGATTCGGTTAGCTGCGAGTTATTGGAGAGCAAATATTGTCGATGTTGCCTGCAAGTGATAATGAGTGTATGATATTACAATATATAATTAACAATATATTACTGACAAAGTTTAATTAGTATTACACATATATAGACTTACTGAATAAATGGTCTCAGCTCATCACAGTTAAATAGAACATAGTCGTGTGCTTGTTTGAATTCTATTTCCGACAAATATCTTCCTCTTACGGCATTTTTAGGTGTGGGTCGTCCAGTATTGGAGAATATTGACAAGTTCCCACTGGAAGGCACTTCACCGCCATCGTCATGCCGTGGAACGCGATTGATTCTTGTTCTCAGATGAGGTTCGAAATAGTACGAGATAAATGTTGATATCTCTTCAACAATATAGGCCTCAGATATCGAAGCCTCAACATGTGCCTTGTTCTTAACCTTTTTTTTTAGATTAAACAAGTACCTGCATTGAAGTACAATTCAAGTATTTTCAAATAAGAAAAACATAGAAAATACTTTAAGATATGAATTCCATTGCAACTGTAATATCTCACCGTTCGAATGGGTACATCCATCTATACTGGACCGGTCCTCCAACTTTTGCCTCGAATGGTAGATGTATAGGGAGATGCTCCATTGAGTCAAAAACTGAAAGAGGAAATATCATCTCAAGTTTGCATAGTGTCTCGATGATATTCGTTTGAAGCATCTCAATGTGCTCAACATTAATCTTGCTGGAGCATATATCTCTGAAGAAATGACTGATCTCCGTTAGTGCATCCCATATTCCCTTTGGCAACAAATCACAAAAAGCTAATGGGATGAGTGTTTGCATAAACACGTGGCAGTCATGACTCTTCATTCCATACAATCTGCAGTCCTCTATGTTAACAAGCCTTGATATGTTCGATGCATGTCCATCCGAGAAACGCAGACTCTTAAGCCATTTGTAGACTAGCAGTTGTGCGTTTTTCTCTAACACGAAGCTTGCCCTTGGTTTTGCAACCCGTGACTCGTCATAAACCAACTCCATATTTTTACGGTTACAGTATAAAGCTATATCCAATCTAGCCTTCATGTTCTCCTTTGTCTTCCCCTTCACATCCATGATGGTGTTGAAAATATTCTCAAACCCGTTCTTTTCGATGTGCATGACGTCAAGGTTATGGCGGAGAAGATTAGTCTTCCAATACGGAAGCTCCTAAAAGATACTTCGCTTTACCCAATTATGGATCAAACCAAAACCAGGAAACTTTTGCTTACCTGATTGAAGGCCAAACACAATGTCACCGTTCTTTGATACAACATGATGCAATTCTTCACCAGAAAGACGCGGGGATGCAACATCTTTTTCAACTCTACCAACAAAGAAATCTTTTGATACGGTTAATCCCTGTATTACGACCCAAGTAAGGTTAGATTCGGATTTTGGCGTAAAAAACGCAACAGTCCAGGTTTACGGCAACAGTCATAATTCTCAATCCGACCGTTCGATCGGGCTAATATTTTATGTGGACTCTCCAGACATATCTTACTACCTTGGGTTAAATATTTAGGTCAATCGGAGCTCGGGAAGGAATCGCAATACTGGTCAACGGAGCCTGTACGAATTTTGTTATTTACTTCCATTTGACTTGTGGACTTCCTATTTGGTTAGGATTCTTTTCCTACAAGGATGTGGCAGCTGGTTTTGGGAATTTCCTAGTTCCACAAGGATCTTTAATATAATCTACAAGTGTGGCAGTGATTCATTAATGTTTCGGAATCCTTTTCTTATAAGGATTCCTTATTCATCCTAGCTACACAAGGAAAGAAGGGCTGGTGGTATTTAATGACAGATTAGTTATTTTTATTATTTTCTTTCATGTTTGGGCTTAATTAAAACTTTGTTTTGAGCTAGGGTCCAAGGCTTGTTTGGATCAGGTTATGGGCTTTTAAGTTTAGGGTTTTGGGCTAGTTTTGAGTGGACCTCATATAAGTCCACATAAGAGGTCCATTAGGGTTAATTTTTCAAGAACTATTTAAACTCATGTAAGCCACAATTTCGGCAGATTTGATGAATATTATTCTGAATTTTTCAGTTTTAACGTGTGAGAGTGATTCTTGTATTTTTTAGTTCTTGAACGAACTGAATTTGACTTATCGAAGATTAACTGGCTTCGTGGCGTCATTATACTCATTCCAATAGTGTTGGTGCCTTGGGGCAGGTTTCCATTGTGTCGCACTCCTATCAGACCTATTTCGGCTTTCCGGGATCAGATCTCAATCTTGATTGTGGGTTGCGTGACCACGTGATCACGAGGTTCGCATCATCTTTTCTGTTCTTTCTGAACCTGTGATTAAGTGGCAAGAAGTGACGGTGACAGTCAAAAAAAGAAGCTTTACCTCCGTTTGCTAGCGTGAATGCCTTGTTGTTTTCCATGCAGTATGGACATGCGAGTTTCCCATGCGTGCTCCAACCAGAAAGCATTCCATAAGCTAGAAAATCACTGATAGTCCACATCAAAGCCGCCCTCATAAGGAAATTTTGTTTCCTCGATATATCATAAGTCAGAGATCCGGAGGACCACAACTGCGCCAGCTCATCTATCAACGGTCGAAGACAAACATCTATATTCCACCCCGGGCTGCTTGGACCGGGTATGACAGTAGATAGAAACATGAACTCCGGCCTCATACACATTCCCGGTGGCAAGTTATAAACTGTGAGAATGACCGGCCAACAAGAATAGGGAGCAGCAAATGACCCAAATGGGTTGAACCCGTCTGTACATAACCCAAGTCGAACATTCCTTGATTCAGTAGAAAAGTCAGGATGAACACTGTTAAAGCATTTCCACGCTTCGCCGTCAGAAGGATGCACCATCACACCATCAACGGCATCGTGTGTTTGGTGCCATGTCATGTGCTCAACAGTCGTTGGTGACATAAATAACCTCTGCAGTCTAGGTGTGATCGGGAAATATCTAAGTTTTTTATATGCCACTAGAGTCTTCCCCCTGTCATTCTGGGTTTGTAACGGGAATGCCCGCATGTCATGCACTCGGTCATCTCAGCATTTTCAAGGTAGTATAACATGCAGAAGTTAGGGCACATGTCAATTTTCTGGTATCCTAAACCGAGGGGTTTCATCATGGACTTCGCAGCATAGAAGTTCTCTTTGAGCCTGTTCCCTTCAGGTAAAATGCTTCTTGCCCAATCAATAATTTTGTCATACCCGGCCTCACTCAACCCGTGATCTGACTTGATGGTGAACACCTGTGCCACGACCGATAATTTACTGTGGTTTGTGCAGCCATCCCATAATGGTTCGTCAGAATCTTTCAACAAATCAAAAAACCTAGCTGCCTCTGCATTAGGTTCTTCTTCTACGATTGGACATTGATTGACATTATCTTGATTCATTATCATTGCATCCATAACCATGTTTCTGTAAGGATTAGTGTTGTCATTTGCCGCTTCATGCACGTTGCTAACACTAGAAGTTGACCCAACCACCGTTTCTCCCATTCTCCTATTACTAACAAATACCTCTCCATGTGCATACCAACACTCGTAATCCTCCACAAACCCTTTATGTAGAAGATGCATCATTACAACATCTGGATGCAGATACTTTTTATTTTGACACTTCCTGCATGGACACCTAATACCGCCTCCAGTAAAATTTCTGGGAATAGATGTTGCGAAATTAATAAAACCCTGAACCCCGTTCCAATGATCCATCCTCCGCAATCCTTAGGGTGAATCTAGATACATCCATGAACGATCATCCATGACTTCTATCGAACCTCTATAAAAAAGACCCATTAAGCAAGCTCTTAATTATTTCAAAACATAACATGTAATTCGGTAATTCTACAAATTAAGTTTTAACAATTTACAAACAAATACAATCTTACAAAATCTAAAACAAACCATAACAAGTATAAAATTATACATTCATATACTACAAGTTTGTTTGAGAAATAACAATAAAACATGTACATCTACTAAAAAAAAATACATATACTAAAAAAACAATAAAATTGACATTTAAATGTTAAAATTTTAAAAGATAGAATTACTTACAAAAAATGATAAAATCCGTCGGTAAATCAGAACACGGATGTTGTGACCACAAAACTTCAAGAAATACAACTTGTTGTGCTGAAATGAGGAAGATTTTTGTTTTGGGGCGAGGGGGGGCTGGTTATTTGCAGATGGGGAGGGTTAGGATTACGAAGAAGAAGGAGAAATGGGGGAGGAGAGTGTTGGTAGAGTGGCCATATATTCACTGTTGCCGACGGAATTACCGACAGTTTTATTCTGTCGGTGAATACGTCGGCAAACCCGTCGGTAATTCTGACGGGCAATCGACACATCACCGCACGTACCTGCTATTCAAATCCCTCGGTGATTCTGTCGATATTTTTAACGGTGCACTGGTCACGTCACCGGTACGGATCTGGCATTTCAAATCCGTCGGTGATTCCGTCGGTATTATTGACGGTGAACAGGTCCCATCACGTGTACGGGCCCCAGGTTTTAATTTCGTCGGTGATTCCGTCGGCAAAATCACCTGCCAAAACCTTGGCGCCATCTACCCGCTCTTTTTTCATTAATTCTGAATTTTCTGTCGGTAATTGCCGACTTAATTACCGACGAATATTGTCCGTTGGTGATTTCGGCCGAAAAATACCGACAAAAAAAATTCCGTCGGTGAGTCCGTTGGTATTTAGCGAATTTATGGTAGTGCGTATATTTTAAAGTATACATACAAGAAATTCAATAAAGGAAAAAAAAAAAGCAATATTGGAAAAAAAATATTTTGTCGATCTTGTAAGATGGTCGCAGCACTGTCCATGTAGCAGTTGAATTATTTTTATTGTCAGCAAACTTTTTCTGTGGGATGATGTTGGACATTATGTAGAAATCTCATCTTATCTTATTAAAGGTGTGATAAAGAGATTCAGTCATGGGATCTAATCATATATATGAAAACGAGGGATGATTTTTTCTGTTCAAACTGAACAGAGAATCACACCAAAACAATGCCTTTTTTTATTTTTTGGATCGGTAGAATGACTGATATTTTGAAAAATGTTCGTTTTGATAGTTGAGCGTTTGCATTTTCAATTATGATCCTTCAAGATTAATATTCAAAATTTTAAAAAAATATATAAAAAATTTCTTCCTAGCTCTTAGATAGTCATCAAAGAGGGTGCGAGTGGAGTTGTTTGTGAGAATAAACTTCAAAGAGGGTGCGAGTGGAGTTGTTTGTGAGAATAAACTCCATTGTGAAGTCTGGAGACAATTTTAATCCTAATTAGTAGATTTCAACATTCCAAGTTTATTAACAATATTATGGAGTTTGGTGATGTCTTTGAAATGTAGGTTGGAGTCCAAATAAGAAAATAAATTTTGTAAATTTATTTGTTATTGTAATGAATTTGAAGTGTTTTATAATAAAAAAAAATTCAAAGAATTTTTTAAGGTAAAATTATAATGAATAAAATTTTTTAATAAATCAAAAAAAAAAACCAATGATACTAATGACATGTCTTTTCATAATGAAGGTAATGCATCCTTAACTTGCCTTTAGTTCTTGTGTTTGTCGCACCCGACATCGCGGCGGCCCTAAAAATAATTCTCTTGAATTAATTATGGAAAAAAAAAAGAACAGATATCTGGCATCTGGTTCTTTAGGGAAAAAGGTTTTGTTTGAGGAGTCGCCACCTAGTGTTATGGTGACTAGGAACCCTAACTGGTCAACAGAGATTCTATGGCTCGGAATAGGTTACGTAAAAGGGAAGGTATTATCACCCCTTAAACGTTCTGCCTGAGGCAGACTGCATTGCTAATTTTATCTTAAATCGCTAAATGTTTATTCACTTATGCTATGATTATTTGTTTATAATATTCCTGACTCTGGCGACAGTGAATATTCGAGCTCGAATAATTCCAACTCTGGCGTTGGTAAAAATTCGTAGCTACGAAAAAAAATTAGATCAATATTTTTTAATTCCCTACTCTAGCGCCAATAATTAAATAAAAAAAATAAATTTATTTTTAAGCATGCACATATTTTATTTTTCTAGCTAAATAAAATAAAAATACAAAGAATAAAAATAATATAAATTTAAATCGGTATTTTTATTCCCGACTCTGGCGTCAGTGAATAAACTAGTAAATTTATATTATTTTTATTCATGTATACACATTTTTTAATTTTTTTAATTTTTCTGTTTTCTTCTATTTGTTTTATTTTTTTATTTTTTTGGGCTGGGCCCAGCTCAGCCCACATGGGCTGGGCTAGACCCAGCGAGCCCAGCCCGGTCACTGGCCCAAGCCAGTGACCCGGCTGGGGAACATAAAGCACGCGTGAATTAAATCACGCGTGCATGTGCAGGAAAAGGGAGTGAATTAAAATGAAAAGTGGGGGAAAGAGAAGTTTACTTACCTGGTCTGCTGCTCGAAGATGAAGACGCTGCTCCTGAAGATGAAGACGAAGCCGGCTCTCTCGGGTGGTTCTTCTTTTTCTGGTCTCTTCCTCGATTATTTTCAGTTCTTCCTCTGTTTCTGTTTTCCCCGTTTTTTAGTCTCCCCTGCCCTTCGTGGCTTTTTCTTCTCCCCGGTTCTGGGTTTCTTGGTCTGCTGCCTCTGGTTCTGGAGGCTGGTTGCTCAAGACTGTGAAGGCGATGGTCAACGCCGGTTCTCCTCTCTGCGCTTTCGTCCGATGGGCTGAGTTTGCGTCTCCTTTGCTCCTGGTTTCAGATTCTGCCACCTTCGGTTCTGAGATGGAGGGACAAAGACGATGGTGGGGCTGATCCTCGTCTATGTGTCGCTCATGCTCTCCATTGGCCCCTGGGTTCTGCTCTCTTTTTCCAGCTGAAGAGTTTGTAGAAGATGAACAGTGCTGAGAAACGGCACCGTTTTTGGTTTTTTAATGGTTATTTTCATTTTGGCCCTTGAAGGTTTAAACGTTTTGTAATTAAGCCCCTGGTTTAAACTGTAATTGGCCACCTGCATTTGCGCGAAAATTTCAATGTAGCCCTTGGATTTTAATTTTTCAATTGTAACCCCAACTTTTAATATTTCTTCAATTAAGTCCCTGCTTTAATTAATTTAATTAAATCCAAGTCCAATTAAGCCTCAAAACTTATTGATTCTCCAATTACACCCTTAATTGGATTAATTAAATTAATTCCAAGCTTAATTAAGTCTCAAAACTTATCAATTCTCCAATTAAACCCTTAATTGGATTCATTAAATTAATTTCAAGCTCAATTAAGTCTCAAAACTTATCAATTCTCCATTTAAACCCTTAATTGGATTAATTAAATTAAATCCAAGCTTAATTAAGTCTCACAACTTATTAATTCTCCAATTAAATTCTTGATTGGATGAATTAAATTAATTTCAAGCTTAATTAGATTAATTCCAAAGTTTAATTAAACCCCAAAACTTCCATTCATATTGCTTTTAACCCAAAATTTAATTCATTCTTCATCATCATTATTGTTTTTTTTTAATTTTTTTCATTAATTTTTTTATCCTTTTCAATGAATAAAATAATAATAATAATAATAAAATGGTCAAAAATTGGGTTATGAGAGTGTTTCTCAACTTTTTCTTTAATAGTGCATTTTTTGTTCTAAGAGACTTTAGATGCTTTATCACCCTCCTTTTCAACTCATAATTTTTTTTTCTTCTGTTTTTTTTTTTACCTCTTTCTCTTACTTCCTAATATCTCAACCATATCTTATGAAGTCTCAACTTTTTGGTTTCTAAATGACTCCTCACTATGTTATTTCGGGTACCTTTCACTAACTAGTGACATTTAGTTCTACCTAATGCTCTCTAACACAATTAGAGAGATGACATCTTTAAAGGTGCCAGAAAACTAAGCAAAGTCATCAGTCCTAGGAACACACTAAATATACCTATATTACCTTGAAGTTGAGGCGGGCACATAACTAACATAATTGGTTACTCTTATCAATAGGACCTAGGGCTTCTATCCATAGCACATCAAACAAGTTAAAATACTTATTCATACAACTCTCCAATTGAACTTCTTTTGAGGTAACTCTTAGAATTTCTTCATCCAGTCCGATGTGGAGTACTTTTCCCATTCATCTGTAACAAATTCTTCAAGTGGCTTTTGATCATGCCACCAAAACATCATGAATACTAGAGTTTCAACTTCTACTTGGCATACCATCTAAATATACACTAATTGTATACAACATCTTATGGAGCCTTTTCCATACTTTTTACAATGGTTGAAAGATAAGATGGTTTCAGCCAAAATTATAATTAAGGGATGAGTCATAGTTTTCTCATATTCAACAAACAAGTTGGAAGCCTATAAGCAAATACTGCTAAAAGTTGAAAATCAAATGGAAATTGGTGATTTCACGAGTCTTACTTATGCTAATAGTTATTGGGGTGTCGTTACTCCCCCATATAACATAATCTTAAGTATGTGTTCTCAAAAGTTTAATGTCTTGTGTGAAGGCAGAAATCCATATCCAATATATATGCATGATAATTATGGAATAAGAATTCATACTAAAGTACAACAAAAAATAAATTAGCATAATGAACATGGCCGCAATTAAAGACAGGAGGCAAAACTTAGCCCTAAGATTCCTAATGGAGTTGTTATTTTGTCACACTTGACATCCCAACAACCCGCCATCTTTCCTAAAAAGAGAAGAGGTTATTTTTATTATCTAGTGAAGGGGGAATGATCTGAACTTTATAAAAAACAAAGTGGTCATCTAGTATTATGGTCACTTAAAAACCCTAACTAGTTTATAGAGTTTCATGGTAAGAAACTGATTATACAAAATGAAAGATAATATCACCCTAAGTTCTCATTAATGATTTTTAGTGTTGTAATAACTTAATTTTCTTTGATAATTTTTAGTGTCATAATAACTCAATTTTTGTTGTCAACTTTCAGTGTAGTAATGACTCAGTTTTTATTAATGATTTTCAATGTCATAATAACTCAATTTTCATTGGCAACTTCCAGTGTCGTAATAACTCAAATTTCGTTAATGATTTTCAATGTCGTAATGACTTAGTTTTTGTTGATAATTTTCAGTGTCGTAATGACTTAGTTTCCATTGATGATTTTCAGTGTCATAGTGGCTTAATTTTCATTCATAATTTTCAATATAGTTGGAATGAATGTTTTATTTAATATTGCTACCATGCAAAGATATGAATAATATACACACATATAAATATACTTTTATGTGTGCTAGTGTATGCATATATGTGTGTTTAAAATAATATTTAATGATGCCTAGTAAGTACTGGTCTTTTTATGAACTAGAAAGTGCAACATAAATCATCTTCGACTAGGCGAGGACATATTATTGGGGGGATCAGGTAGGTTATTTGAACCTTTATATAATTTTGTTAAATTCATAAGGTACATTTTTAATAATGTATTATTGTGTGAATTATGTTATTTGATTAGAATATTAGGTTTACTAGTAAATAATATTACCTCCTTCCTCTTAGCCCCTTTTATCTATCCCTATTCATTCATTTGCCTTTGATCATCATGAACCACTCTTTTTATAGTTTTATAGCCTATACTAATTCATGTACAATCTGAAACTGCATAGCTATTAGTACCATCTTCAGCTCCAATCTGAGCCTATCATGAAATCTCTATATCTAACGGTGCTTAATAGGAAGATATGCAAAAGTGAAAATAAAGAAGTCGTGAAACCTCTTCTTATACTCTAAAACAATCATATCACCTTGTCTTAGATATAAAAACTCTTGTTCATTATCCGTCTTATATTGTTAGGAGTAATATTGCTGTTCAAACTGCTCTCTAAAGTCCTTCCACACTAGAACTTCTCCAGATCTTCTCTCTCTGATTGTCTCCCACCAAGAGCGGACATTGTCTAATAATAGCACAGTCACGCAATTAACTTGTGACTCCTTCGGCACTGCTATATGAACCATCACTCTTTCCACCTTTCTTAGCTACTGCCTAGCAAGCTCATCATCATTCTTCCTTAAATATGTCATACAACCCATCTCTCACATACCTTTCACCCAATTTACTATGGTGACCACTTTCTCTACCCTAAGTAGTGTTATGCTGGAAACCTTAGCTATCCCTGTAATCACAACTTTAACAACCTAATTTTTTTTATTATTATTATAATTCTTCCTAAATTTTAGCAAAATTTCCTCTAAAATTGAAGGTTTCAAGTTATCGATGATTTCCTATTTTACAAGTAAAATTCTCAACCAATGTTTTCATTTCCTTGATCCAATATCTCCTGGGTCATTACCACATCAACACATTTCTAACAAATTAATTGCTTCATAATATGTTAACATCACAATATAATTAATTTTATTTTCTTTATATTACTTAACCACACAATATATTCATAAGAATATACTATTGTATATAATTTCTACATTTATAACAAAAAAAAAATTAATGCATTGAATATTTAATTCACATATATTTACATTAAAAACTTAGCATTATTATTTACATACTCATAAATAAATATTCATACATGTCTTATAAGTTCAAAATAGACCTAATGTTATTATGTTACAAGAATAAAATACAAGGTGTTCTACTCTTGAAGCTAATGCAAGGAACCTGAAAATAAGACAACAAATAATATAAACAAAACCAAATAAATTAAATAATTTCACCAAAAACAACTAAAGCAATATCTTCACTTTCATCATTTAATTATTATTGAATATCATTTACTTAATAATATTTATATCAATAACTCAATGCCAATATCAAATTTCGAATTGATATCATTAACAATCTCCCCTTAGCATGATTAATCGCAAATATGTCAATACCAAACCACCTGGTTTCATTAGCCACCAATCTATTGGTCATCTAATTATTAAATATTGATGCCAACATGCTTCTGTTGACATTATTAGCCTTTTCTATTCTCTTAGGAATAACAAATCAATAAATGTCGATGTTAATATCCTCATATTAACATCATTAGTCCTTAATATCCAAAAACGACAAATCTATAATGTTTATATAACACCCTCATATTGACATCACTAGCCTTCCTTCTTACTCGAAAATGACTAATCAATAACTGTTGATATCAATGAACCATTGATATCATTAGCCTCCATCCTCAGAATGACCAATCAAATCATAAATATTTATTCTTATTCCACTGATTTAATTATTTTTATGTCAAGTTAGATCAATGACAATTCATTTAATAATTCTACCAATATAATAAATGACTAGTAATAGGTGTGAAGCACTTACTTGCTGTTCATGAAGCCTCAGCACATGTCCATGTCTACGATCGAGTTACTAAGGTATCCCTTGTCAATACAAGATTATTTCATCACCACAACACTTTGTAACTTTATTCTATATCATAATTTTTATTACGATTCACTATAAATCGCACTTCCATTATTTCTTCTTTATTTTCTTCTCCTAATTTTACTTAATACAATCTATCTATATATAATTAATACCACAATTAATTAAATTTATTCACAATCTCTACAATTAACCTAACTCCTCCTAAATGAAATTCATGCATTCCTTCTATTTTTTATGCAATTTGATTTAATTTACATGCATTATATACTTCAATTAACCCATTTAAACACAAATTCCATAACATTAAAATCAATAAAATTCTCTTCTAAATACAATTTATTGGCTGAATGTTTCAACCATAAAAACAAATTCAATTTTCTTCAATTTCTTTCAATTAACAATAAACCCATCAATTTCACTTGTTAAAGAACACCAATTAAATCAAAAGCTTCATCAACATTCTTAATTCTCACAATTATAAACCCTAATTATCACCCCTCTAGTCTCATATAAAACACAATTATTCCCCTCACCTTTGAATCACAAATAATCAAGAAGAATTGTAAGAGGAAAAAGCTTTTTATCCACTTTTATCTTTTCCTCTTTTTCTCCTCTTGTTGCCATGACTACTTCTCTCTCAATTGCATTTCTTTTCATTTCCCCTCACTTGGATTTCTCTCAATTTAGTTTTTAGGAGATTCAACTCTTAGAAATTTGCAAGGTTTCATTTTATTTTTCTTATTTTTTCCAAAGGTTTTCTAAGATCTTTCGGGCTTCCCTCTTCTTCTTCTTCTTTCTTTTTTCTCCATATGGTGTTAGTCATGAGCAATATATTTATACATAATAATTTCAAAATTTCCCTTTATATACCTCATCTGTAACCTTTTAAGTTTACTGGGTAATGTATCTCAAATTTTGTTGCCTGTTTATATGAAAACTAAGCTGAGATATTTCAAATTTCATCAAATTACATTCCAATATTTTTATTTCTTTGCATAACTCATTTCCATTCAGTTCATTTCTATATTGTTTTTATTTTTTGGCTATTCTATATTTTCATATTTTATAAAATAAATATTACCCAAACTCTTTATTCTAGATTTTCCTATTCATTATCATTCCCTTAGTGTAAACATTTAATTTACACTCATTATAATATTTCTTTCGCTAGTCTATTGAAATTTTTTATCTTTAGGTTTACATTAAGAAATAAAGAGAGAGTATATAGAATTAGAAAAGGAAGAGGAAATCCTTGTAATTAATTGCAAAAATCTCATCAAATTGGTTAATTAGTTGAGGTAATAGATTCTTTTATGATAAAATACACTCTTCTTTTTGAATCTTGATGGAGGATTGAAAATCTCTAATCATAATTTTTAGGGTTTATGAGTGGTTGTGAATGGAAATGTGAAATTATGTAATTATAAGTTAATTGTGATTTAGATGATATGATTAAAGATTAAATTGAAGAAATTGAAGACCAATTATAGAAAATTAAAGCATTAACTAGCCAACCATCATTAGGGATTTTAGGGGAATGAGGAAATTTTACTAAATTGTATGATTATTTTTTCTCTTTTAATGTTGTTAGGGATGCTTGAGATTTGTTTTGAATGTCATAATGTTGATTGCTAAAAGTTTACTTATTGTGGTTATATGTTGGAATAATAAAACAAATGTGGAAATTTGGCTAAATCGTGTAGATTTTTTGGTATTTTAAATGATGTTATGCTTAAACTTGATTTGTATGATGATGAAATTGTGTTTAATCATGATTGTGATTCATGTGAAATAGAATGCTTATGTTTGTTAAAATATGAAAAGATGGAGGTATAAAATTGGGTATGGAAATGTTAGTTTGGATGGATTTTTTAGATTTTATGATAAGAATGATATAGATCAATTCATGATTTGTGACCAACCAAGGATTCCAAGCCATGGGTTGCCGTTGAAGGTTGGGGAAAATTATAGGATTCAAAACTTTTAGCTTGGAATTGTATGAATTGGATATGATGATGTTGATTTATATGTTTAAGTTTTAATTGTGATCATTGTAAATTGGTTATGATGCGTTTGAATCCTTGTTAAGGTGTTTATGAAGTTTGGAAATGATTAAATTCTATGTAAAATATGATTTAAATGGAATGCTCACCATGTGTTTGATTAAACTTTAAACATTTAAAATTGTTAGACATTGAAAATTATTGGTGAAATACTTAAATACAAAAATTTGGTTATGAAAATTGGATGAAGAATGCTCGAGTAAAATGGATAAATTAGTAAGCTAAAAATAATAAAATGGGGTGTTTATGTAAATGAATGGATATGGTAAGTAAAAAATGACATCATTGGATGTTTGCGTATGTGAATGTATTTGGTAATTCAAAATGATGATTTTGGTTAAAAGGATAGGAAAAGGAGAGTTTTACAAAAAAAGAAATAATTTAGATTTAATGCATACCATATATGTAACATTGTATGTTAAATGCAAGTTGGTAACATGGAGAAATGTGAATGTTTATTTTAGATACAAATTAGTAGTATAAAAAGAATAATGAAGTGTTTGAATAAGTATGAACAATAAGTTGAAATGATTTAAGTACTAATTAGGGATATTTCCTTTAAAAATTAAAAGGCACATCCGAGGTTGGACTAGTAGTTAAGGAAACATACATTATTGGAGTGTCAAGTATGTACTTATCACCTCACCTTTTATTTAAATAGATGTTCTTATTGAAGTTCTTTTATCCATACGCAATGAGTTTTGAAATAGATTATGGAAAATTGTGTAAAAAGAAAATTAGTCACAATAGTGGAGAATAGTTGAATAAATTAAATTTGTCCATATAGATAAAGACTACTTGTATAAATTAAATTTAGCATAAAAAATAAGACTAATTATATAAATTAAAGTCAACCATATGGACAAAGACTAGTTGTATAAATTGAGTCAGCTGCACTGACTAAGACTATTTATGTAATTTAAAGTTGATCGCACTAGTAGGGACAAATTATGTAAGATTAAGCCAATCAAAATGGCGAGGGCTAAGAAATATCATGCATATAATTGATGTTAAAAACAAATTATAATTATCAAAATTAATTAATGAGTGTATGGTTGACATAAGCATAGACTTAGAGAAATGAAAGAGATCGATAATGAATAGTTGACTTGAAGCAAGTGTTATAAGTACAAAAATGAGTTAATGAATACATTGTCTTAAAGCATTAACAACCCAAAATTTCATATCATTTTTAAATACATCAAATAGTCATATTCATATAAAATCAGCTATAAGTTTTTTTTTAAAAAATTGGCCTGATCATTTTCTCTAAACAGTTTGACCATTTTAACTTTTATAAATAGCCTTAGAAATAATTAGATCATTTCTCCAAAACAATTTTATCTATTTTGACATTTAGATAATTTCATCTCTTTTTGTATTTTGATCCTTTCTTGGATTCCTTATCATTCTTTGGTCTTGTTTAAGTCTACACACACACACACCTAGAATTATATCATGATACAAGCACTTTACTAGATGAAATATTAATCGATGTCGTTATCCTTTTATTGTTTATTAAGGATATCATTTTAAAAAGGTAAACCCTTAGAATAAAGAACACATTCAGAATAAAGAACTTAATTGTAGGTATACGTATGCAACTTTTTTATTCTTGTTTCATTAATATGATATAGTCTACAATGCCATAAATAATATGCATATTGATTATCTAATATGTTTTTCTTGCTATTTATACTAAATTTGAGCATTTCATGATCAATTATGTACAAATCATTTATATAAATATCAAATCTATAATAAACATCATTATTATAGAAGAAACAACATTTACTCTTGATAATAAATTAAATCCATTCAAAAATGGATACGATGTTTCTAAAAAGTGCTAGAACATAATAAAAATTATAAGTTTTAGTATCAGCTTACTTGACAAAGTTAATGCAACAACCTTTGCTTCATTACTAACTTGTACGTCCACCTTACCTTTATTCAATAATAAATACACATGAATCATGCTTGATTAAATTGTTGCATATTGATTTATGTAAGGCGTGCTTGTGGCCTTTGATGGTGGCTTTGGAAGTTCTGTGCTACATCTAAAATGTGGTTCATATATATGCAAGTTATGTTTTTGCTCAAGTGAAGTGTGCTTCAGGAAAAAGCTGTTTCTTGTATGCACCGGCAGTTTAGACACAATCAAAAACCAACATTATTATGGACCAAGAGTGGGGTTTCAATCAAATAAACTTAAAATCTAATTTGCATGAATGCTGATTAGAATGAAATTTGTGTATGGTGGAGCTGTGGACATCAATGTATTTGATTATAGGATGAAAATATTTGAGTTGAAAGTTGAGATTGGCCTCTTGGGATTGGGTGAGATATAGAGTATTGACACGTTTTCTGTTGTAATTCTTAGCATATAATTCTGCAAATAAGCAACTATTTGTCGATTACTTGATTCAGTGCTGAAATTTCTTTCCCACTCAATGATGTCATTTATTCTCTTCAGGGAGCAGGAGCTTTTGAACTTGCAGCCAGAAAACACCTGATCAATGAAGTAAAGAAAACAGTTAAAGGGGTAAATGCCTGCCTGTTTTCTATATTTGAGTAATTATTCCTATCCCCTGGTTAATTTTAAAATGGTGTTTGCAAATGTGGAACAGCGTGCTCAGCTAGGTGTTGAAGCTTTTGCTGATGCCCTTCTCGTGGTGCCCAAAATTCTGGTTGAGAATTCCGGGTTAGACACTCAAGATGAGATTGTTGCTCTCACGGTAACCATCAGTGGAATCCATCCATCATCCTTTTTTTTTTTTTTTCTGGGGGAGCAAAAGACACAAGAAAAGAAACTGATTTAAGCTTTTCTTGCATGTTTATTCAGGGAGAGCACGACAGGGATAACATTGTAGGAATAAACCTCCAAACAGGTGGGCCCCTCGATCCTCAGGTGGAGGGTATCTTCTGTTGATTTTCTCGTGTTTCGTTAGAGAAGAAGAAGAAAGAAGAAAGAAGAAAGCTTTAAATGTGCAGAGAAGATTATGAAGAAGTTCTGTATATTTTTCTTTTTTTTTTCCATCAGTGCAGGACTTTGCTTTTATACACGTTTTTATATGTAATCAATAACATAATCTAGACTTAGGAATCAATTCATCTCAACCATTCATTGATTGAGGGCTATGATTCTGTAACTGTAAGCAACGGTTTGTAACAGAAAACAATTATAACAATTTTAACGGTTTTTTGAATTTTGTAACTGACTCTTCTTCTGTTAACTCATTCTTCGTCCATTCTTCATTCTTCTCGTTATCACAACAGGATTCACTTCTGCAGCTTTAAACAATAAGTAATCAGCTTAACTTCCAACAGCCTCTCCTAAGCTGCTTACTGGTTTAACTCCAAGATTCGATCTTAATTGCTTGAATCTGTCTTTAAGTAATGCCTTTGTGAAAATGTCAGCCAACTGCTCTTCACTTTCGCAGAATTTCATATTTATCACTTTCGCAGAATTTCATATTTATCACTCCTTCTTACAGAGCCTCTCTTATGAAATGATACTTCCTGTTTATGTGTCTAGTTCTTTGATGAAAAACAGGATTTTTAGCCATTGAAATTGTTGACATGTTGTCACAGAACAAGGTTGTTGCTTCTGCTTGCATTTCACCAAAGTCATCAAGAACAAATCTTAACCAAATTGCCTGAGTTGTTGCTTCAGATGCTAAGACATACTCAGCTTCTGCAGTTGATAATGCCACTGTATTCTGTTTAACCGAAGCCCAGGAAAATGCTCCACTTCCAAAACTGAATGCATAACCAGAGGTGCTCCTACTGTCATCTTCACTTCCTGCCCAATCTGCATCACAAAATCCAACAAGAGTTGTTGATTGATCCCTTACGTACTCAATCCCATAGCTTAGAGTTCCTTGCACATATCTTAGGACTCTCTTTGCAGCTCCCATGTGAATTTTGGTAGGTCCAGTCATGAACCGTGACAGTAAGCTTACAGCATATATTAAATCAGGTCTTGTTGCTGTCAGATATAGTAAGCTTCCTACTATTTTTCTATAAAGACCTTCATTAGCCAACTCACTCCCATCCACCTTCTTCAATTTCTCACCAGTGACCAAGGGAGTAGAAACTGGTTTACAGTCCTCAAGCCCAAACTTCTTAAGCAAAGACTTTGCATACTTGCTTTGATGGATGAATACTCTTTGATCAGATTGCAGTATTCCCATGCCCAGAAAATGATGAAGAAGTCCAAGATCAGACATCTCATATCTCTGCATCATTTCCCTTTTGAACTCACTAAGCATTCTTTCACTGCTGCCAGTATATACTATATCATTAACATAGATTGAAACAATGATTATGTTACCTTCTTGATCAGACTTTGTATACAAAGTAGCCTCACTTGTGCTCCTTTTGAATTTGCACATAGAGAGATATGCATCAATTTCACTATACCAGGCCCTCGGTGCCTGCTTTAAGCCATATAATGCCTTCCTCAGTCTGTAAACTTTGTGTCCTGCTTTCTCTATAAGAAAACCTTCAGGCTGCTCAACATATACCTCTTCTTCAAGTACACCATTTAGGAATGCTGACTTGACATCCAATTGAAACAACTTCCACCCCTTTTGTGCTGCAAGTGCAATTAGAGTTCGAATTGTGTCTAACCTTGCTACTGGTGCAAAGGTTTCATTGTAATCAATTCCAGATTTCTGTGCATAACCTTTTGCTACAAGTCGAGCCTTGTGTTTCTGAATTGATCCATCAAGATGAAGCTTGGTTTTGTACACCCATTTCACTCCTATCACAGGTTTATCACTTGGTCTCTCCACCAATTCCCAAGTATTGTTCTTCTCTATTACTTCCAATTCTTCCTCCATAGCCTCCTGCCAGGCTTTATCTCCACAGGCTTCTTGATAGTTCTCAGGTTCTATGATGCACATGTGACACCTTGCATATATGTCTTCCAAGGTTTTCAATTTCACTGGAGTAGAGCTTGGTGAAGATTGTTGACTGTTAACACTGTCAATCTTCTCAACTGACTCTTCAACTATAGGATTTTGATTGCAATGTTCAACACTGTCGGGTTGAATTTCAAAAGTGTGTTCCTCAAGATTCTCACCTTCAATTATACCTCCTTCATGATTGAAGGACAAGTGGATTTGGTTCATCAGATTTCCCTTCCAATTCCATGCTTTATCTTCACTGAAAATCACACTTCTTGAGAGAACAATCTTCTCAGTTTTCAGATCATATATCCTATACCCTTTTTCACAGCTACCATATCCAACAAACACTCCCTTTCCAGCTTTGTTGTCCCATTTCTGCCTTAATGATGATGGGATATGTGTGTAACACAAGTAACCAAACACTTTCAAATGCTTGATTCCTGGCTTTCTTCCCGTGAAGGCTTCAAAAGGAGTCTTTTCTGCAACACATGTTGTATAACATTTGTTCTGTATATACACAGCTGTATTAACAGCTTCTGCCCAGAAGAACACTGGCATTCCTTTCTCTATCAGCATGGATCTCCCCATTTCACAGATTGTTCTGTTTCTCCTTTTTGCAACACCATTCTGTTGAGGGGAGTATGCAACTGTCAATTGCCTCTCCATTCCTTGCTTCTCACAGAATTCTTCAAATTCTTTGGAAGTATATTCTCCTCCTTTGTCACTTCTTAGCTTCTTCAGTTTGTGTCCACTTTGCAGCTCAACGAATGCTTTGAATTTTTTGAATACATTCAGTGCACCAGATTTGTTTCTGAGAAAGTATACCCAGCACATTCTTGAGTAATCATCAATGAATGTGATGAAGTATCTGTTCCCTCCCACAGAATCATTCTGCATTGGTCCACACAGATCAGTGTGGATCAATTCCATTGAATAGCTTGCTCTCCACACTTGCTCTTTGATGAATTTCTCCCTGTGATGTTTGCCTGATGCACAACCTGCACAGACATCTTCTACTTCAGTCAGAACAGGAAGTCCACACACCATCTCTTTCTGCTGCATCATCTTCATGCTGGCAAAGTTTAAGTGTCCAAGTCTCCTATGCCATATCCAGGAATCCTCAGTCACTGAAGCTTTCCTTGCTGCAGGTGTAATACTCTCAAGTGAAAGTGGAAAGCATCGATTTCCTCCCATGATTACTATTGCTATAACATTGTTGAGGCTTTCATCATCAAATATTACTGCCTTGTTACCTCCAAACAGAATGTAATAGCCATGCTCCATCATCTGGCCTACACTTAGTAAGTTTTCATCCAATCCGGGAACAAGCAATACTTCTTTTATGTATCTCTTCCCATGCTGAGTTTCCACAACCAATGTACCTTTTCCAGTAGCTTGCACAAGGTCTCCTGAGCCCATCTTCACTTTGCATGTTACTGATCTATCAATGTTGATTAGTTCAGATTCTTGAGAAGTCATGTGATTGTTGCAGGCACTATCCACAAACCATATCTTCTTGTCTTGCAAACTTGCAGCATGACAAGCATAGAACATGGTTCCAGTGATGACTCCTTCTTCTTTAGCATAATTTGCAAGTTGTTTGTGATTCTGACTTTCACAATCTTTTGTAATATGGCCAAACCGATTGCATCTTCCACATCTTGGCTTTCCTTTGTGTCTGCATAATCCAAAGTGTTGCTTCTGGCAAACTTGGCATTGTGGTTTTACACTCATTTGACTACTTCCACCAGCAGTGTTGTTCCAGCTTGAATTATTGTAGTTGATTCCATTTCTGTTTTGAAATGAATTTGATCCTCTCCTGTCCTGTGATTGCCATCTTGGAGGAGGTCTGCCTTGGAAACCCTTGTGTGAGCTGTAGGTTTGATTGCTTCCAATCTTTACACTGCTAAATGCTTTTTCTGTTCCTGTTAGCTTATCCGTTTCATCATGCAGATCCTCCCTTTTGTCATAAACTTTCACAGAAGCAATGACTTCTTCTGCTCTTAGTACATCAAGATCTCGTGTCTCCTCAATGATTGACACAATGGACTTATACCTTCTGCTTAGGCTCATTAGCAATTTCTACACAATTCTGTTTTCTGATACATCTTCTCCTAATGATTTCAGATTATTCACAGTTGCAAAGAATTTAGCTAGATATCCATCTAAGCTTTTGTTTTCTGCCATTCTCAGGTACTCAAAATCAGCTCTTACTGCTTGAAGTTTTACAGCTCTAACCTTTTTATCTCCTCTGAATTCTCTGCTCAAAATGTCCCATGCTCCTTTTGCAGTTTTCTCATTTCTTTTTCGTGGGAAAAGATCATCTGTTAATGCTCCTTGTATAAGGCTTAACGCCTTTGCATTCTTGATTTTTTCTTCTCTGGATATCGTGGATGCATGCAATATAATTTGATCAGCTTCACTGTCTTCATCGCCTGATCCACCTGCAATCTCATGTGATTGATGAGATTTTATTCCAACTTCTATTACTTCCCATAAATCGAATGCTACGAGGACAATCTCCATTTTTACAGCCCAAAAATCATAGTTTGTGCCATTAAACTGTGGAGTTCTTAAATCTCCTCCAGCTGCACTTGATCCTACCATTTTTGAGTAATTAACAGTCTATTCAATCTGTTTTTCACAGTCTACGCCCCTCTTAGGAATCAGTTTGTGAGCTCTGATACCATGTTGATTTTCTCGTGTTTCGTTAGAGAAGAAGAAGAAAGAAGAAAGAAGAAAGCTTTAAATGTGCAGAGAAGATTATGAAGAAGTTCTGTATATTTTTCTTTTTTTTTTTCCATCAGTGCAGGACTTTGCTTTTATACACATTTTTGTATGTAATCAATAACATAATCTAGACTTAGGAATCAATTTATCTCAACCATTCATTGATTGAGGGCTATGATTCTGTAATTGTAAGCAACGGTTTGTAACAGAAAACAGTTATAACAGTTTTAACGGTTTTTTGAATTTTGTAACTGTTTGTAACTGACTCTTCTTCTGTTAACTCATTCTTCGTCCATTCTTCATTCTTCTCGTTATCACAACAGGATTCACTTTTGCAACTTTAAACAATAAGTAATCAGCTTAACTTCCAACATCTTCGACAACTACTCTGTCAAGCGCCAACTCATAAACTCAGGGTACACATGAACTCCTAGCTTTGGAGTCTGTCCTTTTCTCTCTCTCCCTATCTCTCTTCCCTCGGTCCAGCTTCTGTTATACTACATAAATGTACATATAAAGAGATACTTTTTTCCAAACTTACCCTAAATGATTAAACTAGAGAGACCTGTTGAAGTTCTCTCAGGTTTGAACTCTTAACATGCCTAACCTAGTTATAATCATGCTGCTGTAATTTTCCAGGCCTGTGATCACATCACAATTGCTACTGGTGGATGAAGTCATTCGTGCTGGGCGTAATATGAGGAAGCCAAATTAGTCATGGATATGCTCCTGCATTGTTATCTTATTTTTTAAAATTTTTGCCTCGTGAGGATGTTGTGGTGATTGGATGTGTAACAAAACCCCCTGTGCCTTTATGCAATGGAGGATGGTTGTGTTTGTAGGATTTGTGTTAGAGGGAATCTCCATTCATCTCATGGAATTTTGATGGAGAATGAACTATTACTTTGTTAGCGGCATGCTTATCGTCCATATTAGCAAGCATTCATTTTTTTGTACCCACTTATCAGAAATTTCATTTCAAGCTGAGAGTTTCAATTTTTGTAAGGTCTGCATGCTATTTGCGTGCTATGTGCCTGCCTGATTCTATTAGGGGGCAAGTGGCGGCATCATGCTGAGTATTTCGAGGAGCTGTTTGGCACGTGAATTGGAACCGGAAGTATAGCAATGGAATGTCAAGTCATTTGAATGTTCTCGGGGATCACAGACTCTCTTAAAGAACCGTTTGGGAATGCGGTTTCAACCGTGTTTCTATAGAATTTAATTTTTTTTTTGTTAAAATTTAATACGGTTTTTATAGTTTGGATCGTATGTTAAAAATAATTTTTTTAAAAAATAAAAAAATATTATTGACATGTATTTCGACATAAAAAATTATTTGAAAAGAAACTGCTATCATGCTCCCTGCGATGGCTTCGGGGTTTTTGTTGCTCTTTCGACTGGTTATAATAGTTATTGGTGCCTTGAAACCTAGCCTAGTTGACCCTTAGATTGTGTTGGGGTTTTTTTAGCTCTTTTTTAATATTGCGTGTTTTAAATAGGGTTACCTAAATTTTGAAGAAATTAAAATTTTATTTAAAATTAATTTTTTTATATTTTTAAATTGTTTTGATGTGTTGATAAAAAAAAATTTTAAAATAAAAAATATTGCTTTAATATATTTTTAAATGAAAATTACTTTTTTAAAAAATTATTATTACTCTTTAAATTTTATTTTAAAAAATTATTTAAAATGCCATTGTTGTAGTATTTTTTTTATTTTAAAAACAAGAAAAAAATATGGAAATTGAGGTTTTTGTGCATCAATAATTTTATTTTTAAAAATCCTCGACAGAAAAGATTAGATTATCCGTTTTGATGCTCCAAATTGATATTTATACATATATAAACAATGTTTGGAAAATATTTTGTATTTTGCATTTTTTTGTGTTTAATAAAGTCGCATTAGTCCTTGATGAAAATATAAATAAATAAAATCTTTGCTAACAAAGGGTTTACCGTTGTGACTTAATTTAATCAATCGAAAACGCTGACGTTTAGTATGAAGCAGCAGAAACCAAAACTCGTCCTTCCAACGGTCATATTTTTCTTCGAAATTCAAGAACCCTCGCGCTATAAAAGCAATGGTCATCTCCCTCCCTCCCCTTCCTTTTCACACACAGCCCCTCTCTCTCTGAAAAAAAATCTCTATGCGCATTTAAAACATAAACAATCAGAGATCAAAAGCCTATTATCGATCAGTGGCCTCAAAGTAAGTTGCTCAGATCTAATTTCACTTTCTAATACTTTGAATTGCGTTTTAAATTCTTGAAATCAATTTTGTTTTCTTGTATTTACCTTCGAAAAACCCTAGTTGTTTTTTACCCTATCCTCTTAAATGAATACTTTCTTGGTATTGATGCTCTAGTTATTCTCGAATTGTTCAAGTTATTAGATTCGCTGCATGTATTTATAATCCGATCTAAATTTGTTCTTTATGATTTTTTATTTGTGTGTGAAGCAGAGATTTTAATTCTCTGTTTTCTTATAAGTAAATCTTCTATGTTTTCTCAGCGAACAAACAACTTTCTCCTTCTCCGTATGCGTGCAATGTGTATATGATCGATCTTGTATCATGAATACATGTGATTCTGCTGATTTTTCTATTGTTATGTAAAAATCTAGTGATCTGGTTTAGGGTTGCTTGGGGCGCTTAATTTTATTTGCAGCATAATATCTGTATTTTAAACATGGGGTCAGGACAATGAGTCTTTTAAGCTGACGGGTCTTGTATTCTATTATGTTTTACTGTGATTAATCTGTTTATAGAGACTAATCAGTTTTAACAAATATTTGAAAGGGAATCAGAGGATAATCAGTTTCAACAAATATTTGACAGATTGCTACTACCAAACTTTTAACAAGGTTTGATTCTTTTTTCTTTATTCCCTTCCTTGAATAGATTGCTTGTTCTTGTCTTTAGATTTTGGAAAATCTTGCTTTCACAATCTACTTTCATTTTCGCTTGTATTAATACTCATTGTTTTTGCTAGATGTGTAATCCCAAATCTCTAGTAGATCGCATGATCTCCTATTTCATGCTATTCTGTTTGATAGAGGATTCAAAATAACGAAAGTATGATTTGTGATCAATGCCACTGTTACACCAGATGTTGAATTGGTTTCACGAATTCATCCATCTTCTTGACAAGTAGTGTATGTTTTATCTTATTGATTATTCAGTTACAATGATTTACATATACCATGCTTGGTAGAGCTATGGAGATTCTAAGAATTTCAGAAAATGTTATGGGAGTATTTGTCGTAGAGTTTAGCTAGTTTGTTCTGACTTGCTTCGTGTGGGGTTTGTGCTCTTGGGGGTACCTTTTTTTCTTAGTTACTTTTTGAAACTGAATTTATGGTATAATTCGGTCATCCTTTCCTTATTTTACATGGTTTATCTAGGGTATTAACCAGTTCCAATGCTCTTGCAGAATATTTCTTTGAACTCATTTACTGCACGAATGGCATCACTAGTGAGTAGACGGGCACCTCTCGGTGATTTGTCAAATTCAATGAAGGTTGTTGCCTCTCGAATTCCACATGACGCAAGGTTTGAAGGTTTTGGAATAGGGATGCTTGGTTCTTAGTCCCGAGTTTCTTTTCAGAAAATCTACAACATTCTCATATGGTATTTTTATTGGTTATCTGAGGTAACCTTTATATTTTATTCATGGGTGTTTATTTTTTCTTAAGGGATGCATCCACGTGTCTTGGTTGATGGTTTTGAGATTGCCAAAAGAGCTGCCCTCCAGTTTCTTGAAAAATTTAAGACACCAGTGGTGATGGGTGATGAACCCGACAGGGAAATTCTAAAAATTGACCTTATTCTCTTGTGCAGCTATATGAAGCTTTGGCTGATCAATTAACTAACATAGTTGTTAATTCGGTGAGAGTAGCCAGTGGTGTTGATATATCTTGAGGCTGTTGGAAAAGAAGACGTTTAAGTCATATTTTGACAGCTTCTATTTTTGCATTGACTGTGATTTACTTGTTTGTACAGGTGCTCTGTATTCGAAAGCCTGAGGAAGCCATTGATCTATTTATGGTGGAGATTATGCACATGCGCCATAAATTTGATGTTGACCCAAGGCTTGTAAGTTAATCTTTTTTCATTTAATCTGGATTCCTGTGGAATATTTTCACCTGGGATGTGTTAAGTGTTTTACAGCTCCCAATTTCCTGATTGACTGATTTAGTTAGGCTTCAAGAGTGAATGTTTCAAATGGTTTTCTCAAGTTTATTTATCTAGTTAGGTTCTTTATAACTTCAGTTTTTGTTTTGGCACAAGAGGGTATTCACCAATGATGGTTGAGTATTTAAATCATATTGAATAGAGGTCCTTCAAGATTTTGAGGGCCATAGATCTTCAAAAACCCTTCCATGTGAAATAGAATCATTTGTTTTTGAATGAGATGTGTTTAGCATTGAAATTAGATGGAATGCACTGCTATTTTTCATTATTTAACCTTTATTCAGTAAAATAATGCTACTTGTGAGATTTTTCTCAATGCTGTTACGTTGGATTAGGTCAACTTTCCAGGATATTGATGATTGGTTTTTGTTCGAAAGCTCCCAGGTGTAGCTTGGACAACTTTTAGTTATTGTTCATTTTTTTATTTCGACTTTGATATAATTTTTGTCAGCTGAGGCGGCACTTGCCTGGGCGCTCCATGGGAGAGAAGGCCCCAACGCCTTTATTAGCCTTAGGTGTTGGATTTCAATGAGGTGCTGCCTAGTCGAGCGCCTTGTGAGTGGGTGCAAGGCGCTAAGGCTGGCGCTTGCTTAAAGTTCTCTAAGGCTAGCGCTTGCTTGAAGTTCCTCCTTTTCTGTAGGTTTTTTTTTTCTTTTAAAATGATTTATGTTTTGACCTATTTGTCCATTTTTTTAATGTACCACAAAAAACAAGTTAGGGGTATTGTTGTACAAAACAAAGATTAGGGTAAAAAAATTAAAATAAATCATTAAAGTGGGAGGCAAACAGAGAATGAAGGATACTTAAAAGAGAAACAATCACACTTAATGTCTCAAATTATGGAAATTTCTCTCCATTTTTGGATAAATAAATCATCCCCCCCCCCTCCGTCCATGTCTGGACAGTTGAGTATCTAAAGAGGAAAGGGTGGCACTGTTCAATTTATTTACAAATTTATCACTCTTCTATGCCTTTATGTGTTACTATCCATGGCAGGACAACATATTACGAGATTTCTTTTAAAATTTCATCTAGATCTAATTGTAGTATTGAAAGCTCTGCATCCTAGTATAAAACTGAACAATAAATGATTTTTTATCTAAAAATATAATTTTTTTATTTTTATCCAATCCTTATATATGTCATTAATTATTTAATAAAATCCGCAAAACCATTTAATATTTTATTTTTTTATCATTTATTTCATTCAAATTTATTATTGTTTAATGATAATGTTATCGATTTCATTTAAATTTAAAGATTTTTACTTAAAACAATATATTAAAAAATAATATAAATTATATCTTGAAATCTCATTCAATAACAAATTTAAATTTTTATTGAAAGATGAGAACTGCCCAATCACCATAAAAGAACTATAAGTCTTTTATGGCCAACGTGGATTCAAATTTATCACTAGTATATACATGCAACAGAGTCAATAGCTTATTAATTAACAAAATATTCAACAACTAGCACCACAGAAAATTATTGTATACCAATAATAATGATTTTTTTTTTAATTTTTCTAACAAATAGTAGTATTTGGATGTAAACTTATCAGTAAAAATCTTTCACTATTAGAAATTCACTTAATACTAACGGATTTACCGACCGAATACTTCTATCAGTAATTTGAAGTTGGAATTACCGACGGAATTTTTTATGTCCATCATTACGTCGGTATATACCGACGGAAACATTCGGTCGATAGTTACCGATGGAATGTTCAGAATTAAAAAAAAAAAAGGCGGTTCGCTTACGTGGAGGTTTTTATGGATGATTTTTTCCAACGGAATCACCGAGGGATTCAAAACGGCAACTCCGTATGGTGACGTGACTGTTTCACCATTTAAAACGACAGATTCGTACGGTGACGTGTCCTTTTTTGAAACACATTCAATTTGTAATGAATATTGTTTAACTTTATGTTTTGATGTTTAATAAAAATTTTATTTGCATAATTTTTTTTTACTATTAATTTATATAATTTTATATTATGTATTCTAAATAATTTTTTTAAAAAATATTTAAAATTATGCAAATAAAACAATATATAAAAAATACTCACCGAGGGTTTTACCGACGGAATGTATCCGTCGGCATTTGATAGAGAGCAGGGATCTTAGTGAAGAATTTACTGACGATATAATTCTATCGGCATTTCACAGTAGCTTTTACAATCACCGACAAGTTCACCAATGGAATAAATCCGTCTGCATTTCACAGTAGCTTGGCGCAAATTTCACAATCAATGACAAGTTTATCGACGGAAATAGTTTGTCGGTATTGCATACACTCACCGACGGAATAAATTCGTCGGTATATTTCAAGTGGGAACTTTTTTTTTGGCGTGCAATTTCAGTCGGTAAAACCATTGGCAATGTTTTGTTTTTTTTTCCGACCGCTTTAGCGACGGAATGAGGTGTTACTTACAAAAGGAAAGTCGTCGACGGTTTTCATCGGTGAAGTTGTCGGTAATAAAATTACCGACAAACTATGAATCATACACCGACAAAATATTGCCGTCGGTAAAACTGTGAAATCTGGTAGTGTTTCGAATGAAGCTCTGCATATGTCAAGACCAAACACAAACCAAAACTACTAATCATCAAAACAAGGTATAGAGCCATATTGTATTCGTTATTAACACCTGCTGCCATGTCTCTCCAGCTAGAGCTGAACTAAGAAAAAAAACTCAGAGGTAAAATGAAATTATGGAAGCTGCAAGACTTGGGATATTTTAAAAAAAAAATCTCAACCTGGTTTTGCTGGGTCGCTCGATTCACGGGTAAACCTGGCAGGTTAACCAAATTTTTACTTATTCCTGTTTTATATCTTACTTGAACCGGTCCTGCCATCAAATCAATCCGATTCTAGATTGACTTGCCAAGCATGCCTGAGTTTAATAATGGAGGGGTCATGAAATATTTGCTAATTTTATGTTTTTTATTTTTTTATGCATAAGCTATACAAGATTACTGTTTTGTTTTTCTTACCCATCCCCTGCTTGAATTTCCCTCTTGTTTTATTTGAAGCAATATTTTTTAAAAAAATTATTAATGAAAAAAACATTTAACTTTATTTTCCAACATGCACTTAATTTATTTGGAAGTCTCCTCTCCATCATATTTAATTTTTTTATATTTTTTTTCTAGTCTTGATTTTTAATTCTTTTGAAGTTTTCTTATTTATTGATCTATTCATTGATTCACACAAGAGTTGATTTTATATTAGATATCATCATTTGTTATGCATTTCGTGGGTCCTTGACTTGATTATCCAGTTTTAGATGACATGATTTGAATCTTTACTAGTTACATCATCCACGTGATGCCGCGGGTTAATTTGTTTTTGAAAAAAAAATATCAAGAAAAAGCTAAGATTTAAAAGTATCAGGTCTTTCTACAAAGCTATATCCAAGAATCTTCGGTTTGGCTGTAACGCCTGACCCAAAAATAATATTAATAATAATATTAAACTTGCATGACCAAGTAGATCTAGCTGCAATACCAAAGCCAATAGCCTTGGATGCGGTGTCTGACTGCAAGATTGTGTCATAAAAGTGTGATAATTAAATAAATAAATTAAAAAGAAAAAAAATCAATAGAAAGAAAAAAAAAACTAGTGAAGACAAAGAAAAAAAATTGAATCAACTGGATTAACCCGTCAAACCTTGGATTCGTGTTGTGAAAGTTTGATAACTAAAAAAAAAAAATTGACGGATCAACCCAGAATTAACTAGGCTAACCCGTCAAACCAAGTTACCTGTCAAACCCGGGATCCGTGTCATGAAAGTTTGATAACTAAATAGAAAAAAATTGAACATTAACAACCTAAATTAAATGAAATAAATTAATTAAAAAGATAAAAAAATAAGAACAAAAACAAAAACAAACAAAAGACATAAGCCTGTTACTAATGAGGAAAAAGAAAAAAATTTGAATCAACCAAGTTATCTCATCAAATCAGGTTAACCCGTCAAACCTGAGATTGACGTCATGAAAGTTTGATAACTAAATAGAGAAAAAAAATCGGCAAGTCAAATGAAAAAAATTAACAAACTAAACTAAATGAAAAAAATTGATTAAAAAGGACAAAGCAAAAACAATTCTGGGTTAACTTGTCAAACCAGGTTAACCTGTTAAACCCGAGATCTGTGTCATGAAAGTTTAATAACTAAATAAATTTTTTTTTCACATTAACAAACTAAATTAAACAAAATAAAATTCATTAAAAGAAAAAAACACAAAGAAAAAAACAAAAAAAAAACTCATAAAGACAAAAAAAACAAGAAAAAAAAAAGCTTAGAGTTTCACTGTGCACTGTATAATGCACAGTAAAACACTTACATATAAAAGACATCTAAAAAGCTACAGTACATTCCCCACGCATTTTAAAGTATTCCTTAATAGCTTTAGTTAATGCCAAGATTTAGTTAATGCTCCTCTCCACACTGGATGCAACCATATTATTCGATAGTTTCACCCACATTTAACTAGTGTTTTGCCTATGTTTTATATATAAAATGCCTTGATATTCTTTGTTTTATGTTTTGAAGGCACTTTTGGATGAAAGATGCAAAAAATGAGTAAATTGAAGGTAATTGGCAGATTTGACGTTCAGTCGATGTTTTGTGCAGAACGTGAGTTCTAAAGGTCGAAATGAAGTGATTCCAGTGGCATTAAAAAGCTAACATCCATACCTTTCTGGAAATATAAGGCAAGACAATAAAATGAGGAAGAGCATGGAAATCGCAGCTTTCAAAGTCAAATCTCGCAATCTGCCAATGTTGACCTTCGGTCAGTCCGACTTGAATATCTAGAGCTACAAAAGTCCAATTGATGCAAACTCATTTGTTTTGGATTCCTAACTCAAAGGTCTATAAACGCTCCACATTTCAGCCAAAAACGATGTCATATTAGGGAGATATGATTTTTCAAAGATGACAACTGAATTCTGCCAGCAAACAGGTTTCGTGAAGAAACGAGTCCAGATTACGTTCCGAAGCATCTAAACCGACATCCAAGTTTTTATTTCAGCAATGTAGCTCCTCTAAGTCAAAGCTTGAAGATTTCATGCAAACCTATTTCTCCTTTTTTAGGAAAATAGTTATTGAACTACTTAAATGTAAATTGTCTACTTAAGGGAGGACTATTTTGTAAAATAGAGATTAGGGTTTCCTAGCATATAAAAAGAATGAGAGAAGAGAAGGGGGGTAGCCACCCAAGAGGAGAAAAACGCCCCCCTACTCTAAGAAACCCTAAATCATGCATTCTTCCATCTTTTTGATTAGTTATTCAATAAATATGCAAGGCTAAACTCATTTTCTTGGTTGCAAGGACACGGAAACCTTCGGATTTCAAGAACTGTGAGATCTATTTTACCTTTTCTTTTCAGTTTATATGATGAATATGTTTGTTCTCCTATGCTTATTTTTCCTATGATTGTTTATTTTAATTGCTAGAGCGGACTCTAAGTTATTATTGTAGACAATTTATTGCTAAGTTTGATATCAAAACCGTAGTTGTGGTATATGAACTTGTGAAGCAACTGAGTTTAATAATTGTAGCGGATCTACGTTATTAATCTTAGGGAGAACATTTGATCAAAGCAACATAAACAGATAACTTAGTTGTTAAGATTAATGAATTTATCTAGATCTTAAGGCTGCCATTGGATTAAATCATTAGTGCGGACACTGTGATTATTTGTTGGTTAGGGTTAGTTATACGGCGGATCCGTTAATTAACCAACGTTAAGAAAAGATAAAAATTCAGAATATAAACTGGAATTTTGTTTCAAGGATCAGTTATGATTTCTATAGGTGGATGTGTGATTGCGACCAAGGTTTGTTCTCTTGAAAATTTTCTGATTTTATTAAATTTTGTTTGATAGTTTTCTGTTTTATTTTTCTTTAGCCTATATAACATCCAACCCCCCCAAATTGCATAACGTATAGCATAAAAATATGAACTAAATCTTCCTCGTGGGATCGACCCCTTGCTTTCTCTATACTATCTTGTGTGTTGTGTTTGAAGCTAGGGTAATTAATTTGTGCGACCGCGACATCGCAACAAATTTTGGCGCCGTGGCTGGGGAAGTAATTTTAGTTGATTCTTGTGCTTTTACTGTTATTTTTAGTTGCTGTGATTGTTATTTATATTTCTGAAAAAAAAAAGAGAAACATAATTTTTGCTTGCGGCGGTACTGTTCACTTGCGGCAACGGTACTGTTCAAAACAGATTTTTTTGGTGGAATTAGGTTTTGGTCTTTTGGTTCTTGAAGGGAAACGATGTTCTAAACATAACTAGCGGTGAACCACTAGCCCCACTCTACCGAGGCCAAATTCCGCTGGTTTCTAGGGTTTTTAGGCAGTTTTAGTTTTCTAACGTAAGATTTTCGTAAAATTTGCATTGTTTTTGATCTCTTGTGTGGTTGATTTCTTTTGAGTTTTCTTGATGCTTTATGCCAGTAACCTGTTCTACTAATCAAAGTCAAGTCCAGTTAGATCTCGAAATAGAAAAAACTTTACGCAGGTTACGAAAGGAAGCTCGCCTTAACACCATGGCTAATGCACGACAACAACCACTCAAGGAGCTTGCTGCTCCTAATGTGGAAAATCAGCCATTGTGCATAAACATCGACAATAGTGTAAACTTTGAGCTCAAATCTGGTTTTATACATTTACTACCAACATTTAATGGTCTTGCAGGAGAAGATCCTCACAGTCATCTCAAGGAGTTCCATATGGTTTGTGTTGGGAATGGAGTTGACGAAGAACAGGTTAAGTTGAAAGCTTTCCCTTTCTCTTTAAAAGGGGCAGCAAAAGCATGGCTTTTCTCCATTCTCCCAGGTTCAATTGGAACTTGGAATGACATGAAAAAGATCTTCCTTGAGAAGTATTTCCCAGCATCTCGAGTTGCCAACATAAGAAAAGAAATATGTGGGATTCGACAATCTCATGGAGAGACACTTTCCGAGTATTGGGAAAGATTTGAGCAACTGTGTATTCAATGCCCTCATCATCAAATACCCGATCAGCTGCTCATTCAATATTTCTATGAAGGATTGATACCTACTGACCGTAGTATCATTGATGCTGCAAGTGGAGGGGCATTGGTAGATAAGACACCCGAGGCTGCACACCAATTAATCTCAAACATGGCAGCCAACTCGAAACAGTTTGGCACTCGTGGAGACTTCGCAAACAAACAAGTAAATGAGGTAAGTATTTCTAACCTTGAGAATAAAGTTAATGCTCTTACTTCTCTTGTGCATTCTTTGGCTTGTGGCAATGTACAACGGGTGAAAGCTTGTAGCATATGCTCCTTACAAGGACATACTTCAGATATGTGCCCAACAATGCAAGAAGATTACATTGAACAAGCTAATGCAGTTGATGGAGCATTTAATGGACAACCTCAGCGTAAGTATGATCCTTTTTCCCACACGTACAATCCTGGATGGAGAGATCATCCTAACCTACGGTATGGGAACCAACCTCAACAAGGCAATCAAGGCCGACAATTCCATTCCAATGGATTTCAATCCCAACAAAATTATCAAGCAAGACAGCCCCCTCCATTCACAAACTCCAATGTTATGGGGTCTTCATCCAATGATGATCTTCGTGAGATGATGAAAACTTTGGCTTCTAACACTGTGACTTTGCAACAAAATGTCATGTCTTTTCAACAGGAAACAAGGTCAAGTATTCACAACTTGGAGAAGCAAATGGGGCAAGTAGCTTCAAGTGTGGGGAAATTGGAAGCATAAATGAATGGAAAATTGCCATCCCAAGCATTGAATCCAAAAGAGAATGTTAGTGCGATCATGCTGCGAAGTGGGAAAGAACTTGAAGAGAAAAGGTTAAAACAAATTAAGATGGAGGAAGAAGAAGAGATAGAAACTGAATTGAGTACAAAGAATGAACATCCTCCTTCTCCACAAACTGAAATATCGACCAACACTCCAAAGGTAAGTCCTCACTTAATGAATTCCAGTTTTAAAACAATTCCACCCTTTCCTATGAGTTCTTCTAGGTCAAAGAAAGAGGACAAAGAAAAAGAGATTTTAGAGGTCTTCAAGAAAGTAGAACTCAACATTCCTTTACTTGATGCTATCAAACAAATTCCTAAGTATGCCAAATTTTTGAAAGAGTTGTGTACTACCAAGAGAGCTTTCAAACTGAAAGGTCATGAAATGGTAAGTATGGGTGAAGTTGTATCTGTTGTTGTTCAAAAGAATATGCCTTTGAAGCAAAAGGACCCAGGTGCGTTTACTATCCCATGTGTTATTGGTAATGCTAGTTTTAAAAAGACCTTGTGTGATTTAGGTGTATCCATTAGTGTTATGCCCAAACATGTTTATGATCCTCTTAGTCTTGAGCCTTTGAATAAAACTAGCATTGTAATACAACTTGCGGTTCGGAGTTTTGTTTACCCACTTGGTGTGATAGAAGATGTCCTAGTCAAGATTGATAGTTTGATCATTCCATGTGATTTTTATATTCTTGATATGGAACATGACTCTTGTGATTCATCAAACAACACTCCTATATTGTTTGGGAGACCATTCTTGAAAACTGCCAATACAAAAATTGATTGTGGTAAGGATACTTTGTTTATGGAAGTAGGAGATGAAAATATTGAATTTAATTTTCATGATGCAATGAAATATCCTTATAGCAATGTTTATTCTATCACATGCTATGACCAAGTTGATAAGTGTGTGCAGCAAGTTTTTGATTTTGATTATGAGGATGGATTAAGAGTAGCTTTGAGCTATGGCAATGATGTTACCGAGATAGAAGAGATGGAGAGGCACAAGTTTTTGATTTTGATTATGAGGATGGATTAAGAGTAGCTTTGAGCTATGGCAATGATGTTACTAAGATAGAAGAGATGGAGAGGCACATATGTGTTCCCCAAAACATGTATGAATCAACATTGGATTTGCAAGCTTTGCAAACTGTTCTCCATGATGTAGGAGTCATTTACCCCATCACGAACAATGAATGGGTGGCGCCTATCCTTTTGGTGCCTAAAAAGATTGGAATTACGTTGGAAGAAATACAAAATGATGTGTATGAGAATGCAAGGATTTACAAAGAAAAAACTAATAGTCTCCATGACCAAGTGATTACAAGAAAAGAGTTTAATGTTGGGGACAAAGTCCTTCTTTATCATTCGCGTTTGAAACTTTTTCCTGGAAAGTTGCGCTCCCGTTGGATTGGACCCTTTGTTGTTTCTAATGTTTTTCCTTATGGTGCAGTTGAAATTACAAGTTTAGAAACCAACAAAGTACTCAAGGTCAATGGGCATCGTTTGAAACCTTTCTATGAAGGTTGGACGACAGAACTCACCGCTTCTGTAGAGTTAGCTGAACCAATCTATGAAGAATGAGCATGCCACATGTGGAGCCAATGACATAAAACAAAAGCGCTTACTGGGAGGCAACCTAGCATAAAAAGAAAAAAAAATTAGATTTGCTTTCTTTTTCGTTATCTTTTATTTTTTCGCATTTTAATTTATTTTTTGTCATTCTCTTATGTTCCTTTGCTTTTATTTCAACATTGAGGACAATGTTGTGTTTTAAGTGTGGGGGTATTGAGAGAATTTTGGTTTTCTTATTTTAGTTTTCTTTGTTGTTCTTAAAAAAAATATATATGTTTGATCTTTTTAACTCCCATTGGTTTTTGAGAATATGAGTATTATGTATGAGAGTTAATTGAGATAGATGAAGATATAAATCAAATGAAGGAATATGCATGCAAATTTTAAGGTTTAATTGGTTTAGGGATTGACTTTGAGAATATGCCATGTTGACTTTATAGTGTTATACCAATGTAAGCTTTTGAGCCTTCAACATTATATTCTTTGAGTGTGCATTCTTTCAATGATATGTATCTCTAGAACTTGCTTTATATCTTGTTGAGATTACATTCGCATTACATATATACATGAAGATGATAAAGGCATTATGAATTTTAATCACTTAAGCCAAAAAAGCCAACCTAAAGCATATTATCCTTAGTGAGCCCCTTTTGAGCTTGTTTATCTTTTCTTTGCTTTATCCATGTATAAGCCTTAACTTTATATATGTTTTCCTTTCCCCTGGCCAAGGATTAGTAGAGCATATACTTGTGATATCTTATGGAATTATGGTTGGAAATTATGTGAAAAGAAAGAAGAAGTGATGCTTGATGAAAATATGGGCAAGTTGCCAAAGGTGAAAAACAAAAAAAAAAAAAAAAGAGAAAGAAAGAAAGAAAGAAAGAAAGAAATGTTCCTTTATGTTCTTAAGATTTTATGTTGAAAGAGCTTGAAAAAAAAAAAGAAGTTAAGCATTGGTGATTAAAGATGGAAAATTTATGTGCTTTGATGGAATATCTTGTTTGAAATATCATTTTTTAGAATGCTCTACTTTCTTTGGTTTGAACCTTCTCTTTTACTCTCTTTTACCTCACCTTAACCTTAGCCCCATTACAACCGGAAATAAGACCTTTTGATTCATGCATTGCTTGTAATATGTTAGTAATGGAGATGAGATTGAAGAGCAAGCTTATGGTAGAACATATTCATTGATTGAATTTGAGAGATTTAAACATATAAGCCCTAAACATGTGAGTGTTGGAGTGTATATCAATGAGAGGACCTATCACTTTGGCATGGCATAGATTTCATTTAAATCCCGCAATTAATTGAGTTTTGAAGTTTGCATGTAAATAAATTCATGAAAATTTATACTCTTTATCCTTCTTAATTGTGTTCTTGTTTATAATGCATATATTCTTGGATATTGATGGGAGATTAGGAGATTGTTCATTATGATTTGATTTAATTTAACTTTGATTTGATTTTACATATCCTTTCTCGAGGACGAGCAAGAGCTAAGTGTGGGGGTATTTGATGCAACCATATTATTCGATAGTTTCACCCACATTTAACTAGTGTTTTGCCTATGTTTTATATATAAAATGCCTTGATATTCTTTGTTTTATGTTTTGAAGGCACTTTTGGATGAAAGATGCAAAAAATGAGTAAATTGAAGGTAATTGGCAGATTTGACGTTCAGTCGATGTTTTGTGCAGAACGTGAGCTCTAAAGGTCGAAATGAAGTAATTCCAGTGGCATTAAAAAGCTAACATCCATACCTTTCTGGAAATATAAGGCAAGACAATAAAATAAGGAAGAGCATGGAAATCGCAGCTTTCAAAGTCAAATCTCGCAATCTGCCAGTGTTGACCTTCGGTCAGTCCGACTTGAATATCTAGAGCTACAAAAGTCCAATTGATGCAAACTCAATTGTTTTGGATTCCTGACTCAAAGGTCTATAAACGCTCCAAATTTCAGCCAAAAACAATGTCATATTAGGGAGATATGATTTTTCAAAGATGACAACTGAATTCTGCCAGCAAACAGGTTTCGTGAAGAAACGAGTCCAGATTACGTTCCGAAGCATCTAAACCGACATCCAAGTTTTTAATTCAGCAATGTAGCTCCTCTAAGTCAAAGCTTGAAGATTTCATGCAAACCTATTTCTCCTTTTTTAGGAAAATAGTTATTGAACTACTTAAATGTAAATTGTCTACTTAAGGGAGGACTATTTTGTAAAATAGAGATTAGGGTTTCCTAGCATATAAAAAGAATGAGAGAAGAGAAGGAGGGCAGCCACCCAAGAGGAGAAAAACGCCCCCCTACTCTAAGAAACCCTAAATCATGCATTCTTCCATCTTTTTGATTAGTTATTCAATAAGCATGCAAGGCTAAACTCATTTTCTTGGTTGCAAGGACACGGAAACCTTCGGATTTCAAGAACTGTGAGATCTATTTTACCTTTTCTTTTCAGTTTATATGATGAATATGTTTGTTCTCCTATGCTTATTTTTCCTATGATTGTTTATTTTAATTGCTAGAGCGGACTCTAAGTTATTATTGTAGACAATTTATTGCTAAGTTTGATATCAAAACCGGAGTTGTGGTATATGAACTTGTGAAGCAACTGAGTTTAATAATTGTAGCGGATCTACGTTATTAATCTTAGGGAGAACATTTGATCAAAGCAACATAAGCAGACAACTTAGTTGTTAAGATTAATGAATTTATCTAGATCTTAAGGCTGCCATTGGATTAAATCATTAGTGCGGACACTGTGATTATTTGTTGGTTAAGGTTAGTTATACGGCGGATCCGTTAATTAACCAACGTTAAGAAAAGATAAAAATTCAGAATATAAACTGGAATTTTGTTTCAAGGATCAGTTATGATTTTTATAGGTGGATGTGTGATTGCGACCAAGGTTTGTTCTCTTGAAAATTTTCTGATTTATTAAATTTTGTTTGATAGTTTTTTGTTTTATTTTTCTTTAGCCTATATAACATCCAACCCCCCCAAATTGCATAACGTATAGCATAAAAATATGAACTAAATCTTCCTCGTGGGATCGACCCCTTGCTTGCTCTATACTATCTTGTGTGTTGTGTTTGAATCTAGGGTAATTAATTTGTGCGACCGCGACATCGCAACAAATTTTGGCGCCGTTGCCGGGGAAGTAATTTTAGTTGATTCTTGTGCTTTTACTGTTATTTTTAGTTGCTGTGATTGTTATTTATATTTCTGAAAAAAAAAAAAAAGAGAAACAGAATTTTTGCTTGCGGCGGTACTGTTCACTTGCGGCAACGGTACTGTTCAAAACAGATTTTTTTGGTGGAATTAGGTTTTGGTCTTTTGGTTCTTGAAGGGAAACGACGTTCTAAACATAACTAGCGGTGAACCACTAGCCCCACTCTACCGAGGCCAAATTCCGCTGGTTTCTAGGGTTTTTAGGCAGTTTTAGTTTTCTAACGTAAGATTTTCGTTCTAGGGTTGCGCTACAACATAGTCAGAAACAAGTTAATCAACTGCCATTTAGCAATGTATTTGCAAAGGAAGAAAGAAGCTTCACCAAATTACCTTCACATATACCGATTAGATGCCTTAAATGCGGATCATTACTTGTTGTCTCTTCTACCAGCTTCTCAACCACAGTACCTTTCTGCATTTGGGAATCACAAGAAATTCAGTAAATGAGAGAATCATTCAGAAAAGCATATGAAGTTCATTCTTGACTGCAGAAAAAAACTCATAAATGCAACAATACCTCCGGGTCATCTAGAAGCTTTAGATTGCGACCAGATTCGGAATTTAACAAGTCCCTGACATTTTCATTATAGATTTCTAGTCCAGAAATCCTAATTGTAAAATCTCTTTCTGGTGTCTGCAGTCAGTCCAAAACAAAAACCACAACTTTCTAATGAATATAGTTTTGCTATAAACTCAATAAACTAGACCAAGTAAAATCCAACTTTCTTGAGCATAATGTCAGATTTTGATGAAGCTTACATTCATTATATGCTTATAGATGTCATTAACAGCTTTATCAGTTATCCCTCTCATCGTGTATGTCTTCCCACTGCTAGTTTGCCCATATGCAAATATGGTTGCTGTAATGTAAAAATGAAAGAATTTTTTAATCCAGATGCACTACAAAAATCACATAACCTGAGATTTACCATTGAAAGAATAGGTTATATTACCATTTATGCCCATCAAAGCAGACAAAGCAACATTTTTCACCCCATCTTCATAAACAGCTTCAGTTATACTAGAAGGACCAAAAACTTTATCTGAAAGCGGAAAAACAAAAATCCTTTTTTAAAGCATGAAATCACAAGAAAATCTCTTATATAATTCAAACAACAACAACAAAAAAGAAAGCTGCAATTGAATTACCAAAAATGAAAGAGGCCGGTTGAGCTGCTCGTTCTTGAGGGGGTGGCTTAAAGACAATAGTATGATCATCAACAGAGTCCCAAGCAATTTGGTCCTTAGCTAACTGCTCCTTCTTGTTTAAAGGCCTTAATCTTACAGTAACTACAATCTTCTCCTCCTTTTCTTTAGGCCCTCCTGGGGTTGTTGCTGGTGTCCTGTCAATCTTAGAAGCTGGTGTTCCAGGGGTTCTAAGTGTCATCTTTTTTGGTCAAAATCTCCTCTTTCCCTTTACAATTCACTCACAAGAGACCCGAAAATTGAAATCACCAGCCTCTGCCTCTCTCACTGGAGAGACTAACAAAAAACTGGGACCTCTCTGTCTTGGATGCAGAATTTGTTTATACAAATAAATAGCTGCCAAATCCAATTCAATAAAAAGATAATAAGTTACCTCGAAAGACTCATTTCTTCTCCTGACCAAACTCTTTCAGAAAATCAATTTCTCCAAATTAAAACAGCAGAAAATTGAAAAAGGAAACAAAAGGCTATAAACTTTTCTCCATTATCGGTTCACTTTCTATTAGATCCAAATTGATTGATCAAATAAATAATAATATGCTTTAAGGGGCCAATAAAATTTTAAGTTTTCCAATTAACATTCTTTTCAAATTCATGCGTTATTCGGTAAATTAAATGAAGCACAAATCAATCACAAAAAAAAGTAAGTTCCTTACCATTTTTAAGATGGCTTTTCGATTATCAATCTAAACTAAATCATACATGGAAAGTTACTCAAAACCCTCTAAATTCTAACCAATTGAAGCTCTAAGCTCTAATGTCTTACCTTTTATAATTCATAAGAATTTAAAAATAGAAAACATTATGGAACAAAAAGTAAATGAAACAATTACTTACAGGAATCTCAAGCCGAGCTCTCCAGATAAACGAGCAGATCTAGTGAAGAACCGATAAAAACTAGATCTTTTTCAGAGAGAGAATGTGAGAGGTGGGCTTTTGCAGGGGTTAAAGAGAGAGAGAGGGTCTGCTCTTTTCTTTGCCTTCTTTATGAAAGGAAAACCTGTGACCAATTTGAATTTGATTTCTAACAGCTAGTTCGTTTCTTTTCTTTTCTGAAGTTCCAATCTTCCCAATTTGCTAAATAAAATATAAATAATTGCACACGTGGTCATTTTTCTTAACATTATTGATTTTTTTTTTGTCCATAATCACTAATTCGAATAGCATGTAGGCGTATAATCAAATCAATTATCAAACATTATGATTTGATGGATGAGTTTTTTAAGAAGTGTTTAGAAATGTAATAATAATTATTTTTTAAATTGTTTTTCTTTAAAAATATATTAAAATAATATTTTTTATTTTTAATATCAATATATTAAAATAATTTAAAAATATAAAAGTTAATATTAAATAAAAACAAATCAATTTTTTTTAAAAAATTATTTGGAATACAATTTCAAATTGCCTATAAATAATCTGTGGATAAAAATAAAATATGAATTTTATATATACTAAGGTCCCTTTTTCTTGATTTGACATTATTATTAGGCTTTTAGTCTTCTTGTCAATTTTATAATTTATGTGTGTAGTTAATTATTTTTTAATAACATAATTTGGTAAAAAATTTAGTAAAATAATACAGGCTGAATTGTTTTTTGAAAATAATATAATTTGGACACCACAATTATGAATATCATTTTTGTTTTATAATTTTTATCAGTACTAATAGTTGTTTAATCATATTTTAAAAAATATTTTTTATATAAATTATTTAATTCAAATAAAAATCAATTTAAAATTTATGAATATTTAATGGTCAAAAAATAAAATTTAAAATATAATAGGCAAAAAAAATAAAAAATAAATAAAGTAATAAGGTGGAATAAAACAAAGAAAGAAAAAAAAACATAAAAAATCATCAAAAACACGTTAAGATTTTATTTTTAACATTTGTAATAATATTAAAAATATCTCAATGATATGATTCTCACTGATAATTTAAAAAATTAAGAAACGTATGGATTACATACGTTGCATGGAAAATGGCAATCAATGGTTGTATTTCTGTTTGGTTTGATTGAAAGACATGGGGGCTCGACTGGATTGTGTTGAAAAGACAGAGATTGACAATGCGAAGGGAATAGGAAAATCAATAATGGGTTTTTACAGGGCTGGTTCAGTGGTTGTTGAAGATGGTGCGATGAGGTCGGTGGGTTTGTAATGGTTGTAGAGGAGAGGCTGTGGCTTTGGTGAGCGGAGCTTTTGATCCAATGGTTGATGGTGGTGGACTTGGTCAAGATTGATGTTTTTTTAATTTCTTAGTTAAAAAAGTCTGTAATACCCAGAAATACATTCACAACACACATCTTTTCTCTCTCTCTCTCTCTTTAAGTTATAAATAATTCTTTTTTAATTCAGAACACTATTTGGTTAAGAAAAATAATAACTTTTGGTTTTTGAAAATGCAAGATTTGTAATAGAATAATCCATGTTTTTATGATAATGTTTTGTTACTATTTCATAGAAAATATATTTTTAGAGATAATATTTATTATTTATTATTTTTAATATATCCCTACAAAATAAAATTAATTTTAAAATTATCCAATTAAAACATATAAAAATTAAAATAATTTTTATTATAATTTTAAAACTTGTCTTGAAAATTAATCTTTTGAGACAATAATTATTATTTTTTAATTAATATATGAGATCTTTCCATTTTCTATTTTTAGTTTACCTTATTTGTTAAACAGTATTGGTCATGTTTGTTAGGGGTGATCATTTACGGTTCAGTTTGGTTTTTTCCCAAAAAAAGCAACCAAACCGGAAAAAAAAGGACACCCGAAACCGAACAGGACCCGACCCAAACCGGCCGGTTCCGGTCTGGTTTTTTAGCCAAAAAAACGGACAAACCTATATGCATTTTTTGGGCTTTTTTGTTACCTTTAATAGGCTTTTTAATGGGCTTCCAATGGATTTCTGGTGGGCTTACAATTAATTTAGCTATTATCTCATTTTCTTTGAAGATTCCAAATATATTTAATTTTTTTACCCTTAAATATTCAATTGTATTAAATTATTTTTATCAATCTTATGTTTATTAATTTTTTTGGCCATTAAATATTCATTTATATGAAATTATTAGTGTCAATCTTGTGTTCAATATATTTTTAACTTACTAATATGTTTTTTTCTACTTCCGAAAAGTTTAAATAAATAACACACACTCACAATCACACACCAATAAGTTAAAATCCAAATTACAAAATACAAACCATTGCCTTCAAAGGGCTTAACAAAAAAACAACAAATAACATTATCATAAAACACTCCAAACCACAAAAAATAAATCTTCATGTGCACATCATCTCAATAAAAAAGCACTTCAAGAGCATTGCACTTTGATTCCTGAAATTCATAATCTAGAATTATAACATGATAAATTAAATCAGAAGATATAAAAATTAAAAATATATATATTTATACCATACATTTTCAATACATGCATCACAAATTCACAATTTGTGAACTAATTATCATCTGTTGCTAAATGCAACTTTCCACCAAATTCTACAACATAAAATATTAAACATGTTAGAATAAAAATGTGTTAATTAATAAATAATAAAATAAAATGTGTAAGTTTTTAAGAAACGTTACCTGATTCAAGGTTTTCGTAGGTTTCCAAATCATTCATCAAGGTTGTATTATCAGTTGAAATTGGACCATGATGCAACCAATTTTGACAACAAATAAGTCTTGAATTGTTGTTGGAGATAGAGAACTTCGAAATTGGTCGAGTATACGACCACCTGTGCTAAAGGCTGATTCGGAAGCCACTGTGGATATAGGAATAGCAAGAACATGTTGTGCAACTTTCGAAATTATCTTATATTTTAAAGCATTAATTTTCCACCAACCCAAAATATCTAATTTATCATCATCAGGATCCTCACAACCATCACTCAAATACCTCTCAACCTCATTTCTATTTTCCACAATATCTTCCTCTTGTAAGTGCCTTTTGAACTGAGCTAAAGTGTTGACATCTACCTCCATGTCATCAATAGCATCATTATCATCTTGTTTATGCCTATTATCATCCACCACTTCATTGGCTTTCAAATAAAACTCATACAAGCTCACCAAATTATCTTTCATCTTTTTTGTTAGCAATTGTGCTTTGTCATAAGTATACAACTCACCAAAACAAAATTTCACATATTTCAACTTAAGACAAGGATCCAAAACATTAGCCACATACAATAAAAAATTCTGATTTGCTCCACAACCCCAATACTTCTCAAACTTACTCATCATGTTAATCGCCATTCCATTCAAAAGATTATCTCTACTTTTAGACAATTGCAACAAGTTTGTATGCATGTAAATCAATTCATTGAAGAAAGAATTTGATGTAACATGCAATGAGCCAGAAAATTTCAATGTAACCATGTAAAAGATCTTTAAAAACTTCAGCAAAGTTCTAGCATTTTCCCAATCCTCCAAACTAGGCGGCCCTATGTTTTTTTTATTTCCCTTTGAATCAACCTCCAAAAAGTAACTCATATACCTAGATTCACTTTGACTTAACCTCATAAAGACCTTTTCAAACTTTTCCGCAGCTTCTAACATAAGATAAGCTGAATTCCATCGAGTTGCAACATCCAAACACAATGATTTCTTACACTCTATATGCAATGTTTCTACACACTTTTTAAATGCAAGTAGCCTAGAGGGTGAAGATCTCACAAACCTAATTGCATTTCGAATCTTAACAACCGAAACATTCATCTCTTTCAAACCATCACATACAATGAGGTTGACAATGTGTGCACAACATCTAACATGCAAATGTTCATTTGACAATATATTAGTTCGCCAATCTTTCATCACATTCTTCAAATATGAAATAGTAACACTATTAGAGCTTGCATTGTCTACTGTAACAGTTAAAAGTTTATCAATCCCCCAATCTAACAAAAAATTCTCAATAACTTGACCAATTGTCTCACCCATATGATTGGAAACTTGAGAAAAATTCAGAATTCTTTTATGCAAATTCCATTCATTATCAATCCAATGAGCCGTTAAGGACATATAGTTAATGTTTTGGATTGATGTCCATGTATCTGTTGTTAAGCATAATCATTGACCCTTAATAGCTCTCTTTAATCTTTCCTTCTCTTCAACATAAAGTTTCAAACAATCTCTCATAACAGTGAAACAAGAAGAAATGTCAAATCCAGGCTGCATGGTCCTAGAATATAATTTAAACCCCTTACCCTCCACAAAATTAAAAGACAACTCATCAATTATAACCAATTTCACTAGTGCCTTTCTGCATTCATCATAATTATAACATATTGCCTTAAGAGTTCCCACACTTCGATCTCCTAATTCACCCCCTACTTTATTAGGTTCTAATAGCAAAATTTTTTGCTTCTTATCAACCATAAAAGGAAACTTTTTGCATACTTTCAAATGACTCCACATATTACTTGTCCCATTAATAATAGTATGACATGCATAATCCTTTCCACAATAATTACATTCAGCTCTAGGGGTTTTAGGATCACCATCAAGTTTTGTAAAATGATCCCAAATTTGTGACTTTTTTTTATCATCAACATTTCTTTTCCTAGATGCAAGGACTTGAAGTTGTTTACCTTTAGTATCCGTGGTGGATCCTACAGTAGTTGATGTTGGGTTAGTGTTTGAAGATGGGGCATTGGTTGATGTTGGGGTAGTGCCAGTGGATGAAGCATTTTGATTTTGAAGGTTTTCCATCTGTCATTACCAAATGCAAACTACTTGGTTAGTTTACAGAATCAAATGCAAACAGAATAATGAATACTTCCATTCAAAGAGCAGTTTACCCTCATGATAAACAAGACAACAAAATGCCATATTGGAATGATGTTCCATGGCTGCAAAATTCAGTAGACATGAAACCAAGACAGAACAGAATTGTCCAAGAACCAAAATCACAAACACCAAGGCATTAAAGTTGAGAATTCAGTATTAAGACAACCTTTTATTCTACTTTCTTTAACTCCATATTACAGATTAGACAATGTTTTTCCAAATAAAAGGATAGGTCCTAAACATGCAGCCCCCAAAACAAGGAACCAGAGCAAACACAAATTCATAATAAAATCCCCAGAGACAAAAATCAACAAGATTTTAACCCAAAATCAGGACATAAGTATTTGACACAGTTTTATTATAACAATTTGAAATAGATAGACATCTCTTTTTAGGTGCATGTAAAATGACACAAATGTTATAATAAATATGCTTAGGAGTTTAATTTATGGCCTTAAGGGTGCTGTTGTGAAACTGGTATAAGTAAGCTTAAGTCTAAATTACATACATGCCTTTTCCACGGGAAAGGAAATGGACAATAGAAGGCTGGGAATAGGGTACAGATCATGTGAAGAATGAATCTGTATCTGTTGCATCAGGTCTTTAATGTTCATGAGATATAAGGGAATGTAGGATCTGATTGGGGGCTCAACGATCACTCCCAAAGTCAGAACACAAGTATCTCTATAACTGTCTCATTCTCTATGCTTGTTCTGTTTCCACGAGAAGCTTAAAAATACATTTCTTGTTCTAGATTTTTTTTTCTAGTCTGCTGGCTTTCCATTGATTTTATGCCAAGGGCAATTTTTATTTTTCCTTTACTTTTGGTATTTTTGAGTGATAATTTTTCATTCTGTTTCCAGGCCTTAAGGGAGCATTCACATGCATAAACAAGAAAGGAAATGGACAATAGAAGGCTGGGAAGCCACTGGAAATGGACATGCATAAACAAGAAAGGAAATGGGCAATAGAAGACACTCGGTCACTGCAGAAGCCTGCAGTCTAATCTAATCAATTGGAAATTCACATTTTAAGGATATGTAATTCAAAGTGTTAGCTTAAAAAACTAATAATTGAATAGCTAATCCAATGAAAGCACGGAACCTTTTTTCCTTCCATTTTTTCAATTTTCTCCCCAAACCAAAAGGCAGAAGTCAATCGAACAAATAACAAACAACATTGAATAAATTACTCTAAATTTTAATTTAAACCTAAACCAGAATTCAAACTAACAATAAGCTTAACGCCCAACAAAATTTATTAAAACTAACAATAAGCTTAACTGTATGAATTAATTAAAAAGGAGAAAAAAAATTAAAACTCACCCATTGTGTTGATCGTGATCCAGTGGAGAGTCTGGAGACTAAGGAAGAAACGTAAAAAAAATTAGCTTAACAGTTAACAATATTAAAATTAACAATAACCTTAACCGAATTAATTAATTAGAAAAGGGAAAAAAAAAACTAAAACTCACTGGTTTTGACTTTTGAGAGGTTGAGCCGTTGAGGAAACGTCGGTCGCCGGTGGTCGGTATAAGGAGAGTGGAGACTGGAGAGTGGAGAGGGAGAGGAGAGGAGAGGGGGCGAGAGGGGACGGGGGGTGAGGGGACGGGGGGGCGTTTAGCTGTTTACTCGGTGTCTGAGAAGAGGAGAGTCTGAGAGCTGAGAGGAGATTCACCACCAGAAATTCGCTAAATACCAACGGACATACCGGCGGAATTTTTTCTATCGGTATTTTTCGGCCGAAATCACCGACGGACAATATTCGTCGGTAATTACCGACCGAATTACCGACAGAAAATTCAGAATTAATGAAAAAAGGTCGGGTAGGTGGCGTAGAGGTTTTGGCGGGTGATTTTTCCGACGGAATCACCGACGGAATTAAAACCTGGGTCCCGTACGCGTGATGGGACCTGTTCACCATCAACAATACCAACGGAATCACCGACGGATTTGAAATGCCATGTCCGTACCGGTGATGTGACCAGTGCACCGTTAAAAATACCGACGGAATCACCGAGGGATTTGAATAGCAGGTCCGTGCGGTGACGTGTCGATTGCCCGTCAGAATTACCGACGGTTTCGTCGACGGATTCACCGACGGAATCAAAACCGTCGGTAAGTCCGTCGGCAAAAGTGAATATATGGCCACTTTGCCGACACTGTCCTCCCCCATTTCTCCTTCTTCTTCCTAATCCTAACCCTCCCCATCTGCAAAATAACCAACCCCCCCTCGCCCCAAAACAAAAATCTTCCTCATCTCAGCACAACAAGTTGTATTTCTTGAAGTTTTGTGGTCACAGCATCCGTGTTCTGATTTACCGACAGATTTTATCATTTTTTGTAAGTAATTCTATCTTTTAAAATTTTAACATTTAAATGTCAATTTTATTGTTTTTTTAGTATATGTATTTTGTTTTAGTAGATGTACATGTTTTATTGTTATTTCTCAAACAAACTTGTAGTATATGAATGTATAATTTTATACTTGTTATGGTTTGTTTTAGATTTTGTAAGATTGTATTTGTTTGAAAATTGTTAAAACTTAATTTGTAGAATTACCGAATTACATGTTATGTTTTGAAATAATTAAGAGCTTGCTTAATGGTTCCTTTTTATAGAGGTTCGATAGAAGTCATGGATGATCGTTCATGGATGTATCTAGATTCACCCCAAGGATTGTGGAGGATGGATTATTGTAACGGGGTTCAGGGTTTTATTAATTTCGCAACATCTATTCCTAGAAATTTTACTGGAGGCGGTATTAGGTGTCCATGCAGGAAGTGTCAAAATAAAAAGTATCTGCATCCAGATGTTGTAATGATGCATCTTCTACACAAAGGGTTTGTGGAGGATTACGAGTGTTGGTATGCACATGGAGAGGTATTTGTTAGTAATAGGAGAATGGGAGAAACGGTGGTTGGGTCAACTTCTAGTGCTAGCAACGTGCATGAAGCGGCAAATGACAACACTAATCCTTACAGAAACATGGTTATGGATGCAATGAGAATGAATCAAGATAATGTCAATCAATGTCCAATCAAGATAATACTACCTTGAAAATGCTGTGATGACCGAGTGCATGACATGCGGGCATTCCCGTTACAAACCCAGAACTGGCAGGGGGAAGACTCTAGTGGCATATAAAAAACTTAGATATTTCCCGATCACACCTAGACTGCAGAGGTTATTTATGTCACCAAGGACTGCTGAGCACATGACATGGCACCAAACACACGATGCCGTTGATGGTGTGATGGTGCATCCTTCTGACGGCGAAGCGTGGAAACGCTTTAACAGTGTTCATCCTGACTTTTCTGCTGAATCAAGGAATGTTCGACTTGGGTTGTGTACTGACGGGTTCAACCTATTTGGGTCATTTGCTGCTCCCTATTCTTGTTGGCTGGTCATTCTCATAGTTTATAACTTGCCATCGGGAATGTGTATGAGGCCGGAGTTCATGTTTCTATTTACTGTCATACCCGGTCCAAGCAGCCCGGGGTGAAATATAGATGTTTGTCTTCGACCGTTGATAGATGAGCTGGCGCAGTTGTGGTCCTCCGGATCTCTGACTTATGATATATCGAGGAAACAAAATTTCCTTATGAGGGCGGCTTTGATGTGGACTATCAGTGATTTTCCAGCTTATGGAATGCTTTCTGGTTGGAGCACGCATGGGAAACTCGCATGTCCATACTGCATGGAAAACAACAAGGCATTCACGCTAGCAAACGGAGGTAAAGCTTCTTTTTTTTACTGTCACCGTCGCTTCTTGCCACTTAATCACAGGTTCAGAAAGAATAGAAAAGATTTCTTTGTTGGTAGAGTTGAAAAAGATGTTGCATCCCCGCGTCTTTCTAGTGAAGAATTGCATCATGTTGTATCAGAGTACGGTGACATTGTGTTTGGCCTTCAATCAGGTAAGCAAAAGTTTCTTGGTTTTGGTTTGACCCATAATTGGGTAAAGCGAAGTATCTTTTGGGAGCTTCCGTATTGGAAGACTAATCTTCTCCGCCATAACCTTGACGTCATGCACATCGAAAAGAACGTGTTTGAGAATATTTTCAACACCGTCATGGATGTGAAGGGGAAGACAAAGGACAACATGAAGGCTAGATTGGATATAGCTTTATACTGTAACCGTAAAAATATGGAGTTGGTTTATGACGAGTCACGGGTTGCAAAACCAAGGGCAAGCTTCGTGTTAGAGAAAAACGCACAACTGCTAGTCTACAAATGGCTTAAGAGTCTGCGTTTCCCGAATGGACATGCATCGAACATATCAAGGCTTGTTAACATAGAGGACTGCAGATTGTATGGAATGAAGAGCCATGACTGCCACGTGTTTATGCAAACACTCATCCCATTAGCTTTTCGTGATTTGTTGCCAAAGGGAATATGGGATGCACTAACGGAGATCAGTCATTTCTTCAGAGATATATGCTCTAGCAAGATGAATGTTGAGCACATTGAGATGCTTCAAACGAATATCATCGAGACACTATGCAAACTTGAGATGATATTCCCTCCTTCATTTTTTGACTCAATGGAGCATCTCCCTATACATCTACCGTTCGAGGCAAAAGCTGGAGGGCCGGTCCAGTATAGATGGATGTACCCATTTGAACGGTGAGATATTATAGTTGCAATGGAATTCATATCTTAAAGTATTTTCTATGTTTTTCTTATTTGAAAATACTTCAATTGTACTTCAATGCAGGTACTTGTTTAATCTAAAAAAAAAGGTTAAGAACAAGGCGCATGTTGAGGCTTCGATATCTAAGGCCTATATTGTTGAAGAGATATCAACATTTATCTCGTACTATTTCGAACCTCATCTGAGAACAACAATCAATAGCGTTCCACGGCGTGACAATGGCGGTGAAGTGCCTTCCAGTGGGAACTTGTCAATATTCTCCAATACTAGCCGACCCACACCTAAAAATACTGTAAGAGGAAAATATTTTTCGGAAATAGAATTCAAACAAGCACACAACTATGTTCTATTTAACTATGATGAGCTGAGACCATTTATTCAGTAAGTCTATATATGTGTAATACTAATTAAACTTTGTCAGTAATATACTGTTAATTATATATTGTAATATCATACACTCATTATCACTTGCAGGCAACATCGACAATATTTTCTCTCCAATAACTCGCAGCTGACCGAATCCCAGATCTTTCAATTACAAGATGAACAATTTGCCACATGGTTCAGAACACATGTAAGCACTATCACAAACTCATTCTAACGTATGCATGTCATTACGAGATTCTCGTTCATTTACCGTGTATTGATGTACATTTAATTACATATATTTACAAGGTTTATCAAATGGGAAGGAGTGCGCCCAAGTCATTGTCTTCACTAAGCCTCGACCCTGAAAGAAAAGTTAAGTGCTACAACGGGTATTTTGTCAATGGATATGTTTTCCATACTGAAGAATACGGGCAAGGAAGAAAGACATACAACTGCGGTGTTTGTGTTAAGGGATCCACAAGTAGCCAGTTAGAAGTTGACTACTATGGTAGATTAGAAGAGGTCGTTGAACTGCAATATCATAGCGAGCAGAATAAAGTGTTTTTATTCAAATGCTATTGGTATGACACGACGGACAGAGAAATCAAAGTTGATCCGCACCATGGTCTGGTTGAAATCAACTCAAAAGCTAGACTCCGCAACATAAACGATGTCTTTGTTTTCGCAAAGCAATGTCAACAAGTTTATTACACATACACCCTTTCATTTAGAAAGGATCGTTCAAGAGTTGATTGGTTGTCCGTTTTAAAAATGAAACCACGGGGTCGTGTCGAGGTTGTTCAGGATGAGAACGAAGACACAAGTGTGCGAGATGAAGTCTTTCAAGTTTGTGAGTTGGTTGAACCATATCGAGTTGCTCCTTCGATTGAATTGGAAGAAAATTCAAATTTTCGAGTTCTCGATGATAGTCTTGTTGATATTGACGGAGTGGAGTTGAATGTTGTTCTCAGCTCTAGCGGACAAGCAAATGTCGATGAAGAAGATGATATCCATATTGAAGATTGCGATGAAGATGATGACAATTCAATTGATGAGGAAGAAGAAGAAAATTCCGACTAATTATGAAAATGAAGCCCTATGTAAAAACATTTGTCTCATGTAATTTAGATTATTGATGATGTATTTTGTAAAACAAAATATTTATTGTTTAAGCAATGTGGTTATTGTTTTATGTGATAGACAGTTTATCAGTTAAGTTATTGCAGGAAGGTAAACAGGCAATACAAAGACAACCTTTCCTGCATAATCTCACAGAGAGTTCGAAAATATTTACGCGAAATGCCACCAACACCGACGACATTACCGACGGCTTCACCAACAACTATACCGACGGAATCAAATCCGTCGGTATATCACAGAGAGTTCGAAAACAATTACAACAAAATGCCACATTCACCGACGGATATACCGACGCAATGAAATCGACGAGATTACCAACGGATTATAGTCCGTCGACATCTCACAGTAAGCTCGAAAAACATCCCACCACCATCGACGGGATTACCGACGGATTATAGTCCGTCGGCATCTCACAGTAAGCTCGAAAATAATTAGAACAAAATGCCACAATCACCGACGGGTTCACCGACGGAATAGGTCCGTCGGTAATTTGTCGGTCACACATATTACCGACAAAAATACCGACGGACCGCGCGATTTCCAAAGTGTGTGAATTAATGTGCCTCTGAACTTGTCAGATTACCGACGGAATCACCGACGGACTGCGAAAAATTTGGAGGGCTTTTAAAAATTCGGGGCGAAATTAAAAAAATACCGACGGATTGTTGACCTGTTACCGACGGAATTTTTTACCTTTTACCGACGGATGTTAATTCCGTCGGTAAAATTGCCCTATAAGTTCCAGCCCCCGCCGCTTCGCCTCATTTTTTCTTCTTCTCCCCGCCACTTCGCTTCTCCTCCGTTTTTCACCTCAGATTTTTCATTTTTTTCCCCTCAATCCTTAAACACTTTCACCTTTAATCTCTAGCAAGATTTGGTGTTGTAAATCTTCATCATATTAAAAGGTATGTGTTTTTTTTCTAATTTATTTTATTTTATTTTATTTTTAGTTGTTTTTATTTTTGTTGTTTTGGTGTTTTTTGTTGCAATGTAGATAAAGTTTTGAATTTGACACATTATTAAGGTATGTATATTTCGTTCCTTTTCTTGATGTAGGTTTTTTTTTTTGAATTTTTTGAATATTTTTTGTTGTTGTGTTGTTAGAATTGTTATTAGTTAATTTAACTTAGAATTAGTTAAAGTTGAATATTTGAATTTTTTTGAATTTTTTGAATTTGTTGAATATTTGTTAATTTAATTGTTAGTCTATATTTTTTTTTAATTTATTGAATATTTTTTGTTGTTGTGTTGTTTGAATTGTTATTAGTTAATTTAACTTAGAATTAGTTAAAGTTGAATATTTGAATTTTTTTGAATTTTTTGAATTTGTTGAATATTTGTTAATTTAATTGTTAGTCTATATTTTTTTTTAATTTATTGAATGTAATTTATTGTTGTATTGCCTATATAATTATTGATTAATTTATTGAATTAATATTGTTAATGTTGAATTTACCTTAGAATTAATAATTGCGTTTGTTGGAATAATTATCGATTTCCAATTTAATTTATTTACTTTTAATTTATTTTTAGTTGTTTTTATTTTTGTTATTTTGTTGTTTTGGTGTTTGTTTTGGTAATGTAGATAAAGTTTTGAATTTGTCACATTATTAAGGTATGTATATTTCGTTCCTTTTATTGATGTAGGTTTGTTGTTTTGAATTTTTTGAATATTTTTTATTGTTTTGTTGTCATAATTATAATGATTAATTTGTTGAATTATAATTGTTAATGTTGAATTATAATGATTAATTTGTTGAAGTATAATTTGTTGAATTAATTGAATTTATTTTTTGTCATATTTTTTATTGTTTTGAATATAATTATTGATTAATTTGTTGAATTATAATTGTTAATGTTGAATTGTAATGATTAATTTGTTGAATTATAATTTGTTGAATTTATTGAATTTATTTTTTGTCATATTTTTTATTGTTTTGAATATAATTATTGATTAATTTGTGAATTGTAATTGTTAACGTTGAATTTATCTTAGGATTAATAGTTGAATATGTTGGAATAATTAGTATAGATTGGTTCGATTCGTTGTGGCTATTGTTAATATTTGCAGGTTTGTGGATTTGGGTAGTATCCAGTATAGGGGAGGTGCTGCCGATTTTGTTTTAACTTTTGAATTTTATTATACAATTATTAATATAAAATTGTTTAGATGCACAAAATGAAAACCAGAGCTGGTCGTCCAATCGAATCAAGTTCGTCTAGCAGCGATGATGATGTTTCCTTAGGTGCCTCTCAAGAAGAGGCACCTACACCACCGCGCCGTCAACCGATGCTGCCTCCAGCGATGTTTCGCATCGCAGACGCGGCGTGCCTTCGAAGTGGAATCAATTTACCCGCCAGTACGAGGCATAGTGGAAGGACGATCTTTCAATGTAAGTTTGTTAAGGTTTTAGTTTTTTTTATATAAAAAAAAACAAATTTAAAACATAATTTATGAATTAATCACAAATTAATTTCATTTCTTTTCAGGTTCACAAACATTGAGGCCGCCCGAGTAATATCATCAGCGTTTAAAGCGTCGATCGAGATTCCATTGTTTCAATGGAGTCAGATATCGAGACATCCTGAATGGATGCCTCAAATCAATGCATGGTTTCGTAGATTTGAGGTTCGTGTTAATATATAATTTTCAGCTTATTTCTAATAAATTCAAGTTATTAACATTTTAAAAAATTATTTTTTTATATACAGCATCGATTCTGCTAGGACGATGAACATGACACTGTTGTGAGGAGGGTGTGGGAAAATCACGCGGCAATTAGGTAACATCGAAAACAATACGATTTTTTTTTACATAATTATTTATGTTTCGAAATGTAATTTTTTCATGCGTGATTTTTGGTATGACACCCAGAAAAAAGCAAAAACAACAGCGAGGGATAAGGGGTTCCAAGGCTGGAACGATGTTGCGGTTTGGAGGGATTTCAAACCAATATACATCCCGGAAGATATATGGCCGCACTATCTTCAGCACGTGACGTCTGAGCGGTTCACTCGAAGCTCACAGTCCGGTGCTGGCAACCGGAATCGACCAATTCATGGCTCGGTGACAACGCACATCGGCGGCTCCGTTCTGTTTTCTGCACATGCGAAACGGATGGTAAGATTAACTTAAATGAAATATATCGTTCAATTAATTTGTTGTTAATACATTTTTTTCATTATAGGCTACGTCTCTTGGACGTGAGCCAAGCCCTATGGAGCTGTTTGTGGAGACGCACGTGCGAAGTCATGACCGCCAAAAGGGGACGCAACAGTTCGTTGACAACCGTGCTCAACATTTTGTGGTATGTTTGTTCAACCATTTTATTTTGTAAGTTATTATTATGTTTATTGAATTGAATATGATGATTTTTTTTTCAGGAGACCTATAATAATCGGTTGAGGGAGAGATACGGGGACGATCCATCGACCCATCTGGAATTCGATCCGGATTTGTGGATGGAGGCTGGATCGTCAGGTGGACCCGATAAAAATCGGGTTTACGGGCTCTCCAACACTACCGCGGCCAACTTGCGATCGACCGGTACTGCTTCAACCGCTGGGAGCTCCCAATCTGTATCGAGCTCCCAATCTAAGGAGTTTGTGGCCTTGCAGCAAAGGTGCGACCACCTATCAGAGGCATACACACAACTCAAAGAAGAGCAAAGATTGGCGAACGAACAACACAGAGCAGAGTCTGAACAACAAAGAGCGGCCTATGAAGAGCTTCGGCAAATGGTCATGAACATGACACAAGGTGGAACATGTGCGCCTAATCCTTTTTGGCCGCCTAACCCCCATCCTCCTCCTCCTCCTCCTCCTCCTCCGCCTTTATATTAATTTTTAATTAACATTATTTACATTTAAAATTTTGTTTAATGTTTTTTTGAAACACATTCATTTTGTAATGAATATTATTTCACTTTGAGTTTTTGTTGCTTAATATAAATTTTATTTGTATAATTGGTTTGTATTACCATTAATTTATATCATTTTTTCAAAATAATTAAAAAACAATTACACAGGGATTTACCGACGGAATAACTCCGTCGGCATTGGACAGTGTCTGCCACCGTCACCGACCATCACCGACGGAACAAATCCGTCGGTATAAATTTCCCGACATATTTACCGACGGAAATATTCGGTCGGTATAAAATATCACCGACACTTTTGCCGACGGATTTATTCCATCGGTATTTTTATAACACCGACGGAAAATATTCCGTCGGTATATTCCAAGCGGGAAACTTTTTTTTTTGGCGCGCACGGTCCGTCGGTAAAACTGTCGGTAAACGTTTTTTATGTATTTCCGACCGATATAGCGACGGAATGTGGAATCACCGACAAAAGGTATTCCGACGGGAGTATTCCGTCGGCAATATAGTCGGTAAATACATTACCGACGAAATTTCTATCACACACCGACGGAATATGTCCGTCGGTAAAACTGTGAAATCTTGTAGTGTCTGTTAATTTCTTTATATTTTAAAAAAATAATGATAAAAGTTGATGAAGCTTCGTTGAAGAATCCAAGCGTTTTCCACCCATACTCATGATTAATCACACTTAATGTCTCAAATTATGGAAATTTCTCTCCATTTTTGGATAAATAAATCTTCTCCCCCCCCTCCGTCCATGTCTGGACAGTAGAGTATCTAAAGAGGAAAGGGTGGCACTGTTCAATTTATTTACAAATTTATCACTCTTCTACGCCTTTATGTGTTACTGCCTGGCTATCATATAAATCATGAGTGCGGGAGGTTTAATCCATGGCAGGACAACATATTACCAGATTTCTTTTAAAATTTCATCTAGATCTAATTGTAGTATTGAAAGCTCTGCATCCTAGTATAAAATTGAACAATAAATGATTTTTTATCTAAAAATATAATTTTTTTTATTTTTATCCAATCCTTATATATGTCATATTAATTATTCAATAAAATCCTCAAAACCATTTAATATTTTATTTTTTATCATTTATTTCATTCAAATTTATTATCGTTTAATGATAATGTTATCGATTTCATTCAAATTCAAAGATTTTCACTTAAATAATTATATTAATAAATAATATAAATTATATCTTAAAATCTCATCCAATAACAAATTTTTATAAAAATATGAGAACTGCCCAATGACCATAAAAGAAGTATAAGTCTTTTATGGCCAACGTGGATTCACATTTATCACTAGTATATACATGCAACCGAGTCAATAGCTTATTAATTAACAAAATATTCAACAACTAGCACCATAGAAAATTATTGCATACCAATAATAATGATTTTTTTTAATTTTTCTAACAAATAGTAGTATTTGTATGTAAACTTATCAGTAAAAATCTTTCATTATCAAAAATTCACTGAATACCAACGGATTTACCGATCGAATACTTCTGTCGATAATTTGAAGTCGGAATTACCGACGGAATTTTTTCTGTCCATCATTACGTCAATATATACCGACGAAAACATTCGGTCGGTAGTTACCGACGGAATTACGGATGGAATGTTCAGAATTAAAAAAAAAAAAGACGGTTCGCTGACGTGGAGGTTTTTGCAGGTGATTTTTTCCAACGGAATCACCGAGGGATTCAAAACGGCAACTCCGTATGGTGACGTGACAGTTTCACCATTTAAAATGCCGATGGAATTGCCGAGGAATTCAAAATGACAGATCCGTACGATGACGTGTCCTTTTTTGAAACACATTCAATTTGTAATGAATATTATTTAACTTTATTTTTTAATGTTTAATAAAAAAATTTATTTGAATAATTGTTTTTTTACTATTAATTTATATAATTTTATATTATGTATTCTAAGTAATTGCTTTAAAAAATATTTAAAATTATGCAAATAAAACAATATATAAAAAATACTCACCAAGGGTTTTACCGATGGAATGTATCCGTCGGCATTTGATAGAGAGCAGGGATCTTAGCGATGAATTTACTGACGGTATAATTCTATCGGCATTTCATAGTAGCTTTTACAATCACCGACGAGTTCACCAACGGAATAAATCCGTCTGCATTTCACAATAGCTTGGCGCAAATTTCACAATCACTGACAAGTTTACCGACGGAAATAGTATGTCGGTATTGCATACACTCACCGACGGAATAAATCCGTCGGTATATTTCAAGCGGGAAATTTTTTTTTTGCGCGCAATTTCAGTCTGTAAAACCATCGGCAATGTTTTTGTTTTTTTTTTCCGACCGCTTTAGCGACGGAATGAGGTGTTACTGAAAAAAGGAAAGTCGACAACGGTTTTCATCGGTGAATGAATCATACACTGACGAAATATTGTCATTAGTAAAACTGTGAAATCTGGTAGTGTTTCAAATGAAGCTCTGCATATGTCAAGACCAAACACATACCAAAACTACTAATCATCAAAACAAAGTATAGAGCCATATTGTATTCGTGATTAACACCTGGTGCCATGGCTCTCCAGCTAGAGCTGAATTGAGAAAAAAAACTCAGAGGTAAAATGAAATTATGGAAGCTGCAAGACTTGTGATATTTAAAAAAAAAAAAGATCTCAACCTGGTTTTGCTGGGTCGCTCAAGTCACGGGTAAACCCGACAGGTTAATCGATTTTTTACTTATTCCTGTTTTATATCTTACTTGAACCGGTCCTGCCATCAAATCAATCCAATTCTAGATTGACTTGCCAGGCATGCCCGAGTTTAATAATGGAGGGGTCAACAAATATTTGCTAATTTTATGTTTTTTTATTTTTTTATGCATAAGCTATACAAGATTACTGTTTTGTTTTTCTTACCGATCCCCTGCTTGAATTTCCCTCTTCTTTTATTTGAAGCAATATTTATTAAAAAAATTATTAATGAAAAAAACATTTAACTTTATTTTCCAACATGCACTTAATTTATTTGGAAGTCTCCTTTCCATCATATTTTATTTTTTTATATATTTTTTTCTAGTCTTGATTTTTAATTCTTTTGAAGTTTTCTTATTTATTTGATCTATTCATTGATTCACACAAGAGTTGATTTTATATTAGATATCATCATTTGTTATGCATTTCGTGGGTCCTTAACTTGACAATCCAGTTTTAGATGACATGATTTGAATCTTTACTAGTTACATCATCCACGCGATGCAATAATATTTATAATATTAATAATAACATTAAACTTACATGACCAAGTAGATCTAGCTGCAATACCAAAGCCAATAGCCTTGGATGCGGGTCTGACTGCAAGATTGTGTCATAAAAGTGTGATAATTAAATAAATTAATTAAAAAGAAAAAAAAATCAATAGAAAGAAAAAAAAACTGAATCAACTGGATTAACCCGTCAAACCTTGGATTCGTGTTGTGAAAGTTTGATAACTAAATAGAAAAAGCGAATTGACGGGTCAACCCAGAACTAACTAGGCTAACCCGTCAAACCAAGTTACATGTCAAACCCGGGATCCGTGTCATGAAAGTTTGATAACTAAATAGAAACAAATTGAACATTAACAACCTAAATTAAATGAAAACAATTAATTAAAAAGATTAAAAAAAAAACAAACAAAAGACATAAGCCTGTTACTAATGAGGAAAAAGAAAAAAAAATTGAATCAACCAAGTTAACTCGTTGAATCAGGTTAACCCGTCAAACCTGAGATTCCCATCATGAAAGTTTGATAACTAAATAGAGAGAAAAAATCGGCGGGTCAAATGAAAAAAATTAACAAACTAAACTAAACAAAAAAAAATTGATTAAAAAGGACAAAGCAAAAAAAACATTCTGGGTTAACTTGTCAAACCAGGTTAACCCGTTAAACCCGAGATCCGTGTCATGAAAGTTTAATAACTAAATAAATTTTTTTTTCACATTAACAAACTAAATTAAACAAAATAAAATTCATTAAAAGAAAAAAACACAAAGAAAAAAACAAAAAACAAAACTCATAAAGGCATAACTTGCCTTTGCGCTACAACATAATCAACCCAATTAGCAATGTATTTGCAAAGGAAGAAAGAAGCTTCACCAAATTACCTTCACATATACCGATTAGATGCCTTAAATGCTGATCATTACTTGCTGTCTCTTCTACCAGCTTCTCAACCACAGTACCTTTCTGCATTTGGGAATCACAAGAAATACAGTAAATGAGAGAATCATTCAGAAAAGCATATGAAGTTCATTCTTGACTGCAGAAAAAAACTCATAAATGCAACAATACCTCCGGGTCATCTAGAAGCTTTAGATTGCGACCAGATTCGGAATTTAACAGGTCCCTGACATTTCCATTATCGGTTCACTTTCTATTAGATCCAAATTGATTCATCAAATAAATAATAATATGCTTTAATGGGCCAATAAAATTTTAAGTTTTCCAATTAACATTCATTTCAAATTCATGCGTTATTCGGTAAATTAAATGAAGCACAAATCAATCACAAAAAAAAGTAAGTTCCTTACCATTTTTAAGTTGGGTTTTCGATGATCAATCTAAACTAAATCATACATGGAAAGTTACTCAAAACCCTCTAAATTCTAACCAATTGAAGCTCTAAGCTCTAATGTCTTACCTTTTATAAACCATAAGAATTTAAAAATAGAAAACATTATGGAACAAAAAGTAAATGAAACAATTACTTACAGGAATCTCAAGCCGAACTCTCCAGATAAACGAGCAGATCTAGTGAAGCATTGAGGAGTTCTTTTAAATGTTATGTTAAATTTACTTACAGGAATCCCTTGAACTGCACTATATACTTGTGTTCTGGGAATGTTTCATTTTTCATTTTTTTCTGCTTGACAGTTCTTTTAAATGTTATGTTAATCACTACAACCTGGACATTTCTAGGCTTATTGGTATTAACTGAAAATTGTTTGGTCAAAGCATTGAGGAGGCATATTTGTTCTTCTAAGGATACAAATTATATAGACAACTGTTATATCCAAAAATCAAATAAAAAGGTCAGGTAGGTAATTGACAAACTGCGAGGCATTTGTATGCATTACGAACTAGCATCTAACTCCAATTCAACCCCTATTTTCTTTTCCTTTTACCATCAATTTGCAAATGCCACATGGAATGTTATATGTTGCTTTGGTTTTATTTTGAGGGAATCATTGTGTCTTTATTTCAGAACCAGACAGAAAAGCTGTAAAGAGGGTAGTTACTGAAGTTGAGTTAAGAGCTCTTGAGGATATTCTTGCCCATGTAGCTTCTCAGACAACTAAAGAGGAACAAGAATACATAGCAGAGGAGAATATTCAGAATCAGGTAAGAAGTTGGTTCAAGATTTCTATAGATGTTTTCTGTTGTTATAGAAAGATTCAAGAATGCCTCCTCAACATTTCTTCGTTTCCCTTGAGAACAATTTGAGTTGCCCGTTTCTTTGCAGGTCCAGAAGGAGTATAGTGACCTTCAGAGGATGGTTTCTCTGATGGAGGCAATAGTGAAAGAAACAAAAGCATTGGTTATATGTTAGGAGGATCAATTTGATTGATTTGGGTTAAATTAAGAATAAAGGTGATAATTATTATAGTTTTAAGACTTGACTCGGGAGTCAACTCGAGATAAGATTCAGGTTACAGATTTGGGAGGGTCAAAATGGTTAGCCCCAAAAACTTTAAAAATAATTAAAGTAACCTTATTTTGACAAAAAATAAATTCAAAAAAAATCAACAAGTTTTTGACCCGTGTTTTATAATGATCAACCTAAGTTTTGAATCAGGTCAGGTCGAGTCAATCCTTCTTTTATTATTTTAAACTCAAACTAGTCCAGGTCTTATGTTAGTCTGGTTTTGGGTCAGCTTGACAGGTCAGTCTTGATTTTATAACTAGAGTTGTTAAAATATTATTAATTTCAATACTCAATATAAACTAACGTAAAAAAAAATACGAGTTTTTAAATAACAAATTTTTTCCTTTCTTTTAAAGAAAAAATAAATACTATTAACTTAAATTTACTTCTTCTACATAGGATTATTGAAGATGCTCATTTTGTAGACGGAGAGCGCGAAACCGAAGATGGTGGCCACCGATCCACAGAGGCAACTCCTAACACTAATCCGCGAGTTTGCTACCGAGAAATCACAGGAAGGTAAGTGCCTCCGCACTTGTTCATTTCCTAGTTTGGTTCCCTAGAAAATGAAGCGAACCAAATATTAAAATCTCTTATCAAAACCTCGCCTTGGGAACTGTTTGAAAGCGATAAATAACCATAGTGTCAATTCTTGGTTTCTCACATTGTCAGTAACTAAACAGAGGCTGTTTCCCGAGAAAATTCTGGAAAATAGTAGAAAGTTTATTGATGGAGAGCCAAATATTGAATGTTTTATTTTATTAGGTTTATTATTATTATTTTTTGTTTTCAAATTTGTATCGGGTGTTGTAAATTTTGTAGAGAGAAAGTGATTGGGCTAGAGAAGCGAATACAAGAGCTTGGATGTGAAGTAGATGTGGCAAATGGAGAGATGGAAGAGGTGAAGTGTATCAAAGAAACTACTGAGCAAGAACTTGAAGGCTACAAACTTCAATTGGCTTTACTTCTATTTGATTAGGTTTTTCTATTGCATTATGAACGTCTTATATGCTTTCAGGCAAGAATCTCCATTATTCAAGATGAGATATCCTCCGTTGGATCCCAAGTAGAGGGTCTAAAGGTAGTATGATTCTCTCTCTCCCTCTCTCTTCATTTGGATGAAGTGAGACGACTTGCATTTTTTGGTCTTTTTTTTCTGTTTGTAATTCTTGTTCTGAACCTCATTGCATGGGTCATTGTGCTTGGGCGGTATGAAGAATGAAGAAGGAGCTTCACGGTAAAGATTGCTGTTTATTTTACTTGCCATTCCATTACATCCGAGCATATGATTGCTTGCCTCATCGAAATCGATTCAAGTAGTATTAATTGATGTCGTTTTGGTAACATGATTTTGTTGTTTGTGCAGAGCTGAGTTTATTCGCCAGATGTTTGATCTTAATGCTAAGATAAGGTTAGCCTCACTTACTAGGACCTATGTAACTTTAACTGGGAATTTGTGTAGCCCCTGTCTGATATACAATTGCACTCTTCTTTGATTAACTTCATGATTTTGGAGATGTTTTCTTCTTGGAAGATGAATTATTGTGTGAGTGCGTATGATTTGTTAATTGATTTGACCTAGTTTCAGAATTGTAAGGAAGGGGAGAAAATAAATATACTAAATTAAAGAGCTCATCTACAAGTTCTTCTCTTTTTTATGGCAGAAATTATAGTGGTTGGTGTAAATTTCATATATGTCACTACCTCCAAGTTTTTCTTTCAACTCTTTTGAATCTGAAGTAATGACAAGAAGTTTTTCTTTGTTATAGATATGCTTGAGCTTTTTTTTTTTGTTTTTTTTTTTGGCTATGTATAGATATACCTTTACCAATTGCTTTTGTGACAATACATCCTCTTTTCTCAATCCTGTAACAAACACGCCCTTAATTATAAAGAAAGTTTTAATAAGATAACACCATGTTAGATTGATCTTGAACCTCATAATCAGCTTTAGTAGGATGCAGATTTCACAAGTTAATGACTGTTTGTGATAACGTTTGGTTGCACATTTTGGAAGCCTTCCACCTCTTGTTTTATTTTTAATTTCATGAAATCATGCCATATGCTCAATGAAATAATTATTAAAAGCAAATAAGCAAGAAGGCTAAGTTGATGGAGGTACAAGAAGAACCACTTGCTACTTCTGTAATTCTCTTGATTTTGTGAAATTATGGATGCAGGAATGGAGACTTGAAATGGTTTTTCATTGTAGTTTTAGATTGTAAATATGGCTAGAATACCTGCCACTGTATTTGGCTCTAGTTTTGGATGGTTACAAGCAAGACTTGGCTTTTTGAATGCCTTGCCTTGGATTTGATTCCCTTTTAAATGGTACCTGATGATATATGTACGATGACTATTGCTAGTTTGAAATCTGGTTAGTATACCTGCTTGCCCTGATGTTGTTATTTAAAATGGGGCCGATCTGCTTTCTTATGTTTTACAGATAATTGCCCTTCGAAGAGCAAAGAGGAGAAATATGGAACGCCTGGTTTTAGCATGTGGAGGAGAGGCTTTGAATTCTGCTGATAGTTTAACTCCTGACTGCCTTGGTTGGGCTGGACTGGTTTATGAGCATGTCCTTGGCGAAGAGAAGTATACATTTGTTGAAAATGTTAAAAACCCCCATTCTTGCACTATCTTAATAAAAGGTATAGAAGCGTGTATACATCCTCAGCAAACTTGTATAAATGTTTACGATTTTCTTTTTTATTTGTTCTAAATGCTATCAGATGATTTTTTCTTGTTTGTTTTAATTGCTTCTTTTAGGCCATTTAGCCATCAGGTTGAAGTATGTACTCTTTTATGTTCAAGCATGAAATGTATATTCATCTTGCAATTTTGTGATTTAGCAGGGGCGAATCGTCACTTGACTTTTTTATTGTTACAGGACCTAATGACCATACAATTGCCCAAATAAAGGATGCTGTCCGCGATGGCTTGAGAGCAGTTAAAAATACTATTGAAGTTCTGCATGCAGAAATCTATGAGATTTGTATGTGCAATCATGCTTGATTAAATTGTTGCATATTGATTTATGTAAGGCGTGCTTGTGGCCTTTGATGGTGGCTTTGGAAGTTCTGTGCTACATCTAAAATGTGGTTCATATATATGTATGTTTCTGCTCAAGTGAAGTGTGCTTCAGGAAAAAGCTGTTTCTTGTAAGCACCGGCAGTTTAGACACAATCAAAAACCAACATTATTATGGACCAAGAGTGGGGTTTCAATCAAATAAACTTAAAATCTAATTTGCATGAATGCTGATTAGAATGAAATTTGTGTATGGTGGAGCTGTGGACATCAATGTATTTGATTATAGGATGAAAATAATTGACTTGAAAGTTGAGATTGGCCTCTTGGGATTGGGTGAGATATAGAGTATTGACACGTTTTCTGTTGTAATTCTTAGCATATAATTCTGCAAATAAGCAACTATTTGTCGATTACTTGATTCAGTGCTGAAATTTCTTTCCCACTCAATGATGTCATTTATTCTCTTCAGGGAGCAGGAGCTTTTGAACTTGCAGCCAGAAAACACCTGATCAATGAAGTAAAGAAAACAGTTAAAGGGTAAATGCCTCCCTGTTTTCAACTCGAGATAAGATTCAGGTCACAAATTTGGGAGGGTCAAAATGGTTAGCGCCAAAAACTTTAAAAATAATTAAAGTAACCTTATTTTGATAAAAAATAAATTAAAAAAAAATCAACATGTTTTTGACCCTTGTTTTATAATGATCAACCTAAGTTTTGAATCAGGCCAGGTCGAGTCAATCCTTCTTTTATTTTTTTTAAACTCAAACCAGTCCAGGCCTTATGTTAGTCTGGTTTTGGGTCAGCTTGACAGGTCAATCCTGATTTTATTACTTGAGTTTTTAAAATATTATTAATTTCAATACTCAATATAAACTAAAGTAAAAAAAAAAATCTAATTATTTTTTAAAATATAAATATATATGTTTGACAATAATACATATTAAGGATAAAATAAGTTTTTATAAATATTATCTTGTCTTGTTCATTATAACTAAACATGATATAAAAATAATTATTTTATCTTGTATACCACTACTAAATATAATTTTATCTTTGATTCCCTTTTTGTCTTGTCTTCTCTTCTTTACTATCTCCATTTTTTTTGTTCTGGACACTAATCAAATGCCATATATGTGTGTGTTTTTTATGTGATAGCTTTTATTTATATTATTGGAATCTTTATAAAATAAGAAAAACTAAATTAAAAAAAAATAATATTAGGTAATTATATTGTTTCTTTCTTGATCATGAATTCTTAATTAATGAATTTCGTCTTCTAAATGTATAAGATTTTTTTCAATTATATTCTAATTTTTCTTGATCCTCTAATTTATTCTTTTTTTTTTCTTTTGTATATTTTTTCTTTATTATTTTTAGTCAATAATCATCTTAGTCTTTTGTTGTCCATTCTCAATTCACTCTCTAAACTCTTTCTATTATCATATGATTAAATTAAATATATATACAAATTAAGTTTGATTGAAAATGGGTCATTATAATCATAATACATAATAAATGTATTAACTTTAATATTTTGAAAACAAAAGAGAATACCTTGATAAATTAGTCTTTTATTAATTAATGCAAAATATTAGTTTATCGATTAAATATTTTTTTATGATCCAGATATATTAATTTATAGGGATTTAATTATAGAAAATAATATTTTATTGAAGTGTTTTCATACATTTTATTACAAAATATGAAAGTAACGATTATTATTATTATTATTATTATTATTATTATTATTATTTGAATTGTAAATTATGAACTATTAATGCACAACAGAGCATCTCCAATGCAAAAAGCTAAATTGAGAAGCTAAATTGATAAAATGGCTTTTTGAATAGTAGAAATATAACTTTTTTTATTATGTGTATTCCAATGGTAAAAAGCCATTTAAAAAAGCCATTTATATTTTAATATATTTTATGTTAAATTCATTTTTATATAATTATGTAACTAATTTAGATATTTTATATATAATATAATTATGATGTTATTAATTATATAATTAATATTAGTAATTTATAAAAATAATATAAAATTTAATGAAATAATATGAAAGTTAAAAGATATAATTTAAAATTAAACTTAAAATTTATTTATATGAATATTTTTAGTTTTTAGTTTTATATGTTATTGTTAAAAATTTAATTTTTTAAATAACAAGTTTTTTCCTGGAGATGCTCTGGTCATGATTAACTTACTTTTTCTTGGAGAGAGATAAATGTCCAGGCAGGTCATATGATTCAATTGATGGTAAATGATATTGAGAGTATGCCTAGAAATATGAGCAGCCCATAAGAACATCAATTTCTAAATTTTAATCCTTCCAAAAACCGCCATTTACAAAAATAGCTCTTAAATGTTTCTGAATGCTACTTATGAGCAGTTTTTCCAAGATTTTTGTGTAAGTTTTCTAAAGTTTCCAACTCCCTGATGTTAAATGGTTGGTCAATTTTATGTTTTCTGCCATCTCAGTCATTAGTAACATATTTCATCTTTTGACTTTTCTCCCAGTAAAAAGAGAGGGAAATCCCAGTAAAAAGAAGAGAAAAAAGAACAGCTAAAACTTTTTGTATACGAAGTAAAAATGGATTGCAACGCTTTGCAGGCACTGTTATAGTAAAACATATGATGCATATGTACAAAATTTTAAGTAGCTTCGACTAGAAACAAGCAGGCTTCTGAGTTGGAACAGAATTATGCTTGCCTTGGTGAGCAGCTGCAAAAGAGATGCGCATGTCCCCTTTGTCGTGCAGATAATGTTGAGGTCCTGGGTGGCGTTCTTCAGGCAAATGAGGCAAATTGATAGCAAGTACTCTACTTGTTATTGCTGCATCCAATGAATATGAAATATGTTCTGAAATTTGGAAACTGTGGTTATTAGCATGTGTTACTATTTTGAATTTTTTATGGACACAATCATACTAGGAAGCTATTGCTCTATGTTCTATTGAAGACGCCTGATGGCCTACCAGGTGGAAAAGTGTTCTCGACTGTTTTTTGCTTTTAAAATTTCATGCTGGTCCTTCTTAGTGTGTAACCTGCTATATTTCAATTTGTCAGTCAAAATGGCCAAACTATTACACTTTCTCTGTTTCTGGTTATCTATTATTACACCCTATTGAAGGAAACAAATCATGTAGTTATTAATCAACTTTCACTTTACATCAATCTAACTTAAAATTGCACTTTGAAATCCTACATTTAGAAGGCTTTAGATTGCAACAATACCTCCGGGTCATCTAGAAGCTTTAGATTGCGACCAGATTCGGAATTTAACAGGTCCCTGACATTTTCATTATAGATTTCTAGTCCAGAAATCCTAATTGTAAAATCTCTTTCAGTCCAAAACAAAAACCACAACTTTCTAATGAATATAGTTTTGCTATAAACTCAATAAACTAGACCAAGTAAAATCCAACTTTCTAGAGCACAATGTAAGATTTTGATGAAGCTTACATTCATTATATGCTTATAGATGTCACTAACAGCCTTATTAGTTATCCCTCTCATCGTGTATGCCTTCCCACTGCTAGTTTGCCCATATGCAAATATGGTTGCTGTAATGTAAAAATGAAAGAATTTTTTAATCCAGATGCACTACAAAAATCACATAACCTGAGATTTACCATTGAAAGAATAGGTTATATTACCATTTATGCCCATCAAAGCAGACAAAGCAACATTTTTCACCCCATCTTCATAAACAGCTTCAGTTATACTAGGACCAAAAACTTTATCTGAAAGCGGAAAAACAAAAATCCTTTTTTAAAGCATGAAATCACAAGAAAATCTCTTATATAATTCAAACAACAACAACAAAAAAGAAAGCTGCAATTAAATTACCAAAAATGAAAGAGGCCGGTTGAGCTGCTCGTTCTTGAGGGGGTGGCTTAAAGACAACAGTATGATCATCAACACAGTCCCAAGCAATTTGGTCCTTAGCTAACTGCTCCTTCTTGTTTAAAGGCCTTAATCTTACAGTAACTACAATCTTCTCCTCTTTTGCTTTAGGCCCTCCTGGGGTTGTTGCTGGTGTCCTGTCAATCTTAGAAGCTGGTGTTCCAGGGGTTCTAAGTGTCATCTTTCTTGGTCAAAATCTCCTCTTTCCCTTTACAATTCACTCACAAGAGACCCGAAAATTGAAATCACCAGCCTCTGCCTCTCTCACTGGAGAGACTAACAAAAAACTGGGACCTCTCTGTCTTGGATGCAGAATTTGTTTATACAAATAAATAGCTGCCAAATCCAATTCAATAGAAAGATAGTAAGTTACCTCGAAAGACTCATTTCTTCTCCTGACCAAATTCTTTCAGAAAATCAATTTCTCCAAATTTAAACAGCAGAAAATTGAAAAAGGAAACAAAAAGCTGTAAACTTTTCTCCATTATCGGTTCACTTTCTATTAGATCCAAATTGATTGATCAAATAAATAATAATATGCTTTAATGGGCCAATAAAATTTTAAGTTTTCCAATTAACATTCTTTTCAAATTCATGCGTTATTCGGTAAATTAAATGAAGCACAAATCAAGCACAAAAAAAAGTAAGTTCCTTACCATTTTTAAGATGGGTTTTCGATGATCAATCTAAACTAAATCATACATGGAAAGTTACTCGAAACCCTCTAAATTCTAACCAATTGAAGCTCCAAGCCCTAATGTCTTACCTTTTATAAACCATAAGAATTTAAAAATAGAAAACATTATGGAACAAAAAGTAAATGAAACAATTACTTACAGGAATCTCAAGCCGAGCTCTCCAGATAAACGAGCAGATCTTGTGAAGAACCGATAAAAACTAGATCTTTTTCAGAGAGAGAATGTGAGAGGTGGGCTTTTGCAGGGGTTAAAGAGAGAGAGAGGGTCTGCTCTTTTCTTTGCCTTCTTTATGAAAGGAAAACCTGTGACCAATTTGAATTTGATTTCTAACGGCTAGGTCGTTTCTTTTCTTTTCTAGGTTCTGATTTCTTCATTTTTAGGGCAAACTACACATATACTCTCAATCAATTGAGTGTGTTTCAATTTGGTCCACTTTATTAATAATGGCTCCCATATAACCTTTGCTTTACCAAAATGGAAAGTTCCAATCTTCCCAATTTGCGAAAAAAAATATAAATAATTGCACACGTGGTCATTTTCTTAACATTATTGATTTTGTTTTTGTCCATAATCCCTAATTTGAATAGCATGTAGGCGTATAATCAAATCAATTATCACACATTATGATTTGATGGATGAGTTTCTTAAGAAGTGTTTAGAAATATAATAATAGTTATTTTTAAAGTATTTTTTATTTATAAATATATTAAAATAATATTTTTTATTTTTTAAAAATTATTTTTGATATGAATATATTAAAATAATTTAAAAATATAAAAATTAATATTAAACAAAAACAAACCAAGTTTTTTTTAAAAAAAAATTGGAATACAATTTTAAATTGCCTATAAATAATCTGCGGATAAAAATAAAATATGAATTTTATATATACTAAGGCCCCTTTCTCATTATTTGACATTATTATTAGGCTTTTAGTATTCTTGTCAATTTTATAATTTATGTGTGTAGTTAATTATTTTTTAATAACATAATTTGGTAAAAAATTTAGTAAAATAATACAGGCTGAATAGTTTTTTGAAAATAATATAGTTTGGACACCACACTTATGAATATTATTTTGTTATAATTTTTATCAGTACTAATAGTTGTTTAATCATATTTTAAAAAATATTTTTTATATAAATTATTTAATTCAAATAAAAATCAATTTAAAATTTATGAATATTTAATGGTCAAAAGATAAAATTTAAAATATAATAGGCAAAAAAAATAAAAAAAATAAAGTAATAAGGTGGAACAAAACAAAAAAAGAAAAAAAAACATAAAAAATCATCAAAAACACGTTAAGATTTTATTTTTAACATTTGTAATAATATTAAAAATATCTCAACGATATGATTCTCACTGATTTTTCAAAATTAAGAAACGTATGGATTACATGCACGATTATAATACCTGGAAAAAAATTGGGAATCGGGATCCTAATTTTTTTCCAGATTTTAATTCAAGTTATACGGTTGACGTGAGGATGAGTTTGGACAAGGAGGAGGCTAAAATTAGGGCTTATTTACTACGGTGGGCTGTTCCATGGAAAATGGCAATCAATGGTTTTATTTCTGTTTGGTTTGACAAAGGAGCAGGTTTGGATTTGATTGAAAGACAAGGAGGGCTCGATTGGATTGTGTTGGAAAGACATAGATTGACAATGCGAAGGGGGTTTCGGTGACTGTCCTTGCTTAAGGGAAGAGGAAAAGCAATAATGGGTTTTTACAGGGTTGCTTCAGTGGTTGTGGAAGATGGCGCGATGAGGTCGGTTGGTTTGTAATGGTTGCAGAGGAGAGGCTGTGGCTTTGGCGAGCGGAGCTTTTGATTCAATGGTTGATGGTGGTGGATTTGGTCAAGATTGACCTTTTTTTCATTTCTTAGTTAAAAAAGTTTGTAATACCCAGAAATACATTCACAACACACATCTTCTCTTTTTTTTTTCTTTTTTTTTTTAAGTTATAAATAATTCTTTTTTAATTCAGAAGACTATTTGGTTCAGAAAAATAATAACTTTTGGTTTTTGAAAATGCAAGATTTGTAGTAGAATAATCCATGTGTTTTATGATAATGTTTTGTTACTATTTTATAATAAAAGAGAATGAAATAAATATTAAATATATAAAAATAAATTTATTCTCAAAATAATTTTAAAGTAAATTTTTGTTCTTCTAAAATAAGAAGTATAGCAAGAAAATATGTTTTTAGAGATAATATTTATTATTTTTTATCCTTAACATATCCCTACAAAATAAAATTAATTTCAAAATTATCTAATTAAAACATATAAGAATTAAAATAATTTTTATCATAATTATTATTTTTTAATTAATATATGAGACCTTTCCATTTTCTATTTTTTGTTTACCTTATTTTTTAAACAGTATTTGTCATGTTTATACTATGAGACCTTACCATTTTCTATCCAAGTCAATTGAAGAAATTAGACACTGTCACATCTCTTCTGTGAAACTTCCTGCAAAACACTTGGTGATTTCTTGGCCATTACATATATTGATTTTTTGTTTGTTGTTGTAACAAGTAAAAAACTGGGTTTCTATACACCTTCAAGATAATTCAATACAGTAATTCAAGACTCTTCTCTTCACTTTCAGAAACAGAAAAATGGTTGCCCATCTTTTGTTATTACTCTATCAACACCACTCCATCATCACCATCTTCCTTGTCCTAATCCTTTCATCAACATCTTATGGTGAGGATGATAGTAAAGATTACACAGACTGCAATAAGCACTTTAATTGTGTCGTACAAGTAAAGATTACACAGACTGCAAAAAGCACTTTAGTTAAAAAAGTCTGTAATACCCAGAAATACATTCACAACACACATCTTCTCTCTCTCTCTCTTTTTTATATTAAGTTATAAATAATTCTTTTTTAATTCAGAAGATTATTTGGTTCAGAAAAATAATAACTTTTGGTTTTTGAAAATGCAAGATTTGTAATAGAATAATCCATGTTTTTATGATAATGTTTTGTTACTATTTCATAGAAAATATATTTTTAGAGATAATATTTATTATTTTTTATTTTTAATATATCCCTACAACATAAAATTAATTTTAAAATTATCCAATTAAAACATATAAAAATTAAAATAATTTTTATCATAATTTTTTAAAACTTGTCTTGAAAATTAATCTTTTGAGACAATAATTATTATTTTTTAATTAATATATGAGATCTTTCCATTTTCTATTTTTAGTTTACCTTATTTTTTAAACAGTATTGGTCATGTTTGTTACGGGTGATCATTTACGGTTCAGTTCGGTTTTTTCCCAAAAAAAGCAACCAAACCGGAAAAAAAAGGACACCCGAAACCGAACCGGACCCGGCCCAAACCGGCCGGTTCCAGTCCGGTTTTTTAACCAAAAAACCGGATAAACCTATATGCATTTTTTGGGCTTTTTTTGGACCTTTAATAGGCTTTTTAATGGGCTTCTAATGGATTTCTGGTGGGCTTACATTTAATTTAGCTATTATCTCATTTTCTTTGAAGATTCCAAATATATTTAATTTTTTTACCCTTAAATATTCAATTGTATTAAATTATTCTTATCAATCTTATGTTTATTAATTTTTTTGGCCATTAAATATTCATTTATATGAAATTATTAGTGTCAATCTTGTGTTCAATATTTTTAACAAAAGACATAAGCCTGTTACTAATGAGGAAAAAGAAAAAAAAAATTGAATCAACCAAGTTAACTCGTCGAATCAGGTTAACCCGTCAAACCTGAGATTCCCATCATGAAAGTTTGATAACTAAATTGAGAGAGAAAATCGGCGGGTCAAATGAAAAAAATTAACAAACTAAACTAAACAAAAAAAAATTGATTTAAAAGGACAAAGCAAAAAAAAAAATTCTGGGTTAACTTGTCAAACCAGGTTAACCCGTTAAACCCGAAGTTGAGAATAATTAGGAGGCTTAACCTAATAGGTTAGCCAACCCTTTCTATATATATGAGTAGGGCAATATACAATAGTAAAGGTGGAGATTACCACATAAGAATATGACTACAATATTTCCTATATAATTACATTCTATAATACGCCCCCTCAAGCTGAGGGTGGAGGATCAACCCGAAGCTTGAATCTAAAAGCAGTAAATGAAGCAGCAGGAAGTGGCTTAGTGAAGACATCAGCAAGTTGATCCTGAGAGGAAATAAAACAAATCTGAATCTCCTTCTTCGCAACTCTATCTCGGACAAAATGATAATCAATCTCAATATGTTTTGTGCGAGCATGAAATATAGGGTTTGCGGACAAATACGTGGCACCAAGGTTGTCACACCAGATAATAGGGGCAGAAGGAGTCGGAATCTGAAGATCCGTTAACAAGTACTGAAGCCAGATAACTTCAGTCGTGCCATCGGCTAAGGCTTTGTACTCAGCTTCCGTCGAAGAACGAGCAACAGTGCATTGCTTACTCGATTTCCACGAAATTGGCGTCTGACCAAAGAACACAAGATAACCACCTGTAGACTTTCTATCCTCAATACTACCTGCCCAATCTGCATCTGTAAAACCGTGTAAAGCAAAGGAAGAGCTGCGAGTAATATGTAAACCATGTGATGTCGTACCACGGAGATAATGCAAGATGCGTTTCACGGCAGCCCAATGGGATTCTGTAGGAGCATGCATAAATTGACAGACCCGGTTAACAGCAAAGCAAATATCCGGGCGTGTGAAAGTGAGATATTGGAGAGCACCAACAAGTTGCTGAAACCGAGTAGCATCAGAAAACAATGGATCCGGCATAATGGTGGCTTTGGATGCCGAAATAGTAGTATCAACTGGTTTACAGGATAACATACCAGCTCGTGTGAGGATATCAAGTGTATATTTATGTTGACAAAGCATAAGTCCCAGACCAGTACACTGCACTTCAATACCCAAGAAATATTGAACATCACCCAAATCCCAAAGTTTAAATTCTGAGCTCAGTAGCTGAATGAGTCGTTGTAGTAGAGTTCCATTATTACCCGTAAGCAGAATATCATCAACATAAACCAAAAGATAACAAATATCACTACCAACCGAGAAGATAAACAATGAGGTATCCACTTTAGAAGCACGAAAACCAATGGATAATAGAAAATCATTCAGACGAGTGTACCAAGCCCGCGGAGCCTGTTTTAACCCATATAGAGATTTATGCAATCGACATACATGACCTGGGAGTGCAGAATCAACAAAACCTGGAGGTTGTTTCATGTAAACCTCTTCATCAAGGACTCAATTTAGAAATGCATTATGAATGTCAAGCTGATGAATTTTCCAACCACTCGAAACTGCAATGGAGAACACTAAGCGGATTGTTGCTTGTTTGATAACATGACTAAAAGTTTCTGAGTAATCAATACCTTCTTGCTGAGTGAAGCCCCTAGCAACCAGGCGCGCCTTATACCTCTCAATGCTACCATCAGATCTGCGTTTAATTTTGTAGACCCATCGGCTACCAACAACATTCATGGACGGATGAAACGGCACTAAAGTCCATGTTTTGTTTGCGCGTAAGGCCTGAATTTCCTCTCGCATAGCATTATGCCACGCCTCATATTTGTTAGCATCAGGAAAAATAAGTGGCTCATGCGAGGGAGGAGAAGTTACCCGACTGAAGGAAGCAGCAGAGGTGGCTGCCGTGGTGGTGATTAGCGCTGTCTTGGGCTGTCTCGGACGAAGAACCATGGGGTGTTTAGGAGCAGCTGGACATGGAGTAGCAGCACCTGTACCTGGAATGTGCTGAAGAGGATAAGAGGAGAGATCAACACAAAGTTGCAGACCAGGAGGTGAAGCCGGGGAGGTGCTGGGTTGTGCCGCTACTGAATCCTGCAAGTCAGAACTTGTTCCTGCATAATAATCATTGGAAAGACAAGCACGTGGTGATAGTATGGCTGTGTGGGGTGGTGAGGCAGGGTCGGCTAAATCAACGGGCAGGGGAGCAAGCTGGGGGGGTTGCGGCAAGGGGCAAAGGTGGGTTGTGTGTTTTGCCGGGTTGGGAAGGAAGAGGCTGAAAACAGGAAGGGGGTTGCAGTGATGGAAGATAGGTAGGTGGAGTGGGGGGAATCGGGATTGTTGTTACCTGTTCAGACTTTTTAAAAGGAAAGACATATTCATGAAAACGAACATGACGGGAGACATAGACACGACCAGACTCTAAATCAAGACACCGATAACCAAGATGAGACGAGCTACTAGCCTAAAAACACACAAGGAGAAGACCGAAAATCTAATTTATGAGCATGATATGGACGTAAAAATGGAAAACAAAGACACCCAAAAGTGCGTAGAAAGTTATAATCAGGAGTGCGATGAAACAGACACGCAAAAGGAGATTTATTTTGAAGAACAGGAGTAGGCATGTGATTAATAAGATAGACTGATGATTCCATAGCATAGTTCCAAAAACGCAATGGGGCATTACACTGGCCTAAGAGGGTTAGGCCAGTTTCGACAATATATCTATGACGACGTTCAACTGTGCCATTTTGTTCATAAGTATGAGGACAAATTAATCGATGATGAATACCAATTGTTTGAAAAAATGTATTTAATTTACGATATTCACCACCCCAATAAGTTTGAACAGATTTAATTTTAAGAGAAAACTGACGCTCAACAAGTGTCTGAAAACGTTGAAACGTGGAAAATACATCAGATTTCGCAACAAGCGGATAATACCAGATATATTTAGTGTGCGCATCAACAAAGATAACAAAATAAAGAAAACCATCAGAAGAAAACATTGGAGCAGGGCCCCAAACATCACTAAAAATTAATTCAAGTGGGGTAGAAGTTTTGTGACCCGTCGGTCGTAATGACAAACGGGATGACTTGCCTAATGGACATGCTTGACATTGAGTAAAAGATCGTTTAGACGTACAAATAATTTTATTATCAGAAACTAACAAATTTAGAATGCGAGGAGTTGGATGACCTAAATGACGATGCCACAAGTCGGCAGTCGCGGAAATGCAAGGAGACCAAAAAGCTTGAGGAACTGACGTAGCCGAGGACTCGGAGAGAACATAAAGACCATCATGACTCCAACCGGAAAGAAGAACTTCCTTGGTGACGAGATCCTTCACATAAAACATAGAATCGTGAAATTCAAAATAAACATGATTATCACGACAGAATTTCTGAACAGATAACAACGGTTTGGTAATGTGAGGCACACGAAGAACATTAGTTAATGTAAACAAGCGTTTGGGGGAATATAAAGTAGTATGTCCAACATGGGATATGTCAAGGGCCTTACCATCACCAACATGCAAGAAATCATTACCAAGACAAGGAGCAGAATCAGTTAGAGTTGCAAGATCAGACGTCACATGTTGATTCGCGCCGGTGTCCGAAAACCAAGTCGTTGCAGCAGAATCATTCGCAATAGCAAGGTGAGCAGAGGGCTGCTATGTGCTGCTGCGAAACTGATAGCATTGAAGAGCTAAATGGCCAGGAGTGGAACATAATTGGCAGCGGACATGTCCAGACCACTGCCCCTGATTTGACCGGAAATCTACAGCAGAGGTGCGCCTGTTCTGCCTATGCAATGGTAGCTGCTGTGGCAGAGAAGAAGAAGACAGCAGTGATGAAGAGGATGAACCGACAACCATGGAGTGAAAGGAATTCTTGTGCAGAAACTCATGGGTAAGGAGATGGCTATGAAGATCAGCATACGATAGCGGTTCAGCCTTGGTTATGAGACTAGTTACCAAGTCTTTGAACTCACCGCGAAGTCCACGAAACACATAGAGATTGAAATCTTCAAGGGACATTGGGCGACCAGCAACAGCCAATTCGTCAAATAACGATTTGGCTTGTTGCATATACATACTAACCGATGCATCACCTTGCCGAAGGTCTTGAAAGGAGCCATGTAGTTGCATGATCCGAGAATTAGATGGAGAGACAAGTGCCTTCTCAAGCGTGCGCCAAACACAATGTGAAGTTGAACAATCTACTACAAGATGCAGCACATCCACGGAAAGAGAGGAGAGTAGAGCACTCAAAATAAGTTGATCTTGTTGCTTCCAACGAAGAAAAGAGGGGCTGATGGCAGAAGAAGAATCAATCGAAGCATCAATCATATGAGATGGAGGACACGGCAAGGAGCCGTCAATAAAGTGAAAAACACCTTGACCAAAGAGATATGGCTTCATCTGCATTCTCCAACAAAGATAGTTTGTGTTCGTAAGTTTCAACGACACAACATGGTGGGTGTTTGATAGAGGAACCATTGTTGTAGATTGTGTTCCCATGAGAGGCAAAGGAACGACAGAGCTAGCAGCAGGAAAAGGGCTGGCCGGTGATGATGCAGCACCGGTGGAGGGAGAGATTGGATCAACGGCAGCAGGAGGAGAGTCCATGGGGGAGAAAATTAGGGCTAACTGCAAAGAGAGAAAAAATTAGGAGGCTCTGATACCAAGTTGAGAATAATTAGGAGGCTTAACCTAATAGGTTACCCAACCCTTTCTATATATATGAGTAGGGCAATATACAATAGTAAAGGTGGAGATTACCACATAAGAATATGACTACAATATTTCCTATATAATTACATTCTATAATACCCGAGATCCATGTCATGAAAGTTTAATAACTAAATAAATTTTTTTTTCACATTAACAAACTAAATTAAACAAAATAAAATTCATTAAAAGAAAAAAACACAAAGAAAAAAGCAAAAAACAAAACTCATAAAGGCATAAAAAAAACAGGAAAAAAAAAAGAGTTTCACTGTGCACATCTTCACCTCGCATCGTTATTGTTTGCAAACCACCATTGCAAGGGTTCAACTAGCCAGTTCTCACACAACCGCATCCTTCCATTTCTATTTCCCAATATGCCTCAGCTAATTAATCTGCCAAAGGAATATGTTGCTTTCGAGATTAACATGTTCAAAGGTTTGACATCGTTTGGCTTACTTCTTGTACAAATTCTATCATGTACTTGCTTTCTTTCAAAGATTTTCTGATATTTCTCTGAAACTTGCAAGAAAATATTGGCAAACTCTATCAAATCAACATCCCAAAAGATTGTCCCTTTCTTTTCACTGAAGTCATGCCAATATTTTGTTAATGCTCCTCTCCACACTGGTGAAGATATTGGTAGTTGCTTTGAACAAATTAATTATAGTGAGGTTTTGAAGAGGAGTCTCCTCATGTGTTGGAATTAATTTTAAATTTTTATTCAAAAGGTTTTCAAATTTTTCTAGGTGTCTTTTAAGTATATGTATGCATATAATTATTAAAGATGTATTTAGTTTTTAAGTCTGCTTCAAATATTTCTAACAAATTGGACTGGAAAATATAGTGAGGTTTTGAAGATTTTTTTGGGCTGAGTAGCCATTTCTGATTTGGTTTAGCTTGAAGATTAGAGAATTTGGATTGGTTTCTTGATTAGGCCATTATTTTACGAAGACAATCAGCTACTAAAAAATGATGTCAATATTTTAATGCTTGAATAGAGTTGTGCTTGCATCAGAGTATTTGTCAGTCTAGAACCATATTTCTTTCTATATATTTTTCGTATGTTGGCTTGTTTATATGGAATGCTAGATGCTTCTATTTATTTGATTGATCTTTTTCATGAATACAAGTACATGCAAACAAAGCATTTGGTGTGGAAATTTTGCAGTTTAATTTAGAAAAGTTCAGTTTTTTTGTATATATAGCTCTTTTTCTCTTGCAGAAGTCTAAAATTTCAGTTTTTAGTTCGAACTTTTTCATTAGAAAGCTAACTCCTCACTGCTTTGTACTATTTTATCCAGGAAACAATGATGTCATGAATGTGGGTCGGAAGGTTCGTCATACATAATATGATCCATGAACCTTACCAGCCTTATAATTTGGTGTGATCGTGAGCTAGTATCATTAAGGGCAGTTTCACCAACTTGCCTTTGCGCTACAACATAATCAGAAACAAGTTAATCAACTGCCAATTAGCAATGTATTTGCAAAGGAAGAAAGAAGCTTCACCAAATTACCTTCACAAATACCGATTAGATGCCTTAAATGCTGATCATTACTTGCTGTCTCTTCTACCAGCTTCTCAACCACACCTTTCTGCATTTGGGAATCACAAGAAATACAGTAAATGAGAGAATCATTCAGAAAAGCATATGAAGTTCATTCTTGACTGCAGAAAAAAACTCATAAATGCAACAATACCTCCGGGTCATCTAGAAGGCTTTAGATTGCGACCAGATTCGGAATTTAACAGGTCCCTGACAATTTCATTATAGATTTCTAGTCCAGAAATCCTAATTGTAAAATCTCTTTCAGTCCAAAACAAAAACCAAACTTTCTAATGAATATAGTTTTGATATAAACTCAATAAACTAGACCAAGTAAAATCCAACTTTCTAGAGCACAATGTCAGATTTTGATGAAGCTTACATTCATTATATGCTTATAGATGTCATTTACAGCTTTATCAGTTATCCCTCTCGTCGTGTATGTCTTCCCATTGAATCAGATCCATCTTCCAAGGCAAATATGGAGAAGCGAGGTAGCTACAATGGCACAATGAAGGCCTCATCGGTTTTTTTAAAGAAGAAACATAATCAAGATATTGAGGATTTGATAAGAAATCATGTGCCTGTACCTCTGAAAAGATATAGTTTTTTGGATGTCGAGAAAATGACCAATTTTTTCAAAGATAAACTTGGTCAAGGAGGTTATGGAACAGTATACAAAGGAAGGCTAACGGGTGGCCATTTGGTGGCAGTGAAGGTCCTGGTAGCTTCAGAAGGGAATGGGGAAGAATACATAAATGAGGTAGCAAGCATTAGTAGAACTTCCCATGTTAATATTGTCACTCTGCTAGGATTTTGTTTCGAACGTGACAAGAGAATTCTCGTCTTCGACTTCATGCCCGACGGATCCTTAGAGAAGTTCATAAATCATGAAAATGCCTTTCAAGCGAGTCAAGAACTAGGATGGGAAAAATTGTACCAAATTGTAGTCAATAACATTATCCATGAACCTTACCAGCCTTATAATTTGGTGTGATCGTGAGCTAGTATCATTAAGGACAGTTTCACTAACTTGCCTTTGCGGTACAACATAATCAGAAACAAGTTAATCAACTGCCAATTAGCAATGTATTTGCAAAGGAAGAAAGAAGCTTCACCAAATTACCTTCACATATATCGATTAGATGCCTTAAATGCTGATCATTACTTGCTGTCTCTTCTACCAGCTTCTCAACCACAGTACCTTTCTGCATTTGGGAATCACAAGAAATACAGTAAATGAGAGAATCATTCAGAAAAGCATATGAAGTTCATTCTTGACTGCAGAAAAAAGCTCATAAATGCAACAATACCTCCGGGTCATCTAGAAGCTTTAGATTGCGACCAGATTCGGAATTTAACAGGTCCCTGACATTTCCATTATCGGTTCACTTTCTATTAGATCCAAATTGATTGATCAAATAAATAATAATATGCTTTAATGGGCCAATAAAATTTTAAGTTTTCCAATTAACATTCATTTCAAATTCATGCGTTATTCGGTAAATTAAATGAAGCACAAATCAAGCACAAAAAAAAGTAAGTTCCTTACCATTTTTAAGATGGGTTTTCGATGATCAATCTAAACTAATCATACATGGAAAGTTACTCAAAACCCTCTAAATTCTAACCAATTGAAGCTCTAAGCTCTAATGTCTTACCTTTTATAAACCATAAGAATTTAAAAATAGAAAACATTATGGAACAAAAAGTAAATGAAACAATTACTTACAGGAATCTCAAGCCGAGCTCTCCAGATAAACGAGCAGATCTAGTGAAGCATTGAGGAGTTCTTTTAAATGTTATGTTAAATTTACTTACAGGAATCCCTTGAACTGCACTATATACTTGTGTTCTGGGAATGTTTCATTTTTCATTTTTTTCTGCTTGACAGTTCTTTTAAATGTTATGTTAATCACTACAACCCGGACATTTCTAGGCTTATTGGTATTAACTGAAAATTGTTTGGTCAAAGCATTGAGGAGGCATATTTGTTCTTCTCAGGATACAAATTATATAGACAACTGTTATATCCAAAAATAAAATAAAAAGGTCAGGTAGGTAATTGACAAACTGCGAGGCATTTGTATGCATTACGAACTAGCATCTAACTCCAATTCAACCCCTATTTTCTTTTCCTTTTACCATCAATTTGCAAATGCCACATGGAATGTTATATGTTGCTTTGGTTTTATTTTGAGGGAATCATTGTGTTTTTATTTCAGAACCAAACAGAAAAGCTGTAAAGAGGGTAGTTACTGAAGTTGAGTTAAGAACTCTTGAGGATATTCTTGCCCATGTAGCTTCTCAGACAACTAAAGAGGAACAAGAATACATAGTAGAGGAGAATATTCAGAAACAGGTAAGAAGTTGGTTCAAGATTTCTATAGATGTTTTCTGTTGTTATAGAAAGATTCAAGAATGCCTCCTCAACATTTCTTCGTTTCCCTTGAGAACAATTTGAGTTGCCCGTTTCTTTGCAGGTCCAGAAGGAGTATAGTGACCTTCAGAGGAAGGTTTCTCTGATGGAGGCAATAGTGAAAGAAACAAAAGCATTGCAGGACTTAACAAGATATCCTTACAAACATTACAGTGTGTGGAACTGGTTGTCTGGTCATGATTAACATCATTATTATAGAAGAAACAACATTAGCTCTTAATAATAAATTAAATCCATTCAAAAATGGATACGATGTTTCTAAAAAGTGCCAGAACATTATAAAAATTATAAGTTCTAGTATCAACTTACTTGACAAAGTTAATGCAACAACCTTTGCTTCATTACTAACTTGTACGCCCACCTTACCTCTTTATTCAATGATAAATACACATGAATCATAAGCTTCAATAAGTTTCTAATCTTCATGGTTACGAGATAATCCTTATAATTCCTCTTATAGTGATAGTGGCTTTCCTTGCCACAATGATAACAAATTCCTTTGACAACCAATGACAAGGCCTCGGGTTATATGTTAGGAGGATCAATTTGATTGATTTGGGTTAATTTAAGAATAAAGGTGATAATTATTATAGTTTTAAGACTTGACTCGGAAGTCAACTCGAGATAAGATTCAGGTCACAGATTTGGGAGGGTCAAAATGGTTAGCCCCAAAAACTTTAAAAATAATTAAAGTAACCTTATTTTGACAAAAAATAAATTCAAAAAAAATCAACAAGTTTTTGACCCGTGTTTTATAATGATCAACCTAAGTTTTGAATCAGGCCAGGTCGAGTCAATCCTTCTTTTATTTTTTTAAACTCAAACCAGTCCAGGCCTTATGTTAGTCTAGTTTTGGGTCAGCTTTACAGGTTAGTCTTGATTTTATAACTAGAGTTGTTAAAATATTATTAATTTCAATACTCAATATAAACTAAAGTAAAAAAAATATATCTAATTATTTTTTAAAATATATATGTTTGACAATAATACATATTAAGGATAAAATATTTTTTTATAAATATTATCTTGTCTTGTTCATTATAACTAAACATGATATAAAATTAATTATTTTATCTTGTATACCACTACTAAATATAATTTTATCGTTGATTCCCTTTTTGTCTTGTCTTCACTTCTTTACTATCTCCTTTTTTTTTGTTCTCGACACTAATCAAATGCCATATGTATGTGTTTTTTTATGTGATACCTTTTATTTAAATTATTGGAATCCTTTATAAAATAAGAAAAACTAAATTAAAAAAAATAATATTAGGTAATTATATTGTTTCTTTCTTGATCATGAATTCTTAATTAATGAATTTCCTCTTCTAAATGTACAAGATCTTTTTCATGTTCAATTCATTTTTATATAATTATGTAACTAATTTAGATATTTTATATATAATATAATTATGATGTTATTAATTATATAATTAATATTAGTAATTTATAAAAATAATATAAAATTTAATGAAATAATATGAAAGTTAAAAGATATAATTTAAAATTAAACTTAAAATTTATTTATATGAATATTTTTAATTTTTAGTTTTATATGTTATTGTTAAAAATTTAATTTTTTAAATAACAAGTTTTTTCCTTTCTTTTAAAGAAAAAATAAATACTGTTGAAATAACAACGTTAACTTAAATTTACTTCTTCTGCAGAGGATTATTGAAGATGCTCATTTTGTAGACGGAGAGCGCGAAACCATCTTCCACCGATCCATAGAGGCAACTCCTAACACTAATCCGCGAGTTTGCTACCGAGAAATCACAGGAAGGTAAGTGCCTCCGCACTTGTTCATTTCCTAGTTTGGTTCCCTAGAAAATGAAGCGAACCAAATATTAAAATCTCTTATCAAAACCTCGCCTTGGGAACTGTTTGAAAGCGATAAATAACCAGAGTGTCAATTCTTGGTTTCTCACATTGTCAGTAACTAAACAGAGGCCGTTTCCCGAGAAAATTCTGGAAAATAGTAGAAAGTTTATTGATGGAGAGCCAAATATTGAATGTTTTATTTTATTAGGTTTATTATTATTATTTTTTGTTTTCAAATTTGTATCGGGTGTTGTAAATTTTGTAGAGAGAAAGTGGTTGGGCTAGAGAAGCGAATACAAGAGCTTGGATGTGAAGTAGATGTGGCAAATGGAGAGATGGAAGAGGTGAAGTGTATCAAAGAAACTACTGAGCAAGAACATGAAGGCTACGAACTTCAATTGGCTTTACTTCAATTTGATTAGGTTTTTCTATTGCATTATGAACGTCTTATATGCTTTCAGGCAAGAATCTCCATTATTCAAGATGAGATATCCTCGGTTGGATCCCAAGTAGAGGGTCTGAAGGTAGTATGATTCTCTCTCTCCCTCTCTCTTCATTTGGATGAAGTGAGACGACTTGCATTTTTTGGTCTTTTTTTTCTGTTTGTAATTCTTGTTCTGAACCTCATTGCATGGGTCATTGTGCTCGGGCGGTATGAAGAATGAAGAAGGAGCTTCACGGTAAAGATTGCTGTTCATTTTACTTGCCATTCCATTACATCCGAGCATATGATTGCTTGCCTCATCGAAATCGATTCAAGTAGTATTAATTGATGTCGTTTTGGTAACATGATTTTGTTGTTTGTGCATAGCTGAGTTTATTCGCCAGATGTTTGATCTTAATGCTAAGATAAGGTTAGCCTTACTTACTAGGACCTATGTAACTTTAAATGGGAATTTGTGTAGCCCATGTCTGATATACAATTGCACTCTTCTTTGATTAACTTCATGATTTTGGAGATGTTTTCTTCTTGGAAGATGAATTACTGTGTGAGTGCGTATGATTTGTTAATTGATTTGACCTAGTTTCAGAATTGTAAGGAAGGGGAGAAAATAAATATACTAAATTAAAGAGCTCATCTACAAGTTCTTCTCTTTTTTATGGCAGAAATTATAGTGGTTGGTGTAAATTTCATATATGTCACTACCTCCAAGTTTTTCTTTCAACTCTTTTGAATCTGAAGTAATGACAAAAAGTTTTTCTTTGTTATAGATATGCTTGAGCTTTTTTTTTGTTTTTTTTTTTGGCTATGTATAGATATGTAAAGGACTGGCAACATATATGTATGAATTCCCCTTTTCATAATTGTATATGCCATTAATTTTTATGACTCAACCACATTCCATCTGAATTACCCACAAACTTTTATGAGCTTTTAGAAGCTTGTTAGCTTATCTTCCTGGTAATGTTTGAGTTTAAACCAATCTCTCTGCAAGTCCTTGAACTGTTTCATTACTTGGATGCATAATTCTTTAGGCTTGGCCTTGAAGCTTGAGAATATGCATTAATTCCTAACATTGTCATGGAAAACTTCATTTTTGTACTGTATCACATGATCATTGTTTTAAACAAAAAAAGAACAAAGGCAAGAAGGCAGGAAAAAAAAATTCAAGAGCTCATGCATTTCAAGGTTTAACGACATTGCATATGTTAGAAAATGGGAATGCAAAGATTTGAGTATGTTTAGGAGGGAACATGGATACTAGAATTATTAAATTTGAGAAAAAGAACTATTTTCTCAAAAGAGGAAAAAAAACTACAAGTGCTGGTATTTCAGATAAGCTGCAGAGGGGATGCTGTGTGAAGGTAATCTATTAGCAGAAGTTGTAGATTTTTCTTCGTCATATCTCCTAACATCTTTTCCCATCTCAAACTGTATGACCTATCATATAGGATATCCTTCATGATACTTTCCTCTTGTTGCAGGAAAGTTCACAGAACATATTGATCTATATGCTTTGTTTTCCTTTCAAGTTAAATGAATAAATAAGAATGCAATATCATAGATTTGAATGAACGTTCTGGTAGTAGAGTAAAACAACTAATTTTATAACTTATATGTTAATATAGGAAATTTCAAGAGGAAAAGTGTATCAAATCTCAGAAAAAGAGCAGCATTGGAACCACGGCAGGTGATGCCACCTGTACAGAACATTTACTGCTCTAGCAGCTGAACCTTTTTCCAATTGCTGGTTTTTCAAATATATATATATTTTTTATTGATGTTGATATTAATTCATGGCAATTCTTCGCAGTTCTTTTTCTTTTGTTTTTTCCTTTTTCTTTTTAATAAGCTTTGTGATGGCAAGTGAGCAGAGCAAAGTGTTATCTTTTTTTCTTAAAGAAAAAAAATGGTTACCTTTCCAATTTCAATCTTAAAATTCTGAAAGATCAAAGTAGCTGATCCCTGATTGATTTGATTCAAGTTTGGGAGACTTTTATGAGTAATTTTTTTCATGAATGAATCCATTTATCTGGTGAGACCATAAAATAAAATTCAACCTTTGAGTTGCTGATGAGTAACACTGGTTGGTTGATATGCAGTATGGACGCTGTATTTGTATTGATACTTTTCTGTGGTATTAGGGACAGGCTTAGTTGGATCATGATATTGGATTGTGCTTCCAAGATGTTCATTCATATAATTGAACAGATTTGAATAGTAATTAACAAACAAGCAAACAAAGCCAACACTGTAGGAATCTCGTAAAAATAGATGAGTTGAAAACCCTAATCTGTAACTCAATTAACTAGTCATAAAGGAAAGGATCAAAACAGAAAAACTAAATTTCAGTGAGTAAACTAAAGTTTGAGTCTGCTCTCTTCTCTTTTTTATACATCTAGTTGCAAAACTAGAAATATGAGTTTGTTGAAGTCATTGTGAAAGCTTATAATGGCTTGCTAGAACAAGTTTTGAAGATGAAGCTGTGGTACTTGTAAGTTCTGCATGCAGAAATCTATGAGATTTGTATGTGCAATCATGCTTGATTAAATTGTTGCATATTGATTTATGTAAGGCGTGCTTGTGGCCTTTGATGGTGGCTTTGGAAGTTCTGTGCTACATCTAAAATGTGGTTCATATATATGCAAGTTATGTTTCTGCTCAAGTGAAGTGTGCTTCAGGAAAAAGCTGTTTCTTGTAAGCACCGGCAGTTTAGACACAATCAAAAACCAACATTATTATGGACCAAGAGTGGGGTTTCAATCAAATAAACTTAAAATCTAATTTGCATGAATGCTGATTAGAATGAAATTTGTGTATGGTGGGGCTGTGGACATCAATGTATTTGATTAGAGGATGAAAATAATTGACTTGAAAGTTGAGATTGGCCTCTTGGGATTGGGTGAGATATAGAGTATTGTGTTGTAATTCTTAGCATATAATTCTGCAAATAAGAAACTATTTTGTCGATTACTTGATTCAGTGCTGAAATTTCTTTCCCACTCAATGATGTCATTTATTCTCTTCAGGGAGCAGGAGCTTTTGAACTTGTAGCCAGAAAACACCTGATCAATGAAGTAAAGAAAACAGTTAAAGGGGTAAATGCCTGCCTGTTTTCTATATTTGAGTAATTATTCCTATCCCCTGGTTAATTTTAAAATGGTGTTTGCAAATGTGGAACAGCGTGCTCAGCTAGGTGTTGAAGCTTTTGCTGATGCCCTTCTCGTGCTGCCCAAAACTCTGGCTGAGAATTCCGGGTTAGACACTCAAGATGAGATTGTTGCTCTCACGGTAACCATCAGTGGAATCCATCCATCATCCTTTTTTAATTCCTAACATTGTCATGGAAAAGAAACTGATTTAACCTTTTCTTGCATGTTTATTCAGGGAGAGCACGACAGGGATAACATTGTAGGAATAAACCTCCAAACAGGTGGGCCCCTCGATCCTCAGGTGGAGGGTATCTTCGACAACTACTGACCCCGCCAACATGTTGGTTTCTGAAGTGTTGCTTGTACTTTTGGTCTTCCAGGTTTGCTCTGGTACAGACAACAATTTTGTGGTTATTAATCGAAAGGGAATTGATCCTCCATCATTGGACCTTCTTGCACGAGCAGGGGTAAGTCATTGAACAATTATATTCTGTTCCCTAGTGATTGAACGCGAGCAATAATTAGCTACTTGATGCAATAATCTCCAGCTTGCTGCAATCATGTTTATGTGTTAGTAATGGGTGTTGTCTTTCATTCTGTTTTCTCTTATGGTGTATGGCATGAGTAGGGATTAAATGTTACTACAATGATCAATTTTGTTTGTTGGAAATATTATGAGAGGGGGGATGATTCAGGGATTATTAGCTACCCTCCAAGAGGGTGTAATTATAAACCTTGGGACAAGAAGGAAAAGGCTTTTAACTAGGGTGGGGGGTGGTTGGGTTCGTCTTTCTGCCTTTCTTCTTCCCCAAATTTATAAACCACATTTTCTATCTTTAACTGTTTACTTGCACCTTATGAAACATATTGTTTTATTTTTTCTTCCATGTAATTTCCATTGGATCTACTGTAAACTTGTTTGTGAAGCTCCTACCAAACATTGTTATACCTTTACCAATTGCTTTTGTGACAATACATCCTCTTTTCTCAATCCTGTAACAAACACGCCCTTAATTATAAAGAAAGTTTTAATAAGATAACACCATGTTAGATTGATCTTGAACCTCATAATCAGCTTTAGTAGGATGCAGATTTCACAAGTTAATGACTGTTTGTGATAACGTTTGGTTGCACATTTTGGAAGCCTTCCACCTCATGTTTTATTTTTAATTTCATGAAATCATGCCATATGCTCAATGAAATAATTATTAAAAGCAAATAAGCAAGAAGGCTAAGTTGATGGAGGTACAAGAAGAACCACTTGCTACTTCTGTAATTCTCTTGATTTTGTGAAATTATGGATGCAGGAATGGAGACTTGAAATGGTTTTTCATTGTAGTTTTAGATTGTAAATATGGCTAGAATACCTGCCACTGTATTTGGCTCTAGTTTTGGATGGTTACAAGCAAGACTTGGCTTTTTGAATGCCTTGCCTTGGATTTGATTCCTTTTTAAATGGTACCTGATGATATATGTACGATGACTATTGCTAGTTTGAAATCTGGTTAGTATACCTGCTTGCCCTGATGTTGTTATTTAAAATGGGGCCGATCTGCTTTCTTATGTTTTACAGATAATTGCCCTTCGAAGAGCAAAGAGGAGAAATATGGAACGCCTGGTTTTAGCATGTGGAGGAGAGGCTTTGAATTCTGCTGATAGTTTAACTCCTGACTGCCTTGGTTGGGCTGGACTGGTTTATGAGCATGTCCTTGGCGAAGAGAAGTATACATTTGTTGAAAATGTTAAAAACCCCCATTCTTGCACTATCTTAGTAAAAGGTATAGAAGCGTGTATACATCCTCAGCAAACTTGTATAAATGTTTACGATTTTCTTTTTTATTTGTTCTAAATGCTATCAGATGATTTTTTCTTGTTTGTTTTAATTGCTTCTTTTAGGCCATTTAGCCATCAGGTTGAAGTATGTACTCTTTTATGTTCAAGCATGAAATGTATATTCATCTTGCAATTTTGTGATTTAGCAGGGGCGAATCGTCACTTGACTTTTTTATTGTTACAGGACCTAATGACCATACAATTGCCCAAATAAAGGATGTTGTCCGCGATGGCTTGAGAGCAGTCAAAAATACTATTGAAGTTCTGCATGCAAAAATCTATGATCTTTGTATGTGCAATCATGCTTGATTAAATTGTTGCATATTGATTTATGTAAGGCGTGCTTGTGGCCTTTGATGGTGGCTTTGGAAGTTCTGTGCTACATCTAAAATGTGGTTCATATATATGCAAGTTATGTTTCTGCTCAAGTGAAGTGTGCTTCAGGAAAAAGCTGTTTCTTGTAAGCACCGGCAGTTTAGACACAATCAAAAACCAACATTATTATGGACCAAGAGTGGGGTTTCAATCAAATAAACTTAAAATCTAATTTGCATGAATGCTGATTAGAATGAAATTTGTGTATGGTGGGGCTGTGGACATCAATGTATTTGATTAGAGGATGAAAATAATTGACTTGAAAGTTGAGATTGGCCTCTTGGGATTGGGTGAGATATAGAGTATTGACACGTTTTCTGTTGTAATTCATTCTTAGCATATAATTCTGCAAATAAGCAACTATTTTGTCGATTACTTGATTCAGTGCTGAAATTTCTTTCCCACTCAATGATGTCATTTATTCTCTTCAGGGAGCAGGAGCTTTTGAACTTGCAGCCAGAAAACACCTGATCAATGAAGTAAAGAAAACAGTTAAAGGGGTAAATGCCTGCCTGTTTTCTATATTTGAGTAATTATTCCTATCCCCTGGTTAATTTTAAAATGGTGTTTGCAAATGTGGAACAGCGTGCTCAGCTAGGTACTGTTGAAGCTTTTGCTGATGCCCTTCTCGTGCTGCCCAAAACTCTGGCTGAGAATTCCGGGTTAGACACTCAAGATGAGATTGTTGCTCTCACGGTAACCATCAGTGGAATCCATCCATCATCCTTTTTTTTTCTGGGGGAGCAAAAGACACAAGAAAAGAAACTGATTTAAGCTTTTCTTGCATGTTTATTCAGGGAGAGCACGACAGGGATAACATTGTAGGAATAAACCTCCAAACAGGTGGGCCCCTCGATCCTCAGGTGGAGGGTATCTTCGACAACTACTGACCCCGCCAACATGTTGGTTTCTGAAGTGTTGCTTGTACTTTTGGTCTTCCAGGTTTGCTCTGGTACAGACAACAATTTTGTGGTTATTAATCGAAAGGGAATTGATCCTCCATCATTGGACCTTCTTGCACGAGGGTAATATGAGGAAGCCAAATTAGTCATGGATATGCTCCTGCATTTTTATCTTATTTTTTAAAATTTTTGCCTCGTGAGGATGTTGTGGTGATTGGACGTGTAACAAAACCCCATGTGCCTTTATGCAATGGAGGATGGTTGTGTTTGTAGGATTTGTGTTGGAGGGAATCTCCATTCATCTCATGGAATTTTGATGGAGAATGAACTATTATTTTGACAGGTCTTGTATTCTATTATGTTTTACTGTGATTAATTTATTTGCAGAGACTAATCAGTTTTAACAAATATTTGACAGATTGCTACTACCAAACTTTTAACAAGGTTTGATTCTTTTTTCTTTATTCCCTTCCTTGAATAGATTGCTTGTTCTTGTCTTTAGATTTTGGAAAATGTTGCTTTCACAATCTACTTTCATTTTCGCTTGTATTAATACTCGTTGTTGCTAGATGTGTAATCCCAAATCTCTAGTAGATCGCATGATCTCCTACTTCATGCTATTCTGTTTGATAGAGGATTCAAAATAACGAAAGTATGATTTGTGATCAATGCCACTGTTATACCAGATGTTGAATTGGTTTCACGAATTCATCCATCTTCTTGACAAGTAGTGTATGTTTTATCTTATTGATTATTCAGTTACAATGATTTACATATACCATGCTTGGTAGAGCTATGGAGATTCTAAGAATTTCAGTAAATGTTATGGGAGTATTTGTCCTAGAGTTTAGCTGGTTTGTTCTGACTTGCTTCGTGTGGGGTTTGTACTCTTGGGGGTAACTTTTTTTCTTAGTTACTTTTTGAAACTGAATTTATGGTATAATTCGGTCATCCTTTCCTTATTTTACATGGTTTATCTACGGTATTAACCAGTTCCAATGCTTTTGCAGAATATTTCTTTGAACTCATTTACAGCACGAATGGCATCACTATAATACATCAGAATATTATATATAAGGTGTTACAGGTTGGAATTTAGCCTTAACGCAAGAGAAGGAATACTGAAATCAACTTTCTTATAAATACATCATGTTCTTATATTTTTGTCCATTAGATATGAGGGTATGTAGTCTTGAATAGAGAAAGAAGTATTCGGAACTTTGATTCTATTACACTCATGGAATTGCAATTTTAACCTCCAAGATGGTTTCCATAATTGATTCATGCAGCGGTATCAGAATCCTCCTGTTGGTCTCGTGATAATGAGCTAACCCATTACACCCAACAAGGGAAGCGATAAAACCATGGAACTTTGAAGTGCTTCCCAGCATAACTGGTAGTCTGGTAGCGGTAGCACATAAAGAACTCGAGAAAGGATGTTGTAGTTAAGACATTGAGAAGAATAGTCATTGAAATAGATGCATATTTCATGATGGAACACTATACAACCACATGAGAAATGAATCTAATGTTAGCATGAAATGCTAACTTAGAACAACTTGATTTACTGGTTTTTCAGGAGTTTAAATGAATTCGGACGCTTCATTTTGCTGACAACCACTTTGATGTTTGTGAATATGCTCGTATGTATTTAAACTTTCTAACATTAAACTACAAGGAAAAGTAGTTCCCAAACAAATAAGCCCATAGAATCTCTCTCGATATTTACCAGCAGTCTCTTTGGGCCACCACAACTATCTTCCTCTGCAATCTTTTGTCTCTCTTGTTCGCTATTCATTTATGTAGTCTGTTAGAGATGGTGGTAAAAAGAAACAAGCTAAGGAAACTAACAAGGACAAGAAAAGAAGAAGAAGCCAACAATCATAAAGATGACTATAAACACATGTTTTGATAATTCTAGCACACAACAATATTAGGTTCTAAGGCAGAATTATATATTAAATGACAATTATTCCACGTAGACAAACTCTCTATGCGGTCTAGAGAATAATAAATGCTCTGAAACAAACACAAATCTCTCTTTTAAACTTAATTTATCATAAACACACCCAAAAGAAAAGGGAACACATGAAATATGCCTTTAAGACAACACCATTCATTAAAAAAACAAATGGGCTCCTACTGAGTTGCGTGAAAAATAAAACACGCTGAACCTTACCTCAATGGAAACAACAAAGATGCAGAAGCAATTGGATTTACTCGAAACGCACTAAATTAAAAAAGACAGAATCTAAGGTTGTCTTCTTCTTTCTTAGTTCTCATCAAAATAAAACAGCCAAATTGGCAGAAACAGAAGTTCACAGCATTGACAAGTAGACCATTGTACATGGTGCAAGTAGTGTGATGTTGTAAGCAAACATCAAAATTCTATGAAAGTTACTAAACTGGTCGTAGTTTGATATTATTCCTTAATCATCTGTTGAAACAATAAATGCAGAAGCATAACGTTCATCAAGTTGATTCTTGCTTGAAGTTTGAAAAGAAATATCCCAGGTTCATTGTTAAATATAAAAAATCCTCTAAAAACACGTTACATGTATTTTCTTTTAGTGCACTATCCTGTATATAAATTGTCACCATCGATGTTGCTGAATCAAGCTGTTCTGGAATGGTAATAAGGTATGGATTGACACAAAGGAAAAGTATTAATATCCAACAAAGACCCAAAAAAACTAGTAATAACAAAAAAGTCTTTCAATCCAATATCATTTATCACTGATCAGAAATCATCCCTAGCATGGTTCTAAACGCCCAAATCAAAATCATTACCATTAAGAGGAAAAAAAGCTCTGGCCTAATAGTTATTCAGTGGCCACATTTAAAGGAAATTTCACTAGTCAATGCACTCTCATAGTTATCTGCACTATCAATCTTGCACGACATTGCCTTTATAACCATAAAGATGACAATTTGGAGCTAAAATGGAAACAAGCTTTGACTGAATAATCACATATAATGAGCTAAACCTAAACGGAAAGAAACTAAACTGAAGAAACTAATGGCATAAACTCAAGATATACTTCTTCTGCTAACAATCATAAAGATAATCATACTGATAAACCATGTAATTACCAACTCAAAGCACTATTCGGCTTAAAACACTAGAACTAACCAATGATCGCACCTAATGAAAAGACCATTGCCCTTAATGACATTAATCAATCCAAGAGATATCATAAGCCAATTATGCATAACAAAACAACAAACAAACTCAAACCTGATTGTTTACCATCCATGTCGTGCTCTTCCTGCTCCTCCTCCATCACCGTACACAACGTCGCCCCACCGTCCCTCTCTGACTCCTCACCAGAGCCGCCATCTTTCTCATCAGGAAACCTCACAACAATAACAGGGCAAACGCAATGATGAACACAATAATCACTAACACTCCCTAACCTCCCTTTACTACTCTTCCTTGAAGCACCAAACCCTCTACTCCCCATTACCACAGCACTCAACCCCAACCTCTCAACCTCCAAACAAAGCCTTTCTTTCATATCATGATCCTTCACAATATGAATTTTAAAGGGTATGTTTGCATCAACAAGAGGCTGTGCTATATCATTAGCTTTGGTGCTTGTAAACAGATTAAAATCCTCTTCAATCTTTTGCTGATTCTCTTCATTTTGATCATCTAGATTGTAATTCTCTTTAATTGGCAACGAACCCCAATCAGCACCATAAAGAACATTTGTGGGGCTAACATGGACTAAGATCACTGCATCACCAGAACGTAAGTAGTTTTGAACAGCCCATTTGACAGCAAAAGCACTTTCATCACTGAGATCAACAGCAATTCCTATTCTTCTTTGAGCACCAGTTGTTTGAGTGGTGACATGTAAACGTGGGGAAGGGGGTTGGACTTGAACCACCACGGCCGATTCTGTTGGTGTGTTTTTCTTAGGTGATGGTGAAGATGCCATAGCTGCTGCTAAACAGGAAAAACAAGACACAAAAGCGAATAAACAAGTGATCTGGCTTCTGGGTTTCTGTTTTTGTGGAGTTTGAGAAGGGAATATTTGGGAGAAGAACCAAACTGTGTTGGAAAGATTGGTACTTCGGCTGTTTTTGGAGATGGAGAGAAGAAAGAGGAAAGGAAGGTTCTTTGAGTTTGGATGTGAAGGACAAGAGAACTGTTAGGATGACAAGTGGAGAGGTGGCCGTACTTTGGTTTGGAAGAAGTAAAGAGGTTTTGATCCAGAGTATACTCTTAGAGCTTGTTTGGCAGTGTGGTTGCGGTTGCTTTTTAAATAGCTTTTCGTGTCAAAATACATGCCAATGATATTTTTTTATTTTTTAAAAATTATTTTTGACATCAGCACATCAAAATGATTTGAAAACACTAAAAACATATTAATTTGAAGTTAATAAAAAAATAAAAAAATTTCAAATTTTTTCAAAAGCGCTTTTGAAACGCAGAAACAAACAGGCCCAGGATGCTTCTTGATTCGATTCAGGTAAATATATATTTTTGACCTTATAGATTTATCTATGTTTCATTGACATCCCTATAGTTTAAATTCTCTCAATGTTATCCTTATAGTCTTCAAAATGGGTCTCAATTTTTCTCTTTATTTTTTTCTTTTTGGATTAGTATGTCCAATTTTATTAAATATTTTACAAGATGACACTGGATCTTGAGATCTCATTCTTTTTACTAACACATTGTAAGTTTATTATTAATTAAGAGCCCTTTGATAGTAAATAATTATAAAAAAGGTGATATTTTTTTTCATAATTGCATTTTTTTTCTCTCTCTCTCTCAAATCTCCAACAATGTTATAATATACATAGAAAAAATAAAAAATAAATTCAGAAAAATAGGCTATTTAATGGTTTAAATCCCAATAAGACGTCGTCGTTTAGACTAAATGCAGTGTTGTTCGTTCAGTTCAAGCAACGGTCGAATATATTTTGAATTCTCTGAATTGCTCCATTATATAAATCCAGTCTCTCTCTCTCTCTAAATCTCAGCATTTTTCAATTTCTTCAAAAGAAAACTCTCTCTCGCTCTCTCTCACAAGAAACAACAACTTTGTTTTAGCCATTGAAATTCTCTGTATGAAGTTTGTTTTTTCATGCGATCATGGCGAATTTCAAATTATTTAAAAGGGAGAATATTCATGACACTCAAATTCTTTGTAAGTACCCATCTCTCCTTCTCTCGCTATAATTATACAATTTGTTCTCAAAGGTGTCTTTAACATCTTGTGATTTTATGATTTGTTTTGATCATATTATAGTGATTTGCATGTAAACTTTGTTTCGTTTCCCTGTTTGATTTCTTGATTTTATTAAGGGAGTGGAGAATTTTCAAAGTTGATGTTTTTTGGATCTTTTAGATTTCAAGGTGCTTATATTCTTTCATTTAATTCTTACTTTTAAAGAATTAAGATTATAAGAACAAGAAGCCCTTTAATTGGTTAGATTTTAATTTCATTTTCTATTTAATGGGGTTTAAATCTTTTAAATTTGTTTCTTATTATCTTGTAAAAAAATAATTTCAATTTCTGTTTATGTTTTGTGTTGTTAACCTCTGTCCATAGCAAATGAATTCTTCAAGTATCGTATGTTTGAGCTTTCTGCTGCCAGATTTTGTTACCTATTTGCTATCAACAAAATTGTTTACTTGCTAATTATGTCAATTGGGAGTTGGAAACTGAAATGCTAAAAAATTAACCATTCTCAATTTTATTTATTTTAAGTTTGAAATGAGTACTTTCCATATAAAATGATCTTAAAAAATGGAACTCAATGAAACATGTTTTCTTTCTTTTTCATTGTTTGTTTCACAATTATTTGAGGCGGTTTTTAGTGTAATGAATAATAGATGTTCATTGTACACTTAAAATGGTGGTGCAGCATATATGTATATATAAACTTTTGTTTTTGCAAATTATGAATCCTGGATTTGCTCATCTTGTAGTATCTACTGTTAGTTTGCTATGTGGGAAATACAGTTTTGGCTTTTCAGTTCATAAATTTTAGTCTAGTAGTGTCTGCTTTAGAGTAAATTGTGTTAGTGTTATAATATGAAAAGGCAGTTTTGCAGGATAGTATAAATGAGTCAGCTTCACCACATTTTGATCCAGTCTCTTGGTTAAGGTGCTAATAGACAGTTCAAAAGTTTCACCAAGGAAAGCAGAACTAATTAAACTACCAAATTGATGATGTTACTTGCCAAACAAAAGTCTTTTATCACTATTCAGATATCGTTTCAGTTATATTAGAAACCTTTCCTTGTATGGTTCTATTACTTCAGGTAGAAAAGTAGATCCCAAAAAGTTAAGTTGCAGTGTTGGCATAGGTTCTACTTTCTGTAATAGTATATTGTAATGTCTTTTATAGCTGGATACCAGTAGTTTCTAATTTTTTTCGATAAGTTGACTCATGATGTTTTCCTTTTTAGTGAATTATACTTGAATTACTTTTGTTATATTTTTCTTGCCGAGTGTACACAGTGCCTGGGGATGTGAGGATTTTCATTGTTGGCAAACATGAGTATTATGAACTTGTTGTAAGTTAAATCATTATCTTTTTTTTATATATACTTGTTTGTGCAAGGATGCTAGTTTCTGCTTGATACTGAGATCATCTTGAGGTTAAATACTATCCAGCTTGTGAGACTCTTGGCTACATCTTTTAGTTTAAGACTCGCTATTTGAGTGCCAATTTCTTCTTTGTTGACAAAATTTTTTTGACATGCTCTGATGTCTGCTTAGCCTGTCATCAATCACAACCTACCATTACCTTCTAGCAGTTTTAGTTTTCTTTGGCAAATCAGTCAAATGTAATGGTTGGTTTCCCCTGTTGACGGTGGCATCTCTTTTGGTTGTGGATATTATTTGTGATGTAAGTGGTTGATGAAATAACAATTGATAGGTTTTCCTTGTTGCCATGATTTTGTTTCAATTAGAAGCGCAAATGCCATATTGCCATGACATCTTGCTGCCCAACATAAGTAAATTTTTTATTGTATATAAGGGGTTACGGATGTTTTTTCCTTCTTACAACAAGCAACTGATTTGGGGATTGTTGGAAATTTGTAATATCGCATTCTTGATATTTAATAACTAATCCTACTAGTGGAAGTGTCTCGAGGCCAAATCTCTAGTGAGATTTGGGTAAGAAAAGAAATTTGTATATGCTTGTTACTAAAGCACTTGTACCCGGTTATTATTCATCCCGTGTTCTTATTAACATTATTAAACATATTGCACCAGTAATGCCAAATGAGAACTATCAAAGCTATTGATCTCCATTTTCAAACTACTCATTGGATTTCTTTTAATTTAGTGACTTGTTTTCTCTTTGATGCTTGCAAGAGTAATGCTTGCAAAAGCTGTAGAGCTGTCTACATATTCCTAATGATGCATCCAGGTCCTGTGCACCAAGTACCCCTTCTTCTGAAGGTTCCATGGACCGTTTAGGTGTTGTAGAAATAGAATCAGCTCAACCTATTTAAAATATACATTTGAATTGCTTGTTTCCTAGATTTGTTGTTCCTATAAGTCCTGAAATTTTCCATCTACATATTGCATGTAATTAGATCATTAGTTTTTGAAACATGAAGGCTCCTTGCTTACATTATTATACAGTACTACGCTTAAACTCTAGGAAGCTTTGAAGACCTTATGGGATTCTGCTTTTCACAGAGAAGAACTGTGTGGTTATCTTAGCAGTGGAAGGACCCATTGGTTGGCAAGGAAATGATCCATCAACACATTTTAGGTAGACCATTGGTTCCTTTATGAATTCCATGAAGTTTTATGCTTTTTATGCTTATGATACTTGATTATTATTTTTTTCCAGCGCTGGTGGTTTTATTTCATTGGAGAATTTGTTGTTCTTTTGTTTTACAACCGTAGCCAATGCTCTGTTGCTTTCTCAGAGTCTTTCTAGAAGTTGTTTTTAGCTGACATGGAATCTTGGACCATTATATTACATTTTTTTTTATCGAACTCAACTATATTTAAGATTAGCTTATTAAGGTTGCTCTATCTCATGGAATTTGTAGTTATACTTGTAGAAATTCAACGGTTTGACTCATGAATATGTAGATTTCATGATGAACCTTTCCACTCCAACAATCAGTAAGTTCTTCACGGGCGTGTAAGAGAAAAATTTTCCCATAAGAATCCCTTGTTCTTCATTCATTGTGTAAGTTAGTGGTTCAAAACTTATTCACCTTTTGTCTACATGTATATTGATAGGTCTTTGGCAATGAGACAAAATCCATAACCTTGGAAAAGGTTCATGGGCAGAAGGTAATTGTTTCTTGGTGTTTTATTCCATACATTTTGCTTCCATCATGGAATTTATCTTATTTTAGTATCTTCACCTAATCATGCTAATACTGCTAATGAAGTTTCTGTAAAGATTCTAATTGGACCAAGGCATTGAAGACACATAGGTAGGTTGATTGTGCTATTACACAAAGTTCAAATGTTGTTGTAGGCTCTGAATATGGGTGGCAAAACTTATACCTATAAAGAAGCTAGTTGATGCTAATGACCAAGGTATGCTCTTTTGTTCCATCAAATCTTTGCAATGTTGAATCTGACAATTATTTTGAAATGCTAACTTCTGTAAGAATTATTTCACAATGTTTGAAGTAGTTAGTCGATGTTTGTATTTTAGTTGTGTCCTTCCATCCCAAATAGAAATTTAATCCCTTTCTTCTTTGGTGATTTGGAAAGTACAAAAAGATAGCATTTTCTGATCTTTTATACATTAAGTGTTGTAGACTGCTGTTAGCTTCAATATTCTTGCAATCATAAGGTTATTACATTTTCTTTCTTTCTTTCTTTCTTTTTTTATGGGGCCATAACCATAGTTCTTAAGGGAAAATTTAGTTTGTGTTTCAATAGAAAACTTGGCCAAGTTTTTAGGTAGCACATCCAATTTTCTAGAATAGGATCAGAATTCATCTTCACCAAGGATAGGACTAGCTTGTTTTTTGTTTCCTCTGTATGATTTTAGCTTTTGATAGGATTTGGGGTGATAGTTTTTTCCACACATGCTATTTAGAGAATGTAATGAAGAGTAGAAGCCTTTCAATAGGACTGAGCAGGATTAGAATACAAGCTTTTCTACTTTAGTAGGATTAAAATTAATCAATACAGGTCAATGAAATGTTGTCCCTCGTAGGGATTTTGTGATCAAATAAACCTGTATTTTGATTGGGGGAGCTTTATGCTTCATGCATCTGCACTTCATTCCATACATATAATATATTTGATAGAGGGGGGCATGATGAAATATGTATTTTCTATGTTTAAAAGGATTTAATGATTTGTCATATATATATATATATATATATATATAAAGAGAGAGATTCTTGTCCTAAGGGTTCAACTATTTATTATTTTGATGAACCAAATCATTAAATTTTATAAGTGATAGTTTTCCTTTAAAATGTATTTTTAGGTAATAAGATTTTCTTTTAAATATATTTGGATACGCTAACTTGAAGAAATAAATGAATTAATTTTACAAAGATTAATTGGATATTTTATTAAATAAACTCTTAATGGGATATTTTATGGCTTCAAACTACTTTTATAAAGATTGCATATCATTTATATTAATATTAGAGAGAACTAAATTTAACAAACCAAATGTTATCTTTTTCTAGGATCATATGTCAATCATTTAAATGTGCAATTTGAGATTTGGTAGCTGATTTGTATTTAGTTCTAAAATGTCTATGACTTGCAGACCTTATATTTAAAGTCCATTATTCTAATTAAAAAAAAATATCAAAGTCTTCTTAAAGTTAGTGTTTACTTTGGAGGCAAAATGCCGGATAAAACAAACAAACTCACACATTGTGATAACCCAATAAAAAATAATTTCTATAATAACTTAATATTAAAGGATGAGATTGAAAAACAATAATCAAATTGTTGGATTGTCAAATTAAAAACAAAAGCCATAACAATTACACAAAATATTATTCCAATTAATATTATTTTGTGGGCGTGGCTATTGTAATTTAGTCCAACTCTTTAGTTTTTTTTTGTTAGCTAGTTTTGTTGCTCATACTTTGAAAAGATGAAATAAATACTTTTTAAAAAACAATTGTTGTTATTTATTTTGTTTTTTATAACTCCAAGCATAAAAAAATACTTTAAAAATAATTATGAAATGCCCTTAAATTAAAAAATAAATAATTAAATAAATAAATGCCTCAAATCTTTAAATATTTTTAAGGTGGTCAACAAATTAGTATAAGAATTAAATGATTCATGCTCTAAATCTTTCAAAGTTACAAGATTCACAACTCAACCTTAAGTTTTCAAACAATGTTTGTATTTTTATTCAATTATATTTTTTTAAAAAAATTAAAAATTAAAATGATAATAAATCGTATTAGATTGGAATGTGTAAGTTTCACATATACACGTATTTGTTATTTAAAATACATCAAAAAAAATCACATGCTTATTTTATTCAATCCAATCAAGTGCTCAAACAAATAACTTTTTTTCATCCTCTAAATGCTAACTAATACCCAAACTAATTAATTTTTTAACGAGATAGAATTATTATGATGCACAAAATTCCAACATGAAAAACTAAAGCATAAAATAATAATTCTTCATCCATGAATTGTAATATTATAAAATAAAAATTTGAAATAAAACCAGGAGATACAATCTCTAAATATGGATATGAACAAAAATAATAAATAATAAAAATATTGAGTGTGTGATGGGATGAGAGAAGCTCTCACGCAACTTTAATAAAACCAAATCAATCCAAAATTGGCTTTAAATAAAAGTGTTTAATTAGTTTCCTAAACTAAATACAGTTTAAATCCCCATAAGACGTCATCGTTCAGAGACCGCTGGACTGGGATTAGGATAGGTTTACACAAGGCCTGACCTCCTGACCTTAGCATTCCAATTAGATACCCCTTTAGAAAACCTAGACTAAATGCAGTGTCGTTCGTTCAGTATGCAACGGTCGAAAAGTTTTTGAATTCTCTGATTTTCTCTTCCACCAAATAAATCCAGCCTCTCTCTCTCTCTCTCTAAATCTCAACGTTTTTCAATTTCTTCAAAAGAAAAACTCTCTCTTCTTCTCTCTCTCTCTCTCTCTCTCTCTCTCTCGCTCTCTCAAGAAACAATAATTTTGTTTTAGCCGTTCAAATTCTCTGTATGAAGTTTGATTTTTCAGTGATCATAGCGAATTTCAAATTCGCTCAAAGGGCAGCCCGGTTTTGAAATCAAGCCAGGCATTTACGCTCTCAAAAGGGTGAATAGGGGGCCGTTAACGTGCACGTTGATTCAATTTAGGATATCTCCTTAATAGAAAGAAGTTCCTGGTGCAGGTGACTTACGTTTCAAAAGTGGCGGAGGAAAAAAGAATCATTCGATGAGGCAACCTGAAGCGAGAGAGAGCTTCTCGGTAGAGGTAGTCAAGCTAAGAGCTAGAAAGTAGAAATCCTAAATTGAAATTCGCTATAAGGGGGTTTGCTCGACTCCGCTCGGAGAGGGAATCCATTTCATTTCCAAAACCAAGTAAGGGAGGAACGAAGTTACTGTGTTCATGACACTCAAATTCTCTGTTAGTTCCTATCTCTCCCTCTCTTGCTATAATTATACAATTTATTCTCAAAGGGAGAGTGTCTTTAATATCTTGTGATTCTATAATTTGTTTTGATCATATTCTAATAATTTGCATGTAAACATTGTCTCGTTCTCCTGTTTGACTTCTTTAATTTACTAAGGGAGTGGAGAATTTTCAAAGTTGACGTTTTTTGAATCTTTTAGATTTCAAGGTGCTTATATTCTTTCATTTAATTCTTTCTTTAAAAGAATTAGGATTATAAGAATAAAAAACCCTTTAATTGATTAGATTTTAATTTCACTTTGTATTTAATGGGATTTAAATTTTTTAAATCGGTTTCTCATTTTCTTTCAAAAATTAGTTGTTTTTTTCTGCAATTTTAATTTTTGTTTCTGTTTGTGTTGTTAACATCTGTATGTATTGTTAACCTCTGTCCATAAAGAAATTCCTTAAGTATCGTATGATTGAGCCTTTCTGTTGCCAGATTTTGTTACCTATTTGCTATCAACAAAATTGTTTGCTTGTCAATTGGGAGTTGGAAATTGAAATGCTAAAAAAATTAACCTTTCCCAATTTGATTTATTTTAAGTTGAAAATAAGTACTTGCATTGCCTATCTTTCAATAGAAAATGATCTTAAAAAAATGGAACTCAATGAAACATGTTTTCTTTCTTCCTTATCATTTTCATGGTGTGTTTCACAATTATTTGAGGTGGTTTTTGGTGTAATGATTAAGAGATGTTCACTGCACACTTAAAATGGTGGTGCGACATATATGTATATATGAAACTTTTGTTTTTGCAAATTATGAATCCTGGATTTGTTCATCTTATAGTATCTACTCTTAGTTTGCTATGTAAGAAACACAGTTTATTTGCCATGCAGTTCATAGATTCTAGTCTAGTTGTGTCTGCTTTAAAGCAATTATTGTATATCTCTGATAATATGAAGAGGCAGTTCTGCTAGATAGCATTGACAACGGTTGCTCTTGCAAATTATGACTCATTGATGAGTATATGTTAATTCTTCGACAATCCATCTGTAGGTTGCTTGTTGGGTATATCATGTTTCTTATAGTATTCAATCCATAAAATATATCACGGATGAGTCAGCTTCACCACGTTTTTTCCAGTCTCTCGGTTAAGGTGCTAATAGCCAGTTCAAAAGTTTCACCAAGGAAAGCAGAGCTAATTAAAATGCCAAATTGATGATGTTACATGCCCAAAAAAAGTCTTTTATCTCTATTCAGACAGTGTTTTATTTGTATCAGAAACCTTTCCTTGTATGGTTGTATTACTTTAGGGAGAAAAGTAGATCCCAAAAAGTTAAGTTGCAGTGTTGGCATTAACTGTTCCTTGTTCTTCTACTATCTGTAATAGTATAGAATTATAATGTCTTATATAGTTGTATACCAGCAGTTTATAATTTTTTTGATAGTTTGAGATAGGATTTCTTTCCCTTTTAGTGAATTATACTTGAATTACTTTTGTTATATTTTTCTTACCAAGTTTACATAGTGCTTGAGGATGTCAGCATTTCCATTGTTGGCAAAGATGAGTATGATGAACTTGCTCTATGTCAAATCATTATCTCTTTTCTATACTTGTCTGTGCAAGGATGCTAGTTTCTGCTTGATACGGAGATCATTTTGAGGTTGAATAATATCCAGCTTGTGAGGCTCTTCGCTACATCTTTTAGTTTAAGGCTCGCTGTCTAAGTGCCAGTTTCTTTTTTGTTGACATAAAATTTCTGACATGCTCTGATGTCTGCTTAGCCTGTCATCAATCACAGCCTACCATTATCTTCCAGTAGTATTGTTTATAAGGTGTTATAGATGTCATCTCTTGGAATTTGTAGTTATACTTGTAGAAATTCAAGGGTCTGAGTCATGAATATGTAGATTTCATGATGAACCTTTCCACTTCAACAATCTACAAGTTCTTCATGGGCGTGTAAGAGAAAACTTTTCCCATAAGAATATCTTGGTCTTCATTCATAGTGCCAGTTAGTAGTTCAAAACTTATTCACCTTTTGTCTCCAGGTATTGATAGGTCTTTGGCAAAGAGACAAAATCCAGAACCTTGGAAAAGGTTCATGTGCAGAAGGTAATTGTTTCTTTGTGTATTATTCCATACATTTTGCTTTCATCTTGGAATTTATCTCATTGTAGTATCTTCACCTAATCACGTTAATATTGCCGATGAAGTTTATGTAAAGATTCTAATTGGAGCAAGGCATTGGAGACACATAGATGGATTATGTTATTACATAAAGTGCAAATTTTGCTGTAGGCTCTGAATATAGGTGGCAAAACTTAAACCTATAAAGAAGCTAGTTGATGCTAATGACCAAGGTATGCTCTCTTGTTCCATCAAATCTTTGCAATGTTGAAACTTACAAAATTATTTTGAAATTCTAACTTCAGTAAGAATTATTTCATAATGTTTGAAGTAGTTAGTTGATGCTTGTATTTTAGTTGTGCCCTTCCATCCCAAATAGAAATTTAGGCCCTTTCTTCTTTGGTGATCTGGAAAGTACAAAAAGATAGCATTTTCTAAGCTCTTATACATTCAGTGTTGTAGGCTGCTGTTAGCTTCAATATTCTTGCAATCATAAGGTTATTACATTTTCTTTCTTTCTTTCTTTCTTTTATGGGGCCATGACCATAGTTCTTAAGGGAAACTTTTAGTTTGTGTTTCAATAGAAAACTTGGCCAAGTTTTTAGGTAGCACATCCAATTTTCTAGAATGGGATCAGAATTCATCTACACCAAGGATAGGACTGGCTTGTTTTTTGTTTCCTCACTATGATTTTAGCTTTCGATAGGATTTGGGGTGTTATTCTTTCCACACATGCTATATAGAGAACGTAATGAAGAGTAGGAGCCCAAGGGCGTTGGTGTTCAATAGGACTGAGCGGGATTAGAAAACAAGCTTTTCTACTTTAGCAGGATTACAATCAATCAATACAGGTCAATGAAATGTTGTCCCTCACAGGGATTTTGTGAATATTGTGTGTGAAATATCATAAATTTGCAGCCTGTCATGTACTCATCTCATTTTTCTTCCCAATTTAAGCATACGATTTGTTTTACGCTTTTCTGTTTTCATGGAGCTTATCATATATTTCATTGAATGAGCTATTTTTTTTAAAATGAGTGTCCAGCTCATAACCCTCTTTGGTTTCAAATAGTTGGTCTTGGTTAACTTGATTTCCATGTATTCAGAATCTGTTTGAAATTTGTTCTTTGTAAAAGATGAAGTAGCAGGATCTTCGTTTAGCTTTTAGGCTTGAAACCTTAAGGAAATGAATTGAATTCATTTATAATCAAATTCTATTAAGAAAGAGATGATCCAAATGCCTATTAGGAAATTGAACAACATATTTAAATATAACATGTTTTTGATGGACAAATAACCTGTATTTTGATTGGGGGAGCTTTATGCTTCATGTATGTGCACTTCACTCCATCCATATAATATATTTAATTGAGGGAGAGGGCGCGTGATCAAATATGTATTTTCTATGTTTAAAAAGATTAATGATTTGTCATTAAAAAAAAGAGAGATTCTTGTCCTAAGGGTTCAACTATTCATTATTTTGATGAACCAAATCATTAATTTTTATAAGTGATACTTTTCCTTTAAAATGTAATTTTAGGTAATAAGATTTTCTTTTAAATATATTTGGATATGCTAACTGTCAATAGAAAGACTTAAGTCAAAGCATACAGCTATTACAGTTGTATGCTTGAATAGGAATATAAATGATTGAATAGGAAATACGAAAGTCACAGCTATTACAGTTGTATGCTGGAATAAGAATATAAATGATTGATAGGAAAGAGGAAATTTACCTTATTTAAATTCCTAGATTCCCTCTTTATAATGACCATGTACAACACAACTTTTCCTATATAATGAAAGCCTAGTCGAAAGGTGAAGGCAATTCAAACCATTCTGTTACTAACTTGAAGAAATAAATAAGAATGTCCTTTTACTAGAAAACCAAATGAAAAATCGGTAATGAGCTTTGACAAGCTTAAAAGATATTAAGTGTTTTTTTATTTTTTGGTAAAAGCCCCAACCTTGAAAAGGTCATCAAAGTGAAATAGAAGTAACCTGTGGAGTGGGCTAGACAATTAGATTAAACACCACTATAAAAATTGACATAATGGTAATAATATCATAATATCATGATAATTCTATAGAAAGTAAATAATAAAAATTAGAAAGCTTAGTTTTTAATCAAACTAATATTAAATAATAGAATTATAAAAATAAATTAGTAAAAAGAAAAAAAAGAAAAAAAACAATACAAGTAAATTAGTAAAAAGAAAAAAACAATACAAGAAAAAAACCTGAGCTAACTTATTAAATTTGCGACTAAGATCATTAAACCAATATAGCTTAATAAAATTTTAGAAAACTCCATTCAGGTTAAAATCGAGGGGGAAAAAACATCCATGAGATTAGGATAACATCACGAAAAACAAATTGAAAAAATTATAAAGTTCAATTCTCAAATAACCTAAAATTAAATGATGAAATTTAAAAAAACAATCGAGATGTTGGAAGGTGAAATTAAAAAAATAAATATAAAAGGATTAAAAAAAAATCGAATTAACTTGAATCAACCTTTGAATTCATGAGCTTAATCCCATAGAAAGTAAATTAAAAGAAATAAAAAAGCCCAATTAAAAAAATAATCAATTAAAAAAGACTCCAAAAAAATAAACAAACTCATTCTCAACTCGTGATTCAAGTTATGAGATTGTGATAACCCAACAAAAAAAAATGCAAAGCATAAGTCCCACAATAATCTAATATTGAAGAATAAGACTAGAAAAAAATCTGATTGTTGAAGCGTGAAAAACAAAAAAACCAAAAAACATTACACAAAACATTATTCAAATTAATAGTGTTTTATGGTTGTGGCTATAATTTTGTATTAACTAGTTTCGTAGCCCAAGTTTTGGAAAGATTAAATAAATACTCTTGTAATAAAATACTTTGTTATTTGTTTTGTTTTCTATAACTCCAAGCATAAAAAATACTCTAAAAATAAGTATGAAATCACCTTAAATTAAAAATTAAATAATCAAAATAATAAATAAAAATTAAATAAACAATGCCTCAAATCTTTAAATATTTTAAAGGTGAGCAACAAATTAATAGAAGAATTAAAAGACTGATACCTTAAATCTTTCCGAGTTTGAAAATTGACAAGATTCACAACTCAACCTTAAGTTTTCCAACAATTTTTGTTTTTATAATTCAATCTTGTTTTAAAAAAAAATTAAACTTTAAAATGCTAATAAATCATATTAGGTTATAGTGCCATAAGTTTTTTATATATAGATATTCGTTATTTAAAATACGGCTACAAGAATCATATATTTTTTATTCAAACAATTAACTTTTTTCATCCTCTAAATGCTCACAGTTACCCAAACTAATTAATTTTTTAAAGAAATAGAATTATTATGATGCACAAAATCATAACATAAGAATCTAAAGCATAAAAATAATAAATCTTCATCCATGAATTGTAATATTATAGAATGAAATCTTTAAATGAAACCAAACATTGAGTGTGTGATGGGATGAGAGGAGCTCTCACCCAACTTTAATAAAACCAAATCAATTTTATCCATAATTGGCTTTAAATAAAAGTGTTTAATTAATTTCCTAAACTAAATCCCAATAAGACGTTGTCGTTTAGAAAATTTTCCTTGACCAGTCTAAAGCAAGAGAAAAACCAAGTGTAGTGTCGTTTGTTCAGTTTATGCAATGGTCGAATATTTTTTGAATTCTATTAAATTCCCTTCCACTATATAAATCTGATCTCTCTCTAAATCTTAACTTTTTTCAATTTCTTCAAAAGAAAAACTCTCTCTCTCTCTCTAGAAACAACATTTTTGTTTTAGCTGTTAAAAATCTCTATATGAAGTTTGATTTTTCATGTGATCATAGAATTTCAAATTCGCTCAAAGGGAGTGTTCATGACACTCAGATTCTCTGTGAGTACCCATCTCTCCCTCTCTCGGTATAATTATACAATTTGTTCTCAAAGGGAGAGTGTCTTTAATATCTTATGATTTAATGATTTGTTTTGATCATATTATAGTGATTTACATGTAAACCTTGTCTCGTTTCCCTGTTTGATTTCTTGAATTTATTAAGGGAGTGGAGAATTTTCAAAGTTGATGATTTTTGGATCTTTTAGATTTCAAGGTGCTTATATTCGTTCATTTAATTCTTACTTTTAAAGAATTAGAATTATAAGAACAAGAAACCCTTTAATTGGTTAGATTTTAATTTCGAGGTTTAAATTTTGTAAATTGGTTTCTCATTATCTTGCAAAAAAATAGTTGTTTTTTTTTCCATAATTTAAATTTCTGTTTATGTTTTTGTTTGTGTTGTTGACCTCTGTCCATAGCAAATGAATTCTTTAAGTTTCGTATGTTTGAGCTTTCTGCTCCCAGATTTTGTTACCTATTTGCTACCAATAAAATTGTTTGCTTGCTAATTATGTCAGTTGGGAGTTGGAAATTGAAATGCTAAAAAAATTAACCTTTCCCAGTTTGATTTATTTTAATTTGAAAATGAGTACTTGCATTGCGTATCTTTCAATAGAAAATGATCTTAAAAAATGGAACTCAATGAAACATGTTTTCTTTCTTCCTTGTCATTTTCATGGTTTTTCCCATTTATTTGAGGTGGTTTTGGGTGTAATGAATAATGGATGTTCACTGGTGCGGCATATATGTATATATGAATTTTTTTTTTTTTTTGCAAATTATGAATCCTGGATTTGCTCATCTTATAGTACTACTCTCAGTTTGCTACGTGGGAAACACAATTTTTTGCTATTCAGTTCATAAATTTTAGTCTAGTCATGTCTGTTTTAAAGCAAATTGTACAACTCTGATAATATAGGCAACGGTTACTCTTGCAAATTATGATTCATTGATCAGTATATGTTAATTCTTCAACAATCCACTTCAAGGTTGTTTGTCATATTTCTTATAGTATTCAACCCATAAAGTATATAAAAGTATATCACGGATGAGTCAGCTTCGTCATATGTTTTCTAGTCTCTTGGTTAAGGTGCTAATAGGCAGTTCAAAAGTTTCACCAAGGAAAGCAGAACTAATTAAAATGCCAAATTGATGATGTTACTTGCCAAACAAAAGTCTTTTATCACTATTTATACAACGTTTCAGTTGTATCAGAAACCTTTCCTTGTATGGTTTTATTACTTCAGGCAGAAAAGTAGATCCTAAAAAGTTAAGTTGCAGTGTTGGCATGGACTATTCCTTGTTCTTCTATTTTCTGTAATAGTATAGAATTGTAATGTCTTTTATCGTTGCATACTAGTTGTTTCTAATTTTTTTGATAATTTAACTCAGGATTTTTTTCCCTTTTAGGGAATTATACTTGAATTATTTTTGTTATATTTTTCTTGTTGAGGGGATGTCAGCATTTTCATTGTTGGCAAAGATGAGTATGATGAACTTGTTGTAAGTTAAATCATTATCTTTTTTTTTTCTATATTTGTTTGTGCAAGGATGCTAGTTTCTACATGATATTGAGATCATCTTGAGGTTAAATACTATCCATCTTGTGAGGCTTTTGGCTAAATCTTTTAGGTTAAATTTGGTCCTCAAACTTTTGATTGCTATATATATTTTGTTTTGAATATTTGTGTTTCAATTTCATCCCTTAGAATTTAATTTTTATATTAATTTTGGCCTTTATTTTTATAATTGTTATTTGTTTTTTCCTTATCATTTTTTAATTGAAATGTTTTATCTATCAAATTTGATCCTCATTCTTTTGATTGTTACTTATTTTATTTGAAATAATTTATGAAATGTTAATTATTATAATTTTAATTTCTTTATCTTTCAATTTTTTTTTTATTTTTTAGATTTGATCTTTTAATTTATGAAATGCTAATTATTTTTTTAAATTTGGTCCTCAAACTTTTGATTGCTATATATATTTTGTTTTGAATATTTGTGTTTCAATTTCATCCCTTAGAATTTAATTTTTATATTTATTTTGGTCCTCATTTTTATAATTGTTATTTGCTTTTTCTTTATCATTTTTTAATTGAAATTTTTTATCTATCAAATTTGATACTCATTCTTCTGATTGTTACTTATTTTATTTGAAATAATTTATGAAATGTCAATTATTATAATTTTAATTTCTTTATCTTCCAATTTTTTTTATTTTTTAGATTTGATCTCTATTATTTTGATTATTATTTATTTTATTTGAGATAATTTATAAAATTATATTTTTTTTCAATTTCATTCTCATTCAACTTTTTAATTTGTAAGATTTGTTCTTTGTTAATTTAATAAAATTGAAAAAAATAAAACATTAATAAGTTATTTTTCAGCTCATTTTCCATGACATAACCAAACACTCGAAAATATTTTCCAACTTATTTTCCATTACACTACCAAACATCGAAAAATAATTTATTTTTTCAAAATTCACTTTGCAAAAAGAAACTACTTTCCAGCAAACAAACGAGGCCAAAATGATATAAATGAAACCTTGGTTTCCTCTGTTGATGGTGGCATCTCTTTTGGCTGTGGATGTCATCTGTGATGTAAATGGTTCATGAAATAGCAATTGATAAGTTTTCTTTGTTGTGATAATTTGTTTCAATTAGAAGCGCAAATGCCATATTGCTATGTCATTATGTTGCCTAACATAAGTAAAGTTTTGTCAAATTCAATGAAGGCTGTTGCCTCTCGAATTCCACATGACGCAAGCAAGATGAAAAGTATCTCCAAAGCACCAGGGAAATGGCAAACTGCTGGCAGAAAACCACTTTCCGACATTTCTAATTCAAGGAAGCCTGAGACAAAAAAGCAGAGTTTCAATGCAAAGAAGCTAACTGTCTTGACAGGGGAACCAGATCAAACCAGTGCAATTGTAGAGGAAAAGTTTCTGCACAATCCTCAGGAATGCATCAAAGCACAGACAAGAGCTATGGACATCAATGAGTTTCTGCAATCAATTAAACTAAAAGATGGTAATGGGAACTTAACATTCTTCTGCTTATAATCACTGCAGAATCTTTCCTTGTAAAATTCAATTCGCTTTTATTATTTTGTCCAGATTTTTCCAAGCAGTTGGCAACTCCATGTCCACTGCTGGCATCAATTACAAAGAAGGTCACTTTGCTTATTTCCCTTTCCTCGTTTCTTCATTAGGGTCTTTCTTTCTTGTTTCATAAACGAACTTTTCTTTAATGAATTATCTAAACAAAATAGTGGTTTCTATTTAATGCTCAGAGTCCCCCTAAGCCCTTGCAACTGGAAGCAACGGTCGAGCAGCTCCTTAAAGATCAATCTTGGGAATTCAATCTTGATTCTCCATCTCCTTTCAGAACACCAATATCACCAAGGAATTATAGGGACTGGAAGGATCAAGACTACTGCATCAGCTTTAAGTTGATAGAAACCCCCATAGTTGCCAAAGCATTGATTTCTCTCTTCAATGCTTGGAAAGGAAAATTTTCTTTTTGGTGATTTATGGTTATTGTGGAACGAATGGTAGTGCAGTAGCATGACATCCATTCTTTAGGATTTGTGTTACAATAGTAGAAGTAACATTATGTTTATGAAGCAATCTGAACTGTACATTGATGAAGGTTAGCGAAGCTATATATTATGATTCTCTTGAGTTCTATACTTTTGATGTTTCTGTTATTTCTCATTTTATGCTTGCTTGTCCGTTCTATTCTTGAATCATTTATTTTTTTTAAGTGTTTAGAGCCCTAAATAAAGAAAGACATATTCTGACAAGACAGGGTAGTGAAAGGTGTTAGATTCTGATGCCCTAAAGTTCAAACAAGTTGGTGTTGTTCAAGGGTTGCATCTGTGTTGTGTTTGCGTGTTGCAGAGGCAAGAATAGAAATTTGCAAGTTTTTGTGTATTTGACCTTGGAATAGTTAAATTTTGCTATGATTAATTAATTTATTGCACTAGAATTTATCATCAAGGCACATCTTCATTCTGCTGTTATACTTTCTCTGATGGTAAAAATAGTTGTATCTTGTTGTTCTTTCAAAAATGCCTTCTAGGTTTTGGAATAGGGATGCTTGGTTCTTAGTCCCGAGTTTCTTTTCAGAAAATCTACAACATTCTCATATGGTATTTTTATTGGTTATCTGAGGTAACCTTTATATTTTATTCATGGGTGTTTATTTTTTCTTAAGGGATGCATCCACGTGTCTTGGTTGATGGTTTTGAGATTGCCAAAAGAGCTACCCTCCAGTTTCTTGAAAAATTTAAGACACCAGTGGTGATGGGTGATGAACCCGACAGGGAAATTCTAAAAATGGTTGCAAGAACAACAATAAGGACAAAGGTAAGGTCTATTCATCAGTTTACTCTTTGTTTTATAACCTGTTTGGATATTATTTAAAGTTGACCTTATTCTCTTGTGCAGCTATATGAAGCTTTGGCTGATCAATTAACTGACACAGTTGTTAATTCGGTGAGTGTAGCCAGTGGTGTTGATATATCTTGAGGCTGTTGGAAAAGAAGACGTTTAAGTCATATTTTGACAGCTTCTATTTTTGCATTGACTGTGATTTACTTGTTTGTACAGGTGCTCTATATTCGAAAGCCTGAGGAAGCCATTGATCTATTTATGGTGGAGATTATGCACATGCGCCATAAATTTGATGTTGACACAAGGCTTGTAAGTTAATCTTTTTTCATTTAATCTGGATTCCTGTGGAATATTTTCACCTGGGATGTGTTAAGTGTTTTACAGCTCCCAATTTCCTGATTGACTGATTTAGTTAGGCTTCAAGAGTGAAAGTTTCAAATGGTTTTCTCAAGTTAATTTATCTAGTTAGGTTCTTTAGAACTTCAGTTTTTGTTTTGGCACAAGAGGGTATTCACCAATGATGGTTGAGTATTTAAATCATATTGAATAGAGGTCCTTCAAGATTTTGAGGGCCACAGATCTTCAAAAACCCTTCCATGTGAAACAGTATCATTTGTTTTTGAATGAGATGTGTTTAGCATTGAAATTAGATGGAATGCACTGCTCTTTTTCATTATTCAACCTTTATTCAGTAAAATAATGCTACTTGTGAGATTTTTCTCAATGTTGTTACGTTGGATTAGGTCAACTTTCCAGGATATTGATGATTGGTTTTTGCTCGAAAGCTCCCAGGTGTAGCTTGGACAACTTTTAGTTATTGTTCATTTTTTTATTTCGACTTTGATATAATTTTTGTCAGCTGAGGCGGCACTTGCCTGGGCGCTCCATGTGAGGCAAGGCCCCAACGCCTTTATTAGGCTTAGGTGTTGGATTTCAATGAGGTGCTGCCTAGTCGAGTGCCTTGTGAGTGGGTGCAAGGCACTAAGGCTAGCGCTTGCTTGAAGTTCTTCCTTTTCTGTAGGGTTTTTTTTTTTAAATGATTTATGTTTTGACCTATTTTTTTATTTTTTTAATGTACCACAAAAACCAACTTAGGGGTATTGTTGTAAAAAACAAAGATTACGGTAAAAAAATTAAAATAAATCATTAAAGCGGGAGGCAAACAGAGAATGAAGGATACTTAAAAGAGAAACACCAGCCAAACTTTTTTTTTCAACAGTGGGAGTCGGAGAACAACACATCTATACAAGTAATACTTTAATTTTTTCTAAACAAGTGCAGTATGGCTTGAGAGATGAGTATTTCAATTATAATCATGAAATGGAGGGTGTGGAGGATTCAAGTGAAGGAGAGGAAAGCATGGATGAAGATGTTTTTGAAGATTAATGAATAATGATGATGATATTTAATTTTGTTTTTTAATCTATTTGGCTACTTACTATTTTAAATTATCTTATTTTGTTTTAAGGGTGAAATATAACTTTATATGACCATGTTATGGTATTTTATGTTTTCTTTTGATTTTCTAATGATCTAATCTTAATTGGGAAGACACACACACACAGCATATCGCCCTAGTTCATTTAGACGAGCGCCTCGGGCATTTTACAGGCTTGGCACCTTTTAGCACCTTCTGCCTTTGACAATACTGATTTTTGTCTTTTGAAGATAACTTCTCTACTTTTCTAAAAATGTTTTGTCCCAGTATTTACTTGTTCTGTCTTCCAGGTTGAAGGTCTTGTTCTTGACCATGGTTCTAGGCATCCTGATATGAAAAGACGGGCAGAAAACTGTTTTATCTTGACATGCAACGTCTCTTTGGAATACGAGAAAAGGTATTCATTTTGTCAACTTGAATTTGATGGGAATTGATGTTGAATATGAGATATCAAGAACTCTGTAGATAGAGCTGTGGTCTGTTTCAGTTCATTGGAAGCTAATATTTTTTTTTTTTCACAGTGAAATAAATGCAGGATTTTTCTACTCAAATGCAGAGCAGAGGGAGGCAATGGTTGCAGCTGAAAGGCGCCAGGTTGATGAAAGAGTTAGAAAAATTATTGAACTAAAAGATAAGGTTAAGTTCCACTTTCAATACATTTTATGTTCATGTTACTGACCCCGCCAACATGTTGGTTTCTGAAGTGTTGCTTGTACTTTTGGTCTTCCAGGTTTGCTCTGGTACAGACAACAATTTTGTGGTTATTAATCAAAAGGGAATTGATCCTCCATCATTGGACCTTCTTGCACGAGCAGGGGTAAGTCATGGAACAATTATATTCTGTTCCCTAGCGATTGAACGCGAGCAATAATTAGCTACTTGATGCAATAATCTCCAGCTTGCTGCAATCATGTTTATGTGTTAGTATTGGGTGTTGTCTTTCATTCTGTTTTCTCTTATGGTGTATGGCATGAGTAGGGATTAAATGTTACTACAATGATCAATTTTGTTTGTTGGAAATATTATGAGAGGGGGGATGATTCAGGGATTATTAGCTACCCTCCAAGAGGGTGTAATTATAAACCTTGGGACAAGAAGGAAAAGGCTTTTAACTAGGGTGGAGGGTGGTTGGGTTCGTCTTTCTGCCTTTCTTCTTCCCCAAATTTATAAACCACATTTTCTATCTTTAACTGTTTACTTGCACCTTATGAAACATATTGTTTTATTTTTTCTTCCATGTAATTTCCATTGGATCTACTGTAAACTTGTTTGTGAAGCTCCTACCAAACATTGTTATACCTTTACCAATTGCTTTTGTGACAATACATCCTCTTTTCTCAATCCTGTAACAAACACGCCCTTAATTATAAAGAAAGTTTTAATAAGATAACACCATGTTAGATTGATCTTGAACCTCATGATCAGCTTTAGTAGGATGCAGATTTCACAAGTTAATGACTGTTTGTGATAACGTTTGGTTGCACATTTTGGAAGCCTTCCACCTCATGTTTTATTTTTAATTTCATGAAATCATGCCATATGCTCAATGAAATAATTATTAAAAGCAAGAAGGCTAAGTTGATGGAGGTACAAGAAGAACCACTTGCTACTTCTGTAATTCTCTTGATTTTGTGAAATTATGGATGCAGGAATGGAGACTTGAAATGGTTTTTCATTGTAGTTTTAGATTGTAAATATGGCTAGAATACCTGCCACTGTATTTGGCTCTAGTTTTGGATGGTTACAAGCAAGACTTGGCTTTTTGAATGCCTTGCCTTGGATTTGATTCCTTTTTAAATGGTACCTGATGATATATGTACGATGACTATTGCTAGTTTGAAATCTGGTTAGTCTACCTGCTTGCCCTGATGTTGTTATTTAAAATGGGGCCGATCTGCTTTCTTATGTTTTACAGATAATTGCCCTTCGAAGAGCAAAGAGGAGAAATATGGAACGCCTGGTTTTAGCATGTGGAGGAGAGGCTTTGAATTCTGTTGATAGTTTAACTCCTGACTGGTTTATGAGCATGTCCTTGGTGAAGAGAAGTATACATTTGTTGAAAATGTTAAAAACCCCCATTCTTGCACTATCTTAATAAAAGGTATAGAAGCGTGTATACATCCTCAGCAAACTTGTATAAATGTTTACGATTTTCTTTTTTATTTGTTCTAAATGCTATCAGATAATTTTTTCTTGTTTGTTTTAATTGCTTCTTTTAGGCCATTTAGCCATCAGGTTGAAGTATGTACTCTTTTATGTTCAAGCATGAAATGTATATTCATCTTGCAATTTTGTGATTTAGCAGGGGCGAATCGTCACTTGACTTTTTTATTGTTACAGGACCTAATGACCATACAATTGCCCAAATAAAGGATGTAGTCCGCGATGGCTTGAGAGCAGTCAAAAATACTATTGAAGATGAAGCTGTGGTACTTGTAAGTTCTGCATGCAGAAATCTATGAGATTTGTATGTGCAATCATGCTTGATTAAATTGTTGCATATTGATTTATGTAAGGCGTGCTTGTGGCCTTTGATGGTGGCTTTGGAAGTTCTGTACTACATCTAAAATGTGGTTCATATATATGCAAGTTATGTTTCTGCTCAAGTGAAGTCTGCTTCAGGAAAAAACTGTTTCTTATAAGCACCGGCAGTTTAGACACAATCAAAAACCAACATTATTAGGGACCAAGAGTGGGGTTTCAATCAAATAAACTTAAAATCTAATTTGCATGAATGCTGATTAGAATGAAATTTGTGTATGGTGGAGCTGTGGACATCAATGTATTTGATTATAGGATGAAAATAATTGACTTGAAAGTTGAGATTGGCCTCTTGGGATTGGGTGAGATATAGAGTATTGACACGTTTTCTGTTGTAATTCTTAGCATATAATTCTGAAAATAAGCAACTATTTGTCGATTACTTGATTCAGTGCTGTTTCAATTATTTTCTAATTTTTCTTGATCCTCTAATTTATTCTTTTTTTTTCTTTTGTATATTTTTTCTTTATTATTTTTAGTCAATAATCATCTTAGTCTTTTGTTGTCCATTCTCAATTCACTCTCTAAACTCTTTCTATTATCATATGATTAAATTAAATATATATACAAATTAAGTTTGATTGAAAATGGGTCATTATAATCATAATACATAATAAATGTATTAACTTTAATATTTTGAAAAAAAAAAGAGAATACCTTGATAAATTAGTCTTTTATTAATTAATGCAAAATATTAGTTTATCGATTACATATTTTTTTATGATCCAGATATATTAATTTATAGGGATTTAATTATAGAAAATAATATTTTATTGAAGTGTTTTCATACATTTTATTACAAAATATGAAAGTAACGATTATTATTATTATTATTATTATTATTTGAATTGTAAATTATGAACTATTAATGCACAACAGAGCATCTCCAATGCAAAAAGCTAAATTGAGAAGCTAAATTGATAAAATGGCTTTTTGAATAGTAGAAATATAACTTTTTTTATTATGTGTATTCCAATGGTAAAAAGCCATTTAAAAAAGCCATTTATATTTTAATATATTTTATGTTAAATTCATTTTTATATAATTATGTAACTAATTTAGATATTTTATATATAATATAATTATGATGTTATTAATTATATAATTAATATTAGTAATTTATAAAAATAATATAAAATTTAATGAAATAATATGAAAGTTAAAAGATATAATTTAAAATTAAACTTAAAATTTATTTATATGAATATTTTTAGTTTTTAGTTTTATATGTTATTGTTAAAAATTTAATTTTTTAAATAACAAGTTTTTTCCTGGAGATGCTCTGGTCATGATTAACTTACTTTTTCTTGGAGAGAGATAAATGTCCAGGCAGGTCATATGATTCAATTGATGGTAAATGATATTGAGAGTATGCCTAGAAATATGAGCAGCCCATAAGAACATCAATTTCTAAATTTTAATCCTTCCAAAAACCGCCATTTACAAAAATAGCTCTTAAATGTTTCTGAATGCTACTTATGAGCAGTTTTTCCAAGATTTTTGTGTAAGTTTTCTAAAGTTTCCAACTCCCTGATGTTAAATGGTTGGTCAATTTTATGTTTTCTGCCATCTCAGTCATTAGTAACATATTTCATCTTTTGACTTTTCTCCCAGTAAAAAGAGAGGGAAATCCCAGTAAAAAGAAGAGAAAAAAGAACAGCTAAAACTTTTTGTATACGAAGTAAAAATGGATTGCAACGCTTTGCAGGCACTGTTATAGTAAAACATATGATGCATATGTACAAAATTTTAAGTAGCTTCGACTAGAAACAAGCAGGCTTCTGAGTTGGAACAGAATTATGCTTGCCTTGGTGAGCAGCTGCAAAAGAGATGCGCATGTCCCCTTTGTCGTGCAGATAATGTTGAGGTCCTGGGTGGCGTTCTTCAGGCAAATGAGGCAAATTGATAGCAAGTACTCTACTTGTTATTGCTGCATCCAATGAATATGAAATATGTTCTGAAATTTGGAAACTGTGGTTATTAGCATGTGTTACTATTTTGAATTTTTTATGGACACAATCATACTAGGAAGCTATTGCTCTATGTTCTATTGAAGACGCCTGATGGCCTACCAGGTGGAAAAGTGTTCTCGACTGTTTTTTGCTTTTAAAATTTCATGCTGGTCCTTCTTAGTGTGTAACCTGCTATATTTCAATTTGTCAGTCAAAATGGCCAAACTATTACACTTTCTCTGTTTCTGGTTATCTATTATTACACCCTATTGAAGGAAACAAATCATGTAGTTATTAATCAACTTTCACTTTACATCAATCTAACTTAAAATTGCACTTTGAAATCCTACATTTAGAAGGCTTTAGATTGCAACAATACCTCCGGGTCATCTAGAAGGCTTTAGATTGCGACCAGATTCGGAATTTAACAGGTCCCTGACATTTTCATTATAGATTTCTAGTCCAGAAATCCTATATTGCTTTTAAAAGGCATGGGCAGAAAGGTGCCTGTAGGAAAAACCTTTCTCGGATTGGTAACCTTCATGACTTCTATTGGTATAGAAAAGAGTGCAGAAACTGGCCGGTGGTAAGAGAACTTGCTTTCACTTCAATTGTAAGAAGCTATTTAAAAAAATCATTTATATTTTAATATATTTCATGTTAAATTTATTTTTATATAATTATATAACTAATTTAGATATTTTATATATAATATAATTATGATGTTATTAATTATATAATTAATATTAGTAATTTATAAAAATAATATAAAATTTAATGAAATAATATGAAAATTAAAAGATATAATTTAAAATTAAATTTAAAATTTATTTATATGAATATTTTTAATTTTTAGTTTTATATGTTATTGTTAAAAATTTAATTTTTTAAATAACAAGTTTTTTCCTTTCTTTTAAAAAAAAAAATAAATACTGTTGCCAACGGCTATAAAAATAGCCGTTGGCAACGTTAACTTAAATTTACTCTTCTACAGAGGATTATTGAAGATGCTCATTTTGTAGACAGAGAGCGCGAAACCGAAGATGGTGGCCACCGATCCACAGAGGCAACTCCTAACACTAATCCGCGAGTTTGCTACCGAGAAATCACAGGAAGGTAATTGCCTCCGCGCTTGTTCATTTCCTAGTTTGGTTCCCTAGAAAATGAAGCGGACCAAATATTAAAATCTCTTATCAAAACCTCGCCTTGGGAACTGTTTGAAAGCGATAAATAACCAGAGTGTCAATTCTTGGTTTCTCACATTGTCAGTAACTAAACAGAGGCCGTTTCCCGAGAAAATTCTGGAAAATAGTAGAAAGTTTATTGATGGAGAACCAAATATTGAATGTTTTATTTTATTAGGTTTATTATTATTATTTTTTGTTTTCAAATTTGTATCGGGTGTTGTAAATTTTGTAGAGAGAAAGTGATTGGGCTAGAGAAGCGAATACAAGAGCTTGGATGTGAAGTAGATGTGGCAAATGGAGAGATGGAAGAGGTGAAGTGTATCAAAGAAACTACTGAACAAGAACTTGAAGGCTACGAACTTCAATTGGCTTTACTTCTATTTGATTAGGTTTTTCTATTGCATTATGAACGTCTTATAAGCTTTCAGGCAAGAATCTCCATTATTCAAGATGAGATATCCTCGGTTGGATCCCAGGTAGAGGGTCTGAAGGTAGTATGAGTCTGTCCTTTTCTCTCTCTCCCTATCTCTCTTCCCTCGGTCAAGCATTCATTTTTTTGTACCCACTTATCAGAAATTTCATTTCAAGCTGAGAGTTTCAATTTTTGTAAGGTCTGTATGCTATTTGCGTGCTATGTGCCTGCCTGATTCTATTAGGGGGCAAGTGGCGGCATCATGCTGAGTATTTCGAGGAGCTGTTTGGCACGTGAATTGGAACCGGAAGTATAGCAATGGAATGTCAAGGCATTTGAATGTTCTCGGGGATCACAGACTCTCTTAAAGAACCGTTTGGGAATGCGGTTTCAACCATAGAATTTAATTTATTTTTTTGTTAAAATTTAATATGGTTTTTATATTTTGGATCGTATGTTAAAAATGATTTTTTAAAAAATAAAAAAATATTATTAGCATGTATTTTGACATAAAAAATTATTTGAAAAGAAAATGTTATTATACTGTGCTAAACATAACCTTAGTTGCTTGAACTGACATGCTCCCTGCGATGGCTTCGGGGTTTTTGTTGCTCTTTCGACTGGTTATAATGGTTATTGGTGCCTTGAAACCTAGCCTAGTTCACCCTTAGATTGGGTTGGGGTTTTTTTTAGCTCTTTTTTAATACTGCGTGTTTTAAATAGGGTTAGCTAAATTTTGAAGAAATTAAAATTTTATTTAAAATTAATTTTTTTATATTTTTAAATTGTTTTGATGTGTTGATAAAAAAAAATAAAAAATAAAAAATAAAAAATATTGTTTTAATATATTTTTAAATGAAAATTACTTTTTTAAAAAATTATTATTAATTACTCTTTAAATTTTATTTTAAAAAATTATTTAAAATGCCATTATTGTAGTATTTTTTTTATTTTAAAAACAAGAAAAAAATATGGAAATTGATGTTTTTATGCATCAATAATTTTATTTTTAAAAATCCTCGACAGAAAGATTAGATTATCCGTTTTGATGCTCCAGATTGATATTTATACATATATAAACAATGTTTTGAAAATATTTTGTATTTTGCATTTTTTTTGTGTTTAATAAAGTCGCATTATTCCTTGATGAAAAAAAATAAATAAAATCTTTGCTAACAAAGGGTTTACCGTTGTGATTTAATTTAATCAATTGAAAACGCTGACGTTTAGTATGAAGCAGCAGAAACCAAAACTCGTCCTTCCAACGGTCATATTTTCCTTCGAAATTCAAGAACCCTCGCGCTATAAAAGCAACGGTCATCTCCCTCCCTCCCCTTCCTTTTCACACACAGCCCCTCTCTCTCTGAAAAAAAAATCTCTCTGCGCATTTAAAACATAAACAATCAGAGATCAAAAGCCTATCATCGATCAGTGGCCTCAAAGTAAGTTTCTCAGATCTAATTTCACTTTCTAATACTTTGAATTGCGTTTCTTGAAATCGATTTAGTTTTCTTGTATTTACCTTCGAAAAACCCTAGTTGTTTTTTACCCTATCCTCTTAAATGAATACTTTCTTGGTATTGATGCTCTAGTTATTCTCGAATTGTTCAAGTTATTAGATTCGCTGCATGTATTTATAATCCGATCTAAATTTGTTCTCTATGATTTTTTATTTGTGTGTGAAGTAGAGATTTTAATTCTCTGTTTTCTTAGAAGTAAATCTTCTATGTTTTCTCAGCGAACAAACAACTTTCTCCTTCTCCGTATGCGTGCAATGTGTATATGATCGATCTTGTATCATGAATACATGTGATTCTGCTGATTTTTCTATTGTTATGTAAAAGTCTAGTGATATGGTTTAGGGTTGCTTGGGGCACTTAATTTTATTTGCAGCATAATATCTGTATTTTAAACATGGGGTCGGGACAATGAGTCTTTTAAGCTGACGGGTCTTGTATTCTATTATGTTTTACTGTGATTAATCTGTTTGTAGAGACTAATTAGTTTTAACAAATATTTGACAAATTGCTACTACCAAACTTTTAACAAGGTTTGATTCTTTTTTCTTTATTCCCTTCCTTGAATAGATTGCTTGTTCTTGTCTTTAGATTTTGGAAAATCTTGCTTTCACAATCTACTTTCATTTTCGCTTGTGTTAATACTTGTTGTTGCTAGATGTGTAATCCCAAATCTCTAGTAGATCGCATGATCTCCTATTTCATGCTATTTTGTTTGATAGACGATTCAAAATAACGAAAGTATGATTTGTGATCAATGCCACTGTTACACCAGATGTTGAATTGGTTTCACGAATTCATCCATCTTCTTGACAAGTAGTGTATGTTTTATCTTATTGATTATTCAGTTACAATGATTTACATATACCATGCTTGGTAGAGCTATGGAGATTCTAAGAATTTCAGGAAATGTTATGGGAGTATTTGTCCTAGAGTTTAGCTGGTTTGTTCTGACTTGCTTCGTGTGGGGTTTGTGCTCTTGGGGGTAACTTTTTTTCTTAGTTACTTTTTGAAACTGAATTTATGGTATAATTCGGTCATCCTTTCCTTATTTTACATGGTTTATCTAGGGTATTAACCAGTTCCAATGCTTTTGCAGAATATTTCTCTGAACCCATTTACAGCACGAATGGCATCACTAGTGAGTAGACGGGCACCTCTCGGTGATTTGTCAAATTCAATGAAGGCTGTTGCCTCTCGAATTCCACATGACGCAAGCAAGATGAAAAGTATCTCCAAAGCACCAGGGAAATGGCAAACTACAGGCAGAAAACCACTTTCCGACATTTCTAATTCAAGGAAGCCTGAGACAAAAAAGCAGAGTTTCAATGCAAAGAAGCTAACTGTCTTGACAGAGCAACCAGATCAAACCAGTGCAATTGTAGAGGAAAAGTTTCTGCACAATCATCAGGAATGCATCAAAGCACAGACAAGAGCTATGGACATCAATGGTAATGGGAACTTAACATTCTTCTGCTTATAATCACTGCAGAATCTTTCCTTGTAAAATTCAATTCACTTTTATTATTTTGTCCAGATTTTTCCAAGCAGTTGGCAACTCCATGTTCACCGCTGGCATCAATTACAAAGAAGGTCACTTTGCTTATTTCCCTTTCCTCGTTTCTTCATTAGGGTCTTTCTTTCTTGTTTCATAAACTAACTTTTCTTTAATGAATTATCTAAACAAAATACTGGTTTCTATTTAATGCTCAGAGCCCCCCTAAGCCTTGCAACTGGAAGCAACGGTCGAGCAGCTCCTTAAAGATCAATCTTGGGAATTCAATCTTGATTCTCCATCTCCTTTCAGAACACCAATATCACCAAGGAATTATGGGACTGGAAGGATCAAGACTACTGCATCAGCTTTAAGTTGATAGAAACCCCATGGTTGCCAAAGCATTGATTTCTCTCTTCAATGCTCTGTAGCTATGTTATGTCAACTCTTTTAGCCTTTTGATCTGGACTGGAAAGGAAAATTTTCTTTTTGGTGATTTATGGTTATTGTGGAACGAATGGTAGTGCAGTAGCATGACATCCATTCTTTAGGATTTGTGTTACAATAGTAGAAGTCACATTATGTTTATGAAGCAATCTGAATGGTACATTGATGAAGGTTAGCGAAGCTATATATTATGATTCTCTTGAGTTCTGTACTTTTGATGTTTCTGTTATTTCTCATTTTATGCTTGCATGTCCGTTCTATTCTTGAATCATTTATTTTTTTAAGTGTTTAGAGCCCTAAATAAAGAAAGACATATTCTAACAAGACAGGGTAGTGAAAGGTGTTAGATTCTAATGCCCTAAAGTTCAAACAAGTTGGTGTTGTTCAAGGGTTGCATCTGTGTTGTGTTTGCGTGTTGCAGAGGCAAGAATAGAAATTTGCAAGTTTTTGTGTATTTGACCTTGGAATAGTTAAATTTTGCTATGATTAATTAATTTATTGCACTAGAATTTATCATCAAGGCACATCTTCATTCTGCTGTTATACTTTCTCTGATGGTAAAAATAGTTGTATCTTGTTGTTCTTTCAATTATGCCTTCTAGGTTTTGGAATAGGGATGCTTGGTTCTTAGTCCCGAGTTTCTTTTCAGAAAATCTACAACATTCTCATATGGTATTTTTATTGGTTATCTGAGGTAACCTTTATATTTTATTCATGGGTGTTTATTTTTTCTTAAGGGATGCATCCACGTGTCTTGGTTGATGGTTTTGAGATTGCCAAAAAGAGCTGCCCTCCAGTTTCTTGCAAAATTTAAGACACCAGTGGTGATGGGTGATGAACCCGACAGGGAAATTCTAAAAATGGTTGCAAGAACAACAATAAGGACAAAGGTAAGGTCTATTCATCAGTTTACTCTTTGTTTTATAACCTGTTTGGATATTATTTAAAGTTGACCTTATTCTCTTGTGCAGCTATATGAAGCTTTGGCTGATCAATTAACTGACATAGTTGTTAATTCGGTGAGTGTAGCCCGTGGTGTTGATATATCTTGAGGCTGTTGGAAAAGAAGACGTTTAAGTCATATTTTGACATCTTCTATTTTGCATTGACTGTGATTTACTTGTTTGTACAGGTGCCCTGTATTCGAAAGCCTGAGGAAGCCATTGATCTATTTATGGTGGAGATTATGCACATGCGCCATAAATTTGATGTTGACACAAGGCTTGTAAGTTAATCTTTTTTCATTTAATCTGGATTTCTGTGGAATATTTTCACCTGGGATGTGTTAAGTGTTTTACAACTCCCAATTTCCTGATTGACAGATTTAGTTAGGCTTCGAGAGTGAAAGTTTCAAATGGCTTTCTCAAGTTAATTTATCTAGTTAGGTTCTTTATAACTTCAGTTTTTGTTTTGGCACAAGAGGGTATTCACCAATGATGGTTGAGTATTTAAATCATATTGAATAGAGGTCCTTCAAGATTTTGAGGGCCACAGATCTTCAAAAACCCTTCCATGTGAAACCGAATCATTTGTTTTTGAATGAGATGTGTTTAGCATTGAAATTAGATGGAATGCACTGCTCTTTTTCATTATTCAACCTTTATTCAGTAAAATAATGTTACTTGTGAGATTTTTCTCAATGCTGTTACGTTGGATTAGGTCAACTTTCCAGGATATTGATGATTGGTTTTTGCTCGAAAGCTCCCAGGTGTAGCTTGGACAACTTTTAGTTATTGTTCTTTTTTTTATTTCGACTTCGATATAATTTTTGTCAGCTGAGGCGGCACTTGCCTGGGCGCTCCATGTGAGGCAAGGCCCCAACGCCTTTATTAGCCTTAGGTGTTGGATTTCAATGAGGTGCTGCCTAGTCGAGCGCCTTGTGAGTGGGTGCAAGGCGCTAAGGCTAGCGCTTGCTTGAAGTTCTTCGTTTTCTGTAGGTTTTTTTTTTCTTTTAAAATGATTTATGTTTTGACCTATTTGTCCATTTTTTTAATGTACCACAACAAACAACTTAGGGGTATTGTTGTAAAAAACAAAGATTACAGTAAAAAAATTAAAATAAATCATTAAAGCGGGAGGCAAACACAAAATGAAGGATACTTAAAAGAGAAACACCAGCCAAACGTTTTTTGTCAACAGTGGGAGTCGGAGAACAACACATCTATACAAGTAATACTTTAATTTTTTCTAAACAAGTGCAGTATGGCTTGAGAGATGAGTATTTCAATTATAATCATGAAATGGAGGGTGTGGAGGATTCAAGTGAAGGAGAGGAAAGCATGGATGAAGATGTTTTTGAAGATTAATGAATAATGATGATGATATTTAATTTTGTTTTTTAATCTATTTGGCTACTTACTATTTTAAATTATCTTATTTTGTTTTAAGGGTGAAATATAACTTTATATGACCATGTTATGGTATTTTATGTTTTCTTTTGATTTTCTAATGATCTAATCTTAACTGGGAAGACACACACACACACAGCATATCGCCCTAGCTCATTTAGGCGAGCGCCTCGGGCATTTTACAGGCTTGGCACCTTTTAGCACCTTCTGCCTTTGACAACACTGATTTTTGTCTTTTGAAGATAACTTCTCTACTTTTCTAAAAATGTTTTGTCCCAGTATTTACTTGTTCTGTCTTCCAGGTTGAAGGTCTTGTTCTTGACCATGGTTCTAGGCATCCTGATATGAAAAGACGGGCAGAAAACTGTTTTATCTTGACATGCAACGTCTCTTTGGAATACGAGAAAAGGTATTCATCTTGTCAACTTGAATTTGATGGGAATTGATGTTGAATATGAGATATCAAGAACTCTGTAGATAGAGCTGTGGTCTGTTTCAGTTCATTGGAAGCTAATTTTTTTTTTTTCACAGTGAAATAAATGCAGGATTTTTCTACTCAAATGCAGAGCAGAGGGAGGCAATGGTTGCAGCTGAAAGGCGCCAGGTTGATGAAAGAGTTAGAAAAATTATTGAACTAAAAGATAAGGTTAAGTTCCACTTTCAATACATTTTATGTTCATGTTACTGACCCCGCCAACATGTTGGTTTCTGAAGTGTTGCTTGTACTTTTGGTCTTCCAGGTTTGCTCTGGTACAGACAACAATTTTGTGGTTATTAATCAAAAGGGAATTGATCCTCCATCATTGGATCTTCTTGCACGAGCAGGGGTAAGTCATGGAACAATTATATTCTGTTCCCTAGCGATTGAACGCGAGCAATAATTAGCTACTTGATGCAATAATCTCCAGCTTGCTGCAATCATGTTTATGTGTTAGTATTGGGTGTTGTCTTTCATTCTGTTTTCTCTTATGGTGTATGGCTTGGGAATATTATGAGAGGGGGGATGATTCAGGGATTATTAGCTACCCTCCAAGAGGGTGTAATTATAAACCTTGGGACAAGAAGGAAAAGGCTTTTAACTAGGGTGGGGGGTGGTTGGGTTCGTCTTTCTGCCTTTCTTCTTCCCCAAATTTATAAACCACATTTTCTATCTTTAACTGTTTACTTGCACCTTATGAAACATATTGTTTTATTTTTTCTTCCATGTAATTTCCATTGGATCTACTGTAAACTTGTTTGTGAAGCTCCTACCAAACATTGTTATACCTTTACCAATTGCTTTTGTGACAATACATCCTCTTTTCTCAATCCTGTAACAAACACGCCCTTAATTATAAAGAAAGTTTTAATAAGATAACACCATGTTAGATTGATCTTGAACCTCATAATCAGCTTTAGTAGGATGCAGATTTCACAAGTTAATGACTGTTTGTGATAACGTTTGGTTGCACATTTTGGAAGCCTTCCACCTCATGTTTTATTTTTAATTTCATGAAATCATGCCATATGCTCAATGAAATAATTATTAAAAGCAAATAAGCAAGAAGGCTAAGTTGATGGAGGTACAAGAAGAACCACTTGCTACTTCTGTAATTCTCTTGATTTTGTGAAATTATGGATGCAGGAATGGAGACTTGAAATGGTTTTTCATTGTAGTTTTAGATTGTAAATATGGCTAGAATACCTGCCACTGTATTTGGCTCTAGTTTTGGATGGTTACAAGCAAGACTTGGCTTTTTGAATGCCTTGCCTTGGATTTGATTCCTTTTTAAATGGTACCTGATGATATATGTACGATGACTATTGCTAGTTTGAAATCTGGTTAGTCTACCTGCTTGCCCTGATGTTGTTATTTAAAATGGGGCCGATCTGCTTTCTTATGTTTTACAGATAATTGCCCTTCGAAGAGCAAAGAGGAGAAACATGGAACGCCTGGTTTTAGCATGTGGAGGAGAGGCTTTGAATTCTGTTGATAGTTTAACTCCTGACTGCCTTGGTTGGGCTGGACTGGTTTATGAGCATGTCCTTGGTGAAGAGAAGTATACATTTGTTGAAAATGTTAAAAACCCCCATTCTTGCACTATCTTAATAAAAGGTATAGAAGCGTGTATACATCCTCAGCAAACTTGTATAAATGTTTACGATTTTCTTTTTTATTTGTTCTAAACGCTATCAGATGATTTTTTCTTGTTTGTTTTGATTGCTTCTTTTAGGCCATTTAGCCATCAGGTTGAAGTATGTACTCTTTTATGTTCAAGCATGAAATGTATATTCATCTTGCAATTTTGTGATTTAGCAGGGGCGAATCGTCACTTGACTTTTTTATTGTTACAGGACCTAATGACCATACAATTGCCCAAATAAAGGATGCTGTCCGCGATGGCTTGAGAGCAGTAAAAAATACTATTGAAGATGAAGTTGTGGTACTTGTAAGTTCTGCATGCAGAAATCTATGAGATTTGTAGGTGCGATCATGCTTGATTAAATTGTTGCATATTGATTTATGTAAGGCGTGCTTGTGGCCTTTGATGGTGGCTTTGAAAGTTCTGTGCTACATCTAAAATGTGGTTGGCCTTTGATGGTGGCTTTGGAAGTTCTGTGCTACATCTAAAATGTGGTTCATATATATGCAAGTTATGTTTCTGCTCAAGTGAAGTGTGCTTCAGGAAAAAGCTGTTTCTTGTAAGCACCGGCAGTTTAGACACAATCAAAAACCAACATTATTATGGACCAAGAGTGGGGTTTCAATCAAATAAACTTAAAATCTAATTTGCATGAATGCTGATTAGAATGAAATTTGTGTATGGTGGAGCTGTGGACATCAATGTATTTGATTATAGGATGAAAATAATTGACTTGAAATTTGAGATTGGCCTCTTGGGATTGGGTGAGATATAGAGTATTGACACGTTTTCTGTTGTAATTCTTAGCATATAATTCTGCAAATAAGCAACTATTTGTCGATTACTTGATTCAGTGCTGAAATTTCTTTCCCACTCAATGATGTCATTTATTCTCTTCAGGGAGCAGGAGCTTTTGAACTTGCAGCCAGAAAACACCTTATCAATGAAGTAAAGAAAACAGTTAAAGGGTAAATGCCTGCCTGTTTTCAACTCGAGATAAGATTCAGGTCACAAATTTGAGAGGGTCAAAATGGTTAGCGCCAAAAACTTTAAAAATAATTAAAGTAACCTTATTTTGACAAAAGATAAATTCAAAAAAAATCAACAAGTTTTTGACCCTTGTTTTATAATGATCAACCTAAGTTTTGAATCAGGCCAGGTCGAGTCAATCCTTCTTTTATTTTTTTAAACTCAAACCAGTCCAGGCCTTATGTTAGTCTGGTTTTGGGCCAGCTTGACAGGTCAGTCCTGATTTTATAACTAGAGTTGTTAAAATTTTATTAATTTCAATACTCAATATAAACTAAAGTAAAAAAAAAATCTAATTATTTTTTAAAATATAAATATATATGTTTGACAATAATACATATTAAGGATAAAATAATTTTTTATAAATATTATCTTGTCTTGTTCATTATAACTAAACATGATATTAAAATAATTATTTTATCTTGTATACCACTACTAAATATTATTTTATCTTTGATTCCCTTTTTGTCTTGTCTTCTCTTCTTTACTATCTCCATTTCTTTTGTTCTGGACACTAATCAAATGCCATATGTGTGTGTTTTCTTTATGTGATAGCTTTTATTTATATTATTGGAATCCTTTATAAAATAAGAAAAACTAAATTAAAAAATAATAATATTAGGTAATTATATTGTTTCTTTCTTGATCATGAATTCTTAATTAATGAATTTCCTCTTCTAAATGTATAAGATTTTTTTCAATTATATTCTAATTTTTCTTGATCCTCTAATTTATTCTTTTTTTTTTCTTTTGTATATTTTTTCTTTATTATTTTTAGTCAATAATCATCTTAGTGTTTTGTTGTCCATTCTCAATTCACTCTCTAAACTCTTTCTATTATCATATGATTAAATTAAATATATATACAAATTAAGTTTGATTGAAAATGGGTCATTGTAATCATAATACATAATAAATGTATTAACTTTAATATTTTGAAAAAAAAAAGAGAATACCTTGATAAAATAGTCTTTTATTAATTAATGCAAAATATTAATTTATCGATTAAATATTTTTTTATGATCCAGATATATATATTTATAGGGATTTAATTATAGAAAATAATATTTTATTGAAGTGTTTTCATACATTTTATTACAAAATATGAAAGTAACGATTATTATTATTATTATTATTATTATTATTATTATTATTATTATTATTTGAATTGTAAATTATGAACTATTAATGCACAACAGAGCATCTCCAATGCAAAAAGCCAAATTGAGAAGCTAAATTGATAAAATGGCTTTTTGAATAGTAGAAATATAACTTTTTTTATTATGTGTATTCCAATGGTAAAAAGCCATTTAAAAAAGCCATTTATATTTTAATATATTTTATGTTAAATTCATTTTTATATAATTATGTAACTAATTTAGATATTTTATATATAATATAATTATGATGTTATTAATTATATAATTAATATTAGTAATTTATAAAAATAATATAAAATTTAATGAAATAATATGAAAGTTAAAACATATAATTTAAAATTAAACTTAAAATTTATTTATATGAATATTTTTAATTTTTAGTTTTATATGTTATTGTTAAAAATTTAATTTTTTAAATAACAAGTTTTTTCCTGGACATGCTCTGGTCATGATTAACTTACTTTTTCTTGGAGAGAGATAAATGTCCAGGCAGGTCATATGATTCAATTGATGGTAAATGATATTGAGAGTATGTATTATGGAAAGAGATTAGAATAGACTCCTTATATATGTAAATACCTTATATAGGATACTTATCATGTGTAGTATACCTCACTCTAGTATTGTACACAACCCTAGAGATATAAATACAAAGGATGGTTGCAGCTATTAGCATCCATTGTAATTCACATACATATCTTTCTCTAAACTTAACTTGGTATCAGAGCAAGCAAAGAAAATAAAATCGCAGCTTTTATTTTGCTGGTCCAGTTCTCTTCTCTGTCAATGATGAATAACTCTGTTGCTGCACCGATCACTCACCCTTCTTCATCTCTTGCGCCACCATCAATGACAGCTGCTACATCTGGTGCTCCTCTTGTTGCTGTTGAAATCGAATTGCCTCAGACTCCTGCTATCATCCCTCTCCCCAACACTCAGCAGGTAATATCTTTAAAGCTCTCCAACACCAATTTTCTGTATTGGAGGATGCAGATGAAGCCTTTTCTCTTGGGCCAAGGCGTTTTTCCCTTTGTGGATGGTTCATTCCCATGTCCTCCCTCTCATATGATTTCTGTTGACACCTCCTTACCTGCTATTAATGCCTCCTATCTGTCATGGAAGCAACAAGACCACCTACTCATGAGTGCTGTTTTATCCTCCCTCTCTATGGAAGTTCTGCACCTAGTGGTTGATTGTAACACCTCCCACGAAATCTGGACAACGCTGGAAACAGCCCTTGCTTCTCCTTCAAACTCACGAATTATGCAGCTTCATAGTTCATTCCAAGAGCTCCGACAGAATGATGAATCGGTTAGCACCTATCTGCAGAAGGCTAAATCCTTGTTTGATCAACTTGCTGCAGCTGGTAGACCGATATCTATGGAAGACTTTAATCTGTATGTCTTTCAGGGATTACGCAGTGAGTTTAAGGACCTTGTAACCAGCTTATCTACTAAAGCTGAGCCTATCTCGTACACTGGCCTCCACAGCCACCTCCTCACGCATGAATTTATCAACAAAATCAATATTCATCCAGTTGTAACAGCTCCTCTGTTACCCACTCCATCCTAGCAGTCATCTGTCTTTTTTGGGCAGCGGCAGTCAGGTTCTAACGCTGGCAGAAGAGGCCGTTTTTGCGGGGGATGGCGACCAAACAACCGTAGTAGTTATCGTGGAAATCATGGTTATGGTTCAGCTCAGAATTTCAGTCCTACAAATTCTCCTTCAGGTTCACATTTTGGACAGCAGGGAAATCGGGTCTCCTATGGCTCAAGTCAGTACTTTGGGCAGCAAAGCAACCGGTTTGGGGGTTCTCACCGCACCATCAAATGTCAGCTATGCTATGATTATGGGCATACTGCTCAGCAGTGTTCTCAATTATCTACTCATCATGTACAAGCTAATGTTAATTTAGCATTTAATATTGTCCCCTCTACTTCTTCTGTTACTTGGTTTCCTGATACAGGTGCGAATCATCATGTGAAGCCGGACCTTGTGAGTATGACAAGTTCAGAACCTTACCTTGGTAATGATCACTTGCATGTTGGCGATGGTAAGGGTCTTGTTATCTCTAATATTGCTCACTCTCACATTCAGTCACCAAACGCACATTTACATTATCCAACATTTTACATGTTCCTACCATTAAAAAACCTTTACTATCTGTTCAGAAGTTTTGTCTTGAGAATAACGTGTTTTTTGAATTTCATTCATTTGTATTTTATGTTAAGGATTTCATGACAAAGGAAGTTCTTCTTTTCGGTCGGAGTAGAGATGGTCTATATGTTATGTCCGAGTCCTCTGCCACGTCATTACCTGTAGCCCTCCTATCCACCCGAATCTCTACTTCAGCTGATGTCTGGCATCGTCGTCTTGGACATCCTAGTCCACGTATTTTGCAATTTTTAGTGTCCAATAAAAAGGTGTCCTGTACGTCAAAAAATTTTGATTTTAATTGTTCAGCATGTCCTCTTGGTAAGTCGTCTCGTTTGCCTTTAAAAACTACAGGTCATCAAACTCATGCTCTACTTGACTTGATTTTTAGTGATGTTTAGGGACCTTCCCCTATGTTATCATCTGATGGATTTCGTTATTTTGTTATTTTTGTGGATGCCCATACAAGGTTTATTTGGTTTTACCCCTTGGCTGCCAAATCTGATGTTTTTATGTCTTTCATCAATTTCAAGCACAAGTTGAACGTCAGTTTTCCTTAAAAATTAAATCTGTTCAAATAGATTGGGGTGGCGAATATCGAAAACTCAATACCTATTTTAAAACAATTGGTATTCATCATCGTATTATCTGCCCCCATACTCATGAACAAAATGGCATGGTCGAACGTCGGCATAGACATATTGTTGAAACTGGCCTTACTCTCCTAGGTCAATGTAAAGCTCCCTTAAAATACTGGAGTTCTGCTTTTGAAAGTTCTGTTTATTTGATTAATCGCATGCCAACTCCAGTTCTTAATCATAAAACTCCTTTTGAATGTCTTTTAAAATCAACTCCTGACTATGGATTTCTTTGTACTTTCGGGTGTCTTTGCTTTCCGCTACTTCATCCATATAATGCTCATAAGTTAGATTTCCGCTCTTCTCCTTGTGTCTTTCTAGGTTATAGCAACTCTCATTTAGGTTATCGATGTCTTGATTTGTCGTCACATCGTCTTTACATTGCTCGTCATGTTCAATTTCATGAAACTGTTTTTCCCTTTAACAAATCTGAACAGCATATTGCCTCACCTATACAACCCCCTACTGTCACTTTCCAGCCCCTCACATCTGTTTCTGCACCATATTTAGCCAAATCCAGTGCTCCAACAAAGCCCCCTGTACCTACATCACCCTCTCCTGCCCCCTTATTTTTGCCTGCATATCACGGTCATATTCATTCCACAGGTACAGGTCCGGACTTGTCAATCTCACATGTGTCTCCTATGGCCCCGGTCTCTCTTGATGTGGCACTCTCCTCTGTTGGGTCTCCTACTTCGGGTGCAGTACGTGTGTCCCCTATGCTATCTGATTTGCCAAACTCCCCTGTTCCTTCCCCTGCTGGCTCTCCCTCTCGGTTTGCTTCGCCTGCTCAGCCTAGTCCTCTGTTGCACCATTCCATACCAGGTTCCTCCACTCTTTCCCCCCCTGGACTTGATTTATGTGTTGATTTGTCTCATTTCTCTCTTCAGCAAGACCACGACAGTGTGTCTTCCACTCAACCACAGGTTGCTCGCACTCACTCCATGGTGCTTCGCCCACGTTCTTCCAAAACTGCAAACTTAAGTGTCTTATCTGCCTCCCGGTCTACATCCTTACCTCAGTAGGAACCGGTTTCATTTAAGGCTGCTGACAAATACTTGATTTGGCATAAAGCCATGCAAGAAGAACTTCAGGCCCTTCACAGTAATGACACCTGGTCATTAGTTCCTTTTGCTCCATCTATGAATGTGGTCGGCAGTCGGTGGGTATATAAGATTAAGAGGCGCGCTGATGGTTGTGTGGATCGATATAAAGCACGGTTGGTTGCACGAGGTTTCACTCAGCAAGAGGGGGTTGATTACTATGAAACATTTAGTCCGGTGATCAAACCAACAACGATTCGTCTAGTACTTACTATTGCTGTCACTTGTGGTTGGCAGATTCATCAATTGGATGTCCATAATGCCTTTTTGAATGGCATTCTTCAGGAGGAGGTGTACATGGCACAACCACCTGGTTTTGTTGACTCTACATTCCCCTCGCATGTGTGTCGTCTACATAAATCTTTGTATGGTTTGAAACAAGCACCTCGGGCATGGTACAACCGGTTAAGTGAGTTTCTGATCTCCATTGGTTTTCAGGCATCGAAGGTTGATACTTCTCTCTTTATTCTCTCCTTCAGCGGTGCTATCTTTTATTTACTTGTGTATGTTGATGATATTTTGTTAACTGGGAGTAACCTGACTTTGCTTCAACGCTTAATTGTTTTGCTGAGTTCAGAGTTTAAACTTCGAGATTTAGGCTCTATTCATTTCTTCTTGGGCATTGAAGTTAAATCCACTTCTATGGGTTTGTTACTCAGCCAACACAAGTATACTCTTGATATTATCCAACGAGCAAGTATGACTTCTTGTAAACCAGTTGCTACTCCTCTGTCTACCTCCTCAAAATTGAGCATCACATCTGGTACTCCTTACTCTGATCCGACACGATATAGACAAATTGTTGGGGCTCTCCAGTATCTTACTTTTACCAGACCTGATATTTGTTATGCAGTCAACAAGGTATGTCAGTTTATGCATGCCTCTACTGAGGATCATTGGTCGGCCGTTAAACGTATACTACGTTACCTTCAGGATACAGCTTCTTATGGTCTACACATTACTCTGGATTCCTCATTGTCTCTTCATGGTTTCACTGATGCTGATTGGGCTGGCAGTATTGATGATCGGAAATCAACAGGTGGTTATCTTATATATCTTGGTGCTACTCCTATTTCATGGAAATCAGGGAAGCAACGCACTGTGGCTCGATCTTCTACAGAGGCAGAATACAAGGCCTTAGCTGATGGTACTGCTGAAATCTTATGGATTCGCTCTTTATTATCAGAACTTCACTTTCCATCGTCATCCATGACTACGTTGTGGTGTGATAATTTAGGAGCCACCTTCCTATCTCTCAATCCAGTTTTTCATGCTCGCACTAAACATGTTGAAGTTGACTATCACTTTGTTCGCGATCGCGTTGCTAAGCAAGAAATTCAGGTACGCTTTATCTCTTCAAAGGACCAACTAGCTGATGTCCTTACCAAGCCGCTTCCCCCAGTCTCGTTTGCTCTTTTTTGATCCAAGCTTCGAGTGGAATCTCCACCTTCAGCTTGACGGGGTGTATTATGGAAAGAGATTAGAATAGACTCCTTATATATGTAAATACCTTATATAGGATAATTATCATGTGTAGTATACCTCACTCTAGTATTGTACACAACCCTAGAGATATAAATACAAAGGATGGCTGCAGCTATTAGCATCCATTGTAATTCACATACATATCTTTCTCTAAACTTAACTGTATGCCTAGAAATATGAGCAGCCCATAAGAACATCAATTTCTAAATTTTAATCCTTCCAAAAACCGCCATTTACAAAAATAGCTCTTAAATGTTTCTGAATGCTACTTATGAGCAGTTTTTCCAAGATTTTTGTGTAAGTTTTCTAAAGTTTCCAACTCCCTAATGTTAAATGGTTGGTCAATTTTATGTTTTCTGCCATCTCAGTCATTAGTAACATATTTCATCTTTTGACTTTTCTCCCAGTAAAAAGAGGGGGAAATCCGAGTAAAAAGAAGAGAAAAAAGAACAGCTAAAACTTTTTGTATACAAAGTAAAAATGGATTGCAACGCTTTGCAGGCACTGTTATAGTAAAACATATGATTCATATGTACAAAATTTTAAGTAGCTTCGACTAGAAACAAGCAGGCTTCTGAGTTGGAACAGAATTATGCTTGCCTTGGTGAGCAGCTGCAAAAAAGATGCGCATGTCCCCTTTGTCGTGCAGATAATGTTGAGGTCCTGGGTGGCGTTCTTCAGGCAAATGAGGCAAATTGATAGCAAGTACTCTACTTGTTATTGCTGCATCCAATGAATATGAAATATGTTCTGAAATTTGGAAACTATGGTTATTAGCATGTGTTACTATTTTGAATTTTTTATGGACACAATCATACTAGGAAGCTATTGCTCTATGTTCTATTGAAGACGCCTGATGGCCTACCAGGTGGAAAAGTGTTCTCGACTGTTTTTTGCTTTTAAAATTTCATGCTGGTCCTTCTTAGTGTGTAACCTGCTATATTTCAATTTGTCAGTCAAAATGGCCAAACTTTCTCTGTTTCTGGTTATCTATTATTACACTCTATTGAAGGAAACAAATCATGTAGTTATTAATCAACTTTCACTTTACATCAATCTAACTTAAAATTGCACTTTGAAATCCTACAAAGTGAAATTTTCTTTTCTAAAGAACGAAAGTCAAAATTACTTAAAATGATGCTTCTCTAGAAAGCCAGCTGTGGCGACATAGCAAGCCAAAAGGCCAGAGCATTGCCTAAAATTGCACTTCCTCTGTTTTTGCTATTGTATATGCATGTTTTATGACAATGATCCTAAACCCTTTACTGATTCCTTGGAAATCAGTGATAGCAAGGTAGATCTGGCCCCTCCTTTGCTATCGATTGGCTCCTGAAATGAAAATTATATTGGCATTAGTATCATTGATACGAGTTGATGACCTATGGCAACGAACTTGTTTCATTTTCACATATAAATTCTATCAGAATTTTGCCTTAAACAACACAGCCAGAACTTACCAGTTTCCCGGAAGGCATGGGCAGAAAGGTGCCTGTAGGAAAAACCTTTCTCGGATTGGTAACCTTCATGACTTCTATTGGTATAGAAAAGAGTGCAGAAACTGGCCGGTGGTAAGAGAACTTGCTTTCACTTTAATGGTAAGAAGCTATTTAAAAAAATTATTTATATTTTAATATATTTCATGTTAAATTTATTTTTATATAATTATATAACTAATTTAGATATTTTATATATAATATAATTATGATGTTATTAATTATATAATTAATATTAGTAATTTATAAAAATAATATAAAATTTAATGAAATAATATGAAAATTAAAAGATATAATTTAAAATTTATTTATATGAATATTTTTAATTTTTAGTTTTATATGTTATTGTTAAAAATTTAATTTTTTAAATAACAAGTTTTTTCCTTTCTTTTAAAAAAAACATAAATACTGTTGCCAACGGCTATAAAAATAGTCGTTGGCAACGTTAACATAAATTTACTTCTTCTACAGAGGATTATTGAAGATGCTCATTTTGTAGACAGAGAGCGCGAAACCGAAGATGGTGGCCACCGATCCACAGAGGCAACTCCTAACACTAATCCGCGAGTTTGCTACCGAGAAATCACAGGAAGATAATTGCCTCCGCGCTTGTTCATTTCCTAGTTTGGTTCCCTAGAAAATGAAGCGGACCAAATATTAAAATCTCTTATCAAAACCTCGCCTTGGGAACTGTTTGAAAGCGATAAATAACCAGAGTGTCAATTCTTGGTTTCTCACATTGTCAGTAACTAAACAGAGGCCGTTTCCCGAGAAAATTCTGGAAAATAGTAGAAAGTTTATTGATGGAGAGCCAAATATTGAATGTTTTATTTTATTAGGTTTATTATTATTATTATTTGTTTTCAAATTTGTATCGGGTGTTGTAAATTTTGTAGAGAGAAAGTGATTGGGCTAGAGAAGCGAATACAAGAGCTTGGATGTGAAGTAGATGTGGCAAATGGAGAGATGGAAGAGGTGAAGTGTATCAAATAAACTACTGAGCAAGAACTTGAAGGCTACGAACTTCAATTGGCTTTACTTCTATTTGATTAGGTTTTTCTATTGCATTATGAACGTCTTATAAGCTTTCAGGCAAGAATCTCCATTATTCAAGATGAGATATCCTCGGTTGGATCCCAGGTAGAGGGTCTGAAGGTAGTATGATTCTCTCTCTCCCTCTCTCTTCATTTGGATGAAGTGAGACGACTTGCATTTTTTGGTCTTTTTTTTTTGTTTGTAATTCTTGTTCTGAACCTCATTGCATGGGTCATTGTGCTTGGGCGGTATGAAGAATGAAGAAGGAGCTTCACGGTAAAGATTGCTGTTTATTTTACTTGCCATTCCATTACATCCGAGCATATGATTGCTTGCTTCATTGAAATCGATTCAAGTAGTATTAATTGATGTCGTTTTGGTAACATGATTTTGTTGTTTGTGCAGAGCTGAGTTTATTCGCCAGATGTTTGATCTTAATGCTAAGATAAGGTTAGCCTCACTTACTAGGACCTATGTAACTTTAACTGGGAATTTGTGTAGCCCCTGTCTGATATACAATTGCACTCTTCTTTGATTAACTTCATGATTTTGGAGATGTTTTCTTCTTGGAAGATGAATTACTGTGTGAGGGCGTATGATTTGTTAATTGATTTGACCTAGTTTCAGAATTGTAAGGAAGGGGAGAAAACAAATATACTAAATTAAAGAGCTCATCTACAAGTTCTTCTCTTTTTTATGGCAGAAATTATAGTGGTTGGTGTAAATTTCATATATGTCACAACCTCCAAGTTTTTCTTTCAACTCTTTTGAATCTGAAGTAATGACAAGAAGTTTTTCTTTGTTATAGATATGCTTGAGCTTTTTTTTTTGTTTTTTGTTTTTCTATGTATAGATATGTAAAGGACTGACAACATATACACATATGAATTCCCCTTTTCATAATTGTATATGCCATTAATTTTTATGACTCAACCACATTCCATCTGAATTACCCACAAACTTTTATGAGCTTTTAGAAGCTTGTTAGCTTATCTTCCTGGTAATGTTTGAGTTTAAACCAATCTCTCTGCAAGTCCTTGAACTGTTTCATTCCTTGGACGCATAATTCTTTAGGCTTGGCCTTGAAGCTTGAGGATATGGATTAATTCCTAACATTGTCATGGAAAACATCATTTTTCTGTATCTCATGATCATTGTTTTAAACAAAAAAAGAACAAAGGCAAGAAGGCAGGAAAAAAAAATTCAAGAGCTCATGCATTTCAAGGTTGGTATTTCAGATAAGCTGCAGAGGGGATGCTGTGTGAAGGTAATCTATAACCAGAAGTTGTAGATTTTTCTTCGTCATATCTCCTAACATCTTTTCCTATCTCAAACTGTATGACCTATCATATAGGATATCCTTCATCATACTTTCCTCTTGTTGCAGGAAAGTTCACAGAACATATTGATCTATATGCTGTGTTTTCCTTTCAAGTTAAATTAATAAATAAGAATGCAATATCATAGATTTGAATGAACGTTCTGGTAGTAGAGTAAAACAACTAATTTTATAACTTTTATGTTAATATAGGAAATTTCAAGAGGAAAAGTGTATCAAATCTCAGAAAAAGAGCAGCATTGGAACCACGGCAGGTGATGCCACCTGTACAGAACATTTACTGCTCTAGCAGCTGAACCTTTTTCCAATTGCTGGTTTTTCAAATATATATATATATATTTTTATTGATGTTGATATTAGTTCATGGCAATTAGAGGGTTGCTGATGAGTAACACTGGTTGGTTGATATGCAGTATGGATGCTGTATTTGTATTGATACTTTTCTGTGGTATTAGGGACAGGCTTAGTTGGATCATGATATTGGATTGTGCTTCCAAGATGTTCATTCATATAATTGAACATATTTGAATAGTAATTAACAAACAAGCAAACAAAGCCAACACTGTAGGAATCTCGTAAAAATAGATGAGTTGAAAACCCTAATCTGTAACTCAATTAACTAGTCATAAAGGAAAGGATCAAAACAGAAAAACTAAATTTCAGCGAGTAAACTAAAGTTTGAGTCTGCCCTCTTCTCTTTTTTATACATCTAGTTGCAAAACTAGAAATATGAGTTTGTTGAAGTCATTGTGAAAGCTTATAGTGGCTTGCTAGAACAAGTTTTGGATTGTATGTGGCATGGGATTATATATTTGAGTTTGTTCATCTTCCACGGCAAAGTCATTTGATTTAGGAAAATGTAAATGGATGTATCAGCTGCCGTAAATTTTGATCTGTTTCTTACTGTGGGTGCATGAACATGTGCTCCGCCTTTGATTAGCTGATGAACTCCTAATTTGTTGAGACCCTATTAGAGCAGAATTTAAAGCATGGCATTTTGTATTTTAGAAGCTGTCCTTGTCCTTTTCTTTGGGAGGCCTTTCTCTTTGTGAGGCCTCAGCTTTACTCTGACTTGTGGCAGCTTTAGAGAGAAAGAAGGGAAGATAAATTTATCTTTCTAAGCAAATATAGAGACAGATTGATGCGATTGGGTGTGCTGGGTATGTGGCATAGGGGAGTAATTTGAGTGGACTTCAATGATATCTTCTTTCACACAGTAAATTTCTTAGCATCTTTGCTCATGGAAGCAGGCTTGCTGAACTGCACTATATACTTGTGTTCTGGGAATGTTTCATTTTTCATTTTTTTCTGCTTGACAGTTCTTTTAAATGTTATGGTAATCACTACAACCATGGACATTTCTAGGCTTATTGGTATTAACTGAAAATTGTTTGGTCAAAGCATTGAGGAGGCATATTTGTTCTTCTCAGGATACAATTTATATAGACAACTGTTATATCCAAAATAAAAATAAAAAGGTCAGGTAGGTAATTGACAAACGGCGAGGCATTTGTATGCATTGCGAACTAGCATCTAACTCCAATTCAACCCCTATTTTCTTTTCCTTTTACCATCAATTTGCAAATGCCACATAGAATGTTATATGTTGCTTTGGTTTTATTTTGAGGGAAACATTGTGTCTTTATTTCAGAACCAGATAGAAAAGCTGTAAAGAGGGTAGTTACTGAAGTTGAGTTAAGAGCTCTTGAGGATATTCTTGCCCATGTAGCTTCTCAGACAACTAAAGAGGAACAAGAATACATAGCAAAGGAGAATATTCAGAATCAGGTAAGAAGTTGGTTCAAGATTTCTATAGATGTTTTCTGTTGTTAGAGAAAGATTCAAGAATGCCTCCTCAACATTTCTTCGTTTCCCTTGAGAACAATTTGAGTTGCCCGTTTCTTTGCAGGTCCAGAAGGAGTATATTGACCTTGAGAGGAAGGTTTCTCTGATGGAGGTAATAGTGAAAGAAACAAAAGCATTGCAGGACTTAACAAGATATCCTTACAAACATTACAGTGTGTGGAACTGATTGTCTGGTCATGATTAATGTTGTAACCCATTTTCAGGTCCCCACAAAAATAAAAATAAAATAGCCAAAGGAGGTTAGAAAAATAACAGAAGGCAGAAGCACTCAGAAAATGGTCAGAAAATTGGTTAAGGAGTATAAAAATACAAAGATTGGATTTTTGGCAGTATATTCTTGAAGGATGAGGGCCATGTTTAAGAAGGAAAATTTAAATTTTGAGGAGAAAAACCCAAATTTGGATGTTTATGGACTTAATTGGTTTTTAATTGGATTTATAGAGGATTTGATTGCAAGGAAATTGATTTTTTAAGTCAATTTGGGCTTTAATTAGAAGAAATTTAAGTTCTGGGGCCAAAACATATTTTTTAGGATTTTATTGGGTCAAATCAGGGGCTTAATTGCATAAATATTGAAGTTTAATGGCCAATTAGGGACTTAATTGAGAAAATCCAAAACTAGGAACCAATTTGGAAAAGGCGCGTAAATAGGGGGGCCGTTTTGGATTGATCCAGGTCAAATTGAAGAAATTGAAAACTAGAGGACTAATGTCGCCTGTTACTGTTTACTTTCTTCTCCAAAAAGCTGCCTGAGTGGCTGCTTTCCAGGCGTATTTTCCGGCTCGTGTGGCCTCCAAATCAGACCAAACTTGCACCAAAATGTCCACATGAAACCCTTTATCCCGGAGAATGGTCCGGTCGGGTCAGAAAAGTTAGAAACTGCTCCGTTGAGTGGCTCAAAGTGGCCACCTCGGGCAGTTCACAGCCTTGAGCTGCCAAATTTGGCAGCTCGAGGTGCACATTTTGAGCCAACGGTTGAGATGCTTCCCAACTGAATCAAGGGCTGAAATTTTTCCCCAACGTAGACAAGATTGCCCTCTTCAACAGCCTATAAATAGAGTCGGATTTGATGATCTGAGGGGGGAGAAATTCGGGTCCAAAGTCAACCAAAAACCAGCATTTTCGCCCAATTTCTGCAGATTTTTCTTCTCTTCTTTCTTCCTCTGCAACAGGAACCCGACGCCGTCTTCCTGCAACTCCACAGCTGCAACCACCAGCTGAACCACCTCATCACAGCAGCCACAACCCCTTCAGCCAAGTGAGCCCCTCTTCCTTTCCTCCTTTTCTTCTTCTTCTTCCTCCTTACCTACTGTTCACTGCATGAACAGTAGGCGTGAAATATAATTCACGTCCTACTGTTCACACAGGACGTGAATTATATATATGTGGGTGTGTGTGTGTATTATAATTTTATAAAAATAAAAATAAAAAAAAATTCCAAAATCATTTTAAAAATGTTTATTAAAAAAAAATGTTTTGTTTTCATGCATACAGCCAATACTCTAACATGTTTTGAATGTTCTTTTTATATATAAAAAATATTGGAAGTTTTGAAAAATGTGTTTTCGCATAGATTTCTTAAACACAAATTATTTTCTTGCATTTCTGGATTTTACAACATGTTTGTAAAACTCCAAAGGGTATTGGCCAATATTTCAAAAAATACAAAAATCTTATTTTGGGGAGGGGGAATTCATCTATTATTCACCGCTAATGTTTGGATAAAGAAATCCTTAAAGGACGAATATCCAAAATATTATTGGGAGTAATAAATCCGCACATATCCTTGAAAGAAGCCTTGATTATAATCGAGGATATTTCAACTTTTGTCTCCATGGTTTACGAGCCGTGAAAGTATGAAATACTAAGGCAAAAAGAGGCTTTTAAAGCGCTCTGAATTTCCTTAGATTTCTAAATCTTGGTCCCTTTTTCCTTGTGATTTACGAGTCGCTAACTTTTGAAATACTAAGGGAAAAATGAGCCTTTAAAGCACATGGAATCTCCTTGGATTTCTATCCAAATAAATTTTATTTGAATCAAACCTAGGAAAATTGATAGGATTAGAAAACACCAACACCATAGCAATTATAGAGCAAACCAAACACCAAGCAGCTTACCTTAGGTAGGGCGTACTAGGGGTGCTAATACCTTCCCTTTACGCAACTAGTCCCTTGCCTTAGAATCTCTGAAAGACCAGTTAGGGTTCCTAGTGACCAAAATACTAGGTGGCGACTCCAACGAACCAAATCAGTAAAACAAAACGAAAGTCGCCAATCGATGCCGCATTTGGATTCTTTAGAGACCAAGTAGTAAACCTACCCAATGTCTCACATAAAGGAACTAGAGCCTATCCTTAGGATGTATGCTCCATAATATCTTTTTGCATCCAAACAAGCCTAAGCTCAAAGCATCTTGAATCTCAAGACCTTCATTTAAAAGCTAGCCAAGGGAGAGATGTTCTAGAATTGGGAGACCCAAGAAACTCCATTAGTGTTTAAAATTTAATCAACAATGCTTGTTTGATCATGATAATGTGTTTGCTTTCCTTTTTCAACTATTTAAATCGAGGTTCCAAATGTCAATAGGATTTTATCTTTGTTTTTAGCCAAACTTTTCCCTTTAATGAGATCATGCCTTTTCAAAAGTTCATCTTGGTGTTTTTACACATCATTGTTCTTTTCAAAACGAATCTTCCATAACTACCCCTGCACTTTACACTGAGAATGAATGGCCGGACTTTACGGGGAAGAGTTTGGCTTTGAAAAGAATCCGTATTAGTTGTAGAAGAGGAAGAATGGTAGGAAAATAACATTAGGGGATTCACAAAAATTAATAACATGAACAAGCTTGAAAACCCGTTAGAGAGGAGCTTGAAACCATAGAGGTGGGCGATGAAGAAATCAGAGGATAAACCTTTGTAACACCATGAGGAACCTTTTGCCATAGAGTCATGCCATTTGGGTTAAAGAACATTGGGGCCACCTACCAAAGTGCCATGGTAACTTTATTTCACAACATAATGCAAAAAGAGATTAAAGTATACGTGAATGACATGACCTAGAGAGGGAGAGAATCATGTCTAAATATTGAAGGAATTAGTTGAAAGACTAAGAAAGCACAAGTTGAGGCTTAACCATGCAAGGTGTTCATTCGGGGTGAAATCTAGGAAGTTGTTGGAATTTATGATGAGTGACAAAGGGATAGAAGTGAACCCTGATTAAGTAAAGGCTATTCAACCTATGCCAACTCCCAAGACTAAGAAGGATGTAAGGAGGTTCTTGGGAAGGTTGAATTACATTGCTCAATTTATATCCCAATTAACCACAACTTATGACCTCATCTTCAATTGTTAAGGAAGAAGAATCTTGGAATTTGGAATAAGAATGTGAAGAAGCTTTCACGAAAATCAAGCAATACCTACTGAACCCACCCCTATCTATCGAGTTGAATTGAAAAATGGCAAGTTCTACTAGTTGAGTACAATATAGTATATATGACAAGGAAAGCCATGAATGTCATCGCCGATCACCTAGCAGACCATGTTGTGAAAGTTTATGGGCTGTTAAAATTTAATTTTTTGGATAAAGATATGCTTTCAGTCGAGGAAGGGAAATTAGATTGTTGGATTATGTACTTTGAGGGTGTTGTGGCAATAGAGTGGGGGCAGTGCTAATCTTTCCCAATAAGAAACAGTATCCGGTTTTAGTTAAGTCGCAATTTGGGTACACTAACAACACAACTGAGTTTGAAGCCTGCATTCTCGATTTTAGAGGTTGCATTAGAGCTAAACATCAGAAAGATAGATGTGTATTGGAGACTCGATTTTGATTATTTGTCAAGTGAAAGGAAAAGGGAAAACCAAGGACGAGAAGTTGAGACCTTGCCAAGAATACTTGTCTAATTGGGCTAGAGAATTTGAGGAAATAAAGTTCACCCATTTAGGAAGGGAAGGAAACCATTTTGATGTTTTGGTCACGCCAGCTTCTATGGCTAGAATAGACTTTGGGAACAAGGTACAACCAATACACATTGATATAAGAAATAACTTAGCTCATTATTGCTCAGTTTGAAAGAGAAATAGATGGAAACCCTTGGCACTATGATATCAAGAATTTCATCCAAAACCAGACATATCCCATGAGGGCATCTAAAAATCAACAAGAAGACGTTGAGGAGGTTGGCAATGGATTTCTATCTTGATGGGGAAACTTTGTATAAGAAATCATCTGACGAAACTTTGTTGAGATGTTTCGATGACGTGAAAAAAGTGGTGAAGAAATTTATGGAAAGATATTTGATCTATCGATATGGTCCACTAGAAAAATTAATAATGCCCAGAATTTCAACGACAAGATGATAATGGAGCTCTGCACTAAATGGAAAATCAAGCATTCCAATTCTTTGCCATATAGACCAAAGATGAATGGTGTGGTAGAAGCTGCTAACAAGAATGTCAAAAAAACTATTCAGAAGATGGTAGTCACCTATAAGGATTGGCATGAGATGTTGTCATTTGCCCTTCATGCATATCGCACCGCAGTTCAAACCTTAATAGGAGCCACCTCGTAAATGTTGGTATATGGAATGTAGGCGGTGATGTTTTTAAAAGTGGAAATCCCCTCATTAAGAGTATTGATAGACTTTGAGCTAGAAGAGTTAGAATGGGAGAAGGTTAAATGTGAACAGTTAAATCTGATAAGTGAAAAGAGGATAGCCGCAATCTGTCATCATCAACTTTATCAAAGAAGGATGGCCAAATCATACAACAAGAGGATTCGACCTTGAGTATTCCATGAAGGAGATCTTATATTGAAGAAAATGTTGTCTTTTACCAGGAGAAGATCAGAATAAATGGACGCCAAACAATGAGGGCCCTTTAGTGGTAAAGAAAGCGTTTTCGGGTGAAGCTTTATTGTTATCTAGAATGGATGGAGAAGATCTAGTTAGGCCCGTGAATTCTGACTCTGTAAGGAAATATTACGCTTGATGTATTTCGTAATTTCCCAATCAATAAAATTAAAGTTCGGCCATGAATTCTCTTTGTAAAGAACCTCTTTTTTTTTTCATAAAACATATGATCTCATATCATTTGAAATCTTTTACTTAAAAGAACCTTTTACCTTAGTAGAAGTTTCAGAACGGGTTGACCCAAGAACTTCTCATAGTTTTCAAAATGTAAAACAACTTTATTTGCCTTAGCATGTTTTTGTCATTGCTTTTGTCATTGCTTTTATTTTATCTAGTGGACAATCAGGGCTCATGATATCAGCCAGATTTTGTGTTTGTGTTTGAGCCTACCTTTTCTTTCTATAAATGATGAGATTATGCACTTTTTAAACAAGGTTGAGTGGTTACAAAGAAAGTATCATAAATCGATCAAAAATGAAATTTAAGAAAAGCTACCCTTGAAATACAACCTCACCTCTGGATAACATAATGAATTGATACATCACCTGTAATTTTCTTTCAAAGATAAAAATAGAGTTTATCAATCCTAACAATGTGCATTTTGGAAAAAAATTGTCCTTTCACTCTCTAAAGAGTTTTTTGTTGGTGGTCTTGTTTTGAGTCGGGATGAATTTCTTCTTTATAAAAACCCGAACTAGGATCACACTTCACGCTGGGGGTAATAAAAGATATTTCATGAAAAGTTTTACGTGTTTTCAATACGGGATGAGAGCCCGTGGATTTGAAAAAGATAAAGCATTTGACAAAAGCATAACAAAGAGGCAATGACAAGTCATACATTTTGAGAAAAAAAAAAGAGCTACTTGTAAAGAGTCGAAGACTTCTTCTCCAAGATATGATAGGTACAAAGAGGCAACACGAGAGAGGAATCCAACATACGACTTCAAAAGCAAGCTCATGATGAGAGGGAGTCTCATGAACTAGAAGAAGAGGATGGGTCCTATGTTTCAAAACCAGGAGGAGATCTTAGTGCATTCCAACAAGATTGTGGATGAAGAAAGAATCATTGAGTTGATTCTAGAACAACAAGAAGAGAAGATAATAATTTTCAAACCCTGCCAGCAGGAAGAACGACATCGATAGCATTCGGTAAAAAGGAATCACCAGATGGGATTCCAAGTTGTTTGAGATCACCAGAAGGGATTCGTATTTTGATATTCATCAATGGAGGTCGCTAGAAGGGACCTCAAATTTCAGCTTTTGTTAAAAGGAATCGCCAGATGGGATTCCAAGTAAGTTGATGGAGATCGTCAGAAGGGATCTCGTATTTCGTTATTTGGAGGTCGCCAGATGGGACCTTATATTTCATGTTTGTTAAAAGGAATCGCCAGATGGGATTCCAAGTTGATGGAGATCGCCAGAAGGGATCTCGTATTTCGCTATTTGGAGGTCGCCAGATGGGACCTCATATTTCATGTTTGAATAAAAAGAATCGCTAGATGGGATTCTAAGTTCATGAAGATCGCCAAAAGGGATCTCGCATTTCACTATTTGGAGGTCGCCAGATGGGACCTCATATCTCATGTTTGTTAAAAGGAATCGCCAGATGGGATTCCAAGTTGATGGAGATCGCCAGAAGGGATCTCGTATTTCGCTATTTGGAGGTCGCCAGATGGGACCTCATATTTCATATTTGAATAAAAGGAATCGCCAGATGGGATTCCAAGTTGATGAAGATCGCCAGAAGGGATCTCGTATTTCGTTATTTGGAGGTCGCCAGATGGGACTTCATATCTCATGTTTGTTAAGAGGAATCGCCAGATGGGATTCCAAGTTGTTTGAGATCGCCAGAAGGGATCTCGTATTTCACTATTTCGAAGGTCGCCAGATGGGACCTCATATTTCATGTTTGTTAAAAGGAATCGCCAGATGGGATTCCAAGTTGATTAAAGGAGATCACCAGAAGGGATCTCGTGTTTTACTATTTGGAGGTCGCCAGATGGGACCTCATATTTCATGTTGGTAATAAGGAATCGCCAGATGGGGTTCCAAGTTGTTTGAGATCGCCAGAAGGGATCTCGTATCTCGCTATTTTGGAGGTCGCTAGATGGGACCTCATATTTCATGTTTGTTAAAAGGAATCGCCAGATGGGATTCCAAGTTGATTAAAGGAGATCGCCAGAAGGGATCTCGTGTTTCACCATTTAGAGGTCGCCAGATGGGACCTCGTTTTTCATGTTGGTTAAAAAAGAATCGCCAGATGGGATTCCAAGTTAAAGGAGATCGCCAGAAGGGATCTCATATTTCGATATTTGTCAAAGGAGGTCGCCATAAGGGACCTCATATTTCATTTTCGTTAAAGGGAATCGCCAGATGGGATTCCAAGGCCGAAAAGGATTACTGTAAAGAAAAAGTTTCAGAACGATCAAGCTTCGACCAGATCAGTTTCAGGAGTTCATTTTGGATTATCTTTATAAAACTTACTGCGCAAAACCCTTGCTCCGTAAGCTTTATAAAGAGGGGGCATCTGTTGTAACCCATTTTCGGGTCCCCACAAAAATAAAAATAAAATAACCAAAGGAGGTTAGAAAAACAACAGAAGGCAGAAACACTCAGAAAATTGTCAGAAAATTGGTCAAGGAGTATAAAAATACAAAGAATGGATTTTTGGCAGTATATTCTTGAAGGATGAGGGCCATGTTTAAGAAGGAAAATTTAAATTTTGAGGAGAAAAACCCAAATTTGGATGTTTATGGACTTAATTGGTTTTTAATTGGATTTATAGAGGATTTGATTGCAAGGAAATTGATTTTTTAAGTCAATTTGGGCTTTAATTAGAAGAAATTTAAGTTCTGGGGCCAAAACATATTTTTTAGGATTTTATTGGGTCAAATCAGGGGCTTAATTGCATAAATATTGAAGTTTAATGGCCAATTAGGGACTTAATTGAGAAAATCCGAAACCAGGAACCAATTTGGAAAAGGCGTGTAATTAGGGGGGCCGTTTTGGATTGATCCAGGTCAAATTGAAGAAATTGAAAACTAGAGGACTAATGTCGCCTGTTACTGTTCACTTTCTTCTCCAAAAAGTTGCCTGAGTGGCTGCTTTCCAGGCGTATTTTCCGGCTCGTGTGGCCTCCAAATCCGACCAAACTTGCACCAAAATGTCCACATGAAACCCTTTATCCCGGAGAATGGTCCGGTCGGGTCAGAAAAGTTAGAAACGGCTCCGTTGAGTGGCTCAAAGTGGCCACCTCGGGTAGTTCACAGCCTTGAGCTGCCAAATTTGGCAGCTCGAGGTGCACATTTTGAGCCAACGGTTGAGATGCTTCCCAACTGAATCAAGGGGTGAAATTTTTCCCCAACGTAGACAAGATTGCCCTCTTCAACAGCCTATAAATAGAGTCGGATTTGATGATCTGAGGGGGGAGAAATTCGGGTCCAAAGTCAACCAAAAACCATTATTTTCGCCCAATTTCTGCAGATTTTTCTTCTCTTCTTTCTTCCTCTGCAACAGGAACCCGACGCCATCTTCCTCCAACTCCATAGCTGCAACCACCGGCTAAATCACCTCATCACAGCAGCCACAACCCCTTCAGCCAAGTGAGCCCCTCTTCCTTTCCTCCTTTTCTTCTTCTTCTTCCTCCTTACCTACTATTCACTGCATGAACAGTAGGCGTGAAATATAATTCACGTCCTACTGTTCACACAGGACGTGAATTATATATATATGTGGGTGTGTGTGTGTATTATAATTTTATAAAAAAAAAATAAAAAAAAAATCCAAAATCATTTTAAAAATTTTTATTAAAAAAAAAATGTTTGTTTTCATGCATACAGCCAATACTCTAACATGTTTTGAATGTTCTTTTTATATAAAATAAAAAAATTGGAAGTTTTGAAAAATGTGTTTTCGCATAGATTTCTTAAACACAAATTATTTTCTTGCATTTCTGGATTTTACAACATGTTTGTAAAACTCTAAAGGGTATTGGCCAATATTCCAAAAAATACAAAAATCTTATTTTGGGGAGGGGGAATTCATCTATTATTCACCGCTAATGTTTGGATAAAGAAATCCTTAAAGGACGAATATTCAAAATATTATTGGGAGTAATAAATCCGCACACATCCTTGAAAGAAGCCTTGATTATAATCGAGGATATTTCAACTTTTGTCTCCATGGTTTACGACCCGTGAAAGTATGAAATACTAAGGCAAAAAGAGGCTTTTAAAGCACTCTGAATTTCCTTAGATTTCTAAATCTTGGTCCCTTTTTCCTTGCAATTTACGAGTCGCTAACTTTTGAAATACTAAGGGAAAAATGAGCCTTTAAAGCACATGGAATCTCCTTGGATTTCTATCCAAATAAATTTTATTTGAATCAAACCTAGGAAAATTGATGGGATTAGAAAACACCAATACCATAGCAATTATAGAGCAAACCAAACACCAAGCAGCTTACCTTAGGTAGGGCGTACTAGGGGTGCTAATACCTTCCCTTTACGCAACTAGTCCCTTGCCTTAGAATCTCTGAAAGACCAGTTAGGGTTCCTAGTGACCAAAATACTAGGTGGCGACTCCAAAGAACCAAATCAGTAAAAAAAAACGAAAGTCGCCAGCCGATGCCGCATTTGGATTTTTTAGGGTGCGACAATTAACATCATTATTATAGAAGAAACAACATTAGCTCTTAATAATAAATTAAATCCATTCAAAAATGGATACGATGTTTCTAAAAAGTGCCAGAACATGATAAAAATTATAAGTTCTAGTATCAACTTACTTGACAAAGTTAATGCAACAACCTTTGCTTCACTACTAACTTGTACGTCCACCTTACCTCTTTATTCAATGATAAATACACATGAATCATAAGCTTCAATAAGTTTCTAATCTTCATGGTTACGAGATAATCCTTATAATTCCTCTTATAGTGGCTTTCCTTGCCACAATGATAACAAATTCCTTTGACAACCAATGACAAGGCCTCGAGTTATATGTTAGGAGGATCAATTTGATTGATTTGGGTTAATTTAAGAATAAAGGTGATAATTATTATAGTTTTAAGACTTGATTCGGGAGTCAACTCGAGATAAGATTCAGGTCACAGATTTGGGAGGGTCAAAATGGTTAGCCCCAAAAACTTTAAAAATAATTAAAGTAACCTTATTTTGACAAAAAATAAATTCAAAAAAAGTCAACAAGTTTTTGACCCCTGTTTTATAATGATCAACTTAAGTTTTGAATCAGGCCAGGTCGAGTAAATCCTTCTTTTTTTTTTTTAAACTCAAACCAGTCCAGGCCTTATGTTAGTTTGGTTTTGGGTCAGCTTGACAGGTCAGTCCTGATTTTATAACTAGAGTTGTTAAAATATTATTAATTTCAATACTCAATATAAACTAAAGTAAAAAAAAATATCTAATTATTTTTTAAAATATATATGTTTGACAATAATACATATTAAGGATAAAATAATTTTTTATAAATATTATCTTGTCTTGTTCATTATAACTAAACATGATATAAAAATAATTATTTTATCTTGTATACCACTACTAAATATAATTTTATCTTTGATTCCCTTTTTGTCTTGTCTTCTCTTCTTTACTATCTCCATTTCTTTTGTTCTGGACACTAATCAAATGCCATATGTGTGTGTTTTTTTATGTGATACCTTTTATTTATATTATTGGAATCCTTTATAAAATAAGAAAAAATAAATTAAAAAAAATAATATTAGGTAATTATATTGTTTCTTTCTTGATCATGAATTCTTAATTAATGAATTTCCTCTTCTAAATGTACAAGATCTTTTTCAATTATATTCTAATTTTTCTTGATCCTCTAATTTATTCTTTTTTTTTCTTTTGCATATTTTTTCTTTATTATTTTTAGTCAATAATCATCTTAGTCTTTTGTTGTCCATTCTCAATTCACTCTCTAAATTCTTTTTATTATCATATGATTAAATTAAATATATATACAAATTAAGTTTGATTAAAAATATAATCTTCGAAAACATTTAGAAATTTGAGCTTAAAAAATGGGTCATTACAATCATAATACATAATAAATGTATTAACTTTAATATTTTGAAAAAAAAAAAAGAATACCTTGATAAATTAATCTTTTATTAATTAATGCAAACTATTAGTTTATCCATTAAATATTTTTTTATGATCCAGATATATTAATTTATAGGGATTTAATTATAGAAAATAATATTTTATTGAAGTGTTTTCATACATTTTATTACAAAATATGAAAGTAAAGATTATTATTATTATTATTATTATTATTATTATTTGAATTGTAAATTATGAACTATTAGTGCACAACAGAGCATCTCCAATGCAAAAGGCCAAATTAAGAAGCTAAATTGATAAAATGGCTTTTTGAATAATAGAAATATAACTTTTTTATATAATTATGTGTATTCCAATGGTAAAAAGCTATTTAAAAAAGCCATTTATATTTTAATATATTTCATGTTAAATTCATTTTTATATAATTATGTAACTAATTTAGATATTTTATATATAATATAATTATGATGTTATTAATTATATAATTAATATTAGTAATTTATAAAAATAATATAAAATTTAATGAAATAATATGAAAGTTAAAAGATATAATTTAAAATTAAACTTAAAATTTATTTATATGAATATTTTTAATTTTTAGTTTTATATGTTATTGTTAAAATTTTAATTTTTTAAATAACAAGTTTTTTCCTTTCTTTTAAAGAAAAAATAAATACTGTTGCCAACGGCTATAAAAATAACCGTTGGCAACGTTAACTTAAATTTACTTCTTCTACAGAGGATTATTGAAGATGCTCATTTTGTAGACGGAGAGCGCGAAACCGAAGATGGTGGCCACCGATCCACAGAGGCAACTCCTAACACTAATCCGCGAGTTTGCTACCGAGAAATCACAGGAAGGTAAGTGCCTCCGCACTTGTTCATTTCCTAGTTTGGTTCCCTAGAAAATGAAGCGAACCAAATATTAAAATCTCTTATCAAAACCTCGCCTTGGGAACTGTTTGAAAGCGATAAATAACCACAGTGTCAATTCTTGGTTTCTCACATTGTCAGTAACTAAACAGAGGTCGTTTCCCGAGAAAATTCTGGAAAATAGTAGAAAGTTTATTGATGGAGAGCCAAATATTGAATGTTTTATTTTATTAGGTTTATTATTATTATTTTTTGTTTTCAAATTTGTATCGGGTGTTGTAAATTTTGTAGAGAGAAAGTGATTGGGCTAGAGAAGCGAATACAAGAGCTTGGATGTGAAGTAGATGTGGCAAATGGAGAGATGGAAGACGTGAAGTGTATCAAAGAAACTACTGAGCAAGAACTTGAAGGCTACGAACTTCAATTGGCTTTACTTCTATTTGATTAGGTTTTTCTATTGCATTATGAACGTCTTATATGCTTTCAGGTAGTATGATTCTCTCTCTCCCTCTCTCTTCATTTGGATGAAGTGAGACGACTTGCATTTTTTGGTCTTTTTTTTCTGTTTGTAATTCTTGTTCTGAACCTCATTGCATGGGTCATTGTGCTTGGGCGGTATGAAGAATGAAGAAGGAGCTTCACGGTAAAGATTGATGTTTATTTTACTTGCCATTCCATTACATCCGAGCATATGATTGCTTGCCTCATCGAAATCGATTCAAGTAGTATTAATTGATGTCGTTTTGGTAACATGATTTTGTTGTTTGTGCAGAGCTGAGTTTATTCGCCAGATGTTTGATCTTAATGCTAAGATAAGATTAGCCTCACTTGCTAGGACCTATGTAACTTTAACTGGGAATTTGTGTAGCCCCTGTCTGATATACAATTGCACTCTTCTTTGATTAACTTCATGATTTTGGAAATGTTTTCTTCTGGGAAGATAAATTACTGTGTGAGTGCGTATGATTTGTTAATTGATTTGACCTAGTTTCAGAATTGTAAGGAAGGGGAGAAAATAAATATACTAAATTAAAGAGCTCATCTACAAGTTCTTCTCTTTTTTATGGCAGAAATTACAGTGGTTGGTGTAAATTTCATATATGTCACTACCTCCAAGTTTTTCTTTCAACTCTTTTGAATCTGAAGTAATGACAAGAAGTTTTTCTTTGTTATAGATATGCTTGAGCTTTTTTTTTTGTTTTTTTTTTTTGGCTATGTATAGATATGTAAAGGACTGGTAACATATACACATATGAATTGCCCTTTTCATAATTGTATATGCCATTAATTTTTATGACTCAACCACATTCCATCTGAATTACCCACAAACTTTTATGAGCTTTTAGAAGCTTGTTAGCTTATCTTCCCGGTAATGTTTGAGTTTAAACCAATCTCTCTGCAAGTCCTTGAACTGTTTCATTCCTTGGATGCATAATTCTTTAGGCTCGGCCTTAAAGCTTGAGGATATGCATTAATTCCTAACATTGTCATGGAAAACTTCAGTTTTCTGTATCTCATGATCATTGTTTTAAACAAAAAAAGAACAAAGGCAAGAAGGCAGGAAAAAAAATTCAAGAGCTCATGCATTTCAAGGTTTAACGACATTGCATATGTTAGAAAATGGGAATGCAAAGATTTGAGTATGTTTAGGAGGAAACATGGATACTAGAATTATTAAATTTGAGAAAAAGAACTATTTTCTCAAAAGAGGAAAAAAACTACAAGTGCTGGTATTTCAGATAAGCTGCAAAGGGGATGCTGTGTGAAGGTAATCTATAACCAGAAGTTGTAGATTTTTCTTCGTCATATCTCCTAACATCTTTTCCCATCTCAAACTGTATGACCTATCATATAGGATATCCTTCATCATACTTTCCTCTTGTTGCAGGAAAGTTCACAGAACATGTTGATCTATATGCTGTGTTTTCCTTTCAAGTTAAATTAATAAATAAGAATGCAATATCATAGATTTGAATGAACGTTCTGGTAGTAGAGTAAAACAACTAATTTTATAACTTATATGTTAATATAGGAAATTTCAAGAGGAAAAGTGTATCGAATCTCAGAAAAAGAGCAGCATTGGAACCACGGCAGGTGATGCCACCTGTACAGAACATTTACTGCTCTAGCAGCTGAACCTTTTTCCAATTGCTGGTTTTTCAAATATATATATATTTTATTATTGATGTTGATATTAATTCATGGCAATTCTTCGCAGTTCTTTTTCTTTTGTTTTTTCCTTTTTCTTTTTAATAAGCTTTGTGATGGCAAGTGAGCAGAGCAAAGTGTTTTCTTTTTTTCTTAAAGAAAAAAAATGGTTACCTTTCCAATTTCAATCTTAAAATTCTGAAAGATCAAAGTAGCTGATCCCTGATTGATTTGATTCCAGTTTGGGAGACTTTTATGAGTAATTTTTTCATGAATGAATCCATTTATCTGGTGAGACCATAAAATAAAATTCAACCTTTGAGTTGCTGATGAGTAACACTGGTTGGTTGATATGCAGTATGGATGCTGTATTTGTATTGATACTTTTCTGTGGTATTAGGGACAGGCTTAGTTGGATCATGATATTGGATTGTGCTTCCAAGATGTTCATTCATATAATTGAACAGATTTGAATAGTAATTAACAAACAAGCAAACAAAGCCAACACTGTAGGAATCTCGTAAAAATAGATGAGTTGAAAACCCTAATCTGTAACTCAATTAACTAGTCATAAAGGAAAGGATCAAAACAGAAAAACTAAATTTCAGCGAGTAAACTAAAGTTTGAGTCTGCTCTCTTCTTTTTTTTATACATCTAGTTGCAAAACTAGAAATATGAGTTTGTTGAAGTCATTGTGAAAGCTTATAGTGGCTTGCTAGAACAAGTTTTGGATTGTATGTGGCATGGGATTATATATTTGAGTTTGTTCATATTCCACGGCAAAGTCATTTGATTTAGGAAAATGTAAATGGATGTATCAGCTGCCGCAAATTTTGATCTGTTTCTTACTGTGGGTGCATGAACATGTGCTCCGCCTTTGATTAGCTGATGAACTCCTAATTTGTTGAGACAATAACCTTTTAGCAACCCTATTAGAGCAGAATTTAAAGCATGGCATTTTGTATTTTAGAAGCTGTCCTTGTCCTTTTCTTTGGGAGGCCTTTCTCTTTGTGGGCCTCAGCTTTACTCTGACTTGTGGCAGCTTTAGAGAGAAAGAAGGGAAGATAAATTTATCTTTCTAAGCAAATATAGAGACAGATTGATGCGATTGGGTGTGCTGGGTATGTGGCATAGGGGAGTAATTTGAGTGGACTTCAATGATATCTTCTTTCACACAGTAAATTTCTTAGCATCTTTGCTCATGGAAGCAGGCTTGCTGAACTGCACTATATACTTGTGTTCTGGAAATGTTTCATTTTTCATTTTTTTCTGCTTGACAGTTCTTTTAAATGTTATGTTAATCACTACAACCATGGACATTTCTAGGCTTATTGGTATTAACTGAAAATTGTTTGGTCAAAGCATTGAGGAGGCATATTTGTTCTTCTCAGGATACAAATTATATAGACAACTGTTATATCCAAAATAAAAATAAAAAGGTCAGGTAGGTAATTGACAAACGGCGAGGCATTTGTATGCATTGCGAACTAGCATCTAACTCCAATTCAACCCCTATTTTCTTTCCCTTTTACCATCAATTTGCAAATGCCACACAGAATGCTATATGTTGCTTTGGTTTTATTTTGAGGGAATCATTGTGTCTTTATTTCAGAACCAGACAGAAAAGCTGTAAAGAGGGTAGTTACTAAAGTTGAGTTAAGAGCTCTTGAGGATATTCTTGCCCATGTAGCTTCTCAGACAACTAAAGAGGAACAAGAATACATAGCAGAGGAGAATATTCAGAATCAGGTAAGAAGTTGGTTCAAGATTTCTATAGATGTTTTCTGTTGTTATAGAAAGATTCAAGAATGCCTCCTCAACATTTCTTCGTTTCCCTTGAGAACAATTTGAGTTGCCCGTTTCTTTGCAGGTCCAGAAGGAGTATATTGACCTTCAGAGGAAGGTTTCTCTGATGGAGGCAATAGTGAAAGAAACAAAGCATTGCAGGACTTAACAAGATATCCTTACAAACATTACAGTGTGTGGAACTGGCTGTCTGGTCATGATTAACTTACTTTTTCTTGGAGAGAGATAAATGTCCAGGCAGGTCATATGATTCAATTGATGGTAAATGATATTGAGAGTATGCCTAGAAATATGAGCAGCCCATAAGAACATCTAATTTCTAAAATTTAATCCTTCCAAAAACCGCCATTTACAAAAATAGCTCTTAAATGTTTCTGAATGCTACTTATGAGCAGTTTTTCCAAGATTTTTGTGTAAGTTTTCTAAAGTTTCGAACTCCCTGATGTTAAATGGTTGGTCAATTTTATGTTTTCTGCCATCTCAGTCATTAGTAACATATTTCATCTTTTGACTTTTCTCCCAGTAAAAAGAGGGGGAAATCCCAGTAAAAAGAAGAGAAAAGAACAGCTAAAACTTTTTGTGTACAAAGTAAAAATGGATTGCAACGCTTTGCAGGCACTGTTATAGTAAAACATATGATGCATATGTACAAAATTTTAAGTAGCTTGGACTAGAAACAAGCAGGCTTCTGAGTTGGAACAGAATTATGCTTCCCTTGGTGAGCAGCTGCAAAAGAGATGCGCATGTCCCCTTTGTCGTGCAGATAATGTTGAGGTCCTGGGTGGCGTTCTTCAGGCAAATGAGACAAATTGACAGGAAGTACTCTACTTGTTATTGCTGCATCCAATGAATATGAAATATGTTCTGAAATTTGGAAACTGTGGTTATTAGCATGTGTTACTATTTTGAATTTTTTATGGACACAATCATACTAGGAAGCTATTGCTCTATGTTCTATTGAAGACGCCTGATGGCCTACCAGGTGGAAAAGTGTTCTCGACTGTTTTTTGCTTTTAAAATTTCATGCTGGTCCTTCTTAGTGTGTAACCTGCTATATTTCAATTTGTCAGTCAAAATGGCCAAACTTTCTCTGTTTCTGGTTATCTATTATTACACTCTATTGAAGGAAACAAATCATGTAGTTATTAATCAACTTTCACTTTACATCAATCTAACTTAAAATTGCACTTTGAAATCCTACAAAGTGAAATTTTCTTTTCTAAAGAACGAAAGTCAAAATTACTTAAAATGATGCTTCTCTAGAAAGCCAGCTGTGGCGACATAGCAAGCCAAAAGGCCAGAGCATTGCCTAAAATTGCACTTCCTCTGTTTTTGCTATTGTATATGCATGTTTTATGACAATGATCCTAAACCCTTTACTGATTCCTTGGAAATCAGTGATAGCAAGGTAGATCTGGCCCCTCCTTTGCTATCGATTGGCTCCTGAAATGAAAATTATATTGGCATTAGTATCATTGATACGAGTTGATGACCTATGGCAACGAACTTGTTTCATTTTCACATATAAATTCCATCAGAATTTTGCCTTAAACAACACAGCCAGAACTTACCAGTTTCCCGGAAGGCATGGGCAGAAAGGTGCCTGTAGGAAAAACCTTTCTCGGATTGGTAACCTTCATGACTTCTATTGGTATAGAAAAGAGTGCAGAAACTGGCCGGTGGTCAGAGAACTTGCTTTCACTTCGAAAATAGGAAAGTTGCCTCACTCCTTTTCCATACCACAGTATTCTGTCACACCTGTCGCCAGATTTAGGTGTTATTTTAGCTGAAGGTAATTTGTATGATGTACAGTGCAAGGTTAGTTCCCTCTAGGCCAGAGGACTCATATTGGCCTTGCGATGGCTACTTACGGTAAATAACAATTGAACACAACTGTGGTTCACTGACGTACCATGCTGGAGTTCTTTGCTTCTCTCCTGATCTGCCTGGCAGGCCAGCTGTGTACCGATTGCAATTTGCCGAGGAGTATTTGTATGTTGGTGCGAATTCTATGTTCCCTTCTCTCCAACCTTCGAACACTCCTCCATTTTATAACAAGAATTGTTAAAATATTATTAATTTCAATACTCAATATAAACTAAAGTAAAAAAAAAAATATCTAATTAATTTTTAAAATATATATGTTTGACAATAATACATATTAAGGATAAAATAATTTTTTATAAATATTATCTTGTCTTGTTCATTATAACTAAACATGATATAAAAATAATTATTTTATCTTGTATACCACTACTAAATATAATTTTATCTTTGATTCCCTTTTTGTCTTGTCTTCTCTTCTTTACTATCTCCATAACTTTTGTTCTGGACACTAATCAAATGCCATATGTGTGTGTTTTTTTATGTGATACCTTTTATTTATATTATTGGAATCCTTTATAAAATAAGAAAAACTAAATTAAAAATAATAATATTAGGTAATTATATTGTTTCTTTCTTGATCATGAATTCTTAATTAATCTCTTCTAAATGTATAAGATTTTTTTCAATTATATTCTAACTTTTCTTGATCCTCTAATTTATTCTTTTTTTTTTCTTTTGTATATTTTTTCTTTATTATTTTTAGTCAATAATCATCTTAGTCTTTTGTTGTCCATTCTAAATTCTTTTTATTATCATATGATTAAATTAAATATATATACAAATTAAGTTTGATTGAAAATATAATCTTCGAAAACATTTAGAAATTTGAGCGTAAAAAATGGGTCATTACAATCATAATACATAATAAATGTATTAACTTTAATATTTTGAAAAACAAATACCTTGATAAATTAATCTTTTATTAATTAATGCAAAGTATTAGTTTATCGATTAAATATTTTTTTATGATCCAAATATATTAATTTATAGGGATTTAATTATAGAAAATAATATTTTATTGAAGTGTTTTCATACATTTTATTACAAAATATGAAAGTAAAGATTATTATTATTATTATTTGAATTGTAAATTATGAACGCACAACAGAGCATCTCGATGCCGCGGGTTAATTTTTTTTGAAAAACAAATATCAAGAAAAAGCTAAGATTTAAAAGTATCAGGTCTTTCTACAAAGCTATATCCAAGAATCTTGGGTTTGGCTGTAACGCCTGACCCGAAAATAATATTAATAATAATATTAAACTTGCATGACCAAGTAGATCTAGCTGCAATACCAAAGCCAATAGCCTTGGATGCGGGTCTGACTGCAAGATTGTGTCATAAAAGTGTGATAATTAAATAAATTAATTAAAAAAAAATCAATAGAAAGAAAAAAAAACTAGTGAAGACAAAGAAAAAAAATTGAATCAACTAGATTAACCCGTCAAACATTGGATTAGGATTAGTGTTGTCAAAGTTTGATAACTAAATAAATAAAAAATTGACGGATCACCCAGAATTAACTGGGCTAACCCGTCAAACCAAGTTACCTGTCAAACCCGGGATCCGTGTCATGAAAGTTTGATAACTAAATAGAAAAAAATTGAACATTAACAACCTAAATTAAATGAAAAAATTAATTAAAAAGATAAAAAAACAAAAACAAACAAAAACAAACAAAAGACATAAACATAAGCCTATTACTAATGAGGAAAAAGAAAAAAATTTGAATCAACCGAGTTATCTCATCGAATAAGGTTAACCCGTCAAACCTGAGATTCACGTCATGAAAGTTTGATAACTAAATAGAAAAAAAAAATCGGCAAGTCAAATGAAAAAAATTAACAAACTAAACTAAACGAAAAAAATTGATTAAAAAGGACAAAGCAAAAAACAATTCTGGGTTAACTTGTCAAACCAGGTTAACCCGTTAAACCCGAGATCTGTGTCGTGAAAGTTTAATAATTAAATAATTTTTCGCATTAACAAACTAAATTAAACAAAATAAAATTCATTAAAAGTAAAAAACACAGAAAAAAGCAAAAAAAAAAAAAAACTCATAAAGACAAAAAAAACAGGAAAAAAAAAAAGCTAAGAGTTTTACTGTGCACTGAATGCACAGTGTCGTGAAAGTTTAATAATTAAATAAATTTTTTTTTTCACATTAACAAACTAAATTAAACAAAATAAAATTCATTAAAAATAAAAAACACAAAGAAAAAAGCAAAAAAAAAAAAACTCATAAAGACAAAAAAAACAGGAAAAAAAAAAAGCTAAGAGTTTTACTGTGCACAGTAAAACACCTATATATAAAAAACATCTGAAAAGCTACAGTACATTCCCCACGCATTTTAAAGTATTCCTTAATAGCTTTAGTTAATGCCAAGATTTAGTTAATGCTCCTCTCCACACTGGTGAACATAATGGTAGTTGCTTTGAACAAATTAATTATAGTGAGGTTTTGAAGAGGAGTCTCCTCATGTGTTGGAATTAATTTTAAACTTTTTATTCAAAAGGTTTTCAAATTTTTCTAGGTGCATCTTTTAAGTATATATATGCATATAATTATTAAAGATGTATTTAGTTTTTAAGTCTGCATCAAATATTTCTAACAAATTGGACTGGAAAATATAGTGAGGTTTTGAAGATTTTTTTGGGCTGAGTAGCCATTTCTGATTTGGTTTAGCTTGAAGATTAGAGAATTTGGATTGGTTTCTTGATTAGGCCATGATTTTACAAAGACAATCAGCTACTAAAAAATGATGTCAATATCTTAATGCTTGAATAGAGTTGTGCTTGCATCAGAGTATTTGTCAGGCTAGAACCATATTTCTTTCTATATATTTTTCGTATGTTGGCTTGTTTATATGGAATGCTAGATGCTTCTATTTATTTGATTGATCTTTTTCATGAATACAAGTACATGCAAACAAAGCATTTGGTGTGGAAATTTTGCAGTTTAATTTAGAAAAGTTCAGTTTTTTTGTATATAAAGCTCTTTTTCTCTTGCAGAAGTCTAAAATTTCAGTTTTTAGTTCGAACTTTTTCATTAGAAAGCTAACTCCTCACTGCTTTGTACTATATTATCCAGGAAATAATGATGTCATGAATGTGGGTCGGAAGGTTCGTCATACATAATATGATCCATGAACCTTACCAGCCTTATAATTTGGTGTGATCGTGAGCTATTATCATTAAGGGCAGTTTCACCAACTTGCCTTTGCGCTACAACATAATCAGAAACAAGTTAATTAGCAATGTATTTGCAAAGGAAGAAAGAAGCTTCACCAAATTACCTTCACATATACCGATTAGATGCCTTAAATGCTGATCATTACTTGCTGTCTCTTCTACCAGCTTCTCAACCACAATACCTTTCTGCATTTGGGAATCACAAGAAACACAGTAAATGAGAGAATCATTTAGAAAAAAAGCATATGAAGTTCATTCTTGACTGCAGAAAAAAGCTCATAAATGCAACAATACCTCCGGGTCATCTAGAAGCTTTAGATTGCGACCAGATTCGGAATTTAACAGGTCCCTGACATTTTCATTATAGATTTCTAGTCCAGAAATCCTAATTGTAAAATCTCTTTCAGTCCAAAACAAAAACCACAACTTTCTAATGAATATAGTTTTGCTATAAACTCAATAAACTAGACCAAGTAAAATCCAACTTTCTAGAGCACAATGTCAGATTTTGATGAAGCTTACTTTCATTATATGCTTATAGATGTCATTAACAGCCTTATTAGTTATCCCTCTCATCGTGTATGTCTTCCCACTGCTAGTTTGCCCATATGCAAATATGGTTGCTGTAATGTAAAAATGAAAGAATTTTTTAATCCAGATGCACTACAAAAATCACATAACCTGAGATTTACCATTGAAAGAATAGGTTATATTACCATTTATGCCCATCAAAGCAGACAAAGCAACATTTTTCACCCCATCTTCATAAACAGCTTCAGTTATACTAGGACCAAAAACTTTATCTGAAAGCGGAAAAACTAAAATCCTTTTTTAAAGCATGAAATCACAAGAAAATCTCTTATATAATTCAAACAACAACAACAAAAAAGAAAGCTGCAATTAAATTACCAAAAATCAAAGAGGCCGGTTGAGCTGCTCGTTCTTGAGGGGGTGGCTTAAAGACAATAGTATGATCATCAACACAGTCCCAAGCAATTTGGTCCTTAGCTAACTGCTCCTTCTTGTTTAAAGGCCTTAATCTTACAGTAACTACAATCTTCTCCTCTTTTGCTTTAGGCCCTCCTGGGGTTGTTGCTGGTGTCCTGTCAATCTTAGAAGCTGGTGTTCCAGGGGTTCTAAGTGTCATCTTTTTTGGTCAAAATCTCCTCTTTCCCTTTACAATTCACTCACAAGAGACCCGAAAATTGAAATCACCAGCCTCTGCCTCTCTCACTGGAGAGACTAACAAAAAACTGGGACCTCTCTGTCTTGGATGCAGAATTTGTTTATACAAATAAATAGCTGCCAAATCCAATTCAATAGAAAGATAGTAAGTTACCTCGAAAGACTCATTTCTTCTCCTGACCAAATTCTTTCAGAAAATCAATTTCTCCAAATTTAAACAGTAGAAAATTGAAAAAGGAAACAAAAAGCTGTAAACTTTTTTCCATTATCGGTTCACTTTCTATTAGATCCAAATTGATTGATCAAATAAATAATAATATGCTTTAATGGGCCAATAAAATTTTAAGTTTTCCAATTAACATTCTTTTCAAATTCATGCGTTATTCGGTAAATTAAATGAAGCACAAATCAATCACAAAAAAAAGTAAGTTCCTTACCATTTTTAAGATGGGTTTTCGATTATCAATCTAAACTAAATCATACATGGAAAGTTACTCAAAACCCTCTAAATTCTAACCAATTGAAGCTCTAAGCTCTAATGTCTTACCTTTTATAATTCATAAGAATTTAAAAATAGAAAACATTATGGAACAAAAAGTAAATGAAACAATTACTTACAGGAATCTCAAGCCGAGCTCTCCAGATAAACGAGCAGATCTAGTGAAGAACCGATAAAAACTAGATCTTTTTCAGAGAGAGAATGTGAGAGGTGGGCTTTTGCAGGGGTTAAAGAGAGAGAGAGGGTCTGCTCTTTTCTTTGCCTTCTTTATGTGACAAATTATCTTTTTAAATTGTTTTTATTTAAAAATATATTAAAATAATATTTTTATTTTTAATATCAATATATTAAAATAATTTAAAAATATAAAAGTTAATATTAAATAAAAACAAATCAATTTTTTTAAAAAAATTATTTGGAATACAATTTCATAAAATATGACATTATATATACTAAGGCTTTTAGTCTTCTTGTCAATTTTATAATTTATGTGTGTAGTTAATTATTTTTTAATAACATAATTTGGTAAAAAATTTAGTAAAATAATACAGACTGAATTGTTTTTTGAAAATAATATAGTTTGGACACCACACTTATGAATATTATTTTTTTTATAATTTTTATCAGTACTAATAGTTGTTTAATCATATTTTTTAAAATATTTTGTTTATAAATTATTTAATTCAAATAAAAATCAATTTAAAATTTATGAATATTTAATGGTCAAAAGATAAAATTTAAAATATAATAGGCAAAAAAAATAAAAAATAAAGTAATAAGGTGGAATAAAATAAAAAAAGAAAAAAAAAACATAAAAAATCATCAAAAACACGTTAAGATTTTATTTTTAACATTTGTAATAATATTAAAAATATCTCAACGATATGATTGTCACTGATTTTTAAAAATTAAGAAACGTATGGATTACATGCACGATTATAATACCTGGAAAAAAAAATTGGGAATCAAGATCTTAATTTTTTTTTAGATTTTAATTCAAGTTATACGGTAGATGTGAGGATGAGTTTGGACAAGGAGGAGGCTAAAATTAGGGCTTATTTACTACGGTGGGCTATTGCATGGAAAATGGCAATCAATGGTTTTATTTCTGTTTGGTTTGACAAAGGAGCAGGTTTGGATTTGATTGAAAGACATGGGGTGCTCGACTGGATTGTATTGAAAAGATAGAGATTGACAATGCAAAGGGGGTTTTGGTGACTGTCCTTGCTTAAGGGAAGAGGCAAAGCAATAATGGGTTTTTACAGGGCTGGTTCATTGGTTGTTGAAGATGGTGCGATGAGGTCTGTGGGTTTGTAATGGTTGTAGAGGAGAGGCTGTGGCTTTGGCGAGCGGAGGTTTTTATGGCACCAATGGTTGGTGGTGGTGGATTAGGTCAAAATTGACTTTGTGAGGAAGATGAAGGCGAGGTCTGGGTATTTGTGAGTTAATGAAGGATGAAGGCTAAGTGTATAGTGTGGCTTGTGATGACTGAAGGTGTGATTGTTTCTACAATGGTTTGTGAGGAAGATGAAGGAGAGGTCTGTTGCTACAATGGTTATTGTGGTTTTCATTACCAGAGGGGTTGGTGAGAGGGAGGTTGTTTTTGTGTTGCCTTTTTAAGTGGAGAAGAACAACTAAGATTCTAGGCTGGAAGATTATTTGAGTTTGAATTTTGCGTTTTGATTTTGGTTGCTAAGATATTAGGCTTAAATTGCCAAGAATCAAGATGAATAAAACATCGTCGTTTTACACATACACATTTTGCAACCAAAACTTAATTAAATAATGATAACAACACATATCATGTAAAGGAAAAATCTCATAGTTTATTAGCTATAGCTAAAAGGCATAACCTTTTTACTGTTTTTGAAAATGTATAAAATAAAATAAAAAATAGCTAGTGTAAAATACTTGTAAGTTGTAAGTACATCTATTTTTTTTTTACTATAAAGATTAGAATCATATTTTAATATTTAATTATCATTAACAACTTATTTTTTATTTATCAATTCATATATATATATTTTAAATTTATTTTATTAAGCAAAAACACTATCTTTTCATTTTTTAGTTAAAAAAGTTTGTAATACCTAGAAATACATTCACAACAAATACATCTTCTCTTCTTTTTTTTTTCTTTTTTTTAAGTTATAAATAATTCTTTTTTAATTCAGAAGACTATTTGGTTCACAAAAATAATAACTTTTGGTTTTTGAAAATGCGAGATTTGTAATAGAATAATCCATGTTTTTATGATAATGTTTTGTTACTATTTCATAATAAAAGAGAATGAGATAAATATATAAAAATAAATTTATTTCCAAAATAATTTTGAAGTAAATTTCTATTCTTCTAAAACAAACAAGAGGTATAGCAAGAAAATATTTTTTTAGAGATAATATTTATTATTTTTTTATTTTTAATATATCCCTACAAAATAAAATTATTTCTAGGTCTAAAATTGTAAATCCTCAATATTAATTACATTCTAGTCCTTAATTTATAAAACTTATTTACAATCAAGCCACACTTGATTAATCATCTCATTTTCATTTATAACTAAAATATTCTTATATGTGTGACCTAGTAGATTCTTTAATAAATTGGTCCAAATATAAATCATAATCCTAAATAAAATATGATTAAATAAACTATACAATTTAGTTTCTTATCAATTCAACAATTGATGGATTCATATTTAAAGATTAGATACAATGTCTATCAACCTGTCATGATCTCTTAAATATTTAAAAATTTATAAGTAGTTTGACTTAACCTTTCAGTGACTAGTTTCTTAGTGTAATTATTATCCCTTCATCAAGAATGTCTTCATTTTGATATTATAGCATGAAGCATGTCTGCTTTGTTAAATAATTTTAATTCTCAACACTGTAATTATTGATTCTTTGAATAAGATTTGAAACTATTTTCAAATCTCATTTCATGTTAGCCAAATATTTTACAATTAATACTATTTAAGAAAAAATAGAATATTTTTTTTTCTAATTCATTTAGGGTAATGAATCCTTTATTGATTACTTAAATACCTCCATATAGTTTATATTATGTTCAATATATGCCTTTCTATTACCCTTGATTGAGATGTGTAGTTATGATCAAAGCATAACACCTCTTATACAAGATTACTTAGTGATCTCAACTTTAAGAATCACTTATACAATTATCACCTAAACCTTTTCATAGACATAAGTGATCTTTTTATATGAAATTCTCTTGCAAGTCAGTTCAGTGTATATGTCATTTAACAAACACTTGCATATTAGTTCTAGGTATTCCTCATGATTTCTCTAATATATATATATATGGCAGCTACACAAGCTTGTAAAGAAGCAATATGGATGAAGAAACTTATGGAGGAGCTCGAGCACAAACAAGAGAAGATTCTTTTGTATTGTGATAGTTAGAGTGCCTTGCATATTGCAAGGAATCCAACATTTCATTCAAGAGCATAACACATAGATGTTCAGTATCACTTTGTAACCCATTTTCGGGTCCCCACATAAAAAATAATAAAATACAAAAAAATGAAAAAAAAAATATTATCAAAAATATAACAGTGAAAAAAATGCCAAAACGTCCTAAAAATGCTCAAAAATTGATTGAGGATGTTCAAAAATATAAAAATTAAAATTTGACAGTATATCATTGACTGATGAGAGCCCCGATGATAAAGAAAATTCAATTTGAGGAAGAAAAGTCCAAAATTAGAAGTTTATGGACTCAATTAAATTTTATTTAAGGTTTAATTGAATTTTTGGAGAGTTTAATTGCAATAAAAATTGATTTTTGAGTTAGTTTGGGCTTTAATTGGAAGAAATTGAAGTTCTGGGGTCAAATTATAATTTTTGGAAGTTCATTTGATCAAATCAGGGGCTTAATTGCATAAATATTGAAGTTTAATGGCCAATTAGGGACTTAATTGAAGAAATCCGAGACCAAGGACTAAATTGCAAAACGCACGCAAATTGGAGGCCTACTTTAAATCTGACGCGTTTTGGCGCCAAAATCCATTTAAATGAAACGTCGCATTTTGGGAAAAACGACACCGTTTCATGCACTATTTAAAAAAAAAAAAAAAAGAACCCAAAACGGTGCCGTTTTGAACGGCACCATCATCTTCTTCCCTGCGCACACAGAGAACAGGGGAGAAGAAGATTTTTTCTTCTCCACTTTTCACTGAACTTCTTTCCCGGATTTAGCGCAATAAGACTCCCGCATTTCACCCACTTGCCTCCTCCTTTTTATCCTTTGATTCGATAGTGGAGGGGCGGCCGACAGTGGCCGCCCCACCACGACACCACCCCCCTTGTTTTTGCCTATAAAAACAGGGGAAGGGGGGAAAGAAAAAAAGAGAGAGAACGGAAGGGAGGACGAGAGAGAGAGAGAACACAGCAGAGGGGAGAGGGAAGAGAGAAGAGAAGAGAAATAAGAGAAGTAAAGAGAAAAAAATACAGAAACAGAAGAAAAAGAGAAAAAAACAGAGGAAGAAGGAGAAGAAAACAGCCGGCCACCGTGCCTCCGCCGCCAACAGCACCACCGGCAACGCCACCTCACCAGGTAAACACTTTGTCCCCCCCCTTTGCCATGAAGGACGTGCACGGTGCACGTCTCTGCAGGTGAAGCTGGTTACTATGCTGTGATGGGCTGGGCTTAAGCCCAGCCCATGGATCTTGGGTCGGGTTTGGCCCAGCCCACTGATATGGGCCGGATCCGGCCCATTTCAATTTTTAATTTTTTTTTAGGTCAGAATTTTTAACATTTTTCCAGCACATTTTTTTCTTTTTATCAATTTTGCTTAATATCGGTTTGTATTTTACATCGTAAAAATATAAATCCGGTATTAAAATACCCGGTTTTTGGCAAAAACTTCCAAAAATACAAACAAAATTGAAAAAAAAATAAAAAAATGTTTTTATGCATACGGTCAAGTGTCTCAAATCTAAAAATCATATCGTATTTTTCATATGTTAAAAAAAAATATTTTAGCATGCATTTTGGCTTTAATAACCAGTTTATTAAAGTCAAGAGAACATTGGCCAAAATCTCAAAAACAACAAAAGTATTATTTTGTTTGATTTTAGTATCAGGGATTATGAATTTATACGTAAATCGTATTCCTGATATTAAAATTTTTTTTTTCTTTTGACGACTTTGAATAGTTAGTTTTTTACCCGATAAAGATAAAGATCTCCTTACAGAGGAGGAGTTTTCTTAAACCGTAAACGAACCAACAATTAAAAAACCACAACACGATTTTAGATTTTATCAGACATTAAAACAATGCAGCCTACCTTAGGTAGAGCATAGTTGGGGTGCTAGTACCTTCCCTTTACGCAACCAGTCTCCGTACCCGATCTCTAAAGACCAGTTAAGGTTCCTAGTAACCAGAATACTATGTGGCGACTCCCAGTCCATATTTTCACTTGTAGGAGACAAGAATTCCTTGTCTCTCCCTATTTGCCAGGAATAAATATTCCGATTTTTCCTTGAGAGTGGACGATCGCCGTGCCACCGCACACGTGCGACAGAATGACGACTCTGCTGGGGATCTTGTGGACTAAGCTTTGTTGTTGTCTGATTATTGTGTTTTTTGTTGTGGTTTTCATGTTTATTTTTTAAATATGCATTTCCTTTATGTATTTCTTACTCGCTTTAATTTCTGTACATATTTGTTCATGCATTGTATAGAACAGCCTCATGCATCACATGCTTTACATTTTTCAAGCACACACAAGCTTCTAAGTTAAGTGGGGAATTAACGATCTGCCCTATGACTATTGGTCGGGTTCAGATGCGTGAAACACCCAACTCATATCTGAGAGCCTGCTTGGTAATGGTGGGCATATGTGCCTTAACTGTTCTTTGCAACGCCTCCATACTGCCTTTACGAAGGACGTCACTGGGCAGATATGAGACCCTTTTGAGACCAGATAGAAAACACCAGCCAAACTTTTTTTTTCAACAGTGGGAGTCGGAGAACAACACATCTGTACAAGTAATACTTTAAATTTTTCTAAACAAGTGCAGTATGGCTTGAGAGATGAGTATTTCAATTATAATCATGAAATGGAGGGTGTGGAGGATTCAAGTGAAGGAGAGGAAAGCATGAATGAAGATGTTTTTGAAGATTAATGAATAATGATGATGATATTTAATTTTGTTTTTTAATCTATTTGGCTACTTACTATTTTAAATTATCTTTTTTTGTTTTAAGGGTGAAATATAACTTTATATGACCATGTTATGGTATTTTATGTTTTCTTTTGATTTTCTAATGATCTAATCTTAATTGGGAAGACACACACACACAGCATATCGCCCTAGTTCATTTAGGCGAGCGCCTCGAGCATTTTCCAGGCTTGAATGTTGAGTATTTCGAGGAGCTGTTTGGCACGTGAATTGGAACCGGAAGTATAGCAATGGAATGTCAAGGCATTTGAATGTTCTCGGGGATCGCAGACTCTCTTAAAGAACCATTTGGAAATGCGGTTTCAACCGTGTTTTCATAGAATTTAATTTTTTTTTTACTAAAATTTAATACGGTTTTTATATTTTGGATCGTATGTTAAAAATATTTTTTTAAAAAATAAAAAAATATTATTGACATGCATTTCGACATAAAAAATTATTTGAAAAGAAACTACTATCATACTATGCTAAACATAACCTTAGTTGCTTGAACGGACATGCTCCCTGCGATGGCTTCGGGGTTTTTGTTGCTCTTTCGACTGGTTATAATAGTTATTGGTGCCTTGAAACCTAGCCTAGTTGACCCTTAGATTGTGTTGGGGTTTTTTTAGCTTTTTTTTAATATTGCGTGTTTTAAATAGGGTTACCTAAATTTTGAAGAAATTCAAATTTTATTTAAAATTAATTTTTTTATATTTTTAAATTGTTTTGATGTGTTGATAAAAAAAAATTTAAAAATAAAAAATATTGCTTTAATATATTTTTAAATGAAAATTACTTTTTTAAAAAATTATTATTACTCTTTAAATTTTATTTTAAAAAATTATTTAAAATGCCATTGTTGTAGTATTTTTTTATTTTAAAAACAAGAAAAAAATATGGAAATTGAGGTTTTTGTGCATCAATAATTTTATTTTTAAAAATCCTCGACAGAAAAGATTAGATTATCCGTTTTGATGCTCCAGATTGATATTTATAGATATATAAACAATGTTTTTTGAAAATATTTTGTATTTTGCATTTTTTTTGTGTTTAATAAAGTCGCATTATTCCTTGATGAAAAAATAAATAAATAAAATCTTTGCTAACAAAGGGTTTACCGTTGTGATTTAATTTAATCAATCGAAAACGCTGACGTTTAGTATGAAGCAGCAGAAACCAAAACTCGTCCTTCCAACGGTCATATTTTTCTTCGAAATTCAAGAACCCTCGCGCTATAAAAGCAACGGTCATCTCCCTCCCTCCCCTTCCTTTTCACACACAGCCCCTCTCTCTCTGAAAAAAAATCTCTCTGCGCATTTAAAACATAAACAATCAGAGATCAAAAGCCTATCATCGATCAGTGGCCTCAAAGTAAGTTTCTCAGATCTAATTTCACTTTCTAATACTTTGAATTGCGTTTTACATTCTTGAAATCGATTTTGTTTTCTTGTATTTACCTTCGAAAAACCCTATTTGTTTTTCACCCTATCCTCTTAAATGAATACTTTCTTGGTATTGATGCTCTAGTTATTCTCGAATTGTTCAAGTTATTAGATTCACTGCATGTATTTATAATCCGATCTAAATTTGCTCTCTATGATTTTTTATTTGTGTGTGAAGTAGAGATTTTAATTCTCTGTTTTCTTAGAAGTAAATCTTCTATGTTTTCTCAGCGAACAAACAACTTTCTCCTTCTCCGTATGCGTGCAATGTGTATATGATCGATCTTGTATCATGAATACATGTGATTCTGCTGATTTTTCTATTGTTATGTAAAAATCTAGTGATCTGGTTTAGGGTTGCTTGGGGCGCTTAATTTTATTTGCAGCATAATATCTGTATTTTAAACATGGGGTCGGGACAATGAGTCTTTTAAGCTGACGGATCTTGTATTCTATTATGTTTTACTGTGATTAATCTGTTTGTAGAGACTAATCAGTTTTAACAAATATTTGAAAGGGAATCAGAGGATAATCAGTTTCAACAAATATTTGACAGATTGCTACTACCAAACTTTTAACAAGGTTTGATTCTTTTTTCTTTATTCCCTTCCTTGAATAGATTGCTTGTTCTTGCTTTCACAATCTACTTTCATTTTCTCTTGTATTAATACTCGTTGTTGCTAGATGTGTAATCCCAAATCTCTAGTAGATCGCATGATCTCCTATTTCATGCTATTTTGTTTGATAGAGGATTCAAAATAACGAAAGTATGATTTGTGATCAATGCCACTGTTACACCAGATGTTGAATTGGTTTCACGAATTCATCCATCTTCTTGACAAGTAGTGTATGTTTTATCTTATTGATTATTCAGTTACAATGATTTACATATACCATGCTTGGTAGAGCTATGGAGATTCTAAGAATTTCAGGAAATGTTATGGGAGTATTTGTCCTAGAGTTTAGCTGGTTTGTTCTGACTTGCTTCGTGTGGGGTTTGTGCTCCTGGGGGTAACTTTTTTTCTTAGTTACTTTTTGAAACTGAATTTATGGTATAATTCGGTCATCCTTTCCTTATTTTACATGGTTTATCTACGGTATTAACCAGTTCCAATGCTTTTGCAGAATATTTCTTTGAACTCATTTACAGCACGAATGGCATCACTATAATACATCAGAATATTATATATAAGGTGTTACAGGTTGGAATTTAGCCTTAACGCAAGAGAAGGAATACTGAAATCAACTTTCTTATAAATACATCATGTTCTTATATTTTTGTCCATTAGATATGAGGGTATGTAGTCTTGAATAGAGAAAGAAGTATTCGGAACTTTGATTCTATTACACTCATGGAATTGCAATTTTAACCTCCAAGATGGTTTTCCATAATTGATTCATGCAGCGGTATCAGAATCCTCCTGTTGGTCTCGTGATAATGAGCTAACCCATTACACCCAACAAGGGAATCGATAAAACCATGGAACTTTGAAGAGCTTCCCAGCATAACTGGTAGTCTGGTAGCGGTAGCACATAAAGAACTTGAGAAAGGATGTTGTAGTTAAGACATTGAGAAGAATAGTCATTGAAATAGATGCATATTTCATGATGGAACACTATACAACCACATGAGAAATGAATCTAATGTTAGCATGAAATGCTAACTTAGAACAACTTGATTTACTGGTTTTTCAGGAGTTTAAATGAGTTCGGACGCTTCATTTTGCTGACAACCACTTTGATGTTTGTGAATATGCTCGTATGTATTTAAACTTTCTAACATTAAACTACAAGGAAAAGTAGTTCCCAAACAAATAAGCCCATAGAATCTCTCTCGATATTTACCAGCAATCTCTTTGGGCCACCACAACTATCTTCCTCTGCAATCTTTTGTCTCTCTTGTTCGCTATTCATTTATGTAGTCCGTTAGAGATGGTGGTAAAAAGAAACAAGCTAAGGAAACTAACAAGGACAAGAAAAGAAGAAGAAGCCAACAATCATAAAGATGACTATAAACACATGTTTTGATAATTCTAGCACACAACAATATTAGGTTCTAAGGCAGAATTATATATTAAATGACAATTATTCCAGATAGACAAACTCTCTATGCGGTCTAGACAATAATAAATGCTCTGAAACAAACACAAATCTCTCTTTTAAACTTAATTTATCATAAACACACCCAAAAGAAAAGGGAACACATGAAATATGCCTTTAAGACAACACCATTCATTAAAAAAACAAATAGGCTCCTACTGAGTTGCGTGAAAAATAAAACATGCTGAACCTTACCTCAATGGAAACAACAAAGATGCAGAAGCAATTGGATTTACTTGAAACGCACTAAATTAAGAAAGACAGAATCTAAGGTTGTCTTCTTCTTTCTTAGTTCTCATCAAAATAAAACAGCCAAATTGGCAGAAACAGAAGTTCACAGCATTGACAAGTAGACCATTGTACATGGTGCAAGTAGTGTGATGTTGTAAGCAAACATCAAAATTCTATGAAAGTTACTAAACTGGTCGTAGTTTGATATTATTCCTTAATCATCTGTTGAAACAATAAATGCAGAAGCATAACGTTCATCAAGTTGATTCTTGCTTGAAGTTTGAAAAGAAATATCCCAGGTTCATTGTTAAATATAAAAAGTCCTCTAAAAACACGTTACATGTATTTTCTTTTAGTGCACTATCCAGTATATAAATTGTCACCATCGATGTTGCTGAATCAAGCTGTTCTGGAATGGTAATAAGGTATGGATTGACACAAAGGAAAAGTATTAATATCCAACAAAGACCCAAAAAAAACTAGTAATAACAAAAAAGTCTTTCAATCCAATATCATTTATCACTGATCAGAAATCATCCCTAGCATGGTTCTAAACACCCAAATCAAAATCATTACCATTAAGAGGAAAAAAAGCTCTGGCCTAATAGTTATTCAGTGGCCACATTTAAAGGAAATTTCACTAGTCAATGCACTCTCATAGTTATCTGCACTATCAATCTTGCATGAGATTGCCTTTATAACCATAAAGATGACAATTTGGAGCTAAAATGGAAACAAGCTTTGACTGAATAATCACATATAATGAGCTAAACCTAAACGGAAAGAAACTAAACTGAAGAAACTAATGGCATAAACTCAAGATATACTTCTTCTGCTAACAATCATAAAGATAATCATACTGATAAACCATGTAATTACCAACTCAAAGCACTATTCGGCTTAAAACACTAGAACTAACCAATGATCGCACCTAATGAAAAGACCATTGCCCTTAATGACATTAATCAATCCAAGAGATATCATAAGCCAATTATGCATAACAAAACAACAAACAAACTCAAACCTGATTGTTTACCATCCATGTCGTGCTCTTCCTGCTCCTCCTCCATCACCGTACACAACGTCGCCCCACCGTCCCTCTCTGACTCCTCACCAGAGCCACCATCTTTCTCATCAGGAAACCTCACAACAATAACAGGGCAAACGCAATGATGAACACAATAATCACTAACACTCCCTAACCTCCCTTTACTACTCTTCCTTGAAGCACCAAACCCTCTACTCCCCATTACCACAGCACTCAACCCCAACCTCTCAACCTCCAAACAAAGCCTTTCTTTCATATCATGATCCTTCACAATATGAATTTTAAAGGGTATGTTTGCATCAACAAGAGGCTGTGCTATATCATTAGCTTTGGTGCTTGTAAACAGATTAAAATCCTCTTCAATCTTTTGCTGATTCTCTTCATTTTGATCATCTAGATTGTAATTCTCTTTAATTGGCAACGAACCCCAATCAGCACCATAAAGAACGTTTGTGGGGCTAACATGGACTAAGATCACTGCATCACCAGAACGTAAGTAGTTTTGAACAGCCCATTTGACAGCAAAAGCACTTTCATCACTGAGATCAACAGCAATTCCTATTCTTCTTTGAGCACCAGTTGTTTGAGTGGTGACATGTAAACGTGGGGAAGGGGGTTGGACTTGAACCACCACGGCCAATTCTGTTGGTGTGTTTTTCTTAGGTGATGGTGAAGATGCCATAGCTGCTGCCAAACAGGAAAAACAAGACACAAAAGCGAATAAACAAGTGATCTGGCTTCTGGGTTTCTGTTTTTGTGGAGTTTGAGTAGGGAATATTTGGGAGAAGAACCAAACTGTGTTGGAAAGATTGGTACTTCGGCTGTTTTTGGAGATGGAGAGAAGAAAGAGGAAAGGAAGGTTCTTTGAGTTTGGATGTGAAGGACAAGAGAACTGTTAGGATGACAAGTGGAGAGGTGGCCGTACTTTGGTTTGGAAGAAGTAAAGAGGTTTTGATCCAGAGTATACTCTTAGGATGCTTCTTGATTCGATTCGGGTAAATATATATTTTTGACCTTATAGATTTATCTATGTTTCACTGACATCCCCATAGTTTAAATTCTCTCAATGTTATCCTTATAGTCTTCAAAATGGGTCTCAATTTTTCTCTTTATTTTTTTCTTTTTGGATTAGTATGTCCAATTTTATTAAATATTTTACAAGATGACACTGGATCTTGAGATCTCATTCTTTTTACTAACACATTGTAAGTTTATTATTAATTAAGAGCCCTTTGATAGTAAATAATTATCAAAAAGGTGATATTTTTTTTTCATAATTGCAATTTTTCTCTCTCTCTCAAATCTCCAGCAATGTTATAATATACATAGAAAAAATAAAAAATAAATTCAGAAAAATAGGCTATTTAATGGTTTAAATCCCAATAAGACGTCGTCGTTTAGACCAAATGCAGTGTTGTTCGTTCAGTTCAAGCAACGGTCGAATATATTTTGAATTCGAAATAGCTCCATTATATAAATCCACTCTCTCTCTGTCTCTCTAAATCTCAGCATTTTTCAATTTCTTCAAAAGAAAACTCTCTCTCGCTCTCTCTCACAAGAAACAACAACTTTGTTTTAGCCATTGAAATTCTCTGTATGAAGTTTGTTTTTTCATGCGATCATGGTGAATTTCAAATTATTTCAAAGGGAGAATATTCATGACACTCAAATTACCCATCTCTCCTTCTCTCGCTATAATTATACAATTTGTTTCTCAAAGGTGTCTTTAACATCTTGTGATTTTATGATTTGTTTTGATCATATTATAGTGATTTGCATGTAAACTTTGTTTCGTTTCCTGTTTGATTTCTTGATTTTATTAAGGGAGTGGAGAATTTTCAAAGTTGATTTTTTTTTTATCTTTTAGATTTCAAGGTGCTTATATTCTTTCATTTAATTCTTACTTTTAAAGAATTAAGATTATAAGAACAAGAAGCCCTTTAATTGGTTAGATTTTAATTTCATTTTCTATTTAATGGGGTTTAAATCTTTTAAATTTGTTTCTTATTATCTTGTAAAAAAATAATTTCAATTTCTGTTTATGTTTTGTGTTGTTAACCTCTGTCCATAGCAAATGAATTCTTCAAGTATCGTATGTTTGAGCTTTCTGCTACCAGATTTTGTTACCTATTTGCTATCAACAAAATTGTTTACTTGCTAATTACGTCAATTGGGAGTTGGAAACTGAAATGCTAAAAAAATTAACCGTTTCCAAGTTTGAAATGAGTACTTTCCATATAAAATGATCTTAAAAAATGGAACTCAATGAAACATGTTTTCTTTCTTTTTCATTGTTTGTTTCACAATTATTTGAGGCGGTTTTTAGTGTAATGAATAATAGATGTTCAATGTACACTTAAAATGGTGGTGCAACATATATGTATATATAAACTTTTGTTTTTGCAAATTATGAATCCTGGATTTGCTCATCTTGTAGTATCTGCTGTCAGTTTGCTATGTGGGAAATACAGTTTTTGGCTTTTCAGTTCATAAATTTTAGTCTAGTAGTGTCTGCTTTAGAGTAAATTGTGTTACTGTTATAATATGAAAAGGCAGTTTTGCAGGATAGTATAAATGAGTCAACTTCACCACATTTTGATCCAGTCTCTTGGTTAAGGTGCTAATAGACAGTTCAAAAGTTTCACCAAGGAAAGCAGAATTAATTAAACTGCCAAATTGATGATGTTACTTGCCAAACAAAAGTCTTTTATCACTATTCAAACATCGTTTCAGTTATATTAGAAACCTTTCCTTGTATGGTTCTATTACTTCAGGTAGAAAAGTAGATCCCAAAAAGTTAAGTTGCAGTGTTGGCATAGGTTCTTCTACTTTCTGTAATAGTATAGAATTGTAATGTCTTTTATAGCTGTATACCAGTAGTTTCTAATTGTTTTCGATAAGTTGACTCATGATGTTTTCCTTTTTAGTGAATTATACTTGAATTACTTTTGTTATATTTTTCTTGCCGAGTGTACACAGTGCCTGGGGATATGAGGATTTTCATTGTTGGCAAATATGAGTATTATGAACTTGTTGTAAGTTAAATCATTATCTTTTTTATATATACTTGTTTGTGCAAGGATGCTAGTTTCTGCTTGATACTGAGATCATCTTGAGGTTAAATACTATCCAGCTTGTGAGGCTCTTGGCTACATCTTTTAGTTTAAGACTCGCTATTTGAGTGCCAATTTCTTTTTTGTTGACAAAATTTTTTTGACATGCTCTGATGTCTGCTTAGCCTGTCATCAATCACAACCTACCATTACCTTCTAGCAGTTTTAGTTTTCTTTGGCAAATCAGTCAAATGTAATGGTTGGTTTCCCCTGTTGACGGTGGCATCTCTTTTGGTTGTGGATATTATCTGTGATGTAAGTGGTTGATGAAATAACAATTGATAGGTTTTCCTTGTTGCCATGATTTTGTTTCAATTAGAAGCGCAAATGCCATATTGCCATGACATCTTGCTGCCCAACATAAGTAAATTTTTTATTGTATATAAGGGGTTACATATGTTTTTTCCTTCTTGCAACAAGCAACTGATTTGGGGATTGTTGGAAATTTGTAATATCGCATTCTTGATATTTAATAACTAATCCTACTAGTGGAAGTGTCTCGAGGCCAAATCTCTAGTGAGATTTGGGTAAGAAAAGAAATTTGTATATGCTTGTTACTAAAGCACTTGTACCCGGTTATTATTCATCCTGTGTTCTTATTAACATTATTAAAACATATTGCACCAGTAATGCCAAATGAGAACTATCAAAGCTATTGATCTTCATTTTCAAACTACTCATTGGATTTCTTTTAATTTAGTGACTTGTTTTCTCTTTGATGCTCGCAAGAGTAATGCTTGCAGAAGCTGTAGAGCTGTCTACATATTCCTAATGATGCATCCAGGTCCTGTGCACCAAGTACCCCTTCTTCTGAAGGTTCCATGGACCGTTTAGGTGTTGTATAAATAGAATCAGCTCAACCTATTTAAAATATACATTTGAATTGCTTGTTTCCTAGATTTGTTGTTCCTACAAGTCCTGAAATTTTCCATCTACATATTGCATGTAATTAGATCATTAGTTTTTGAAACATGAAGGTTCCCTGCTTACATTATTATACAGTACTGCGCTTAAACTCTAGGAAGCTTTGAAGGCCTTATGGGATTATGCTTTTCACAGAGAAGAACTGTGTGGTTATCTTAGCAGTGGAAGGACCCATTGGTTGGCAAGGAAATGATCCATCAACACATTTTAGGTAGACCATTGGTTCCTTTATGAATTCCATGAAGTTTTATGCTTTTTATGCTTATCATACTTGATTATTATTTTTTTCCAGCGCTGGTGGTTTTATTTCATTGGAGAATTTGTTGTTCTTTTGTTTTACAACCGTAGCCAATGCTCTGTTGCTTTCTCAGAGTCTTTCTAGAAGTTGTTTTTAGCTGATATGGAATCTTGGACCATTATATTACATTTTTTTTTTATTGAACTCAACTGTATTTAAGATTAGCTTATTAAGGTTGCTCTATCTCATGGAATTTGTAGTTATACTTGTAGAAATTCAACGGTTTGACTCATGAATATGTAGATTTCATGATGAACCTTTCCACTCCAACAATCAGTAAGTTCTTCACGGGCGTGTAAGAGAAAAATTTTCCCATAAGAATCCCTTGTTCTTCATTCATTGTGTAAGTTAGTGGTTCAAAACTTATTCACCTTTTGTCTACATGTATATTGATAGGTCTTCAATATTCTTGCAATCATAAGGTTATTACATTTTCTTTCTTTCTTTCTTTCTTTCTTTCTTTTTTTATGGGGCCATAACCATAGTTCTTAAGGGAAAATTTAGTTTGTGTTTCAATAGAAAACTTGGCCAAGTTTTTACGTAGCACATCCAATTTTCTAGAATAGGATCAGAATTCATCTTCACCAAGGATAGGACTGGCTTGTTTTTTGTTTCCTCTTTATGATTTTAGCTTTTGATAGGATTTTGGGTGATAGTTTTTTCCACACATGCTATTTAGAGAATGTAATGAAGAGTAGGAGCCTTTCAATAGGACTGAGCAGAATTAGAATACAAGCTTTTCTACTTTAGTAGGATTAAAATTAATCAATACAGGTCAATGAAATGTTGTCCCTCACAGGGATTTTGTGATCAAATAAACCTGTATTTTGATTGGGGGAGCTTTATGCTTCATGCATTTGCACTTCATTCCATACATATAATATATTTGATAGAGGGGGCCATGATGAAATATGTATTTTCTATGTTTAAAAGGATTTAATGATTTGTCATTATATATATATATATAAAGAGAGAGATTCTTGTCCTAAGGGTTCAACTATTTATTATTTTGATGAACCAAATCATTAATTTTTATAAGTGATAGTTTTCCTTTAAAATTTATTTTTAGGTAATAAGATTTTCTTTTAAATATATTTGGATATGCTAACTTGAAGAAATAAATGAATTAATTTTACAAAGATTAATTGGATATTTTATTAAATAAACTCTTAATGGGATATTTTATGGCTTCAAACTACTTTTATAAAGATTGCATATCATTTATATTAATATTAGAGAGAACTAAATTTAACAAACCAAATGTTATCTTTTTCTAGGATCATATGTCAATCATTTAAATGTGCAATTTGAGATTTGGTGGCTGATTTGTATTTAGTTCTAAAATGTCTATGACTTGCAGACCTTATATTTAAAGTCTATTATTCTAATTAAAAAAAAATATCAAAGTCTTCTTAAAGTTAGTGTTTACTTTGGAGGCAAAATGCGGGATAAAACAAACAAACTCACACATTGTGATAACCCAATAAAAAATAATTTCTATAATAACTTAATATTAAAGGATGAGATTGAAAAAAAATAATCAAGTTGTTGAATTGTCAAATTAAAAACAAAAGCCATAACAATTACACAAAATATTATTCCAATTAATATTATTTTGTGAGCGTGTGGGCATGGCTATTGTAATTTAGTCCAACTCTTTAGTTTTTTTTGTTAGCTAGTTTTGTTGCTCATACTTTGAAAAGATAAAATAAATACTTTTAAAAAAACAATTGTTGTTATTTGTTTTGTTTTTTATAACTCCAAGCATAAAAAAAATACTTTAAAAATAATTATGAAATGCCCTTAAATTAAAAACTAAATAATTAAATAAATAAATGCCTCAAATCTTTAAATATTTTTAAGGTGGTCAACAAATTAATAGAAGAATTAAATGATTCATGCTCTAAATCTTTCAAAGTTACAAGATTCACAACTCAACCCTTAAGTTTTCAAACAATGTTTGTATTTTTATTCAATTATATTTTTTTAAAAAAATTAAAAATTAAAATGATAATAAATCATATTAGATTGGAATGTGTAAGTTTCACATATACACGTATTTGTTATTTAAAATACATCAAAAAAAATCACATGCTTATTTTATTCAATCCAATCAAGTGCTCAAACAAATAACTTTTTTTCATCCTCTAAATGCTAACTAATACCCAAACTAATTAATTTTTTAACGAGATAGAATTATTATGATGCACAAAATTCCAACATGAAAAACTAAAGCATAAATAATAATTCTTCATCCATGAATTGTAATATTATAAAATAAAAATTTGAAATAAAACCAGGAGATACAATCTCTAAATATGGATATGAACAAAAATAATAAATAATAAATAATAAAAATATTGAGTGTGTGATGGGATGAGAGAAGCTCTCACGCAACTTTAATAAAACCAAATCAATCCATAATTGGCTTTAAATAAAAGTGTTTAATTAGTTTCCTAAACTAAATACGGTTTAAATCCCCATAAGACGTCGTCGTTCAGAGACCGCTGGACTGGGATTAGGATAGGTTTACACAAGGCCTGACCTTAGCATTCCAATTAGATACCCCTTTAGAAAACCTAGACCAAATGCAGTGTCGTTCGTTCAGTATGCAACGGTCGAAAAGTTTTTGAATTCTCTGAATTTCTCTTCCACCAAATAAATCCAGCCTCTCTTTCTCTCTCTCTCTCTAAATCCCAACGTTTTTCAATTTCTTCAAAAGAAAAACTCTCTCTTCTTCTCTCTCTCTCTCTCTCTCTCGCTCTCTCAAGAAACAATAATTTTGTTTTAGCCGTTCAAATTCTCTGTATGAAGTTTGATTTTTCAGTGATCATAGCGAATTTCAAATTCGCTCAAAGGGCAGCCCGGTTTTGAAATCAAGCCAGGCATTTACGCTCTCAAAAGGGTGAATAGGGGGCCGTTAACGTGCACGTTGATTCAATTTAGGATATCTCCTTAATAGAAAGAAGTTCCTGGTGCAGGTGACTTACGTTTCAAAAGTGGCGGAGGAAAAAAGAATCATTCGATGAGGCAACCTGAAGCGAGAGAGAGCTTCTCGGTAGAGGTAGTCAAGCTAAGAGCTAGAAAGTAGAAATCCTAAATTGAAATTCGCTATAAGGGGGTTTGCTCGACTCCGCTCGGAGAGGGAATCCATTTCATTTCCAAAACCAAGTAAGGGAGGAACGAAGTTACTGTGTTCATGACACTCAAATTCTCTGTTAGTACCTATCGCTCCCTCTCTTGCTATAATTATACAATTTGTTCTCAAAGGGAGAGTGTCTTTAATATCTTGTGATTCTATGATTTGTTTTGATCATATTCTAGTGATTTGCATGTAAACTTTGTCTCGTTCCCCTGTTTGACTTCTTTAATTTACTAAGGGAGTGGAGAATTTTCAAAGTTGAAGTTTTTTGGATGATTTTAATTTCACTTTCTATTTAATGGGATTTAAATTTTTTAAATTGGTTTCTCATTTTCTTTCAAAAATTAGTTGTTTTTTTTCTACAATTTAAATTTTTATTTCTGTTTGTGTTGTTAACCTCTGTATGTATTGTTAACCTCTGTCCATAAACGAATTCCTTAAGTATCGTATGATTGAGCCTTTCTGTTGCTAGATTTTGTTACCTATCAACAAAATTGTTTGCTTGTCAATTGGGAGTTGGAAATTGAAATGCTAAAAAAATTAACCTTTCCCAATTTGATTTATTTTAAGTTGAAAATGAGCACTTGCATTGCGTATCTTTCAATAGAAAATGATCTTAAAAAAATGGAACTCAATGAAACATGTTTTCTTTCTTCCTTATCATTTTCATGGTTTGTTTCACAATTATTTGAGGTGGTTTTTGGTGTAATGATTAAGAGATGTTCACTGCACACTTAAAATGGTGGTGCGACATATATGTATATATGAAACTTTTGTTTTTGCAAATTATGAATCCTGGATTTGTTCATCTTATAGTATCTACTCTTAGTTTGCTATGTGAGAAACACAATTTATTTGCCATGCAGTTCATAGATTCTACTCTAGTTGTGTCTGCTTTAAAGTAATTATTGTGTATCTCTGATAATATGAAGAGGCAGTTCTGCTAGATAGCATTGACAACGGTTGCTCTTGCAAATTATGACTCATTGATGAGTATATGTTAATTCTTCAACAATCCATCTGTAGGTTGCTTGTTGGGTATGTCATGTTTCTTATAGTATTCAATCCATAAAATATATCACGGATGAGTCAGCTTCACCACGTTTTTTCCAGTCTCTCGGTTGAGGTGCTAATAGCCAGTTCAAAAGTTTCACCAAGGAAAGCAGAACTAATTATAATGCCAAATTGATGATGTTACATGCCAAACAAAAGTCTTTTATCTCTATTCAGACAGTGTTTTATTTGTATCAGAAACCTTTCCTTGTATGGTTGTATTACTTCAGGGAGAAAAGTAGATCCCAAAAAGTTAAGTTGCAGTGTTGGCATTAACTGTTCCTTGTTCTTCTACTATTTGTAATAGTATAGAATTATAATGTCTTATATAGTTGTATACCAGCAGTTTATAATTTTTTTGATAGTTTGAGATAGGATTTCTTTTCCTTTTAGTGAATTATACTTGAATTACTTTTGTTATATTTTTTTTACCAAGTTTACAGAGTGCTTGAGGATGTCAGCATTTCCATTGTTGGCAAAGATGAGTATGATGAACTTGCTCTATGTCAAATCATTATCTCTTTTCTATACTTGTCTGTGCCTTATGCTAGTTTCTGCTTGATACGGAGATCATTTTGAGGTTGAATAATATCCAGCTTGTGAGGCTCTTGGCTACATCTTTTAGTTTAAGGCTCGCTATCTAAGTGCCAGTTTCTTCTTTGTTGACATAAAATTTCTGACACGCTCTGATGTCTGCTTAGCCTGTCATCAATCATAGCCTACCATTATCTTCCAGTAGTATTGTTTATAAGGTGTTATAGATGTCATCTCTTGGAATTTGTAGTTATACTTGTAGAAATTCAAGGGTCTGAGTCATGAATATGTAGATTTCATGATGAACCTTTCCACTTCAACAATCTACAAGTTCTTCATGGGCGTGTAAGAGAAAACTTTTCCCATAAGAATATCTTGGTCTTCATTCATAGTGCCAGTTAGTAGTTCAAAACTTATTCATCTTTTGTCTCCAGGTATTGATAGGTCTTTGGCAAAGAGACAAAATCCAGAACCTTGGAAAAGGTTCATGTGCAGAAGGTAATTGTTTCTTTGTGTATTATTCCATACATTTTGCTTTCATCTTGGAATTTATCTCATTGTAGTATCTTCACCTAATCACGCTAATATTGTCGATGAAGTTTCTGTAAAGATTCTAATTGGAGCAAGGCATTGGAGACACATAGGTGGATTATGTTATTACATAAAGTGCAAATTTTGCTGTAGGCTCTGAATATAGGTGGCAAAACTTAAACCTATAAAGAAGCTAGTTGATGCTAATGACCAAGGTATGCTCTCTTGTTCCATCAAATCTTTGCAATGTTGAAACTTACAAAATTATTTTGAAATTCTAACTTCAGTAAGAATTATTTTATAATGTTTGAAGTAGTTAGTTGATGCTTGTATTTTAGTTGTGCCCTTCCATCCCAAATAGAAATTTAGGCCCTTTCTTCTTTGGTGATCTGGAAAGTACAAAAAGATAGCATTTTCTAAGCTCTTATACATTCAGTGTTGTAGGCTGCTGTTAGCTTCAATATTCTTGCAATCATAAGGTTATTACATTTTCTTTCTTTCTTTCTTTCTTTTATGGGGCCATGACCATAGTTCTTAAGGGAAACTTTTAGTTTGTGTTTCAATAGAAAACTTGGCCAAGTTTTTAGGTAGCACATCCAATTTTCTAGAATGGGATCAGAATTCATCTTCACCAAGGATAGGACTGGCTTGTTTTTTGTTTCCTCACTATGATTTTAGCTTTCGATAGGATTTGGGGTGTTATTCTTTCCACACATGCTATATAGAGAACGTAATGAAGAGTAGGAGCCCAAGGGCGTTGGTGTTCAATAGGACTGAGCGGGATTAGAAAACAAGCTTTTCTACTTTAGCAGGATTACAATCAATCAATACAGGTCAATGAAATGTTGTCCCTCACAGGGATTTTGTGAATGTTGTGTGTGAAATATCATAAATTTGCAGCCTGTCATGTACTCATCTCATTTTTCTTCCCAATTTAAGCATGCGATTTGTTTTACGCTTTTCTGTTTTCATGGAGCTTATCATATATTTCATTGAATGAGCTATTTTTTTAAAATGAGTGTCCAGCTCATAACCCTCTTTGGTTTCAAATAGTTGGTCTTGGTTAACTTGATTTCCATGTATTCAGAATCTGTTTGAAATTTGTTCTTTGTAAAAGATGAAGTAGCAGGATCTTCGTTTAGCTTTTAGGCTTGAAACCTTAAGTAAATGAATTGAATTCATTTATAATCAAATTCTATTAAGAAAGAGATGATCTAAATGCCTATTAGGAAATTGAACAACATATTTAAATATAACATGTTTTTGATGGACAAATAACCTGTATTTTGATTGGGGGAGCTTTATGCTTCATGCATGTGCACTTCACTCCATCCATATAATATATTTAATTGAGGGAGAGGGGGCGTGATCAAATATGTATTTTCTATGTTTAAAAAGATTAATGATTTGTCATTAAAAAAAAGAGAGAGATTCTTGTCCTAAGGGTTCAACTATTCATTATTTTGATGAACCAAATCATTAATTTTTATAAGTGATACTTTTCCTTTAAAATGTAATTTTAGGTAATAAGATTTTCTTTTAAATATATTTGGATATGCTAACTTGAAGAAATAAATAAGAATGTCCTTTTACTAGAAAACCAAATGAAAAATCGGTAATGAGCTTTGACAAGCTTAAAAGATATTAAGTGTTTTTTATTTTTTGGTAAAAGCCCCAACCTTGAAAAGGTCATCAAAGTGAAATAGAAGTAACCTGTGGAGTGGGCTAGACAATTAGATTAAACACCACTATAAAAATTGACATAATGGTAATAATATCATAATATCATGATAATTCTATAGAAAGTAAATAATAAAAATTAGAAAGCTTAGTTTTTAATCAAACCAATATTAAATAATGAAATTATAAAAAGAAATTAGTAAAAAGAAAAAAAGAAAAAAACAATACAAGTAAACCCGAACTAACTTATTAAATCTGCGACTAAGATCATTAAACCAATATAGCTTAATAAAATTTTAGAAAACTCCATTCAGGTTAAAATCGAGGGGGGAAAAACATCCATGAGATTAGGATAACATCACGAAAAACAAATTGAAAAAATTACAAAGTTCAATTCTCAAATAACCTAAAATTAAATGATGAAATTTAAAAAAACAATTGAGATGTTGGAAGGTGAAATTAAAAAAATAAATATAAAAGGATTAAAAAAAAATCGAATTAACTTGAATCAACCTTTGAATTCATGAGCTTAATCCCATAGAAAGTAAATTAAAAGAAATTACAAAGCCCAATTAAAAAAATAATCAATTAAAAAAGACTCCAAAAAAATAAACAAACTCAATCTCAACTCGCGATTCAAGTTATGAGATTGTGATAACCCAAAAAAAAATAAAATGCAAAGCATAAGTCCCACAATAATCTAATATTGAAGAATAAGACTAGAAAAAAATCTGATTGTTGAAGCGTGAAAATAAAATAAAAAAACCAAAAAACATTACACAAAATATTATTCAAATTAACAGTGTTTTATGGTTTTGGCTATAATTTTGTATTAACTAGTTTCGTAGCCCAAGTTTTGGAAAGATTAAATAAATACTCTTGTAATAAAATACTTTGTTATTTGTTTTGTTTTCTATAACTCCAAGCATAAAAAATACTCTAAACATAATTATGAAATCACCTTAAATTAAAAATTAAATAATCAAAATAATAAATAAAAATTAAATAAACAATGCCTCAAATCTTTAAATATTTTAAAGGTGAGCAACAAATTAATAGAAGAATTAAAAGACTGATACCTTAAATCTTTCCGAGTTTGAAAATTGACAAGATTCACAACTCAACCTTAAGTTTTCTAACAATTTTTGTTTTTATAATCCAATCTTGTTTTAAAATGCTAATAAATCATATTAGGTTATAGTGCCATAAGTTTTATATATATAGATATTCGTTATTTAAAATACGGCTACAAGAATCATATATTTTTTTTATTCAAATAATTAACTTTTTTCATCCTCTAAATGCTCACAGTTACCCAAACTAATTAATTTTTTAAAGAAATAGAATTATTATGATGCACAAAATCACAACATAAGAATCTAAAGCATAAAAATAATAAATCTTCATCCATGAATTGTAATATTATAGAATGAAATCTTTAAATAAAACCAAACATTGAGTGTGTGATGGGATGAGAGGAGCTCTCACCCAACTTTAATAAAACCAAATCAATTTTATCCATAATTGGCTTTAAATAAAAGTGTTTAATTAATTTCCTAAACTAAATCCCAATAAGACGTCGTCGTTTAGAAAAATTTCCTTGACCAGTCTAAAGCAAGAGAAAAACCAAGTGTAGTGTCGTTTGTTCAGTTTATGCTACGGTCGAATATTTTTTGAATTCTATTAAATTCCCTTCCACTATATAAATCTAGTCTCTCTCTAAATCTCAACGTTTTTCAATTTCTTCAAAAGAAAAACTCTCTCTCTCTCTCTCTCTCTAGAAACAACAATTTTGTTTTAGCTGTTAAAAATCTCTATATGAAGTTTGATTTCAAATTCGCTCAAAGGGAGAGTGTTCATGACACTCAGATTCTCTGAGTACCCATCTCTCCCTCTCTCGGTATAATTATACAATTTGTTCTCAAAGGGAGAGTGTCTTTAATATCTTATGATTTAATGATTTGTTTTGATCATATTATAGTGATTTACATGTAAACTTTGTCTCGTTTCCCTGTTTGATTTCTTGAATTTATTAAAGGAGTGGATAATTTTCAAAGTTGATGATTTTTGGATCTTTTAGATTTCACGGTGCTTATATTCGTTCATTTAATTCTTACTTTTAAAGAATTAGGATTATAAGAACAAGAAACCCTTTAATTGGTTAGATTTTAATTTCGAGGTTTAAATTTTGTAAATTGGTTTCTCATTATCTTGCAAAAAAATAGTTGTTTTTTTCCATAATTTAAATTTATGTTTATGTTTTTGTTTGTGTTGTTGACCTATGTCCATAGCAAATGAATTCTTTAAGTTTCGTATGTTTGAGCTTTCTGCTCCCAGATTTTGTTACCTATTTGCTACCAATAAAATTGTTTGCTTGCTAATTATGTCAGTTGGGAGTTGGAAATTGAAATGCTAAAAAAATTAACCTTTCCCAGTTTGATTTATTTTAAGTTGAAAATGAGTACTTGCATTGCGTATCTTTCAATAGAAAATGATCTTAAAAAATGAAACTCAATGAAACATGTTTTCTTTCTTCCTTGTCATTTTCATGGTTTTTCCCATTTATTTGAAGTGGTTTTGGGTGTAATGAATAATGGATGTTCACTGGTGCGGCATATATGTATATATGAATTTTGTTTTTTTTTTTGCAAATTATGAATCCTGGATTTGCTCATCTTATAGTACTACTCTCAGTTTGCTACGTGGGAAACACAATGTTTTGCTATTCAGTTCATAAATTTTAGTCTAGTCATGTCTGTTTTAAAGCAAATTGTACAACTCTGATAATATAGGCAACGGTTACTCTTGCAAATTATGATTCATTGATTAGTATATGTTAATTCTTCAACAATCCACTTCAAGGTTGTTTGTCATATTTCTTATAGTATTCAACCCATAAAGTATATAAAAGTATATCACGGATGAGTCAGCTTCGTCATATGTTTTCTAGTCTCTTGGTTAAGGTGCTAATAGGCAGTTCAAAAGTTTCACCAAGGAAAGCAGAACTAATTAAAATGCCAAATTGATGATGTTACTTGCCAAACAAAAGTCTTTTATCACTACTTATACAGCGTTTCAGTTGTATCAGAAACCTTTCCTTGTATGGTTCTATTACTTCAGGCTTCTAAAGTAGATCCTAAAAAGTTAAGTTGCAGTGTTGGCATGGACTATTCCTTGTTCTTCTATTTTCTGTAATAGTATAGAATTGTAATGTCTTTTATCGTTGTATACTAGTAGTTTCTAATTTTTTCGATAATTTAACTCAGGATTTTTTTCCCTTTTAGTGAATTATACTTGAATTATTTTTGTTATATTTTTATTGTCGAGGGGATGTCAGCATTTTCATTATTGGCAAAGATGAGTATGATGAACTTGTTGTAAGTTAAATCATTATCTTTTTTTTTTCTATACTTGTTTGTGTAAGGATGCTAGTTTCTGCATGATATTGAGATCATCTTGAGGTTAAATACTATCCATCTTGTGAGGCTTTTGGCTAAATCTTTTAGGTTAAATTTGGTCCTCAAACTTTTGATTGCTATATATATTTTGTTTTGAATATTTGTTTTTCAATTTCATCTCTTAGAATTTAATTTTTATATTAATTTTGGCCCTCATTTTTATAATTGTTATTTGATTTTTCCTTATCATTTTTTAATTGAAATTTTTTATCTATCAAATTTGATCCTCATTCTTTTGATTGTTACTTATTTTATTTGAAATAATTTATGAAATGTTAATTATTATAATTTTAATTTCTTTATCTTTCAATTTTTTTATTTTTTAGATTTGATCTTTTAAATTATGACATGCTAATTTTTTTTTTTAAATTTGGTCTTCAAACTTTTGATTGCTATATATATTTTGTTTTGAATATTTGTTTTTCAATTTCATCTCTTAGAATTTAATTTTTATATTAATTTTGGCCCTCATTTTTATAATTGTTATTTGATTTTTCCTTATCATTTTTTAATTGAAATTTTTTATCTATCAAATTTGATCCTCATTCTTTTGATTGTTACTTATTTTATTTGAAATAATTTATGAAATGTTAATTATTATAATTAATGCTAATTTGTTTTTAAAATTTGGTCCTCAAACTTTTGATTGCTATATATATTTTGTTTTGAATATTTGTTTTTCAATTTCATCTCTTAGAATTTAATTTTTATATTAATTTTGGCCCTCATTTTTATAATTGTTATTTGCTTTTTCCTTATCATTTATTAATTGAAATTTTTTATCTATCAAATTTGATCCTCATTCTTTTGATTGTTACTTATTTTAATACTTAAAGAAAAAAAATGGTTACCTTTCCAATTTCAATCTTAAAATTCTGAAAGATCAAAGTAGCTGATCCCTGATTGATTTGATTCAAGTTTGGGAGACTTTTATGAGTAATTTTTTTCATGAATGAATCCATTTATCTGGTGAGACCATAAAATAAAATTCAACCTTTGAGTTGCTGATGAGTAACACTGGTTGGTTGATATGCAATATGGATGCTGTATTTGTATTGATACTTTTCTGTGGTATTAGGGACAGGCTTAGTTGGATCATGATATTGGATTGTGCTTCCAAGATGTTCATTCATATAATTGAACAGATTTGAATAGTAATTAACAAACAAGCAAACAAAGCCAACACTGTAGGAATCTCGTAAAAATAGATGAGTTGAAAACCCTAATCTGTAACTCAATTAACTAGTCATAAAGGAAAGGATCAAAACAGAAAAACTAAATTTCAGTGAGTAAACTAAAGTTTGAGTCTGCTCTCTTCTCTTTTTTATACATCTAGTTGCAAAACTAGATATATGAGTTTCTTGAAGTCATTGTGAAAGCTTATAGTGGCTTGCTAGAACAAGTTTTGAAGATGAAGGTGTGGTACTTGTAAGTTCTGCATGCAGAAATCTATGAGATTTGTATGTGCAATCATGCTTGATTAAATTGTTGCATATTGATTTATGTAAGGCGTGCTTGTGGCCTTTGATGATGGCTTTGGAAGTTCTGTGCTACATCTAAAATGTGGTTGGCCTTTGATTGTGGCTTTGGAAGTTCTGTGCTACATCTAAAATGTGGTTCATATATATGCAAGTTATGTTTCTGCTCAAGTGAAGTGTGCTTCAGGAAAAAGCTGTTTCTTGTAAGCACCGGCAGTTTAGACACAATAAAAAACCAACATTATTATGAACCAAGAGTGGGGTTTCAATCAAATAAACTTAAAATCTAATTTGCATGAATGCTGATTAGAATGAAATTTGTGTATGGTGGAGCTGTGGACATCAATGTATTTGATTATAGGATGAAAATAATTGACTTGAAAGTTGAGATTGGCCTCTTGGGATTGGGTGAGATATAGAGTATTGACACGTTTTCTGTTGTAATTCTTAGCATATAATTCTGCAAATAAGCAACTATTTTGTCGATTACTTGATTCAGTGCTGAAATTTCTTTCCCACTCAATGATGTCATTTATTCTCTTCAGGGAGCAGGAGCTTTTGAACTTGCAGCCAGAAAACACCTGATCAATGAAGTAAAAAAGGGGTAAATGCCTGCCTGTTTTCTATATTTGAGTAATTATTCCTATCCCCTGGTTAATTTTAAAATGGTGTTTGCAAATGTGGAACAGCGTGCTCAGCTAGGTACTGTTGAAGCTTTTGCTGATGCCCTTCTCGTGGTGCCCAAAACTCTGGCTGAGAATTCCGGGTTAGACACTCAAGATGAGATTGTTGCTCTCACGGTAACCATCAGTGGAATCCATCCATCATCCTTTTTTTTCTGGGGGAGCAAAAGACACAAGAAAAGAAACTGATTTAAGCTTTTCTTGCATGTTTATTCAGGGAGAGCACGACAGGGATAACATTGTAGGAATAAACCTCCAAACAGGTGGGCCCCTCGATCCTCAGGTGGAGGGTATCTTCGACAACTACTCTGTCAAGCGCCAACTCATAAACTCAGGGTACACATGAACTCCTAGCTTTGGAGTCTGTCCTTCTCTCTCTCTCTCCCTATCTCTCTTCCCTCGGTCAAGCATTCATTTTTTTGTACCCAGTTATCAGAAATTTCATTTCAAGCTGAGAGTTTCAATTTTTGTAAGGTCTGTATGCTATTTGCGTGCTATGTGCCTGCCTGATTCTATTAGGGGGCAAGTGGCGGCATCATGCTGAGTATTTCGAGGAGCTGTTTGGCACGTGAATTGGAACCGGAAGTATAGCAATGGAATGTCAAGGCATTTGAATGTTCTCGGGGATCACAGACTCTCTTAAAGAACAGTTTGGGAATGCGGTTTCAACCGTGTTTCTATAAAATTTAATTTATTTTTTTGTTAAAATTTAATACGGTTTTTATATTTTGGATCGTATGTTAAAAATAATTTTTTAAAAAATAAAAAAATATTATTAGCATGTATTTTGACATAAAACATTATTTGAAAAGAAAATGCTATTATACTGTGCTAAACATAACCTTAGTTGCTTGAACTGACATGCTCCTTGCGATGGCTTCGGGGTTTTTGTTGCTCTTTTGACTGGTTATAATGGTTATTGGTGCCTTGAAACCTAGCCTAGTTGACCCTTAGATTGGGTTGGGGTTTTTTTTAGCTCTTTTTTAATACTGCGTGTTTTAAATAGGGTTAGCTAAATTTTGAAGAAATTAAAATTTTATTTAAAATTAATTTTTTTTATATTTTTAAATTGTTTTGATGTGTTGATAAAAAAAATAAAAAATAAAAAATAAAAAATATTGTTTTAATATATTTTTAAATGAAAATTACTTTTTTAAAAAATTATTATTACTCTTTAAATTTTATTTTAAAAAATTATTTAAAATGCCATTGTTGTAGTATTTTTTTTATTTTAAAAACAAGAAAAAAATATGGAAATTGATGTTTTTATGCATCAATAATTTTATTTTTAAAAATCCTCGACAAAAAGATTAGATTATCCATTTTGATGCTCCAGATTGATATTTATACATATATAAACAATGTTTTGAAAATATTTTGTATTTTGCATTTTTTTTGTGTTTAATAAAGTCGCATTATTCCTTGATGAAAAAATAAATAAATAAAATCTTTGCTAACAAAGGGTTTACCGTTGTGATTTAATTTAATCAATCGAAAACGCTGACGTTTAGTATGAAGCAGCAGAAACCAAAACTCGTCCTTCCAACGGTCATATTTTCCTTCGAAATTCAAGATCCTTCGAAATTCAAGAACCCTCGCGCTATAAAAGCAACGGTCATCTCCCTCCCTCCCCTTCCTTTTCACACACAGCCCCTCTCTCTCTGAAAAAAAAATCTCTCTGCGCATTTAAAACATAAACAATCAGAGATCAAAAGCCTATCATCGATCAGTGGCCTCAAAGTAAGTTTCTCAGATCTAATTTCACTTTCTAATACTTTGAATTGCGTTTCTTGAAATCGATTTTGTTTTCTTGTATTTACCTTCGAAAAACCCTAGTTGTTTTTTACTCTATCCTCTTAAATGAATACTTTCTTGGTATTGATGCTCTAGTTATTCTCGAATTGTTCAAGTTATTAGATTCGCTGCATGTATTTATAATCCGATCTAAATTTGTTCTGTATGATTTTTTATTTGTGTGTGAAGTAGAGATTTTAATTCTCTGTTTTCTTAGAAGTAAATCTTCTATGTTTTCTCAGCGAACAAACAACTTTCTCCTTCTCCGTATGCGTGCAATGTGTATATGATCGATCTTGTATCATGAATACATGTGATTCTGCTGATTTTTCTATTGTTATGTAAAAATCTAGTGATATGGTTTAGGGTTGCTTGGGGCACTTAATTTTATTTGCAGCATAATATCTGTATTTTAAACATGGGGTCGGGACAATGAGTCTTTTAAGCTGACGGGTCTTGTATTCTATTATGTTTTACTGTGATTAATCTGTTTGTAGAGACTAATTAGTTTTAACAAATATTTGACAGATTGCTACTACCAAACTTTTAACAAGGTTTGATTCTTTTTTCTTTATTCCCTTCCTTGAATAGATTGCTTGTTCTTGTCTTTAGATTTTGGAAAATCTTGCTTTCACAATCTACTTTCATTTTCGCTTGTATTAATACTTGTTGTTGCTAGATGTGTAATCCCAAATCTCTAGTAGATCGCATGATCTCCTATTTCATGCTATTTTGTTTGATAGAGGATTCAAAATAACGAAAGTATGATTTGTGATCAATGCCACTGTTACACTAGATGTTGAATTGGTTTCACGAATTCATCCATCTTCTTGACAAGTAGTGTATGTTTTATCTTATTGATTATTCAGTCACAATGATTTACATATACCATGCTTGGTAGAGCTATGGAGATTCTAAGAATTTCAGGAAATGTTATGGGAGTATTTGTCCTAGAGTTTAGCTGGTTTGTTCTGACTTGCTTCGTGTGGGGTTTGTGCTCTTGGGGGTAACTTTTTTTCTTAGTTACTTTTTGAAACTGAATTTATGGTATAATTCGGTCATCCTTTCCTTATTTTACATGGTTTATCTAGGGTATTAACCAGTTCCAATGCTTTTGCAGAATATTTCTTTGAACTCATTTACAGCACGAATGGCATCACTAGTGAGTAGACGGGCACCTCTCGGTGATTTGTCAAATTCAATGAAGGCTGTTGCCTCTCGAATTCCACATGACGCAAGCAAGATGAAAAGTATCTCCAAAGCACCAGGGAAATGGCAAACTACTGGCAGAAAACCACTTTCCGACATTTCTAATTCAAGGAAGCCTGAGACAAAAAAGCAGAGTTTCAATGCAAAGAAGCTAACTGTCTTGACAGAGGAACCAGATCAAACCAGTGCAATTGTAGAGGAAAAGTTTCTGCACAATCATCAGGAATGCATCAAAGCACAGACAAGAGCTATGGACATCAATGAGTTTTTGCAATCAATTGGACTAAAAGATGGTAATGGGAACTTAACATTCTTCTGCTTATAATCACTGCAGAATCTTTCCTTGTAAAATTCAATTCACTTTTATTATTTTGTCCAGATTTTTCCAAGCAGTTGGCAACTCCATGTTCACCGCTGGCATCAATTACAAAGAAGGTCACTTTGCTTATTTCCCTTTCCTCGTTTCTTCATTAGGGTCTTTCTTTCTTGTTTCATAAACGAACTTTTCTTTAATGAATTATCTAAACAAAATACTGGTTTCTATTTAATGCTCAGAGTCACCCTAAGCCCTTGCAACTGGAAGCAACGGTCGAGCAGCTCCTTATCTTGGGAATTCTATCTTGATTCTCCTTCTCCTTTCAGAACACCAATATCACCAAGGAATTATAGGGACTGGAAGGATCAAGACTACTACATCAGCTTTAAGTTGATAGAAACCCCCATAGTTGCCAAAGCATTGATTTCTCTCTTCAATGCTCTGCAGCTATGTTATGTCAACTCTTTTAGCCTTTTGATCTGGACTGGAAAGGAAAATTTTCTTTTTGGTGATTTATGGTTATTGTAGAACGAATGGTAGTGCAGTAGCATGACATCCATTCTTTAGGATTTGTGTTACAATAGTAGAAGTCACATTATGTTTATGAAGCAATCTGAATGGTACATTGATGAAGGTTAGCGAAGCTATATATTATGATTCTCTTGAGTTCTATACTTTTGATGTTTCTGTTATTTCTCATTTTATGCTTGCTTGTCCGTTCTATTCTTGAATCATTTATTTTTTTAAGTGTTTAGAGCCCTAAATAAAGAAAGACATATTCTGACAAGACAGGGTAGTGAAAGGTGTTAGATTCTAATGCCCTAAAGTTCAAACAAGTTGGTGTTGTTCAAGGGTTGCATCTGTGTTGTGTTTGCGTGTTGCAGAGGCAAGAATAGAAATTTGCAAGTTTTTGTGTATTTGACCTTGGAATAGTTAAATTTTGCTATGATTAATTAATTTATTGCACTAGAATTTATCATCAAGGTACATCTTCATTCTGCTGTTATACTTTCTCTGATGGTAAAAATAGTTGTATCTTGTTGTTCTTTCAATTATGCCTTCTAGGTTTTGGAATAGGGATGCTTGGTTCTTAGTCCCGAGTTTCTTTTCAGAAAATCTACAACATTCTCATATGGTATTTTTATTGGTTATCTGAGGTAACCTTTATATTTTATTCATGGGTGTTTATTTTTTCTTAAGGGATGCATCCACGTGTCTTGGTTGATGGTTTTGAGATTGCCAAAAGAGCTACCCTCCAGTTTCTTGAAAAATTTAAGACACTAGTGGTGATGGGTGATGAACCCGACAGGGAAATTCTAAAAATGGTTGCAAGAACAACAATAAGGACAAACGTAATGTCTATTCATTAGTTTACTCTTTGTTTTATAACCTGTTTGGATATTATTTAAAGTTGACCTTATTCTCTTGTGCAGCTATATGAAGCTTTGGCTGATCAATTAACTGACATAGTTGTTAATTCGGTGAGTGTAGCCAGTGGTGTTGATATATCTTGAGGCTGTTGGAAAAGAAGACGTTTAAGTCATATTTTGACAGCTTCTATTTTTGCATTGACTGTGATTTACTTGTTTGTACAGGTGCTCTGTATTCGAAAGCCTGAGGAAGCCATTGATCTATTTATGGTGGAGATTATGCACATGCGCCATAAATTTGATGTTGACACAAGGCTTGTAAGTTAATCTTTTTTCATTTAATCTAGATTCCTGTGGAATATTTTCACCTGGGATGTGTTAAGTGTTTTACAACTCCCAATTTCCTGATTGACTGATTTAGTTAGGCTTCAAGAGTGAATGTTTCAAATGGTTTTCTCAAGTTTATTTATCTAGTTAGGTTCTTTACAACTTCAGTTTTTGTTTTGGCACAAGAGGGTATTCACCAATGATGGTTGAGTATTTAAATCATATTGAATAGAGGTCCTTCAAGATTTTGAGGGCCACAGATCTTCAAAAACCCTTCCATGTGAAACAGAATCATTTGTTTTTGAATGAGATGTGTTTAGCATTGAAATTAGATGGAACGCACTGCTCTTTTTCATTATTCAACCTTTATTCAGTAAAATAATGCTACTTGTGAGATTTTTCTCAATGCTGTTACGTTGGATTAGGTCAACTTTCCAGGATATTGATGATTGGTTTTTGTTCGAAAGCTCCCAGGTGTAGCTTGGACAACTTTTAGTTATTGTTCATTTTTTTATTTCGACTTTGATATAATTTTTGTCAGCTGAGGCGGCACTTGCCTGGGCGCCCCATGTGAGGCAAGGCCCAACACCTTTATTAGCCTTAGGTGTTGGATTTCAATGAGGTGCTGCCTAGTCGAGCGCCTTGTGAGTGGGTGCAAGGCGCTAAGGCTTGGGCTTGCTTGAAGTTCTTCCTTTTCTGTAGGTTTTTTTTTCTTTTAAAATGATTTATGTTTTGACCTATTTGTCCATTTTTTTAATGTATCACAAAAAACAACTTAGGGGTATTGCTGTAAAAAACAAAGATTAGGGTAAAAAAATTAAAATAAATCATTAAAGTGGGAGGCGAACAGAGAATGAAGGATACTTAAAAGAGAAACTATCACATTTAATGTCTCAAATTATGGAAATTTCTCTCCATTTTTGGATAAATAAATCATCCCCCCCCCGTCCATGTCTGGACAGTTGAGTATCTAAAGAGGAAAGGGTGGCACTGTTCAATTTATTAACAAATTTATCACTCTTCTACGCCTTTATGTGTTACTACCAGGCTATCATATAAATCATGAGTGCGGGAGGTTTAATCCCTGGCAGGACAACATATTACGAGATTTCTTTTAAAATTTCATCTAGATCTAATTGTAGTATTGAAAGCTCTGCATCCTAGTATAAAACTGAACAATAAATGATTTTTTATCTAAAAATATAATTTTTTTTTATTTTTATCCAATCCTTATACATGTCATAATAATTATTCAATAAAATCCGCAAAACCATTGAATATATTATTTTTTTATCATTTATTTCATTCAAATTTATTATTGTTTAATGATAATGTTATCGATTTCATTTAAATTTAAATATTTTTACTTAAAAATATATATTAAAAAATAATATAAATTATATCTTGAAATCTCATTCAATAACAAATTTTTATTGAAAGATGAGAACTGCCCAATGACCATAAAAGAACTATAAGTCTTTTATGGCCAACGTGGATTCACATTTATCACTAGTATATACATGCAACGGAGTCAATAGCTTATTAATTAACAAAATATTCAACAACTAGCACCACAGAAAATTATTGTATACCAATAATAATGATTTTTTTAAATTTTTCTAACAAATAGTAGTATTTGGATGTAAACTTATCAGTAAAAATCTTTCACTAGTAGAAATTCACTTAATACTAACGGATTTACCGACTGAATACTTATGTCGGTAATTTGAATTGGAATTACTGACGGAATTTTTTCTGTCCATCATTACGTCGGTATATACCGACGGAAACATTCAGTCGATAGTTACCGATGGAATGTTCAGAATTAAAAAACAAAAGGCGGTTCGCTGGCGTGGAGGTTTTTACGAGCGATTTTTTCCAACGGAATCACTGAGGGATTCAAAACGGCAACTCCGTATGGTGACGTGACCGTTTCACCATTTAAAATGCCGACGGAATTGCTGAGGAATTCAAAACGACAGATTCGTACGATGACGTTTCCTTTTTTGAAACACATTCAATTTGTAATGAATATTATTTAACTTTATGTTTTGATGTTTAATAAAAATTTCATTTGCATAATTGTTTTTGTACTATTAATTTATATAATTTTATATTATGTATTCTAAATAATTTTTTTTAAAAATATTTAAAGTTATGCAAATAAAACAATATATAAAAAATACTCACCGAGGGTTTTACCGACGGAATGTATCCGTCGGCATTTGATAGAGAGCAGGGATCTTAGCGATGAATTTACTGACGGTATAATTCTATCGGCATTTCACAGTAGCTTTTCAATCACCGACGAGTTCACCAATGGAATAAATCCGTCTGCATTTCACAGTAGCTTGGCGCAAATTTCACAATCACTGACAAGTTTACCGACGGAAATAGTATGTCGGTATTGCATACACTCACCAACGGAATAAATCCGTCGGTATATTTCAAGCAGAACTTTTTTTTTAGCGTGCAATTTCAGTCGGTAAAACCATTGGCAATGTTTTTGTTTTTTTTCCTGACCGCTTTCATCGGTTTTCATCGGTGAAGTTGTCGGTAATAAAATTACCGACAAACTATGAATCATACACCGACGAAATATTGTCGTCGGTAAAACTGTGAAATCTGGTAGTGTTTCGAATGAAGCTCTGCATATGTCAAGACCAAACACAAACCAAAACTAAGGTATAGAGCCATATTATATTCGTTATTAACACCTGCTGCCATGGCTCTCCAGCTAGAGCTGAACTGAGAAAAAAAACTTAGAGGTAAAATGAAATTATGGAAGCTGCAAGACTTGGGATATTTTAAAAAAAAAAATCTCAACCTGGTTTTGCTGGGTCGCTCGAGTCACGGGTAAACCCGGCAGGTTAATCGAATTTTTACTTATTCCTGTTTTATATCTTACTTGAACCGGTCCTGCCATCAAATCAATCCGATTGACTTGCCAAGCATGCCTGAGTTTAATAATGGAGGGGTCAACAAATATTTGCTAATTTTATGTTTTTTATTTTTTTATGCATAAGCTATATGAGATTACTGTTTTGTTTTTCTTACCCCTCCCCTGCTTGAATTTCCCTCTTCTTTTATTTGAAGCAATATTTAAAAAAAAAATTATTAATGAAAAAAACATTTAACTTTATTTTCCAACATGCACTTAATTTATTTGGAAGTCTCCTCTCCATCATATTTTATGTTTTTATATTTTTTTTTTCTAGTCTTGATTTTTAATTCTTTTGAAGTTTTCTTATTTATTGATCTATTCATTGATTCACACAAGAGTTGATTTTTTATTAGATATCATCATTTGTTATGCATTTCGTGGGTCCTTGACTTGCTTATCCAGTTTTAGATGACATGATTTGAATCTTTACTAGTTACATCATGCACGCGATGCCCAAGTTAATTTTTTTTGAAAAACAAAATCAAGAAAAAGCTAAGATTTAAAAGTATCAGGTCTTTCTACAAAGCTATATCCAAGAATCTTGGGTTTGGCTGTAACGCCTGACCCAAAAATAATATTAATAATATTAAACTTGCATGACCAAGTAGATCTAGCTGCAATACCAAAGCCAATAGCCTTGGATGCGGGTCTGGCTGCAAGATTGTGTTATAAAAGTGTGATAATTAAATAAATTAATTAAAAAGAAAAAAAATCAATAGAAAGAAAAAAAACTAGTGAAGACAAAGAAAAAAAATTGAATCAACTGGATTAACCCGTCAAACCTTGGATTCGAGTTGTGAAAATTTGATAACTAAAAAAAAAAAATTGACGGATCAACCCAAAATTAACTGGGCTAAGCCGTCAAACCCGGGATCCGTGTCATGAAAGTTTGATAACTAAATAGAAAAAAATTAAACATTAGCAACCTTAATTAAATGAAAAAATTAATTAAAAAGATAAAAAAAAACAAACAAACAAAAGACATAAGCCTGTTACTAATGAGGAAAAAGAAAAAAAATTTGAATCAACCGAGTTATCTCATCGAATAAACTAAATTAAACAAAATAAAATTCATTAAAAGTAAAAAACACAAAGAAAAAAGCAAAAAAAAAAAAACTCATAAAGACAAAAAAAACAAGAAAAAAAAAGCTAAGAGTTTCACTATGCACTGTATAATGCACAGTAAAACACTTATATATAAAAGACATATGAAAAGCTACAGTACATTCCTCACGCATTTTAAAGTATTTCTTAATAGCTTTAGTTAATTCTAAGATTTAGTTAATGGTCCTCTCCACACTGGTGAAGATATTGGTAGTTGCTTTGAACAAATTAATTATAGTGAGGTTTTGAAGAGAAGTCTCCTCATGTGTTGGAATTAATTTTAAATTTTTATTCAAAAGGTTTTCAAATTTTTCTAGGTGTATTTTAAGTATATGTGTGCATATAATTATTAAAGATGTATTTAGTTTTTAAGTCTGCTTCAAATATTTCTAACAAATTGGACTGGAAAATATAGTGAGGTTTTGAAGATTTTTTTGGGCTGAGTAGCCATTTCTGATTTGGTTTAGCTTGAAGATTAGAGAATTTGGATTGGTTTCTTGATTAGGCCATGATTTTACAAAGACAATCAGCTACTAAAAAATGATGTCAATATCTTAATGCTTGAATAGAGTTGTGCTTGCATCAGAGTATTTGTCAGGCTAGAACCATATTTCTTTCTATATATTTTTCGTATGTTAGCTTGTTTATATGGAATGCTAGATGCTTCTATTTATTTGATTGATCTTTTTCATGAATACAAGTACATGCAAACAAAGCATTTGGTGTGGAAATTTTGCAGTTTAATTTAGAAAAGTTCAGTTTTTTTGTATATAAAGCTGTTTTTCTCTTGCAGAAGTCTAAAATTTCAGTTTTTAGTTCGAACTTTTTCATTAGAAAGCTAACTCCTCACTGCTTTGTACTATATTATCCAGGAAATAATGATGTCATGAATGTGGGTCGGAAGGTTCGTCATACATAATATGATCCATGAACCTTACCAGCCTTATAATTTGGTGTGATCGTGAGCTAGTATCATTAAGGGCAGTTTCACCAACTTGCCTTTGCGCTACAACATAATCAGAAACAAGTTAATCAACTGCCAATTAGCAATGTATTTGCAAAGGAAGAAAGAAGCTTCACCAAATTACCTTCACATATACCGATTAGATGCCTTAAATGCTGATCATTACTTGCTGTCTCTTCTACCAGCTTCTCAACCACAGTACCTTTCTGCATTTGGGAATCACAAGAAATACAGTAAATGAGAGAATCATTCAGAAAAGCATATGAAGTTCATTCTTGACTGCAGAAAAAAGCTCATAAATGCAACAATACCTCCGGGTCATCTAGAAGCTTTAGATTGCGACCAGATTCGGAATTTAACAGGTCCCTGACATTTCCATTATCGGTTCACTTTCTATTAGATCCAAATTGATTGATCAAATAAATAATAATATGCTTTAATGGGCCAATAAAATTTTAAGTTTTCCAATTAACATTCATTTCAAATTCATGCGTTATTCGGTAAATTAAATGAAGCACAAATCAAGCACAAAAAAAAGTAAGTTCCTTACCATTTTTAAGATGGGTTTTCGATGATCAATCTAAACTAATCATACATGGAAAGTTACTCAAAACCCTCTAAATTCTAACCAATTGAAGCTCTAAGCTCTAATGTCTTACCTTTTATAAACCATAAGAATTTAAAAATAGAAAACATTATGGAACAAAAAGTAAATGAAACAATTACTTACAGGAATCTCAAGCCGAGCTCTCCAGATAAACGAGCAGATCTAGTGAAGCATTGAGGAGTTCTTTTAAATGTTATGTTAAATTTACTTACAGGAATCCCTTGAACTGCACTATATACTTGTGTTCTGGGAATGTTTCATTTTTCATTTTTTTCTGCTTGACAGTTCTTTTAAATGTTATGTTAATCACTACAACCTGGACATTTCTAGGCTTATTGGTATTAACTGAAAATTGTTTGGTCAAAGCATTGAGGAGGCATATTTGTTCTTCTCAGGATACAAATTATATAGACAACTGTTATATCCAAAAATAAAATAAAAAGGTCAGGTAGGTAATTGACAAACTGCGAGGCATTTGTATGCATTACGAACTAGCATCTAACTCCAATTCAACCCCTATTTTCTTTTCCTTTTACCATCAATTTGCAAATGCCACATGGAATGTTATATGTTGCTTTGGTTTTATTTTGAGGGAATCATTGTGTTTTTATTTCAGAACCAGACAGAAAAGCTGTAAAGAGGGTAGTTACTGAAGTTGAGTTAAGAGCTCTTGAGGATATTCTTGCCCATGTAGCTTCTCAGACAACTAAAGAGGAACAAGAATACATAGCAGAGGAGAATATTCAGAAACAGGTAAGAAGTTGGTTCAAGATTTCTATAGATGTTTTCTGTTGTTATAGAAAGATTCAAGAATGCCTCCTCAACATTTCTTCGTTTCCCTTGAGAACAATTTGAGTTGCCCGTTTCTTTGCAGGTCCAGAAGGAGTATAGTGACCTTCAGAGGAAGGTTTCTCTGATGGAGGCAATAGTGAAAGAAACAAAAGCATTGCAGGACTTAACAAGATATCCTTACAAACATTACAGTGTGTGGAACTGGTTGTCTGGTCATGATTAACATCATTATTATAGAAGAAACAACATTAGCTCTTAATAATAAATTAAATCCATTCAAAAATGGATACGATGTTTCTAAAAAGTGCCAGAACATTATAAAAATTATAAGTTCTAGTATCAACTTACTTGACAAAGTTAATGCAACAACCTTTGCTTCATTACTAACTTGTACGCCCACCTTACCTCTTTATTCAATGATAAATACACATGAATCATAAGCTTCAATAAGTTTCTAATCTTCATGGTTACGAGATAATCCTTATAATTCCTCTTATAGTGATAGTGGCTTTCCTTGCCACAATGATAACAAATTCCTTTGACAACCAATGACAAGGCCTCGGGTTATATGTTAGGAGGATCAATTTGATTGATTTGGGTTAATTTAAGAGTAAAGGTGATAATTATTATAGTTTTAAGACTTGACTCGGGAGACAACTCGAGATAAGATTCAGGTCACAGATTTGGGAGGGTCAAAATGGTTAGCCTCAAAAACTTTAAAAATAATTAAAGTAATCTTATTTTGACAAAAAATAAATTCAAAAAAAATCAACAAGTTTTTGACCCGTGTTTTATAATGATCAACCTAAGTTTTGAATTAGGCCAGGTCGAGTCAATCCTTCTTTTATTTTTTTAAACTCAAACCAGTCCAGGCCTTATGTTAGTCTAGTTTTGGGTCAGCTTGACAGGTCAGTCTTGATTTTATAACTAGAGTTGTTAAAATATTATTAATTTCAATACTCAATATAAACTAAAGTAAAAAAAAAATATCTAATTATTTTTTAAAATATATATGTTTGACAATAATACATATTAAGGATAAAATATTTTTTTATAAATATTATCTTGTCTTGTTCATTATAACTAAACATGATATAAAATTAATTATTTTATCTTGTATACCACTACTAAATATAATTTTATCTTTGATTCCCTTTTTGTCTTGTCTTCACTTCTTTACTATCTCCATTTCTTTTGTTCTGGACACTAATCAAATGCCATATGTATGTGTTTTTTTATGTGATACCTTTTATTTATATTATTGGAATCCTTTATAAAATAAGAAAAACTAAATTAAAAAAAATAATATTAGGTAATTATATTGTTTCTTTCTTGATCATGAATTCTTAATTAATGAATTTCCTCTTCTAAATGTACAAGATCTTTTTCAATTATATTCTATTTTTTCTTGATCCTCTAATTTATTCTTTTTTTCTTCTTTTGCATATTTTTTATTTATTATTTTTAGTCAATAATCATCTTAGTCTTTTGTTGTCCATTCTCAATTCACTCTCTAAATTCTTTTTATTATCATATGATTAAATTAAATATATATACAAATTAAGTTTGATTGAAAATATAATCTTCGAAAACATTTAGAAATTTGAGCGTAAAAAATGGGTCGTTACAATCATAATACATAATAAATGTATTAACTTTAATATTTTGAAAAAAAAAAAAGAATACCTTGATAAATTAATCTTTTATTAATTAATGCAAAATATTAGTTTATCCATTAAATATTTTTTTATGATCCAGATATATTAATTTATAGGGATTTAATTATAGAAAATAATATTTTATTGAAGTGTTTTCATACATTTTAATACAAAATATGAAAGTAAAGATTATTATTATTAGTATTATTATTATTTGAATTGTAAATTATGAACTATTAATGCACAACAGAGCATCTCCAATGCAAAAAGCCAAATTGAGAAGCTAAATTGATAAAATGGCTTTTTGAATAGTAGAAATATAACTTTTTTGATTATGTGTATTACAATGGTAAAAAGCTATTTAAAAAAATCATTTATATTTTAATATATTTTATGTTAAATTCATTTTTATATAATTATGTAACTAATTTAGATATTTTATATATAATATAATTATGATGTTATTAACTATATAATTAATATTAGTAATTTATAAAAATAATATAAAATTTAATGAAATAATATGAAAGTTAAAAGATATAATTTAAAATTAAACTTAAAATTTATTTATATGAATATTTTTAATTTTTAGTTTTATATATGATTGTTAAAAATTTAATTTTTTAAATAACAAGTTTTTTCCTTTCTTTTAAAGAAAAAATAAATACTGTTGCCAACGGCTATTTTATAGCCGTTGGCAACGTTAACTTAAATTTACTTCTTCTACAGAGGATTATTGAAGATGCTCATTTTGTAGAGGGAGAGCGCGAAACAGAAGATGGTGGCCACCGATCCACAGAGGCAACTCCTAACACTAATCCGCGAGTTTGCTACCGAGAAATCACAGGAAGGTAAGTGCCTCCGCACTTGTTCATTTCCTAGTTTGGTTCCCTAGAAAATGAAGCGAACCAAATATTAAAATCTCTTATCAAAACCTCGACTTGGGAACTGTTTGAAAGCGATAAATAACCAGAGTGTCAATTCTTGGTTTCTCACATTGTCAGTAACTAAACAGAGGCCGTTTCCCGAGAAAATTCTGGAAAATAGTAGAAAGTTTATTGATGGAGAGCCAAATATTGAATGTTTTATTTTATTAGGTTTATTATTATTATTTTTTGTTTTCAAATTTGTATCGGGTGTTGTAAATTTTGTAGAGAGAAAGTGGTTGGGCTAGAGAAGCGAATACAAGAGCTTGGATGTGAAGTAGATGTGGCAAATGGAGAGATGGAAGAGGTGAAGTGTATCAAAGAAACTACTGAGCAAGAACTTGAAGGCTACGAACTTCAATTGGCTTTACTTCTATTTGATTAGGTTTTTCTATTGCATTATGAACGTCTTATATGCTTTCAGGCAAGAATCTCCATTATTCAAGATGAGATATCCTCGGTTGGATCCCAAGTAGAGGGTCTGAAGGTAGTATGATTCTCTCTCTCCCTCTCTCTTCATTTGGATGAAGTGAGACGACTTGCATTTTTTGGTCTTTTTTTTCTGTTTGTAATTCTTGTTCTGAACCTCATTGCATGGGTCATTGTGCTCGGGCGGTATAAAGAATGAAGAAGGAGCTTCACGGTAAAGATTGCTGTTCATTTTACTTGCCATTCCATTACATCCGAGCATATGATTGCTTGCCTCATCGAAATCGATTCAAGTAGTATTAATTGATGTCGTTTTGGTAACATGATTTTGTTGTTTGTGCATAGCTGAGTTTATTCGCCAGATGTTTGATCTTAATGCTAAGATAAGGTTAGCCTCACTTACTAGGACCTATGTAACTTTAACTGGGAATTTGTGTAGCCCATGTCTGATATACAATTGCACTCTTCTTTGATTAACTTCATGATTTTGGAGATGTTTTCTTCTTGGAAGATGAATTACTGTGTGAGTGCGTATGATTTGTTAATTGATTTGACCTAGTTTCAGAATTGTAAGGAAGGGGAGAAAATAAATATACTAAATTAAAGAGCTCATCTACAAGTTCTTCTCTTTTTTATGGCAGAAATTATAGTGGTTGGTGTAAATTTCATATATGTCACTACCTCCAAGTTTTTCTTTCAACTCTTTTGAATCTGAAGTAATGACAAAAAGTTTTTCTTTGTTATAGATATGCTTGAGCTTTTTTTTTGTTTTTTGTTTTGGCTATGTATAGATATGTAAAGGACTGGCAACATATATGTATGAATTCCCCTTTTCATAATTGTATATGCCATTAATTTTTATGACTCAACCACATTCCATCTGAATTACCCACAAACTTTTATGAGCTTTTAGAAGCTTGTTAGCTTATCTTCCTGGTAATGTTTGAGAATATGCATTAATTCCTAACATTGTCATGGAAAACTTCATTTTTGTACTGTATCACATGATCATTGTTTTAAACAAAAAAAGAACAAAGGCAAGAAGGCAGGAAAAAACAATTCAAGAGCTCATGCATTTCAAGGTTTAACGACATTGCATATGTTAGAAAATGGGAATGCAAAGATTTGAGTATGTTTAGGAGGGAACATGGATACTAGAATTATTAAATTTGAGAAAAAGAACTATTTTCTCAAAAGAGGAAAAAAAACTACAAGTGCTGGTATTTCAGATAAGCTGCAGAGGGGATGCTGTGTGAAGGTAATCTATAACCAGAAGTTGTAGATTTTTCTTCGTCATATCTCCTAACATCTTTTCCCATCTCAAACTGTATGACCTATCATATAGGATATCCTTCATGATACTTTCCTCTTGTTGCAGGAAAGTTCACAGAACATATTGATCTATATGCTTTGTTTTCCTTTCAAGTTAAATGAATAAATAAGAATGCAATATCATAGATTTGAATGAACGTTCTGGTAGTAGAGTAAAACAACTAATTTTATAACTTATATGTTAATATAGGAAATTTCAAGAGGAAAAGTGTATCAAATCTCAGAAAAAGAGCAGCATTGGAACCACGGCAGGTGATGCCACCTGTACAGAACATTTACTGCTCTAGCAGCTGAACCTTTTTCCAATTGCTGGTTTTTCAAATATATATATATTTTTTATTGATGTTGATATTAATTCATGGCAATTCTTCGCAGTTCTTTTTCTTTTGTTTTTTCCTTTTTCTTTTTAATAAGCTTTGTGATGGCAAGTGAGCAGAGCAAAGTGTTTTCTTTTTTTCTTAAAGAAAAAAAATGGTTACCTTTCCAATTTCAATCTTAAAATTCTGAAAGATCAAAGTAGCTGATCCCTGATTGATTTGATTCAAGTTTGGGAGACTTTTAGGAGTAATTTTTTTCATGAATGAATCCATTTATCTGGTGAGACCATAAAATAAAATTCAACCTTTGAGTTGCTGATGAGTAACACTGGTTGGTTGATATGCAGTATGGATGCTGTATTTGTATTGATACTTTTCTGTGGTATTAGGGACAGGCTTAGTTGGATCATGATATTGGATTGTGCTTCCAAGATGTTCATTCATATAATTGAACAGATTTGAATAGTAATTAACAAACAAGTAAACAAAGCCAACACTGTAGGAATCTCGTAAAAATAGATGAGTTGAAAACCCTAATCTGTAACTCAATTAACTAGTCATAAAGGAAAGGATCAAAACAGAAAAACTAAATTTCAGGGAGTAAACTAAAGTTTGAGTCTGCTCTCTTCTCTTTTTTATACATCTAGTTGCAAAACTAGAAATATGAGTTTGTTGAAGTCATTGTGAAAGCTTATAGTGGCTTGCTAGAACAAGTTTTGAAGATGAAGGTGTGGTACTTGTAAGTTCTGCATGCAGAAATCTATGAGATTTGTATGTGCAATCATGCTTGATTAAATTGTTGCATATTGATTTATGTAAGGCGTGCTTGTGGCCTTTGATGGTGGCTTTGGAAGTTCTGTGCTACATCTAAAATGTGGTTCATATATATGCAAGTTATGTTTCTGCTCAAGTGAAGTGTGCTTCAGGAAAAAGCTGTTTCTTGTAAGCACCGACAGTTTAGACACAATCAAAAACCAACATTATTATGGACCAAGAGTGGGGTTTCAATCAAATAAACTTAAAATCTAATTTGCATGAATGCTGATTAGAATGAAATTTGTGCATGGTGGAGCTGTGGACATCAATGTATTTGATTATAGGATGAAAATAATTGACTTGAAAGTTGAGATTGGCCTCTTGGGATTGGGTGAGATATAGAGTATTGACACGTTTTCTGTTGTAATTCATTCTTAGCATATAATTCTGCAAATATGCAACTATTTTGTCGATTACTTGATTCAGTGCTGAAATTTCTTTCCCACTCAATGATGTCATTTATTCTCTTCAGGGAGCAGGAGCTTTTGAACTTGCAGCCAGAAAACACCTGATCAATGAAGTAAAGAAAACAGTTAAAGGGGTAAATGCCTGCCTGTTTTCTATATTTGAGTAATTATTCCTATCCCCTGGTTAATTTTAAAATGGTGTTTGCAAATGTGGAACAGCGTGCTCAGCTAGGTGTTGAAGCTTTTGCTGATGCCCTTCTCGTGGTGCCCAAAACTCTGGCTGAGAATTCCGGGTTAGACACTCAAGATGAGATTGTTGCTCTCACGGTAACCATCAGTGGAATCCATCCATCATCCTTTTTTTTTCTGGGGGAGCAAAAGACACAAGAAAAGAAACTGATTTAACCTTTTCTTGCATGTTTATTCAGGGAGAGCACGACAGGGATAACATTGTAGGAATAAACCTCCAAACAGGTGGGCCCCTCGATCCTCAGGTGGAGGGTATCTTCGACAACTACTGACCCCGCCAACATGTTGGTTTCTGAAGTGTTGCTTGTACTTTTGGTCTTCCAGGTTTGCTCTGGTACAGACAACAATTTTGTGGTTATTAATCGAAAGGGAATTGATCCTCCATCATTGGACCTTCTTGCACGAGGGTAATATGAGGAAGCCAAATTAGTCATGGATATGCTCCTGCATTTTTATCTTATTTTTTAAAATTTTTGCCTCGTGAGGATGTTGTGGTGATTGGACGTGTAACAAAACCCCCTGTGCCTTTATGCAATGGAGGATGGTTGTGTTTGTAGGATTTGTGTTGGAGGGAATCTCCATTCATCTCATGGAATTTTGATGGAGAATGAACTATTATTTTGATAGGTCTTGTATTCTATTATGTTTTACTGTGATTAATATGTTTGTAGAGACTAATCAGTTTTAACAAATATTTGACAGATTACTACTACCAAACTTTTAACAAGGTTTGATTCTTTTTTCTTTATTCCCTTCCTTGAATAGATTGCTTGTTCTTGTCTTTAGATTTTGGAAAATCTTGCTTTCACAATCTACTTTTATTTTCGCTTGTATTAATACTCGTTGTTGCTAGATGTGTAATCCCATGATCTCCTACTTCATGCTATTCTGTTTGATAGAAGATTCAAAATAACAAAAGTATGATTTGTGATCAATGCCACTATTACACCAGATGTTGAATTGGTTTCACGAATTCATCCATCTTCTTGACAAGTAGTGTATGTTTTATCTTATTGATTATTCAGTTACAATGATTTACATATACCATGCTTGGTAGAGCTATGGAGATTCTAAGAATTTCAGTAAATGTTATGGGAGTATTTGTCCTAGAGTTTAGCTGGTTTGTTCTGACTTGCTTCGTGTGGGGTTTGTACTCTTGGAGGTAACTTTTTTTCTTAGTTACTTTTTGAAACTGAATTTATGGTATAATTCAGTCATCCTTTCCTTATTTTACATGGTTTATCTACGGTATTAACCAGTTCCAATGCTTTTGTAGAATATTTCTTTGAACTCATTTACAGCACGAATGGCATCACTATAATACATCAGAATATTATATATAAGGTGTTACAGGTTGGAATTTAGCCTTAACGCAAGAGAAGGAATACTGAAATCAACTTTCTTATAAATACATCATGTTCTTATATTTTTGTCCATTAGATATGAGGGTATGTAGTCTTGAATAGAGAAAGAAGTATTCGGAACTTTGATTCTATTACACTCATGGAATTGCAATTTTAACCTCCAAGATGGTTTCCATAATTGATTCATGCAGCGGTATCAGAATCCTCCTGTTGGTCTCGTGATAATGAGCTAACCCATTACACCCAACAAGGGAAGCGATAAAACCATGGAACTTTGAAGTGCTTCCCAGCATAACTGGTAGTCTGGTAGCGGTAGCACATAAAGAACTCGAGAAAGGATGTTGTAGTTAAGACATTGAGAAGAATAGTCATTGAAATAGATGCATATTTCATGATGGAACACTATACAACCACATGAGAAATGAATCTAATGTTAGCATGAAATGCTAACTTAGAACAACTTGATTTACTGGTTTTTCAGGAGTTTAAATGAGTTCGGACGCTTCATTTTGCTGACAACCACTTTGATGTTTGTGAATATGCTCGTATGTATTTAAACTTTCTAACATTAAACTACAAGGAAAAGTAGTTCCCAAACAAATAAGCCCATAGAATCTCTCTCGATATTTACCAGCAGTCTCTTTGGGCCACCACAACTATCTTCCTCTGCAATCTTTTGTCTCTCTTGTTCGCTATTCATTTATGTAGTCTGTTAGAGATGGTGGTAAAAAGAAACAAGCTAAGGAAACTAACAAGGACAAGAAAAGAAGAAGAAGCCAACAATCATAAAGATGACTATAAACACATGTTTTGATAATTCTAGCACACAACAATATTAGGTTCTAAGGCAGAATTATATATTAAATGACAATTATTCCACATAGACAAACTCTCTATGCGGTCTAGAGAATAATAAATGCTCTGAAACAAACACAAATCTCTCTTTTAAACTTAATTTATCATAAACACACCCAAAAGAAAAGGGAACACATGAAATATGCCTTTAAGACAACACCATTCATTAAAAAAACAAATGGGCTCCTACTGAGTTGCGTGAAAAATAAAACATGCTGAACCTTACCTCAATGGAAACAACAAAGATGCAGAAGCAATTGGATTTACTCGAAACGCACTAAATTAAAAAAGACAGAATCTAAGGTTGTCTTCTTCTTTCTTAGTTCTCATCAAAATAAAACAGCCAAATTGGCAGAAACAGAAGTTCACAGCATTGACAAGTAGACCATTGTACATGGTGCAAGTAGTGTGATGTTGTAAGCAAACATCAAAATTCTATGAAAGTTACTAAACTGGTCGTAGTTTGATATTATTCCTTAATCATCTGTTGAAACAATAAATGCAGAAGCATAACGTTCATCAAGTTGATTCTTGCTTGAAGTTTGAAAAGAAATATCCCAGGTTCATTGTTAAATATAAAAAATCCTCTAAAAACACGTTACATGTATTTTCTTTTAGTGCACTATCCTGTATATAAATTGTCACCATCGATGTTGCTGAATCAAGCTGTTCTGGAATGGTAATAAGGTATGGATTGACACAAAGGAAAAGTATTAATATCCAACAAAGACCCAAAAAAAACTAGTAATAACAAAAAAGTCTTTCAATCCAATATCATTTATCACTGATCAGAAATCATCCCTAGCATGGTTCTAAACGCCCAAATCAAAATCATTACCATTAAGAGGAAAAAAAGCTCTGGCCTAATAGTTATTCAGTGGCCACATTTAAAGGAAATTTCATTAGTCAATGCACTCTCATAGTTATCTGCACTATCAATCTTGCACGACATTGCCTTTATAACCATAAAGATGACAATTTGGAGCTAAAATGGAAACAAGCTTTGACTGAATAATCACATATAATGAGCTAAACCTAAACGGAAAGAAACTAAACTGAAGAAACTAATGGCATAAACTCAAGATATACTTCTTCTGCTAACAATCATAAAGATAATCATACTGATAAACCATGTAATTACCAACTCAAAGCACTATTCGGCTTAAAACACTAGAACTAACCAATGATCGCACCTAATGAAAAGACCATTGCCCTTAATGACATTAATCAATCCAAGAGATATCATAAGCCAATTATGCATAACAAAACAACAAACAAACTCAAACCTGATTGTTTACCATCCATGTCGTGCTCTTCCTGCTCCTCCTCCATCACCGTACACAACGTCGCCCCACCGTCCCTCTCTGACTCCTCACCAGAGCCGCCATCTTTCTCATCAGGAAACCTCACAACAATAACAGGGCAAACGCAATGATGAACACAATAATCACTAACACTCCCTAACCTCCCTTTACTACTCTTCCTTGAAGCACCAAACCCTCTACTCCCCATTACCACAGCACTCAACCCCAACCTCTCAACCTCCAAACAAAGCCTTTCTTTCATATCATGATCCTTCACAATATGAATTTTAAAGGGTATGTTTGCATCAACAAGAGGCTGTGCTATATCATTAGCTTTGGTGCTTGTAAACAGATTAAAATCCTCTTCAATCTTTTGCTGATTCTCTTCATTTTGATCATCTAGATTGTAATTCTCTTTAATTGGCAACGAACCCCAATCAGCACCATAAAGAACATTTGTGGGGCTAACATGGACTAAGATCACTGCATCACCAGAACGTAAGTAGTTTTGAACAGCCCATTTGACAGCAAAAGCACTTTCATCACTGAGATCAACAGCAATTCCTATTCTTCTTTGAGCACCAGTTGTTTGAGTGGTGACATGTAAACGTGGGGAAGGGGGGTTGGACTTGAACCACCACGGCCGATTCTGTTGGTGTGTTTTTCTTAGGTGATGGTGAAGATGCCATAGCTGCTGCTAAACAGGAAAAACAAGACACAAAAGCGAATAAACAAGTGATCTGGCTTCTGGGTTTCTGTTTTTGTGGAGTTTGAGAAGGGAATATTTGGGAGAAGAACCAAACTGTGTTGGAAAGATTGGTACTTCGGCTGTTTTTGGAGATGGAGAGAAGAAAGAGGAAAGGAAGGTTCTTTGAGTTTGGATGTGAAGGACAAGAGAACTGTTAGGATGACAAGTGGAGAGGTGGCCGTACTTTGGTTTGGAAGAAGTAAAGAGGTTTTGATCCAGAGTATACTCTTAGGATGCTTCTTTATTCGATTCGGGTAAATATATATTTTTGACCTTATAGATTTATCTATGTTTCATTGACATCCCTATAGTTTAAATTCTCTCAATGTTATCCTTATAGTCTTCAAAATGGGTCTCAATTTTTCTCTTTATTTTTTTCTTTTTGGATTAGTATGTCCAATTTTATTAAATATTTTACAAGATGACACTGGATCTTGAGATCTCATTCTTTTTACTAACACATTGTAAGTTTATTATTAATTAAGAGCCCTTTGATAGTAAATAATTATAAAAAAGGTGATATTTTTTTTCATAATTGCATTTTTTTTTCTCTCTCTCAAATCTCCAGCAATGTTATAATATACATAGAAAAAATAAAAAATAAATTCAGAAAAATAGGCTATTTAATGGTTTAAATCCCAATAAGACGTCGTCGTTTAGACCAAATGCAGTGTTGTTCGTTCAGTTCAAGCAACGGTCAAATATATTTTGAATTCTCTGAATTGCTCCATTATATAAATCCAGTCTCTCTCTCTCTCTAAATCTCAGCATTTTTCAATTTCTTCAAAAGAAAACTCTCTCTCGCTCTCTCTCGCAAGAAACAACAACTTTGTTTTAGCCATTGAAATTCTCTATATGAAGTTTGTTTTTTCATGCGATCATGGCGAATTTCAAATTATTTAAAAGGGAGAATATTCATGACACTCAAATTCTTTGTAAGTACCTATCTCTCCTTCTCTCGCTATAATTATACAATTTGTTCTCAAAGGTGTCTTTAACATCTTGTGATTTTATGATTTGTTTTGATCATATTATAGTGATTTGCATGTAAACTTTGTTTCGTTTCCCTGTTTGATTTCTTGATTTTATTAAGGGAGTGAAGAATTTTCAAAGTTGATGTTTTTTGGATCTTTTAGATTTCAAGGTGCTTATATTCTTTCATTTAATTCTTACTTTTAAAGAATTAAGATTATAAGAACAAGAAGCCCTTTAATTGGTTAGATTTTAATTTCATTTTCTATTTAATGGGATTTAAATCTTTTAAATTTGTTTCTTATTATCTTGTAAAAAAATAATTTCAATTTATGTTTATGTTTTGTGTTGTTAACCTCTGTCCATAGCAAATGAATTCTTCAAGTATCGTATGTTTGAGCTTTCTGCTGCCAGATTTTGTTACCTATTTGCTATCAACAAAATTGTTTACTTGCTAATTATGTCAATTGGGAGTTGGAAACTGAAATGCTAAAAAATTAACCATTCTCAATTTTATTTATTTTAAGTTTGAAATGAGTACTTTCCATATAAAATGATCTTAAAAAATGGAACTCAATGTAACATGTTTTCTTTCTTTTTCATTGTTTGTTTCACAATTATTTGAGGCGGTTTTTAGTGTAATGAATAATAGATGTTCATTGTACACTTAAAATGGTGGTGCAGCATATATGTATATATAAACTTTTGTTTTTGCAAATTATGAATCCTGGATTTGCTCATCTTGTAGTATCTACTGTCAGTTTGCTATGTGGGAAATACAGTTTTGGCTTTTCAGTTCATAAATTTTAGTCTAGTAGTGTCTGCTTTAGAGTAAATTGTGTTAGTGTTATAATATGAAAAGGCAGTTTTGCAGGATAGTATAAATGAGTCAGCTTCACCACATTTTGATCCAGTCTCTTGGTTAAGGTGCTAATAGACAGTTCAAAAGTTTCACCAAGGAAAGCAGAACTAATTAAACTACCAAATTGATGATGTTACTTGCCAAACAAAAGTCTTTTATCACTATTCAGATATCGTTTCAGTTATATTAGAAACCTTTCCTTGTATGGTTCTATTACTTCAGGTAGAAAAGTAGATCCCAAAAAGTTAAGTTGCAGTGTTGGCATAGGTTCTACTTTCTGTAATAGTATATTGTAATGTCTTTTATAGCTGGATACCAGTAGTTTCTAATTTTTTTCGATAAGTTGACTCATGATGTTTTCCTTTTTAGTGAATTATACTTGAATTACTTTTGTTATATTTTTCTTGCCGAGTGTACACAGTGCCTGGGGATGTGAGGATTTTCATTGTTGGCAAATATGAGTATTATGAACTTGTTGTAAGTTAAATCATTATCTTTTTTTTATATATACTTGTTTGTGCAAGGATGCTAGTTTCTGCTTGATACTAAGATCATCTTGAGGTTAAATACTATCCAGCTTGTGAGACTCTTGGCTACATCTTTTAGTTTAAGACTCGCTATTTGAGTGCCAATTTCTTCTTTGTTGACAAAACTTTTTTGACATGCTCTGATGTCTGCTTAGCCTGTCATCAATCACAACCTACCATTACCTTCTAGCAGTTTTAGTTTTCTTTGGCAAATCAGTCAAATGTAATGGTTGGTTTCCCCTGTTGACGGTGGCATCTCTTTTGGTTGTGGATATTATTTGTGATGTAAGTGGTTGATGAAATAACAATTGATAGGTTTTCCTTGTTGCCATGATTTTGTTTCAATTAGAAGCGCAAATGCCATATTGCCATGACATCTTGCTGCCCAACATAAGTAAATTTTTTATTGTATATAAGGGGTTACGGATGTTTTTTCCTTCTTGCAACAAGCAACTGATTTGGGGATTGTTGGAAATTTGTAATATCGCATTCTTGATATTTAATAACTAATCCTACTAGTGGAAGTGTCTCGAGGCCAAATCTCCAGTGAGATTTGGGTAAGAAAAGAAATTTGTATATGCTTGTTACTAAAGCACTTGTACCCGGTTATTATTCATCCCGTGTTCTTATTAACATTATTAAACATATTGCACCAGTAATGCCAAATGAGAACTATCAAAGCTATTGATCTCCATTTTCAAACTACTCATTGGATTTCTTTTAATTTAGTGACTTGTTTTCTCTTTGATGCTTGCAAGAGTAATGCTTGCAAAAGCTGTAGAGCTTCTACATATTCCTAATGATGCATCCAGGTCCTGTGCACCAAGTACCCCTTCTTCTGAAGGTTCCATGGACCGTTTAGGTGTTGTAGAAATAGAATCAGCTCAACCTATTTAAAATATACATTTGAATTGCTTGTTTCCTAGATTTGTTGTTCCTACAAGTCCTGAAATTTTCCACCTACATATTGCATGTAATTAGATCATTAGTTTTTGAAACATGAAGGCTCCTTGCTTACATTATTATACAGTACTGCGCTTAAACTCTAGGAAGCTTTGAAGACCTTATGGGATTCTGCTTTTCACAGAGAAGAACTGTGTGGTTATCTTAGTAGTGGAAGGACCCATTGGTTGGCAAGGAAATGATCCATCAACACATTTTAGGTAGACCATTGGTTCCTTTATGAATTCCATGAAGTTTTATGCTTTTTATGCTTATGATACTTTATTATTTTTTTCCAGCGCTGGTGGTTTTATTTCATTGGAGAATTTGTTGTTCTTTTGTTTTACAACCCTAGCCAATGCTCTGTTGCTTTCTCAGAGTCTTTCTAGAAGTTGTTTTTAGCTGACATGGAATCTTGGACCATTATATTACATTTTTTTTTATTGAACTCAACTGTATTTAAGATTAGCTTATTAAGGTTGCTCTATCTCATGGAATTTGTAGTTATACTTGTAGAAATTCAACGGTTTGACTCATGAATATGTAGATTTCATGATGAACCTTTCCACTCCAACAATCAGTAAGTTCTTCACGGGCGTGTAAGAGAAAAATTTTCCCATAAGAATCCCTTGTTCTTCATTCATTGTGTAAGTTAGTGGTTCAAAACTTATTCACCTTTTGTCTACATGTATATTGATAGGTCTTTGGCAATGAGACAAAATCCATAACCTTGGAAAAGGTTCATGGGCAGAAGGTAATTGTTTCTTGGTGTTTTATTCCATACATTTTGCTTCCATCATGGAATTTATCTTATTTTAGTATCTTCACCTAATCATGCTAAAACTGCTGATGAAGTTTCTGTAAAGATTCTAATTGGACCAAGGCATTGAAGACACATAGGTAGGTTGATTGTGCTATTACACAAAGTTCAAATGTTGTTGTAGGCTCTGAATATGGGTGGCAAAACTTATACCTATAAAGAAGCTAGTTGATGCTAATGACCAAGGTATGCTCTTTTGTTCCATCAAATCTTTGCAATGTTGAATCTGACAATTATTTTGAAATGCTAACTTCTGTAAGAATTATTTCACAATGTTTGAAGTAGTTAGTCGATGTTTGTATTTTAGTTGTGTCCTTCCATCCCAAATAGAAATTTAATCCCTTTCTTCTTTGGTGATCTGGAAAGTACAAAAAGATAGCATTTTCTGATCTTTTATACATTCAGTGTTGTAGACTGCTGTTAGCTTCAATATTCTTGCAATCATAAGGTTATTACATTTTCTTTCTTTCTTTCTTTCTTTTTTTATGGGGCCATAACCATAGTTCTTAAGGGAAAATTTAGTTTGTGTTTCAATAGAAAACTTGGCCAAGTTTTTAGGTAGCACATCCAATTTTCTAGAATAGGATCAGAATTCATCTTCACCAAGGATAGGACTAGCTTGTTTTTTGTTTCCTCTGTATGATTTTAGCTTTTGATAGGATTTGGGGTGATAGTTTTTTCCACACATGCTATTTAGAGAATGTAATGAAGAGTAGAAGCCTTTCAATAGGACTGAGCAGGGTTAGAATACAAGCTTTTCTACTTTAGTAAGATTAAAATTAATCAATACAGGTCAATAAAATGTTGTCCCTCATAGGGATTTTGTGATCAAATAAACCTGTATTTTGATTGGGGGAGCTTTATGCTTCATGCATCTGCACTTCATTCCATACATATAATATATTTGATAGAGGGGGATGAAATATGTATTTTCTATGTTTAAAAGGATTTAATGATTTGTCATTATATATATATATATATATATATATATATATATATATATATAAAGAGAGAGATTCTTGTCCTAAGGGTTCAACTATTTATTATTTTGATGAACCAAATCATTAAATTTTATAAGTGATAGTTTTCCTTTAAAATGTATTTTTAGGTAATAAGATTTTCTTTTAAATATATTTGGATACGCTAACTTGAAGAAATAAATGAATTAATTTTACAAAGATTAATTGGATATTTTATTAAATAAACTCTTAATGGGATATTTTATGGCTTCAAACTACTTTTATAAAGATTGAATATCATTTATATTAATATTAGAGAGAACTAAATTTAACAAACCAAATGTTATCTTTTTCTAGGATCATATGTCAATCATTTAAATGTGCAATTTGAGATTTGGTGGCTGATTTGTATTTAGTTCTAAAATGTCTATGACTTGCAGACCTTATATTTAAAGTCTATTATTCTAATTAAAAAAAAATATCAAAGTCTTCTTAAAGTTAGTGTTTACTTTGGAGGCAAAATGCGGGATAAAACAAACAAACTCACACATTGTAATAACCCAATAAAAAATAATTTCTATAATAACTTAATATTAAAGGATGAGATTGAAAAAAAATAATCAAATTGTTGGATTGTCAAATTAAAAACAAAAGCCATAACAATTACACAAAATATTATTCCAATTAATATTATTTTGTGGGTGTGGCTATTGTAATTTAGTCCAACTCTTTAGTTTTTTTTTGTTAGCTAGTTTTGTTGCTCATACTTTGAAAAGATGAAATAAATACTTTTTAAAAAACAATTGTTGTTATTTATTTTGTTTTTTATAACTCCAAGCATAAAAAAATACTTTAAAAATAATTATGAAATGCCCTTAAATTAAAAAATAAATAATTAAATAAATAAATGCCTCAAATCTTTAAATATTTTTAAGGTGGTCAACAAATTAGTATAAGAATTAAATGATTCATGCTCTAAATCTTTCAAAGTTACAAGATTCACAACTCAACCTTAAGTTTTCAAACAATGTTTGTATTTTTATTCAATTATATTTTTTTAAAAAAATTAAAAATTAAAATGATAATAAATCGTATTAGATTGAAATGTGTAAGTTTCACATATACACGTATTTGTTATTTAAAATACATCAAAAAAAATCACATGCTTATTTTATTCAATCCAATCAAGTGCTCAAACAAATAATTTTTTTTCATCCTCTAAATGCTAACTAATACCCAAACTAATTAATTTTTTAACGAGATAGAATTATTATGATGCACAAAATTCCAACATGAAAAACTAAAGCATAAAATAATAATTCTTCATCCATGAATTGTAATATTATAAAATAAAAATTTGAAATAAAACCAGGAGATACAATCTCTAAATATGGACATGAACAAAAATAATAAATAATAAATAATAAAAATATTGAGTGTGTGATGGGATGAGAGAAGCTCTCACGCAACTTTAATAAAACCAAATCAATCCAAAATTGGCTTTAAATAAAAGTGTTTAATTAGTTTCCTAAACTAAATACGGTTTAAATCCCCATAAGACGTCATCGTTCAGAGACCGCTGGACTGGGATTAGGATAGGTTTACACAAGGCCTGACCTTAGCATTCCAATTAGATACCCCTTTAGAAAACCTAGACTAAATGCAGTGTCGTTCGTTCAGTATGCAACGGTCAAAAAGTTTTTGAATTCTCTGATTTTCTCTTCCACCAAATAAATCCAGCCTCTCTCTCTCTCTCTCTCTAAATCTCAACGTTTTTCAATTTCTTCAAAAGAAAAACTCTCTCTTCTTCTCTCTCTCTCTCTCTCTCGCTCTCTCAAGAAACAATAATTTTGTTTTAGCCGTTCAAATTCTCTGTATGAAGTTTGATTTTTCAGTGATCATAGCGAATTTCAAATTCGCTCAAAGGGCAGCCCGGTTTTGAAATCAAGCCAGGCATTTACGCTCTCAAAAGGGTGGATAGGGGGGCGTTAACGTGCACGTTGATTCAATTTAGGATATCTCCTTAATAGAAAGAAGTTCCTGGTGCAGGTGACTTACGTTTCAAAAGTGGCGGAGGAAAAAAGAATCATTCGATGAGGCAACCTGAAGCGAGAGAGAGCTTCTCGGTAGAGGTAGTCAAGCTAAGAGCTAGAAAGTAGAAATCCTAAATTGAAATTCGCTATAAGGGGGTTTGCTCGACTCCGCTCGGAGAGGGAATCCATTTCATTTCCAAAACCAAGTAAGGGAGGAACGAAGTTACTGTGTTCATGACACTCAAATTCTCTGTTAGTTCCTATCTCTCCCTCTCTTGCTATAATTATACAATTTGTTCTCAAAGGGAGAGTGTCTTTAATATCTTGTGATTCTATGATTTGTTTTGATCATATTCTAGTAATTTGCATGTAAACATTGTCTCGTTCCCCTGTTTGACTTCTTTAATTTACTAAGGGAGTGGAGAATTTTCAAAGTTGACGTTTTTTGAATCTTTTAGATTTCAAGGTGCTTATATTCTTTCATTTAATTCTTTCTTTAAAAGAATTAGGATTATAAGAATAAAAAACCCTTTAATTGATTAGATTTTAATTTCACTTTGTATTTAATGGGATTTAAATTTTTTAAATTGGTTTCTCATTTTCTTTCAAAAATTAGTTGTTTTTTTCTGCAATTTAAATTTTTGTTTCTGTTTGTGTTGTTAACATCTGTATGTATTGTTAACCTCTGTCCATAAAGGAATTCCTTAAGTATCGTATGATTGAGCCTTTCTGTTGCCAGATTTTGTTACCTATTTGCTATCAACAAAATTGTTTGCTTGTCAATTGGGAGTTGGAAATTGAAATGCTAAAAAAATTAACCTTTCCCAATTTGATTTATTTTAAGTTGAAAATGAGTACTTGCATTGCGTATCTTTCAATAGAAAATGATCTTAAAAAAATGGAACTCAATGAAACATGTTTTCTTTCTTCCTTATCATTTTCATGGTGTGTTTCACAATTATTTGAGGTGGTTTTTGGTGTAATGATTAAGAGATGTTCACTGCACACTTAAAATGGTGGTGCGACATATATGTATATATGAAACTTTTGTTTTTGCAAATTATGATTTGTTCATCTGATAGTATCTACTCTTAGTTTGCTATGTGAGAAACACAGTTTATTTGCCATGTAGTTCATGGATTCTAGTCTAGTTGTGTCTGCTTTAAAGCAATTATTGTATATCTCTGATAATATGAAGAGGCAGTTCTGCTAGATAGCATTGACAACGGTTGCTCTTGCAAATTATGACTCATTGATGAGTATATGTTAATTCTTCGACAATCCATCTGTAGGTTGCTTGTTGGGTATATCATGTTTCTTATAGTATTCAATCCATAAAATATATCACGGATGAGTCAGCTTCACCACGTTTTTTCCAGTCTCTCGGTTAAGGTGCTAATAGCCAGTTCAAAAGTTTCACCAAGGAAAGCAGAACTAATTATAATGCCAAATTGATGATGTTACATGCCAAACAAAAGTCTTTTATCTCTATTCAGACAGTGTTTTATTTGTATCAGAAACCTTTCCTTGTATGGTTGTATTACTTCAGGGAGAAAAGTAGATCCCAAAAAGTTAAGTTGCAGTGTTGGCATTAACTGTTCCTTGTTCTTCTACTATCTATAATAGTATAGAATTATAATGTCTTATATAGTTGTATACCAGCAGTTTATAATTTTTTTGATAGTTTGAGATAGGATTTCTTTCCCTTTTAGTGAATTATACTTGAATTACTTTTGTTATATTTTTCTTACCAAGTTTACATAGTGCTTGAGGATGTCAGCATTTCCATTGTTGGCAAAGATGAGTATGATGAACTTGCTCTATGTCAAATCATTATCTCTTTTCTATACTTGTCTGTGGAAGGATGCTAGTTTCTGCTTGACACGGAGATCATTTTGAGGTTGAATAATATCCAGCTTGTGAGGCTCTTCGCTACATCTTTTAGTTTAAGGTTCGCTATCTAAGTGCCAGTTTCTTTTTTGTTGACATAAAATTTCTGACATGCTCTGATGTCTGCTTAGCCTGTCATCAATCACAGCCTACCATTATCTTCCAGTAGTATTGTTTATAAGGTGTTATAGATGTCATCTCTTGGAATTTGTAGTTATACTTGTAGAAATTCAAGGGTCTGAGTCATGAATATGTAGATTTCATGATGAACCTTTCAACTTCAACAATCTACAAGTTCTTCATGGGCGTGTAAGAGAAAACTTTTCCCATAAGAATATCTTGGTCTTCATTCATAGTGCCAGTTAGTAGTTCAAAACTTATTCACCTTTTGTCTCCAAGTATTGATAGGTCTTTGGCAAAGAGACAAAATCCAGAACCTTGGAAAAGGTTCATGTGCAGAAGGTAATTGTTTCTTTGTGTATTATTCCATACATTTTGCTTTCATCTTGGAATTTATCTCATTGTAGTATCTTCACCTAATCACGCTAATATTGCCGATGAAGGAATTTCTGTAAAGATTCTAATTGGAGCAAGGCATTGGAGACACATAGATGGATTATGTTATTACATAAAGTGCAAATTTTGCTGTAGGCTCTGAATATAGGTGGCAAAACTTAAACCTATAAAGAAGCTAGTTGATGCTAATGACCAAGGTATGCTCTCTTGTTCCATCAAATCTTTGCAATGTTGAAACTTACAAAATTATTTTGAAATTCTAACTTCAGTAAGAATTATTTCATAATGTTTGAAGTAGTTAGTTGATGCTTGTATTTTAGTTGTGCCCTTCCATCCCAAATAGAAATTTAGGCCCTTTCTTCTTTGGTGATCTGGAAAGTACAAAAAGATAGCATTTTCTAAGCTCTTATACATTCAGTGTTGTAGGCTGCTGTTAGCTTCAATATTCTTGCAATCATAAGGTTATTACATTTTCTTTCTTTCTTTCTTTCTTTTATGGGGCCATGACCATAGTTCTTAAGGGAAACTTTTAGTTTGTGTTTCAATAGAAAACTTGGCCAAGTTTTTAGGTAGCACATCCAATTTTCTAGAATGGGATCAGAATTCATCTACACCAAGGATAGGACTGGCTTGTTTTTTGTTTCCTCACTATGATTTTAGCTTTCGATAGGATTTGGGGTGTTATTCTTTCCACACATGCTATATAGAGAACGTAATGAAGAGTAGGAGCCCAAGGGCGTTGGAGTTCAATAGGACTGAGCGGGATTAGAAAACAAGCTTTTCTACTTTAGCAGGATTACAATCAATCAATACAGGTCAATGAAATGTTGTCCCTCACAGGGATTTTGTGAAAGTTGTGTGTGAAATATCATAAATTTGCAGCCTGTCATGTACTCATCTCATTTTTCTTCCCAATTTAAGCATACGATTTGTTTTACGCTTTTCTGTTTTCATGGAGCTTATCATATATTTCATTGAATGAGCTATTTTTTTAAAATGAGTGTCCAGCTCATAACCCTCTTTGGTTTCAAATAGTTGGTCTTGGTTAACTTGATTTCCATGTATTCAGAATCTGTTTGAAATTTGTTCTTTGTAAAAGATGAAGTAGCAGGATCTTCGTTTAGCTTTTAGGCTTGAAACCTTAAGGAAATGAATTGAATTCATTTATAATCAAATTCCATTAAGAAAGAGATGATCCAAATGCCTATTAGGAAATTGAACAACATATTTAAATATAACATGTTTTTGATGGACAAATAACCTGTATTTTGATTGGGGGAGCTTTATGCTTCATGCATGTGCACTTCACTCCATCCATATAATATATTTAATTGAGGGAGAGGGCGCGTGATCAAATATGTATTTTCTATGTTTAAAAAGATTAATGATTTGTCATTAAAAAAAAGAGAGATTCTTGTCCTAAGGGTTCAACTATTCATTATTTTGATGAACCAAATCATTAATTTTTATAAGTGATACTTTTCCTTTAAAATGTAATTTTAGGTAATAAGATTTTCTTTTAAATATATTTGGATATGCTAACTGTCAATAGAAAGACTTAAGTCAAAGCATACAACTATTACATTTGTATGCTTGAATAGGAATATAAATGATTGAATAGGAAATAGGAAAGTCACAGCTGTTACAGTTGTATGCTGGAATAAGAATATAAATGATTGATAGGAAAGAGGAAATTTACCTTATTTAAATTCTTAGATTCCCTCTTTATAATGACCATGTACAACACAACTTTTCCTATATAATGAAAGCCTAATCGAAAGGTGAAGGCAATTCAAACCATTCTATTACTAACTTGAAGAAATAAATAAGAATGTCCTTTTACTAGAAAACCAAATGAAGAATCGGTAATGAGCTTTGACAAGCTTAAAAGATATTAAGTGTTTTTTATTTTTTGGTAAAAGCCCCAACCTTGAAAAGGTCATCAAAGTGAAATAGAAGTAACCTGTGGAGTGGGCTAGACAATTAGATTAAACACCACTATAAAAATTGACATAATGGTAATAATATCATAATATCATGATAATTCTATAGAAAGTAAATAATAAAAATTAGAAAGCTTAGTTTTTAATCAAACTAATATTAAATAATAAAATTATAAAAATAAATTAGTAAAAAGAAAAAAAGAAAAAAACAATACAAGTAAATTAGTAAAAAGAAAAAAAGAAAAAAACAATACAAGAAAAAAACCTGAGCTAACTTATTAAATCTGCGACTAAGATCATTAAACCAATATAGCTTAATAAAATTTTAGAAAACTCCATTCAGGTTAAAATCGAGGGGGAAAAAACATCCATGAGATTAGGATAACATCACGAAAAACAAATTGAAAAAATTATAAAGTTCAATTCTCAAATAACCTAAAATTAAATGATGAAATTTAAAAAAACAATCGAGATGTTGGAAGGTGAAATTAAAAAAATAAATATAAAAGGATTAAAAAAAATCGAATTAACTTGAATCAACCTTTGAATTCATGACCTTAATCCCATAGAAAGTAAATTAAAAGAAATAAAAAAGCCCAATTAAAAAAGACTCCAAAAAAATAAACAAACTCATTCTCAACTCGTGATTCAAGTTATGAGATTGTGATAACCCAACAAAAAAAAAATGCAAAGCATAAGTCCCACAATAATCTAATATTGAAGAATAAGACTAGAAAAAAATCTGATTGTTGAAGCGTGAAAAAAAAAAAAAACAATTAATAGAAGAATTAAAAGACTGATACCTTAAATCTTTCCGAGTTTGAAAATTGACAAGATTCACAACTCAACCTTAAGTTTTCCAACAATTTTTGTTTTTATAATTCAATCTTGTTTTAAAAAAAAATTAAACTTTAAAATGCTAATAAATCATATTAGGTTATAGTGCCATAAGTTTTTTATATATAGATATTCGTTATTTAAAATACGGCTACAAGAATAATATATTTTTTTATTCAAACAATTAACTTTTTTCATCCTCTAAATGCTCACAGTTACCCAAACTAATTAATTTTTTTAAAGAAATAGAATTATTATGATGCACAAAATCACAACATAAGAATCTAAAGCATAAAAATAATAAATCTTCATCCATGAATTGTAATATTATAGAATGAAATCTTTAAATAAAACCAAACATTGAGTGTGTGATGGGATGAGAGGAGCTCTCACCCAACTTTAATAAAACCAAATCAATTTTATCCATAATTGGCTTTAAATAAAAGTGTTTAATTAATTTCCTAAACTAAATCCCAATAAGACGTTGTCGTTTAGAAAATTTTCCTTGACCAGTCTAAAGCAAGAGAAAAACCAAGTGTAGTGTCGTTTGTTCAGTTTATGCAATGGTCGAATATTTTTTGAATTCTATTAAATTCCCTTCCACTATATAAATCTAGTCTCTCTCTAAATCTTAACTTTTTTCAATTTCTTCAAAAGAAAAAATCTCTCTCTCTCTCTCTAGAAACAACATTTTTGTTTTAGCTGTTAAAAATCTCTATATAAAGTTTGATTTTTCATGTGATCATAGAATTTCAAATTCGCTCAAAGGGAGTGTTCATGACACTCAGATTCTCTGTGAGTACCCATCTCTCCCTCTCTCGGTATAATTATACAATTTGTTCTCAAAGGGAGAGTGTCTTTAATATCTTATGATTTAATGATTTGTTTTGATCATATTATAGTGATTTACATGTAAACTTTGTCTCGTTTCCCTGTTTGATTTCTTGAATTTATTAAGGGATTGGAGAATTTTCAAAGTTGATGATTTTTGGATCTTTTAGATTTCAAGGTGCTTATATTCGTTCATTTAATTCTTACTTTTAAAGAATTAAAATTATAAGAACAAGAAACCCTTTAATTGGTTAGATTTTAATTTCGAGGTTTAAATTTTGTAAATTGGTTTCTCATTATCTTGCAAAAAAATAGTTGTTTTTTTTCCATAATTTAAATTTCTGTTTATGTTTTTGTTTGTGTTGTTGACCTCTATCCATAGCAAATGAATTCTTTAAGTTTCGTATGTTTGAGCTTTCTGCTCCCAGATTTTGTTACCTATTTGCTACCAATAAAATTGTTTGCTTGCTAATTATGTTAGTTGGGAGTTGGAAATTGAAATGCTAAAAAAATTAACCTTTCCCAGTTTGATTTATTTTAATTTGAAAATGAGTACTTGCATTGCGTATCTTTCAATAGAAAATGATCTTAAAAAATGGAACTCAATGAAACATGTTTTCTTTCTTCCTTGTCATTTTCATGGTTTTTCCCATTTATTTGAGATGGTTTTGGGTGTAATGAATAATGGATGTTCACTGGTGCGGCATATATGTATATATGAATTTTTTTTTTTTTTGCAAATTATGAATCCTGGATTTGCTCATCTTATAGTACTACTCTCAGTTTGCTACGTGGGAAACACAATTTTTTGCTATTCAGTTCATAAATTTTAGTCTAGTCATGTCTGTTTTAAAGCAAATTGTACAACTCTGATAATATAGGCAACGATTACTCTTGCAAATTATGATTCATTGATCAGTATATGTTAATTCTTCAACAATCCACTTCAAGGTTGTTTGTCATATTTCTTATAGTATTCAACCCATAAAGTATATAAAAGTATATCACGGATGAGTCAGCTTCGTCATATGTTTTCTAGTCTCTTGGTTAAAGTGCTAATAGGCAGTTCAAAAGTTTCACCAAGGAAAGCAGAACTAATTAAAATGCCAAATTGATGATGTTACTTGCCAAACAAAAGTCTTTTATCACTATTTATACAGCGTTTCAGTTGTATCAGAAACCTTTCTTTGTATGGTTCTATTACTTCAGGCAGAAAAGTAGATCCTAAAAAGTTAAGTTGCAGTGTTGGCATGGACTATTCCTTGTTCTTCTATTTTCTGTAATAGTATAGAATTGTAATGTCTTTTATCGTTGCATACTAGTTGTTTCTAATTTTTTTGATAATTTAACTCAGGATTTTTTTCCCTTTTAGTGAATTATACTTGAATTATTTTTGTTATATTTTTCTTGTCGAGGGGATGTCAGCATTTTCATTGTTGGCAAAGATGAGTATGATGAACTTGTTGTAAGTTAAATCATTATCTTTTTTTTTCTATATTTGTTTGTGCAAGGATGCTAGTTTCTACATGATATTGAGATCATCTTGAGGTTAAATACTATTCATCTTGTGAGGCTTTTGGCTAAATCTTTTAGGTTAAATTTGGTCCTCAAACTTTTGATTGCTATATATATTTTGTTTTGAATATTTGTGTTTCAATTTCATCCCTTAGAATTTAATTTTTATACTAATTTTGGCCTTTATTTTTATAATTGTTATTTGTTTTTTCCTTATCATTTTTTAATTGAAATGTTTTATCTATCAAATTTGATCCTCATTCTTTTGATTGTTACTTATTTTATTTGAAATAATTTATGAAATGTTAATTATTATAATTTTAATTTCTTTATCTTTCAATTTTTTTTTATTTTTTAGATTTGATCTTTTAATTTATGAAATGCTAATTACTTTTTTAAATTTGCTCCTCAAACTTTTGATTGCTATATATATTTTGTTTTGAATATTTGTGTTTCAATTTCATCCCTTAGAATTTAATTTTTATATTTATTTTGGTCCTCATTTTTATAATTGTTATTTGCTTTTTCTTTATCATTTTTTAATTGAAATTTTTTATCTATCAAATTTGATACTCATTCTTCTGATTGTTACTTATTTTATTTGAAATAATTTATGAAATGTCAATTATTATAATTTTAATTTCTTTATCTTCCAATTGTTTTTATTTTTTAGATTTGATCTCTATTATTTTGATTATTATTTATTTTTTTGAGATAATTTATAAAATTATATTTTTTTTCAATTTCATTCTCATTTAACTTTTTAATTTGTAAGATTTGTTCTTTGTTAATTTAATAAAATTGAAAAAAATAAAACATTAATAAGTTATTTTTCAGCTCATTTTCCATGACATAACCAAACACTCGAAAATATTTTCCAACTTATTTTCCATTACACTACCAAACATCGAAAAATAATTTATTTTTTCAAAATTCACTTTGCAAGAAGAAACTACTTTCCAGCAAACAAACGAGGCTAAAATGATATAAATGAAACCTTGGTTTCCTCTGTTGATGGTGGCATCTCTTTTGGGTGTGGATGTCATCTGTGATGTAAATGGTTCATGAAATAGCAATTGATAGGTTTTCTTTGTTGTGATAATTTGTTTCAATTAGAAGCGCAAATGCCATATTGCTATGTCATTATGTTGCCTAACATAAGTAAAGTTTTGTCAAATTCAATGAAGGCTGTTGCCTCTCGAATTCCACATGACGCAAGCAAGATGAAAAGTATCTCCAAAGCACCAGGGAAATGGCAAACTGCTGGCAGAAAACCACTTTCCGACATTTCTAATTCAAGGAAGCCTGAGACAAAAAGCAGAGTTTCAATGCAAAGAAGCTAACTGTCTTGACAGGGGAACCAGATCAAACCAGTGCAATTGTAGAGGAAAAGTTTCTGCACAATCCTCAGGAATGCATCAAAGCACAGACAAGAGCTATGGACATCAATGAGTTTCTGCAATCAATTGAACTAAAAGATGGTAATGGGAACTTAACATTCTTCTGCTTATAATCACTGCAGAATCTTTCCTTGTAAAATTCAATTCGCTTTTATTATTTTGTCCAGATTTTTCCAAGCAGTTGGCAACTCCATGTTCACTGCTGGCATCAATTACAAAGAAGGTCACTTTGCTTATTTCCCTTTCCTCGTTTCTTCATTAGGGTCTTTCTTTCTTGTTTCATAAACGAACTTTTCTTTAATGAATTATCTAAACAAAATTTTGGTTTCTATTTAATGCTCAGAGTTCCCCTAAGCCCTTGCAACTGGAAGCAACGGTCGAGCAGCTCCTTAAAGATCAATCTTGGGAATTCAATCTTGATTCTCCATCTCCTTTCAGAACACCAATATCACCAAGGAATTATAGGGACTGGAAGGATCAAGACTACTGCATCAGCTTTAAGTTGATAGAAACCCCCATAGTTGCCAAAGCATTGATTTCTCTCTTCAATGCTCTGCAGCTATGCTATGTCAACTCTTTTAGCCTTTTGATCTAGACTGGAAAGGAAAATTTCCTTTTTGGTGATTTATGGTTATTGTGGAACGAATGGTAGTGCAGTAGCATGACATCCATTCTTTAGGATTTGTGTTACAATAGTAGAAGTAACATTATGTTTATGAAGCAATCTGAACTGTACATTGATGAAGGTTAGCGAAGCTATATATTATGATTCTCTTGAGTTCTATACTTTTGATGTTTCTGTTATTTCTCATTTTATGCTTGCTTGTCCGTTCGATTCTTGAATCATTTATTTTTTTAAGTGTTTAGAGCCCTAAATAAAGAAAGACATATTCTGACAAGACAGGGTAGTGAAAGGTGTTAGATTCTGATGCCCTAAAGTTCAAACAAGTTGGTGTTGTTCAAGGGTTGCATCTGTGTTGTGTTTGCGTGTTGCAGAGGCAAGAATAGAAATTTGCAAGTTTTTGTGTATTTGACCTTGGAATAGTTAAATTTTGCTATGATTAATTAATTTATTGCACTAGAATTTATCATCAAGGCACATCTTCATTCTGCTGTTATACTTTCTCTGATGGTAAAAATAGTTGTATCTTGTTGTTCTTTCAAAAATGCCTTCTAGGTTTTGGAATAGGGTGTTAGGTGTGTTGCCATTGAATGTGCCTAACCTTGACTTTGACCATCCACCTTTCTTGAAGAAGATGGCAGCCACCATTGACAAAAGTATCAACCATGTGCAGCCTTCTCAATTGTTAAAATTCAGCAGCCATTATTGATGAAAAGGAGCTGGAGTTGGTGCTAGCATTTGCCTATAAAAGAGGCATGTTTTGAGAGAGCAAAGTGAGAGTGAAAGTAGAGCCAAAGATGTGAGAAATATAGGAGAGAGTGGGCTGCCATTGCAGCACCAAGAAGAGAGAAATAGAGTGAGGTTGAGAGTTGCTAAAGAGGGAATAATTCCTCCTCCTCTATTGTTGTAAATCTTGTTCTCTCCCTATATAATCAAATGGCTTCTCCCGTGGATGTAGGCGGTTTGCCGAACCACGTTAAATATTGTGTCAGTGAGCTTACCCCTCCGTTGAGCTAATTATCAGTACATCACCGGTCCCCGGATTCCGCCCTACAATTGGTATCAGAGCATATGGTTTAAGTGGTGTTTGATTTTTTGCTCAAAAATGAAAGTTGTCAAAATGGTGTTTTGACCATCCCACTCTATAGAGGAGGAAGAGACGAAGTCATCGATGAAAACCGCGTCAAAATCGGACGTCGGACATGGCCGCACTCTCTATCACTCTCCGGCAAGGTGTCTGCCCACGCGCCCCACGCGTCTTCTTCACCCGGATGAGTTGACCCGACCCGAATACCAGTTGACCCGAACCACGTGAATAACAGACATGAACAGTGACGGGTATCATGAACAGTATCATGCAAAGGATGACATCAGCATGCTGCAAGAATGATGTCAGCATACACAGTCAGTAAGCCATTGACTAGTCAACAGACATGTCAGCATAGTGGGACCCCCAGCCACGTCATCAGCCGCGAGCCGAATGGAGCCGAGCCGAGCCAAGCCGAATGGGAGCTGAGCCGAGCCGCGGGAAAGGATTCTGTGCAGCAGAGTCTACGTGCAACCGGATCTGAGAGTGAATCTGAGCCGTTTATCAGGCCAGAATTGTTTTGATCAAATCGTAGCCGTCTAAAGTGCGATTTGGACGATTCAAGACATGTTTCCAGCTAATTTGATCATTCTGGATGCAATGGTACGGTCCGATCGTTGAGATTCGAGACCGAAAATGGCAGTGGTGAATTATTAAAGAAAGATTGCCCGATCAGGAGGCATCTGAGGGTCGTGATGGAGGTCGATGGAGATGAAGAAGAAGAAGGTGCACATGTTTAACCAATTACATGTGTTGAAATGTTAAGTGGCGAATTTAATTGCCTTGATGAAAGGCAAAATTGGGACACTCTCGACACCCGGTTATGTGGACAATTAGAGGTGGAGAGTGAAAATTGACAAAGACCAATCTTGGCGAATCTAAGCATGGTAGTCTCGCCAGATGTTGAGAAATCAGGTATAAAACCAGGATATCCCAGATCACTTGTAAAGGAAAGCCGCAACAAAGCTAGCAAATGGTTGTATATACAAAAAGGCAGTACGGTGGATAGATACGTTCTAAGAAGTTCTGTCTAGGAGATTGGGTTTTAAGCGGGACCAGTGTGACCCCTCCAAATCTTTCCTGGGAACTTGCTTAGTTGAAGGATCATCCACACAGTACTATTTTTGTATATGTAACAGTTTGTAATGAAACTGTTGAAGACTAGCAATATGACAGCTTAAAGGAACAGTTGGGTTCTATATGTTCAAGGATCTGATGGAGTGGTGATTTCTCCAAAGAAGTTAGATTTGGTGACTGTGATTTCTTGATGGGAGAATTGATGAAGACCCTGATAATGGAAGAGAAATACAGCAAGGGGATAAAGATTGGCACCCTATTTTGACTTGGACAGGTGTTGTGACAAGATGAGCTGCTGTCAAACATATGCAAGGAATAGGGAGAAATCTGGAGAACCGGAATTGCACGAGAGCACATGGAGATTGTGCAAGAGTACCCGTAAGATCAAACGAGGTATTGTAATGAGACAATAGGTGCAAGGAGAAGAAGAGTTCCTAGATGAAGCTCAGAGCAGAGACTGTGTGAAAAAGTTGTACAACAAGAAGTCTCTTGTGCTCTTGATAAAGGCAACAAGTGAGGACCTTTCCAATGCATGCAAGGATGGAAAGATGAGCTGTTGCAGAAGCACTAAATTAAGGGGGTGCGACCGCCTATGATGAAAGGCGAAGACACCAAAGAGAGTTAGTGTGGGTGGAGCTATCAAGCAGAAAGGGATAAAAGCTCCAAACATAGAAAATGAGATGGAAAACTGCGAAGAATGCACCACAACTTTCTCTTTCTATGTGATCAGTGGTAGTGATCTCTCCCAAGTCCACATGGTGGTAGAGAATCTTGGAGCCACTAGAGACATCCGCTATGAAGGAGGATATGGCCGTCTTATGATGATAGGCAGAGACACCTCAGATAGAAGGTGTGAGGACCATGGAATGAGTCCAAGATCAGACCGTCTCATGACGACAGGTGGAGACACCTCAGATGAAAGGTGTGAGGACCATGATATGGGTCCATGTTCAGACCGTCTCATGACGACAGACGAAGATACCTCGGACAGAAGGTGTGAGGACCTTGATATGAGTCCATGTTCAGGCCGTCTCATGACGACAGGTGACACGACCAAAAGCTTGATGTCTTTTCCCAAGTGCAGGAGTGTCGAAGTAATAAATAACCCGGCAAGACCGGGGTCGAACCACAGAGAGGTTAATTGTATAAATTATAAATAACAACACAACAATAACAATAACAACAATAATAACAACAATAATAACAATAATAATACTCAGTACGTGGCGTTGTTATACCTGAGAATGATCTAAAAGATCGGGTCACAGGTTTCCAGCCTATATACTGAGTTTATGAAAAGATCAAAGATATATATTATATAATATAAACAGAATGTAAGTAATAATAATAATAATAACAATAATAAAAGCAGAAGATGAAGAAATTAATGAGAACTTTGAGATGAAAGATTAACGTAAGGATTAAACAATGATAAAGACAAATGTCAAGGTTAGAGGATCCACTAATGGTACTTCAAACAAGTATAATATAAACTCTTATTACTCAATTGGAAACCACACATAAAGGAGGTTCCAATCAGATTATAAATTGTTAACATGATTACATTAATTATCTTATTCGAATAAAGCTAATACTTGTAAATGTTGGCAGGCATTCATGATTATAACTTATGTTAACAACAAATCAAGTACCTTTCATAGCTCAGGTGTCGGTTAAACCATACAGTATGGGCTATGAAAGTGCCAAGTATTTGTTGTACCAAGTGTTATACAACATAAATCTAGATTAACCATTTAACAAGCAAAGTATTAAAGTGAACAAGATAACAAATATAAAACATGTTAGTATCCAACGTTAAGTTCCATGTTAAGTTTATATTATACTTGTTCTTACACCATTAGTGTACCCTTTTCACCTTGACATAATTAACTTAGCTGGACATAATAAAAGAAAGAAACATAAATGAGCAAGACAAGAACATAAATGAGAAAGATGTTAACTAAGTAAAGGAAAGGAAATGAAATGCATAAACTTGATATTAATGAAAGCAAGACATAAGCAATACAAAGAGAGAAAGCAAGAGCATGATCTTGATCTGAACACCAAGATGCCTCAATACATGGTAAGTGCCTCCTTTTATAGGCCAAAATTTGGAACTATTGATTTGTTGACTAATTGATGAGTGGGTGGCCACATCTTGACTAGATAACAATCCTTATCTTCTTGTCTGATCAAGACGTCATTGCTAACATCATAATTTGCCCAGAATCCTCAAGAATGTTCTAGGAAATTGTCTCAGCTTTCCAACAAAAAAAAGATAAGGTCATTTGGACTTCTAGAACTCAAGATATGGGCTGAACACTAAATAGTGTTTGGGCTGCAGGACAGCTTCGGACTTCTTCGTTGTTCCTTCAATTTGGACTTCAAAACGACCTTTTCAAATCTTGGGCTCCTCATGAAAGTTGTAGGCTTTTGTCTTACCTTTCCATCCATATAAAGTGGACCTAAATCCGAAATCTAGAGCTCCAGATATGATCCAATTACCGAGCAATGTTCCGGTTTGGACTGCACCGACATCTCTTTTCTAAGTTTGGCCATCTCTTTGTCCTTTAACTTTCAATGCTTAAACTCATCAATCAATCCTTTTATTTATGTGATAGTCCTGCATTTAAAATGAGCATTTACCATAAATTAAGGTATCTTATAATATCAAACTTGTTATTATAAAACATGCTTTAGTTAAGGAGTTATTGATACTTCAAGTGCAAAATGATGATATAAAACCTTGATAAACATGCACTTTTAAGTACTAATCACACCCCCCAACCAGCTTATTACTAGTCCCTAGTAATCTAAAGCGTTAAAATAGAGAAACAATTTGCAAGTTCCACAAAGCAAGGCATTCATCATTCAACTTCCATTAATCTATCCAGATAAACAAACTCTCATCAAATATATATTCCTGCTTCATACTTCTTAAACAAGATATTAATAAACCTTCTTCTTGTGTACTCAATGAAAACATAGATGATGGGGCTTTTGTTGGAAGAAAACAATATTATGTTCAAATGTTTAAGGTGAACTTCCTTGGGTTGGGATTATTATTATTATTATTATTTTCTTCTTCTTTTTTTTTATTTATAAACACATACAACTTAAAACACAATGTATCTTTAACCCATGTAACGAGTTTTAGGCTAATGACTCCCAGACCAGTTGATCTTAGGGCATTAGGTGTTGAGACACCCCTACGAGCTTAACAACTCGGGTTGCAGATACTAATACGTAGATAGTGCAATGTTTGATTCCCTTAAGCTTTTCTCCTTAACCCATGTAACAAGCTTTGGGCCAATAGCTCCCAAGTCAGTTGACTTTAGGGTATTAGGTGTTAAAACACCCCTTCGGGCTTAATTGCTTAGGTTAGGGAGGCTACGAAACCAAACTTATCCACGTTTTATTATCATCAATACTATCTTTTTTTCTTTTTTTTTTTTTCTTTCTTTTTTCTTTCTTTTTTTTTTTTTTTTTTTTTTTTTTTTGCAAATTATATACTATCCTTTTCCCTTAGTTGTTACCTTCAACAAAAGAACATAATTAATGTAATAATCCAATGTGCAACCCACAATCATATGTTAAAGTGTGTGTGTGAAAATGAAGGTTTAATAATACTTGTTAAATGAGTATAGGAGCAGAATCAAGTGATAACAATGTGAGAGTTTGTAAACCTGAATATTTCAAGAAGTATTATGATAGACCTTGGTAATGAAACTTACTAAGATGCGTCTCTAGAGTCAATAAAATTGATTCCATACTCTGCCATCCTAATAACAATTTTGTCAAATGGTTTTAATAATAGCAAAAACTGTTAGCAAGTTAGTATTTTTTTTTTTTTTTAAACTACTACCCTCTCCCCCCAACCAAAACGAGACATTGTCCTCAATGTTCGAAGGTAGAAAGATAGAGTATAGAAGACATCACCTGAAACATCGAACAATGACAAACCTGAAACACACTTAAACAAACATAAGAAGTAACATAACAAAATAATATGCTATTAATAAAACCAAAAGACACAAGGTTTCACAGATGAAGGCTCAAATCTAATCTAAGCTTTTTACGGCTTTCCTTAGTTGACCAATCTAGACGACTCATGCAGGGATCAATGACAGGGATGAAAGATTGTAGTTGGTCAATCAATTGTTCAGCAGTAGCAGCAGAGATTATGATTTGTCGTGCCGAAGATGTTAGAAATTCCTGTTCCACAGCTTGATCAAGGAAAGATAGCAACTTATCATAAAAACCATTAACATTTAACAAACCTATGGGTTTATGGTGAATGTGCAGTTGGGCCCAAGATGAAATATGAAAGATCTCTTCCAATGTGCCCAGACCACCTGGTAAGGCAATGAAGGCATCAGCATGGCTAAACATGGTATTCAGTCGGTCAGACATTGTTGGGACCTGTAGTTCCTCTCCAATTGTTTTTCCAATGATGTCCCCAGTTGCTAAAGCTTTGGGGACAACCCCCAAAACTTGACTGCCTCCTAAAAATGCAGCCATTGACACACCTCCCATTAACCCAAGGCTACCTCCCCCATACACTAAATGAATCTTTCTCTCAGCTAGTACCCGACCAAGATGATTCGCTGATTCTAAAAACTCTTTTTCTTTCCCAGGACTGGATCCACCGAAAACACAAATATTTTTTATGTGATGACTTGAGGAACCTGCCATTTCTACACACTTCTATATTTGATGAATGTATGGGATGAGTAGAAATGAAAGGAAGGAAGAGAAGAATTTATAGATGAAAAAGTGAAAATGCAATCATACCACCTATATGTAGGTCAGTTGTAGTCTTACAAACTCTCTCTCTCTCTCTCTCTCTCTCTCTCTCTTTATTAATTATTTATTTTGAAAAAGCATGTATGTACAGGTAGTTGAGATTGTGGCTCACATCTTCCCTTGGTTTTACGTCCAAGAACGGCTTAAACGCCCTCTATGGGTCGGGGATAGGCTTCCCATCCAGTTTTCTTAAAAACTGGCAAACAGGGTCTTTTTTAGTCAGATTCCCAAGACTAAGACGATCATGTTCTTTATGGAATTGTGGCCATAAATCATGAATTACACGATGCACATCTCCACTAGGATGCGTCTCAAGGGTCAACAAAAGATTATCTAAAGACCCCTTACTCAGGCCATCCTTAATGAATTGTATCTTATCTTCACGGTTTACAGATACCATTCCTAAAGAACGACATGTCGCATTACAAGTCCATCTGGCATATTTGTGACAGACTTTCAATCGTTTTGCACGACGTTTCTTTGCAAAAGTGCTTTTACCTGTTCCAGGCATGTGTGAAATGAAAGAATTGGATGACTCACCTGATAATCGAACCTTTGCTTCAATTAACCAACGAATATCTTCAGGAATTCCATGATTCATTAACAACCTTAATCTTGCACACCTAGCACGGTAAATTTTATTAATCGCATTTGGAGGCAAAGCGGGAAAATACCTTTTCAACTTTTCAAGAGTGGTGTCCATTTTCAAAAGAGAATTAGAGAAGAGATTCAAAGAAGGGAGAAAGAGCTAAGAATTGTACAAATATATACAGATATCAGTTATTTGGGAAACTGAAAGAACCGACTTAAGTCACGGAGTACCGTTATCCGCCATTTGACCGGGGTGAAAGAGAGACTAGCAAAACAATAGATACAACAAAACACAAAACAATGTGAGAAAAAGAATCAATCTTTATATACAGGATCACTCAATTCAATAGAGTCATTGTCAACCGAAAAATTGTCAAAATAAACTTTCAAACGATGCCCATTTACCTTGAAAACATTGCCATTCTTTGGATTCTCAATATCACAGGCCCCATATGGATACACATGTTTCACAATAAAAGGGCCGCTCCATCTTGATCTTAGTTTTCCAGGAAATAAATGGAGTCGAGAATTATAAAGCAAGACTTTTTGACCAACATTGAATGTTTTTCTCAGTATTTTCTTGTCATGAAACTCTTTAATTCTTGCTTTATGAATTTTCGAATTGTCATATGCATCATTTCTTATTTCCTCAAGCTCATTTATTTGCAATTTTCGCAGCTGACTAGCATCATCAAGGCTTGAATTGAAAGCTTTAATAGCCCAATAAGCTTTATGTTCAATTTCCACAGGCAAGTGACAAGGTTTTCCATAGACTAGTCTATAAGGTGACATACCTAATGATGTTTTATAAGCAGTTCGATAAGCCCAAAGTGCATCATTAAGTCTTAAAGACCAGTCTTTCCTATTAGGGTTCACTGTTTTCTCTAAGATCTGTTTGATCTCCCTATTAGCAAGCTCTACTTGTCCACTTGTCTGAGGATGATAAGGGGTGACAACTTTATGTGTGATTCCATATTTCTTCATTAAAGACTCAAATGGCTTGTTGCAAAAGTGTGTTCCACCATCACTTATCATGGCTCGAGGGATTCCAAATCGACTTAAAATGTTTTCTTTCAAAAACTTTATCACTGTTTTGTGATCATTGGTTCGACTTGGAATTGCCTCTATCCATTTTGAAACATAATCTACTGCGACCAATATGTACAAGAAACCAAATGATTGAGGAAATGGACCCATGAAATCTATACCCCAACAGTCAAAGATCTTAATGACAAGAATAGGATTTAAAGGCATCATGTGACGTTTCGAAATAGATCCCAACTTTTGACAATTTTCACAAATCTTACAGAATGCATGTGAGTCTTTGAACATGGTGGGCCAGTAAAATCCACTTTGTAAGATTTTTGCAGCTGTCTTTCTTGATGAGAAATGACCCCCACATGCCTCAGAATGACAAAATTTAATGACACTACTTACCTCATTGTCAGGAATGCATCTTCGAAATATTTGATCAGGACAATATTTGAATAAATAAGGGTCATCCCAATAAAAGTTCTTCACTTCGTTCAAGAACTTTCTTTTGTCTTGGGTACTCCAATGAGCTGGCAATTGTCCTGAAACAAGAAAATTAACAATATTAGCAAACCAAGGCATCGTAGAGACAGAAAATAAAGATTCATCAGGAAAGTAGTCATCGATTGGTGTAATGTCAGATTTCGAATCGGTTGTCAATCTTGACAAATGATCCGCGACAACATTTTCGGTGCCTTTCTTGTCTTTGATTGTGATATCAAATTCTTGAAGTAACAAAATCCACCGCACCAATCTAGCCTTAGAATCTTTCTTAGAGAGAAGATATTTCAATGCTGCATGATCACTAAAAACAACAACAGGTGAGCCAACAAGATAAGATCTGAACTTGTCACATGCAAATACTACTGCAAGTAATTCTTTTTCAGTGGTGGTGTAATTCATTTGAGCACTATTTAAAGTTTTACTTGCATAGTAAATCACATAAGGTTTCTTATCTTTTCTTTGTCCCAAGACAGCACCCACGGCATAATCACTAGCGTCACACATTATTTCAAAAGGTAATGACCAATCAGGAGGTTGAATGACAGGAGCAGAAGTAAGCAAGTTTTTAAGTTTAACAAAGGCTTCTTCACAATGTTCAGTCCATTCATAAATATTATCCTTTGTTAGAAGGTTACTCAAGGGCTTAGATATTACACTAAAATCTTTGATGAACCTTCTGTAAAAACCAGCATGTCCTAAGAATGATCTAACATCTTTAACAGATTTTGGTGTTGGTAAGTTGGCAATTAACTCGATTTTAGATTTGTCAACCTCAATTCCTTTCGATGAAACAATGTGACCAAGTACAATGCCGTTTGTTACCATAAAGTGACATTTTTCCCAATTCAGTACAAGATTCTTCTCTTCACACCTGCTCAAAACCTTTTCTAAGTTAGTCAAACAATCATCAAATGAATCACCAAAAACAGAAAAATCATCCATAAAAATTTCAAGAAAACGTTCAACCATATCACTGAATATGCTAAGCATGCATCTTTGAAACGTGGCTGGTGCATTACATAATCCAAAAGGCATCCTTCGATATGCAAAAGTAACAAATGGACATGTGAAAGTAGTCTTCTCTTGATCTTCCAATGCAATTTCAATTTGATTGTAACCTGAATAACCATCTAGGAAACAATAAAATTCATGACCTGCAACTCTTTCTAGGATTTGGTCCATGAAAGGTAAAGGGAAATGATCTTTTCTAGTCATTGAATTAAGTTTCCTATAGTCAATGCACATGCGCCAACCCGTAACAGTCCTAGTTGGAATTAACTCATTTTTCTCATTTGTTATCACAGTGACTCCAGACTTTTTGGGTACAACTTGGGTAGGACTTACCCATTTGCTGTCAGAAATAGGATAAATGATTCCATTATCTAGAAGCTTAATGACTTCATTTTTCACTACTTCTTTCATATTAGGATTAAGCCTCCGTTGCATTTCTCTAGAGGGTTTAGCATTTTCCTCCAAATAAATCCTGTGTGTGCAAATCAAAGGGCTAATTCCTTTTATGTCAGCTATGGTCCATCCTAATGCATTTTTGTGCATTTTTAGAGTCTGTAATAACTTACCTTCTTGATGCGCATTAAGTTTGGAAGAGATTATTACCGGAAAAGTTTCATTTTCTCCCAAAAATGAGTATTTGAGATTAAATGGTAACGGCTTCAATTCAGGTTTTGGTGGTTGAACACTTGAAGGTATGGGCTCAATTGATCGTGGTGGCAATTCTTCAATTTGTGGTCTCCAATTGCATGCCTTTGATTCCTGAAAGTAGACCATTTGCAAATCATCAGATTCATCAATCTCAGTTTCACTAGAAGTGGTTTGAAATTGATCATGAACTAATTTTTCAATAAAGTCCACTTCCTGTAAATCATTATCATCTCCAGGTTGCTTGTAAATGTTGAAAATATTCATCTCCAATGTCATGTTTCCAAATGATAGCTTCATCAGTCCATTCCTACAATTAATCAATGCATTAGAAGTGGCAAGAAATGGACGTCCTAAAATGACAGGAATTGAATTACATGCTTCAACAGGTTGCGTGTCCAAGACAACAAAATCCACAGGATAAATGAATTTATCAACTTGTACCAACACATCTTCAATTATTCCTCTAGGCACTTTTACAGATCTATCGGCGAGTAAAAGAGTTACAGAGGTTGGTTTTAACTCACCTAGATTGAGACTCTGAAAAACTGAATATGGAAGTAAATTCACACTAGCTCCAAGATCAAGTAAGGCTCTTTCAATTTTATGTTCTCCAATAAAGCAAGAAATTGTAGGACAACCAGGGTCTTTATATTTCAAAGCATTATTGTTCTGAAGAATGGCACTTACTTGTTCGGCTAAAAATGCTTTCTTTTTCACATTCAATTTTCTCTTCACAGTGCATAGATCTTTCAAAAATTTAGCATAGGAAGGAACCTGTTTAATAGCATCCAACAAAGGTATATTGATCCTTACCTGTTTGAAAATTTCAAAGATTTCAGAGTTGTGACTAACTTTCCTTTGTTTGATCATGGCATGAGGAAACGGAAGTGCTGGCGGGGAATCAGCCTTTTCTTTGCAATGTTCAGGTTCAACCCCTTCCTTACCCTCAGAGATAGACTCATCATCTTTCTCACAAGGTTCAAGAATAGGTTTTTCAATAACCTTACCACTACGAAGAGTGATGACTGATTTGACTTGATCCATGTGTTGGCTTCCAGAACTACTTGCATTTGCATTGTATTGCCCCTTTGGATTTTGCTGTGGTTGAGAAGGAAACTTACCTTTCTCTTGGAAACTGAGAGCAGATGTTAATTTTGCAAGAGCATCTTTAAAATCTGTCATGCTTTGAGCAAGTTGAGTGTTGATTGTCTCCTGCTTTTCAATGAATGCATGCAATGTTTCCTCAAAATTTCTTCTAGGAGGTGGAGCATAAGGAGGTGCATATCCATGAGAATTTTGGAAATTATGGTGTGCTTGAAACGGTGGATGTGAAGTTTGTGCATTGTTGCTATCACTCTTCCAACTGAAATTTGGGTGATTTCTCCAACCAGGGTTATACGTTTGTGAGTATGGGTTATGGTTGGGCCTTTGGAAACTGTTTAGAGCATGGGCTTGTTCATGGAGGCATTCCTTAAAAGAAGGTAAAGTTGGACAATCATTGGTTGCATGCTCATTTGTTTCACAGATTTGACACACAATATCTTGAATCGATTTTAATTGACCACTCTTTTTCAATTCTAGTGCCTCGACTTTTCTAGCTAAAGATGCAAACTTGGCTTGGAGATCATGATCTTCCCTAAGGTTGTGCATACCTCCACTAGATGTATGAGGTTGAGTTTTACCTGGTGCCTCATAAGTACCTGTGGTGTCCCAATTTTGAGCATTTTCGGCTAGCAAGTCTAGGTACTCCATTGCTTCATTAGGGTCTTTATCTTCAAAGGTTCCATTGCACATCAATTCAACCATTTGCCTATCTCTAGGTGTTAAACCTTCATAAAAATGTGAAACCAATCTCCATGTTTCAAAACCATGATGTGGGCAAGTATGAAGCAAATCTCGATACCTATCCCAACATTGGTAAAATGTTTCTCCTGGCTTTTGAGTGAAAGTGATGATTTGTCTTTTGAAAGAGTTTGTTCTATGAGATGGAAAAAACTTCTTTAAAAATTGTTGTTGCATATCATCCCAAGCACGAATGGATCCTGGTCTCAAATTTTGTAGCCATGTTTTAGCTTTATCTTTTAATGAAAAAGGAAAAAGCTTTAATCGAATGGTGTTCATGCTACAATTTGAGTCATTATAGGTATTACAGACCTCCTCAAATTCCCTTAAATGCAAGTATGGATTTTCTAGTTCTAAACCATGAAAAGATGGTAAAAGTTGAATAACGCCTGGCTTAAAATTAAAATGAGATGCATCAGGAGGGAAAACTATGCATGAGGGTGCACTTGTTCTTGTGGGATTCATGTGGTCTCTAAGTGTTCTCATACGGTTATTCTCATTATTCTCATTATGAAGTGATTGATTATCTTCTTCGGCCATATTTTCTGAAAATGATGAGGATACCCTACAAAGTCTACCACTTAATGTACGTGACCAAACTCTCATGCACGTGTAAGAAGAGAATTAAAAGGAAGAAAATAAAAGAGAAGAAAAAGAAACAAAAGTTAAATAAAATGAAAAATGAAAAGAGAAGATAAAATAAATATTATAATTTATACAAGAATTTACCTCCCCGGCAACGGCGCCAAAAACTTGACACGACCAAAAGCTTGATGTCTTTTCCCAAGTGCAGGAGTGTCGAAGTAATAAATAACCCGGCAAGACCGGGGTCGAACCACAGAGAGGTTAATTGTATAAATTATAAATAACAACACAACAATAACAATAACAACAATAATAACAACAATAATAACAATAATAATACTCAGTACGTGGCGTTGTTATACCTGAGAATGATCTAAAAGATCGGGTCACAGGTTTCCAGCCTATATACTGAGTTTATGAAAAGATCAAAGATATATATTATATAATATAAACAGAATGTAAGTAATAATAATAATAATAACAATAATAAAAGCAGAAGATGAAGAAATTAATGAGAACTTTGAGATGAAAGATTAACGTAAGGATTAAACAATGATAAAGACAAATGTCAAGGTTAGAGGATCCACTAATGGTACTTCAAACAAGTATAATATAAACTCTTATTACTCAATTGGAAACCACACATAAAGGAGGTTCCAATCAGATTATAAATTGTTAACATGATTACATTAATTATCTTATTCGAATAAAGCTAATACTTGTAAATGTTGGCAGGCATTCATGATTATAACTTATGTTAACAACAAATCAAGTACCTTTCATAGCTCAGGTGTCGGTTAAACCATACAGTATGGGCTATGAAAGTGCCAAGTATTTGTTGTACCAAGTGTTATACAACATAAATCTAGATTAACCATTTAACAAGCAAAGTATTAAAGTGAACAAGATAACAAATATAAAACATGTTAGTATCCAACGTTAAGTTCCATGTTAAGTTTATATTATACTTGTTCTTACACCATTAGTGTACCCTTTTCACCTTGACATAATTAACTTAGCTGGACATAATAAAAGAAAGAAACATAAATGAGCAAGACAAGAACATAAATGAGAAAGAGGTTAACTAAGTAAAGGAAAGGAAATGAAATGCATAAACTTGATATTAATGAAAGCAAGACATAAGCAATACAAAGAGAGAAAGCAAGAGCATGATCTTGATCTGAACACCAAGATGCCTCAATACATGGTAAGTGCCTCCTTTTATAGGCCAAAATTTGGAACTATTGATTTGTTGACTAATTGATGAGTGGGTGGCCACATCTTGACTAGATAACAATCCTTATCTTCTTGTCTGATCAAGACGTCATTGCTAACATCATAATTTGCCCAGAATCCTCAAGAATGTTCTAGGAAATTGTCTCAGCTTTCCAACAAAAAAAAGATAAGGTCATTTGGACTTCTAGAACTCAAGATATGGGCTGAACACTAAATAGTGTTTGGGCTGCAGGACAGCTTCGGACTTCTTCGTTGTTCCTTCAATTTGGACTTCAAAACGACCTTTTCAAATCTTGGGCTCCTCATGAAAGTTGTAGGCTTTTGTCTTACCTTTCCATCCATATAAAGTGGACCTAAATCCGAAATCTAGAGCTCCAGATATGATCCAATTACCGAGCAATGTTCCGGTTTGGACTGCACCGACATCTCTTTTCTAAGTTTGGCCATCTCTTTGTCCTTTAACTTTCAATGCTTAAACTCATCAATCAATCCTTTTATTTATGTGATAGTCCTGCATTTAAAATGAGCATTTACCATAAATTAAGGTATCTTATAATATCAAACTTGTTATTATAAAACATGCTTTAGTTAAGGAGTTATTGATACTTCAAGTGCAAAATGATGATATAAAACCTTGATAAACATGCACTTTTAAGTACTAATCAACAGGCGGAGACACCTCAGACAGAAGGTGTGAGGGACATGAAGCCGCATGATGATGAATGGAGACACCTCAGATGGAAGGTGTGAGGGCTACAATATTAGCCCAGATTCAGACCGCCGTATGACGACGAGCGGAGACACCTAAGGAGAAGGTGTGTGTGCCACGATATGAGCCCAGTTCAGAACGCTCCAGAGCCAATGTGATGGCTAGATATAAGTGGACAGGTGGATAGCCAATGAAGAGGCTATGATGAGTATGAAGACAAATGCAGGATTGACTTTCATGGATATTGCCCCCATGCTAAAGATTAATGAGCTAGAAGACATTTGCCTTGGACAATAAGTGGGTGACTTGTGGAGCATTAAGACGCGACTGCTATGAAGGAGCAGAGGGCATGCGCAGGTTCCGAGAACAAGTTGACTCTTGTCAAGGTGGTGAGCTAGGTGAAAGCATTGTAATACTCAGAGTATGAAGATTGATATGGATCAACCTTTAATGGGTTGCCCCCATAAGTAAAGGTGGATAGCTATCCGGACTCTTGAGACTAAGAGTGAGAGACTCATGGAGAAGTAAGGCGTGGTTCCTAAGATGGAACAGAGGGCAGGCGCAACTCCTGGATGAGTAGACTCTTGGAAGAGTGGAAAGCTTGTGATCACATTGAAATACTCAATGACTGTCGCACTTGGAATATTCGTTTGAGGGGGTGTTGTAAGCCTTGGTGTGAGGCTTGATAAATCATTCCGGACCGAGCATGATTGATACGCTCGAAGAGGAATGTTCCTAGAGACAAGCGTTAACACTCTTCAGATGTGATGTGTGAAACCATCTGGTTGAAGTGATCCTTTGGTGACTCTGGTGATTGAAAGGTTTGGCGAGTACCTGTAAACTTGGCCGGAGATGCTCTCGGAATGGTAAGCTTGGAAGAGCTGCAGGATGCAAGATTGTGCTGAAGAAGCAAGAGGACAATTGCCCATATAAATGTCAAAGGAGGTGATTGTTAGGTGTGTTGCCATTGAATGTGCCTAACCTTGACTTTGACCATCCACCTTTCTTGAAGAAGATGGCAGCCACCATTGACAAAAGTATCAACCATGTGCAGCCTTCTAAATTGTCAAAATTCAGCAGCCATTATTGATGAAAAGGAGCTGGAGTTGGTGCTAGCATTTGCCTATAAAAGAGGCATGTTTTGAGAGAGCAAAATGAGAGTGAAAGTAGAGCCAAAGATGTGAGAAATATAGGAGAGAGTGGGCTGCCATTGCAGCACCAAGAAGAGAGAAATAGAGTGAGGTTGAGAGTTGCTAAAGAGGGAATAATTCCTCCTCCTCTATTGTTGTAAATCTTGTTCTCTCCCTATATAATCAAATGGCTTCTCCCGTGGATGTAGGCGGTTTGCCGAACCACGTTAAATATTGTGTCAGTGTGCTTAGCCTCCAATGGACAAATATCAGAACATCACCGGTCGAAATTCCCTACATAGGGATGCTTGGTTCTTAGTCCCGAGTTTCTTTTCAGAAAATCTACAACATTCTCATATGGTATTTTTATTGGTTATCTGAGGTAACCTTTATATTTTATTCATGGGTGTTTATTTTTTCTTAAGGGATGCATCCACGTGTCTTGGTTGATGGTTTTGAGATTGCCAAAAGAGCTACCCTCCAGTTTCTTGAAAAATTTAAGACACCAGTGGTGATGGGTGATGAACCCGACAGGGAAATTCTAAAAATGGTTGCAAGAACAACAATAAGGACAAAGGTAAGGTCTATTCATCAGTTTACTCTTTGTTTTATAACCTGTTTGGATATTATTTAAAGTTGACCTTATTCTCTTGTGCAGCTATATGAAGCTTTGGCTGATCAATTAACTGACATAGTTGTTAATTCGGTGAGTGTAGCCAGTGGTGTTGATATATCTTGAGGCTGTTGGAAAAGAAGACGTTTAAGTCATATTTTGACAGCTTCTATTTTTGCATTGACTGTGATTTACTTGTTTGTACAGGTGCTCTATATTCGAAAGCCTGAGGAAGCCATTGATCTATTTATGGTGGAGATTATGCACATGCGCCATAAATTTGATGTTGACACAAGGCTTGTAAGTTAATCTTTTTTCATTTAATCTGGATTCCTGTGAAATATTTTCACCTGGGATGTGTTAAGTGTTTTACAGCTCCCAATTTCCTGATTGACTGATTTAGTTAGGCTTCAAGAGTGAAAGTTTCAAATGGTTTTCTCAAGTTAATTTATCTAGTTAGGTTCTTTAGAACTTCAGTTTTTGTTTTGGCACAAGAGGGTATTCACCAATGATGGTTGAGTATTTAAATCATATTGAATAGAGGTCTTTCAAGATTTTGAGGGCCATGGATCTTCAAAAACCCTTCCATGTGAAACAGAATCATTTGTTTTTGAATGAGATGTGTTTAGCATTGAAATTAGATGGAATGCACTGCTCTTTTTCATTATTCAACCTTTATTCAGTAAAATAATGCTACTTGTGAGATTTTTCTCAATGTTGTTACGTTGGATTAGGTCAACTTTCCAGGATATTGATGATTGGTTTTTGCTCGAAAGCTCCCAAGTGTAGCTTGGACAACTTTTAATTATTGTTCATTTTTTTATTTTGACTTTGATATAATTTTTGTCAGCTGAGGCGGCACTTGCCTGGGCGCTCCATGTGAGGCAAGGCCCCAACGCCTTTATTAGCCTTAGGTGTTGGATTTCAATGAGGTGCTGCCTAGTCGAGTGCCTTGTGAGTGGGTGCAAGGCACTAAGGCTAGCGCTTGTTTGAAGTTCTTCCTTTTCTGTAGGTTTTTTTTTTTTTAAATGATTTATGTTTTGACCTATTTTTTCATTTTTTTAATGTACCACAAAAAACAACTTAGGGGTATTGATGTAAAAAACAAAGATTAGGGTAAAAAAATTAAAATAAATCATTAAAGTGGGAGGCAAACAGAGAATGAAGGATACTTAAAAGAGAAACACCAATCAAACTTTTTTTTTCAACAGTGGGAGTCGGAGAACAACACATCTATACAAGTAATACTTTAATTTTTTCTAAACAAGTGCAGTATGGCTTGAGAGATGAGTATTTCAATTATAATCATGAAATGGAGGGTGTGGAGGATTCAAGTGAAGGAGAGGAAAGCATGGATGAAGATGTTTTTGAAGATTAATGAATAATGATGATGATATTTAATTTTGTTTTTTAATCTATTTGGCTACTTACTATTTTAAATTATCTTATTTTGTTTTAAGGGTGAAATATAACTTTATATGACCATGTTATGGTATTTTATATTTTCTTTTGATTTTTTAATGATCTAATCTTAATTGGGAAGACACACACACACAGCATATCGCCCTAGTTCATTTAGGCTAGCGCCTCGGGCATTTTACAGGCTTGGCACCTTTTAGCACCTTCTGCCTTTGACAACACTGATTTTTGTCTTTTGAAGATAACTTCTCTACTTTTCTAAAAATGTTTTGTCCCAGTATTTACTTGTTCTGTCTTCCAGGTTGAAGGTCTTGTTCTTGACCATGGTTCTAGGCATCCTGATATGAAAAGACGGGCAGAAAACTGTTTTATCTTGACATGCAACGTCTCTTTGGAATACGAGAAAAGGTATTCATCTTGTCAACTTGAATTTGATGGGAATTGATGTTGAATATGAGATATCAAGAACTCTGTAGATAGAGCTGTGGTCTGTTTCAGTTCATTGGAAGCTAATATTTTTTTTTTTTCACAGTGAAATAAATGCAGGATTTTTCTACTCAAATGCAGAGCAGAGGGAGGCAATGGTTGCAGCTGAAAGGCGCCAGGTTGATGAAAGAGTTAGAAAAATTATTGAACTAAAAGATAAGGTTAAGTTCCACTTTCAATACATTTTATGTTCATGTTACTGACCCCGCCAACATGTTGGTTTCTGAAGTGTTGCTTGTACTTTTGGTCTTCCAGGTTTGCTCTGGTACAGACAACAATTTTGTGGTTATTAATCAAAAGGGAATTGATCCTCCATCATTGGATCTTCTTGCACGAGCAGGGGTAAGTCATGGAACAATTATATTCTGTTCCCTAGCGATTGAACGCGAGCAATAATTAGCTACTTGATGCAATAATCTCCAGCTTGCTGCAATCATGTTTATGTGTTAGTATTGGGTGTTGTCTTTCATTCTGTTTTCTCTTATGGTGTATGGCTTGGGAATATTATGAGAGGGGGGATGATTCAGGGTGAAGGAGAGGAAAGCATGGATGAAGATGTTTTTGAAGATTAATGAATAATGATGATGATATTTAATTTTGTTTTTTAATCTATTTGGCTACTTACTATTTTAAATTATCTTATTTTGTTTTAAGGGTGAAATATAACTTTATATGACCATGTTATGGTATTTTATGTTTTCTTTTGATTTTCTAATGATCTAATCTTAATTGGAAAGACACACACACACAACATATCGCCCTAGTTCATTTAGGCGAGCGCCTCGAGCATTTTACAGGCTTGGCACTTGAAATGGTTTTTCATTGTAGTTTTAGATTGTAAATATAGCTAGAATACCTGCCACTGTATTTGTCTCTAGTTTTGGATGGTTACAAGCAAGACTTGGCTTTTAGAATGCCTTACCTTGGATTTGATTCCTTTTTAAATGGTACCTGATGATATATGTACGATGACTATTGCTAGTTTGAAATCTGGTTAGTCTACCTGCTTGCCCTGATGTTGTTATTTAAAATGGGGCTGATCTGCTTTCTTATGTTTTACAGATAATTGCCCTTCGAAGAGCAAATAGGAGAAACATGGAACGCCTGGTTTTAGCATGTGGAGGAGAGGCTTTGAATTATGTTGATAGTTTAACTCCTGGCTGCCTTGGTTGGGCTGGACTGGTTTATGAGCATGTCCTTGGTGAAGAGAAGTATACATTTGTTGAAAATGTTAAAAACCCCCATTCTTGCACTATCTTAATAAAAGGTATAGAAGCGTGTATACATCCTCAGCAAACTTGTATAAATGTTTACGATTTTCTTTTTTATTTGTTCTAAATGCTATCAGATGATTTTTTCTTGTTTGTTTTAATTGCTTCTTTTAGGCCATTTAGCCATCAGGTTGAAGTATGTACTCTTTTATGTTCAAGCATGAAATGTATATTCATCTTGCAATTTTGTGATTTAGCAGGGGCGAATCGTCACTTGACTTTTTTATTGTTACAGGACCTAATGACCATACAATTGCCCAAATAAAGGATGCTGTCCGCGATGGCTTGAGAGCAGTTAAAAATACTATTGAAGTTCTGCATGCAGAAATCTATGAGATTTGTATGTGCAATCATGCTTGATTAAATTGTTGCATATTGATTTATGTAAGGCGTGCTTGTGGCCTTTGATGGTGGCTTTGGAAGTTCTGTGCTACATCTAAAATGTGGTTCATATATATGTATGTTTCTGCTCAAGTGAAGTGTGCTTCAGGAAAAAGCTGTTTCTTGTAAGCACCGGCAGTTTAGACACAATCAAAAACCAACATTATTATGGACCAAGAGTGGGGTTTCAATCAAATAAACTTAAAATCTAATTTGCATGAATGCTGATTAGAATGAAATTTGTGTATGGTGGAGCTGTGGACATCAATGTATTTGATTATAGGATGAAAATAATTGACTTGAAAGTTGAGATTGGCCTCTTGGGATTGGGTGAGATATAGAGTATTGACACGTTTTCTGTTGTAATTCTTAGCATATAATTCTGCAAATAAGCAACTATTTGTCGATTACTTGATTCAGTGCTGAAATTTCTTTCCCACTCAATGATGTCATTTATTCTCTTCAGGGAGCAGGAGCTTTTGAACTTGCAGCCAGAAAACACCTGATCAATGAAGTAAAGAAAACAGTTAAAGGGTAAATGCCTCCCTGTTTTCAACTCGAGATAAGATTCAGGTCACAAATTTGGGAGGGTCAAAATGGTTAGCGCCAAAAACTTTAAAAATAATTAAAGTAACCTTATTTTGACAAAAAATAAATTAAAAAAAAATCAACATGTTTTTGACCCTTGTTTTATAATGATCAACCTAAGTTTTGAATCAGGCCAAGTCGAGTCAATCCTTCTTTTATTTTTTTTAAACTCAAACCAGTCCAGGCCTTATGTTAGTCTGGTTTTGGGTCAGCTTGACAGGTCAGTCCTGATTTTATTACTTGAGTTTTTAAAATATTATTAATTTCAATACTCAATATAAACTAAAGTAAAAAAAAAAATCTAATTATTTTTTAAAATATAAATATATATGTTTGACAATAATACATATTAAGGATAAAATAATTTTTTATAAATATTATCTTGTCTTGTTCATTATAACTAAACATGATATAAAAATAATTATTTTATCTTGTATACCACTACTAAATATAATTTTATCTTTGATTCCCTTTTTGTCTTGTCTTCTCTTCTTTACTATCTCCATTTTTTTTGTTCTGGACACTAATCAAATGCCATATATGTGTGTGTTTTTTATGTGATAGCTTTTATTTATATTATTGGAATCCTTTATAAAATAAGAAAAACTAAATTAAAAAAAAATAATATTAGGTAATTATATTGTTTCTTTCTTGATCATGAATTCTTAATTAATGAATTTCGTCTTCTAAATGTATAAGATTTTTTTCAATTATATTCTAATTTTTCTTGATCCTCTAATTTATTCTTTTTTTTTTCTTTTGTATATTTTTTCTTTATTATTTTTAGTCAATAATCATCTTAGTCTTTTGTTGTCCATTCTCAATTCACTCTCTAAACTCTTTCTATTATCATATGATTAAATTAAATATATATACAAATTAAGTTTGATTGAAAATGGGTCATTATAATCATAATACATAATAAATGTATTAACTTTAATATTTTGAAAACAAAAGAGAATACCTTGATAAATTAGTCTTTTATTAATTAATGCAAAATATTAGTTTATCGATTAAATATTTTTTTATGATCCAGATATATTAATTTATAGGGATTTAATTATAGAAAATAATATTTTATTGAAGTGTTTTCATACATTTTATTACAAAATATGAAAGTAACGATTATTATTATTATTATTATTATTATTATTTGAATTGTAAATTATGAACTATTAATGCACAACAGAGCATCTCCAATGCAAAAAGCCAAATTGAGAAGCTAAATTGATAAAATGGCTTTTTGAATAGTAGAAATATAACTTTTTTTATTATGTGTATTCCAATGGTAAAAAGCCATTTAAAAAAGCCATTTATATTTTAATATATTTTATGTTAAATTCATTTTTATATAATTATGTAACTAATTTAGATATTTTATATATAATATAATTATGATGTTATTAATTATATAATTAATATTAGTAATTTATAAAAATAATATAAAATTTAATGAAATAATATGAAAGTTAAAAGATATAATTTAAAATTAAACTTAAAATTTATTTATATGAATATTTTTAGTTTTTAGTTTTATATGTTATTGTTAAAAATTTAATTTTTTAAATAACAAGTTTTTTCCTGGAGATGCTCTGGTCATGATTAACTTACTTTTTCTTGGAGAGAGATAAATGTCCAGGCAGGTCATATGATTCAATTGATGGTAAATGATATTGAGAGTATGCCTAGAAATATGAGCAGCCCATAAGAACATCAATTTCTAAATTTTAATCCTTCCAAAAACCGCCATTTACAAAAATAGCTCTTAAATGTTTCTGAATGCTACTTATGAGCAGTTTTTCCAAGATTTTTGTGTAAGTTTTCTAAAGTTTCCAACTCCCTGATGTTAAATGGTTGGTCAATTTTATGTTTTCTGCCATCTCAGTCATTAGTAACATATTTCATCTTTTGACTTTTCTCCCAGTAAAAAGAGGGGGAAATCCCAGTAAAAAGAAGAGAAAAAAGAACAGCTAAAACTTTTTGTATACAAAGTAAAAATGGATTGCAACGCTTTGCAGGCACTGTTATAGTAAAACATATGATGCATATGTACAAAATTTTAAGTAGCTTTGACTAGAAACAAGCAGGCTTTTGAGTTGGAACAGAATTATGCTTGCCTTGGTGAGCAGCTGCAAAAGAGATGCGCATGTCCCCTTTGTCGTGCAGATAATGTTGAGGTCCTGGGTGGCGTTCTTCAGGCAAATGAGGCAAATTGATAGCAAGTACTCTACTTGTTATTGCTGCATCCAATGAATATGAAATATGTTCTGAAATTTGGAAACTGTGGTTATTAGCATGTGTTACTATTTTGAATTTTTTATGGACACAATCATACTAGGAAGCTATTGCTCTATGTTCTATTGAAGACGCCTGATGGCCTACCAGGTGGAAAAGTGTTCTCGACTGTTTTTTGCTTTTAAAATTTCATGCTGGTCCTTCTTAGTGTGTAACCTGCTATATTTCAATTTGTCAGTCAAAATGGCTAAACTATTACACTTTCTCTGTTTCTGGTTATCTATTATTACACCCTATTGAAGGAAACAAATCATGTAGTTATTAATCAACTTTCACTTTACATCAATCTAACTTAAAATTGCACTTTGAAATCCTACATTTAGAAGGCTTTAGATTGCAACAATACCTCCGGGTCATCTAGAAGGCTTTAGATTGCGACCAGATTCGGAATTTAACAGGTCCCTGACATTTTCATTATAGATTTCTAGTCCAGAAATCCTAATTGTCAAATCTCTTTCAGTCCAAAACAAAAACCACAACTTTCTAATGAATATAGTTTTGCTATAAACTCAATAAACTAGACCAAGTAAAATCTAACTTTCTAGAGCACAACGTCAGATTTTGATGAAGCTTACATTCATTATATGATTATAGATGTCATTAACAGCTTTATCAGTTATCCCTCTCTTCGTGTATGTCTTCCCATTAAATCAGTACCAGCTTCCAAGGCAAATATGGAGAAGCGAGGTAGCTACAATGGCACAAGGAAGGCCTCATCGGTTTTTTTAAAGAAGAAACATAATCAAGATATTGAGGATTTGATAAGAAATCATGTGCCTGTACCTCTGAAAAGATACAGTTTTTTGAATGTCGAGAAAATGACCAATTTTTTCAAAGATAAACTTGGTCAAGGAGGTTATGGAACAGTATACAAAGGAAGGCTAACGGGTGGCCATTTGGTGGCAGTGAAGGTCCTGGTAGCTTCAGAAGGGAATGGGGAAGAATACATAAATGAGGTAGCAAGCATTAGTAGAACTTCCCATGTTAATATTGTCACTCTGCTAGGATTTTGTTTCGAACGTGACAAGAGAATTCTCGTCTTCGACTTCATGCCCGACGGATCCTTAGAGAAGTTCATAAATCATGAAAATGCCTTTCAAGCGAGTCAAGAACTAGGATGGGAAAAATTGTACCAAATTGTAGTCAATAACATGATCCATGAACCTTACCAGCCTTATAATTTGGTGTGATCGTGAGCTAGTATCATTAAGGGCAGTTTCACCAACTTGCCTTTGCGCTACAACATAATCAGAAACAAGTTAATCAACTGCCAATTAGAAATGTATTTGCAAAGGAAGAAAGAAGCTTCACCAAATTACCTTCACATATACCGATTAGATGCCTTAAATGCTGATCATTACTTGCTGTCTCTTCTACCAGCTTCTCAACCACAGTACCTTTCTGCATTTGGGAATCACAAGAAATACAGTAAATAAGAGAATCATTCAGAAAAGCATATGAAGTTCATTCTTGACTGCAGAAAAAAGCTCATAAATGCAACAATACCTCCGGGTCATCTAGAAGCTTTAGATTGCGACCAGATTCGGAATTTAACAGGTCCCTGACATTTTCATTATAGATTTCTAGTCCAGAAATCCTAATTGTAAAATCTCTTTCAGTCCAAAACAAAAACCACAACTTTCTAATGAATATAGTTTTGCTATAAACTCAATAAACTAGACCAAGTAAAATCCAACTTTCTAGAGCACAATGTAAGATTTTGATGAAGCTTACATTCATTATATGCTTATAGATGTCATTAACAGCCTTATTAGTTATCCCTCTCATCGTGTATGCCTTCCCACTGCTAGTTTGCCCATATGAAATCACAAGAAAATCTCTTATATAATTCAAACAACAACAACAAAAAAGAAAGCTGCAATTAAATTACCAAAAATGAAAGAGGCCGGTTGAGCTGCTCGTTCTTGAGGGGGTGGCTTAAAGACAACAGTATGATCATCAACACAGTCCCAAGCAATTTGGTCCTTAGCTAACTGCTCCTTCTTGTTTAAAGGCCTTAATCTTACAGTAACTACAATCTTCTCCTCTTTTGCTTTAGGCCCTCCTGGGGTTGTTGCTGGTGTCCTATCAATCTTAGAAGCTGGTGTTCCAGGGGTTCTAAGTGTCATCTTTCTTGGTCAAAATCTCCTCTTTCCCTTTACAATTCACTCACAAGAGACCCGAAAATTGAAATCACCAGCCTCTGCCTCTCTCACTGGAGAGACTAACAAAAAACTGGGACCTCTCTGTCTTGGATGCAGAATTTGTTTATACAAATAAATAGCTGCCAAATCCAATTCAATAGAAAGATAGTAAGTTACCTCGAAAGACTCATTTCTTCTCCTGACCAAATTCTTTCAGAAAATCAATTTCTCCAAATTTAAACAGCAGAAAATTGAAAAAGGAAACAAAAAGCTGTAAACTTTTCTCCATTATCGGTTCACTTTCTATTAGATCCAAATTGATTGATCAAATAAATAATAATATGCTTTAATGGGCCAATAAAATTTTAAGTTTTCCAATTAACATTCTTTTCAAATTCATGCGTTATTCGGTAAATTAAATGAAGCACAAATCAATCACAAAAAAAAGTAAGTTCCTTACCATTTTTAAGATGGGTTTTCGATGATCAATCTAAACTAAATCATACATGGAAAGTTACTCGAAACCCTCTAAATTCTAACCAATTGAAGCTCCAAGCCCTAATGTCTTACCTTTTATAAACCATAAGAATTTAAAAATAGAAAACATTATGGAACAAAAAGTAAATGAAACAATTACTTACAGGAATCTCAAGCCGAGCTCTCCAGATAAACGAGCAGATCTTGTGAAGAACCGATAAAAACTAGATCTTTTTCAGAGAGAGAATGTGAGAGGTGGGCTTTTGCAGGGGTTAAAGAGAGAGAGAGGGTCTGCTCTTTTCTTTGCCTTCTTTATGAAAGGAAAACCTGTGACCAATTTGAATTTGATTTCTAACGGCTAGGTCGTTTCTTTTCTTTTCTAGGTTCTGATTTCTTCATTTTTAGGGCAAACTACACATATACTCTCAATCAATTGAGTGTGTTTCAATTTGGTCCACTTTATTAATAATGGCTCCCATATAACCTTTGCTTTACCAAAATGGAAAGTTCCAATCTTCCCAATTTGCGAAAAAAAATATAAATAATTGCACACGTGGTCATTTTTCTTAACATTATTGATTTTGTTTTTGTCCATAATCACTAATTTGAATAGCATGTAGGCGTATAATCAAATCAATTATCACACATTATGATTTGATGGATGAGTTTCTTAAGAAGTGTTTAGAAATATAATAATAGTTATTTTTAAAGTATTTTTTATTTATAAATATATTAAAATAATATTTTTTATTTTTTAAAAATTATTTTTGATATGAATATATTAAAACAATTTAAAAATATAAAAATTAATATTAAACAAAAACAAACCAAGTTTTTTTAAAAAAAAAATTGGAATACAATTTTAAATTGCCTATAAATAATCTGCGGATAAAAATAAAATATGAATTTTATATATACTAAGGCCCCTTTCTCATTATTTGACATTATTATTAGGCTTTTAGTATTCTTGTCAATTTTATAATTTATGTGTGTAGTTAATTATTTTTTAATAACATAATTTGGTAAAAAATTTAGTAAAATAATACAGGCTGAATAGTTTTTTGAAAATAATATAGTTTGGACACCACACTTATGAATATTATTTTGTTATAATTTTTATCAGTACTAATAGTTGTTTAATCATATTTTAAAAAATATTTTTTATATAAATTATTTAATTCAAATAAAAATCAATTTAAAATTTATGAATATTTAATGGTCAAAAGATAAAATTTAAAATATAATAGGCAAAAAAAAATAAAAAAAAATAAAGTAATAAGGTGGAACAAAACAAAAAAAGAAAAAAAAACATAAAAAATCATCAAAAACACGTTAAGATTTTATTTTTAACATTTGTAATAATATTAAAAATATCTCAACGATATGATTCTCACTGATTTTTCAAAATTAAGAAACGTATGGATTACATGCACGATTATAATACCTGAAAAAAAATTGGGAATCGGGATCCTAATTTTTTTCCAGATTTTAATTCAAGTTATACGGTTGACGTGAGGATGAGTTTGGACAAGGAGGAGGCTAAAATTAGGGCTTATTTACTACGGTGGGCTGTTCCATGGAAAATGGCAATCAATGGTTTTATTTCTGTTTGGTTTGACAAAGGAGCAGGTTTGGATTTGATTGAAAGACAAGGAGGGCTCGATTGGATTGTGTTGGAAAGACATAGATTGACAATGCGAAGGGGGTTTCGGTGACTGTCCTTGCTTAAGGGAAGAGGAAAAGCAATAATGGGTTTTTACAGGGTTGCTTCAGTGGTTGTGGAAGATGGCGCGATGAGGTCGGTTGGTTTGTAATGGTTGCAGAGGAGAGGCTGTGGCTTTGGCGAGCGGAGCTTTTGATTCAATGGTTGATGGTGGTGGATTTGGTCAAGATTGACCTTTTTTTCATTTCTTAGTTAAAAAAGTTTGTAATACCCAGAAATACATTCACAACACACATCTTCTCTTTTTTTTTTTCTTTTTTTTTTTAAGTTATAAATAATTCTTTTTTAATTCAGAAGACTATTTGGTTCAGAAAAATAATAACTTTTGGTTTTTGAAAATGCAAGATTTGTAGTAGAATAATCCATGTGTTTTATGATAATGTTTTGTTACTATTTTATAATAAAAGAGAATGAAATAAATATTAAATATATAAAAATAAATTTATTCTCAAAATAATTTTAAAGTAAATTTTTGTTCTTCTAAAATAAGAAGTATAGCAAGAAAATATGTTTTTAGAGATAATATTTATTATTTTTTATCCTTAACATATCCCTACAAAATAAAATTAATTTCAAAATTATCTAATTAAAACATATAAGAATTAAAATAATTTTTATCATAATTATTATTTTTTAATTAATATATGAGACCTTTCCATTTTCTATTTTTTGTTTACCTTATTTTTTAAACAGTATTTGTCATGTTTATATTATGAGACCTTACCATTTTCTATCCAAGTCAATTGAAGAAATTAGACACTGTCACATCTCTTCTGTGAAACTTCCTGCAAAACACTTGGTGATTTCTTGGCCATTACATATATTGATTTTTTGTTTGTTGTTGTAACAAGTAAAAAACTGGGTTTCTATACACCTTCAAGATAATTCAATACAGTAATTCAAGACTCTTCTCTTCACTTTCAGAAACAGAAAAATGGTTGCCCATCTTTTGTTATTACTCTATCAACACCACTCCATCATCACCATCTTCCTTGTCCTAATCCTTTCATCAACATCTTATGGTGAGGATGATAGTAAAGATTACACAGACTGCAATAAGCACTTTAATTGTGTCGTACAAGTAAAGATTACACAGACTGCAAAAAGCACTTTAGTTAAAAAAGTCTGTAATACCCAGAAATACATTCACAACACACATCTTCTCTCTCTCTCTCTTTTTTATATTAAGTTATAAATAATTCTTTTTTAATTCAGAAGATTATTTGGTTCAGAAAAATAATAACTTTTGGTTTTTGAAAATGCAAGATTTGTAATAGAATAATCCATGTTTTTATGATAATGTTTTGTTACTATTTCATAGAAAATATATTTTTAGAGATAATATTTATTATTTTTTATTTTTAATATATCCCTACAACATAAAATTAATTTTAAAATTATCCAATTAAAACATATAAAAATTAGAATAATTTTTATCATAATTTTAAAACTTGTCTTGAAAATTAATCTTTTGAGACAATAATTATTATTTTTTAATTAATATATGAGATCTTTCCATTTTCTATTTTTAGTTTACCTTATTTTTTAAACAGTATTGGTCATGTTTGTTACGGGTGATCATTTACGGTTCAGTTCGGTTTTTTTCCAAAAAAAGCAACCAAACCGGAAAAAAAAGGACACCCGAAACCGAACCGGACCCGGCCCAAACCGGCCGGTTCCAGTCCGGTTTTTTAACCAAAAAACCGGACAAACCTATATGCATTTTTTGGGCTTTTTTTGGACCTTTAATAGGCTTTTTAATGGGCTTCTAATGGATTTCTGGTGGGCTTACAATTAATTTAGCTATTATCTCATTTTCTTTGAAGATTCCAAATATATTTAATTTTTTTACCCTTAAATATTCAATTGTATTAAATTATTCTTATCAATCTTATGTTTATTAATTTTTTTGGCCATTAAATATTCATTTATATGAAATTATTAGTGTCAATCTTGTGTTCAATATTTTTAACAAAAGACATAAGCCTGTTACTAATGAGGAAAAAGAAAAAAAAAATTGAATCAACCAAGTTAACTCGTCGAATCAGGTTAACCCGTCAAACCTGAGATTCCCATCATGAAAGTTTGATAACTAAATTGAGAGAGAAAATCGGCGGGCCAAATGAAAAAAATTAACAAACTAAACTAAACAAAAAAAAATTGATTTAAAAGGACAAAGCAAAAAAAAAAATTCTGGGTTAACTTGTCAAACCAGGTTAACCCGTTAAACCCGAAGTTGAGAATAATTAGGAGGCTTAACCTAATAGGTTAGCCAACCCTTTCTATATATATGAGTAGGGCAATATACAATAGTAAAGGTGGAGATTACCACATAAGAATATGACTACAATATTTCCTATATAATTACATTCTATAATACGCCCCCTCAAGCTGAGGGTGGAGGATCAACCCGAAGCTTGAATCTAAAAGCAGTAAATGAAGCAGCAGGAAGTGGCTTAGTGAAGACATCAGCAAGTTGATCCTGAGAGGAAATAAAACAAATCTGATCTCCTTCTTCGCAACTCTATCTCGGACAAAATGATAATCAATCTCAATATGTTTTGTGCGAGCATGAAATATAGGGTTTGCGGACAAATACGTGGCACCAAGGTTGTCACACCAGATAATAGGGGCAGAAGGAGTCGGAATCTGAAGATCCGTTAACAAGTACTGAAGCCAGATAACTTCAGTCGTGCCATCGGCTAAGGCTTTGTACTCAGCTTCCGTCGAAGAACGAGCAACAGTGCGTTGCTTACTCGATTTCCACGAAATTGGCGTCTGACCAAAGAACACAAGATAACCACCTGTAGACTTTCTATCCTCAATACTACCTGCCCAATCTGCATCTGTAAAACCGTGTAAAGCAAAGGAAGAGCTGCGAGTAATATGTAAACCATGTGATGTCGTACCACGGAGATAATGCAAGATGCGTTTCACGGCAGCCCAATGGGATTCTGTAGGAGCATGCATAAATTGACAGACCCGGTTAACAGCAAAGCAAATATCCGGGCGTGTGAAAGTGAGATATTGGAGAGCACCAACAAGTTGCTGAAACCGAGTAGCATCAGAAAACAATGGATCCGGCATAATGGTGGCTTTGGATGCCGAAATAGTAGTATCAACTGGTTTACAGGATAACATACCAGCTCGTGTGAGGATATCAAGTGTATATTTATGTTGACAAAGCATAAGTCCCAGACCAGTACACTGCACTTCAATACCCAAGAAATATTGAACATCACCCAAATCCCAAAGTTTAAATTCTGAGCTCAGTAGCTGAATGAGTCGTTGTAGTAGAGTTCCATTATTACCCGTAAGCAGAATATCATCAACATAAACCAAAAGATAACAAATATCACTACCAACCGAGAAGATAAACAATGAGGTATCCACTTTAGAAGCACGAAAACCAATGGATAATAGAAAATCATTCAGACGAGTGTACCAAGCCCGCGGAGCCTGTTTTAACCCATATAGAGATTTATGCAATCGACATACATGACCTGGGAGTGCAGAATCAACAAAACCTGGAGGTTGTTTCATGTAAACCTCTTCATCAAGGACTCAATTTAGAAATGCATTATGAATGTCAAGCTGATGAATTTTCCAACCACTCGAAACTGCAATGGAGAACACTAAGCGGATTGTTGCTTGTTTGATAACATGACTAAAAGTTTCTGAGTAATCAATACCTTCTTGCTGAGTGAAGCCCCTAGCAACCAGGCGCGCCTTATACCTCTCAATGCTACCATCAGATCTGCGTTTAATTTTGTAGACCCATCGGCTACCAACAACATTCATGGACGGATGAAACGGCACTAAAGTCCATGTTTTGTTTGCGCGTAAGGCCTGAATTTCCTCTCGCATAGCATTATTCCACGCCTCATATTTGTTAGCATCAGGAAAAATAAGTGGCTCATGCGAGGGAGGAGAAGTTACCCGACTGAAGGAAGCAGCAGAGGTGGCTGCCGTGGTGGTGATCAGCGCTGTCTTGGGCTGTCTCGGACGAAGAACCATGGGGTGTTTAGGAGCAGCTGGACATGGAGTAGCAGCACCTGTACCTGGAATGTGCTGAAGAGGATAAGAGGAGAGATCAACACAAAGTTGCAGACTAGGAGGTGAAGCCGGGGAGGTGCTGGGTTGTGCCGCTACTGAATCCTGCAAGTCAGAACCTGTTCCTGCATAATAATCATTGGAAAGACAAGCACGTGGTGATAGTATGGCTGTGTGGGGTGGTGAGGCAGGGTCGGCTAAATCAACGGGCAGGGGAGCAAGCTGGGGGGGTTGCGGCAAGGGGCAAAGGTGGGTTGTGTGTTTTGCCGGGTTGGGAAGGAAGAGGCTGAAAACAGGAAGGGGGTTGCAGTGATGGAAGATAGGTAGGTGGAGTGGGGGGAATCGGGATTGTTGTTACCTGTTCAGACTTTTTAAAAGGAAAGACATATTCATGAAAACGAACATGACGGGAGACATAGACACGACCAGACTCTAAATCAAGACACCGATAACCAAGATGAGACGAGCTACTAGCCTAAAAACACACAAGGAGAAGACCGAAAATCTAATTTATGAGCATGATATGGACGTAAAAATGGAAAACAAAGACACCCAAAAGTGCGTAGAAAGTTATAATCAGGAGTGCGATGAAACAGACACGCAAAAGGAGATTTATTTTGAAGAACAGGAGTAGGCATGCGATTAATAAGATAGACCGATGATTCCATAGCATAGTTCCAAAAACGCAATGGGGCATTACACTGGCCTAAGAGGGTTAGGCCAGTTTCGACAATATATCTATGACGACGTTCAACTGTGCCATTTTGTTCATAAGTATGAGGACAAATTTATCGATGATGAATACCAATTGTTTGAAAAAATGTATTTAATTTACGATATTCACCACCCCAATAAGTTTGAACAGATTTAATTTTAAGAGAAAACTGACGCTCAACAAGTGTCTGAAAACGTTGAAACGTGGAAAATACATCAGATTTCGCAACAAGCGGATAATACCAGATATATTTAGTGTGCGCATCAACAAAGATAACAAAATAAAGAAAACCATCAGAAGAAAACATTGGAGCAGGGCCCCAAACATCACTAAAAATTAATTCAAGTGGGGTAGAAGTTTTGTGACCCGTCGGTCGTAATGACAAACGGGATGACTTGCCTAATGGACATGCTTGACATTGAGTAAAAGATCGTTTAGATGTACAAATAATTTTATTATCAGAAACTAACAAATTTAGAATGCGAGGAGTTGGATGACCTAAATGACGATGCCACAAGTCGGCAGTCGCGGAAATGCAAGGAGACCAAAAAGCTTGAGGAACTGACGTAGCCGAGGACTCGGAGAGAACATAAAGACCATCATGACTCCAACCGGAAAGAAGAACTTCCTTGGTGACGAGATCCTTCACATAAAACACAGAATCGTGAAATTCAAAATAAACATGATTATCACGACAGAATTTCTGAACAGATAACAACGGTTTGGTAATGTGAGGCACACGAAGAACATTAGTTAATGTAAACAAGCGTTTGGGGGAATATAAAGTAGTATGTCCAACATGGGATATGTCAAGGGCCTTACCATCACCAACATGCAAGAAATCATTACCAAGACAAGGAGCAGAATCAGTTAGAGTTGCAAGATCAGACGTCACATGTTGATTCGCGCTGGTGTCCGAAAACCAAGTCGTTGCAGCAGAATCATTCGCAACAGCAAGGTGAGCAGAGGGCTGCTATGTGCTGCTGCGAAACTGATAGCATTGAAGAGCTGAATGGCCAGGAGTGGAACATAATTGGCAGCGGACATGTCCAGACCACTGCCCCTGATTTGACCGGAAATCTACAGCAGAGGTGCGCCTGTTCTGCCTATGCAATGGTAGCTGCTGTGGCAGAGAAGAAGAAGACAGCAGTGATGAAGAGGATGAACCGACAACCATGGAGTGAAAGGAATTCTTGTGCAGAAACTCATGGGTAAGGAGATGGCTATGAAGATCAGCATACGATAGCGGTTCAGCCTTGGTTATGAGACTAGTTACCAAGTCTTTGAACTCACCGCGAAGTCCACGAAACACATAGAGATTGAAATCTTCAAGGGACATTGGGCGACCAGCAACAGCCAATTCGTCAAATAACGATTTGGCTTGTTGCATATACATACTAACTGATGCATCACCTTGCCGAAGGTCTTGAAAGGAGCCATGTAGTTGCATGATCCGAGAATTAGATGGAGAGACAAGTGCCTTCTCAAGCGTGCGCCAAACACAATGTGAAGTTGAACAATCTACTACAAGATGCAGCACATCCACGGAAAGAGAGGAGAGTAGAGCACTCAAAATAAGTTGATCTTGTTGCTTCCAACGAAGAAAAGAGGGGCTGATGGCAGAAGAAGAATCAATCGAAGCATCAATCATATGAGATGGAGGACACGGCAAGGAGCCGTCAATAAAGTGAAAAACACCTTGACCAAAGAGATATGGCTTCATCTGCATTCTCCAACAAAGATAGTTTGTGTTCGTAAGTTTCAACGACACAACATGGTGGGTGTTTGATAGAGGAACCATTGTTGTAGATTGTGTTCCCATGAGAGGCAAAGGAACGACAGAGCCAGCAGCAGGAAAAGGGCTGGCCGGTGATGATGCAGCACCGGTGGAGGGAGAGATTGGATCAACGGCAGCAGGAGGAGAGTCCATGGGGGAGAAAATTAGGGCTAACTGCAAAGAGAGAAAAAATTAGGAGGCTCTGATACCAAGTTGAAAATAATTAGGAGGCTTAACCTAATAGGTTACCCAACCCTTTCTATATATATGAGTAGGGCAATATACAATAGTAAAGGTGGAGATTACCACATAAGAATATGACTACAATATTTCCTATATAATTACATTCTATAATACCCGAGATCCATGTCATGAAAGTTTAATAACTAAATAAATTTTTTTTTCACATTAACAAACTAAATTAAACAAAATAAAATTCATTAAAAGAAAAAAACACAAAGAAAAAAGCAAAAAACAAAACTCATAAAGGCATAAAAAAAACAGGAAAAAAAAAAAAGAGTTTCACTGTGCACATCTTCACCTCGCATCGTTATTGTTTGCAAACCACCATTGCAAGGGTTCAACTAGCCAGTTCTCACACAACCGCATCCTTCCATTTCTATTTCCCAATATGCCTCAGCTAATTAATCTGCCAAAGGAATATGTTGCTTTCGAGATTAACATGTTCAAAGGAATATTCCACTTCTTGTACAAATTCTATCATGTACTTGCTTTCTTTCAAAGATTTTCTGATATTTCTCTGAAACTTGCAAGAAAATATTGGCAAACTCTATCAAATCAACATCCCAAAAGATTGTCCCTTTCTTTTCACTGAAGTCATGCCAATATTTTGTTAATGCTCCTCTCCACACTGGTGAAGATATTGGTAGTTGCTTTGAACAAATTAATTATAGTGAGGTTTTGAAGAGGAGTCTCCTCATGTGTTGGAATTAATTTTAAATTTTTATTCAAAAGGTTTTCAAATTTTTCTAGGTGTCTTTTAAGTATATGTATGCATATAATTATTAAAGATGTATTTAGTTTTTAAATCTGCTTCAAATATTTCTAACAAATTGGACTGGAAAATATAGTGAGGTTTTGAAGATTTTTTTGGGCTGAGTAGCCATTTCTGATTTGGTTTAGCTTGAAGATTAGAGAATTTGGATTGGTTTCTTGATTAGGCCATGATTTTATGAAGAGAATCAGCTACTAAAAAATGATGTCAATATTTTAATGCTTGAATAGAGTTGTGCTTGCATCAGAGTATTTGTCAGTCTAGAACCATATTTCTTTCTATATATTTTTCGTATGTTGGCTTGTTTATATGGAATGCTAGATGCTTCTATTTATTTGATTGATCTTTTTCATGAAAACAAGTACACGCAAACAAAGCATTTGGTGTGGAAATTTTGCAGTTTAATTTAGAAAAGTTCAGTTTTTTTGTATATAAAGCTCTTTTTCTCTTGCAGCAGTCTAAAATTTCAGTTTTTAGTTCGAACTTTTTCATTAGAAAGCTAACTCCTCACTGCTTTGTACTATTTTATCCAGGAAACAATGATGTCATGAATGTGGGTCGGAAGGTTCGTCATACATAATATGATCCATGAACCTTACCAGCCTTATAATTTGGTGTGATCGTGAGCTAGTATCATTCAAGGCAGTTTCACCAACTTGCCTTTGCGCTACAACATAATCAGAAACAAGTTAATCAACTGCCAATTAGCAATGTATTTGCAAAGGAAGAAAGAAGCTTCACCAAATTACCTTCACATATACCGATTAGATGCCTTAAATGCTGATCATTACTTGCTGTCTCTTCTACCAGCTTCTCAACCACAGTACCTTTCTGCATTTGGGAATCACAAGAAATACAGTAAATGAGAGAATCATTCAGAAAAGCATATGAAGTTCATTCTTGACTGCAGAAAAAAACTCATAAATGCAACAATACCTCCGGGACATCTAGAAGGCTTTAGATTGCGACCAGATTCGGAATTTAACAGGTCCCTGACATTTTCATTATAGATTTCTAGTCCAGAAATCCTAATTGTAAAATCTCTTTCAGTCCAAAACAAAAACCACAACTTTCTAATGAATATAGTTTTGATATAAACTCAATAAACTAGACCAAGTAAAATCCAACTTTCTAGAGCACAACGTCAGATTTTGATGAAGCTTACATTCATTATATGCTTATAGATGTCATTTACAGCTTTATCAGTTATCCCTCTCGTCGTGTATGTCTTCCCATTGAATCAGTTCCATCTTCCAAGGCAAATATGGAGAAGCGAGGTAGCTACAATGGCACAAGGAAGGCCTCATCGGTTTTTTTAAAGAAGAAACATAATCAAGATATTGAGGATTTGATAAGAAATCATGTGCCTGTACCTCTGAAAAGATACAGTTTTTTGGATTTCGAGAAAATGACCAATTTTTTCAAAGATAAACTTGGTCAAGGAGGTTATGGAACAGTATACAAAGGAAGGCTAACGGGTGGCCATTTGGTGGCAGTGAAGGTCCTGGTAGCTTCAGAAGGGAATGGGGAAGAATACATAAATGAGGTAGCAAGCATTAGTAGAACTTCCCATGTTAATATTGTCACTCTGCTAGGATTTTGTTTCGAACGTGACAAGAGAATTCTCGTCTTCGACTTCATGCCCGACGGATCCTTAGAGAAGTTCATAAATCATGAAAATGCCTTTCAAGCGAGTCAAGAACTAGGATGGGAAAAATTGTACCAAATTGTAGTCAATAACATGATCCATGAACCTTACCAGCCTTATAATTTGGTGTGATCGTGAGCTAGTATCATTAAGGGCAGTTTCACCAACTTGCCTTTGCGCTACAACATAATCAGAAACAAGTTAATCAACTGCCAATTAGCAATGTATTCGCAAAGGAAGAAAGAAGCTTCACCAAATTACCTTCACATATACCGATTAGATGCCTTAAATGCTGATCATTACTTGCTGTCTCTTCTACCAGCTTCTCAACCACAGTACCTTTCTGCATTTGGGAATCACAAGAAATACAGTAAATGAGAGAATCATTTAGAAAAGCATATGAAGTTCATTCTTGACTGCAGAAAAAAACTCATAAATGCAACAATACCTCCGGGTCATCTAGAAGGCTTTAGATTGCGACCAGATTCGGAATTTAACAGGTCCCTGACATTTTCATTATAGATTTCTAGTCCAGAAATCCTAATTGTAAAATCTCTTTCAGTCCAAAACAAAAACCACAACTTTCTAATGAATATGGTTTTGCTATAAACTCAGTAAACTAGACCAAGTAAAATCCAACTTTCTAGAGAACAATGTCAGATTTTGATGAAGCTTACATTCATTATATGCTTATAGATGTCATTAACAGCTTTATCAGTTATCCCTCTCTTCGTGTATGTCTTCCCATCAAATCAGTACCATCTTCCAAGGCAACTATGGAGAAGCGAGGTAGCTACAATGGCACAAGGAAGGCCTCATCGGTTTTTTTAAAGAAGAAACATAATCAAGATATTGAGGATTTGATAAGAAATCATGTGCCTGTACCTCTGAAAAGATACAGTTTCTCGGATGTCGAGAAAATGACCAATTTTTTCAAAGATAAAGTTGGTCAAGGAGGTTATGGAACAGTATACAAAGGAAGGCTAACGGGTGGCCATTTGGTGGCAGTGAAGGTCCTGGTAGCTTCAGAAGGGAATGGGGAAGAATACATAAATGAGGTAGCAAGCATTAGTAGAACTTCCCATGTTAATATTGTCACTCTGCTAGGATTTTGTTTCGGACGTGACAAGAGAATTCTCGTCTTCGACTTCATGCCCGACGGATCCTTAGAGAAGTTCATAAATCATGAAAATGCCTTTCAAGCGAGTCAAGAACTAGGATGGGAAAAATTGTACCAAATTGTAGTCAATAACATGATCCATGAACCTTACCAGCCTTATAATTTGGTGTGATCGTGAGCTAGTATCATTAAGGGCAGTTTCACCAACTTGCCTTTGCGCTACAACATAATCAGAAACAAGTTAATCAACTGCCAATTAGCAATGTATTTGCAAAGGAAGAAAGAAGCTTCACCAAATTACCTTCACATATACCGATTAGATGCCTTAAATGCTGATCATTACTTGCTGTCTCTTCTACCAGCTTCTCAACCACAGTACCTTTCTGCATTTGGGAATCACAAGAAATACAGTAAATGAGAGAATCATTCAGAAAAGCATATGAAGTTCATTCTTGACTGCAGAAAAAAACTCATAAATGCAACAATACCTCCGGGTCATCTAGAAGGCTTTAGATTGCGACCAGATTCGGAATTTAACAAGTCCCTGACATTTTCATTATAGATTTCTAGTCCAGAAATCCTAATTGTAAAATCTCTTTCAGTCCAAAACAAAAACCACAACTTTCTAATGAATATAGTTTTGCTATAAACTCAATAAACTAGACCAAGTAAAATCCAACTTTCTAGAGCACAATGTCAGATTTTGATGAAGCTTACATTCATTATATGCTTATAGATGTCATTAACAGCTTTATGAGTTATCCCTCTCATCGTGTATGTCTTCCCATTGAATCAGTTCCATCTTCCAAGGCAAATATGGAGAAGCGAGGTAGCTACAATGGCACAAGGAAGGCCTCATCGGTTTTTTTAAAGAAGAAACATAATCAAGATATTGAGGATTTGATAAGAAATCATGTGCCTGTACCTTTGAAAAGATACAGTTTGTTGGATGTCGAGAAAATGACCAATTTTTTCAAAGATAAAGTTGGTCAAGGAGGTTATGGAACAGTATACAAAGGAAGGCTAACGGGTGGCCATTTGGTGGCAGTGAAGGTCCTGGTAGCTTCAGAAGGGAATGGGGAAGAATACATAAATGAGGTAGCAAGCATTAGTAGAACTTCCCATGTTAATATTGTCACTCTGCTAGGATTTTGTTTCGGACGTGACAAGAGAATTCTCGTCTTCGACTTCATGCCCGACGGATCCTTAGAGAAGTTCATAAATCATGAAAATGCCTTTCAAGCGAGTCAAGAACTAGGATGGGAAAAATTGTACCAAATTGTAGTCAATAACATGATCCATGAACCTTACCAGCCTTATAATTTGGTGTGATCGTGAGCTAGTATCATTAAGGGCAGTTTCACCAACTTGCCTTTGCGCTACAACATAATTAGAAACAAGTTAATCAACTGCCAATTAGCAATGTATTTGCAAAGGAAGAAAGAAGCTTCACCAAATTACCTTCACATATACCGATTAGATGCCTTAAATGCTGATCATTACTTGCTGTCTCTTCTACCAGCTTCTCAACCACAGTACCTTTCTGCATTTGGGAATCACAAGAAATACAGTAAATGAGAGAATCATTCAGAAAAGCATATGAAGTTCATTCTTGACTGCAGAAAAAAACTCATAAATGCAACAATACCTCCGGGTCATCTAGAAGGCTTTAGATTGCGACCAGATTCGGAATTTAACAGGTCCCTGACATTTTCATTATAGATTTCTAGTCCAGAAATCCTAATTGTAAAATCTCTTTCAGTCCAAAACAAAAACCACAACTTTCTAATGAATATAGTTTTGCTATAAACTCAATAAACTAGACCAAGTAAAATCCAACTTTCTAGAGCACAATGTCAGATTTTGATGAAGCTTACATTCATTATATGCTTATAGATGTCATTAACAGCTTTATCAGTTATCCCTCTCGTCGTGTATGTCTTCCCATTGAAGCGAGGTAGCTACAATGGCACAAGGAAGGCCTCATCGGTTTGTTTAAAGAAGAAACATAATCAAGATATTGAGGATTTGATAAAAAATCATGTGCCTGTACCTCTGAAAAGATACAGTTTTTTGGATGTCGAGAAAATGACCAAATTTTTCAAAGATAAACTTGGTCAAGGAGGTTATGGAACAGTATACAAAGGAAGGCTAACGGGTGGCCATTTGGTGGCAGTGAAGGTCCTGGTAGCTTCAGAAGGGAATGGGGAAGCTTCACCAAATTACCTTCACATATACCGATTAGATGCCTTAAATGCTGATCATTACTTGCTGTCTCTTCTACCAGCTTCTCAACCACATTACCTTTCTGCATTTGGGAATCACAAGAAATAGAGTAAATGAGAGAATCATTCAGAAAAGTATATGAAGTTCATTCTTGACTGCAGAAAAAAACTCATAAATGCAACAATACCTCCGGGTCATCTAGAAGCTTTAGATTGCGAGATTCGGTCCAGAAATCCTTAGTTTTGCTATGAAATCCCTGTTTCATTATAGATTTCTAGTCCAGAAATCCTAATTGTAAAATCTCTTTCAGTCCAAAACAAGAACCACAACTTTCTAATGAATATAGTTTTGCTATGAACTCAATAAACTAGACCAAGTAAAATCCAACTTTCTAGAGCACAATGTCAGATTTTGATGAAGCTTACATTCATTATATGCTTATAGATGTCATTAACAACTTTATCTGTTATCCCTCTCATCGTGTATGTCTTCCCACTGCTAGATTGCCCATATGCAAATATGGTTGCTGTAATGTAAAAATGAAAGAATTTTTTAATCCAGATGCACTACAAAAATCACATAACCTGAGATTTACAATTGAAAGAATAGGTTATATTACCATTTATGCCCATGAAAGCAGACAAAGCAACATTTTTCACTCCATCTTCATAAACAGCTTCAGTTATACTAGAAGGACCAAAAACTTTATCTGAAAGCAGAAAAACAAAAATCCTTAATGAAAGCATGAAATCAAAAGAAAATGTCTTATATAATTCAAACAACAACAACAAAAAATAAAGCTGCAATTAAATTACCAAAAATGAAAGAGGCCGGTTGAGCTGCTCGTTCTTGAGGGGGTGGCTTAAAGACAATAGTATGATCATCAACACAGTCCCAAGCATTTTGGTCCTTAGCTAACTGCTCCTTCTTGTTTAAAGGCCTTAATCTTACAATAACTACAATCTTCTCCTCTTTTGCTTTAGGCCCTCCTGGGGTTGTTGCTGGTGTCCTGTCAATCTTAGAAGCTGGTGTTCCAGGGGTTCTAAGTGTCATCTTTTTTGGTCAAAATCTCCTCTTTCCCTTTACAATTCACTCACAAGAGACCCGAAAATTGAAATCACCAGCCTCTGCCTCTCTCACTGGAGAGACTAACAAAAAACTGGGACCTCTCTATCTTGGATGCAGAATTTGTTTATACAAATAAATAGCTGCCAAATCCAATTCAATAAAAAGATAATAAGTTACCTCGAAAGACTCATTTCTTCTCCTGACCAAATTCTTTCAGAAAATCAATTTCTCCAAATTAAAACAGCAGAAAATTGAAAAAGGAAACAAAAGGCTGTAAACTTTTCTCCATTATCGGTTCACTTTCTATTAGATCCAAATTGATTGATCAAATAAATAATAATATGCTTTAATGGGCCAATAAAATTTTAAGTTTTCCAATTAACATTCTTTTCAAATTCATGCGTTATTCGGTAAATTAAATGAAGCACAAATCAATCACAAAAAAAAGTAAGTTCCTTACCATTTTTAAGATGGGTTTTCGATGATCAATCTAAACTAAATCATACATGGAAAGTTACTCAAAACCCTCTAAATTCTAACCAATTGAAGCTCTAAGCTCTAATGTCTTACCTTTTATAAACCATAAGAATTTAAAAATAAAAAACATTATGGAACAAAAAGTAAATGAAACAATTACTTACAGGAATCTCAAGCCGAGCTCTCCAGATAAACAAGCAGATCTAGTGAAGAACCGATAAAAACTAGATCTTTTTCAGAGAGAGAATGTGAGAGGTGGGCTTTTGCAGGGGTTAACGAGAGAGAGAGGGTCTGCTCTTTTCTTTGCCTTCTTTATGAAATGAAAACCTGTGACCAATTTGAATTTGATTTCTAACGGCTAGTTCATTTCCTTTCTTTTCTGAGGTTCTGATTTCTTCATTTTTAGGGCAAACTACACATATACTCCCAATCAATTGAGTGTGTTTCAATTTGGTCCACTTTATTAATAATGGCTCCCATATATTTGCTTTACCAAAATGGAAAGTTCCAATCTTCCTAATTTGCGAAAAAAAATATAAATAATTGCACACGTGCTCATTTTTCTTAACATTATTGATTTTCTTTTTGTCCATAATCACTAATTTGAATAGCATGTAGGCGTATAATCAAATCAATTATCAAACATTATGATTTGATGGATGAGTTTCTTAAGAAGTGTTTAGAAATGTAATAATAATTATTTTTTAAATTGTTTTTATTTAAAAATATATTAAAATAATATTTTTATTTTTAATATCAATATATTAAAATAATTTAAAAATATAAAAGTTAATATTAAATAAAAACAAATCAATTTTTAAAAAAAAATTATTTGGAATACAATTTCATAAAATATGACATTATATATACTAAGGCTTTTAGTCTTCTTGTCAATTTTATAATTTATGTGTGTAGTTAATTATTTTTTAATAACATAATTTGGTAAAAAATTTAGTAAAATAATACAGACTGAATTGTTTTTTGAAAATAATATAGTTTGGACACCACACTTATGAATATTATTTTTTTTATAATTTTTATCAGTACTAATAATTGTTTAATCATATTTTTAAAAATATTTTGTTTATAAATTATTTAATTCAAATAAAAATCAATTTAAAATTTATGAATATTTAATGGTCAAAAGATAAATTTTAAAATATAATAGGCAAAACAAATAAAAAAATAAAGTAATAAGGTGGAATAAAATAAAGAAAGAAAAAAAAACATAAAAAATCATCAAAAACACGTTAAGATTTTATTTTTAACATTTGTAATAATATTAAAAATATCTCAACGATATGATTGTCACTGATTTTTAAAAATTAAGAAACGTATGGATTACATGCACGATTATAATACCTGGAAAAAAAAATTAAGAATCAAGATCTTAATTTTTTTCTAGATTTTAATTCAAGTTATACAGTAGATGTGAGGATGAGTTTGGACAAGGAGGAGGCTAAAATTAGGGCTTATTTACTACGGTGGGCTATTGCATGGAAAATGGCAATCAATGGTTTTATTTCTGTTTGGTTTGACAAAGGAGCAGGTTTGGATTTGATTGAAAGACATGGGGGCTCGACTGGATTGTATTGAAAAGATAGAGATTGACAATGCAAAGGGGGTTTTGGTGACTATCCTTGCTTAAGGGAAGAGGCAAAGCAATAATGGGTTTTTACAGGGCTGGTTCATTGGTTGTTGAAGATGGTGCGATGAGGTCTGTGGGTTTGTAATGGTTGTAGAGGAGAGGCTGTGGCTTTGGCGAGCGGAGGTTTTGATGGCGCCAATGGTTGATGGTGGTGGATTAGGTCAAAATTGACTTTATGAGGAAGATGAAGGTGAGGTCTGGGTGTTTGTGAGTTAATGAAGGATGAAGGCTAAGTGTATAGTGTGGCTTGTGATGATTGAAGGTGTGATTGTTTCTACAATGGTTTGTGAGGAAGATGAAGGAGAGGTCTGTTGCTACAATGGTTATGGTGGTTTTCATGACCAGAGGGGTTGGTGAGAGGGAGGTTGTCTTTGTGTTGCCTTTTGAAGTGGAGAAGAACAACTAAGATTCTAGGCTGGAAGATTATTTGAGTTTGAATTTTGCGTTTTGATTTTGGTTGCTAAGATATTAGGCTTAAATTGCCAAGAATCAAGATGAATAAAACATCTCGTTTTACACATGCACATTTTGCAACCAAAACTTAATTAAATAATGATAACAACACATATCATGTAAAGGAAAAATCTCATAGTTTATTAGCTATAGCTAAAAGGCATAACCTTTTTACTGTTTTTGAAAATGTATAAAATAAAATAAAAAATAGCTAGTGTAAAATACTTGTAAGTTGTAAGTACATCTATTTTTTTTTACTATAAAGATTAGAATCATATTTAAATATTTAATTATCATTAACAACTTATTTTTTATTTATCAATTCATATATATATTTTTTAAATTTATTTTATTAAGCAAAAACACTATCTTTTCATTTTTTAGTTAAAAAAGTCTGTAATACCCAGAAATACATTCACAACAAATACATCTTCTCTTCTTTTTTTTTCTTTTTTTAAGTTATAAATAATTCTTTTTTAATTTAGAAGACTATTTGGTTCACAAAAATAATAACTTTTGGTTTTTGAAAATGCGAGATTTGTAATAGAATAATCCATGTTTTTATGATAATGTTTTGTTACTATTTCATAATAAAAGAGAATGAGATAAATATATAAAAATAAATTTATTTCCAAAATAATTTTGAAGTAAATTTCTATTCTTCTAAAACAAACAAGAGGTATAGCAAGAAAATATATTTTTAGAGATAATATTTATTATTTTTTTATTTTTAATACATCCCTACAAAATAAAATTATTTCTAGGTCTAAAATTGTAAATCCTCAATATTAATTACATTCTAGTCCTTAATTTATAAAACTTATTTACAATCAAGCCACACTTGATTAATCATCTCATTTTCATTTATAACTAAAATATTCTTATATGTGTGACCCAGTAGATTCTCTAATAAATTGGTCCAAATATAAATCATAATCCTAAATAAAATATGATTAAATAAACTATATAATTTAGTTTCTTATCAATTCAACAATTGATGGATTCATATTTAAAGATTAGATACAATGTCTATCAACCTGTCATGATCTCTTAAATATTTAAAAATTTATAAGTAGTTTGACTTAACCTTTCAGTGACTAGTTTCTTACTGTAATTATTGATTCTTTGAATAAGATTTGAAACCATTTTCAAATCTCATTTCATGTTAGCCAAATATTTTACAATTAATACTATTTAAGAAAAAATAGAATATTTTTTTTTCTAATTCATTTAGTGTAATGAATCCTTTATTGATTACTTAAATACCTCCATATAGTTTATATTATGTTCAATATATGCCTTTCTATTACCCTTGATTGAGATGTGTAGTTATGATCAAAGCATAACACCTCTTATACAAGATTGCTTAGTGATCTCAACTTTAAGAATCACTTATACAATTATCACCTAAACCTTTTCATAGACATAAGTGATCTTTTTATATGAAATTCTCTTGCAAGTCAGTTCAGTGTATATGTCATTTAACAAACACTTGCATATTAGTTCTAGGTATTCCTCATGATTTCTCTAATATATATATATATGGCAGCTACACAAGCTTGTAAAGAAGCAATATGGATGAAGAAACTTATGGAGGAGCTCGGGCACAAACAAGAGAAGATTCTTTTGTATTGTGATAGTTAGAGTGCCTTGCATATTGCAAGGAATCCAACATTTCATTCAAGAGCATAACACATAGATGTTCAGTATCACTTTGTAACCCATTTTTGGGTCCCCACATAAAAAATAATAAAATACAAAAAAATAAAAAAAAAATATTATCAAAAATATAACAGTGAAAAAAATGCCAAAACGTCCTAAAAATGCTCAAAAATTGATTGAGGATGTTCAAAAATATAAAAATTAAAATTTGACAGTATATCATTGACTGATGAGAGCCCCGATGATAAAGAAAATTCAATTTGAGGAAGAAAAGTCCAAAATTAGAAGTTTATAGACTCAATTAAATTTTATTTAAGGTTTAATTGAATTTTTGGAGAGTTTAATTGCAATAAAAATTGATTTTTGAGTAGTTTGGGCTTTAATTGGAAGAAATTGAAGTTCTGGGGTCAAATTATAATTTTTGAAAGTTCATTTGATCAAATCAGGGGCTTAATTGCATAAATATTGAAGTTTAATGGCCAATTAGGGACTTAATTGAAGAAATCCGAGACCAAGGACTAAATTGCAAAACGCACGCAAATTGGAGGCCTACTTTAAATCTGACGCGTTTTGGCGCCAAAATCCATTTAAATGAAACGTCGCGTTTTGGGAAAAATGACGCCGTTTCATGCACTGTTTAAAAAAAAAAAAAAGAACCCAAAACGGTGCCGTTTTGAACGGCACCATCGTCTTCTTCCCTGCGCACGCAGAGAACAGGGAAGAAGAAGATTTTTTCTTCTCCACTTTTTGCCGAACTTCTTTCCCGGATTTAGCACAATAAGACTCCCGCATTTCACCCACTTGCCTCCTCGTTTTTATCCTTTGATTCGATAGTGGAGGGGCGGCCGACAGTGGCCGCCCCACCACGACACCACCCCCCCTGTTTTTGCCTATAAAAACAGGGGAAGGGGGGAAAGAAAAAAAGAGAGAGAACGGAAAGGAGGACGAGAGAGAGAGAGAACACAACAAAGGGGAGAGGGAAGAGAGAAGAGAAGAGAAAGAAAAGAAGAAAAGAGAAAAAAAACAGAAACAAAAGAAAAAGAGAAAAAAATAGAGGAAGAAGGAGAAGAAAACAGCCGGCCACCGTGCCTCCGCCACCAACAGCACCACCGGCAACGCCACCTCGCCAGGTAAACACTCTATCCCCCCCTTCGCGATGCAGGACGTGCACGGTGCACGTCTCTGCAGGTGAAGCTGGTTACTGTGCTTATGCACAGTAACCAGCTGTGATGGGTTGGGCTTGAGCCCAGCCCATAGATCTTGGGCCGGGTTTGGCCTAGCCCACTGATATGGGCCGGGTCCGGCCCATTTCAATTTTTAATTTTTTTTTCGTCAGAATTTTTAAAATTTTTCCAGCACATTTTTTTTTTCAATTTTGCTTAATATCGGTCTGTATTTTACATCATAAAAATATAAATCCGGTATTAAAATACCCGGTTTTCTGCAAAAACTTCCAAAAATACAAAAACAATTGAAAAATAAAATAAAAAAATGTTTTTGTGCATACAGTCAAGTGTCTCAAATCTAAAAATCATATCGTATTTTTCATATGTCAAAAAATAATATTTTAGCATGCATTTTGGCTTTAATAACCAGTTTATTAAAGTCAAGAGAACATTGGCCAAAATCTCAAAAACAACAAAAGTATTATTTTGTTTGATTTTAGTATCAGGGATTATGAATTTATACGTAAATCGTATTCCTGATATTAAAAAAATATATTTTCTTTTGACGACTTTGAATAGTTAGTTTTTTACCCGATAAAGATAAGGATCTCCTTACAGAGGAGGACTTTTCTTAAACCGTAAACGAACCAACAATTAAAAAACCACAACACGATTTTAGATTTTATCAGACATTAAAACAATGCAGCGTACCTTAGGTAGGGCGTAGTTGGGGTGCTAGTACCTTCCCTTTACGCAACCAGTCTCCGTACCCGATCTCTAAAGACCAGTTAAGGTTCCTAGTAACCAGAATACTAGGTGGCGACTCCCAGTCCATATTTTCACTTGTAGAAGACAAGAATTCTTTGTCTCTCCCTATTTGCCAGGAATAAATATTCTGATTTTTCCTTGAGAGTGGACGATCGTCGTGCCGCCGCACACGTGCAACAGAATGACGACTCCGCTGGGGATCTTGTGGACTAAGCTTTGTTGTTGTCTGATTATTGTGTTTTTTGTTGTGGTTTTCATGTTTATTTTTTAAATATGCATTTCTTTTATGTATTTCTTACTCGCTTTAATTTCTGTACATATTTGTTCATGTATTGTATAGAACTGCCTCATGCATCACATGCTTTACATTTTTCAAGCACACACAAGCTTCTAAGTTAAGTGGGGAATTAACGATCTGCCCTATGACTATTGGTCGGGTTCAGATGCGTGAAACCCCAACTCATATCTGAGAGCCTGCTTGGTAATGGTGGACATACGTGCCTTAACTGTTCTTTGCAACGCCTCCATACTGCCTTTACGAAGGACGTCACTGGGCAGATATGAGACCCTTTTGAGACCAGATAGAAAACACCAGCCAAACTTTTTTTTTTCAACAGTGGGAGTCGGAGAACAACACATCTGTACAAGTAATACTTTAAATTTTTCTAAACAAGTGCAGTATGGCTTGAGAGATGAGTATTTCAATTATAATCATGAAATGGAGGGTGTGGAGGATTCAAGTGAAGGAGAGGAAAGCATGGATGAAGATGTTTTTGAAGATTAATGAATAATGATGATGATATTTAATTTTGTTTTTTAATCTATTTGGCTACTTACTATTTTAAATTATCTTATTTTGTTTTAAGGGTGAAATATAACTTTATATGACCATGTTATGGTATTTTATGTTTTCTTTTGATTTTCTAATGATCTAATCTTAATTGGGAAGACACACACACACAACATATCGCCCTAGTTCATTTAGGCGAGCGCCTCGAGCATTTTACAGGCTTGGCACTTGAAATGGTTTTTCATTGTAGTTTTAGATTGTAAATATAGCTAGAATACCTGCCACTGTATTTGGCTCTAGTTTTGGATGGTTACAAGCAAGACTTGCCTTTTAGAATGCCTTACATTGGATTTGATTCCTTTTTAAATGGTACCTGATGATATATGTACAATGACTATTGCTAGTTTGAAATCTGGTTAGTCTACCTGCTTGCCCTGATGTTATTTAAAATGGGGCTGATCTGCTTTCTTATGTTTTACAGATAATTGCCCTTCGAAGAGCAAAGAGGAGAAACATGGAACTGTTGGAAATTATATTAATAGTGTTTTGATGTAAATAGGAAAGCTATATATTTTGTGATAAGTAGGAAAGATACGTAAGAATATTTTGTATCAATCTACATTTAGTTAGTTGTCATTCCTTATTAGTCTTTGACCCGTAAGGAAACTCTAATGTATCCTGTATATATATTGAACTTAATCAATACAGAAAAGCATTCCGCTTGAATACCTCTTTACTTATATGGTATCAGAGCTTGCTACGACCTTACCCTAATTTTTCCCTTCTTCAACGCATCTGTTTGTTGCGTCTTTGCCTTGCCTCCTTTTTTCTTCTCCCTTAAATCATGGCTGCTAATGACATTGATTTTTTGAGTTCTGGCGATTCATCCTCTGTTCCCAGCACCCTTGGTTCTCCATTATTCCTCCACCATTCAGATCACCCTGGTTTGCTTCTTGTCTCAAAGCGATTGAATGGCGACAATTATAATTCTTGGCACCGTGCCATGAAAATTTCTCTAAGTGCCAAGAATAAGACAGGTTTTATTACTGGCAAAATAAAAGAACCCCGTGAGGCTTCAAATCCTGAAGAACATGCTCTTTGGCAGCGTTGCAACGATATGGTGCTTTCTTGGATTCTAAATTCTCTTGAGCCAGAATTAGCTGATTCTGTTGTTTCATGCAACACTCCTTATGCCATCTGGGAAGATCTTCGTGAAAGATTTTCTTTAGGGAATGCTCCCCGTATTTTTCAAGTTCAGCGAGACATCTACAGGATTGAGCAAGGTCAGATGTCAGTTGCAGCATATTACACAAAATTGAAGGGTTTATGGGACGAGCTTGTATCTTTCAAATCAGAAACATGTACGTGTGGTGCGCAGACTGATCAGACCAAACTTATTCAGTTCCTCATGGGACTCAACGAGTCATATTCAGGTGCAAGGGGTCAGACTTTACTGATGAACCCTTTACCATCGGTTCGTCAAGCTTATGCCTCCGTTGTACAGGAAGAAAAACAACGAGAGTTGGGGGCTGCTGTCATCACACCATCAAATACAGCAGCCATGGTTGTACGTGGGAATTACAACATGTCTAAGGGTCGGCAAAACAATCTTGTTCCCGGTTATCAATCAAATAATTCACGTAATAAAGAGCCTTTTCAGTGCACTTATTGTGGTGATATGTATCACAGGAAAGCAACCTGTTACAAATTAATTGGCTACCCTCCTGGTCATCCAAAAAGTAAAGAAAAGGCTTCACATCAGCGCCAAGGCTACAACAGACACTCTGCATCTGGAAACCCCTCTGCAAATCAAGTGGATTTTAATTCCACTTTTCAGGAACTCCAGGCATCTCTGCCCAACTTGACTGAGGATCAATATGATCAGATACTCAGTGCCTTGACCACCAAGCCTGTCACTACACAGGCTAATGTTGTTGCTGCCTCAGCCTTCCAACATACATCAGGTTTATTACCGATTGCTCACAATCGCTGGATACTTGACAGTGGGGCAACCCATCATATTACTTCTTCTCCTACATCATTAAAGCATGTCGACAAGAATTTGTCTTTGGCACCTGTTTCCTTACCTAGTGGAGACGTGGCAAACATTACTGTGATTGGCTCAATTCAATTCAACAATTCTTTTCAATTGAATAATGTCCTCTGTGTGCCAAGCTTTAAAGTTGATATTATGTCTGTTGGCAAGACAACCGATGATTTAAATTGCTCAGTGACTTTTTTTCCATCTTGGTGTATTTTGCAGGACTTGGCTACGAGGACAATGATTGGTGTGGGTAAGCGACGTAATGACCTGTATTACCTTGTGGCGTTGGCTTCAACTCCTCCTTCTACCCGTTTTGCTTGCAATTTAATCATCTCATCCGATCTTTGGCATCGCCGATTGGGACACCATTCTTCTAATCGTTTACAATTTTTAGCCAATCATTCACTCAAATTCAATTTTGATTCCAGTCATAAATGTGACGTTTGTCCATTGGCAAAACAAACTCGTCACCCTTTTCCTTCTAGTTCAATTTCAACTACGAAGTGTTTTTCTCTTATTCATTGTGATATTTGGGGTCGTTATAAAACCCCTTCTATTTCTGGTGCTTTTTATTTCTTGACCATTGTGGACGATTTTTCTCGTTTTACATGGGTTTTTTTAATGCGTAACAAGAGTGAGACACAAACTCTACTTCGTCAGTTTTTTCATCATGTTCACACTCAATTCAATACAAAGGTTCAAAAACTCCGTTCTGATAATGGGGCTGAATTTCTTTCATTAAAAAATTTTTTCCTTGAGGAAGGCGTTCTTTTTCAACACTCTTGTATATACACACCTCAACAAAATGGTGTCGTTGAGCGCAAACATAGACACATCCTTGAAACTGCTCGCGCTCTCCGTTTTCAATCTCATTTGCCAATTAAATTTTGGGGAGAATGCATTCTTACTGCCGTCCATATTATTAATCGCCTTCCTACTCTATTGCTTCATAACAAAACACCTTTCGAAATTCTTTACAACAAACTTCCTGATTATTCTCGCATGCGAGTTTTTGGATGTATTGCCTTTACAACCATAGTCAATCCATCCTCAAAATTTTCTGCTCGTGCCACAAAATGCATTTTTTTGGGTTATCCTATGGGACAAAAGGCTTACAAACTTTACGATATTGCAACTCAGAAAATTTTCACCAACCGGGATGTGGTATTTCTTGAGGACACTTTTCATCATCCATCACAAGTCACTACTACAGCACACAATCCACCAGCCTTGCCTATTCCTATCCCTATTATGTCTGATCCTTTTTCCCATCTTCCTTCCTCATCGGTCACCATTAATCCCTTTGATTCTCCCATATCCTCTTCATCCGCACCAACTGACTCAGTACCCTCCCTTCCTGAGCCACTTTCCTCCACTCCATTAAATCCACCAGCTGCACAGCAAACCCCTGTTCAGCCGGCTGACTTGCCCTTCCTGAACCTACTCTAGTTCAGGTTGATCAACCACTTCGTCGTTCTCAACGTCCTCGAGAAGCCAACGTTCGCCTCAAGGATTATGTTTGCTCGCAGGTGATTCTGCCTCCACATCAATTGTCCTCGGCCTCGTCTGCACCTCCACCAGGTACGAAATATCCTCTCTGTCATTTTATTTCATATGATCGGTATTCTCCATCACATCTCTGTTATATTGCAAATGTTAGTCGTGATGAGGAACCTTCTTCGTATGACATTGCTGTGACTGACCCTAAGTGGCAGGAAGCTATGAACTCTGAGCTTCAAGCTCTCATTGACAATCAGACATGAAGCCTCGTTCCTTTGCCTCCCGGCAAACGCCCGATCAGTTGTAAGTGGGTGTATCGCATCAAACGCAAGGTTGACGGGTCTGTTGAGCGCTATAAAGCCCGCTTGGTCGCTCGGGGTTTCACACAAATTTCTGGAATTGATTATCATGACACTTTTTCCCCCACTGCAAAAATGGTAACTGTCCGCTGCATCCTTGCTATTGCTGCAAGTCTAAACTGGCCTTTACATCAGCTAGACGTCAACAATGCATTCTTAAATGGTGATTTATTGGAAGAAATATATGTCTCCTCCTCTTGGTCTTCGGCGACAGGGGGAGCATATTGTATGTCGCCTCCACAAGTCCCTATACGGCCTTAAGCAAGCGTCCCGACAGTGGTTCTCTAAGTTTACAAAAGTCATTCTTGCTGCTGGTTTTCTACAGTCAAAAGCCGACTATTCCTTGTTCATCAAAAGAGATGGCACATCTCTTACCATCCTATTGATCTATGTGGATGATATTTTGATAACCGGGAACAACATTGAATCCATAAAAGGTTTGAAGCAGTTTCTTCATACTCGTTTCCGCATCAAAGACCTTGGTGATCTGAAATTCTTCTTAGGCATTGAAATAGCCCGTTCCAAGCAAGGCATCTACATTTCCCAGCGCAAATATGCCTTGGAAATTATCAAAGATAGTGGATACTTGGGTGCCAAACCAGTTGAATTTCCTATGGAAGAATGCAGACTTTCAAATACAGGAGAATTGCTCAAAGATCCCTGTATATACCAGCGTCTAGTTGGTCGATTAATTTACTTAACCATCACTAGACCTGATATCACATATTCAGTTCACATTCTCAGCCGATTCATGCATGAACCACGTCAACCTCACATGGTTGCTGCTCTTCGAGTTGTCCGTTATTTGAAATCAGCTCCTGGTCAAGGTTTGCTTCTTCATTCAAATAACTCATTACACTTAAAGGCATTTTGTGACTCTGACTGGGCGGGTTGTCCTGTCACTCGTCGCTCTACTACTGGATATTGTGTATTCCTTGGAAATTCTTTAATTTCATGGAGAACAAAAAGGCAAAAGACAGTTTCCTTATCAAGTGCGGAAGCTGAATACAGAGCGATGGCAGGTACATGTTGTGAGCTTACTTGGTTGAGACATTTATTAACAGATTTACATATGCTAGTTTCAAATCCTGTTACTCTTCATTGTGATAATCAAGCTGCCTTACACATTGCAAAAAATCCTGTGTTTCATGAGAGAACTCGGCATATTGAAATGGATTGCCACTTTATTCGGGACAAAATTTTACAAGGTGAAATTGCTACTCGATACGTAATTTCTTCACAACAATTAGCTGATGTATTTACAAATGCTTTGGAAAAAGAGAAATTCAAACAGCTCATGTGCAAGTTGGGAGTCATTGACATTCACTCTCCAACTTAAGGGAGAGTGTTGGAAATTATATTAATAGTGTTTTGATGTAAATAGGAAAGCTATATATTTTGTGATAAGTAGGAAAGATACGTAAGAATATTTTGTATCAATCTATATTTAGTTAGTTGTCATTCCTTATTAGTCTTTGACCCGTAAGGAAACTCTAATGTATCCTGTATATATATTGAACTTAATCAATACAGAAAAGCATTCCGCTTGAATACCTCTTTACTTATAGGAACGCCTGGTTTTAGCATGTGGAGGAGAGGCTTTGAATTATGTTGATAGTTTAACTCCTGACTGCCTTGGTTGGGCTGGACTGGTTTATGAGCATGTCCTTGGTAAAGAGAAGTATACATTTGTTGAAAATGTTAAAAACCCCCATTCTTGCACAATCTTAATAAAAGGTATAGAAGCGTGTATACATCAGCAAACTTGTATAAATGTTTACGATTTTCTTTTTTATTTGTTCTAAATGCTATCAGATGATTTTTTCTTGTTTGTTTTAGTTGCTTCTTTTAGGCCATTTAGCCATCAGGATGAAGTATGTACTCTTTTATGTTCAAGCATGAAATGTATATTCATCTTGCAATTTTGTGATTTAGCAGGGGCGAATCGTCACATTTGACTTTTTTATTGTTACAGGACCTAATGACCATACAATTGCCCAAATAAAGGATGTTGTCCGCGATGGCTTGAGAGCAGTCAAAAATACTATTGAAGATGAAGCTGTGGTACTTGTAAGTTCTGCATGCAGAAATCTATGACAAAGTTAATGCAACAACCTTTGCTTCATTACTAACTTGTACGTCCACCTTACCTTTATTCAATAATAAATACACATGAATCATGCTTGATTAAATTGTTGCATATTGATTTATGTAAGGCGTGCTTGTGGCCTTTGATGGTGGCTTTGGAAGTTTTGTGCTACATCTAAAATGTGTTTCATATATATGCAAGTTATGTTTCTGCTCAAGTACTGAAGTGTGCTTCAGGAAAAAGCTGTTTCGTGTATGCACCGGCAGTTTAGAAACAATAAAAAACCAACATTATTATGGACCAAGAGTGGGGTTTCAATCAAATAAACTTAAAATCTAATTTGCATGAATGCTGATTAGAATGAAATTTGTGTATGGTGGAGCTGTGGACATCAATGTATTTGATTATAGGATGAAAATAATTGACTTGAAAGTTGAGATTGGTCTCTTGGGATTGGGTGAGATATAGAGTATTGACACGTTTTCTGTTGTAATTCTTAGCATATAATTCTGCAAATAAGCAACTATTTGTCGATTACTTGATTCAGTGCTGAAATTTCTTTCCCACTCAATGATGTCATTTATTCTCTTTAGGGAGCAGGAGCTTTTGAACTTGCAGCCAGAAAACACCTGATCAATGAAGTAAAGAAAACAGTTAAAGGGGTAAATACCTGCCTGTTTTCTATATTTGAGTAATTATTCCAGTTAAAGGGGTTAGACACTCAGTAAACTTGCAGCCAGAAAACACCTGATCAATGATGAGATTGTTGCTCTCACGGTAACCATAAGTGGAATCCAACCTTTTTTTTTTTTTTTTTTTTCTGGGGGAGCAAAAGACACAAGAAAAGAAACTGATTTAAGCTTTTCTTGCATGTTTATTCAGGGAGAGCACGACAGGGATAACATTGTAGGAATAAACCTCCAAACAGGTGGGCCCCTCGATCCTCAGGTGGAGGGTATCTTCGACAACTACTCTGTCAAGCGCCAACTCATAAACTCAGGGTACACATGAACTCCTAGCTTTGGAGTCTGTCCTTTTCTCTCTCTCCCTATCTCTCTTCCCTCGGTCCAGCTTCTGTTATACTACATAAATGTACATATAAAGAGATACTTTTTCCAAACTTACCCTAAATGATTAAACTAGAGAAACCTGTTGAAGTTCTCTCAGGTTTGAACTCTTAACATGCCTAACCTAGTTATAATCATGCTGCTGTAATTTTCCAGGCCTGTGATCACATCACAATTGCTACTGGTGGATGAAGTCATTCGTGCTGGGCGTAATATGAGGAAGCCAAATTAGTCATGGATATGCTCCTGCATTTTTATCTTATTTTTTTAAATTTTTGCCTCGTGAGGATGTTGTGGTGATTGGATGTGTAACAAAACCCCCTGTGCCTTTATGCAATGGAGGATGGTTGTGTTTGTAGGATTTGTGTTAGAGGGAATCTCCATTCATCTCATGGAATTTTGATGGAGAATGAACTATTACTTTGTTAGCGGCATGCTTATCGTCCATATTAGCAAGCATTCATTTTTTTGTACCCACTTATCAGAAATTTCATTTCAAGCTGAGAGTTTCAATTTTTGTAAGGTCTGCATGCTATTTGCGTGCTATGTGCCTGCCTGATTCTATTAGGGGGCAAGTGGCGGCATCATGCTGAGTATTTCGAGGAGCTGTTTGGCACGTGAATTGGAACCGGAAGTATAGCAATGGAATGTCAAGGCATTTGAATGTTCTCGGGGATCACAGACTCTCTTAAAGAACCGTTTGGAAATGCGGTTTCAACCGTGTTTTTATAGAATTTAATTTTTTTTTATTAAAATTTAATACGATTTTTATATTTTGGATCGTATGTTAAAAATATTTTTTAAAAAAATAAAAAAATATTATTGACATGCATTTCGACATAAAAAATTATTTAAAAAGAAACTACTATCATACTGTGCTAAACATAACCTTAGTTGCTTGAACGGACATGCTCCCTGCGATGGCTTCGGGGTTTTTGTTGCTCTTTCGACTGGTTATAATAGTTATTGGTGCCTTGAAACCTAGCCTAGTTGACCCTTAGATTGCGTTGGGGTTTTTTTAGCTTTTTTTTAATATTGCGTGTTTTAAATAGGGTTACCTAAATTTTGAAGAAATTCAAATTTTATTTAAAATTAATTTTTTTATATTTTTAAATTGTTTTGATGTGTTGATAAAAAAAAATTTAAAAATAAAAAATATTGCTTTAATATATTTTTAAATGAAAATTACTTTTTTAAAAAATTATTATTACTCTTTAAATTTTATTTTAAAAAATTATTTAAAATGCCATTGTTGTAGTATTTTTTTATTTTAAAAACAAGAAAAAAAATATGGAAATTGAGGTTTTTGTGCATCAATAATTTTATTTTTAAAAATCCTCGACAGAAAAGATTAGATTATCCGTTTTGATGCTCCAGATTGATATTTATAGATATATAAACAATGTTTTTTGAAAATATTTTGTATTTTGCATTTTTTTTGTGTTTAATAAAGTCGCATTATTCCTTGATGAAAAAATAAATAAATAAAATCTTTGCTAACAAAGGGTTTACCGTTGTGATTTAATTTAATCAATCGAAAACGCTGACGTTTAGTATGAAGCAGCAGAAACCAAAACTCGTCCTTCCAACGGTCATATTTTTCTTCGAAATTCAAGAACCCTCGCGCTATAAAAGCAACGGTCATCTCCCTCCCTCCCCTTCCTTTTCACACACAGCCCCTCTCTCTCTGAAAAAAAATCTCTCTGCACATTTAAAACATAAACAATCAGAGATCAAAAGCCTATCATCGATCAGTGGCCTCAAAGTAAGTTTCTCAGATCTAATTTCACTTTCTAATACTTTGAATTGCGTTTTACATTCTTGAAATCGATTTTGTTTTCTTGTATTTACCTTCGAAAAACCCTATTTGTTTTTCACCCTATCCTCTTAAATGAATACTTTCTTGGTATTGATGCTCTAGTTATTTTCGAATTGTTCAAGTTATTAGATTCGCTGCATGTATTTATAATCCGGTCTAAATTTGCTCTCTATGATTTTTTATTTGTGTGTGAAGTAGAGATTTTAATTCTCTGTTTTCTTAGAAGTAAATCTTCTATGTTTTCTCAGCGAACAAACAACTTTCTCCTTCTCCGTATGCGTGCAATGTGTATATGATCGATCTTGTATCATGAATACATGTGATTCTGCTGATTTTTCTATTGTTATGTAAAAATCTAGTGATCTGGTTTAGGGTTGCTTGGGGCGCTTAATTTTATTTGCAGCATAATATCTGTATTTTAAACATGGGGTCGGGACAATGAGTCTTTTAAGCTGACGGGTCTTGTATTCTATTATGTTTTACTGTGATTAATCTGTTTGTAGAGACTAATCAGTTTTAACAAATATTTGAAAGGGAATCAGAGGATAATCAGTTTCAACAAATATTTGACAGATTGCTACTACCAAACTTTTAACAAGGTTTGATTCTTTTTTCTTTATTCCCTTCCTTGAATAGATTGCTTGTTCTTGTCTTTAGATTTTGGAAAATCTTGCTTTCACAATCTACTTTCATTTTCGCTTGTATTAATACTCGTTGTTGCTAGATGTGTAATCCCAAATCTCTAGTAGATCGCATGATCTCCTATTTCATGCTATTCTGTTTGATAGAGGATTCAAAATAACGAAAGTATGATTTGTGATCAATGCCACTGTTACACCAGATGTTGAATTGGTTACACGAATTCATCCATCTTCTTGACAAGTAGTGTATGTTTTATCTTATTGATTATTCAGTTACAATAATTTACATATACCATGCTTGGTAGAGCTATGGAGATTCTAAGAATTTCAGGAAATGTTATGGGAGTATTTGTCCTAGAGTTTAGCTAGTTTGTTCTGACTTGCTTCGTGTGGGGTTTGTGCTCCTGGGGGTAACTTTTTTTCTTAGTTACTTTTTAAAACTGAATTTATGGTATAATTCGGTCATCCTTTCCTTATTTTACATGGTTTATCTAGGGTATTAACCAGTTCCAATGCTTTTGCAGAATATTTCTTTGAACTCATTTACAGCACGAATGGCATCACTATAATACATCAGAATATTATATATAAGGTGTTACAGGTTGGAATTTAGCCTTAACGCAAGAGAAGGAATACTGAAATCAACTTTCTTATAAATACATCATGTTCTTATATTTTTGTCCATTAGATATGACGGTATGTAGTCTTGAATAGAGAAAGAAGTATTCGGAACTTTGATTCTATTACACTCATGGAATTGCAATTTTAACCTCCAAGATGGTTTTCCATAATTGATTCATGCAGCGGTATCAGAATCCTCCTGTTGGTCTCGTGATAATGAGCTAACCCATTACACCCAACAAGGGAATCGATAAAACCATGGAACTTTGAAGTGCTTCCCAGCATAACTGGTAGTCTGGTAGCGGTAGCACATAAAGAACTTGAGAAAGGATGTTGTAGTTAAGACATTGAGAAGAATAGTCATTGAAATAGATGCATATTTCATGATGGAACACTATACAACCACATGAGAAATGAATCTAATGTTAGCATGAAATGCTAACTTAGAACAACTTGATTTACTGGTTTTTCAGGAGTTTAAATGAGTTCGGGCGCTTCATTTTGCTGACAACCACTTTGATGTTTGTGAATATGCTCGTATGTATTTAAACTTTCTAACATTAAACTACAAGGAAAAGTAGTTCCCAAACAAATAAGCCCATAGAATCTCTCTCGATATTTACCAGCAATCTCTTTGGGCCACCACAACTATCTTCCTCTGCAATCTTTTGTCTCTCTTGTTCGCTATTCATTTATGTAGTCCGTTAGAGATGGTGGTAAAAAGAAACAAGCTAAGGAAACTAACAAGGACAAGAAAAGAAGAAGAAGCCAACAATCATAAAGATGACTATAAACACATGTTTTGATAATTCTAGCACACAACAATATTAGGTTCTAAGGCAGAATTATATATTAAATGACAATTATTCCAGATAGACAAACTCTCTATGCGGTCTAGACAATAATAAATGCTCTGAAACAAACACAAATCTCTCTTTTAAACTTAATTTATCATAAACACACCCAAAAGAAAAGGGAACACATGAAATATGCCTTTAAGACAACACCATTCATTAAAAAAACAAATAGGCTCCTACTGAGTTGCGTGAAAAATAAAACATGCTGAACCTTACCTCAATGGAAACAACAAAGATGCAGAAGCAATTGGATTTACTTGAAACGCACTAAATTAAGAAAGACAGAATATAAGGTTGTCTTCTTCTTTCTTAGTTCTCATCAAAATAAAACAGCCAAATTGGCATCACCGTCGTGTCGTGCTCTTCCTGCTCCTCCTCCATCACCGTACACAACGTCGCCCCACCGTCCCTCTCTGACTCCTCACCAGAGCCACCATCTTTCTCATCAGGAAACCTCACAACAATAACAGGGCAAACGCAATGATGAACACAATAATCACTAACACTCCCTAACCTCCCTTTACTACTCTTCCTTGAAGCACCAAACCCTCTACTCCCCATTACCACAGCACTCAACCCCAACCTCTCAACCTCCAAACAAAGCCTTTCTTTCATATCATGATCCTTCACAATATGAATTTTAAAGGGTATGTTTGCATCAACAAGAGGCTGTGCTATATCATTAGCTTTGGTGCTTGTAAACAGATTAAAATCCTCTTCAATCTTTTGCTGATTCTCTTCATTTTGATCATCTAGATTGTAATTCTCTTTAATTGGCAACGAACCCCAATCAGCACCATAAAGAACATTTGTGGGGCTAACATGGACTAAGATCACTGCATCACCAGAACGTAAGTAGTTTTGAACAGCCCATTTGACAGCAAAAGCACTTTCATCACTGAGATCAACAGCAATTCCTATTCTTCTTTGAGCACCAGTTGTTTGAGTGGTGACATGTAAACGTGGGGAAGGGGGTTGGACTTGAACCACCACGGCCGATTCTGTTGGTGTGTTTTTCTTAGGTGATGGTGAAGATGCCATAGCTGCTGCCAAACAGGAAAAACAAGACACAAAAGCGAATAAACAAGTGATCTGGCTTCTGGGTTTCTGTTTTTGTGGAGTTTGAGTAGGGAATATTTGGGAGAAGAACCAAACTGTGTTGGAAAGATTGGTACTTCGGCTGTTTTTGGAGATGGAGAGAAGAAAGAGGAAAGGAAGGTTCTTTGAGTTTGGATGTGAAGGACAAGAGAACTGTTAGGATGACAAGTGGAGAGGTGGCCGTACTTTGGTTTGGAAGAAGTAAAGAGGTTTTGATCCAGAGTATACTCTTAGGATGCTTCTTGATTCGATTCGGGTAAATATATATTTTTGACCTTATAGATTTATCTATGTTTCACTGACATCCCCATAGTTTAAATTCTCTCAATGTTATCCTTATAGTCTTCAAAATGGGTCTCAATTTTTCTCTTTATTTTTTTCTTTTTGGATTAGTATGTCCAATTTTATTAAATATTTTACAAGATGACACTGGATCTTGAGATCTCATTCTTTTTACTAACACATTGTAAGTTTATTATTAATTAAGAGCCCTTTGATAGTAAATAATTATCAAAAAGGTGATATTTTTTTTCATAATTGCAATTTTTCTCTCTCTCTCAAATCTCCAGCAATGTTATAATATACATAGAAAAAATAAAAAATAAATTCAGAAAAATAGGCTATTTAATGGTTTAAATCCCAATAAGACGTCGTCGTTTAGACCAAATGCAGTGTTGTTCGTTCAGTTCAAGCAACGGTCGAATATATTTTGAATTCGAAATTGCTCCATTATATAAATCCAGTCTCTCTCTCTCTCTCTAAATCTCAGCATTTTTCAATTTCTTCAAAAGAAAACTCTCTCTCGCTCTCTCTCACAAGAAACAACAACTTTGTTTTAGCCATTGAAATTCTCTGTATGAAGTTTGTTTTTTCATGCGATCATGGTGAATTTCAAATTATTTCAAAGGGAGAATATTCATGACACTCAAATTACCCATCTCTCCTTCTCTCGCTATAATTATACAATTTGTTTCTCAAAGGTGTCTTTAACATCTTGTGATTTTATGATTTGTTTTGATCATATTATAGTGATTTGCATGTAAACTTTGTTTCGTTCCCTGTTTGATTTCTTGATTTTATTAAGGGAGTGGAGAATTTTCAAAGTTGATGTTTTTTGGATCTTTTAGATTTCAAGGTGCTTATATTCTTTCATTTAATTCTTACTTTTAAAGAATTAAGATTATAAGAACAAGAAGCCCTTTAATTGGTTAGATTTTAATTTCATTTTCTATTTAATGGGGTTTAAATCTTTTAAATTTGTTTCTTATTATCTTGTAAAAAAATAATTTCAATTTCTGTTTATGTTTTGTGTTGTTAACCTCTGTCCATAGCAAATGAATTCTTCAAGTATCGTATGTTTGAGCTTTCTGCTGCCAGATTTTGTTACCTATTTGCTATCAACAAAATTGTTTACTTGCTAATTATGTCAATTGGGAGTTGGAAACTGAAATGCTAAAAAAATTAACCGTTCCCAAGTTTGAAATGAGTACTTTCCATATAAAATGATCTTAAAAAATGGAACTCAATGAAACATGTTTTCTTTCTTTTTCATTGTTTGTTTCACAATTATTTGAGGCGGTTTTTAGTGTAATGAATAATAGATGTTCAATGTACACTTAAAATGGTGGTGCAGCATATATGTATATATAAACTTTTGTTTTTGCAAATTATGAATCCTGGATTTGCTCATCTTGTAGTATCTACTGTCAGTTTGCTATGTGGGAAATACAGTTTTTGGCTTTTCAGTTCATAAATTTTAGTCTAGTAGTGTCTGCTTTAGAGTAAATTGTGTTACTGTTATAATATGAAAAGGCAGTTTTGCAGGATAGTATAAATGAGTCAGCTTCACCACATTTTGATCCAGTCTCTTGGTTAAGGTGCTAATAGACAGTTCAAAAGTTTCACCAAGGAAAGCAGAATTAATTAAACTGCCAAATTGATGATGTTACTTGCCAAACAAAAGTCTTTTATCACTATTCAGATATCGTTTCAGTTATATTAGAAACCTTTCCTTGTATGGTTCTATTACTTCAGGTAGAAAAGTAGATCCCAAAAAGTTAAGTTGCAGTGTTGGCATAGGTTCTTCTACTTTCTGTAATAGTATAGAATTGTAATGTCTTTTATAGCTGTATACCAGTAGTTTCTAATTGTTTTCGATAAGTTGACTCATGATGTTTTCCTTTTTAGTGAATTACACTTGAATTACTTTTGTTATATTTTTCTTGCCGAGTGTACACAGTGCCTTGGGATATGAGGATTTTCATTGTTGGCAAATATGAGTATTATGAACTTGTTGTAAGTTAAATCATTATCTTTTTTTTATATACTTGTTTGTGCAAGGATGCTAGTTTCTGCTTGATACTGAGATCATCTTGAGGTTAAATACTATCCAGCTTGTGAGGCTCTTGGCTACATCTTTTAGTTTAAGACTCGCTATTTGAGTGCCAATTTCTTCTTTGTTGACAAAAAATTTTTGACATGCTCTGATGTCTGCTTAGCCTGTCATCAATCACAACCTACCATTACCTTCTAGTAGTTGTAGTTTTCTTTGGCAAATCAGTCAAATGTAATGGTTGGTTTCCCCTGTTGACGGTGGCATCTCTTTTGGTTGTGGATATTATCTATGATGTAAGTGGTTGATGAAATAACAATTGATAGGTTTTCCTTGTTGCCATGATTTTGTTTCAATTAGAAGCGCAAATGCCATATTGCCATGACATCTTGCTGCCCAACGTAAGTAAATTTTTTATTGTATATAAGGGGTTACATATGTTTTTTTCCTTCTTGCAACAAGCAACTGATTTGGGGATTGTTGGAAATTTGTAATATCGCATTCTTGATATTTAATAACTAATCCTACTAGTGGAAGTGTCTCGAGGCCAAATCTCTAGTGAGATTTGGGTAAGAAAAGAAATTTGTATATGCTTGTTACTAAAGCACTTGTACCCGGTTATTATTCATCCTGTGTTCTTATTAACATTATTAAAACATATTGCACCAGTAATGCCAAATAAGAACTATCAAAGCTATTGATCTCTATTTTCAAACTACTCATTGGATTTTTTTAATTTAGTGACTTGTTTTCTCTTTGATGCTCGCAAGAGTAATGCTTGCAGAAGCTGTAGAGCTGTCTACATATTCCTAATGATGCATCCAGGTCCTGTGCACCAAGTACCCCTTCTTCTGAAGGTTCCATGGACCGTTTAGGTGTTGTAGAAATAGAATCAGCTCAACCTATTTAAAATATACATTTGAATTGCTTGTTTCCTAGATTTGTTGTTCCTACAAGTCCTGAAATTTTCCATCTACATATTGCATGTAATTAGATCATTAGTTTTTGAAACATGAAGGCTCCCTGCTTACATTATTATACAGTACTGCGCTTAAACTCTAGGAAGCTTTGAAGGCCTTATGGGATTATGCTTTTCACAGAGAAGAACTGTGTGGTTATCTTAGCAGTGGAAGGACCCATTGGTTGGCAAGGAAATGATCCATCAACACATTTTAGGTAGACCATTGGTTCCTTTATGAATTCCATGAAGTTTTATGCTTTTTATGCTTATCATACTTGATTATTATTTTTTTCCAGCGCTGGTGGTTTTATTTCATTGGAGAATTTGTTGTTCTTTTGTTTTACAACCGTAGCCAATGCTCTGTTGCTTTCTCAGAGTCTTTCTAGAAGTTGTTTTTAGCTGACATGGAATCTTGGACCATTATATTACATTTTTTTTTATTGAACTCAACTGTATTTAAGATTAGCTTATTAAGGTTGCTCTATCTCATGGAATTTGTAGTTATACTTGTAGAAATTCAACGGTTTGACTCATGAATATGTAGATTTCATGATGAACCTTTCCACTCCAACAATCAGTAAGTTCTTCACGAGCGTGTAAGAGAAAAATTTTCCCATAAGAATCCCTTGTTCTCATTCATTGTGTAAGTTAGTGGTTCAAAACTTATTCACCTTTTGTCTACATGTATATTGATAGGTCTTCAATATTCTTGCAATCATAAGGTTATTACATTTTCTTTCTTTCTTTCTTTCTTTTTTTATGGGGCCATAACCATAGTTCTTAAGGGAAAATTTAGTTTGTGTTTCAATAGAAAACTTGGCCAAGTTTTTACGTAGCACATCCAATTTTCTAGAATAGGATCAGAATTCATCTTCACCAAGGATAGGACTGGCTTGTTTTTTGTTTCCTCTTTATGATTTTAGCTTTTGATAGGATTTGGGGTGATAGTTTTTTCCACACATGCTATTTAGAGAATGTAATGAAGAGTAGGAGTCTTTCAATAGGACTGAGCAGAATTAGAATACAAGCTTTTCTACTTTAGTAGGATTAAAATTAATCAATACAGGTCAATGAAATGTTGTCCCTCACAGGGATTTTGTGATCAAATAAACCTGTATTTTGATTGGGGAGCTTTATGCTTCATGCATCTGCACTTCATTCCATACATATAATATATTTGATAGAGGGGGCCATGATGAAATATGTATTTTCTATGTTTAAAAGGATTTAATGATTTGTCATTATATATATATATATAAAGAGAGAGATTCTTGTCCTAAGGGTTCAACTATTTATTATTTTGATGAACCAAATCATTAATTTTTATAAGTGATAGTTTTCCTTTAAAATGTATTTTTAGGTAATAAGATTTTCTTTTAAATATATTTGGATATGCTAACTTGAAGAAATAAATGAATTAATTTTACAAAGATTAATTGGATATTTTATTAAATAAACTCTTAATGGGATATTTTATGGCTTCAAACTACTTTTATAAAGATTGCATATCATTTATATTAATATTAGAGAGAACTAAATTTAACAAACCAAATGTTATCTTTTTCTAGGATCATATGTCAATCATTTAAATCTGCAATTTGAGATTTGGTGGCTGATTTGTATTTAGTTCTAAAATGTCTATGACTTGCAGACCTTATATTTAAAGTCTATTATTCTAATTAAAAAAAAATATCAAAGTCTTCTTAAAGTTAGTGTTTACTTTGGAGGCAAAATGCGGGATAAAACAAACAAACTCACACATTGTGATAACCCAATAAAAAATAATTTCTATAATAACTTAATATTAAAGAATGAGATTGAAAAAAAATAATCAAGTTGTTGAATTGTCAAATTAAAAACAAAAGCCATAACAATTACACAAAATATTATTCCAATTAATATTATTTTGTGAGCGTGTGGGCATGGCTATTGTAATTTAGTCCAACTCTTTAGTTTTTTTTGTTAGCTAGTTTTGTTGCTCATACTTTGAAAAGATAAAATAAATACTTTTAAAAAAACAATTGTTGTTATTTGTTTTGTTTTTTATAACTCCAAGCATAAAAAAAATACTTTTAAAATAATTATGAAATGCCTTTAAATTAAAAACTAAATAATTAAATAAATAAATGCCTCAAATCTTTAAATATTTTTAAGGTGGTCAACAAATTAATAGAAGAATTAAATGATTCATGCTCTAAATCTTTCAAAGTTACAAGATTCACAACTCAACCTTAAGTTTTCAAACAATGTTTGTATTTTTATTCAATTATATTTTTTTAAAAAAATTAAAAATTAAAATGATAATAAATCATATTAGATTGGAATGTGTAAGTTTCACATATACACGTATTTGTTATTTAAAATACATCAAAAAAAATCACATGCTTATTTTATTCAATCCAATCAAGTGCTCAAACAAATAACTTTTTTTCATCCTCTAAATGCTAACTAATACCCAAACTAATTAATTTTTTAACGAGATAGAATTATTATGATGCACAAAATTCCAACATGAAAAACTAAAGCATAAATAATAATTCTTCATCCATGAATTGTAATATTATAAAATAAAAATTTGAAATAAAACCAGGAGATACAATCTCTAAATATGGATATGAACAAAAATAATAAATAATAAATAATAAAAATATTGAGTGTGTGATGGGATGAGAGAAGCTCTCACGCAACTTTAATAAAACCAAATCAATCCATAATTGGCTTTAAATAAAAGTGTTTAATTAGTTTCCTAAACTAAATACGGTTTAAATCCCCATAAGACGTCGTCGTTCAGAGACCGCTGGACTGGGATTAGGATAGGTTTACACAAGGCCTGACCTTAGCATTCCAATTAGATACCCCTTTAGAAAACCTAGACCAAATGCAGTGTCGTTCGTTCAGTATGCAATGGTCGAAAAGTTTTTGAATTCTCTGAATTTCTCTTCCACCAAATAAATCCAGCCTCTCTTTCTCTCTCTCTCTCTCTAAATCCCAACGTTTTTCAATTTCTTCAAAAGAAAAACTCTCTCTTCTTCTCTCTCTCTCTCTCGCTCTCTCAAGAAACAATAATTTTGTTTTAGCCGTTCAAATTCCCTATATGAAGTTTGATTTTTCAGTGATCATAGCGAATTTCAAATTCGCTCAAAGGGCAGCCCGGTTTTGAAATCAAGCCAGGCATTTACGCTCTCAAAAGGGTGAATAGGGGGCCGTTAACGTGCACGTTGATTCAATTTAGGATATCTCGTTAATAGAAAGAAGTTCCTGGTGCAGGTGACTTACGTTTCAAAAGTGGCGGAGGAAAAAAGAATCATTCGATGAGGCAACCTGAAGCGAGAGAGAGCTTCTCGGTAGAGGTAGTCAAGCTAAGAGCTAGAAAGTAGAAATCCTAAATTGAAATTCGCTATAAGGGGGTTTGCTCGACTCCGCTCGGAGAGGGAATCCATTTCATTTCCAAAACCAAGTAAGGGAGGAACGAAGTTACTGTGTTCATGACACTCAAATTCTCTGTTAGTACCTATCTCTCCCTCTCTTGCTATAATTATACAATTTATTCTCAACGGGAGAGTGTCTTTAATATCTTGTGATTCTATGATTTGTTTTGATCATATTCTAGTGATTTGCATGTAAACTTTGTCTCGTTCCCCTGTTTGACTTCTTTAATTTACTAAGGGAGTGGAGAATTTTCAAAGTTGAAGTTTTTTGGATGATTTTAATTTCACTTTCTATTTAATGGGATTTAAATTTTTTAAATTGGTTTCTCATTTTCTTTCAAAAATTACTTGTTTTTTTTCTACAATTTAAATTTTTGTTTCTGTTTGTGTTGTTAACCTTTGTATGTATTGTTAACCTCTTTCCATAAACGAATTCCTTAAGTATCGTATGATTGAGCCTTTCTGTTACCAGATTTTGTTACCTATCAACAAAATTGTTTGCTTGTCAATTGGGAGTTGGAAATTGAAATGCTAAAAAAATTAACCTTTCCCAATTTGATTTATTTTAAGTTGAAAATGAGCACTTGCATTGCGTATCTTTCAATAGAAAATGATCTTAAAAAAATGGAACTCAATGAAACATGTTTTCTTTCTTCCTTATCATTTTCATGGTTTGTTTCACAATTATTTGAGGTGGTTTTTGGTGTAATGATTAAGAGATGTTCACTGCACACTTAAAATGGTGGTGCGACATATATGTATATATGAAACTTTTGTTTTTGCAAATTATGAATCCTGGATTTGTTCATCTTATAGTATCTACTCTTAGTTTGCTATGTGAGAAACACAATTTATTTGCCATGCAGTTCATAGATTCTACTCTAGTTGTGTCTGCTTTAAAGTAATTATTGTGTATCTCTGATAATATGAAGAGGCAGTTCTGCTAGATAGCATTGACAACGGTTGCTCTTGCAAATTATGACTCATTGATGAGTATATGTTAATTCTTCAACAATCCATCTGTAGGTTGCTTGTTGGGTATGTCATGTTTCTTATAGTATTCAATCCATAAAATATATCACGGATGAGTCAGCTTCACCACGTTTTTTCCAGTCTCTCGGTTGAGGTGCTAATAGCCAGTTCAAAAGTTTCACCAAGGAAAGCAGAGCTAATTAAAATGCCAAATTGATGATGTTACATGCCAAACAAAAGTCTTTTATCTCTATTCAGACAGTGTTTTATTTGTATCAGAAACCTTTCCTTGTATGGTTGTATTACTTCAGGGAGAAAAGTAGATCCCAAAAAGTTAAGTTGCAGTGTTGGCATTAACTGTTCCTTGTTCTTCTACTATTTGTAATAGTATAGAATTATAATGTCTTATATAGTTGTATACCAGCAGTTTATAATTTGTTTGATAGTTTGAGATAGGATTTCTTTTCCTTTTAGTGAATTATACTTGAATTACTTTTGTTATATTTTTCTTACCAAGTTTACAGAGTGCTTGAGGATGTCAGCATTTCCATTGTTGGCAAAGATGAGTATGATGAACTTGCTCTATGTCAAATCATTATCTCTTTTCTATACTTGTCTGTGCCTTATGCTAGTTTCTGCTTGATACGGAGATCATTTTGAGGTTGAATAATATCCAGCTTGTGAGGCTCTTGGCTACATCTTTTAGTTTAAGGTTCGCTATCTAAGTGCCAGTTTCTTCTTTGTTGACATAAAATTTATGACATGCTCTGATGTCTGCTTAGCCTGTCATCAATCACAGCCTACCATTATCTTCCAATAGTATTGTTTATAAGGTGTTATAGATGTCATCTCTTGGAATTTGTAGTTATACTTGTAGAAATTCAAGGGTCTGAGTCATGAATATGTAGATTTCATGATGAACATTTCCACTTCAACAATCTACAAGTTCTTCATGGGCGTGTAAGAGAAAACTTTTCCCATAAGAATATCTTGGTCTTCATTCATAGTGCCAGTTAGTAGTTCAAAACTTATTCATCTTTTGTCTCCAGGTATTGATAGGTCTTTGGCAAAGAGACAAAATCCAGAACCTTGGAAAAGGTTCATGTGCAGAAGGTAATTGTTTCTTTGTGTATTATTCCATACATTTTGCTTTCATCTTGGAATTTATCTCATTGTAGTATCTTCACCTAATCACGCTAATATTGCCGATGAAATTTCTGTAAAGATTCTAATTGGAGCAAGGCATTGGAGACACATAGGTGGATTATGTTATTACATAAAGTGCAAATTTTGCTGTAGGCTCTGAATATAGGTGGCAAAACTTAAACCTATAAAGAAGCTAGTTGATGCTAATGACCAAGGTATGCTCTCTTGTTCCATCAAATCTTTGCAATGTTGAAACTTACAAAATTATTTTGAAATTCTAACTTCAGTAATAATTATTTTATAATGTTTGAAGTAGTTAGTTGATGCTTGTATTTTAGTTGTGCCCTTCCATCCCAAATAGAAATTTAGGCCCTTTCTTCTTTGGTGATCTGGAAAGTACAAAAAGATAGCATTTTCTAAGCTCTTATACATTCAGTGTTGTAGGCTGCTGTTAGCTTCAATATTCTTGCAATCATAAGGTTATTACATTTTCTTTCTTTCTTTCTTTCTTTTATGGGGCCATGACCATAGTTCTTAAGGGAAACTTTTAGTTTGTGTTTCAATAGAAAACTTGGCCAAGTTTTTAGGTAGCACATCCAATTTTCTAGAATGGGATCAGAATTCATCTTCACCAAGGATAGGACTGGCTTGTTTTTTGTTTCCTCACTATGATTTTAGCTTTCGATAGGATTTGGGGTGTTATTCTTTCCACACATGCTATATAGAGAACGTAATGAAGAGTAGGAGCCCAAGGGCGTTGGTGTTCAATAGGACTGAGCGGGATTAGAAAACAAGCTTTTCTACTTTAGCAGGATTACAATCAATCAATACAGGTCAATGAAATGTTGTGCCCCACAAAGATTTTGTGAATGTTGTGTGTGAAATATCATAAATTTGCAGCCTGTCATGTACTCATCTCATTTTTCTTCCCAATTTAAGCATACGATTTGTTTTACGCTTTTCTGTTTTCATGGAGCATATCATATATTTCATTGAATGAGCTATTTTTTTAAAATGAGTGTCCAGCTCATAACCCTCTTTGGTTTCAAATAGTTGGTCTTGGTTAACTTGATTTCCATGTATTCAGAATCTGTTTGAAATTTGTTCTTTGTAAAAGATGAAGTAGCAGGATCTTCGTTTAGCTTTTAGGCTTGAAACCTTAAGTAAATGAATTGAATTCATTTATAATCAAATTCTATTAAGAAAGAGATGATCTAAATGCCTATTAGGAAATTGAACAACATATTTAAATATAACATGTTTTTGATGGACAAATAACCTGTATTTTGATTGGGGGAGCTTTATGCTTCATGCATGTGCACTTCACTCCATCCATATAATATATTTAATTGAGGGAGAGGGGGCGTGATCAAATATGTATTTTCTATGTTTAAAAAGATTAATGATTTGTCATTAAAAAAGAGAGAGATTCTTGTCCTAAGGGTTCAACTATTCATTATTTTGATGAACCAAATCATTAATTTTTATAAGTGATACTTTTCCTTTAAAATGTAATTTTAGGTAATAAGATTTTCTTTTAAATATATTTGGATATGCTAACTTGAAGAAATAAATAAGAATGTCCTTTTACTAGAAAACCAAATGAAAAATCGGTAATGAGCTTTGACAAGCTTAAAAGATATTAAGTGTTTTTTATTTTTTGGTAAAAGCCCCAACCTTGAAAAGGTCATCAAAGTGAAATAGAAGTAACCTGTGGAGTGGGCTAGACAATTAGATTAAACACCACTATAAAAATTGACATAATGGTAATAATATCATAATATCATGATAATTCTATAGAAAGTAAATAATAAAAATTAGAAAGCTTAGTTTTTAATCAAACCAATATTAAATAATGAAATTATAAAAATAAATTAGTAAAAAGAAAAAAAGAAAAAAACAATACAAGTAAACCCGAGCTAACTTATTAAATCTGCGACTAAGATCATTAAACCAATATAGCTTAATAAAATTTTAGAAAACTCCATTCAGGTTAAAATCGAGGGGGGGAAAACATCCATGAGATTAGGATAACATCACGAAAAACAAATTGAAAAAATTACAAAGTTCAATTCTCAAATAACCTAAAATTAAATGATGAAATTTAAAAAAACAATTGAGATGTTGGAAGGTGAAATTAAAAAAATAAATATAAAAGGATTAAAAAAAATCGAATTAACTTGAATCAACCTTTGAATTCATGAGCTTAATCCCATAGAAAGTAAATTAAAAGAAATTACAAAGCCCAATTAAAAAAATAATCAATTAAAAAAGACTCCAAAACAATAAACAAACTCAATCTCAATTCGCGATTCAAGTTATGAGATTGTGATAACCCAAAAAAAAAAATGCAAAGCATAAGTCCCACAATAATCTAATATTGAAGAATAAGACTAGAAAAAAATCTGATTGTTGAAGCGTGAAAATAAAATAAAAAAACCAAAAAACATTACACAAAATATTATTCAAATTAACAGTGTTTTATGGTTTTGGCTATAATTTTGTATTAACTAGTTTCGTAGCCCAAGTTTTGGAAAGATTAAATAAATACTCTTGTAATAAAATACTTTGTTATTTGTTTTGTTTTCTATAACTCCAAGCATAAAAAATACTCTAAAAATAATTATGAAATCACCTTAAATTAAAAATTAAATAATCAAAATAATAAATAAAAATTAAATAAACAATGCCTCAAATCTTTAAATATTTTAAAGGTGAGCAACAAATTAATAGAAGAATTAAAAGACTGATACCTTAAATCTTTTCGAGTTTGAAAATTGACAAGATTCACAACTCAACCTTAAGTTTTCTAACAATTTTTGTTTTTATAATCCAATCTTGTTTTAAAATGCTAATAAATCATATTAGGTTATAGTGCCATAAGTTTTTTATATATAGATATTCGTTATTTAAAATACGGCTACAAGAATCATATATTTTTTTATTCAAACAATTAACTTTTTTCATCCTCTAAATGCTCACAGTTACCCAAACTAATTAATTTTTTAAAGAAATAGAATTATTATGATGCACAAAATCACAACATAACAATCTAAAGCATAAAAATAATAAATCTTCATCCATGAATTGTAATATTATAGAATGAAATCTTTAAATAAAACCAAACATTGAGTGTGTGATGGGATGAGAGGAGCTCTCACCCAACTTTAATAAAACCAAATCAATTTTATCCATAATTGGCTTTAAATAAAAGTGTTTAATTAATTTCCTAAACTAAATCCCAATAAGACGTTGTCGTTTAGAAAATTTTCCTTGACCAGTCTAAAGCAAGAGAAAAACCAAGTGTAGTGTCGTTTGTTCAGTTTATGCAATGGTCGAATATTTTTTGAATTCTATTAAATTCCCTTCCACTATATAAATCTAGTCTCTCTCTAAATCTTAACTTTTTTCAATTTCTTCAAAAGAAAAACTCTCTCTCTCTCTCTCTAGAAACAACATTTTTGTTTTAGCTGTTAAAAATCTCTATATGAAGTTTGATTTTTCATGTGATCATAGAATTTCAAATTCGCTCAAAGGGAGTGTTCATGACACTCAGATTCTTTGTGAGTACCCATCTCTCCCTCTCTCGGTATAATTATACAATTTGTTCTCAAAGGGAGAGTGTCTTTAATATCTTATGATTTAATGATTTGTTTTGATCATATTATAGTGATTTACATGTAAACTTTGTCTCGTTTCCTGTTTGATTTCTTGAATTTATTAAGGGAGTGGAGAATTTTCAAAGTTGATGATTTTTGGATCTTTTAGATTTCAAGGTGCTTATATTCGTTCATTTAATTCTTACTTTTAAAGAATTAGAATTATAAGAACAAGAAACCCTTTAATTGGTTAGATTTTAATTTCGAGGTTTAAATTTTGTAAATTGGTTTCTCATTATCTTGCAAAAAAATAGTTGTTTTTTTTTTCATAATTTAAATTTCTGTTTATGTTTTTGTTTGTGTTGTTGACCTCTGTCCATAGCAAATGAATTCTTTAAGTTTCGTATGTTTGAGCTTTCTGCTCCCAGATTTTGTTACCTATTTGCTACCAATAAAATTGTTTGCTTGCTAATTATGTCAGTTGGGAGTTGGAAATTGAAATGCTAAAAAAATTAACCTTTCCCAGTTTGATTTATTTTAATTTGAAAATGAGTACTTGCATTGCGTATCTTTCAATAGAAAATGATCTTAAAAAATAGAACTCAATGAAACATGTTTTCTTTCTTCCTTGTCATTTTCATGGTTTTTCCCATTTATTTGAGGTGGTTTTGGGTGTAATGAATAATGGATGTTCACTGGTGCGGCATATATGTATATATGAATTTTTTTGTTTTTTTTTTGCAAATTATGAATCCTGGATTTGCTCATCTTATAGTACTACTCTCAGTTTGCTACGTGGGAAACACAATTTTTTGCTATTCAGTTCATAAATTTTAGTCTAGTCATGTCTGTTTTAAAGCAAATTGTACAACTCTGATAATATAGGCAACGGTTACTCTTGCAAATTATGATTCATTGATCAGTATATGTTAATTCTTCAACAATCCACTTCAAGGTTGTTTGTCATATTTCTTATAGTATTCAACCCATAAAGTATATAAAAGTATATCACGGATGAGTCAGCTTCGTCATATGTTTTGTAGTCTCTTGGTTAAGGTGCTAATAGGCAGTTTAAAAGTTTCACCAAGGAAAGCAGAACTAATTAAAATGCCAAATTGATGATGTTACTTGCCAAACAAAAGTCTTTTATCACTATTTATACAGCGTTTCAGTTGTATCAGAAACCTTTCCTTGTATGGTTCTATTACTTCAGGCAGAAAAGTAGATCCTAAAAAGTTAAGTTGCAGTGTTGGCATGGACTATTCCTTGTTCTTCTATTTTCTGTAATAGTATAGAATTGTAATGTCTCTTATCATTGCATACTAGTTGTTTCTAATTTTTTTGATAATTTAACTCAGGATTTTTTTCCCTTTTAGTGAATTATACTTGAATTATTTTTGTTATATTTTTCTTGTCGAGGGGATGTCAGCATTTTCATTGTTGGCAAAGATGAGTATGATGAACTTGTTGTAAGTTAAATCATTATCTATTTTTTTTCTATATTTGTTTGTGCAAGGATGCTAGTTTCTACATGATATTGAGATCATCTTGAGGTTAAATACTATCCATCTTGTGAGGCTTTTGGCTAAATCTTTTAGGTTAAATTTGGTCCTCAAACTTTTGATTGCTATATATATATTGTTTTGAATATTTGTTTTTCAATTTCATCTCTTAGAATTTAATTTTTATATTAATTTTGCCCCTCATTTTTATAATTGTTATTTGATTTCTCCTTATCATTTTTTAATTGAAATTTTTTATCTATCAAATTTGATCCTCATTCTTTTGATTGTTACTTATTTTATTTGAAATAATTTATGAAATGTTAATTATTATAATTTTAATTTCTTTATCTTTTAAATTTTTTTTTTAGATTTGATCTTTAAAATTATGACATGCTAATTTTATTTTTTTTAAAATTTTGTCTTCAAACTTTTGATTGCTATATATATTTTGTTTTGAATATTTGTTTTTCAATTTCATCTCTTAGAATTTAATTTTTATATTAATTTTGGCCCTCATTTTTATAATTGTTATTTGATTTTTCCTTATCATTTTTTAATTGAAATTTTTTATCTATCAAATTTGATCCTCATTCTTTTGATTGTTACTTATTTTATTTGAAATAATTTATGAAATGTTAATTATTATAATTAATGCTAATTTTTTTTTTAAATTTGGTCCTAAAACTTTTGATTGCTATATATATTTTGTTTTGAATATTTGTTTTTCAACTTCATCTCTTAGAATTTAATTTTTATATTAATTTTGGCCCTCATTTTTATAATTGTTATTTGCTTTTTCCTTATCATTTTTTAATTGAAATTTTTTATCTATCAAATTTGATCCTCATTCTTTTGATTGTTACTTATTTTATTTGAAATAATTTATGAAATGTTAATTATTATAATTTTAATTTCTTTATCTTTCAATTTTTTTTTATTTTTTAGATTTGATCTTTTAAATTATGACATGCTAATTTTTTTAAAAATTTGGTCCTCAAACTTTTGATTGCGATATATATTTTGTTTTGAATATTTGTGTTTCAATTTCATCCATTAGAATTTAATTTTTCTATTAATTTTGGCCCTCATTTTTATAATTGTTATTTGTTTTTTCCTTATTATTTTTTAATTGAAATGTTTTATCTATCAAATTTGATCCTCATTCTTTTGATTGTTACTTATTTTATTTGAAATAATTTATGAAATGTTAATTGTTATAATTTTAATTTCTTTATCTTTCAAATGTTTTTTAATTTTTTAGATTTGATCTTTTAATTTATGAAATGCTAATGTTTTTTAAAATTTGGTCCTCAAACTTTTGATTGCTATATATATTTTGTTTTGAATATTTGTGTTTCAATTTCATCCCTTAGAATTTAATTTTTATATTAATTTTGGCCTTTATTTTTATAATTGTTATTTGTTTTTTCCTTATCATTTTTTAATTGAAATGTTTTATCTATCAAATTTGATCCTCATTCTTTTGATTGTTACTTATTTTATTTGAAATAATTTATGAAATGTTAATTATTATAATTTTAATTTCTTTATCTTTCAATTTTTTTTTTATTTTTTAGATTTGATCTTTTAATTTATGAAATGCTAATTATTTTTTTAAATTTGGTCCTCAAACTTTTGATTGCTATATATATTTTGTTTTGAATATTTGTGTTTCAATTTCATCCCTTAGAATTTAATTTTTATATTTATTTTGGTCCTCATTTTTATAATTGTTATTTGCTTTTTCTTTATCATTTTTTAATTGAAATTTTTTATCTATCAAATTTGATACTCATTCTTCTGATTGTTACTTATTTTATTTGAAATAATTTATGAAATGTCAATTATTATAATTTTAATTTCTTTATCTTCCAATTTTTTTTATTTTTTAGATTTGATCTCAATTATTTTGATTATTATTTATTTTATTTGAGATAATTTATAAAATTATATTTTTTTTCAATTTCATTCTCATTCAACTTTTTAATTTGTAAGATTTGTTCTTTGCTAATTTAATAAAATTGAAAAAAATAAAACATTAATAAGTTATTTTTCAGCTCATTTTCCATGACATAACCAAACACTCGAAAATATTTTCCAACTTATTTTCCATTACACTACCAAACATCGAAAAATAATTTATTTTTTCAAAATTCACTTTGCAAAAAGAAACTACTTTCCAGCAAACAAACGAGGCCAAAATGATATAAATGAAACCTTGGTTTCCTCTGTTGATGGTGGCATCTCTTTTGGCTGTGGATGTCATCTGTGATGTAAATGGTTCATGAAATAGCAATTGATAGGTTTTCTTTGTTGTGATAATTTGTTTCAATTAGAAGCGCAAATGCCATATTGCTATGTCATTATGTTGCCTAACATAAGTAAAGTTTTGTCAAATTCAATGAAGGCTGTTGCCTCTCGAATTCCACATGATGCAAGCAAGATGAAAAGTATCTCCAAAGCACCAGGGAAATGGCAAACTGCTGGCAGAAAACCACTTTCCGACATTTCTAATTCAAGGAAGCCTGAGACAAAAAAGCAGAGTTTCAATGCAAAGAAGCTAACTATCTTAACAGGGGAACCAGATCAAACCAGTGCAATTGTAGAGGAAAAGTTTCTGCACAATCCTCAGGAATGCATCAAAGCACAGACAAGAGCTATGGACATCAATGAGTTTCTGCAATCAATTGAACTAAAAGATGGTAATGGGAACTTAACATTCTTCTGCTTATAATCACTGCAGAATCTTTCCTTGTAAAATTCAATTCGCTTTTATTATTTTGTCCAGATTTTTCCAAGCAGTTGGCAACTCTATGTTCACTGCTGGCATCAATTACAAAGAAGGTCACTTTGCTTATTTCCCTTTCCTCGTTTCTTCATTAGGGTCTTTCTTTCTTGTTTCATAAACGAACTTTTCTTTAATGAATTATCTAAACAAAATAGTGGTTTCTATTTAATGCTCAGAGTCCCCCTAAGCCCTTGCAACTGGAAGCAACGGTCGAGCAGCTCCTTAAAGATCAATCTTGGGAATTCAATCTTGATTCTCCATCTCCTTTCAGAACACCAATATCACCAAGGAATTATAGGGACTGGAAGGATCAAGACTACTGCATCAGCTTTAAGTTGATAGAAACCCCCATAGTTGCCAAAGCATTGATTTCTCTCTTCAATGCTCTGCAGCTATGCTATGTCAACTCTTTTAGCCTTTTGATCTGGACTGGAAAGGAAAATTTCCTTTTTGGTGATTTATGGTTATTGTGGAACGAATGGTAGTGCAATAGCATGACATCCATTCTTTAGGATTTGTGTTACAATAGTAGAAGTAACATTATGTTTATGAAGCAATCTGAACTGTACATTGATGAAGGTTAGCGAAGCTATATATTATGATTCTCTTGAGTTCTATACTTTTGATGTTTCTGTTATTTCTCATTTTATGCTTGCTTGTCCGTTCTATTCTTGAATCATTTATTTTTTTAAGTGTTTAGAGCCCTAAATAAAGAAAGACATATTCTGACAAGACAGGGTAGTGAAAGGTGTTAGATTCTGATGCCCTAAAGTTCAAACAAGTTGGTGTTGTTCAAGGGTTGCATCTGTGTTGTGTTTGCGTGTTGCAGAGGCAAGAATAGAAATTTGCAAGTTTTTGTGTATTTGACCTTGGAATAGTTAAATTTTGCTATGATTAATTAATTTATTGCACTAGAATTTATCATCAAGGCACATCTTCATTCTGCTGTTATACTTTCTCTGATGGTAAAAATAGTTGTATCTTGTTGTTCTTTCAAAAATGCCTTCTAGGTTTTGGAATAGGGATGCTTGGTTCTTAGTCCCGAGTTTCTTTTCAGAATATCTACAACATTCTCATATGGTATTTTTATTGGTTATCTGAGGTAACCTTTATATTTTATTCATGGGTGTTTATTTTTTCTTAAGGGATGCATCCACGTGTCTTGGTTGATGGTTTTGAGATTGCCAAAAGAGCTACCCTCCAGTTTCTTGAAAAATTTAAGACACCAGTGGTGATGGGTGATGAACCCGACAGGGAAATTCTAAAAATGGTTGCAAGAACAACAATAAGGACAAAGGTAAGGTCTATTCATCAGTTTACTCTTTGTTTTATAACCTGTTTGGATATTATTTAAAGTTGACCTTATTCTCTTGTGCAGCTATATGAAGCTTTGGCTGATCAATTAACTGACATAGTTGTTAATTCGGTGAGTGTAGCCAGTGGTGTTGATATATCTTGAGGCTGTTGGAAAAGAAGACGTTTAAGTCATATTTTGACAGCTTCTATTTTTGCATTGACTGTGATTTACTTGTTTGTACAGGTGCTCTATATTCGAAAGCCTGAGGAAGCCATTGATCTATTTATGGTGGAGATTATGCACATGCGCCATAAATTTGATGTTGACACAAGGCTTGTAAGTTAATCTTTTTTCATTTAATCTGGATTCCTGTGGAATATTTTCACCTGGGATGTGTTAAGTGTTTTACAGCTCCCAATTTCCTGATTGACTGATTTAGTTAGGCTTCAAGAGTGAAAGTTTCAAATGGTTTTCTCAAGTTAATTTATCTAGTTAGGTTCTTTAGAACTTCAGTTTTTGTTTTGGCACAAGAGGGTATTCACCAATGATGGTTGAGTATTTAAATCATATTGAATAGAGGTCCTTCAAGATTTTGAGGGCCACAAATCTTCAAAAACCCTTCCATGTGAAACAGAATCATTTGTTTTTGAATGAGATGTGTTTAGCATTGAAATTAGATGGAATGCACTGCTCTTTTTCATTATTCAACCTTTATTCAGTAAAATAATGCTACTTGTGAGATTTTTCTCAATGTTGTTACGTTGGATTAGGTCAACTTTCCAGGATATTGATGATTGGTTTTTGCTCGAAAGCTCCCAAGTGTAGCTTGGACAACTTTTAGTTATTGTTCATTTTTTTATTTCGACTTTGATATAATTTTTGTCAGCTGAGGCGGCACTTGCCTGGGCACTCCATGTGAGGCAAGGCCCCAGCGCCTTTATTAGCCTTAGGTGTTGGATTTCAATGAGGTGCTGCCTAGTCGAGTGCCTTGTGAGTGGGTGCAAGGCACTAAGGCTAGCGCTTGCTTGAAGTTCTTCCTTTTCTGTAGGTTTTTTTTTTTTAAATGATTTATGTTTTGACCTATTTTTTCATTTTTTTAATGTACCACAAAAAACAACTTAGGGGTATTGTTGTAAAAAACAAAGATTAGGGTAAAAAAATTAAAATAAATCATTAAAGCGGGAGGCAAACAGAGAATGAAGGATACTTAAAAGAGAAACACCAGCCAAACTTTTTTTTTCAACAGTGGGAGTCGGAGAACAACACATCTGTACAAGTAATACTTTAATTTTTTCTAAACAAGTGCAGTATGGCTTGAGAGATGAGTATTTCAATTATAATAATGAAATGGAGGGTGTGGAGGATTCAAGTGAAGGAGAGGAAAGCATGGATGAAGATGTTTTTGAAGATTAATGAATAATGATGATGATATTTAATTTTGTTTTTTAATCTATTTGGCTACTTACTATTTTAAATTATCTTATTTTGTTTTAAGGGTGAAATATAACTTTATATGACCATGTTATGGTATTTTATGTTTTCTTTTGATTTTCTAATGATCTAATCTTAATTGGGAAGAGACACACACACAACATATCGCCCTAGTTCATTTAGGCGAGCGCCTCGAGCATTTTACAGGCTTGGCACTTGAAATGGTTTTTCATTGTAGTTTTAGATTGTAAATATAGCTAGAATACCTGCCACTGTATTTGTCTCTAGTTTTGGATGGTTACAAGCAAGACTTGGCTTTTAGAATGCCTTACCTTGGATTTGATTCCTTTTTAAATGGTACCTGATGATATATGTACGATGACTATTGCTAGTTTGAAATCTGGTTAGTCTACCTGCTTGCCCTGATGTTGTTATTTAAAATGGGGCTGATCTGCTTTCTTATGTTTTACAGATAATTGCCCTTCGAAGAGCAAATAGGAGAAACATGGAACGCCTGGTTTTAGCATGTGGAGGAGAGGCTTTGAATTATGTTGATAGTTTAACTCCTGGCTGCCTTGGTTGGGCTGGACTGGTTTATGAGCATGTCCTTGGTGAAGAGAAGTATACATTTGTTGAAAATGTTAAAAACCCCCATTCTTGCACTATCTTAATAAAAGGTATAGAAGCGTGTATACATCCTCAGCAAACTTGTATAAATGTTTACGATTTTCTTTTTTATTTGTTCTAAATGCTATCATATGATTTTTTCTTGTTTGTTTTAGTTGCTTCTTTTAGGCCATTTAGCCATCAGGATGAAGTATGTACTCTTTTATGTTCAAGCATGAAATGTATATTCATCTTGCAATTTTGTGATTTAGCAGGGGCGAATCGTCACTTGACTTTTTTATTGTTACAGGACCTAATGACCATACAATTGCCCAAATAAAGGATGCTGTCCGCGATGGCTTGAGAGCAGTCAAAAATACTATTGAAGTTCTGCATGCAAAAATCTATGAGATTTGTATGTGCAATCATGCTTGATTAAATTGTTGCATATTGATTTATGTAAGGCGTGCTTGTGGCCTTTGATGGTGGCTTTGGAAGTTCTGTGCTACATCTAAAATGTGGTTCATATATATGCAAGTTATGTTTCTGCTCAAGTGAAGTGTGCTTCAGGAAAAAGCTGTTTCTTGTAAGCACCGGCAGTTTAGACACAATCAAAAACCAACATTATTATGAACCAAGAGTGGGGTTTCAATCAAATAAACTTCAAATCTAATTTGCATGAATGCTGATTAGAATGAAATTTGTGTATGGTGGGGCTGTGGACATCAATGTATTTGATTAGAGGATGAAAATAATTGACTTGAAAGTTGAGATTGGCCTCTTGGGATTGGGTGAGATATAGAGTATTGACACGTTTTCTGTTGTAATTCTTAGCATATAATTCTGCAAATAAGCAACTATTTGTCGATTACTTGATTCAGTGCTGAAATTTCTTTCCCACTCAATGATGTCATTTATTCTCTTCAGGGAGCAGGAGCTTTTGAACTTGCAGCCAGAAAACACCTGATCAATGAAGTAAAGAAAACAGTTAAAGGGTAAATGCCTGCCTGTTTTCAACTCGAGATAAGATTCAGGTCACAAATTTGGGAGGGTCAAAATGGTTAGCGCCAAAAACTTTAAAAATAATTAAAGTAACCTTATTTTGACAAAAAAAAAATTAAAAAAAAAATCAACATGTTTTTGACCCTTGTTTTATAATGATCAACCTAAGTTTTGAATCAGGTCAGGTCGAGTCAATCCTTCTTTTATTTTTTTAAACTCAAACTAGTCCAGGCCTTATGTTAGTCTGGTTTTGGGTCAGCTTGACAGGTCAGTCCTGATTTTATAACTTGAGTTTTTAAAATATTATTAATTTCAATACTCAATATAAACTAAAGTAAAAAAAAAAATCTAATTATTTTTTAAAATATAAATATATATGTTTGACAATAATACATGTTAAGGATAAAAATTTTTTTTATAAATATTATCTTGTCTTGTTCATTATAACTAAACATGATATAAAAATAATTATTTTATCTTGTATACCACTACTAAATATAATTTTATCTTTGATTCCCTTTTTGTCTTGTCTTCTCTTCTTTACTATCTCCATTTTTTTTGTTCTGGACACTAATCAAATGCCATATGTGTGTGTTTTTTTTATGTGATAGCTTTTATTTATATTATTGGAATCCTTTATAAAATAAGAAAAACTAAATTAAAAAAAAATAATATTAGGTAATTATATTGTTTCTTTCTTAATTAATGAATTTCCTCTTCTAAATGTATAAGATTTTTTTCAATTATATTCTAATTTTTCTTGATCCTCTAATTTATTCTTTTTTTTTCTTTTGTATATTTTTTCTTTATTATTTTTAGTCAATAATCATCTTAGTCTTTTGTTGTCCATTCTCAATTCACTCTCTAAACTCTTTCTATTATCATATGATTAAATTAAATATATATACAAATTAAGTTTGATTGAAAATGGGTCATTATAATCATAATACATAATAAATGTATTAACTTTAATATTTTGAAAAAAAAAGAGAATACCTTGATAAATTAGTCTTTTATTAATTAATGCAAAATATTAGTTTATCGATTAAATATTTTTTTATGATCCAGATATATTAATTTATAGGGATTTAATTATAGAAAATAATATTTTATTGAAGTGTTTTCATACATTTTATTACAAAATATGAAAGTAACGATTATTATTATTATTATTATTATTATTTGAATTGTAAATTATGAACTATTAATGCACAACAGAGCATCTCCAATGCAAAAAGCCAAATTGAGAAGCTAAATTGATAAAATGGCTTTTTGAATAGTAGAAATATAACTTTTTTTATTATGTGTATTCCAATGGTAAAAACCATTTAAAAAAGCCATTTATATTTTAATATATTTTATGTTAAATTCATTTTTATATAATTATGTAACTAATTTAGATATTTTATATATAATATAATTATGATGTTATTAATTATATAATTAATATTAGTAATTTATAAAAATAATATAAAATTTAATGAAATAATATGAAAGTTAAAAGATATAATTTAAAATTAAACTTAAAATTTATTTATATGAATATTTTTAGTTTTTAGTTTTATATGTTATTGTTAAAAATTTAATTTTTTAAATAACAAGTTTTTTCCTGGATATGCTCTGGTCATGATTAACTTACTTTTTCTTGGAGAGAGATAAATGTCCAGGCAGGTCATATGATTCAATTGATGGTAAATGATATTGAGAGTATGCCTAGAAATATGAGCAGCCCATAAGAACATCAATTTCTAAATTTTAATCCTTCCAAAAACCGCCATTTACAAAAATAGCTCTTAAATGTTTCTGAATGCTACTTATGAGCAGTTTTTCCAAGATTTTTGTGTAAGTTTTCTAAAGTTTCCAACTCCCTGATGTTAAATGGTTGGTCAATTTTATGTTTTCTGCCATCTCAGTCATTAGTAACATTTCATCTTTTGACTTTTCTCCCAGTAAAAAGAAGGGGAAATCCCAGTAAAAAGAAGAGAAAAAAGAACAGCTAAAACTTTTTGTATACGAAGTAAAAATGGATTGCAACGCTTTGCAGGCACTGTTATAGTAAAACATATGATGCATATGTACAAAATTTTAAGTAGCTTTGACTAGAAACAAGCAGGCTTCTGAGTTGGAACAGAATTATGCTTGCCTTGGTGAGCAGCTGCAAAAGAGATGCGCATGTCCCCTTTGTCGTGCAGATAATGTTGAGGTCCTGGGTGGCGTTCTTCAGGCAAATGAGGCAAATTGATAGCAAGTACTCTACTTGTTATTGCTGCATCCAATGAATATGAAATATGTTCTGAAATTTGGAAACTGTGGTTATTAGCATGTGTTACTATTTTGAATTTTTTATGGACACAATCATACTAGGAAGCTATTGCTCTATGTTCTATTGAAGACGCCTGATGGCCTACCAGGTGGAAAAGTGTTCTCGACTGTTTTTTGCTTTTAAAATTTCATGCTGGTCCTTCTTAGTGTGTAACCTGCTATATTTCAATTTGTCAGTCAAAATGGCCAAACTTTCTCTGTTTCTGGTTATCTATTATTACACTCTATTGAAGGAAACAAATCATGTAGTTATTAATCAACTTTCACTTTACATCAATCTAACTTAAAATTGCACTTTGAAATCCTACAAAGTGAAATTTTCTTTTCTAAAGAACGAAAGTCAAAATTACTTAAAATGATGCTTCTCTAGAAAGCCAGCTGTGGCGACATAGCAAGCCAAAAGGCCAGAGCATTGCCTAAAATTGCACTTCCTCTGTTTTTGCTATTGTATATGCATGTTTTATGACAATGATCCTAAACCCTTTACTGATTCCTTGGAAATCAGTGATAGCAAGGTAGATCTGGCCCCTCCTTTGCTATCGATTGGCTCCTGAAATGAAAATTATATTGGCATTAGTATCATTGATACGAGTTGATGACCTATGGCAACGAACTTGTTTCATTTTCACATATAAATTCCATCAGAATTTTGCCTTGAACAACACAGCCAGAACTTACCAGTTTCCCGGAAGGCATGGGCAGAAAGGTGCCTGTAGGAAAAACCTTTCTCGGATTGGTAACCTTCATTACTTCTATTGGTATAGAAAAGAGTGCAGAAACTGGCCGGTGGTAAAAGAACTTGCTTTCACTTCAATTGTAAGAAGCTATTTAAAAAAATCATTTATATTTTAATATATTTCATGTTAAATTTATTTTTATATAATTATATAACTAATTTAGATATTTTATATATAATATAATTATGATGTTATTAATTATATAATTAATATTAGTAATTTATAAAAATAATATAAAATTTAATGAAATAATATGAAAATTAAAAGATATAATTTAAAATTTATTTATATGAATATTTTTAATTTTTAGTTTTATATGTTATTGTTAAAAATTTAATTTTTTAAATAACAAGTTTTTTCCTTTTTTTTTAAAAAAAAATAAATACTGTTGCCAACGGCTATAAAAATAGTCGTTGGCAACGTTAACATAAATTTACTTCTTCTACAGAGGATTATTGAAGATGCTCATTTTGTAGACAGAGAGCGCGAAACCGAAGATGGTGGCCACCGATCCACAGAGGCAACTCCTAACACTAATCCGCGAGTTTGCTACCGAGAAATCACAGGAAGGTAATTGCCTCCGCGCTTGTTCATTTCCTAGTTTGGTTCCCTAGAAAATGAAGCGGACCAAATATTAAAATCTCTTATCAAAACCTCGCCTTGGGAACTGTTTGAAAGCGATAAATAACCAGAGTGTCAATTCTTGGTTTCTCACATTGTCAGTAACTAAACAGAGGCCGTTTCCCGAGAAAATTCTGGAAAATAGTAGTAAGTTTATTGATGGAGAGCCAAATATTGAATGTTTTATTTTATTAGGTTTATTATTATTATTTTTTGTTTTCAAATTTGTATCGGGTGTTGTAAATTTTGTAGAGAGAAAGTGATTGGGCTAGAGAAGCGAATACAAGAGCTTGGATGTGAAGTAGATGTGGCAAATGGAGAGATGGAAGAGGTGAAGTGTATCAAAGAAACTACTGAGCAAGAACTTGAAGGCTACGAACTTCAATTGGCTTTACTTCTATTTGATTAGGTTTTTCTATTGCATTGTGAACGTCTTATAAGCTTTCAGGCAAGAATCTCCATTATTCAAGATGAGATATCCTCGGTTGGATCCCAGGTAGAGGGTCTGAAGGTAGTATGATTCTCTCTCTCCCTCTCTCTTCATTTGGATGAAGTGAGACGACTTGCATTTTTCGGTCTTTTTTTTTGTTTGTAATTCTTGTTCTGAACCTCATTGCATGGGTCATTGTGCTTGGGCGGTATGAAGAATGAAGAAGGAGCTTCACGGTAAAGATTGCTGTTTATTTTACTTGCCATTCCATTACATCCGAGCATATGATTGCTTGCTTCATTGAAATCGATTCAAGTAGTATTAATTGATGTCGTTTTGGTAACATGATTTTGTTGTTTGTGCAGAGCTGAGTTTATTCGCCAGATGTTTGATCTTAATGCTAAGATAAGGTTAGCCTCACTTACTAGGACCTATGTAACTTTAACTGGGAATTTGTGTAGCCCCTGTCTGATATACAATTGCACTCTTCTTTGATTAACTTCATGATTTTGGAGATGTTTTCTTCTTGGAAGATGAATTACTGTGTGAGGGCGTATGATTTGTTAATTGATTTGACCTAGTTTCAGAATTGTAAGGAAGGGGAGAAAACAAATATACTAAATTAAAGAGCTCATCTACAAGTTCTTCTCTTTTTTATGGCAGAAATTATAGTGGTTGGTGTAAATTTCATATATGTCACTACCTCCAAGTTTTTCTTTCAACTCTTTTGAATCTGAAGTAATGACAAGAAGTTTTTCTTTGTTATAGATATGCTTGAGCTTTTTTTTTTGTTTTTTTTTTTCTATGTATAGATATGTAAAGGACTGACAACATATACACATATGAATTCCCCTTTTCATAATTGTATATGCCATTAATTTTTATGACTCAACCACATTGCATCTGAATTACCCACAAACTTTTATGAGCTTTTAGAAGCTTGTTAGCTTATCTTCCTGGTAATGTTTGAGTTTAAACCAATCTCTCTGCAAGTCCTTGAACTGTTTCATTCCTTGGACGCATAATTCTTTAGGCTTGGCCTTGAAGCTTGAGGATATGGATTAATTCCTAACATTGTCATGGAAAACATCATTTTTCTGTATCTCATGATCATTGTTTTAAACAAAAAAAGAACAAAGGCAAGAAGGCAGGAAAAAAAAATTCAAGAGCTCATGCATTTCAAGGTTGGTATTTCAGATAAGCTGCAGAGGGGATGCTGTGTGAAGGTAATCTATAACCAGAAGTTGTAGATTTTTCTTCGTCATATCTCCTAACATCTTTTCCCATCTCAAACTGTATGACCTATCATATAGGATATCCTTCATCATACTTTCCTCTTGTTGCAGGAAAGTTCACAGAACATATTGATCTATATGCTGTGTTTTCCTTTCAAGTTAAATTAATAAATAAGAATGCAATATCATAGATTTGAATGAACGTTCTGGTAGTAGAGTAAAACAACTAATTTTATAACTTTTATGTTAATATAGGAAATTTCAAGAGGAAAAGTGTATCAAATCTCAGAAAAAGAGCAGCATTGGAACCACGGCAGGTGATGCCACCTGTACAGAACATTTACTGCTCTAGCAGCTGAACCTTTTTCCAATTGCTGGTTTTTCAAATATATATATATATATTTTTATTGATGTTGATATTAGTTCATGGCAATTCTTCGCAGTTCTTGTTCTTTTGTTTTTTCCTTTTTCTTTTTAATAAGCTTTGTGATGGCAAGTGAGCAGAACAAAGTGTTTTCTTTTTTTCTTAAAGAAAAAAAATGGTTACCTTTCCAATTTCAATCTTAAAATTCTGAAAGATCAAAGTAGCTGATCCCTGATTGATTTGATTCCAGTTTGGGAGACTTTTATGAGTAATTTTTTTCATGAATGAATCCATTTATCTGGTGAGACCATAAAATAAAATTATCAACCTTTGAGTTGCTGATGAGTAACACTGGTTGGTTGATATGCAGTATGGATACTGTATTTGTATTGATACTTTTCTGTGGTATTAGGGACAGGCTTAGTTGGATCATGATATTGGATTGTGCTTCCAAGATGTTCATTCATATAATTGAACAGATTTGAATAGTAATTAACAAACAAGCAAACAAAGCCAACACTGTAGGAATCTCGTAAAAATAGATGAGTTGAAAACCCTAATCTGTAACTCAATTAACTAGTCATAAAGGAAAGGATCAAAACAGAAAAACTAAATTTCAGCGAGTAAACTAAAGTTTGAGTCTGCCCTCTTCTCTTTTTTATACATCTAGTTGCAAAACTAGAAATATGAGTTTGTTGAAGTCATTGTGAAAGCTTATAGTGGCTTGCTAGAACAAGTTTTGGATTGTATGTGGCATGGGATTATATATTTGAGTTTGTTCATCTTCCACGGCAAAGTCATTTGATTTAGGAAAATGTAAATGGATGTATCAGCTGCCGCAAATTTTGCTCTGTTTCTTACTGTGGGTGCATGAACATGTGCTCCGCCTTTGATTAGCTGATGAACTCCTAATTTGTTGAGACAATAACCTTTTAGCAACCCTATTAGAGCAGAATTTAAAGCATGGCATTTTGTATTTTAGAAGCTGTCCTTGTCCTTTTCTTTGGGAGGCCTTTCTCTTTGTGGGCCTCAGCTTTACTCTGACTTGTGGCAGCTTTAGAGAGAAAGAAGGGAAGATAAATTTATCTTTCTAAGCAAATATAGAGACAGATTGATGCGATTGGGTGTGCTGGGTATGTGGCATAGGGGAGTAATTTGAGTGGACTTCAATGATATCTTCTTTCACACAGTAAATTTCTTAGCATCTTTGCTCATGGAAGCAGGCTTGCTGAACTGCACTATATACTTGTGTTCTGGGAATGTTTTATATTTCATTTTTTTCTGCTTGACAGTTCTTTTAAATGTTATGGTAATCACTACAACCATGGACATTTCTAGGCTTATTGGTATTAACTGAAAATTGTTTGGTCAAAGCATTGAGGAGGCATATTTGTTCTTCTCAGGATACAAATTATATAGACAACTGTTATATCCAAAATAAAAATAAAAAGGTCAGGTAGGTAATTGACAAACGGCGAGGCATTTGTATGCATTGCGAACTAGCATCTAACTCAACCCCTATTTTCTTTTCCTTTTACCATCAATTTGCAAATGCCACATAGAATGTTATATGTTGCTTTGGTTTTATTTTGAGGGAATCATTGTGTCTTTATTTCAGAACCAGACAGAAAAGCTGTAAAGAGGGTAGTTACTGAAGTTGAGTTAAGAGCTCTTGAGGATATTCTTGCCCATGTAGCTTCTCAGACAACTAAAGAGGAACAAGAATACATAGCAAAGGAGAATATTCAGAATCAGGTAAGAAGTTGGTTCAAGATTTCTATAGATGTTTTCTGTTGTTAGAGAAAGATTCAAGAATGCCTCCTCAACATTTCTTCGTTTCCCTTGAGAACAATTTGAGTTGCCCGTTTCTTTGCAGGTCCAGAAGGAGTATATTGACCTTCAGAGGAAGGTTTCTCTGATGGAGGCAATAGTGAAAGAAACAAAAGCATTGCAGGACTTAACAAGATATCCTTACAAACATTACAGTGTGTGGAACTGATTGTCTGGTCATGATTAATGTTGTAACCCATTTTCAGGTCCCCACAAAAATAAAAATAAAATAGCCAAAGGAGGTTAGGAAAATAACAGAAGGCAGAAGCACTCAAAAAATGGTCAGAAAATTGGTTAAGGAGTATAAAAATACAAAGATTGGATTTTTGGCAGTATATTCTTGAAGGATCAGGGCCATGTTTAAGAAGGAAAATTTAAATTTTGAGGAGAAAAACCCAAATTTGGATGTTTATGGACTTAATTGGTTTTTAATTGGATTTATAGAGGATTTGATTGCAAGGAAATTGATTTTTTAAGTCAATTTGGGCTTTAATTAGAAGAAATTTAAGTTCTGGGGCCAAAACATATTTTTTAGGATTTTATTGGGTCAAATCAGGGGCTTAATTGCATAAATATTGAAGTTTAATGGCCAATTAGGGACTTAATTAAGAAAATCCGAAACCAGGAACCAATTTGGAAAAGGCGCGTAAATAGGGGGGCCGTTTTGGATTGATCCAGGTCAAATTGAAGAAATTGAAAACTGGAGGACTAATGTCGCCTGTTACTGTTCACTTTCTTCCTCAAAAAGCTGCCTGAGTGGCTGCTTTCCAAGCGTATTTTCCGGCTCGTGTGGCCTCCAAATCCGACCAAACTTGCACCAAAATGTCCACATGAAACCCTTTATCCCGGAGAATGGTCCGGTCGGGTCGGAAAAGTTAGAAACGGCTCCGTTGAGTGGCTCAAAGTGGCCACCTCGGGCAGTTCACAGCCTTGAGCTGCCAAATTTGGCAGCTCGAGGTGCTCATTTTGAGCCAACGGTTGAGATGCTTCCCAACTGAATCAAGGGCTGAAATTTTTCCCCAACGTAGACAAGATTGCCCTCTTCAACAGCCTATAAATAGAGTCGGATTTGATGATCTGAGGGGGGAGAAATTCGGGTCCAAAGTCAACCAAAAACCATTATTTTCGCCCAATTTCTGCAGATTTTTCTTCTCTTCTTTCTTCCTCTGCAACAGGAACCCGACGCCGTCTTCCTCCAACTCCACAGCTGCAACCACCGGCTGAACCACCTCATCACAGCAGCCACAACCCCTTCAGCCAAGTGAGCCCCTCTTCCTTTCCTCCTTTTCTTCTTCTTCTTCCTCCTTACCTACTGTTCACTGCATGAACAGTAGGCGTGAAATATAATTCACATCCTACTGTTCACACAGGACGTGAATTATATATATATGTGGGTGTGTGTGTGTATTATAATTTTATAAAAAAAAATAAAAAAAAATCCAAAATCATTTTAAAAATTTTTATTAAAAAAAAATGTTTGTTTTCATGCATACAGCCAATACTCTAACATGTTTTGAATGTTCTTTTTATATAAAAAAAAAATTTGGAAGTTTTGAAAAATGTGTTTTCGCATAGATTTCTTAAACACAAATTATTTTCTTGCATTTCTGGATTTTACAACATGTTTGTAAAACTCCAAAGGGTATTGGCCAATATTCCAAAAAATACAAAAATCTTATTTTGGGGAGGGGGAATTCATCTATTATTCACCGCTAATGTTTGGATAAATAAATCCTTAAAGGACGAATATTCAAAATATTATTGGGAGTAATAAATCCGCACACATCCTTGAAAGAAGCCTTGATTATAATCGAGGATATTTCAACTTTTGTCTCCATGGTTTACGAGCCGTGAAAGTATGAAATACTAAGGCAAAAAGAGGCTTTTAAAGCACTCTGAATTTCCTTAGATTTCTAAATCTTGGTCCCTTTTTCCTTGCGATTTACGAGTCGCTAACTTTTGAAATACTAAGGGAAAAATGAGCCTTTAAAGCACATGGAATCTCCTTGGATTTCTATCCAAATAAATTTTATTTGAATCAAACCTAGGAAAATTGATGGGATTAGAAAACACCAACACCATAGCAATTATAGAGCAAACCAAACACCAAGCAGCTTACCTTAGGTAGGGCGTACTAGGGGTGCTAATACCTTCCCTTTACGCAACTAGTCCCTTGCCTTAGAATCTCTGAAAGACCAGTTAGGGTTCCTAGTGACCAAAATACTAGGTGGCGACTCCAAAGAACCAAATCAGTAAAACAAAACGAAAGTCGCCAGCCGATGCCGCATTTGGATTTTTTAGGGTGCGACAATTAACATCATTATTATAGAAGAAACAACATTAGCTCTTAATAATAAATTAAATCCATTCAAAAATGGATACGATGTTTCTAAAAAGTGCCAGAACATGATAAAAATTATAAGTTCTAGTATCAACTTACTTGACAAAGTTAATGCAACAACCTTGGCTTCACTACTAACTTGTACGTCCACCTTACCTCTTTATTCAATGATAAATACACATGAATCATAAGCTTCAATAAGTTTCTAATCTTCATGGTTACGAGATAATCCTTATAATTCCTCTTATAGTGGCTTTCCTTGCCACAATGATAACAAATTCCTTTGACAACCAATGACAAGGCCTCGAGTTATATGTTAGGAGGATCAATTTGATTGATTTGGGTTAATTTAAGAATAAAGGTGATAATTATTATAGTTTTAAGACTTGATTCGGGAGTCAACTCGAGATAAGATTCAGGTCACAGATTTGGGAGGGTCAAAATGGTTAGCCCCAAAAACTTTAAAAATAATTAAAGTAACCTTATTTTGACAAAAAATAAATTCAAAAAAAGTCAACAAGTTTTTGACCCGTGTTTTATAATGATCAACCTAAGTTTTGAATCAGGCCAGGTCGAGTCAATCCTTCTTTTATTTTTTTAAACTCAAACCAGTCCAGGCCTTATGTTAGTCTGGTTTTGGGTCAGCTTGACAGGTCAGTCCTGATTTTATAACTAGAGTTGTTAAAATATTATTAATTTCAATACTCAATATAAACTAAAGTAAAAAAAAAATATTTAATTATTTTTTAAAATATATATGTTTGACAATAATACATATTAAGGATAAATTATTTTTTTATAAATATTATCTTGTCTTGTTCATTATAACTAAACATGATATAAAAATAATTATTTTATCTTGTATACCACTACTAAATATAATTTTATCTTTGATTCCCTTTTTGTCTTGTCTTCTCTTCTTTACTATCTCCATTTCTTTTCTTCTGGACACTAATCAAATGCCATATGTGTGTGTTTTTTTATGTGATACCTTTTATTTATATTATTGGAATCCTTTATAAAATAAGAAAAAATAAATTAAAAAAAATAATATTAGGTAATTATATTGTTTCTTTCTTGATCATGAATTCTTAATTAATGAATTTCCTCTTCTAAATGTACAAGATCTTTTTCAATTATATTCTAATTTTTCTTGATCCTCTAATTTATTCTTTTTTTTTTCTTTTGCATATTTTTTCTTTATTATTTTTAGTCAATGATCATCTTAGTCTTTTGTTGTCCATTCTCAATTCACTCTCTAAATTCTTTTTATTATCATATGATTAAATTAAATATATATACAAATTAAGTTTGATTAAAAATATAATCTTCGAAAACATTTAGAAATTTGAGCTTAAAAAATGGGTCATTACAATCATAATACATAATAAATGTATTAACTTTAATATTTTGAAAAAAAAAAAAGAATACCTTGATAAATTAATCTTTTATTAATTAATGCAAACTATTAGTTTATCCATTAAATATTTTTTTATGATCCAGATATATTAATTTATAGGGATTTAATTATAGAAAATAATATTTTATTGAAGTGTTTTCATACATTTTATTACAAAATATGAAAGTAAAGATTATTATTATTATTATTATTATTATTATTATTTGAATTGTAAATTATGAACTATTAGTGCACAACAGAGCATCTCCAATGCAAAAAGCCAAATTAAGAAGCTAAATTGATAAAATGGCTTTTTGAATAATAGAAATATAACTTTTTTATATAATTATGTGTATTCCAATGGTAAAAAGCTATTTAAAAAAACCATTTATATTTTAATATATTTCATGTTAAATTCATTTTTATATAATTATGTAACTAATTTAGATATTTTATATATAATATAATTATGATGTTATTAATTATATAATTAATATTAGTAATTTATAAAAATAATATAAAATTTAATGAAATAATATGAAAGTTAAAAGATATAAATTAAAATTAAACTTAAAATTTATTTATATGAATATTTTAAATTTTAAATTTTATATGTTATTGTTAAAATTTTAATTTTTTAAATAACAAGTTTTTTCCTTTCTTTTAAAGAAAAAATAAATACTGTTGCCAACGGCTATAAAAATAACCGTTGGCAACGTTAACTTAAATTTACTTCTTCTACAGAGGATTATTGAAGATGCTCATTTTGTAGACGGAGAGCGCGAAACCGAAGATGGTGGCCACCGATCCACAGAGGCAACTCCTAACACTAATCCGCGAGTTTGCTACCGAGAAATCACAGGAAGGTAAGTGCCTCCGCACTTGTTCATTTCCTAGTTTGGTTCCCTAGAAAATGAAGCGAACCAAATATTAAAATCTCTTATCAAAACCTCGCCTTGGGAACTGTTTGAAAGCGATAAATAACCACAGTGTCAATTCTTGGTTTCTCACATTGTCAGTAACTAAACAAAGGTCGTTTCCCGAGAAAATTCTGGAAAATAGTAGAAAGTTTATTGATGGAGAGCCAAATATTGAATGTTTTATTTTATTAGGTTTATTATTATTATTTTTTGTTTTCAAATTTGTATCGGGTGTTGTAAATTTTGTAGAGAGAAAGTGATTGGGCTAGAGAAGCGAATACAAGAGCTTGGATGTGAAGTAGATGTGTCAAATGGAGAGATGGAAGACGTGAAGTGTATCAAAGAAACTACTGAGCAAGAACTTGAAGGCTACGAACTTCAATTGGCTTTACTTCTATTTGATTAGGTTTTTCTATTGCATTATGAACGTCTTATATGCTTTCAGGTAGTATGATTCTCTCTCTCCCTCTCTCTTCATTTGGATGAAGTGAGACGACTTGCATTTTTTGGTCTTTTTTTTCTGTTTGTAATTCTTGTTCTGAACCTCATTGCATGGGTCATTGTGCTTGGGCGGTATGAAGAATGAAGAAGGAGCTTCACGGTAAAGATTGATGTTTATTTTACTTGCCATTCCATTACATCCGAGCATATGATTGCTTGCCTCATCGAAATCGATTCAAGTAGTATTAATTGATGTCGTTTTGGTAACACGATTTTGTTGTTTGTGCAGAGCTGAGTTTATTCGCCAGATGTTTGATCTTAATGCTAAGATAAGATTAGCCTCACTTGCTAGGACCTATGTAACTTTAACTGGGAATTTGTGTAGCCCCTGTCTGATATACAATTGCACTCTTCTTTGATTAACTTCATGATTTTGGAAATGTTTTCTTCTGGGAAATGTTTTCTTTGAATCTGAAGTAATGACAAGAAGTTTTTCTTTGTTATAGATATGCTTGAGCTTTTTTTTTTGTTTTTTTTTTTGGCTATGTATAGATATGTAAAGGACTGGTAACATATACACATGAATTGCCCTTTTCATAATTGTATATGCCATTAATTTTTATGACTCAACCACATTCCATCTGAATTACCCACAAACTTTTATGAGCTTTTAGAAGCTTGTTAGCTTATCTTCCCCGTAATGTTTGAGTTTAAACCAATCTCTCTGCAAGTCCTTGAACTGTTTCATTCCTTGGATGCATAATTCTTTAGGCTCGGCCTTAAAGCTTGAGGATATGCATTAATTCCTAACATTGTCATGGAAAACTTCTGTTTTCTGTATCTCATGATCATTGTTTTAAACAAAAAAAGAACAAAGGCAAGAAGGCAGGAAAAAAAATTCAAGAGCTCATGCATTTCAAGGTTTAACGACATTGCATATGTTAGAAAATGGGAATGCAAAGATTTGAGTATGTTTAGGAAGAAACATGGATACTAGAATTATTAAATTTGAGAAAAAGAACTATTTTCTCAAAAGAGGAAAAAAACTACAAGTGCTGGTATTTCAGATAAGCTGCAAAGGGGATGCTGTGTGAAGGTAATCTATAACCAGAAGTTGTAGATTTTTCTTCGTCATATCTCCTAACATCTTTTCCCATCTCAAACTGTATGACCTATCATATAGGATATCCTTCATCATACTTTCCTCTTGTTGCAGGAAAGTTCACAGAACATGTTGATCTATATGCTGTGTTTTCCTTTCAAGTTAAATTAATAAATAAGAATGCAATATCATAGATTTGAATGAACGTTCTGGTAGTAGAGTAAAACAACTAATTTTATAACTTATATGTTAATATAGGAAATTTCAAGAGGAAAAGTGTATCGAATCTCAGAAAAAGAGCAGCATTGGAACCACGGCAGGTGATGCCACCTGTACAGAACATTTACTGCTCTAGCAGCTGAACCTTTTTCCAATTGCTGGTTTTTCAAATATATATATATTTTATTATTGATGTTGATATTAATTCATGGCAATTCTTCGCAGTTCTTTTTCTTTTGTTTTTTCCTTTTTCTTTTTAATAAGCTTTGTGATGGCAAGTGAGCAGAGCAAAGTGTTTTCTTTTTTTCTTAAAGAAAAAAAATGGTTACCTTTCCAATTTCAATCTTAAAATTCTGAAAGATCAAAGTAGCTGATCCCTGATTGATTTGATTCCAGTTTGGGAGACTTTTATGAGTAATGTTTTCATGAATGAATCCATTTATCTGGTGAGACCATAAAATAAAATTCAACCTTTGAGTTGCTGATGAGTAACACTGGTTGGTTGATATGCAGTATGGATGCTGTATTTGTATTGATACTTTTCTGTGGTGTTAGGGACAGGCTTAGTTGGATCATGATATTGGATTGTGCTTCCAAGATGTTCATTCATATAATTGAACAGATTTGAATAGTAATTAACAAACAAGCAAACAAAGCCAACACTGTAGGAATCTCGTAAAAATAGATGAGTTGAAAACCCTAATCTGTAACTCAATTAACTAGTCATAAAGGAAAGGATCAAAACAGAAAAACTAAATTTCAGCGAGTAAACTAAAGTTTGAGTCTGCTCTCTTCTTTTTTTTATACATCTAGTTGCAAAACTAGAAATATGAGTTTGTTGAAGTCATTGTGAAAGCTTATAGTGGCTTGCTAGAACAAGTTTTGGATTGTATGTGGCATGGGATTATATATTTGAGTTTGTTCATCTTCCACGGCAAAGTCATTTGATTTAGGAAAATGTAAATGGATGTATCAGCTGCCGCAAATTTTGATCTGTTTCTTACTGTGGGTGCATGAACATGTGCTCCGCCTTTGATTAGCTGATGAACTCCTAATTTGTTGAGACAATAACCTTTTAGCAACCCTATTAGAGCAGAATTTAAAGCATGGCATTTTGTATTTTAGAAGCTGTCCTTGTCCTTTTCTTTGGGAGGCCTTTCTCTTTGTGGGCCTCAGCTTTACTCTGACTTGTGGCAGCTTTAGAGAGAAAGAAGGGAAGATAAATTTATCTTTCTAAGCAAATATAGAGACAGATTGATGCGATTGGGTGTGCTGGGTATGTGGCATAGGGGAGTAATTTGAGTGGACTTCAATGATATCTTCTTTCACACAGTAAATTTCTTAGCATCTTTGCTCATGGAAGCAGGCTTGCTGAACTGCACTATATACTTGTGTTCTGGAAATGTTTCATTTTTCATTTTTTTCTGCTTGACAGTTCTTTTAAATGTTATGTTAATCACTACAACCATGGACATTTCTAGGCTTATTGGTATTAACTGAAAATTGTTTGGTCAAAGCATTGAGGAGGCATATTTGTTCTTCTCAGGATACAAATTATATAGACAACTGTTATATCCAAAATAAAAATAAAAAGGTCAGGTAGGTAATTGACAAACGGCGAGGCATTTGTATGCATTGCGAACTAGCATCTAACTCCAATTAACCCCTATTTTCTTTTCCTTTTACCATCAATTTGCAAATGCCACATAGAATGCTATATGTTGCTTTGGTTTTATTTTGAGGGAATCATTGTGTCTTTATTTCAGAACCAGACAGAAAAGCTGTAAAGAGAGTAGTTACTGAAGTTGAGTTAAGAGCTCTTGAGGATATTCTTGCCCATGTAGCTTCTCAGACAACTAAAGAGGAACAAGAATACATAGCAGAGGAGAATATTCAGAATCAGGTAAGAAGTTGGTTCAAGATTTCTATAGATGTTTTCTGTTGTTATAGAAAGATTCAAGAATGCCTCCTCAACATTTCTTCGTTTCCCTTGAGAACAATTTGAGTTGCCCGTTTCTTTGCAGGTCCAGAAGGAGTATATTGACCTTCAGAGGAAGGTTTCTCTGATGGAGGCAATAGTGAAAGAAACAAAGCATTGCAGGACTTAACAAGATATCCTTACAAACATTACAGTGTGTGGAACTGGCTGTCTGTTCATGATTAACTTACTTTTTCTTGGAGAGAGATAAATGTCCAGGCAGGTCATATGATTCAATTGATGGTAAATGATATTGAGAGTATGCCTAGAAATATGAGCAGCCCATAAGAACATCTAATTTCTAAAATTTAATCCTTCCAAAAACCGCCATTTACAAAAATAGCTCTTAAATGTTTCTGAATGCTACTTATGAGCAGTTTTTCCAAGATTTTTGTGTAAGTTTTCTAAAGTTTCTAACTCTCTGATGTTAAATGGTTGGTCAATTTTATGTTTTCTGCCATCTCAGTCATTAGTAACATATTTCATCTTTTGACTTTTCTCCCAGTAAAAAGAGGGGGAAATCCCAGTAAAAAGAAGAGAAAAGAACAGCTAAAACTTTTTGTGTACAAAGTAAAAATGGATTGCAACGCTTTGCAGGCACTGTTATAGTAAAACATATGATGCATATGTACAAAATTTTAAGTAGCTTGGACTAGAAACAAGCAGGCTTCTGAGTTGGAACAGAATTATGCTTCCCTTGGTGAGCAGCTGCAAAAGAGATGCGCATGTCCCCTTTGTCGTGCAGATAATGTTGAGGTCCTGGGTGGCGTTCTTCAGGCAAATGAGACAAATTGACAGTAAGTACTCTACTTGTTATTGCTGCATTCAATGAATATGAAATATGTTCTGAAATTTGGAAACTGTGGTTATTAGCATGTGTTACTATTTTGAATTTTTTATGGACACAATCATACTAGGAAGCTATTGCTCTATGTTCTATTGAAGACGCCTGATGGCCTACCAGGTGGAAAAGTGTTCTCGACTGTTTTTTGCTTTTAAAATTTCATGCTGGTCCTTCTTAGTGTGTAACCTGCTATATTTCAATTTGTCAGTCAAAATGGCCAAACTTTCTCTGTTTCTGGTTATCTATTATTACAAATAGAGATTGAAGGAAACAAATCATGTAGTTATTAATCAACTTTCACTTTACATCAATCTAACTTAAAATTGCACTTTGAAATCCTACAAAGTGAAATTTTCTTTTCTAAAGAACGAAAGTCAAAATTACTTAAAATGATGCTTCTCTAGAAAGCCAGCTGTGGTGTATGGCAAGCCAAAAGGCCAGAGCATTGCCTAAAATTGCACTTCCTCTGTTTTTGCTATTGGTATATGCATGTTTTATGACAATGATCCTAAACCCTTTACTGATTCCTTGGGAATCAGTAATAGCAAGGTAGATCTGGCCCCTCCTTTGCTATCGATTGGCTCCTGAAATGAAAATTATATTGGCATTAGTATCATCGATACGAGTTGATGACCTATGGCAACGAACTTGTTTCATTTTCACATATAAATTCCATCAGAATTTTGCCTTAAACAACACAGCCAGAACTTACCAGTTTCCCGGAAGGCATGGGCAGAAAGGTGCCTGTAGGAAAAACCTTTCTCGGATTGGTAACCTTCATGACTTCTATTGGTATAGAAAAGAGTGCAGAAACTGGCCGGTGGTCAGAGAACTTGCTTTCACTTCGAAAATAGGAAAGTTGCCTCACTCCTTTTCCATACCACAGTATTCTGTCACACCTGTCGCCAGATTTAGGTGTTATTTTAGCTGAAGGTAATTTGTATGATGTACAGTGCAAGGTTAGTTCCCTCTAGACCAGAGGACTCATATTGGCCTTGCGATGGCTACTTACGGTAAATAACAATTGAACACAACTGTGGTTCACTGACGTACCATGCTGGAGTTCTTTGCTTCTCTCCTGATCTGCCTGGCAGGCCAGCTGTGTACCGATTGCAATTTGCCGAGGAGTATTTGTATGTTGGTGCGAATTCTATGTTCCCTTCTCTCCAACCTTCGAACACTCCTCCATTTTATAACAGTAGTTGTTAAAATATTATTAATTTCAATACTTAATATAAACTAAAGTGAAAAAAAAAATATCTAATTAATTTTTAAAATATATATGTTTGACAATAATACATATTAAGGATAAAATAATTTTTTATAAATATTATCTTGTCTTGTTCATTATAACTAAACATGATATAAAAATAATTATTTTATCTTGTATACCACTACTAAATATAATTTTATCTTTGATTCCCTTTTTGTCTTGTCTTCTCTTCTTTACTATCTCCATAACTTTTGTTCTGGACACTAATCAAATGCCATATATGTGTGTTTTTTTATGTGATACCTTTTATTTATATTATTGGAATCCTTTATAAAATAAGAAAAACTAAATTAAAAATAATAATATTAGGTAATTATATTGTTTCTTTCTTGATCATGAATTCTTAATTAATGAATTTCCTCTTCTAAATGTATAAGATTTTTTTCAATTATATTCTAACTTTTCTTGATCCTCTAATTTATTCTTTTTTTTTTCTTTTGTATATTTTTTCTTTATTATTTTTAGTCAATAATCATCTTAGTGTTTTGTTGTCCATTCTTAATTCACTCTCTAAATTCTTTTTATTATCATATGATTAAATTAAATATATATACAAATTAAGTTTGATTGAAAATATAATCTTCGAAAACATTTAGAAATTTGAGCGTAAAAAATGGGTCATTACAATCATAATACATAATAAATGTATTAACTTTAATATTTTGAAAAAAAAAAGAATACCTTGATAAATTAATCTTTTATTAATTAATGCAAAGTATTAGTTTATCGATTAAATATTTTTTTATGATCCAAATTTATTAATTTATAGGGATTTAATTATAGAAAATAATATTTTATTGAAGTGTTTTCATACATTTTATTACAAAATATGAAAGTAAAGATTATTATTATTATTATTTGAATTGTAAATTATGAACTATTAATGCACAACAGAGCATCTCGATGCCGCGGGTTAATTTTTTTTGAAAAACAAATATCAAGAAAAAGCTAAGATTTAAAAGTATCAGGTCTTTCTACAAAGCTATATCCAAGAATCTTGGGTTTGGCTGTAACGCCTGACCCGAAAATAATATTAATAATAATATTAAACTTGCATGACCAAGTAGATCTAGCTGCAATACCAATAGCCTTGGATGCGGGTCTGACTGCAAGATTGTGTCATAAAAGTGTGATAATTAAATAAGTTAATTAAAAAGAAAAAAAATCAATAGAAAGAAAAAAAAAACTAGTGAAGACAAAGAAAAAAAATTGAATCAACTAGATTAACCCGTCAAACCTTGGATTAGGATTAGTGTTGTCAAAGTTTGATAACTAAATAAATAAAAAATTGACGGATCACCCAGAATTAACTGGGCTAACCCGTCAAACCAAGTTACCTGTCAAACCCGGGATCCGTGTCATGAAAGTTTGATAACTAAATAGAAAACAATTGAACATTAACAACCTAAATTAAATGAAAAAATTAATTAAAAAGATAAAAAAACAAAAAAAAACAAAAACAAACAAAAGACATAAACATAAGCCTGTTACTAATGAGGAAAAAGAAAAAAATTTCAATCAACCGAGTTATCGAATAAGGTTAACCCGTCAAACCTGAGATTCACGTCATGAAAGTTTGATAACTAAATAGAAAAAAACAAATCGGCAAGTCAAATGAAAAAAATTAACAAACTAAACTAAACGAAAAAAATTGATTAAAAAGGACAAAGCAAAAAACAATTCTGGGTTAACTTGTCAAACCAGGTTAACCCGTTAAACCCGAGATCTGTGTCGTGAAAGTTTAATAATTAAATAAATTTTTTTTCTCGCATTAACAAACTAAATTAAACAAAATAAAATTCATTAAAAGTAAAAAACACAGAAAAAAGCAAAAAAAAAAAAACTCATAAAGACAAAAAAAACAGGAAAAAAAAAAAGCTAAGAGTTTTACTGTGCACTGAATAATGCACAGTAAAACACCTATATATAAAAAACATCTGAAAAGCTACAGTACATTCCCCACGTATTTTAAAGCATTCCTTAATAGCTTTAGTTAATGCCAAGATTTAGTTAATGCTCCTCTCCACACTGGTGAACATAATGGTAGTTGCTTTGAACAAATTAATTATAGTGAGGTTTTGAAGAGGAGTCTCCTCATGTGTTGGAATTAATTTTAAACTTTTTATTCAAAAGGTTTTCAAATTTTTCTAGGTGCATCTTTTAAGTATATATATGCATATAATTATTAAAGATGTATTTAGTTTTTAAGTCTGCATCAAATATTTCTAACAAATTGGACTGGAAAATATAGTGAGGTTTTGAAGATTTTTTTGGGCTGAGTAGCCATTTCTGATTTGGTTTAGCTTGAAGATTAGAGAATTTGGATTGGTTTCTTGATTAGGCCATGATTTTACAAAGACAGCTACTAAAAAATGATGTCAATATCTTAATGCTTGAATAGAGTTGTGCTTGCATCAGAGTATTTGTCAGGCTAGAACCATATTTCTTTCTATATATTTTTCGTATGTTGGCTTGTTTATATGGAATGCTAGATGCTTCTATTTATTTGATTGATCTTTTTCATGAATACAAGTACATGCAAACAAAGCATTTGGTGTGGAAATTTTGCAGTTTAATTTAGAAAAGTTTAGTTTTTTTGTATATAAAGCTGTTTTTCTCTTGCAGAAGTCTAAAATTTCAGTTTTTAGTTCGAACTTTTTCATTAGAAAGCTAACTCCTCACTGCTTTGTACTATATTATCCAGGAAATAATGATGTCATGAATGTGGGTCGGAAGGTTCGTCATACATAATATGATCCATGAACCTTACCAGCCTTATAATTTGGTGTGATCGTGAGCTAATATCATTAAGGGCAGTTTCACCAACTTGCCTTTGCGCTACAACATAATCAGAAACAAGTTAATCAACTGCCAATTAGCAATGTATTTGCAAAGGAAGAAAGAATCTTCACCAAATTACCTTCAAATATACCGATTAGATGCCTTAAATGCTGATCATTACTTGCTGTCTCTTCTACCAGCTTCTCAACCACAATACCTTTCTGCATTTGGGAATCACAAGAAACACAGTAAATGAGAGATTCATTTAGAAAAGCATATGAAGTTCATTCTTGACTGCAGAAAAAAGCTCATAAATGCAACAATACCTCCGGGTCATCTAGAAGCTTTAGATTGCGACCAGATTCGGAATTTAACAGGTCCCTGACATTTTCATTATAGATTTCTAGTCCAGAAATCCTAATTGTAAAATCTCTTTCAGTCCAAAACAAAAACCACAACTTTCTAATGAATATAGTTTTGCTATAAACTCAATAAACTAGACCAAGTAAAATCCAACTTTCTAGAGCACAATGTCAGATTTTGATGAAGCTTACTTTCATTATATGCTTATAGATGTCATTAACAGCCTTATTAGTTATCCCTCTCATCGTGTATGTCTTCCCACTGCTACTTTGCCCATATGCAAATATGGTTGCTGTAATGTAAAAATGAAAGAATTTTTTAATCCAGATGCACTACAAAAATCACATAACCTGAGATTTACCATTGAAAGAATAGGTTATATTACCATTTATGCCCATCAAAGCAGACAAAGCAACATTTTTCACCCCATCTTCATAAACAGCTTCAGTTATACTAGGACCAAAAACTTTATCTGAAAGCGGAAAAACTAAAATCCTTTTTTAAAGCATGAAATCACAAGAAAATCTCTTATATAATTCAAACAACAACAACAAAAAAGAAAGCTGCAATTAAATTACCAAAAATCAAAGAGGCCGGTTGAGCTGCTCGTTCTTGAGGGGGTGGCTTAAAGACAATAGTATGATCATCAACACAGTCCCAAGCAATTTGGTCCTTAGCTAACTGCTCCTTCTTGTTTAAAGGCCTTAATCTTACAGTAACTACAATCTTCTCCTCTTTTGCTTTAGGCCCTCCTGGGGTTGTTGCTGGTGTCCTGTCAATCTTAGAAGCTGGTGTTCCAGGGGTTCTAAGTGTCATCTTTTTTGGTCAAAATCTCCTCTTTCCCTTTACAATTCACTCACAAGAGACCCGAAAATTGAAATCACCAGCCTCTGCCTCTCTCACTGGAGAGACTAACAAAAAACTGGGACCTCTCTGTCTTGGATGCAGAATTTGTTTATACAAATAAATAGCTGCCAAATCCAATTCAATAGAAAGATAGTAAGTTACCTCGAAAGACTCATTTCTTCTCCTGACCAAATTCTTTCAGAAAATCAATTTCTCCAAATTTAAACAGCAGAAAATTGAAAAAGGAAACAAAAAGCTGTAAACTTTTCTCCATTATCGGTTCACTTTCTATTAGATCCAAATTGATTGATCAAATAAATAATAATATGCTTTAATGGGCCAATAAAATTTTAAGTTTTCCAATTAACATTCTTTTCAAATTCATGCGTTATTCGGTAAATCAAATGAAGCACAAATCAATCACAAAAAAAAGTAAGTTCCTTACCATTTTTAAGATGGGTTTTCGATGATCAATCTAAACTAAATCATACATGGAAAGTTACTCGAAACCCTCTAAATTCTAACCAATTGAAGCTCCAAGCCCTAATGTCTTACCTTTTATAAACCATAAGAATTTAAAAATAGAAAACATTATGGAACAAAAAGTAAATGAAACAATTACTTACAGGAATCTCAAGCCGTGCTCTCCAGATAAACGAGCAGATCTTGTGAAGAACCGATAAAAACTAGATCTTTTTCAGAGAGAGAATGTGAGAGGTGGGCTTTTGCAGGGGTTAAAGAAAGAGAGAGGGTCTGCTCTTTTCTTTGCCTTCTTTATGAAAGGAAAACCTGTGACCAATTTGAATTTGATTTCTAACGGCTAGGTCGTTTCTTTTCTTTTCTGAGGTTCTGATTTCTTCATTTTTAGGGCAAACTACACATATACTCTCAATCAATTGAGTGTGTTTCAATTTGGTCCACTTTATTAATAATGGCTCCCATATAACCTTTGCTTTACCAAAATGGAAAGTTCCAATCTTCCCAATTTGCGAAAAAAAATATAAATAATTGCACACGTGGTCATTTTTTTTAACATTATTGATTTTGTTTTTGTCCATAATTACTAATTTGAATAGCATGTAGGCGTATAATCAAATCAATTATCACACATTATGATTTGATGGATGAGTTTCTTAAGAAGTGTTTAGAAATATAATAATAGTTATTTTTTTAAAGTATTTTTTATTTATAAATATATTAAAATAATATTTTTTTATTTTTTAAAAATTATTTTTGATATGAATATATTAAAAAAAATATAAAAATATAAAAATTAATATTAAACAAAAACAAACCAAGTTTTTTAAAAAAAAAAATTGGAATACAATTTCAAATTGCCTATAAATATTCTGCGGATAAAAATAAAATATGAATTTTATATATACTAAGGCCCCTTTCTCATTATTTGACATTATTATTAGGCTTTTAGTATTCTTGTCAATTTTATAATTTATGTGTGTAGTTAATTATTTTTTAATATCATAATTTGGTAAAAAAATTAGTAAAATAATACAGGTTGAATTGTTTTTTGAAAATAAAATAGTTTGGACACCACACTTATGAATATTATTTTGTTATAATTTTTATCAGTACTAATAGTTGTTTAATCATATTTTAAAAAATATTTTTTATATAAATTATTTAATTCAAATGAAAATCAATTTAAAATTTATGAATATTTAATGGTCAAAAGATAAAATTTAAAATATAATAGGCAAAAAAAAATAAAAAAATAAAGTAATAAGGTGGAACAAAACAAAGAAAGAAAAAAAAACATAAAAAATCATCAAAAACACGTTAAGATTTTATTTTTAACATTTGTAATAATATTAAAAATATCTCAACGATATGATTCTCACTGATTTTTAAAAATTAAGAAACGTATGGATTACATGCATGATTATAATACCTGAAAAAAAATTGGGAATCGGGATCTTAATTTTTTTCGAGATTTTAATTCAAGTTATACGGTTGACGTGAGGATGAGTTTGGACAGGAGGAGGCTAAAATTAGGGCTATTGCATGGAAAATGGCAATCAATGGTTTTATTTCTGTTTGGTTTGATGAAGGAGCAGGTTTGGATTTGATTGAAAGACAAGGAGGGCTCGACTGGATTGTGTTGAAAAGACAGAGATTGACAATGCAAAAGGGGTTTTGGTGACTGTCCTTGCTTAAGGGAAGAGGAAAAGCAATAATGGGTTTTTACAGGGTTGCTTCAGTGGTTGTGGAAGATGGCGCGATGAGGTCGGTTGGTTTGTAATGGTTGCAGAGGAGAGGCTGTGGCTTTGGCGAGCGGAGCTTTTGATCCAATGGTTGATGGTGGTGGATTTGGTCAAGATTGACCTTTTTTTCATTTCTTAGTTAAAAAAGTTTGTAATACCCAGAAATACATTCACAACACACATCTTTTTTTTTTTTTTTAAGTTATAAATAATTCTTTTTTAATTCAGAAGACTATTTGGTTCAGAAAAATAATAACTTTTGGTTTTTGAAAATGCAAGATTTGTCGTAGAATAATCCATGTGTTTTATGATAATGTTTTGTTACTATTTTATAATAAAAGAGAATGAAATAAATATTAAATATATAAAAATAAATTTATTCTCAAAATAATTTTAAAGTAAATTTGTGTTCTTCTAAAATAAGAAGTATAGCAAGAAAATATGTTTTTAGAGATAATATTTATTATTTTTTATCCTTAACATATCCCTACAAAATAAAATTAATTTCAAAATTATCTAATTAAAACATATAAGAATTAAAATAATTTTTATCATAATTATTATTTTTTAATTAATATATGAGACCTTTCCATTTTCTATTTTTTGTTTACCTTATTTTTTAAACAGTATTTGTCATGTTTATACAATGAGACCTTTCCATTTTCTATCCAAGTCAATTGAAGAAATTAGACACTGTCACATCTCTTCTGTGAAACTTCCTGCAAAACACTTGGTGATTTCTTGGCCATTACATATATTGATTTTTTGTTTGTTGTTGTAACAAGTAAAAAACTGGGTTTCTATACACCTTCAAGATAATTCAATACAGTAATTCAAGACTCTTCTCTTCACTTTCAGAAACAGAAAAAACTGGGTTTTTATAGTTTGGATCGTATGTTAAAAATAATTTTTTAAAAAAATAAAAAAATATTATTGACATGTATTTCGACATAAAAAATTATTTGAAAAGAAACTGCTATCATGCTCCCTGCGATGGCTTCGGGGTTTTTGTTGCTCTTTCGACTGGTTATAATAGTTATTGGTGCCTTGAAACCTAGCCTAGTTGACCCTTAGATTGTGTTGGGGTTTTTTTAGCTCTTTTTTAATATTGCGTGTTTTAAATAGGGTTACCTAAATTTTGAAGAAATTAAAATTTTATTTAAAATTAATTTTTTTATATTTTTAAATTGTTTTGATGTGTTGATAAAAAAAAATTTTAAAATAAAAAATATTGCTTTAATATATTTTTAAATGAAAATTACTTTTTAAAAAAATTATTATTACTCTTTAAATTTTATTTTAAAAAATTATTTAAAATGCCATTGTTGTAGTATTTTTTTTATTTTAAAAACAAGAAAAAAATATGGAAATTGAGGTTTTTGTTCATCAATAATTTTATTTTTAAAAATCCTCGACAGAAAAGATTAGATTATCCGTTTTGATGCTCCAAATTGATATTTATACATATATAAACAATGTTTGGAAAATATTTTGTATTTTGCATTTTTTTGTGTTTAATAAAGTCGCATTAGTCCTTGATGAAAATATAAATAAATAAAATCTTTGCTAACAAAGGGTTTACCGTTGTGACTTAATTTAATCAATCGAAAACGCTGACGTTTAGTATGAAGCAGTAGAAACCAAAACTCGTCCTTCCAACAGTCATATTTTTCTTCGAAATTCAAGAACCCTCGCGCTATAAAAGCAATGGTCATCTCCCTCCCTCCCCTTCCTTTTAACACACAGCCCCTCTCTCTCTGAAAAAAAATCTCTATGCGCATTTAAAACATAAACAATCAGAGATCAAAAGCCTATTATCGATCAGTGGCCTCAAAGTAAGTTGCTCAGATCTAATTTCACTTTCTAATACTTTGAATTGCGTTTTAAATTCTTGAAATCAATTTTGTTTTCTTGTATTTACCTTCGAAAAACCCTAGTTGTTTTTTACCCTATCCTCTTAAATGAATACTTTCTTGGTATTGATGCTCTAGTTATTCTCGAATTGTTCAAGTTATTAGATTCGCTGCATGTATTTATAATCCGATCTAAATTTGTTCTTTATGATTTTTTATTTGTGTGTGAAGCAGAGATTTTAATTCTCTGTTTTCTTAGAAGTAAATCTTCTATGTTTTCTCAGCGAACAAACAACTTTCTCCTTCTCCGTATGCGTGCAATGTGTATATGATCGATCTTGTATCATGAATACATGTGATTCTGCTGATTTTTCTATTGTTATGTAAAAATCTAGTGATCTGGTTTAGGGTTGCTTGGGGCGCTTAATTTTATTTGCAGCATAATATATGTATTTTAAACATGGGGTCAGGACAATGAGTCTTTTAAGCTGACGGGTCTTGTATTCTATTATGTTTTACTGTGATTAATCTGTTTATAGAGACTAATCAGTTTTAACAAATATTTGAAAGGGAATAAGAGGATAATCAGTTTCAACAAATATTTGACAGATTGCTACTGCCAAACTTTTAACAAGGTTTGATTCTTTTTTCTTTATTCCCTTCCTTGAATAGATTGCTTGTTCTTGTCTTTAGATTTTGGAAAATCTTGCTTTCACAATCTACTTTCATTTTCGCTTGTATTAATACTCATTGTTTTTGCTAGATGTGTAATCCCAAATCTCTAGTAGATCGCATGATCTTCTATTTCATGCTATTCTGTTTGATAGAGGATTCAAAATAACGAAAGTATGATTTGTGATCAATGCCACTGTTACACCAGATGTTGAATTGGTTTCACGAATTCATCCATCTTCTTAACAAGTAGTGTATGTTTTATCTTATTGATTATTCAGTTACAATGATTTACATATACCATGCTTGGTAGAGCTATGGAGATTCTAAGAATTTCAGAAAATGTTATGGGAGTATTTTTCGTAGAGTTTAGCTGGTTTGTTCTGACTTGCTTCGTGTGGGGTTTGTGCTCTTGGGGGTAACTTTTTTTCTTAGTTACTTTTTGAAACTGAATTTATGGTATAATTCGGTCATCCTTTCCTTATTTTACATGGTTTATTTAGGGTATTAACCAGTTCCAATGCTCTTGCAGAATATTTCTTTGAACTCATTTACAGCACGAATGGCATCACTAGTGAGTAGACGGGCACCTCTCGGTGATTTGTCAAATTCAATGAAGGTTGTTGCCTCTCGAATTCCACATGACGCAAGCAAGATGAAAAGTATCTCCAAAGCACCAGGGAAATGGCAAACTGCTGGCAGAAAACCACTTTTCGACATTTCTAATTCAAGGAAGCCTGAGACAAAAAAGCAGAGTTTCAATGCAAAGAAGCTAACTGTCTTGACAGAGGAACCAGATCAAACCAGTGCAATTGTAGAGGAAACGTTTATGCACAATCATCAGGAATGCATCAAAGCACAGACAAGAGCTATGGACATCAATGAGTTTCTGCAATCAATTGGACTAAAAGATGGTAATGGGAACTTAACATTCTTCTGCTTATAATCACTGCAAAATCTTTCCTTGTAAAATTCAATTCACTTTTATTATTTTGTCCAGATTTTTCCAAGCAGTTGACAACTCCATGTTCACCGCTGGCATCAATTACAAAGAAGGTCACTTTGCTTATTTCCCTTTCCTCGTTTCTTCATTAGGGTCTTTCTTTCTTGTTTCATAGACTAACTTTTCTTTAATGAATTATCTAAACAAAATACTGGTTTCTATTTAATTCTCAGAGCCCCCCTAAGCCTTGCAACTGGAAGCAACGGTCGAGCAGCTCCTTAAAGATCAATCTTGGGAATTCAATCTTGATTCTCCATCTCCTTTCAGAACACGAATATCACCAAGGAATTATAGGGACTGGAAGGATCAAGACTACTGCATCAGCTTTAAGTTGATAGAAACCCCATAGTTGCCAAAGCGTTGATTTCTCTCTTCAATGCTCTACAACTATGCTATGTCAACTCTTTTAGCCTTTTGATCTGGACTGGAAAGGAAAATTTCCTTTTTGGTGATTTATGGTTATTGTGGAACGAATGGTAGTGCAGTAGCATGACATCCATTCTTTAGGATTTGTGTTACAATAGTAGAAGTCACATTATGTTTATGAAGCAATCTGAACGGTACATTGATGAAGGTTAGTGAAGCTATATATTATGATTCCCTTGAGTTCTATACTTTTGATGTGTCTGTTATTTCTCATTTTATGCTTGCTTGTCCGTTCTATTCTTGAATCATTTATTTTTTTAAGTGTTTAGAGCCCTAAATAAAGAAAGACATATTCTGACAAGACAGGGTAGTGAAAGGTGTTAGATTCTAATGCCCTAAAGTTCAAACAAGTTGGTGTTGTTTAAGGGTTGCATCTGTGTTGTGTTTGCGTGTTGCAGAGGCAAGAATAGAAATTTGCAAGTTTATGGGTATTTGACCTTGGAATAGTTAAATTTTGCTATGATTAATTAATTTATTGCACTAGAATTTCTCATCAAGGCACATCTTCATTCTGCTGTTATACTTTCTCTGATGGTAAAAATAGTTGTATCTAGTTGTTCTTTCAATTATGCCTTCTAGGTTTTGGAATAGGGATGCTTAGTTCTTAGTCCCGAGTTTCTTTTCAGAAAATCTACAACATTCTCATATGGTATTTTTATTGGTTATCTGAGGTAACCTTTATATTTTATTCATTTTATTCATGGGTGTTTATTTTTTGTAAGGGATGCATCCCCATGTCTTGGTTGATGGTTTTGAGATTGCCAAAAGAGCTGCTCTCCAGTTTCTTGAAAAATTTAAGACACCAGTGGTGATGGGTGATGAACCCGACAGGGAAATTCTAAAAATGGTTGCAAGAACAACAATAAGGACAAAGGTAAGGTCTATTCATCAGTTTACTCTTTGTTTTATAACCTGTTTGGATATTATTTAAAGTTGACCTTATTCTCTTGTGCAGCTATATGAAGCTTTGGCTGATCAATTAATTGACATAGTTGTTAATTCGGTAAGTGTAGCCAGTGGTGTTGATATATCTTGAGGCTGTTGGAAAAGAAGACGTTTAAGTCATATTTTGACAGCTTCTATTTTTGCATTGACTGTGATTTACTTGTTTGTACAGGTGCTCTGTATTTGAAAGCTTGAGGAAGCCATTGATCTATTTATGGTGGAGATTATGCACATGCGCCATAAATTTGATGTTGACACAAGGCTTGTAAGTTAATCTTTTTTCATTTAATCTGGATTCCTGTGGAATATTTTCACCTGGGATGTGTTAAGTGTTTTACAGCTCCCAATTTCCTGATTGACGGATTTAGTTAGGCTTCAAGAGTGAATGTTTCAAATGGTTTTCTCAAGTTAATTTATCTAGTTAGGTTCTTTATAACTTCAGTTTTTGTTTTGGCACAAGAGGGTATTCACCAATGATGGTTGAGTATTTAAATCATATTGAATAGAGGTCCTTTAAGATTTTGAGGGCCACAGATCTTCAAAAACCCTTCCATGTGAAACAGAATCATTTATTTTTGAATGAGATGTGTTTAGCATTGAAATTAGATGGAATGCACTGCTCTTTTTCATTATTCAACCTTTATTCAGTAAAATAATGCTACTTGTGAGATTTTTCTCAATGCTGTTACGTTGGATTAGGTCAACTTTCCAGGATATTGATGATTGGTTTTTGTTCGAAAGCTCCCAGGTGTAGCTTGGACAACTTTTAGTTATTGTTCATTTTTTTATTTCGACTTTGATATAATTTTTGTCAGCTGAGGCGGCACTTGCCTGGGCGCTCCATGTGAGGCAAGGCCCCAACGCCTTTATTAGCCTTAGGTGTTGGATTTCAATGAGGTGCTGCCTAGTCGAGCGCCTTGTGAGTGGGTGCAAGGCGCTAAGGCTAGCGCTTGCTTGAAGTTCTCTAAGGCTAGCGCTTGCTTGAAGTTCTTCCTTTTCTGTAGGTTTTTTTTTTCTTTTAAAATGATTTATGTTTTGACCTATTTGTCCATTTTTTAATGTACCACAAAAAACAACTTAGGGGTATTGTTGTAAAAAACAAAGATTAGGGTAAAAAAATTAAAATAAATCATTAAAGTGGGAGGCAAACAGAGAATGAAGGATACTTAAAAGAGAAACAATCACACTTAATGTCTCAAATTATGGAAATTTCTCTCCATTTTTTGGATAAATAAATCATCCCCCCCCCTCCGTCCATGTCTGGACAGTTGAGTATCTAAAGAGGAAAGGGTGGCACTGTTCAATTTATTTAAAAATTTATCACTCTTCTACGCCTTTATGTGTTATTACCTGGCTATCATATAAATCATGAGTGCGGGAGGTTTAATCCATGGCAGGACAACATATTACGAGATTTCTTTTAAAATTTCATCTAGATCTAATTGTAGTATTGAAAGCTCTGCATCCTAGTATAAAACTGAACAATAAATGATTTTTTATCTAAAAATATAATTTTTTTATTTTTATCCAATCCTTATATATGTCATATTAATTATTCAATAAAATCCGCAAAACCATTTAATATTTTATTTTTTTTTATCATTTATTTCATTCAAATTTATTATTGTTTAATGATAATGTTATTGATTTCATTTAAATTTAAAGATTTTTACTTAAAAAAATATATTAAAAAATAATATAAATTATATCTTGAAATCTCATTCAATAACAAATTTTTATTGAAAGATGAGAACTACCCAATGACCATAAAAGAACTATAAGTCTTTTATGGCCAACGTGGATTCACATTTATCACTAGTATATACATGCAACGGAGTCAATAGCTTATTAATTAACAAAATATTCAACAACTAGCACTACAGAAAATTATTGTATACCAATAATAATGATTTTTTTTTAATTTTTCTAACAAATAGTAGTATTTGGATGTAAACTTATCAGTAAAAATCTTTCACTATTAGAAATTCACTTAATACTAACAGATTTACCGACCGAATATTTCTGTTTGTAATTTGAAGTTCGAATTACCGACGGAATTTTTTCTGTCCATCATTACGTCGGTATATACCGACGGAAACATTCGGTCGATAGTTACCGATGGAATGTTCAGAATTAAACAAAAAAAAAAAGCGGTTTGCTGACGTGGAGGTTTTTACGGGTGATTTTTTCCAACGAAATCACCGAGGGATTCAAAATGGCAACTCCGTATGGTGACGTGACCGTTTCACCATTTAAAATGCCGACGGAATTGCCGAGGAATTCAAAACGATAGATTCGTATGATGACGTGTCCTTTTTTGAAACACATTCAATTTGTAATGAATATTCTTTAACTTTATGTTTTAATAAAACTTTTATTTGCATAATTGTTTTTTTACTATTAATTTATATAATTTTATATTATGTATTCTAAATAATTTTTTAAAAAAATATTTAAAATTATGCAAATAAAACAATATATAAAAAATACTCACCGAGGGTTTTACCGACGTAATGTATCCGTCGGCATTTGATAGAGAGCAGGGATTTTAGCGACGAATTTATTGACGGTATAATCCTATCGGCATTTCACAGTAGCTTTTACAATCACCAACGAGTTCACCAATGGAATAAATCTGTCTGCATTTCACAGTAACTTGGCGCAAATTTCACAATCAATGACAAGTTTACCGATAGAAATAGTCTGTCGGTATTGCATACACTCACCGACGGAATAAATCTGTCGGTATATTTCAAGCGGGAACTTTTTTTATGGCGTGCAATTTCAGTCGGTAAAACCATTGGCAATGTTTTTGTTTTTTTTCCCGACCGCTTTAGCGACGGAATGAGGTGTTACTGACAAAAGGAAAGTCGACGACAGTTTTCCTCGGTGAAGTTGTCGGTAATAAAATTACCGACAAACTATGAATCATACACCGACAAAATATTGTCGTCGGTAAAACTGTGAAATCTGGTAGTGTTTCGAATGAAGCTCTGCATATGTCAAGACCAAACACAAACCAAAACTAACGTATAGAGCCATATTGTATTCGTTATTAACACATGCTGCCATGGCTCTCCAGCTAGAGCTGAACTGAGAAAAAAAACTCAGAGGTAATGGAAAAATAGAAGATCTCAACCTGGTTTTGCTGGGTCGCTCGAGTCACGGGTAAACCCGGTTAATCGAATTTTTACTTATTCCTGTTTTATATCTTAGTTGAACCGGTCCTGCCATCAAATCAATCCGATTCTAGATTGACTTGCCAAGCATGCCTGAGTTTAATAATGGAGGGGTCAACAAATATTTGCTAATTTTATGTTTTTTTATTTTTCTATGCATAAGCTATACGAGATTACTGTTTTGTTTTTCTTACCCATCCCCTGCTTGAATTTCCCTCTTCTTTTATTTGAAGCAATATTTTAAAAAAAAATTATTAATGAAAAAAACATTTAACTTTATTTTCCAACATGCACTTAATTTATTTGGAAGTCTCCTTTCCATCATATTTTATTTTTTTATATTTTTTCTAGTCTTGATTTTTAATTCTTTTGAAGTTTTCTTATTTATTTGATCTATTCATTGATTCACACAAGAGTTGATTTTATATTAGATATCATCATTTGTTATGCATTTCGTGGGTCCTTAACTTGACTATCCAGTTTTAGATGACATGATTTGAATCTTTACTAGTTATATCATCCACGCGATGTCGCGGGTTAATTTTTTTTGAAAAAACAAATATCAAGAAAAAGCTAAGATTTAAAAGTATCAGGTCTTTCTACAAAGCTATATCCAAGAATCTTGGGTTTGGCTGTAACGCCTGACCCAAAAATAATATTAATAATATTAATAATAATATTAAACTTGCATGACCAAGTAGATCTAGCTGCAATACCAAAGCCAATAGCCTTGGATGTGGGTCTGACTGCAAGATTGTGTCATAAAAGTGTGATAATTAAATAAATTAATTAAAAAGAAAAAAAATCAATGGAAAGAAAAAAAAACTAGTGAAGACAAAGAAAAAAAAATTGAATCAACTGGATTAACCCGTCAAACCTTGGATTCGTGTTGTGAAAGTTTGATAACTAAATAAAAAACAAATTGACGGATCAACCCAGAATTAACTAGGCTAACCCGTCAAACCAAGTTACCTATCAAACCCGGCATCCGTGTCATGAAAGTTTGATAAGTAAATAGAAAAAAATTGAACATTAACAACCTAAATTAAATAAAAAAAATTAATTAAAAAGATAAAACAAAAAAAACAAAAACAAAAACAAACAAAAGACATAAGCCTGTTACTAATGAGGAAAAAGAAAAAAATTTGAATCAACCGAGTTATCTCATGGAATCAGGTTAACCCGTCAAACCTGAGATTCACGTCATGAAAGTTTGATAACTAAATAGAGAAAAAAAAATGGCAAGTCAAATGAAAAAAATTAACAAACTAAACTAAACGAAAAAAATTGATTAAAAAGGACAAAGCAAAAAAAAATTATGGGTTAACTTGTCAAATCAGGTTAAGATCTGTGTCATGAAAGTTTAATAACTAAATAATTTTTTTTTTCACATTAACAAACTAAATTAAACAAAATAAAATTCATTAAAAGAAAAAAACACAAAGATAAAAGCAAAAAACAAAACTCATAAAACCAAAAAAAACAGGAAAAAAAAAAGCTAAGAGTTTCACTGTGCACTGTATAATGCACAATAAAACACTTATATACAAAACACATCTGAAAAGCTACAGTACATTCCCCAGGCATTTTAAAGTATTCCTTAATAACTTTAGTTAATGCTCCTCTCCACACTGGTGAACATAATGGTAGTTGCTTTGAACAAATTAATTATAGTGAGGTTTTGAAGAGGAGTCTCCTCATGTGTTGGAATTAATTTTAAATTTTTTATTCAAAAGGTTTTCAAATTTTTCTAGGTGCATCTTTTAAGTATATATATGCATATAATTATTAAAGATGTATTTAGTTTTTAAGTCTGCATCAAATATTTCTAACAAATTGGACTGGAAAATATAGTGAGGTTTTTAAAATTATCCAATTAAAACATATAAAAATTAAAATAATTTTTATCATAATTTTAAAACTTGTCTTGAAAATTAATCTTTTGAGACAATAATTATTATTTTTTAATTAATATATGAGATCTTTCCATTTTCTATTTTGTTATTACTCTATCAACACCACCCCATCATCACCATCTTCCTTGTCCTAATCCTTTCATCAACATCTTATGGTGAGGATGATAGTAAAGATTACACAGACTGCAAAAAGCACTTTAATTGTGGATTCTTATCAAACCTTTCTTATCCTTTCTGGGGAGGTGATCGACCTGAAGTTTGTGGACATAAAGGGTTCGAGCTCAAGTGTGAAGGTCAGTTCCCTATAATCCCTAGAGGCACACTAGAATTCCGCCTATTTCGTTTAGATCAATCTTCCAGGTTGATGACTCTGCAGCTAGTGAATTCCGAAGATTACATTTGTCCTTCTCAAACTTTACCCAATTCAAGTACTGAGAGTGACATCCATGTCTTTGGCTATGACCTCAACCTTAAAAACCTGAACTTACTTTACAACTGCACGGTCTGGAGCTCGAGCTCGGCGCTGGAGCAAAATAGAATTTCGAGTTCGTATTGTAGTGAATATTAGTGGCAGCTCATTCTATGGAGGTGATGATATCTTGGAGAGCAGTAGTGGGCTAAACCGAACCAATGTAGCATATGGTTCAAAATCCCCATTCCAGTTGAGTCTTTTCTTCGGCTAAACGGTGACACACCAGACTTGGAGCAAGTTTTAGGACAAGAGTTCATTGTGTCGTACAAGTATGATGAAGTTCCTTCATTTTGCGATGGATATATGGCTTCGGAAGGAATATGTGGAACCAACTTGACTGATCCCAATAGAGAGTTCTTGTGCCTTTGCCGTGACCACCCTTATTCTTTGGTTTGCAAAGGTCAGCTAAGTATGCCTTTTCCTTTTCTTTTTCTTCCCTCTTAATTATATGTTCTATTTTTCATTTCAGTGTGTTTCGTGTTATTTGTGTGGGTAATTAATTTAGTTGGGTAATTAGGGTTGGTAATTAGGAAGAGGGCATTGTTCTTGTTCGGAACTCAAGATTAACTTTCCAATGGCATTATTAATGACCGATTAGCTAGAAGCCCATTAACCCATCTATCATAGGAAAATTGTTAAGCAATAGTTTAGTCCCTCTATCTCTTACAATTCTGCAAGCTAGTCCTTCTATATGTTTTTATTAAATTTCTAGATTACCCTTTTTATTTTATTTTTGAGAAACATTTTGGCTGACCCCACAAGAAGGTGAGCTTGAGTGTCTTATTAATGGAAAATGACTTCCCCAAGTCTAGTTTGAACCTGTCAACGGTCCACAAAAGCAGCGCAAATATATCTTATTTCCTTACAATCCATCCTCTTTTGGATTAGAACTAGATTGATGGATCATGTTTTGCAGCGAGTCTGTTAATTTCTTTATATTTTAAAAAAATAATGGTAAAACTTGATGAAGCTTCGTTGAAGAATCCAAGCGTTTTCCACCCATACTCATGATTAATCACACTTAATGTCTCAAATTATGGAAATTTCTCTCCATTTTTGGATAAATAAATCATCCCCCCCCTCCGTCCATGTTGAGTATCTAAAGAGGAAAGGGTGACACTGTTCAATTTATTTACAAATTTATCACTCTTCTACGCCTTTATGTGTTACTACCTGGCTATCATATAAATCATGAGTGCGGGAGGTTTAATCCATGGCAGGACAACATATTACGTGATTTATTTTAAAATTTCATCTAGATCTAATTGTAGTATTGAAAGCTCTGCATCATAGTATAAAACTGAACAATAAATGATTTTTTATCTAAAAATATAATTTTTTTTATTTTTATCCAATCCTTATATATGTCATATTAATTATTCAATAAAATCCGTAAAATCATTTAATATTTTATTTTTTTATCATTTATTTCATTCAAATTTATTATTGTTTAATGATAATGTTATCGATTTCATTTAAATTTAAAGATTTTTACTTAAAAAAATATATTAAAAAATAATATAAATTATATCTTGAAATCTCATTCAATAACAAATTTTTATTGAAAGATGAGAACTACCCAATGACCATAAAAGAACTATAAGTCTTTTATGGCCAAAGTGGATTCACATTTATCACTAGTATATACATGCAACGGAGTCAATAGCTTATTAATTAACAAAATATTCAACAGCACCACAGAAAATTATTGTATACCTTATTGCATGGAAAATGGCAATCAATGGTTTTATTTTTGTTTGGTTTGATTGAAAGACATGGGGGCTCGACTGGATTGTGTTGAAAAGACAGAGATTGACAATGCGAAGGGAAGAGGAAAATCAATAATGGGTTTTTACAGGGCTGGTTCAGTGGTTGTTGAAGATGGTGCGATGAGGTCGGTGGGTTTGTAATGGTTGTAGAGGAGAGGCTGTGGCTTTGGCGAGCGGAGCTTTTGATCCATTGGCTGATGATGGTGGACTTGGTCAAGATTGACGTTTTTTTCATTTCTTAGTTAAAAAAGTCTGTAATATCCAGAAATACATTCACAACACACATATTCTCTCTCTCTCTCTCTCTCTTTTTTAAGTTATAAATAATTCTTTTTTAATTCAGAAGATTATTTGGTTCAGAAAAATAATAACTTTTGGTTTTTGAAAATGCAAGATTTGTAATAGAATAATCCATGTTTTTATGATAATGTTTTGTTACTATTTCATAGAAAATATATTTTTAGAGATAATATTTATTATTTTTTATTTTTAATATATCCCTACAACATAAAATTAATTTTAAAATTATCCAATTAAAACATATAAAAATTAAAATAATTTTTATCATAATTTTAAAACTTGTCTTGAAAATTAATCTTTTGAGACAATAATTATTATTTTTTAATTAATATATGAGATCTTTCCATTTTCTATTTTTAGTTTACCTTATTTTTTAAACAGTATTGGTCATGTTTGTTACGGGTGATCATTTACGGTTCAGTTCGGTTTTTTCCCAAAAAAAGCAACCAAACCGGAAAAAAAGGGACACCCGAAACCGAACCGGACCCGGCCCAAACCGGCCGGTTCCGGTCCGGTTTTTTAACCAAAAAACCGGACAAACCTATATGCATTTTTTGGGCTTTTTTTGGACCTTTAATAGGCTTTTTAATGGGCTTCTAATGGATTTCTGGTGGGCTTACAATTAATTTAGCTATTATCTCATTTTCTTCGAAGATTCCAAATATATTTAATTTTTTTACCCTTAAATATTCAATTGTATTAAATTATTCTTATCAATCTTATGTTTATTAATTTTTTTGGCCATTAAATATTCATTTATATGAAATTATTAGTGTCAATCTTGTGTTCAATATTTTTAACAAAAGACATAAGCCTATTACTAATGAGGAAAAAGAAAAAAAAAATTGAATCAACCAAGTTAACTCGTCGAATCAGGTTAACCCGTCAAACCTGAGATTCCCATCATGAAAGTTTGATAACTAAATTGAGAGAGAAAATCGGCGGGTCAAATGAAAAAAATTAACAAACTAAACTAAACAAAAAAAAATTAATTAAAAAGGACAAAGCAAAAAAAAAAATTCTGGGTTAACTTGTCAAACCAGGTTAACCCGTTAAACCCGAAGTTGAGAATAATTAGGAGGCTTAACCTAATAGGTTAGCCAACCCTTTCTATATATATGAGTAGGGCAATATACAATAGTAAAGGTGGAGATTGCCACATAAGAATATGACTACAATATTTCCTATATAATTACATTCTATAATACGCCCCCTCAAGCTAAGGGTGGAGGATCAACCCGAAGCTTGAATCTAAAAGCAGTAAATGAAGCAGCAGGAAGTGGCTTAGTGAAGACATCAGCAAGTTGATCCTGAGAGGAAATAAAACGAATCTGAATCTCCTTCTTCACAACTCTATCTCGGACAAAATGATAATCAATCTCAATATGTTTTGTGCGAGCATGAAATATAGGGTTTGCGGACAAATACGTGGCACCAAGGTTGTCACACTAGATAATAGGGGCAGAAGGAGTCGGAATCTGAAGATCCGTTAACAAGTACTGAAGCCAGATAACTTCAGCCGTGCCATCGGCTAAGGCTTTGTACTCAGCTTCCGTCGAAGAACGAGCAACAATGCGTTGCTTACTCGATTTCTACGAAATTGGCGTCTGACCAAAGAACACAAGATAACCACCTGTAGACTTTCTATCCTCAATACTACCTGCCCAATCTGCATCTGTAAAACCGTGTAAAGAAAAGGAAGAGCTGCGAGTAATATGTAAACCATGTGATGTCGTACCACGGAGATAATGCAAGATGCGTTTCACGGCAGCCCAATGGGATTCTGTAGGAGCATGCATAAATTGACAGACCCGGTTAACAGCAAAGCAAATATCCGGGCGTGTGAAAGTGAGATATTCGAGAGCACCAACAAGTTGCTAAAATCGAGTAGCATCAGAAAACAATGGATCCGGCATAATGGTGGCTTTGGATGCCGAAATAGTAGTATCAACTGGTTTACAGGATAACATACCAGCTCGTGTGAGGATATCAAGTGTATATTTATGTTGACAAAGCATAAGTCCCAGACCAGTACACTGCACTTCAATACCCAAGAAATAATGAACATCACCCAAATCCCAAAGTTTAAATTCTGAGCTCAGTAGCTGAATGAGTCGTTGTAGTAGAGTTCCATTATTACCCGTAAGCAGAATATCATCAATATAAACCAAAAGATAACAAATATCACTACCAACCGAGAAGATAAACAATGAGGTATCCACTTTAGAAGCACGGAAACCAATGGATAATAGAAAATCATTCAGACGAGTGTACCAAGCCCGCGGAGCCTGTTTTAACCCATATAGAGATTTATGCAATCGACATACATGACCTGGGAGTGCAGAATCAACAAAACCTGGAGGTTGTTTCATGTAAACCTCTTCATCAAGGACTCAATTTAGAAATGCATTATGAATGTCAAGCTGATGAATTTTCCAACCACTCGAAACTGCAATGGAGAACACTAAGCGAATTGTTGCTTGTTTGATAACATGACTAAAAGTTTCTGAGTAATCAATACCTTCTTGCTGAGTGAAGCCCCTAGCAACCAGGCGCGCCTTATACCTCTCAATGCTACCATCAGATCTGCGTTTAATTTTGTAGACCCATCGGCTACCAACAACATTCATGGACGGATGAAACGACACTAAAGTCCATGTTTTGTTTGCGCGTAAGGCCTGAATTTCCTCTCGCATAGCATTATGCCACGCCTCATATTTGTTAGCATCAGGAAAAATAAGTGGCTCATGCGAGGGAGGAGAAGTTACCCGACTGAAGGAAGCAGCAGAGGTGGCTGCCGTGGCGGTGATCAGCGCTGTCTTGGGCTGTCTCGGACGAAGAACCATGGGGTGTTTAGGAGCAGCTGGACATGGAGTAGCAGCACCTGTACCTGGAATGTGCTGAAGAGGATAAGAGGAGAGATCAACACAAAGTTGCAGACCAGGAGGTGAAGCCGGGGAGGTGCTGGGTTGTGCCGCTACTGAATCCTACAAGTCAGAACCTGTTCCTGCATAATAATCATTGGAAAGACAAGCACGTGGTGATAGTATGGCTGTGTGGGGTGGTGAGGCAGGGTCGGCTAAATCAACGGGCAGGGGAGCAAGCTGGGGGGGTTGCGGCAAGGGGCAAAGGTGGGTTGTGTGTTTTGCCGGGTTGGGAAGGAAGAGGCTGAAAACAGGAAGGGGGTTGCAGTGATGGAAGATAGGTAGGTGGAGTGGGGGGAATCGGGATTGTTGTTACCTGTTCAGACTTTTTAAAAGGAAAGACATATTCATGAAAACGAACATGACGGGAGACATAGACACGACCAGACTCTAAATCAAGACACCGATAACCAAGATGAGACGAGCTACTAGCCTAAAAACACACAAGGAGAAGACCGGAAATCTAATTTATGAGCATGATATGGACGTAAAAATGGAAAACAAAGACACCCAAAAGTGCGTAGAAAGTTATAATCATGAGTGCGATGAAACAGACACGCAAAAGGAGATTTATTTTGAAGAACAGGAGTAGGCATGCGATTAATAAGATAGACCGATGATTCCATAGCATAGTTCCAAAAACGCAATGGGGCATTACACTGGCCTAAGAGGGTTAGGCCAGTTTCGACAATATATCTATGACGACGTTCAACTGTGCCATTTTGTTCATAAGTATGAGGACAAATTAATCGATGATGAATACCAATTGTTTGAAAAAATGTATTTAATTTACGATATTCACCACCCCAATAAGTTTGAACAGATTTAATTTTAAGAGAAAACTGACGCTCAACAAGTGTCTGAAAACGTTGAAACGTGGAAAATACATCAGATTTCGCAACAAGCGGATAATACCAGATATATTTAGTGTGCGCATCAACAAAGATAACAAAATAAAGAAAACCATCAGAAGAAAACATTGGAGCAGGGCCCCAAACATCACTAAAAATTAATTCAAGTGGGGTAGAAGTTTTGTGACCCGTCGGTCGTAATGACAAACGGGATGACTTGCCTAATGGACATGCTTGACATTGAGTAAAAGATCGTTTAGACGTACAAATAATTTTATTATCAGAAACTAACAAATTTAGAATGCGAGGAGTTGGATGACCTAAATGACGATGCCACAAGTCGGCAGTCGCGGAAATGCAAGGAGACCAAAAAGCTTGAGGAACTGACGTAGCCGAGGACTCGGAGAGAACATAAAGACCATCATGACTCCGACCGGAAAGAAGAACTTCCTTGGTGACGAGATCCTTCACATAAAACACAGAATCGTGAAATTCAAAATAAACATGATTATCACGACAGAATTTCTGAACAGATAACAACGGTTTGGTAATGTGAGGCACACGAAGAACATTAGTTAATGTAAACAAGCGTTTGGGGGAATATAAAGTAGTATGTCCAACATGGGATATGTCAAGGGCCTTACCATCACCAACATGCAAGAAATCATTACCAAGACAAGGAGCAGAATCAGTTAGAGTTGCAAGATCAGGCGTCACATGTTGATTCGCGCCGGTGTCGGGAAACCAAGTCGTTGCAGCAGAATCATTCGCAACAGCAAGGTGAGCAGAGGGCTGCTATGTGCTGCTGCGAAACTGATAGCATTGAAGAGCTGAATGGCCAGGAGTGGAACATAATTGGCAGCGGACATGTCCAGACCACTGCCCCTGATTTGACCGGAAATCTACAGCAGAGGTGCGCCTGTTCTGCCACTGATTTTGCCTCCAATCTGCAGCGGAGTGACCTCTGTTTGGGGCCTGAAATCAGTTGGTGTTTGAACGCCAATTACCTCTAGAACGTCCCCTGTTTCGGCTGTGATTAGTCATGGCATAATAAGCAGAATTCAGAGGTGTTGGCAGCAATGGTGGCTGCTGCGGCAGAGAAGAAGAAGACAGCAGTGATGAAGAGGATGAACCGACAACCATGGAGTGAAAGGAATTCTTGTGCAGAAACTCATGGGTAAGGAGATGGCTATGAAGATCAGCATACGATAGCGGTTCAGCCTTGGTTATGAGACTAGTTACCAAGTCTTTGAACTCACCGTGAAGTCCACGAAACACATAGAGATTGAAATCTTCAAGGGACATTGGGCGACCAGCAACAGCCAATTCGTCAAATAACGATTTGGCTTGTTGCATATACATACTAACCGATGCATCACCTTGCCGAAGGTCTTGAAAGGAGCCATGTAGTTGCATGATCCGAGAATTAGATGGAGAGACAAGTGCCTTCTCAAGCGTGCGCCAAACACAATGTGAAGTTGAACAATCTACTACAAGATGCAGCACATCCACGGAAAGAGAGGAGAGTAGAGCACTCAAAATAAGTTGATCTTGTTGCTTCCAACGAAGAAAAGAGGGGCTGATGGCAGAAGAAGAATCAATCGAAGCATCAATCATATGAGATGGAGGACACATCAAGGAGCCGTCAACAAAGTGAAAAACACCTTGACCAAAGAGATATGGCTTCATCTGCATTCTCCAATAAAGATAGTTTGTGTTTGTAAGTTTCAACGACACAACATGGTGGGTGTTTAATAGAGGAACCATTGTTGTAGATTGTGTTCCCATGAGAGGAAAAGGAACGACAGAGCCAGCAGCAGGAAGAGGGCTGGCCGGTGGAGGGAGAGATTGGATCAACGGCAGCAGGAGGAGAGTCCATGGGGGAGAAAATTAGGGCTGGCTGCAAAGAGAGAAAAAATTAGGAGGCTCTGATACCAAGTTGAGAATAATTAGGAGGTTTAACCTAATAGGTTAGCCAACCCTTTCTATATATATGAGTAGGGCAATATACAATAGTAAAGGTGGAGATTACCACATAAGAATATGACTTCAATATTTCCTATATAATTACATTCTATAATACCCGAGATCCATGTCATGAAAGTTTAATAACTAAATAAATTTTTTTTTTCACATTAACAAACTAAATTAAACAAAATAAAATTCATTAAAAGAAAAAAACACAAAGAAAAAAGCAAAAAACAAAACTCATAAAGACATAAAAAAAACAGGAAAAAAAAAAAAAGAGTTTCACTGTGCACATCTTCACCTCGCATCGTTATTGTTTGCAAACCACCATTGCAAGGGTTCAACTAGCCAGTTCTCACACAACCGCATCCTTCCATTTCTATTTCCCAATATGCCTCAGCTAATTAATCTGCCAAAGGAATATGTTGCTTTCGAGATTAACATGTTCAAAGGTTTGACATCGTTTGGCTTACTTCTTGTACAAATTCTATCATGTACTTGCTTTCTTTCAAAGATTTTCTGATATTTCTCTGAAACTTGCAAAAAATATTGGCAAACTCTATCAAATCAACATCCCAAAAGATTGTCCCTTTCTTTTCACTGAAGTCATGCCAATATTTTGTTAATGCTCCTCTCCACACTGGTGAAGATATTGGTAGTTGCTTTGAACAAATTAATTATAGTGAGGTTTTGAAGAGGAGTCTCCTCATGTGTTGGAATTAATTTTAAATTTTTATTCAAAAGGTTTTCAAATTTTTCTAGGTGTCTTTTAAGTATATGTATGCATATAATTATTAAAGATGTATTTAGTTTTTAAGTCTGCTTCAAATATTTCTAACAAATTGGACTGGAAAATATAGTGAGGTTTTGAAGATTTTTTTGGGCTGAGTAGCCATTTCTGATTTGGTTTAGCTTGAAGATTAGAGAATTTGGATTGGTTTCTTGATTAGGCCATGATTTTATGAAGACAATCAGCTACTAAAAAATGATGTCAATATTTTAATGCTTGAATAGAGTTGTGCTTGCATCAGAGTATTTGTCAGTCTAGAACCATATTTCTTTCTATATATTTTTCGTATGTTGGCTTGTTTATATGGAATGCTAGATGCTTCTATTTATTTGATTGATCTTTTTCATGAATACAAGTACATGCAAACAAAGCATTTGGTGTGGAAATTTTGCAGTTTAATTTAGAAAAGTTCAGTTTTTTTGTATATAAAGCTGTTTTTCTCTTGCAGAAGTCTAAAATTTCAGTTTTTAGTTCGAAATTTTTCATTAGAAAGCTAACTCCTCACTGCTTTGTACTATTTTATCCAGGAAACAATGATGTCATGAATGTGGGTCGGAAGGTTCGTCATACATAACATGATCCATGAACCTTACCAGCCTTATAATTTGGTGTGATCGTGAGCTAGTATCATTAAGGGCAGTTTCACCAACTTGCCTTTGCGCTACAACATAATCAGAAACAAGTTAATCAACTGCCAATTAGCAATGTATTTGCAAAGGAAGAAAGAAGCTTCACCAAATTACCTTCACATATACCGATTAGATGCCTTAAATGCTGATCATTACTTGCTGTCTCTTCTACCAGCTTCTCAACCACAGTACCTTTCTGCATTTGGGAATCACAAGAAATACAGTAAATGAGAGAATCATTCAGAAAAGCATATGAAGTTCATTCTTGACTGCAGAAAAAAACTCATAAATGCAACAATACCTCCGGGTCATCTAGAAGGCTTTAGATTGCGACCAGATTCGGAATTTAACAGGTCCCTGACATTTTCATTATAGATTTCTAGTCCAGAAATCCTAATTGTAAAATCTCTTTCAGTCCAAAACAAAAACCACAACTTTCTAATGAATATAGTTTTGCTATACACTCAATAAACTAGACCAAGTAAAATCCAACTTTCTAGAGCACAACGTCAGATTTTGATGAAGCTTACATTCATTATATGCTTATAGATGTCATTAACAGCTTTATCAGTTATCCCTCTCTTCGTGTATGTCTTCCCATTAAATCAGTTCCTTCTTCCAAGGCAAATATGGAGAAGCGAGGTAGCTACAATGGCACAATGAAGGCCTCATCGGTGTTTTTAAAGAAGAAACATAATCAAGATATTGAGGATTTGATAAGAAATCATGTGCCTGTACCTCTGAAAAGATACAGTTTTTTGGATGTCGAGAAAATGACCAATTTTTTCAAAGATAAACTTGGTCAAGGAGGTTATGGAACAGTATACAAAGGAAGGCTAACGGGTGGCCATTTGGTGGCAGTGAAGGTCCTGGTAGCTTCAGAAGGGAATGGGGAAGAATACATAAATGAGGTAGCAAGCATTAGTAGAACTTCCCATGTTAATATTGTCACTCTGCTAGGATTTTGTTTCGAACGTGACAAGAGAATTCTCGTCTTCGACTTCATGCCCGACGGATCCTTAGAGAAGTTCATAAATCATGAAAATGCCTTTCAAGCGAGTCAAGAACTAGGATGGGAAAAATTGTACCAAATTGTAGTCAATAACATGATCCATGAACCTTACCAGCCTTATAATTTGGTGTGATCGTGAGCTAGTATCATTAAGGGCAGTTTCACCAACTTGCCTTTGCGCTACAACATAATCAGAAACAAGTTAATCAACTGCCAATTTGCAATGTATTTGCAAAGGAAGAAAGAAGCTTCACCAAATTACCTTCACATATACCGATTAGATGCCTTAAATGCTGATCATTACTTGCTGTCACTTCTACCAGCTTCTCAACCACAGTACCTTTCTGCATTTGGGAATCACAAGAAATACAGTAAATGATAGAATCATTCAGAAAAGCATATGAAGTTCATTCTTGACTGCAGAAAAAAACTCATAAATGCAACAATACCTCCGGGTCATCTAGAAGGCTTTAGATTGCGACCAGATTCGGAATTTAACAGGTCCCTGACATTTTCATTATAGATTTCTAGTCCAGAAATCCTAATTGTCAAATCTCTCTTTCAGTCCAAAACAAAAACCACAACTTTCTAATGAATATAGTTTTGCTATAAACTCAATAAACTAGACCAAGTAAAATCCAACTTTCTAGAGCACAACGTCAGATTTTGATGAAGCTTACATTCATTATATGCTTATAGATGTCATTTACAGCTTTATCAGTTATCCCTCTCGTCGTGTATGTCTTCCCATTGAATCAGATCCATCTTCCAAGGCAAATATGGAGAAGCGAGGTAGCTACAATGGCACAATGAAGGCCTCATCGGTTTTTTTAAAGAAGAAACATAATCAAGATATTGAGGATTTGATAAGAAATCATGTGCCTGTACCTCTGAAAAGATACAGTTTTTTGGATGTCGAGAAAATGACCAATTTTTTCAAAGATAAACTTGGTCAAGGAGGTTATGGAACAGTATACAAAGGAAGGCTAACGGGTGGCCATTTGGTGGCAGTGAAGGTCCTGGTAGCTTCAGAAGGGAATGGGGAAGAATACATAAATGAGGTAGCAAGCATTAGTAGAACTTCCCATGTTAATATTGTCACTGTGCTAGGATTTTGTTTCGAACGTGACAAGAGAATTCTCGTCTTCGACTTCATGCCCGACGGATCCTTAGAGAAGTTCATAAATCATGAAAATGCCTTTCAAGCGAGTCAAGAACTAGGATGGGAAAAATTGTACCAAATTGTAGTCAATAACATGATCCATGAACCTTACCAGCCTTATAATTTGGTGTGATCGTGAGCTAGTATCATTAAGGGCAGTTTCACCAACTTGCCTTTGCGCTACAACATAATCAGAAACAAGTTAATCAACAGCCAATTAGCAATGTATTTGCAAAGGAAGAAAGAAGCTTCACCAAATTACCTTCACATATACCGATTAGATGCCTTAAATGCTGATCATTACTTGCTGTCACTTCTACCAGCTTCTCAACCACAGTACCTTTCTGCATTTGGGAATCACAAGAAATACAGTAAATGAGAGAATCATTCAGAAAAGCATATGAAGTTCATTCTTGACTACAGAAAAAAACTCATAAATGCAACAATACCTCCGGGTCATCTTGAAGGCTTTAGATTGCGACCAGATTCGGAATTTAACAGGTCCCTGACATTTTCATTATAGATTTCTAGTCCAGAAATCCTAATTGTAAAATCTCTTTCAGTCCAAAACAAAAACCACAACTTTCTAATGAATATAGTTTTGCTATAAACTCAATAAACTAGACCAAGTAAAAATCCAACTTTCTAGAGCACAACGTCAGATTTTGATGAAGCTTACATTCATTATATGCTTATAGATGTCATTAACAGCTTTATCAGTTATCCCTCTCGTCGTGTATGTCTTCCCATTGAATCAGTTCCATCTTCCAAGGCAAATATGGAGAAGCGAGGTAGCTACAATGGCACAAGGAAGGCCTCATCGGTGTTTTTAAAGAAGAAACATAATCAAGATATTGAGGATTTGATAAGAAATCATGTGCCTGTACCTCTGAAAAGATACAGTTTTTTGGATGTCGAGAAAATGACCAATTTTTTCAAAGATAAACTTGGTCAAGGAGGTTATGGAACAGTATACAAAGGAAGGCTAACGGGTGGCCATTTGGTGGCAGTGAAGGTCCTGGTAGCTTCAGAAGGGAATGGGGAAGAATACATAAATGAGGTAGCAAGCATTAGTAGAACTTCCCATGTTAATATTGTCACTCTGCTAGGATTTTGTTTCGAACGTGACAAGAGAATTCTCGTCTTCGACTTCATGCCCCACGGATCCTTAGAGAAGTTCATAAATCATGAAAATGCCTTTCAAGCGAGTCAAGAACTAGGATGGGAAAAATTGTACCAAATTGTAGTCAATAACATGATCCATGAACCTTACCAGCCTTATAATTTGGTGTGATCGTGAGCTAGTATCATTAAGGGCAGTTTCACCAACTTGCCTTTGCGCTACAACATAATCAGAAACAAGTTAATCAACTGCCAATTAGCAATGTATTTGCAAAGGAAGAAAGAAGCTTCACCAAATTACCTTCACATATACCGATTAGATGCCTTAAATGCTGATCATTACTTGCTGTCACTTCTACCAGCTTCTCAACCACAGTACCTTTCTGCATTTGGGAATCACAAGAAATACAGTAAATGAGAGAATCATTCAGAAAAGCATATGAAGTTCATTCTTGACTACAGAAAAAAACTCATAAATGCAACAATACCTCCGGGTCATCTTGAAGGCTTTAGATTGCGACCAGATTCGGAATTTAACAGGTCCCTGACATTTTCATTATAGATTTCTTGTCCAGAAATCCTAATTGTAAAATCTCTTTCAGTCCAAAACAAAAACCACAACTTTCTAATGAATATAGTTTTGCTATAAACTCAATAAACTAGACCAAGTAAAAATCCAACTTTCTAGAGCACAACGTCAGATTTTGATGAAGCTTACATTCATTATATGCTTATAGATGTCATTAACAGCTTTATCAGTTATCCCTCTCGTCGTGTATGTCTTCCCATTGAATCAGTTCCATCTTCCAAGGCAAATATGGAGAAGCGAGGTAGCTACAATGGCACAAGGAAGGCCTCATCGGTGTTTTTAAAGAAGAAACATAATCAAGATATTGAGGATTTGATAAGAAATCATGTGCCTGTACCTCTGAAAAGATACAGTTTTTTGGATGTCGAGAAAATGACCAATTTTTTCAAAGATAAACTTGGTCAAGGAGGTTATGGAACAGTATACAAAGGAAGGCTAACGGGTGGCCATTTGGTGGCAGTGAAGGTCCTGGTAGCTTCAGAAGGGAATGGGGAAGAATACATAAATGAGGTAGCAAGCATTAGTAGAACTTCCCATGTTAATATTGTCACTCTGCTAGGATTTTGTTTCGAACGTGACAAGAGAATTCTCGTCTTCGACTTCATGCCCCACGGATCCTTAGAGAAGTTCATAAATCATGAAAATGCCTTTCAAGCGAGTCAAGAACTAGGATGGGAAAAATTGTACCAAATTGTAGTCAATAACATGATCCATGAACCTTACCAGCCTTATAATTTGGTGTGATCGTGAGCTAGTATCATTAAGGGCAGTTTCACCAACTTGCCTTTGCGCTACAACATAATCAGAAACTAGTTAATCAACTGCCAATTAGCAATGTATTTGCAAAGGAAGAAAGAAGCTTCACCAAATTACCTTCACATATACCGATTAGATGCCTTAAATGCTGATCATTACTTGCTGTCACTTCTACCAGCTTCTCAACCACAGTACCTTTCTGCATTTGGGAATCACAAGAAATACAGTAAATGAGAGAATCATTCAGAAAAGCATATGAAGTTCATTCTTGACTACAGAAAAAAACTCATAAATGCAACAATACCTCCGGGTCATCTTGAAGGCTTTAGATTGCGACCAGATTCGGAATTTAACAGGTCCCTGACATTTTCATTATAGATTTCTTGTCCAGAAATCCTAATTGTAAAATCTCTTTCAGTCCAAAACAAAAACCACAACTTTCTAATGAATATAGTTTTGCTATAAACTCAATAAACTAGACCAAGTAAAAATCCAACTTTCTAGAGCACAACGTCAGATTTTGATGAAGCTTACATTCATTATATGCTTATAGATGTCATTAACAGCTTTATCAGTTATCCCTCTCGTCGTGTATGTCTTCCCATTGAATCAGTTCCATCTTCCAAGGCAAATATGGAGAAGCGAGGTAGCTACAATGGCACAAGGAAGGCCTCATCGGTGTTTTTAAAGAAGAAACATAATCAAGATATTGAGGATTTGATAAGAAATCATGTGCCTGTACCTCTGAAAAGATACAGTTTTTTGGATGTCGAGAAAATGACCAATTTTTTCAAAGATAAACTTGGTCAAGGAGGTTATGGAACAGTATACAAAGGAAGGCTAACGGGTGGCCATTTGGTGGCAGTGAAGGTCCTGGTAGCTTCAGAAGGGAATGGGGAAGAATACATAAATGAGGTAGCAAGCATTAGTAGAACTTCCCATGTTAATATTGTCACTCTGCTAGGATTTTGTTTCGAACGTGACAAGAGAATTCTCGTCTTCGACTTCATGCCCCACGGATCCTTAGAGAAGTTCATAAATCATGAAAATGCCTTTCAAGCGAGTCAAGAACTAGGATGGGAAAAATTGTACCAAATTGTAGTCAATAACATGATCCATGAACCTTACCAGCCTTATAATTTGGTGTGATCGTGAGCTAGTATCATTAAGGGCAGTTTCACCAACTTGCCTTTGCGCTACAACATAATCAGAAACAAGTTAATCAACTGCCAATTAGCAATGTATTTGCAAAGGAAGAAAGAAGCTTCACCAAATTACCTTCACATATACCGATTAGATGCCTTAAATGCTGATCATTACTTGCTGTCACTTCTACCAGCTTCTCAACCACAGTACCTTTCTGCATTTGGGAATCACAAGAAATACAGTAAATGAGAGAATCATTCAGAAAAGCATATGAAGTTCATTCTTGACTACAGAAAAAAACTCATAAATGCAACAATACCTCCGGGTCATCTTGAAGGCTTTAGATTGCGACCAGATTCGGAATTTAACAGGTCCCTGACATTTTCATTATAGATTTCTAGTCCAGAAATCCTAATTGTAAAATCTCTTTCAGTCCAAAACAAAAACCACAACTTTCTAATGAATATAGTTTTGCTATAAACTCAATAAACTAGACCAAGTAAAAATCCAACTTTCTAGAGCACAACGTCAGATTTTGATGAAGCTTACATTCATTATATGCTTATAGATGTCATTAACAGCTTTATCAGTTATCCCTCTCGTCGTGTATGTCTTCCCATTGAATCAGTTCCATCTTCCAAGGAAAATATGGAGAAGCGAGGTAGCTACAATGGCACAAGGAAGGCCTCATCGGTTTTTTTAAAGAAGAAACATAATCAAGATATTGAGGATTTGATAAGAAATCATGTGCCTGTACCTCTGAAAAGATACAGTTTTTTGGATGTCGAGAAAAAGACCAATTTTTTCAAAGATAAACTTGGTCAAGGAGGTTATGGAACAGTATACAAAGGAAGGCTAACGGGTGGCCATTTGGTGGCAGTGAAGGTCCTGGTAGCTTCAGAAGGGAATGGGGAAGCTTCACCAAATTACCTTCACATATACCGATTAGATGCCTTAAATGCTGATCATTACTTGATGTCTCTTCTACCAGCTTCTCAACCACATTACCTTTCTGCATTTGGGAATCACAAGAAATAGAGTAAATGAGAGAATCATTCAGAAAAGCATATGAAGTTCATTCTTGACTGCAGAAAAAAACTCATAAATGCAACAATACCTCCGGGTCATCTAGAAGCTTTAGATTGCGAGATTCGGTCCAGAAATCCTTAGTTTTGCTATGAAATCCCTGTTTCATTATAGATTTCTAGTCCAGAAATCCTAATTGTAAAATCTCTTTCAGTCCAAAACAAAAACCACAACTTTCTAATGAATATAGTTTTGCTATGAACTCAATAAACTAGACCAAGTAAAATCCAACTTTCTAGGGCACAATGTCAGATTTTGATGAAGCTTACATTCATTATATGCTTATAGATGTCATTAACAGCTTTATCTGTTATCCCTCTCATCGTGTATGTCTTCCCACTGCTAGATTGCCCATATGCAAATATGGTTGCTGTAATGTAAAAATGAAAGAATTTTTTAATCCAGATGCACTACAAAAATCACATAACCTGAGATTTACAATTGAAAGAATAGGTTATATTACCATTTATGCCCATGAAAGCAGACAAAGCAACATTTTTCACTCCATCTTCATAAACAGCTTCAGTTATACTAGAAGGACCAAAAACTTTATCTGAAAGCAGAAAAACAAAAATCCTTAATGAAAGCATGAAATCAAAAGAAAATGTCTTATATAATTCAAACAACAACAACAAAAAATAAAGCTGCAATTAAATTACCAAAAATGAAAGAGGCCGGTTGAGCTGCTCGTTCTTGAGGGGGTGGCTTAAAGACAATAGTATGATCATCAACACAGTCCCAAGCATTTTGGTCCTTAGCTAACTGCTCCTTCTTGTTTAAAGGCCTTAATCTTACAGTAACTACAATCTTCTCCTCTTTTGCTTTAGGCCCTCCTGGGGTTGTTGCTGGTGTCCTGTCAATCTTAGAAGCTGGTGTTCCAGGGGTTCTAAGTGTCATCTTTTTTGGTCAAAATCTCCTCTTTCCCTTTACAATTCACTCACAAGAGACCCGAAAATTGAAATCACCAGCCTCTGCCTCTCTCACTGGAGAGACTAACAAAAAACTGGGACCTCTCTGTCTTGGATGCAGAATTTGTTTATACAAATAAATAGCTGCCAAATCCAATTCAATAAAAAGATACTAAGTTACCTCGAAAGACTCATTTCTTCTCCTGACCAAATTCTTTCAGAAAATCAATTTCTCCAAATTAAAACAGCAGAAAATTGAAAAAGGAAACAAAAGGCTGTAAACTTTTCTCCATTATCGGTTCACTTTCTATTAGATCCAAATTGATTGATCAAATAAATAATAATATGCTTTAATGGGCCAATAAAATTTTAAGTTTTCCAATTAACATTCTTTTCAAATTCATGCGTTATTCGGTAAATTAAATGAAGCACAAATCAATCACAAAAAAAAGTAAGTTCCTTACCATTTTTAAGATGGGTTTTCGATGATCAATCTAAACTAAATCATACATGGAAAGTTACTCAAAACCCTCTAAATTCTAACCAATTGAAGCTCGAAGCTCTAATGTCTTACCTTTTATAAACCATAAGAATTTAAAAATAGAAAACATTATGGAACAAAAAGTAAATGAAACAATTACTTACAGGAATCTCAAGCCGAGCTCTCCAGATAAACAAGCAGATCTAGTGAAGAACCGATAAAAACTAGATCTTTTTCAGAGAGAGAATGTGAGAGGTGGGCTTTTGCAGGGGTTAACGAGAGAGAGAGGGTCTGCTCTTTTCTTTGCCTTCTTTATGAAATGAAAACCTGTGACCAATTTGAATTTGATTTCTAACGGCTAGTTCATTTCTTTTCTTTTCTGAGGTTCTGATTTCTTCATTTTTAGGGCAAACTACACATATACTCCCAATCAATTGAGTGTGTTTCAATTTGGTCCACTTTATTAATAATGGCTCCCATATATTTGCTTTACCAAAATGGAAAGTTCCAATCTTCCTAATTTGCGAAACAAAATATAAATAATTGCACACATGGTTATTTTTCTTAACATTATTGATTTTTTTTTTGTTCATAATCACTAATTTGAATAGCATGTAGGCGTATAATGAAATCAATTATCAAACATTATGATTTGATGGATGAGTTTCTTAAGAAGTGTTTAGAAATGTAATAATAATTATTTTTTAAATTTTTTTTATTTAAAAATATATTAAAATAATATTTTTATTTTTAATATCAATATATTAAAATAATTTAAAAATATAAAAGTTAATATTAAATAAAAACAAATCAATTTTTTTAAAAAAATTATTTGGAATACAATTTCATAAAATATGACATTATATATACTAAGGCTTTTAGTCTTCTTGTCAATTTTATAATTTATGTGTGTAGTTAATTATTTTTTAATAACATAATTTGGTAAAAAATTTAGTAAAATAATACAGACTGAATTGTTTTTTGAAAATAATATAGTTTGGACACCACACTTATGAATATTATTTTTTTTATAATTTTTATCAGTACTAATAGTTGTTTAATCATATTTTTTAAAATATTTTGTTTATAAATTATTTAATTCAAATAAAAATCAATTTAAAATTTATGAATATTTAATGGTCAAAAGATAAAATTTAAAATATAATAGGCAAAAAAAATAAAAAATAAAGTAATAAGGTGGAATAAAATAAAAAAAGAAAAAAAAACATAAAAAATCATCAAAAACACGTTAAGATTTTATTTTTAACATTTGTAATAATATTAAAAATATCTCAACGATATGATTGTCACTGATTTTTAAAAATTAAGAAACGTATGGATTACATGCACGATTATAATACCTGGAAAAAAAAATTGGGAATCAAGATCTAAATGTTTTTTTAGATTTTAATTCAAGTTATACGGTAGATGTGAGGATGAGTTTGGACAAGGAGGAGGCTAAAATTAGGGCTTATTTACTACGGTGGGCTATTGCATGGAAAATGGCAATCAATGGTTTTATTTCTGTTTGGTTTGACAAAGGAGCAGGTTTGGATTTGATTGAAAGACATGGGGTGCTCGACTGGATTGTATTGAAAAGATAGAGATTGACAATGCAAAGGGGGTTTTGGTGACTGTCCTTGCTTAAGGGAAGAGGCAAAGCAATAATGGGTTTTTACAGGGCTGGTTCATTGGTTGTTGAAGATGGTGTGATGAGGTCTGTGGGTTTGTAATGGTTGTAGAGGAGAAGCTGTGGCTTTGGCGAGCGGAGGTTTTTATGGCGCCAATGGTTGGTGGTGGTGGATTAGGTCAAAATTGACTTTGTGAGGAAGATGAAGGCGAGGTCTGGGTATTTGTGAGTTAATGAAGGATGAAGGCTAAGTGTATAGTGTGGCCTGTGATGACTGAAGGTGTGATTGTTTCTACAATGGTTTGTGAGGAAGATGAAGGAGAGGTCTGTTGCTACAATGGTTATTGTGGTTTTCATTACCAGAGGGGTTGGTGAGAGGGAGGTTGTCTTTGTGTTGCCTTTTTAAGTGGAGAAGAACAACTAAGATTCTAGGCTGGAAGATTATTTGAGTTTGAATTTTGCGTTTTGATTTTGGTTGCTAAGATATTAGGCTTAAATTGCCAAGAATCAAGATGAATAAAACATCGTCATTTTACACATACACATTTTGCAACCAAAACTTAATTAAATAATGATAACAACACATATCATGTAAAGGAAAAATCTCATAGTTTATTAGCTATAGCTAAAAGGCATAACCTTTTTACTGTTTTTGAAAATGTATAAAATAAAATAAAAAATAGCTAGTGTAAAATACTTGTAAGTTGTAAGTACATCTATTTTTTTTTACTATAAAGATTAGAATCATATTTTAATATTTAATTATCATTAACAACTTATTTTTTATTTATCAATTCATATATATATTTTTTAAATTTATTTTATTAAGCAAAAACACTATCTTTTCATTTTTTAGTTAAAAAAGTCTGTAATACCCAGAAATACATTCACAACAAATACATCTTCTCTTCTTTTTTTTTTCTTTTTTTTAAGTTATAAATAATTCTTTTTTAATTCAGAAGACTATTTGGTTCACAAAAATAATAACTTTTGGTTTTTGAAAATGCGAGATTTGTAATAGAATAATCCATGTTTTTATGATAATGTTTTGTTACTATTTCATAATAAAAGAGAATGAGATAAATATATAAAAATAAATTTATTTCCAAAATAATTTTGAAGTAAATTTCTATTCTTCTAAAACAAACAAGAGGTATAGCAAGAAAATATATTTTTAGAGATAATATTTATTATTTTTTTATTTTTAATATATCCCTACAAAATAAAATTATTTCTAGGTCTAAAATTGTAAATCCTCAATATTAATTACATTCTAGTCCTTAATTTATAAAACTTATTTACAATCAAGCCACACTTGATTAATCATCTCATTTTCATTTATAACTAAAATATTCTTATATGTGTGACCCAGTAGATTCTCTAATAAATTGGTCCAAATATAAATCATAATCCTAAATAAAATATGATTAAATAAACTATACAATTTAGTTTCTTATCAATTCAACAATTGATGGATTCATATTTAAAGATTAGATACAATGTCTATCAACCTGTCATGATCTCTTAAATATTTAAAAATTTATAAATAGTTTGACTTAACCTTTCAGTGACTAGTTTCTTAGTGTAATTATTATCCCTTCATCAAGAATGTCTTCATTTTGATATTATAGCATGAAGCATGTCTGCTTTGTTAAATAATTTTAATTCTCAACACTGTAATTATTGATTCTTTGAATAAGATTTGAAACTATTTTCAAATCTCATTTCATGTTAGCCAAATATTTTACAATTAATACTATTTAAGAAAAAATAGAATATTTTTTTTTCTAATTCATTTAGGGTAATGAATCCTTTATTGATTACTTAAATACCTCCATATAGTTTATATTATGTTCAATATATGCCTTTCTATTACCCTTGATTGAGATGTGTAGTTATGATCAAAGCATAACACCTCTTATACAAGATTACTTAGTGATCTCAACTTTAAGAATCACTTATACAATTATCACCTAAACCTTTTCATAGACATAAGTGATCTTTTTATATGAAATTCTCTTGCAAGTCAGTTTAGTGTATATGTCATTTAACAAACACATGCATATTAGTTCTAGGTATTCCTCATGATTTCTCTAATATATATATATATGGCAGCTACACAAGCTTGTAAAGAAGCAATATGGATGAAGAAACTTATGGAGGAGCTCGGGCACAAACAAGAAAAGATTCTTTTGTATTGTGATAGTTAGAGTGCCTTGCATATTGCAAGGAATCCAACATTTCATTCAAGAGCATAACACATAGATGTTCAGTATCACTTTGTAACCCATTTTTGGGTCCCCACATAAAAAATAATAAAATACAAAAAAATTATAAAAAAAATATTATAAAAAATATAACAGTGAAAAAAATGCCAAAACGTCCTAAAAATGCTCAAAAATTGATTGAGGATGTTCAAAAATATAAAAATTAAAATTTGACAGTATATCATTGATTGATGAGAGCCCCGATGATAAAGAAAATTCAATTTGAGGAAGAAAAGTCCAAAATTAGAAGTTTATGGACTCAATTAAATTTTATTTAAGGTTTAATTGAATTTTTGGAGAGTTTAATTGCAATAAAAATTGATTTTTGAGTTAGTTTGGGCTTTAATTGGAAGAAATTGAAGTTCTGGGGTCAAATTATAATTTTTCGAAGTTCATTTGATCAAATCAGGGGCTTAATTGCATAAATATTGAAGTTTAATGGCCAATTAGGGACTTAATTGAAGAAATCCGAGACCAAGGACTAAATTGCAAAACGCACGCAAATTGGAGGCCTACTTTAAATCTGACGCGTTTTGGCGCCAAAATCCATTTAAATGAAACGTCGCATTTTGGGAAAAACGACGCCGTTTCATGCACTGTTTAAGAAAAAAAAAAAAAAAGAACCCAAAACGGTGCCGTTTTGAACGGCACCATCATCTTCTTCCCTGCGCACACAGAGAACAGGGGAGAAGAAGATTTTTTCTTCTCCACTTTTCACTGAACTTCTTTCCCGGATTTAGCGCAATAAGACTCCCGCATTTCACCCACTTGCCTCCTCCTTTTTATCCTTTGATTCGATAGTGGAGGGGCGGCCGACAGTGGCCGCCCCACCACGACACCACCCCCCCTGTTTTTGCCTATAAAAACAGGGGAAGGGGGGAAAGAAAAAAAGAGAGAGAACGGAAGGGAGGGCGAGAGAGAGAGAGAGAACACAGCAGAGGGGAGAGGGAAGAGAGAAGAGAAGAGAAAGAAGAGAAGTAAAGAGAAAAAAATACAGAAACAGAAGAAAAAGAGAAAAAAACAGAGGAAGAAGGAGAAGAAAACAGCCGGCCACCGTGCCTCTGCCGACAGCAGCACCATCGGCAACGCCACCTCACCAGGTAAACACTCTGTCCCCCCCCTTCGCCATGCAGGACGTGCACGGTGCACGTCTCTGCAGGTGAAGCTGGTTACTATGCTGTGATGGGCTGGGCTTAAGCCCAGCCCATGGATCTTGGGTCGGGTTTGGCCCAGCCCACTGATATGGGCCGGGTCCGGCCCATTTCAATTTTTAATTTTTTTTTTGCGTCAGAATTTTTAACATTTTTCCAGCACATTTTTTTTTTATCAATTTTGCTTAATATCGGTTTGTATTTTACATCGTAAAAATATAAATCCGGTATTAAAATACCTGGTTTTCGGCAAAAACTTCCAAAAATACAAACAAAATTGAAAAAAAAAATAAAAAAAATGTTTTTGTGCATACGGTCAAGTGTCTCAAATCTAAAAATCATATCGTATTTTTCATATGTTAAAAAAAAAATATTTTAGCATGCATTTTGGCTTTAATAACCAGTTTATTAAAGTCAAGAGAACATTGGCCAAAATCTCAAAAACAACAAAAGTATTATTTTGTTTGATTTTAGTATCAGGGATTATGAATTTATACGTAAATCGTATTCCTGATATTAAAATTTTTTTTTTCTTTTGACGACTTTGAATAGTTAGTTTTTTACCCGATAAAGATAAGGATCTCCTTACAGAGGAGGAGTTTTCTTAAACCGTAAACGAACCAACAATTAAAAAACCACAACACGATTTTAGATTTTATCAGACATTAAAACAATGCAGCCTATCTTAGGTAGGGCATAGTTGGGGTGCTAGTACCTTCCCTTTACGCAACCAGTCTCCGTACCCGATCTCTAAAGACCAGTTAAAGTTCCTAGTAACCAGAATACTAGGTGGCGACTCCCAGTCTATATTTTCACTTGTAGGAGACAAGAATTCCTTGTCTCTCCCTATTTGCCAGGAATAAATATTTCGATTTTTCCTTGAGAGTGGACGATCGCCGTGCCGCCGCACACGTGCGACAGAATGACGACTCTGCTGGGGATCTTGTGGACTAAGCTTTGTTGTTGTCTGATTATTGTGTTTTTTGTTGTGGTTTTCATGTTTATTTTTTAAATATGCATTTCCTTTATGTATTTCTTATTCGCTTTAATTTCTGTACATATTTGTTCATGCATTGTATAGAACTGCCTCATGCATCACATGCTTTACATTTTTCAAGCACACACAAGCTTCTAAGTTAAGTGGGGAATTAACGATCTGCCCTATGACTATTGGTCGGGTTCAGATGCGTGAAACACCCAACTCATATCTGAGAGCCTGCTTGGTAATGGTGGGCATACGTGCCTTAACTGTTCTTTGCAACGCCTCCATACTGCCTTTACGAAGGACGTCACTGGGCAGATATGAGACCCTTTTGAGACCAGATAGAAAACACCAGCCAAACTTTTTTTTTCAACAGTGGGAGTCGGAGAACAACACATCTGTACAAGTAATACTTTAAATTTTTCTAAACAAGTGCAGTATGGCTTGAGAGATGAGTATTTCAATTATAATAATGAAATGGAGGGTGTGGAGGATTCAAGTGAAGGAGAGGAAAGCATGAATGAAGATGTTTTTGAAGATTAATGAATAATGATGATGATATTTAATTTTGTTTTTTAATCTATTTGGCTACTTACTATTTTAAATTATCTTTTTTTGTTTTAAGGGTGAAATATAACTTTATATGACCATGTTATGGTATTTTATGTTTTCTTTTGATTTTCTAATGATCTAATCTTAATTGGAAAGACACACACACACAGCATATCGCCCTAGTTCATTTAGGCGAGCGCCTCGAGCATTTTACAGGCTTGGCACTTGAAATGGTTTTTCATTGTAGTTTTAGATTGTAAATATGGCTAGAATACCTGCCACTGTATTTGGCTCTAGTTTTGGATGGTTACAAGCAAGACTTGGCTTTTAGAATGCCTTACCTTGGATTTGATTCCTTTTTAAATGGTACCTGATGATATATGTACGATGACTATTGCTAGTTTGAAATCTGGTTAGTCTACCTGCTTGCCCTGATGTTGTTATTTAAAATGGGGCTGATCTGCTTTCTTATGTTTTACAGATAATTGCCCTTCGAAGAGCAAAGAGGAGAAACATGGAACGCCTGGTTTTAGCATGTGGAGGAGAGGCTTTGAATTATGTTGATAGTTTAACTCCTGGCTGCCTTGGTTGGGCTGGACTGGTTTATGAGCATGTCCTTGGTGAAGAGAAGTATACATTTGTTGAAAATGTTAAAAACCCCCATTCTTGCACTATCTTAATAAAAGGTATAGAAGCGTGTATACATCCTCAGCAAACTTGTATAAATGTTTACGATTTTCTTTTTTATTTGTTCTAAATGCTATCATATGATTTTTTCTTGTTTGTTTTAGTTGCTTCTTTTAGGCCATTTAGCCATCAGGATGAAGTATGTACTCTTTTATGTTCAAGCATGAAATGTATATTCATCTTGCAATTTTGTGATTTAGCAGGGGCGAATCGTCACTTGACTTTTTTATTGTTACAGGACCTAATGACCATACAATTGCCCAAATAAAGGATGCTGTCCGCGATGGCTTGAGAGCAGTCAAAAATACTATTGAAGATGAAGCTGTGGTACTTGTAAGTTCTGCATGCAGAAATCTATGAGATTTGTATGTGCAATCATGCTTGATTAAATTGTTGCATATTGATTTATGTAAGGCGTGCTTGTGGCCTTTGATGGTGGCTTTGGAAGTTCTGTGCTACATCTAAAATGTGGTTCATATATATGCAAGTTATGTTTCTGCTCAAGTGAAGTGTGTGCTTCAGGAAAAAGCTGTTTCTTGTAAGCACCGGCAGTTTAGACACAATCAAAAACCAACATTATTATGGACCAAGAGTGGGGTTTCAATCAAATAAACTTCAAATCTAATTTGCATGAATGCTGATTAGAATGAAATTTGTGTATGGTGGAGCTGTGGACATCAATGTATTTGATTATAGGATGAAAATAATTGACTTGAAAGTTGAGATTGGCCTCTTGGGATTGGGTGAGATATAGAGTATAGACACATTTTCTGTTGTAATTCTTAGCATATAATTCTGCAAATAAGCAACTATTTTGTCGATTACTTGATTCAGTGCTGAAATTTCTTTCCCACTCAATGATGTCATTTATTCTCTTCAGGGAGCAGGAGCTTTTGAACTTGCAGCCAGAAAACACCTGATCAATGAAGTAAAGAAAACAGTTAAAGGGGTAAATGCCTGCCTGTTTTCTATATTTGAGTAATTATTCTTATCCCCTGGTTAATTTTAAAATGGTGTTCGCAAATGTGGAACAGCGTGCTCAGCTAGGTGTTGAAGCTTTTGCTGATGCCCTTCTCGTGGTGCCCAAAACTCTGGCTGAGAATTCCGGGTTAGACACTCAAGATGAGATTGTTTCTCTCACGGTAACCATCAGTGGAATCCATCCATCATCCTTTTTTTTTTTTCTAGGGGAGCAAAAGACACAAGAAAAGAAACTGATTGAAGTTTTTCTTGCATGTTTATTCAGGGAGAGCACGACAGGGATAACATTGTAGGAATAAACCTCCAAACAGGTGGGCCCCTCGATCCTCAGGTGGAGGGTATCTTCGACAACTACTTTGTCAAGCGCCAACTCATAAACTCAGGGTACACATGAACTCCTAGCTTTGGAGTCTGTCCTTTTCTCTCTCTCCCTATCTCTCTTCCCTCGGTCCAGCTTCTGTTATACTACATAAATGTACATATAAAGAGATACTTTTTCCAAACTTACCCTAAATGATTAAACTAGAGAAACCTGTTGAAGTTCTCTCAGGTTTGAACTCTTAACATGCCTAAACCTGAGATTCACCCGAGTTATCGAATAAGGTTAACCCGTCAAACCTGAGATTCACGTCATGAAAGTTTGATAACTAAATAGAAAAAAACAAATCGGCAAGTCAAATGAAAAAAATTAACAAACTAAACTAAACGAAAAAAATTGATTAAAAAGGACAAAGCAAAAAACAATTCTGGGTTAACTTGTCAAACCAGGTTAACCCGTTAAACCCGAGATCTGTGTCGTGAAAGTTTAATAATTAAATAAATTTTTTTTCTCGCATTAACAAACTAAATTAAACAAAATAAAATTCATTAAAAGTAAAAAACACAGAAAAAAGCAAAAAAAAAAAAACTCATAAAGACAAAAAAAACAGGAAAAAAAAAAAGCTAAGAGTTTTACTGTGCACTGAATAATGCACAGTAAAACACCTATATATAAAAAACATCTGAAAAGCTACAGTACATTCCCCACGTATTTTAAAGCATTCCTTAATAGCTTTAGTTAATGCTCCTCTCCACACTGGTGAACATAATGGTAGTTGCTTTGAACAAATTAATTATAGTGAGGTTTTGAAGAGGAGTCTCCTCATGTGTTGGAATTAATTTTAAACTTTTTATTCAAAAGGTTTTCAAATTTTTCTAGGTGCATCTTTTAAGTATATATATGCATATAATTATTAAAGATGTATTTAGTTTTTAAGTCTGCATCAAATATTTCTAACAAATTGGACTGGAAAATATAGTGAGGTTTTGAAGATTTTTTTGGGCTGAGTAGCCATTTCTGATTTGGTTTAGCTTGAAGATTAGAGAATTTGGATTGGTTTCTTGATTAGGCCATGATTTTACAAAGACAGCTACTAAAAAATGATGTCAATATCTTAATGCTTGAATAGAGTTGTGCTTGCATCAGAGTATTTGTCAGGCTAGAACCATATTTCTTTCTATATATTTTTCGTATGTTGGCTTGTTTATATGGAATGCTAGATGCTTCTATTTATTTGATTGATCTTTTTCATGAATACAAGTACATGCAAACAAAGCATTTGGTGTGGAAATTTTGCAGTTTAATTTAGAAAAGTTTAGTTTTTTTGTATATAAAGCTGTTTTTCTCTTGCAGAAGTCTAAAATTTCAGTTTTTAGTTCGAACTTTTTCATTAGAAAGCTAACTCCTCACTGCTTTGTACTATATTATCCAGGAAATAATGATGTCATGAATGTGGGTCGGAAGGTTCGTCATACATAATATGATCCATGAACCTTACCAGCCTTATAATTTGGTGTGATCGTGAGCTAATATCATTAAGGGCAGTTTCACCAACTTGCCTTTGCGCTACAACATAATCAGAAACAAGTTAATCAACTGCCAATTAGCAATGTATTTGCAAAGGAAGAAAGAATCTTCACCAAATTACCTTCAAATATACCGATTAGATGCCTTAAATGCTGATCATTACTTGCTGTCTCTTCTACCAGCTTCTCAACCACAATACCTTTCTGCATTTGGGAATCACAAGAAACACAGTAAATGAGAGATTCATTTAGAAAAGCATATGAAGTTCATTCTTGACTGCAGAAAAAAGCTCATAAATGCAACAATACCTCCGGGTCATCTAGAAGCTTTAGATTGCGACCAGATTCGGAATTTAACAGGTCCCTGACATTTTCATTATAGATTTCTAGTCCAGAAATCCTAATTGTAAAATCTCTTTCAGTCCAAAACAAAAACCACAACTTTCTAATGAATATAGTTTTGCTATAAACTCAATAAACTAGACCAAGTAAAATCCAACTTTCTAGAGCACAATGTCAGATTTTGATGAAGCTTACTTTCATTATATGCTTATAGATGTCATTAACAGCCTTATTAGTTATCCCTCTCATCGTGTATGTCTTCCCACTGCTAGTTTGCCCATATGCAAATATGGTTGCTGTAATGTAAAAATGAAAGAATTTTTTAATCCAGATGCACTACAAAAATCACATAACCTGAGATTTACCATTGAAAGAATAGGTTATATTACCATTTATGCCCATCAAAGCAGACAAAGCAACATTTTTCACCCCATCTTCATAAACAGCTTCAGTTATACTAGGACCAAAAACTTTATCTGAAAGCGGAAAAACTAAAATCCTTTTTTAAAGCATGAAATCACAAGAAAATCTCTTATATAATTCAAACAACAACAACAAAAAAGAAAGCTGCAATTAAATTACCAAAAATCAAAGAGGCCGGTTGAGCTGCTCGTTCTTGAGGGGGTGGCTTAAAGACAATAGTATGATCATCAACACAGTCCCAAGCAATTTGGTCCTTAGCTAACTGCTCCTTCTTGTTTAAAGGCCTTAATCTTACAGTAACTACAATCTTCTCCTCTTTTGCTTTAGGCCCTCCTGGGGTTGTTGCTGGTGTCCTGTCAATCTTAGAAGCTGGTGTTCCAGGGGTTCTAAGTGTCATCTTTTTTGGTCAAAATCTCCTCTTTCCCTTTACAATTCACTCACAAGAGACCCGAAAATTGAAATCACCAGCCTCTGCCTCTCTCACTGGAGAGACTAACAAAAAACTGGGACCTCTCTGTCTTGGATGCAGAATTTGTTTATACAAATAAATAGCTGCCAAATCCAATTCAATAGAAAGATAGTAAGTTACCTCGAAAGACTCATTTCTTCTCCTGACCAAATTCTTTCAGAAAATCAATTTCTCCAAATTTAAACAGCAGAAAATTGAAAAAGGAAACAAAAAGCTGTAAACTTTTCTCCATTATCGGTTCACTTTCTATTAGATCCAAATTGATTGATCAAATAAATAATAATATGCTTTAATGGGCCAATAAAATTTTAAGTTTTCCAATTAACATTCTTTTCAAATTCATGCGTTATTCGGTAAATCAAATGAAGCACAAATCAATCACAAAAAAAAGTAAGTTCCTTACCATTTTTAAGATGGGTTTTCGATGATCAATCTAAACTAAATCATACATGGAAAGTTACTCGAAACCCTCTAAATTCTAACCAATTGAAGCTCCAAGCCCTAATGTCTTACCTTTTATAAACCATAAGAATTTAAAAATAGAAAACATTATGGAACAAAAAGTAAATGAAACAATTACTTACAGGAATCTCAAGCCGTGCTCTCCAGATAAACGAGCAGATCTTGTGAAGAACCGATAAAAACTAGATCTTTTTCAGAGAGAGAATGTGAGAGGTGGGCTTTTGCAGGGGTTAAAGAAAGAGAGAGGGTCTGCTCTTTTCTTTGCCTTCTTTATGAAAGGAAAACCTGTGACCAATTTGAATTTGATTTCTAACGGCTAGGTCGTTTCTTTTCTTTTCTGAGGTTCTGATTTCTTCATTTTTAGGGCAAACTACACATATACTCTCAATCAATTGAGTGTGTTTCAATTTGGTCCACTTTATTAATAATGGCTCCCATATAACCTTTGCTTTACCAAAATGGAAAGTTCCAATCTTCCCAATTTGCGAAAAAAAATATAAATAATTGCACACGTGGTCATTTTTTTTAACATTATTGATTTTGTTTTTGTCCATAATTACTAATTTGAATAGCATGTAGGCGTATAATCAAATCAATTATCACACATTATGATTTGATGGATGAGTTTCTTAAGAAGTGTTTAGAAATATAATAATAGTTATTTTTTTAAAGTATTTTTTATTTATAAATATATTAAAATAATATTTTTTTATTTTTTAAAAATTATTTTTGATATGAATATATTAAAAAAAATATAAAAATATAAAAATTAATATTAAACAAAAACAAACCAAGTTTTTTTAAAAAAAAAATTGGAATACAATTTCAAATTGCCTATAAATATTCTGCGGATAAAAATAAAATATGAATTTTATATATACTAAGGCCCCTTTCTCATTATTTGACATTATTATTAGGCTTTTAGTATTCTTGTCAATTTTATAATTTATGTGTGTAGTTAATTATTTTTTAATATCATAATTTGATAAAAAAATTAGTAAAATAATACAGGTTGAATTGTTTTTTGAAAATAAAATAGTTTGGACACCACACTTATGAATATTATTTTGTTATAATTTTTATCAGTACTAATAGTTGTTTAATCATATTTTAAAAAATATTTTTTATATAAATTATTTAATTCAAATGAAAATCAATTTAAAATTTATGAATATTTAATGGTCAAAAGATAAAATTTAAAATATAATAGGCAAAAAAAAATAAAAAAATAAAGTAATAAGGTGGAACAAAACAAAGAAAGAAAAAAAAACATAAAAAATCATCAAAAACACGTTAAGATTTTATTTTTAACATTTGTAATAATATTAAAAATATCTCAACGATATGATTCTCACTGATTTTTAAAAATTAAGAAACGTATGGATTACATGCATGATTATAATACCTGAAAAAAAATTGGGAATCGGGATCTTAATTTTTTTCGAGATTTTAATTCAAGTTATACGGTTGACGTGAGGATGAGTTTGGACAGGAGGAGGCTAAAATTAGGGCTATTGCATGGAAAATGGCAATCAATGGTTTTATTTCTGTTTGGTTTGATGAAGGAGCAGGTTTGGATTTGATTGAAAGACAAGGAGGGCTCGACTGGATTGTGTTGAAAAGACAGAGATTGACAATGCAAAAGGGGTTTTGGTGACTGTCCTTGCTTAAGGGAAGAGGAAAAGCAATAATGGGTTTTTACAGGGTTGCTTCAGTGGTTGTGGAAGATGGCGCGATGAGGTCGGTTGGTTTGTAATGGTTGCAGAGGAGAGGCTGTGGCTTTGGCGAGCGGAGCTTTTGATCCAATGGTTGATGGTGGTGGATTTGGTCAAGATTGACCTTTTTTTCATTTCTTAGTTAAAAAAGTTTGTAATACCCAGAAATACATTCACAACACACATCTTTTTTTTTTTTTTTAAGTTATAAATAATTCTTTTTTAATTCAGAAGACTATTTGGTTCAGAAAAATAATAACTTTTGGTTTTTGAAAATGCAAGATTTGTCGTAGAATAATCCATGTGTTTTATGATAATGTTTTGTTACTATTTTATAATAAAAGAGAATGAAATAAATATTAAATATATAAAAATAAATTTATTCTCAAAATAATTTTAAAGTAAATTTGTGTTCTTCTAAAATAAGAAGTATAGCAAGAAAATATGTTTTTAGAGATAATATTTATTATTTTTTATCCTTAACATATCCCTACAAAATAAAATTAATTTCAAAATTATCTAATTAAAACATATAAGAATTAAAATAATTTTTATCATAATTATTATTTTTTAATTAATATATGAGACCTTTCCATTTTCTATTTTTTGTTTACCTTATTTTTTAAACAGTATTTGTCATGTTTATACTATGAGACCTTTCCATTTTCTATCCAAGTCAATTGAAGAAATTAGACACTGTCACATCTCTTCTGTGAAACTTCCTGCAAAACACTTGGTGATTTCTTGGCCATTACATATATTGATTTTTTGTTTGTTGTTGTAACAAGTAAAAAACTGGGTTTCTATACACCTTCAAGATAATTCAATACAGTAATTCAAGACTCTTCTCTTCACTTTCAGAAACAGAAAAAACTGGGTTTTTATAGTTTGGATCGTATGTTAAAAATAATTTTTTAAAAAAATAAAAAAATATTATTGACATGTATTTCGACATAAAAAATTATTTGAAAAGAAACTGCTATCATGCTCCCTGCGATGGCTTCGGGGTTTTTGTTGCTCTTTCGACTGGTTATAATAGTTATTGGTGCCTTGAAACCTAGCCTAGTTGACCCTTAGATTGTGTTGGGGTTTTTTTAGCTCTTTTTTAATATTGCGTGTTTTAAATAGGGTTACCTAAATTTTGAAGAAATTAAAATTTTATTTAAAATTAATTTTTTTATATTTTTAAATTGTTTTGATGTGTTGATAAAAAAAAATTTTAAAATAAAAAATATTGCTTTAATATATTTTTAAATGAAAATTACTTTTTAAAAAAATTATTATTACTCTTTAAATTTTATTTTAAAAAATTATTTAAAATGCCATTGTTGTAGTATTTTTTTTATTTTAAAAACAAGAAAAAAATATGGAAATTGAGGTTTTTGTGCATCAATAATTTTATTTTTAAAAATCCTCGACAGAAAAGATTAGATTATCCGTTTTGATGCTCCAAATTGATATTTATACATATATAAACAATGTTTGGAAAATATTTTGTATTTTGCATTTTTTTGTGTTTAATAAAGTCGCATTAGTCCTTGATGAAAATATAAATAAATAAAATCTTTGCTAACAAAGGGTTTACCGTTGTGACTTAATTTAATCAATCGAAAACGCTGACGTTTAGTATGAAGCAGTAGAAACCAAAACTCGTCCTTCCAACGGTCATATTTTTCTTCGAAATTCAAGAACCCTCGCGCTATAAAAGCAATGGTCATCTCCCTCCCTCCCCTTCCTTTTAACACACAGCCCCTCTCTCTCTGAAAAAAAATCTCTATGCGCATTTAAAACATAAACAATCAGAGATCAAAAGCTTATTATCGATCAGTGGCCTCAAAGTAAGTTGCTCAGATCTAATTTCACTTTCTAATACTTTGAATTGCGTTTTAAATTCTTGAAATCAATTTTGTTTTCTTGTATTTACCTTCGAAAAACCCTAGTTGTTTTTTACCCTATCCTCTTAAATGAATACTTTCTTGGTATTGATGCTCTAGTTATTCTCGAATTGTTCAAGTTATTAGATTCGCTGCATGTATTTATAATCCGATCTAAATTTGTTCTTTATGATTTTTTATTTGTGTGTGAAGCAGAGATTTTAATTCTCTGTTTTCTTAGAAGTAAATCTTCTATGTTTTCTCAGCGAACAAACAACTTTCTCCTTCTCCGTATGCGTGCAATGTGTATATGATCGATCTTGTATCATGAATACATGTGATTCTGCTGATTTTTCTATTGTTATGTAAAAATCTAGTGATCTGGTTTAGGGTTGCTTGGGGCGCTTAATTTTATTTGCAGCATAATATATGTATTTTAAACATGGGGTCAGGACAATGAGTCTTTTAAGCTGACGGGTCTTGTATTCTATTATGTTTTACTGTGATTAATCTGTTTATAGAGACTAATCAGTTTTAACAAATATTTGAAAGGGAATAAGAGGATAATCAGTTTCAACAAATATTTGACAGATTGCTACTGCCAAACTTTTAACAAGGTTTGATTCTTTTTTCTTTATTCCCTTCCTTGAATAGATTGCTTGTTCTTGTCTTTAGATTTTGGAAAATCTTGCTTTCACAATCTACTTTCATTTTCGCTTGTATTAATACTCATTGTTTTTGCTAGATGTGTAATCCCAAATCTCTAGTAGATCGCATGATCTTCTATTTCATGCTATTCTGTTTGATAGAGGATTCAAAATAACGAAAGTATGATTTGTGATCAATGCCACTGTTACACCAGATGTTGAATTGGTTTCACGAATTCATCCATCTTCTTAACAAGTAGTGTATGTTTTATCTTATTGATTATTCAGTTACAATGATTTACATATACCATGCTTGGTAGAGCTATGGAGATTCTAAGAATTTCAGAAAATGTTATGGGAGTATTTTTCGTAGAGTTTAGCTGGTTTGTTCTGACTTGCTTCGTGTGGGGTTTGTGCTCTTGGGGGTAACTTTTTTTCTTAGTTACTTTTTGAAACTGAATTTATGGTATAATTCGGTCATCCTTTCCTTATTTTACATGGTTTATTTAGGGTATTAACCAGTTCCAATGCTCTTGCAGAATATTTCTTTGAACTCATTTACAGCACGAATGGCATCACTAGTGAGTAGACGGGCACCTCTCGGTGATTTGTCAAATTCAATGAAGGTTGTTGCCTCTCGAATTCCACATGACGCAAGCAAGATGAAAAGTATCTCCAAAGCACCAGGGAAATGGCAAACTGCTGGCAGAAAACCACTTTTCGACATTTCTAATTCAAGGAAGCCTGAGACAAAAAAGCAGAGTTTCAATGCAAAGAAGCTAACTGTCTTGACAGAGGAACCAGATCAAACCAGTGCAATTGTAGAGGAAACGTTTATGCACAATCATCAGGAATGCATCAAAGCACAGACAAGAGCTATGGACATCAATGAGTTTCTGCAATCAATTGGACTAAAAGATGGTAATGGGAACTTAACATTCTTCTGCTTATAATCACTGCAAAATCTTTCCTTGTAAAATTCAATTCACTTTTATTATTTTGTCCAGATTTTTCCAAGCAGTTGACAACTCCATGTTCACCGCTGGCATCAATTACAAAGAAGGTCACTTTGCTTATTTCCCTTTCCTCGTTTCTTCATTAGGGTCTTTCTTTCTTGTTTCATAGACTAACTTTTCTTTAATGAATTATCTAAACAAAATACTGGTTTCTATTTAATGCTCAGAGCCCCCCTAAGCCTTGCAACTGGAAGCAACGGTCGAGCAGCTCCTTAAAGATCAATCTTGGGAATTCAATCTTGATTCTCCATCTCCTTTCAGAACACGAATATCACCAAGGAATTATAGGGACTGGAAGGATCAAGACTACTGCATCAGCTTTAAGTTGATAGAAACCCCATAGTTGCCAAAGCGTTGATTTCTCTCTTCAATGCTCTACAACTATGCTATGTCAACTCTTTTAGCCTTTTGATCTGGACTGGAAAGGAAAATTTCCTTTTTGGTGATTTATGGTTATTGTGGAACGAATGGTAGTGCAGTAGCATGACATCCATTCTTTAGGATTTGTGTTACAATAGTAGAAGTCACATTATGTTTATGAAGCAATCTGAACGGTACATTGATGAAGGTTAGTGAAGCTATATATTATGATTCCCTTGAGTTCTATACTTTTGATGTGTCTGTTATTTCTCATTTTATGCTTGCTTGTCCGTTCTATTCTTGAATCATTTATTTTTTTAAGTGTTTAGAGCCCTAAATAAAGAAAGACATATTCTGACAAGACAGGGTAGTGAAAGGTGTTAGATTCTAATGCCCTAAAGTTCAAACAAGTTGGTGTTGTTTAAGGGTTGCATCTGTGTTGTGTTTGCGTGTTGCAGAGGCAAGAATAGAAATTTGCAAGTTTATGGGTATTTGACCTTGGAATAGTTAAATTTTGCTATGATTAATTAATGTATTGCACTAGAATTTCTCATCAAGGCACATCTTCATTCTGCTGTTATACTTTCTCTGATGGTAAAAATAGTTGTATCTAGTTGTTCTTTCAATTATGCCTTCTAGGTTTTGGAATAGGGATGCTTAGTTCTTAGTCCCGAGTTTCTTTTCAGAAAATCTACAACATTCTCATATGGTATTTTTATTGGTTATCTGAGGTAACCTTTATATTTTATTCATTTTATTCATGGGTGTTTATTTTTTCTAAGGGATGCATCCCCATGTCTTGGTTGATGGTTTTGAGATTGCCAAAAGAGCTGCTCTCCAGTTTCTTGAAAAATTTAAGACACCAGTGGTGATGGGTGATGAACCCGACAGGGAAATTCTAAAAATGGTTGCAAGAACAACAATAAGGACAAAGGTAAGGTCTATTCATCAGTTTACTCTTTGTTTTATAACCTGTTTGGATATTATTTAAAGTTGACCTTATTCTCTTGTGCAGCTATATGAAGCTTTGGCTGATCAATTAATTGACATAGTTGTTAATTCGGTAAGTGTAGCCAGTGGTGTTGATATATCTTGAGGCTGTTGGAAAAGAAGACGTTTAAGTCATATTTTGACAGCTTCTATTTTTGCATTGACTGTGATTTACTTGTTTGTACAGGTGCTCTGTATTTGAAAGCTTGAGGAAGCCATTGATCTATTTATGGTGGAGATTATGCACATGCGCCATAAATTTGATGTTGACACAAGGCTTGTAAGTTAATCTTTTTTCATTTAATCTGGATTCCTGTGGAATATTTTCACCTGGGATGTGTTAAGTGTTTTACAGCTCCCAATTTCCTGATTGACGGATTTAGTTAGGCTTCAAGAGTGAATGTTTCAAATGGTTTTCTCAAGTTAATTTATCTAGTTAGGTTCTTTATAACTTCAGTTTTTGTTTTGGCACAAGAGGGTATTCACCAATGATGGTTGAGTATTTAAATCATATTGAATAGAGGTCCTTTAAGATTTTGAGGGCCACAGATCTTCAAAAACCCTTCCATGTGAAACAGAATCATTTATTTTTGAATGAGATGTGTTTAGCATTGAAATTAGATGGAATGCACTGCTCTTTTTCATTATTCAACCTTTATTCAGTAAAATAATGCTACTTGTGAGATTTTTCTCAATGCTGTTACGTTGGATTAGGTCAACTTTCCAGGATATTGATGATTGGTTTTTGTTCGAAAGCTCCCAGGTGTAGCTTGGACAACTTTTAGTTATTGTTCATTTTTTTATTTCGACTTTGATATAATTTTTGTCAGCTGAGGCGGCACTTGCCTGGGCGCTCCATGTGAGGCAAGGCCCCAACGCCTTTATTAGCCTTAGGTGTTGGATTTCAATGAGGTGCTGCCTAGTCGAGCGCCTTGTGAGTGGGTGCAAGGCGCTAAGGCTAGCGCTTGCTTGAAGTTCTCTAAGGCTAGCGCTTGCTTGAAGTTCTTCCTTTTCTGTAGGTTTTTTTTTTCTTTTAAAATGATTTATGTTTTGACCTATTTGTCCATTTTTTAATGTACCACAAAAAACAACTTAGGGGTATTGTTGTAAAAAACAAAGATTAGGGTAAAAAAATTAAAATAAATCATTAAAGTGGGAGGCAAACAGAGAATGAAGGATACTTAAAAGAGAAACAATCACACTTAATGTCTCAAATTATGGAAATTTCTCTCCATTTTTTGGATAAATAAATCATCCCCCCCCCCTCCGTCCATGTCTGGACAGTTGAGTATCTAAAGAGGAAAGGGTGGCACTGTTCAATTTATTTAAAAATTTATCACTCTTCTACGCCTTTATGTGTTATTACCTGGCTATCATATAAATCATGAGTGCCGGAGGTTTAATCCATGGCAGGACAACATATTACGAGATTTCTTTTAAAATTTCATCTAGATCTAATTGTAGTATTGAAAGCTCTGCATCCTAGTATAAAACTGAACAATAAATGATTTTTTATCTAAAAATATAATTTTTTTATTTTTATCCAATCCTTATATATGTCATATTAATTATTCAATAAAATCCGCAAAACCATTTAATATTTTATTTTTTTTTATCATTTATTTCATTCAAATTTATTATTGTTTAATGATAATGTTATTGATTTCATTTAAATTTAAAGATTTTTACTTAAAAAAATATATTAAAAAATAATATAAATTATATCTTGAAATCTCATTCAATAACAAATTTTTATTGAAAGATGAGAACTGCCCAATGACCATAAAAGAACTATAAGTCTTTTATGGCCAACGTGGATTCACATTTATCACTAGTATATACATGCAACGGAGTCAATAGCTTATTAATTAACAAAATATTCAACAACTAGCACTACAGAAAATTATTGTATACCAATAATAATGATTTTTTTTTAATTTTTCTAACAAATAGTAGTATTTGGATGTAAACTTATCAGTAAAAATCTTTCACTATTAGAAATTCACTTAATACTAACAGATTTACCGACCGAATATTTCTGTTTGTAATTTGAAGTTCGAATTACCGACGGAATTTTTTCTGTCCATCATTACGTCGGTATATACCGACGGAAACATTCGGTCGATAGTTACCGATGGAATGTTCAGAATTAAACAAAAAAAAAAGCGGTTTGCTGACGTGGAGGTTTTTACGGGTGATTTTTTCCAACGAAATCACCGAGGGATTCAAAATGGCAACTCCGTATGGTGACGTGACCATTTCACCATTTAAAATGCCGACGGAATTGCCGAGGAATTCAAAACGATAGATTCGTATGATGACGTGTCCTTTTTTGAAACACATTCAATTTGTAATGAATATTCTTTAACTTTATGTTTTGATGTTTAATAAAACTTTTATTTGCATAATTGTTTTTTTACTATTAATTTATATAATTTTATATTATGTATTCTAAATAATTTTTTAAAAAAATATTTAAAATTATGCAAATAAAACAATATATAAAAAATACTCACCGAGGGTTTTACCGACGTAATGTATCCGTCGGCATTTGATAGAGAGCAGGGATTTTAGCGACGAATTTATTGACGGTATAATCCTATCGGCATTTCACAGTAGCTTTTACAATCACCAACGAGTTCACCAATGGAATAAATCTGTCTGCATTTCACAGTAGCTTGGCGCAAATTTCACAATCAATGACAAGTTTACCGATAGAAATAGTCTGTCGGTATTGCATACACTCACCGACGGAATAAATCTGTCGGTATATTTCAAGCGGGAACTTTTTTTATGGCGTGCAATTTCAGTCGGTAAAACCATTGGCAATGTTTTTGTTTTTTTTCCCGACCGCTTTAGCGACGGAATGAGGTGTTACTGACAAAAGGAAAGTCGACGACAGTTTTCCTCGGTGAAGTTGTCGGTAATAAAATTACCGACAAACTATGAATCATACACCGACAAAATATTGTCGTCGGTAAAACTGTGAAATCTGGTAGTGTTTCGAATGAAGCTCTGCATATGTCAAGACCAAACACAAACCAAAACTAACGTATAGAGCCATATTGTATTCGTTATTAACACATGCTGCCATGGCTCTCCAGCTAGAGCTGAACTGAGAAAAAAAACTCAGAGGTAATGGAAAAATAGAAGATCTCAACCTGGTTTTGCTGGGTCGCTCGAGTCACGGGTAAACCCGGTTAATCGAATTTTTACTTATTCCTGTTTTATATCTTAGTTGAACCGGTCCTGCCATCAAATCAATCCGATTCTAGATTGACTTGCCAAGCATGCCTGAGTTTAATAATGGAGGGGTCAACAAATATTTGCTAATTTTATGTTTTTTTATTTTTCTATGCATAAGCTATACGAGATTACTGTTTTGTTTTTCTTACCCATCCCCTGCTTGAATTTCCCTCTTCTTTTATTTGAAGCAATATTTTAAAAAAAAATTATTAATGAAAAAAACATTTAACTTTATTTTCCAACATGCACTTAATTTATTTGGAAGTCTCCTTTCCATCATATTTTATTTTTTTATATTTTTTCTAGTCTTGATTTTTAATTCTTTTGAAGTTTTCTTATTTATTTGATCTATTCATTGATTCACACAAGAGTTGATTTTATATTAGATATCATCATTTGTTATGCATTTCGTGGGTCCTTAACTTGACTATCCAGTTTTAGATGACATGATTTGAATCTTTACTAGTTATATCATCCACGCGATGCCGCGGGTTAATTTTTTTTGAAAAAACAAATATCAAGAAAAAGCTAAGATTTAAAAGTATCAGGTCTTTCTACAAAGCTATATCCAAGAATCTTGGGTTTGGCTGTAACGCCTGACCCAAAAATAATATTAATAATATTAATAATAATATTAAACTTGCATGACCAAGTAGATCTAGCTGCAATACCAAAGCCAATAGCCTTGGATGTGGGTCTGACTGCAAGATTGTGTCATAAAAGTGTGATAATTAAATAAATTAATTAAAAAGAAAAAAAATCAATGGAAAGAAAAAAAAACTAGTGAAGACAAAGAAAAAAAAATTGAATCAACTGGATTAACCCGTCAAACCTTGGATTCGTGTTGTGAAAGTTTGATAACTAAATAAAAAACAAATTGACGGATCAACCCAGAATTAACTAGGCTAACCCGTCAAACCAAGTTACCTATCAAACCCGGCATCCGTGTCATGAAAGTTTGATAAGTAAATAGAAAAAAATTGAACAATAACAACCTAAATTAAATAAAAAAATTAATTAAAAAGATAAAACAAAAAAAACAAAAACAAAAACAAACAAAAGACATAAGCCTGTTACTAATGAGGAAAAAGAAAAAAATTTGAATCAACCGAGTTATCTCATGGAATCAGGTTAACCCGTCAAACCTGAGATTCACGTCATGAAAGTTTGATAACTAAATAGAGAAAAAAAAATGGCAAGTCAAATGAAACAAATTAACAAACTAAACTAAACGAAAAAAATTGATTAAAAAGGACAAAGCAAAAAAAAATTATGGGTTAACTTGTCAAATCAGGTTAAGATCTGTGTCATGAAAGTTTAATAACTAAATAATTTTTTTTTTCACATTAACAAACTAAATTAAACAAAATAAAATTCATTAAAAGAAAAAAACACAAAGAAAAAAGCAAAAAACAAAACTCATAAAACCAAAAAAAACAGGAAAAAAAAAAGCTAAGAGTTTCACTGTGTACTGTATAATGCACAATAAAACACTTATATACAAAACACATCTGAAAAGCTACAGTACATTCCCCAGGCATTTTAAAGTATTCCTTAATAACTTTAGTTAATGCTCCTCTCCACACTGGTGAACATAATGGTAGTTGCTTTGAACAAATTAATTATAGTGAGGTTTTGAAGAGGAGTCTCCTCATGTGTTGGAATTAATTTTAAATTTTTTATTCAAAAGGTTTTCAAATTTTTCTAGGTGCATCTTTTAAGTATATATATGCATATAATTATTAAAGATGTATTTAGTTTTTAAGTCTGCATCAAATATTTCTAACAAATTGGACTGGAAAATATAGTGAGGTTTTTAAAATTATCCAATTAAAACATATAAAAATTAAAATAATTTTTATCATAATTTTAAAACTTGTCTTGAAAATTAATCTTTTGAGACAATAATTATTATTTTTTAATTAATATATGAGATCTTTCCATTTTCTATTTTGTTATTACTCTATCAACACCACCCCATCATCACCATCTTCCTTGTCCTAATCCTTTCATCAACATCTTATGGTGAGGATGATAGTAAAGATTACACAGACTGCAAAAAGCACTTTAATTGTGGATTCTTATCAAACCTTTCTTATCCTTTCTGGGGAGGTGATCGACCTGAAGTTTGTGGACATAAAGGGTTCGAGCTCAAGTGTGAAGGTCAGTTCCCTATAATCCCTAGAGGCACACTAGAATTCCGCCTATTTCGTTTAGATCAATCTTCCAGGTTGATGACTCTGCAGCTAGTGAATTCCGAAGATTACATTTGTCCTTCTCAAACTTTACCCAATTCAAGTACTGAGAGTGACATCCATGTCTTTGGCTATGACCTCAACCTTAAAAACCTGAACTTACTTTACAACTGCACGGTCTGGAGCTCGAGCTCGGCGCTGGAGCAAAATAGAATTTCGAGTTCGTATTGTAGTGAATATTAGTGGCAGCTCATTCTATGGAGGTGATGATATCTTGGAGAGCAGTAGTGGGCTAAACCGAACCAATGTAGCATATGGTTCAAAATCCCCATTCCAGTTGAGTCTTTTCTTCGGCTAAACGGTGACACACCAGACTTGGAGCAAGTTTTAGGACAAGAGTTCATTGTGTCGTACAAGTATGATGAAGTTCCTTCATTTTGCGATGGATATATGGCTTCGGAAGGAATATGTGGAACCAACTTGACTGATCCCAATAGAGAGTTCTTGTGCCTTTGCCGTGACCACCCTTATTCTTTGGTTTGCAAAGGTCAGCTAAGTATGCCTTTTCCTTTTCTTTTTCTTCCCTCTTAATTATATGTTCTATTTTTCATTTCAGTGTGTTTCGTGTTATTTGTGTGGGTAATTAATTTAGTTGGGTAATTAGGGTTGGTAATTAGGAAGAGGGCATTGTTCTTGTTCGGAACTCAAGATTAACTTTCCAATGGCATTATTAATGACCGATTAGCTAGAAGCCCATTAACCCATCTATCATAGGAAAATTGTTAAGCAATAGTTTAGTCCCTCTATCTCTTACAATTCTGCAAGCTAGTCCTTCTATATGTTTTTATTAAATTTCTAGATTACCCTTTTTATTTTATTTTTGAGAAACATTTTGGCTGACCCCACAAGAAGGTGAGCTTGAGTGTCTTATTAATGGAAAATGACTTCCCCAAGTCTAGTTTGAACCTGTCAACGGTCCACAAAAGCAGCGCAAATATATCTTATTTCCTTACAATCCATCCTCTTTTGGATTAGAACTAGATTGATGGATCATGTTTTGCAGCGAGTCTGTTAATTTCTTTATATTTTAAAAAAATAATGGTAAAACTTGATGAAGCTTCGTTGAAGAATCCAAGCGTTTTCCACCCATACTCATGATTAATCACACTTAATGTCTCAAATTATGGAAATTTCTCTCCATTTTTGGATAAATAAATCATCCCCCCCCTCCGTCCATGTTGAGTATCTAAAGAGGAAAGGGTGACACTGTTCAATTTATTTACAAATTTATCACTCTTCTACGCCTTTATGTGTTACTACCTGGCTATCATATAAATCATGAGTGCGGGAGGTTTAATCCATGGCAGGACAACATATTACGTGATTTATTTTAAAATTTCATCTAGATCTAATTGTAGTATTGAAAGCTCTGCATCATAGTATAAAACTGAACAATAAATGATTTTTTATCTAAAAATATAATTTTTTTTATTTTTATCCAATCCTTATATATGTCATATTAATTATTCAATAAAATCCGTAAAACCATTTAATATTTTATTTTTTTATCATTTATTTCATTCAAATTTATTATTGTTTAATGATAATGTTATCGATTTCATTTAAATTTAAAGATTTTTACTTAAAAAAATATATTAAAAAATAATATAAATTATATCTTGAAATCTCATTCAATAACAAATTTTTATTGAAAGATGAGAACTACCCAATGACCATAAAAGAACTATAAGTCTTTTATGGCCAAAGTGGATTCACATTTATCACTAGTATATACATGCAACGGAGTCAATAGCTTATTAATTAACAAAATATTCAACAGCACCACAGAAAATTATTGTATACCTTATTGCATGGAAAATGGCAATCAATGGTTTTATTTTTGTTTGGTTTGATTGAAAGACATGGGGGCTCGACTGGATTGTGTTGAAAAGACAGAGATTGACAATGCGAAGGGAAGAGGAAAATCAATAATGGGTTTTTACAGGGCTGGTTCAGTGGTTGTTGAAGATGGTGCGATGAGGTCGGTGGGTTTGTAATGGTTGTAGAGGAGAGGCTGTGGCTTTGGCGAGCGGAGCTTTTGATCCATTGGCTGATGATGGTGGACTTGGTCAAGATTGACGTTTTTTTCATTTCTTAGTTAAAAAAGTCTGTAATATCCAGAAATACATTCACAACACACATATTCTCTCTCTCTCTCTCTCTTTTTTAAGTTATAAATAATTCTTTTTTAATTCAGAAGATTATTTGGTTCAGAAAAATAATAAGTTTTGGTTTTTGAAAATGCAAGATTTGTAATAGAATAATCCATGTTTTTATGATAATGTTTTGTTACTATTTCATAGAAAATATATTTTTAGAGATAATATTTATTATTTTTTATTTTTAATATATCCCTACAACATAAAATTAATTTTAAAATTATCCAATTAAAACATATAAAAATTAAAATAATTTTTATCATAATTTTAAAACTTGTCTTGAAAATTAATCTTTTGAGACAATAATTATTATTTTTTAATTAATATATGAGATCTTTCCATTTTCTATTTTTAGTTTACCTTATTTTTTAAACAGTATTGGTCATGTTTGTTACGGGTGATCATTTACGGTTCAGTTCGGTTTTTTCCCAAAAAAAGCAACCAAACCGGAAAAAAAGGGACACCCGAAACCGAACCGGACCCGGCCCAAACCGGCCGGTTCCGGTCCGGTTTTTTAACCAAAAAACCGGACAAACCTATATGCATTTTTTGGGCTTTTTTTGGACCTTTAATAGGCTTTTTAATGGGCTTCTAATGGATTTCTGGTGGGCTTACAATTAATTTAGCTATTATCTCATTTTCTTCGAAGATTCCAAATATATTTAATTTTTTTACCCTTAAATATTCAATTGTATTAAATTATTCTTATCAATCTTATGTTTATTAATTTTTTTGGCCATTAAATATTCATTTATATGAAATTATTAGTGTCAATCTTGTGTTCAATATTTTTAACAAAAGACATAAGCCTGTTACTAATGAGGAAAAAGAAAAAAAAATTGAATCAACCAAGTTAACTCGTCGAATCAGGTTAACCCGTCAAACCTGAGATTCCCATCATGAAAGTTTGATAACTAAATTGAGAGAGAAAATCGGCGGGTCAAATGAAAAAAATTAACAAACTAAACTAAACAAAAAAAAATTAATTAAAAAGGACAAAGCAAAAAAAAAAATTCTGGGTTAACTTGTCAAACCAGGTTAACCCGTTAAACCCGAAGTTGAGAATAATTAGGAGGCTTAACCTAATAGGTTAGCCAACCCTTTCTATATATATGAGTAGGGCAATATACAATAGTAAAGGTGGAGATTGCCACATAAGAATATGACTACAATATTTCCTATATAATTACATTCTATAATACGCCCCCTCAAGCTAAGGGTGGAGGATCAACCCGAAGCTTGAATCTAAAAGCAGTAAATGAAGCAGCAGGAAGTGGCTTAGTGAAGACATCAGCAAGTTGATCCTGAGAGGAAATAAAACGAATCTGAATCTCCTTCTTCGCAACTCTATCTCGGACAAAATGATAATCAATCTCAATATGTTTTGTGCGAGCATGAAATATAGGGTTTGCGGACAAATACGTGGCACCAAGGTTGTCACACTAGATAATAGGGGCAGAAGGAGTCGGAATCTGAAGATCCGTTAACAAGTACTGAAGCCAGATAACTTCAGCCGTGCCATCGGCTAAGGCTTTGTACTCAGCTTCCGTCGAAGAACGAGCAACAATGCGTTGCTTACTCGATTTCTACGAAATTGGCGTCTGACCAAAGAACACAAGATAACCACCTGTAGACTTTCTATCCTCAATACTACCTGCCCAATCTGCATCTGTAAAACCGTGTAAAGAAAAGGAAGAGTTGCGAGTAATATGTAAACCATGTGATGTCGTACCACGGAGATAATGCAAGATGCGTTTCACGGCAGCCCAATGGGATTCTGTAGGAGCATGCATAAATTGACAGACCCGGTTAACAGCAAAGCAAATATCCGGGCGTGTGAAAGTGAGATATTCGAGAGCACCAACAAGTTGCTGAAACCGAGTAGCATCAGAAAACAATGGATCCGGCATAATGGTGGCTTTGGATGCTGAAATAGGAGTATCAACTGGTTTACAGGATAACATACCAGCTCGTGTGAGGATATCAAGTGTATATTTATGTTGACAAAGCATAAGTCCCAGACCAGTATACTGCACTTCAATACCCAAGAAATAATGAACATCACCCAAATCCCAAAGTTTAAATTCCGAGCTCAGTAGCTGAATGAGCCGTTGTAGTAGAGTTCCATTATTACCCGTAAGCAGAATATCATCAACATAAACCAAAAGATAACAAATATCACTACCAACCGAGAAGATAAACAATGAGGTATCCACTTTAGAAGCACGGAAACCAATGGATAATAGAAAATCATTCAGACGAGTGTACCAAGCCCGCGGAGCCTGTTTTAACCCATATAGAGATTTATGCAATCGACATACATGACCTGGGAGTGCAGAATCAACAAAACCTGGAGGTTGTTTCATGTAAACCTCTTCATCAAGGACTCAATTTAGAAATGCATTATGAATGTCAAGCTGATGAATTTTCCAACCACTCGAAACTGCAATGGAGAACACTAAGCGAATTGTTGCTTGTTTGATAACATGACTAAAAGTTTCTGAGTAATCAATACCTTCTTGCTGAGTGAAGCCCCTAGCAACCAGGCGCGCCTTATACCTCTCAATGCTACCATCAGATCTGCGTTTAATTTTGTAGACCCATCGGCTACCAACAACATTCATGGACGGATGAAACAACACTAAGGTCCATGTTTTGTTTGTGCGTAAGGCCTGAATTTCCTCTCGCATAGCATTATGCCATGCCTCATATTTGTTAACATCAGGAAAAATAAGTGTCTCATGCGAGGGAGGAGAAGTTACCCGACTGAAGGAAGCAGCAGAGGTGGCTGCCGTGGTGGTAATCAACACTGTCTTGGGCTGTCTCGGACGAAGAACCATGGGGTGTTTAGGAGCAGCTGGACATGGAGTAGCAGCACCTGTAACTGGAATGTGCTGAAGAGGATAAGAGGAGAGATCAACACAAAGTTGCAGACTAGGAGGTGAAGCCGGGGAGGTGCTGGGTTGTGCCGCTACTGAATCCTGCAAGTCAGAACCTGTTCCTGCACAATGATCATTGGAAAGACAAGCACGTGGTGATAGTATGGCTATGTAGGGTGGTGAGGTAGGGTCGGCTAAATCAACGGGCAGGGGAGCAAGCTGGAGGGTTGCGGCAAGGGGCAAAGGTGGGTTGTGTGTTTTGCCGGGTTGGGAAGGAAGAGGCTGAAAACAGGAAGGGGGTTGTAGTGATGGAAGATAGGTAGGTGGAGTGGGGGGAATCGGGATTGTTGTTACCTGTTCAGACTTTTTAAAAGGAAAGACATATTCATGAAAACGAACATGACGGGAGACATAGACATGACCAGACTCTAAATCAAGACACCGATAACCAAGTTGAGACGAGCTATAGCCTAAAAACACACAAGGAGAAGACCGAAAATCTAATTTATGAGCATGATATGGACGTAAAAATGGAAAACAAAGACACCCAAAAGTACGTAGAAAGTTATAATCAGGAGTGCGATGAAACAGACACGCAAAAGGAGATTTATTTTGAAGGACAGGAGTAGGCATGCGATTAATAAGATAGACCGATGATTCCATAGCATAGTTCCAAAAACGCAATGGGGCATTACACTGGCCTAAGAGGGTTAGGCCAGTTTCGATAATATGTCTATGACGGCGTTCAACTGTGCCATTTTGTTCATGAGTATGAGGACAAATTAATCGATGATGAATACCAATTGTTTGAAAAAATGTATTTAATTTACGATATTCACCACCCCAATCAGTTTGAACAAATTTAATTTTAAGAGAAAACTGACGCATCCTAGTATAAAATTGAACAATAAATGATTTTTTTATCTAAAAATATAATTTTTTTTATTTTTATCCAATCCTTATTTATGTCATATTAATTATTCAATAAAATCCGCAAAACCATTTAATATTTTATTTTTTTTATCATTTATTTCATTCAAATTTATTATTGTTTAATGATAATGTTATCGATTTCATTTAAATTTAAAAACTTTTACTTAAAAAAATATATTAAAAAATAATATAAATTATATCTTGAAATCTCATTCAATAACAAATTTTTATTGAAAGATGAGAACTGCCCAATGACCATAAAAGAACTATAAGTCTTTTATGGCCAACGTGGATTCACATTTATCGCTAGTATATACATGAAACGAAGTCAATAGCTTATTAATTAACAAAATATTCAACAACTAGCACCACAGAAAATTCTTGTATACCAATAATAATGATTTTTTAAAAAAACTTTCTAACAAATAGTAGTATTTGGATGTAAACGTCTCAGAAAAAATCTTTCACTATTAGAAATTCACTTAATACTAACGGATTTACCGACCGAATACTTCTATCGGTAATTTGAAGTTGGAATTACCGACGGAATTTTTTATGTCCATCATGACGTCTATATATACCGATGGAAACATTCGGTCGATAGTTACCAATGGAATGTTCAGAATTAAAAAAAAAAAAGACGGTTCGCTGACGTGGAGGTTTTTACGGGTGATTTTTTCCAACGGAATCCCCGAGGGATTCAAAACGGCAACTCCGTATGGTGACGTGACCGTTTCACCATTTAAAATGCTGAGGAATTCAAAACGACAGATTCGTATGGTGACGTGTCCTTTTTTGAAACACATTCAATTTGTAATGAATATTATTTAACTTTATGTTTTGATGTTTAATAAAAATTTTATTTGCATAATTGTTTTTTTACTATTAATTTATATAATTTTATATTATGTATTCTAAATAATTTTTTAAAAAAATATTTAAAATTATGCAAATACACTACAAGATTTCACAGTTTTACCGACGGAAATATTCCGTCGGTGTGTGACAGAACGTTCGTCGGTAAAGTATTTACCGACTATATTACCGACGGAATACTCCCGTCGGAATACCTTTTGTTGGTGATTCCACATTCCGTCGCTATATCGGTCGGTAATAAAAAAAACACGTTTACCGACGGTTTTACCGACGGCCCATGCGCGCCAAAAAAAAAAAGTTTCCCGCTGGGAATATACCGTCGGAATATATTCCGTCGGTGTTATATCAATACCGACGGACTACCTCCGTCGGCAAAAGTGTCGGTGATATTTCATACCGGCCGAATAAATCCGTCTGTAAATTCGTCGGTATTTTTATACCGACGGATTATTGCCGTCGGTGAGTATGTCGGTGATGGGATGGCATACCTCAGACACTGTTTAATGCCGACGGATTTATTCCGTCGGTAAATCCCTGTGTAATTTTTTTTTTTAATTATTTAGAAAAAATAATATAAATTAATAGTAATACAAACCAATTATGTAAATAAAATTTATATTAAGCAACAAAAACTCAAAGTTAAATAATATTCATTACAAAATGAATGTGTTAAAAAAAAAACAATTAATATAAAGGTGGAGGAGGAGGAGGAGGAGGAGGGTGGGGGTTAGGCGGCCAAAAAGGATTAGGCGCACATGTTCCGCCTTGTGTCATGTTCATGACCATTTGACGAAGCTCTTCATAGGCCGCTCTTTGTTGTTCAGACTCTGCTCTGTGTTGTTCGTTCGCCAATCTTTGCTCTTCTTTGAGTTGTGTGTACGCCTCTGATAGGTGGTCGCACCTTTGCTGCAAGGCCACAAACTCCTTAGATTGGGAGCTCGATACAGATTGGGAGCTCCCACCGGTTGAAGCAGTACCGGTCGACCGCAACTTGGCAGCGGTAGTGTTGGAGAGCCCGTAAACCCGATTTTTATCGGGTCCACCTGACGATCCAGCCTCCATCCACAAATCCGGATCGAATTCCGGATGGGTCGAAGGATCATCCCCGTATCTCTCCCTCAACCGATTATTATAGGTCTCCTGAAAAAAAAAATCATATTCAATTCAATAAACATAATAATAACTTACAAAATAAAATGGTTGAACAAACACACCACAAACTGTTGAGCACGGTTGTCAACGAACTGTTGCGTCCCCTTTTGGCGGTCATGACTCCGCACGTGCGTCTCCACAAACAGCTCCATAGGGCTCGGCTCACGTCCAAGAGACGTAGCCTATATATAATGAAAAAAATTTAATAACAACAAATTAATTGAACGATATATTTCATTTAAATTAATCTTACCCTCCGTTTCGCATGTGCAGCAAACGGAACGGAGCCGCCGGTGTGCGTTGTAACCGAGCCATGAATTTGCCGATTCCGGTTGCCTGCACCGGACTGTGAGCGTCGAGTGAACCGCTCAGACGTCACGTGCCGAAGATAGTGCGGCCATATATCTTCCGGGATGTATATTGGTTTGAAATCCCTCCAAACCGCAACATCGTTCCAGCCTTGTAACCCCTTATCCCTCGCTGTTTTTTTTGCTTTTTTCTTGGCGTCATACCAAAAATCACGCAACCTAATTCACGCACGAAAAAATTACATTTCAAAACATAAATAATTATGTAAAAAAAAGTCGAATTGTTTTCGATGTTACCTAATTGCCGCGTGATTTTCCCACACCCTCCTCACAACACTGTCATGTTCATCGTCCCAGCAGAATCGATGATGTATAAAAAAAAATAATTTTTTAAAATGTTAATAATTTATTTACAATTATAACTTGAATTTATTAGAAATAAGCTAAAATTATATATTAACACGAACCTCAAATCTATGAAACCATGCATCGATTTGAGGCATCCATTCAGGATGTCAGGATATTTGACTCCATTGAAACAATGGAATCTCCATCGACGCTTTAAACGCCGATGATATTACTCGGGCGGCCTCAATGTTTGTGAACCTGAAAAGAAATGAAATTAATTTGTGATTACTTCATAAATTACGTTTTAAAATTGTTTTTTTATATAAAAAAAAACTAAAACCTTAACAAACTTACATTGAAAGATCGTCCTTCCACTGTGCCTCGAACTGGCGGGTAAATTCATTCCGCTTCGAAGGCATGCCGCGTCTGCGATGTGAAACATCGCTGGAAGAGGCAGCATCGGTTAACAGCTCAGGTGGTGTAGGTGCCTCTTCTTGAGAGGCACCTAAGGAAACATCATCATCGCTGCTAGACGAACTTGATTCGACTGGACGACCAGCTCTGGTTTTCATTTTGCGCATCTAAACAATTTTATATTAATAATTGTAAAATAAAATTCAAAAGTTAAAAAAAAATCGGCAGCACCTCCCCTATACTGGATACTACCCAAATCCACAAACCTGCAAATATTAACAATAGCCACAACCAATCGAACCAATCTATACTAATTATTCCAACATATTCAACTATTAATCCTAAGATAAATTCAACGTTAACAATTACAATTCACAAATTAATCAATAATTATATTCAAAACAATAAAAAATATAACAAAAAATAAATTCAATAAATTCAACAAATTAACAATTACAATTCAACATTAACAATTATAATTCAACAAATTCAAAAAATTCAAAAAATATTCAAATATTCAACGTTAACTAATTCTAAGTTAAATTAACTAATAACAATTCTAACAACACAACAACAAAAAATATTCAATAAATTCAACAATTAAATTCAATTATTCAACAATTAAATTAACAAATATTCAACAAATTCAAAAAATATTCAAATATTCAACTTTAACTAATTCTAAGTTAAATTAACTAATAACAATTCTAACAACACAACAACAAAAAATATTCAATAAATTCAACAATTAAATTCAATTATTCAACAATTAAATTAACAAATATTCAAAAAATTCAAAAAATATTCAAATATTCAACTTTAACTAATTCTAAGTTAAATTAACTAATAACAATTCTAACAACACAACAACAAAAAATATTCAATAGATTCAACAATTAAATTCAATTATTCAACAATTAAATTAACAAATATTCAACAAATTCAAAAAATTCAAAAAAAATTCAAAAAATTCAACTTTAACTAATTCTAAGTTAAATTAACTAATAACAATTCTAACAACACAACAACAAAAAATATTCAATAAATTCAACAATTAAATTCAATTATTCAACAATTAAATTAACAAATATTCAAAAAATTCAAAAAATATTCAAATATTCAACTTTAACTAATTCTAAGTTAAATTAACTAATAACAATTCTAACAACACAACAACAAAAAATATTCAATAAATTCAACAATTAAAATCAATTATTCAACAATTAAATTAACAAATATTCAACAAATTCAAAAAATTAAAAAAAAAAGGAACGAAATATACATACCTTAATAATGTGTCAAATTCAAAACTTTATCTACATTGCAACAAAAAACACCAACACAACAAAAATAAAAACAACTAAAAATAAAATAAAATAAAATAAATTAGAAAAAAAACACATACCTTTTGATATAATGAAGATTTACAACACCAAATCTTGCTAGAGATTAAAGGTGAAAGTGTTTAAGGATTGAGGGGGAAAAAAATGAAAAATCTAAGGTGAAAAACGGAGGAGAAGCGAAGAAGCGGCGGGGAGAAGAAGAAAAAATGAGGCCAAGCGGCGGGGCTGGAACTTATAGGTCAATTTTACCGACGGCATCACCGACGGACTTAACATCCATCGGTAAAAGGTCAAAATTCCGTCGGTAACAGATCAAAATTCCGTCGGTATTTTTCGAATTTCGCCCCGAATTTTTAAAAGCCCTCCAAAATTTTCGCAGTCCGTCGGTAATCTGACAAGTTCAGAGGCGCATTAATTAACGCACTTTGGAAAACACGCGGTCCGTCGGTAATTCTGTCGGTAATATGTGTAACCGACAAATTACCGACGGACCTACGCCGTCGATAATCCCGTCGATGGTGGTGTTATGTTTTCGAGCTTACTGTGAGATGCCGACGGACTATATTCCGTCGGTAATCCCGTCGATGGTGGTGGATGTTTTTCGAGCTTACTGTGATATGCCGACGGAATATGTTCCGTCGGTAATCCCGTCGATGGTGGTGGATGTTTTTCGAGCTCACTGTGAGATGCCGACGGATTTCATTCCGTCGGTATAGTTGTCGGTGAAGCCGTCGGTAATTTCGTCGGTGTTGGTGGTATTTCGCGTAAATATTTACGAACTCTCTGTGAGATACCGACGGATGGCGATCCGTCGGTATTGACGTCGGTGATTGTGGCATTATGCAGGAAAGGTTGTCTTTGTATTGCCTGTTTACCTTCCTGCAATAACTTAACTAATAAACTGTCTATCACATAAAACAATAACCACATTGCTTAAACAATAAATATTTTGTTTTACAAAATACATCATCAATAATCTAAATTACATGAGACAAATGTTTTTACATAGGGCTTCATTTTTATAATTAGTCGGAATTTTCTTCTTCTTCCTCATCAATTGAATTGTCATCATCTTCATCGCAATCTTCAATTTGGATATCATCTTCTTCATCGACATTTGGTTGTCCGCTAGAGCTGAGAACAACATTCAACTCCTCTCCGTCAATATCAACAAGACTATCATCGAGAACTCGAAAATTTGAATTTTCTTCCAATTCAATCGAAGGAGCAACTCGATATGGTTCAACCAACTCACGAACTTGAAAGACTTCATCTCGCACACTTGTGTCTTCGTTCTCATCCTGAACAACCTCGACACGACCCCGTGGTTTCGTTTTTAAAACGGACAACCAATCAACTCTTGAACGATCCTTTCTAAATGAAGGGGTGTATGTGTAATAAACTTGTTGACATTGCTTTGCGAAAACAAAGACATCGTTTATGTTGCGGAGTCTAGCTTTTGAGTTGATTTCGACCAGACCATGGTGTGGATCAACTCTGATTCCTCTGTCCGTCGTGTCATACCAATAGCATTTGAATAAAAACACTTTATTCTGCTCGCTATGATATTGCAGTTCGACGACCTCTTCTAATCTACCATAGTAGTCAACTTCTAACTGGCTACTTGTGGATCCCTTAACACAAACACCGCAGTTGTATGTCTTTCTTCCTTGCTGGTATTCTTCAGTATGGAAAACATATCCATTGACAAAATACCCGTTGTAGCACTTAACTTTTCTTTCAGGGCCGAGGCTTAGTGAAGACAATGACTTGGGCGCACTCCTTCCCATTTGATAAACCTTGTAAATATATGTAATTAAATGTACATCAATACACGGTAAATGAACGAGAATCTCGTAATGACATGCATACGTTAGAATGAGTTTATGATAGTGCTTACATGTGTTCTGAACCATGTGGCAAATTGTTCATCTTGTAATTGAAAGATCTGGGATTCGGTCAGCTGCGAGTTATTGGAGAGCAAATATTGTTGATGTTGCCTGCAAGTGATAATGAGTGTATGATATTACAATATATAATTAAAAGTATATTACTGACAAAGTTTAATTACTATTACACATATATAGACTTACTGAATAAATGGTCTCAGCTCATCACAGTTAAATAGAACATAGTTGTGTGCTTGTTTGAATTCTATTTCCGACAAATATCTTCCTCTTACGGCATTTTTAGGTGTGGGTCGTCCAGTATTGGAGAATATTGACAAGTTCCCACTGGAAGGCACTTCACCGCCATCGTCATGCCGTGGAACGCGATTGAGTCTTGTTCTCAGATGAGGTTCGAAATAGTACGAGATAAATGTTGATATCTCTTCAACAATATAGGCCTCAGATATCGAAGCCTCAACATGCGCCTTGTTCTTAACCTTTTTTTTTAGATTAAACAAGTACCTGCATTGAAGTACAATTCAAGTATTTTCAAATAAGAAAAACATAGAAAATACTTTAAGATATGAATTCCATTGCAACTGTAATATCTCACCGTTCGAATGGGTACATTCATGGACGGATGAAACAACACTAAGGTCCATGTTTTGTTTGTGCGTAAGGCCTGAATTTCCTCTCGCATAGCATTATGCCATGCCTCATATTTGTTAACATCAGGAAAAATAAGTGTCTCATGCGAGGGAGGAGAAGTTACCCGACTGAAGGAAGCAGCAGAGGTGGCTGCCGTGGTGGTAATCAACACTGTCTTGGGCTGTCTCGGACGAAGAACCATGGGGTGTTTAGGAGCAGCTGGACATGGAGTAGCAGCACCTGTAACTGGAATGTGCTGAAGAGGATAAGAGGAGAGATCAACACAAAGTTGCAGACTAGGAGGTGAAGTCGGGGAGGTGCTGGGTTGTGCCGCTACTGAATCCTGCAAGTCAGAACCTGTTCCTGCACAATGATCATTGGAAAGACAAGCACGTGGTGATAGTATGGCTATGTAGGGTGGTGAGGTAGGGTCGGCTAAATCAACGGGCAGGGGAGCAAGCTGGAGGGTTGCGGCAAGGGGCAAAGGTGGGTTGTGTGTTTTGCCGGGTTGGGAAGGAAGAGGCTGAAAACAGGAAGGGGGTTGTAGTGATGGAAGATAGGTAGGTGGAGTGGGGGGAATCGGGATTGTTGTTACCTGTTCAGACTTTTTAAAAGGAAAGACATATTCATGAAAACGAACATGACGGGAGACATAGACATGACCAGACTCTAAATCAAGACACCGATAACCAAGTTGAGACGAGCTATAGCCTAAAAACACACAAGGAGAAGACCGAAAATCTAATTTATGAGCATGATATGGACGTAAAAATGGAAAACAAAGACACCCAAAAGTGCGTAGAAAGTTATAATCAGGAGTGCGATGAAACAGACACGCAAAAGGAGATTTATTTTGAAGGACAGGAGTAGGCATGCGATTAATAAGATAGACCGATGATTCCATAGCATAGTTCCAAAAACGCAATGGGGCATTACACTGGCCTAAGAGGGTTAGGCCAGTTTCGACAATATGTATATGACGGCGTTCAACTGTGCCATTTTGTTCATGAGTATGAGGACAAATTAATCGATGATGAATACCAATTGTTTGAAAAAATGTATTTAATTTACGATATTCACCACCCCAATCAGTTTGAACAAATTTAATTTTAAGAGAAAACTGACGCTCAACAAGTGTCTGAAAACGTTGAAACGTGGAAAATACATCATATTTCGCAACAAGCGGATAATACCAGATATATTTAGTGTGCACATCAACAAAGATAACAAAATAAAGAAAACCATCAGAAGAAAACATTGGAGCAGGGCCCCAAACATCACTAAAAATTAATTCAAGTGCGGTAGAAGTTTTGTGACCCGTCGGTCGTAATGACAAACGGGATGACTTGCCTAATGGACATGCTTGACATTGAGTAAAAGATCGTTTAGACGTATAAATAATTTTATTATCAGAAACTAACAAATTTAGAATGCGAGGAGTTGGATGACCTAAATGACGATGCCACAAGTCGGCAGTCGTGGAAATGCAAGGAGACCAAAAAGCTTGAGGAACTGACGTAGCCGAGGACTAGGAGAGAACATAAAGACCATCATGACTCCGACCGGAAAGAAGAACTTCCTTGGTGACGAGATCCTTCACATAAAACACAGAATCGTGAAATTCAAAATAAACATGATTATCACGATAGAATTTCTGAACAGATAACAACGGTTTGGTAATGTGAGGCACACGAAGAACATTAGTTAATGTAAACAAGTGTTTGGGGGAATATAAAGTAGTATGTCCAACATGGGATATGTCAAGGGCCTTACCATCACCAACATGCAAGAAATCATTACCAAGATAAGGAGCATAATCAGTTAGAGTTGCAAGATCAGGCGTCACATGTTGATTCGCGCCGGTGTCGGGAAACCAAGTCGTTGCAGCAGAATCATTCGCAACAACAAGGTGAGAAGAGGGCTGCTATGTGCTGCTGCGAAACTGATAGCATTGAAGAGCTGAATGGCCAGGAGTGGAACATAATTGGCAGCGGACATGTCCAGACCACTGCCCCTGATTTGACCGGAAATCTACAGCAGAGGTGCGCCTGTTCTGCCACTGATTTTGCCTCCAATCTGCAGCGGAGTGACCTCTGTTTGGGGCCTGAAATCGGTTGGTGTTTGAGCGCCAATTACCTCTAGAACGTCCCCTGTTTTGGCTGTGATTAGTCATGGCATAATAAGCAGAATTCAGAGGTGTTGGCAGCAATGGTGGCTGCTGCGGCAGAGAAGAAGAAGACAGCAGTGATGAAGAGGATGAACCGACAACCATGGAGTGAAAGGAATTCTTGTGCAGAAACTCATGGGTAAGGAGATGGCTATGAAGATCAGCATACGATAGCGGTTTAGCCTTGGTTATGAGACTAGTTACCAAGTCTTTGAACTCACCGCGAAGTCCACGAAACACATAGAGATTGAAATCTTCAAGGGACATTGGGCGACCAGCAGCAGCCAATTCGTCAAATAACGATTTGGCTTGTTGCATATACATACTAACCGATGCATCACCTTGCCGAAGGTCTTGAAAGGAGCCATGTAGTTGCATGATCCGGGAATTAGATGGAGAGGCAAGTGCCTTCTCAAGCGTGCGCCAAACACAATGTGAAGTAGAACAATCTACTACAAGATGCAGCACATCCACGGAAAGAGATGAGAGTAGAGCACTCAAAATACGTTGATCTTGTTGTTTCCAACGAAGAAAAGAGGGGTTGATGGCAGAAGAAGAATCAGCCGAAGCATCAATCATATGAGATGGAGGACACGGCAAGGAGCCGTCAACAAAGTGAAAAACACCTTGACCAAGGAGATATGGCTTCATCTGCATTCTCCAATAAAGATAGTTTGTGTTCGTAAGTTTCAACGACACAACATGGTGGGTGTTTGATAGAGGAACCATTGTTGTAGATTGTGTTCCCATGAGAGGCAAAGGAACGGCAGAGCCAGCAGCAGGAAGAGGGCTGGCCGGTGATGATGCAGCACCGGTGGAGGGAGAGATTGGATCAACGGCAGCAGGAGGAGAGTCCATGGGGGAGAAAATTAGGGCCGGCTGCAAAGAGAGAAAAAATTAGGAGGCTCTGATACCAAGTTGACAATAATTAGGAGGCTTAACCTAATAGGTTAGTCAACCCTTTCTGTATATATGAGTAGGGCAATATACAATAGTAAAGGTGGAGATTACCACATAAGAATATGACTACAATATTTCCTATATAATTACATTCTATAATACCCGAGATCCGTGTCATGAAAGTTTAATAACTAAATAAATTTTTTTTTCACATTAACAAACTAAATTAAACAAAATAAAATTCATTAAAAGAAAAAAACACAAAGAAAAAAGCAAAAAACAAAACTCATAAAGGCATAAAAAAAACAGGAAAAAAAAAATAAGAGTTTCACTGTGCACATCTTCACCTCGCATCGTTATTGTTTGCAAACCACCATTGCAAGGGTTCAACTAGCCAGTTCTCACACAACCGCATCCTTCCATTTCTATTTCCCAATATGCCTCAGCTAATTAATCTGCGAAAGGAATATGTTGCTTTCGAGATTAACATGTTCAAAGGTTTGACATCGTTTGGCTTACTTCTTGTACAAATTCTATCATGTACTTGCTTTCTTTCAAAGATTTTCTGATATTTCTCTGAAACTTGCAAGAAAATATTGGCAAACTCTATCAAATCAACATCCCAAAAGATTGTCCCTTTCTTTTCACTGAAGTCATGCCAATATTTTGTTAATGCTCCTCTCCACACTGGTGAAGATATTGGTAGTTGCTTTGAACAAATTAATTATAGTGAGGTTTTGAAGAGGAGTCTCCTCATGTGTTGGAATTAATTTTAAATTTTTATTCAAAAGGTTTTCAAATTTTTCTAGGTGTCTTTTAAGTATATGTATGCATATAATTATTAAAGATGTATTTAGTTTTTAAGTCTGCTTCAAATATTTCTAACAAATTGAACTAGAAAATATAGTGAGGTTTTGAAGATTTTTTTGGGCTGAGTAGCCATTTCTGATTTGGTTTAGCTTGAAGATTAGAGAATCTGGATTGGTTTCTTGATTAGGCCATGATTTTACAAAGACAATCAGCTACTAAAAAATGATGTCAATATCTTAATGCTTGAATAGAGTTGTGCTTGCATCAGAGTATTTGTCAGGCTAGAACCATATTTCTTTCTATATATTTTTCGTATGTTGGCTTGTTTATATGGAATGCTAGATGCTTCTATTTATTTGATTGATCTTTTTCATGAATACAAGTACATGCAAACAAAGCATTTGGTGTGGAAATTTTGCAGTTTTTTTGTATATAAAGCTGTTTTTCACTTGCAGAAGTCTAAAATTTCAGTTTTTAGTTCGAACTTTTTCATTAGAAAGCTAACTCCTCACTGCTTTGTACTATTTTATCCAGGAAATAATGATGTCATGAATGTGGGTCGGAAGGTTCGTCATACATAATATGATCCGTGAACCTTACCAGCCTTATAATTTGGTGTGATCGTGAGCTAGTATCATTAAGGGCAGTTTCACCAACTTGCCTTTGCGCTACAACATAATCAGAAACAAGTTAATTAACTGCCAATTAGCAATGTATTTGCAAAGGAAGAAAGAAGCTTCACCAAATTACCTTCACATATACCGATTAGATGCCTTAAATGCTGATCATTACTTGCTGTCTCTTCTACCAAAATATGACATTACATATACTAAGGCTTTTAGTCTTCTTGTCAATTTTATAATTTATGTGTGTAGTTAATTATTTTTTAATAACATAATTTGGTAAAAAATTTAGTAAAATAATACAGGCTGAATTGTTTTTTGAAAATAATATAGTTTGGACACCACACTTATGAATATTATTTTTTTTTTATTTTTATCGGTACTAATAGTTGTTTAATCATATTTTTAAAAATATTTTTTTTATAAATTATTTAATTCAAATAAAAATTAATTTAAAATTTATGAATATTTAATGGTCAAAAGATAAAATTTAAAATATAATAGGCAAAAAAATAAAAAAAATAAAGTAATAAGGTGGAATAAAATAAAGAAAGAAAGAAAAAACATAAAAAATCATCAAAAACACGTTAAGATTTTATTTTTAACATTTGTAATAATATTAAAAATATCTCAACGATATGATTCTCACTGATTTTTAAAAATTAAGAAACGTATGGATTACATGCACGATTATGATACCTGGAAAAAAAGAATTGGGAATCAGGATCTTAATTTTTTTCTAGATTTTAATTCAAGTTATACGGTAGATGTGAGGATGAGTTTGGACAAGGAGGAGGCTAAAATTAGGGCTTATTTACTACGGTGGGCTATTGCATGGAAAATGACAATCAATGGTTTTATTTCTGTTTGGTTTGACAAAGGAGCAGGTTTGGATTTGATTGAAAGACATGGGGAGCTCGACTGGATTGTATTCAAAAGATAGAGATTGACAATGCAAAGGGGGTTTTGGTGACTGTCCTTGCTTAAGGGAAGAGGCAAAGCAATAATGGGTTTTTACAGGGCTGGTTCATTGGTTGTTGAAAATGGTGCGATGAGGTCTGTGGGTTTGTAATGGTTGTAGAGGAGAGGCTGTGGCTTTGGCGAGCGGAGGTTTTGATGGCGCCAATGGTTGATGGTGGTGGATTAGGTCAAAATTGACTTTGTGAGGAAGATGAAGGCGAGGTTGGGTGTTTGTGAGTTAATGGAGGATGAAGGCTAAGTGTATAGTGTGGCTTGTGATGACTGAAGGTGTGATTGTTTCTACAATGGTTTGTGAGGAAGATGAAGGAGGGGTCTGTTGCTACAATGGTTATGGTGGTTTTCATTACCAGAGGGGTTGGTGAGAGGGAGGTTATCTTTGTATTGCCTTTTTAAGTGGAGAAGAACAGCTAAGATTCTGGGCTGGAAGATTATTTGAGTTTGAATTTTGGGTTTTGATTTTGGTTGCTGAGATATTAGGCTTAAATTGCCAAGAATCAAGATGAATAAAACTTCGTCGTTTTACACATACACATTTTGCAACCAAAACTTAATTAAATAATGATAACAACACATATCATGTAAAGGAAAAATCTCATAGTTTATTAGCTATAGCTAAAAGGCATAACCTTTTTACTGTTTTTGAAAATGTATAAAATAAAATAAAAAATAGCTAGTGTAAAATACTTGTAAGTTGTAAGTACATCTATTTTTTTTTACTATAAAGATTAGAATCATATTTTAATATTTAATTATCATTAACAACTTATTTTTTATTTATCAATTTATATATATATTTTTTAAATTTATTTTATTAAGCAAAAACACTATCTTTTCATTTTTTTTAGTTAAAAAAGTCTGTAATACCCAAAAATACATTCACAACAAATACATCTTCTCTTCTTTTTTTTTCTTTTTTTTTAAGTTATAAATAATTCTTTTTTAATTCAGAAGACTATTTGGTTCACAAAAATAATAACTTTTGGTTTTTTAAAATGCGAGATTTGTAATAGAATAATCCATTTTTTTATGATAATGTTTTGTTACTATTTGATAATAAAAGAGAATGAGATAAATATATAAAAATAAATTTATTTCCAAAATAATTTTGAAGTAAATTTCTATTCTTCTAAAACAAATAAGAGGTATAGCAAGAAAATATATTTTTAGAGATAATATTTATTATTTTTTTATTTTTAATATATCCCTACAAAATAAAATTATTTCTAAGTCTAAAATTGTAAATCCTCAATATTAATTACATTCTAGTCCTTAATTTATAAAACTTATTTACAATCAAGCCACACTTGATTAATCATCTCATTTTCATTTCTAACTAAAATATTCTTATATGTGTGACCCAGTAGATTCTCTAATAAATTGGTTCAAATATAAATCATAATCCTAAATAAAATAGGATTAAATAAACTATACAATTTAGTTTCTTATCAATTCAACAATTGATGGATTCATATTTGAAGATTAGATACAATGTCTATCAACCTGCCATGATCCCTTACATATTTAAAAATTTATAAGTGGTTTGACTTAACCTTTCAGTGACTAGTTTCTTAGTGTAATTATTATCCCTTCATCAAGAATGTCTTCATTTTGATATTATAGCATGAAGCATGTCTGCTTTGTTAAATAATTTTAATTCTCAACACTGTAATTATTGATTCTTTGAATAAGATTTGAAACTATTTTCAAATCTCATTTCATGTTAGCCAAATATTTTACAATTAATACTATTTAAGAAAAAATAGAATATTTTTTTTCTAATTCATTTAGGGTAATGAATCCTTTATTGATTACTTAAATACCTTCATATAGTTTATATTATGTTCAATATATGTCTTTCTATTACCCTTGATTGAGATGTGTAGTTATGATCAAAGCATAACACCTCTTATACAAGATTACTTAGTGATCTCAACTTTAAGAATCACTTATACAATTATCACCTAAACCTTTTCATAGACATAAGTGATCTTTTTATATGAAATTCTCTTGCAAGTCAGTTCAATGTATATGTCATTTAACAAACACTTGCATATTAGTTCTAGGTATTCCTCATGATTTCTCTAATATATATATGGCAGCTACACAAGCTTGTAAAGAAGCAATATGGATGAAGAAACTTATGGAGGAGCTCGGGCACAAACAAGAGAAGATTCTTTTGTATTGTGATAGTCATAGTGCCTTGCATATTGTAAGGAATCCAACATTTCATTCAAGAACATAACACATAGATGTTCAGTATCACTTTGTAACCCATTTTTAGGTCCCCACATAAAAAATAATAAAATACAAAAAAATTCAAAAAATATATATTATCAAAAATATAACAGTGAAAAAAATGTCAGAACGTCCTAAAAATGCTCAAAAATTGATTGAGGATGTTCAAAAATATAAAAATTAAAATTTGACAGTATATCATTGACTGATGAGAGCCCCGATGATAAAGAAAATTCAATTTGAGGAAGAAAAGTCCAAAATTAGAAGTTTATGGACTCAATTAAATTTTATTTAAGGTTTAATTGAATTTTTGGAGAGTTTAATTGCAAGAACAATTGATTTTTGAGTTAGTTTGGGCTTTAATTGGAAGAAATTGAAGTTCTAGGGTCAAATTATAATTTTTGGAAGTTCATTTGGTCAAATCAGGGGCTTAATTGCATAAATATTGAAGTTTAATGGTCAATTAGGGACTTAATTGAAGAAATCAGAGACCAAGGACTAAATTGCAAAACGCGCGCAAATTGGAGGCCTACTTTAAATCTGATGCGTTTTGGCGCCAAAATCCATTTAAATGAATCACTGCGTTTTGGGAAAAACGACGCCGTTTCATGCACTGTTTAAAAAAAAGAAAAAGAAAGAACCCAAAACGGTGCCGTTTTGAACGGCACCATCGTCTTCTTCCTTGCGCACGCAGAGAACAGGGGAGAAGGAGATTTTTTCTTCTCCACTTTTCACCGAACTTCTTTCCTGGATTTAGCGCAATAAGACGCCCCCATTTCACCCACTTGCCTCCTCCTTTTTATCCTTTGATTCGATAGTGGAGAGGCGGCCGACAGTGGCCGCCCCACCACGACACCACCCCCCCTGTTTTTGCCTATAAAAACAGGGGAAGGGGGGAAAGAAAAAAAGAGAGAGAACGGAAGGGAGGACGAGAGAGAGAGAGAACACAGCAGAGGGGAGAGGGAAGAGAGAAGAGAAGAGAAAGAAGAGAAGAAAAGAGAAAAAAAACAGAAAAAAAGAAAAAGAGAAAAAATCAGAGGGCCACCGTGCCTCTGCCGCCAGCAGCACCACCGGCAACGCCACCTCGCCAGGTAAACACTCTGTTCCCCCCCCTTTTGTCTTTAAAACGGTGTCTCTTCCTTCGCCATGCAGGACGTGCGCGATGCACGTCTCTCCAGGCGAAGCTGGTTACTGTGCTTATGCATAGTAACCAGCTGTGATGGGTTGGGCTTGAGCCCAGCCCATGGATCTTGGGCCAGGTTTGGCCCAGCCCACTAATATGGGCCGGGCCCGACCCATTTCAATTTTTAATTATTTTTTTTTCGTCAGAATTTTTACAATTTTTTCCAGCACATTATTTATCAATTTTGCTTCATATCGGTCTGTATTTTATATCGTAAAAATATAAATCCGGTATTAAAATACCCGGTTTTCGGCAAAAACTTCCAAAAATACAAAAAAATTGAAAAAAAAATAAAAAAAATATTTTTGTGCATACGGCCAAGTGTCTCAAATCTAAAAATCATGTCGTATTTTTCATATGTCAAAAAACAATATTTTAGCATGCATTTTGGCTTTAATAACCAGTTTATTAAAGTCAAGAGAACATTGGCCAAAATCTCAAAAACTACAAAAGTATTATTTTGTTTGATTTTAGTATCATGGATTATGAATTTATACGTAAATCGTATTCCTGATATTAAAAAAAAATATTTTCTTTTGACGACTTTGAATAGTTAGTTTTTTACCCGATAAAGATAAGGATCTCCTTACAGAGAAGGACTTTTCTTAAACCGTAAACGAACCAACAATTAAAAAACCACAACATGACTTTAGATTTTATCAGACATTAAAACAATGCAGCCTACCTTAGGTAGGGCGTAGTTGGGGTGCTAATACCTTCCCTTTACGCAACCAGTCTTCGTACCCGATCTCTAAAGACCAGTTAAGGTTCCTAGTAACCAGAATACTAGGTGGCGACTCCCAGTCTATATTTTCACTTGTAGGAGACAAGAATTCCTTGTCTCTCCCTATTTGCCAGGAATAAATATTCCGATTTTTCCTTGAGAGTGGACGATCGTCGCGCCGCCGCACACGTGCGACAGAATGGCGACTCCGCTGGGGATCTTGTTGTTGTCTGATTATTGTGTTTTTTGTTGTGGTTTTCATGTTTATTTTTTAAATATGCATTTCCTTTATGTATTTCTTACGCGCTTTAATTTCTGTACATATTTGTTCATGCATTGTATAGAACTGCCTCATGCATCACATGCTTTACATTTTTCAAGCACACACAAGCTTCTAAGCTAAGTGGAGAATTAACGATCTGCCCTATGACTATTGGTCGGGTTCAGATGCGTGAAACACCCAACTCATATCTGAGAGCCTGCTTGGTAATGGTGGGCATACGTGCCTTAACTGTTCTTTGCAACGCCTTCATACTGCCTTTACGAAGGACGTCACTGGGCAGATATGAGACCCTTTTGAGACCAGATAGAAAACACCAGCCAAACTTTATTTTTCAACAGTGGGAGTTGGAGAACAACACATCTGTACAAGTAATACTTTAATTTTTTCTAAACAAGTGCAGTATGGCTTGAGAGATGAGTATTTCAATTATAATCATAAAATGGAGGGTGTGGAGGATTCAAGTGAAGGAGAGGAAAGCATGGATGAAGATGTTTTTGAAGATTAATGAATAATGATGATGATATTTAATTTTGTTTTTTAATCTATTTGGCTACTTACTATTTTAAATTATCTTATTTTGTTTTAAGGGTGAAATATAACTTTATATGACCATGTTATGGTATTTTATGTTTTCTTTTGATTTTTTAATGATCTAATCTTAATTGGGAAGACATACACACACAGCATATCGCCCTAGTTCATTTAGGCGAGCACCTCGGGCATTTTACAGGCTTAGCACCTTTTAGCACCTTCTGCCGTTGACAACACTGATTTTTGTCTTTTGAAGATAACTTCTATACTTTTCTAAAAATGTTTTGTCCCAGTAATTACTTGTTCTGTCTTCCAGGTTGAAGGTCTTGTTCTTGACCATGGTTCTAGGCATCCTGATATGAAAAGACGGGCAGAAAACTGTTTTATCTTGACATGCAACGTCTCTTTGGAATACGAGAAAAGGTATTCATCTTGTCAACTTGAAATTGATGGGAATTGATGTTGAATATGAGATATCAAGAACTCTGTAGATAGAGCTGTGGTCTGTTTCAGTTCATTGGAAGCTAATTTTTTTTTTTTCACAGTGAAATAAATGCAGGATTTTTCTACTCAAATTCAGAGCAGAGGGAGGCAATGGGTGCCGCTGAAAGGCGCCAGGTTGATGAAAGAGTTAGAAAAATTATTGAACTAAAAGATAAGGTCAAGTTCCAGTTTCATACATTTTATGTTCATGTTACTGACCCCGCCAACATGTTGGTTTCTGAAGTGTTGCTTGTACTTTTGGTCTTCCAGGTTTGCTCTGGTACAGAACAATTTTGTGGTTATTAATCAAAAGGGAATTGATCCTCCATCATTGGACCTTCTTGCACGAGCAGGAGTAAGCCATGGAACAATTATATTCTGTTCCCTAGTGATTGAACGCGAGCAATAATTAGCTACTTGATGCAATAATCTCCAGCTTGCTGCAATCATGTTTATGTGTTAGTATTGGGTGTTGTCTTTCATTCTGTTTTCTCTTATGGTGTATGGCATGAGTAGGGATTAAATGTTACTACAATGATCAATTTTGTTTGTTGGAAATATTATGAGAGGGGGGATGATTCAGGGATTATTAGCTACCCTCCAAGAGGGTGTAATTATAAACCTTGGGACAAGAAGGAAAAGGCTTTTAACTAGGGTGGAGGGTGGTTGGGTTCGTCTTTCTGCCTTTCTTCTTCCCCAAATTTATAAACAACATTTTCTATCTTTAACTGTTTACTTGCACCTTATGAAACATATTGTTTTATTTTTTCTTCCATGTAATTTCCATTGGATCTACTGTAAACTTGTTTGTGAAGCTCCTACCAAACATTGTTATACCTTTACCAATTGCTTTTGTGACAATACATCCTCTTTTCTCAATCCTGTAACAAACACGCCCTTAATTATAAAGAAAGTTTTAATAAGATAACACCATGTTAGATTGATCTTGAACCTCATAATCAGCTTTAGTAGGATGCAGATTTCACAAGTTAATGACTGTTTGTGATAACGTTTGGTTGCACATTTTGGAAGCCTTCCACCTCATGTTTTATTTTTATTTTCATGAAATCATGCCATATGCTCAATGAAATAATTATTAAAAGCAAATAAGCAAGAAGGCTAAGTTGATGGAGGTACAAGAAGAACCACTTGCTACTTCTGTAATTCTCTTGATTTTGTGAAATTATGGATGCAGGAATGGAGACTTGAAATGGTTTTTCATTGTAGTTTTAGATTGTAAATATGGCTAGAATACCTGCCACTGTATTTGGCTCTAGTTTTAGATGGTTACAAGCAAGACTTGGCTTTTTGAATGCCTTGCCTTGGATTTGATTCCTTTTTAAATGGTACCTGATGATATATGTACGATGACTATTGCTAGTTTGAAATCTGGTTAGTCTACCTGCTTGCCCTGATGTTGTTATTTAAAATGGGGCCGATCTGCTTTCTTATGTTTTACAGATAATTGCCCTTCGAAGAGCAAAGAGGAGAAACATGGAACGCCTGGTTTTAGCATGTGGAGGAGAGGCTTTGAATTCTGTTGATAGTTTAACTCCTGACTGCCTTGGTTGGGCTGGACTGGTTTATGAGCATGTCCTTGGTGAAGAGAAGTATACATTTGTTGAAAATGTTAAAAACCCCCATTCTTGCACTATCTTAATAAAAGGTATAGAAGCGTGTATACATCCTCAGCAAACTTGTATAAATATTTACGATTTTCTTTTTTATTTGTTCTAAATGCTATCAGATGATTTTTTCTTGTTTGTTTTAATTGCTTCTTTTAGGCCATTTAGCCATCAGGTTGAAGTATGTACTCTTTTATGTTCAAGCATGAAATGTATATTCATCTTGCAATTTTGTGATTTAGCAGGGCGAATCGTCACTTGACTTTTTTATTGTTACAGGACCTAATGACCATACAATTGCCCAAATAAAGGATGATGTCCGCGATGGCTTGAGAGCAGTCAAAAATACTATTGAAGTTCTGCATGCAAAAATCTATTAGATTTGTATGTGCAATCATGCTTGATTAAATTGTTGCATATTGATTTATGTAAGGCGTGCTTGTGGCCTTTGATGGTGGCTTTGGAAGTTCTGTGCTGTGAAGATAGTTGGCCACTTGCCAACTTGGCCACTTGCTCCTTCATGGATGCTTGCCTATAAATAGGCAAGCATCCAAGCATTATACATGCCTAGTGAAGAGAGAAATAAGAGAGAGTGAAGAAGGAAAGTAATCCCACTAAATTGTGAGGTAATTGTGAGAGAGTAAGTGAGGTGTTTTCTCCTAGTAATAGAGAGATTCTTAGTTGTTCTCCTATTATAGAGAGAGGTTGTAATTCCCACATTACTAGTAAAATCCTTCTATACTTGCCCGTGGACGTAGCCTAATTAGGTGAACCACGTAAATTCTTGTATGTCTTATTTCTTATTTAAGCCTTTTATCTTGTCGGGTTTGCATGTCAGTATCCTAACAGTGGTATCAGAGCCTTCCTGGTTGGTGTTGTTAACACACAAAAGTTATTCGTGTATACGGTTACTATTCACGTCTACGACACTATTCACCTATACGGCACTATTCACCTATACGGCACTATTCACCCATACGGTACTGTTCACTTTCATTACTGTTGGCGTATATAGAAAGTCAGTGCGGTGATTAAATACAGTCTAGGAAGTTCTGTCTAAGGAGATTGGGTTTTAAGCAGGACCGTTTGTGACCCCTCCAATCTTTCCTGGGAACTTACTTAGTGAAGTATTTTTCACACAATACTATTTCTATATACGTTACAGATCTGTGAAACGGTGATAGCTGAATAGATCACGGTGAATAAAATGGCAGCAAAGTCCGAGATTGAGAGGTTCAAGGGGAGCAATTTGTCACTGTGGAAAATGAGAATCAAGGCAATCTTGAGGAAAGACAATTGCTTGGCAGCAATTGGGGATCGGCCCGCGGAGATCACTGATAATGCAAAATGGAATGAGATGGATGGCAATGCTATTGCTAACATACATTTAGCACTAGCTGATGAAGTATTATCAAGTGTGGCGGAGAAGAAAACAGCTAAGGAGATATGGGAGACTCTAACAAAGCTATACGAGTCCAAGTCTTTGCACACTAAGATTTTCTTAAAGCGGAGACTTTATACCCTTCGAATGGCAGAAACCACGTCAGTGACTGACCACATCAACACAATAAGAACTCTATTTTCACAACTCACTACGTTGGGTCAACAAATAGAGGAAAATGAACGTGCAGAGCTTCTACTTCAAAGTCTTCCTGATTCGTATGATCAGCTCATTATCAACTTAACCAATAATATCCTCTCAGACTATTTAGTCTTCGATGATGTTGCAGCCGCTATCTTGGAAGAAGAAAATAGGCGCAAAAACAAAGGAGACAGAAACAGTTCAAACCAAGCAGAGGCGTTATTGGTGTCAAGAGGAAGATCAACGGAGCGTGGCTCCAGTGGGAGTCAAAGGCAAGGGAGGTCTAAATCAAGAAGTAAGAAGACTATGAAATGCTACAACTGTGGTAGAAAAGGGCACTTCAAAAGGGATTGTTGGTTTAAAAAGGGTATAGAGAATACTGCAGAGTCATCAAAACCTCAAGGATGTGTTGCAAGCACCTCAGAAGATGGAGAGGTTCTATATAGTGAAGCAGCAACAATCTCTACAGATAGAGAAGAGCTCGCTGAGGTCTGGCTAATGGATTCAGGAGCAACATGGCATATCACCCCTAGACGAGATTGGTTCCATACATATGAACCTATCTCTGGAGGCACAGTGTTCATGGGTGATAATCATGCTGTAGAGATTTCTGGCATTGGCACCATCAAATTGAAGATGTATGATGGCTTAATTCGTACTATTTCAAGAGTGCGACATGTGAAAGACTTAAAGAAGAATCTTTTGTCCGTAGGACAATTTGATAGTCTTGGCTGTAAGATTCGAACACACAATGGAATCATGAAAATTATCAAAGGAGCGCTGGTGGTTTTAAAGGCAAGAAAGACAGTTGCAAACATGTTTGTATTAATGGGAGAAACACATCATGAGGCAGAAGCATCAATCGCATCAGCCAGTCCTGTAGAAGAGAAGACGATGATGTGGCATCAAAAACTAGGCCACATGTCAGAAAAATGTTTGAAAGTTCTCTCTGATCAGAAGTTACTCCCTGGGCTTACAAAGGTTACTTTACCCTTTTGTGAGCACTGTGTTACAAGCAAACAACATAGGTTGAAGTTTGGCATATCAACAACTAATAGCAAATGCATCTTAGACCTGATTCACTCTGATGTTTGGCAAGCACCAGTTGTATCCTTGGGAGGAGCAAGATACTTTGTATCATTTATAGATGACTTCTCCAGGAGATGTTGGGTGTATCCAATAAGAAGGAAGGCAGATGTGCTCGCAGTCTTTAAAACATTCAAAGCGTGGATAGAACTTGAATCTGAAAAGAAGATCAAGTGTTTGAGGACTGACAATGGAGGAGAATATACCAGTGATGAATTTGATAACTTCTATCAACATGAAGGTATCAAAAGGCAGTTCACAACGGCATACACTCCACAACAAAATAGAGTGGCAGAGCGGATGAACAAAACTCTATTATAAAGAACAAGAGCAATGTTGAAGGCTGCAGGTCTAGAAAAGTCATTCTGGGCAGAAGTAGTCAATACCGCCTGTTATGTAATAAATCGATCTCCGTCTACTGCAATTGAGTTGAAGACACCGATGGAGATGTGGACTGGAAAGCCAGCTGATTATTCTCGATTGCATATATTTGGAAGTCCTATGTACGTGATGTACAATACACAAGAAGTTAGCAAACTGGATTCAAAATCCAGAAAATGTGTATTCTTGGGATATGTTGATGGAGTGAAGGGGTATCGCTTGTGGGATCCCACTGCCCACAAGGTAGTCATTAGCAGAGATGTCATATTTGCAGAAGATAAAATGCAAATGGAAGAAAATAACAGCATTTTAAAAGAGACTACAGAAGTGCAGATGGAAAATACTCAGAATCGTACTTCTTCTGAAGCTGCACCAGAGCATGAAGAACAAGAACAAATAGAGTCTGAAACTCCTGAAGTTCGATGGTCAACTCGTGAAAGAAGACCACCGGCTTGGCACTCAGAATATGTTACTGAGAGCAATATTGCATACTGTCTTCTAACAGAGGATGGAGAGCCATCAACTTCCCATGAGGCTATCAAAAGCACAGATGTATCTATGTGGATGACAGCAATGCAAGAGGAGATTGAAGCTCTGCACAAGAATAACACTTGGGATCTTGTTCCGCTACCACAAACAAGAAAGGCCATTGGCAACAAATGGGTTTACAAGATAAAGCGTGATGACAATGATCAAGTGGAGCGGTATCGTGCAAGATTGGTGGTGAAAGGATATGCTTAGAAAGAAGGAATAGACTTTAATGAGATATTTTCTCCGGTGGTACGACTTACTACAATCAGAGTAGTTTTGGCGATGTGTGCTATATTTGATCTTCACTTAGAGCAGTTAGATGTGAAAACTGCATTTCTTCATGGAGAACTTGAAGAAGAAATTTATATGCTCCAACCATAGGGTTTTGCTGAAACAAGCAAGGAGAACTTGGTTTGCAGGTTAAACAAATCTCTATATGGTCTCAAACAGGCACCGAGGTGTTGGTACAAGAGATTTGATTCCTTCATAATTAGCCTTAGGTACAACAGACTCAGTTCAGACCACTGTACATATTACAAGAGGTTTGAAGAAAATGATGTTTTCATCATTCTGTTGTTGTACGTGGATGACATGTTGGTAATAGGCCCCAACAAAGATCGAGTCCAAGAATTGAAGGCACAGTTGGCTAGGGAGTTTGATATGAAGGACTTGGGACTAGCAAACAAGATTCTAGGGATGCAAATTCACCGAGACAGAAGTAAGAGGAAGATTTAGCTTTCTCAGAAGAATTATTTGAAGAAGATCTTGCGACGCTTCAACACGCAAGATTGTAAGCCAATTTCCACCCCACTTCCTGTTAACTTCAAATTATCCTCAAGTATGTCTCCTAGCAATGAAGCAAAGAGGATGGAGATGTCTCGAGTACCGTATGCATCAGCAGTGGGAAGTTTAATGTTTGCCATGATATGTACAAGACCAGACATTGAACAAGCAGTGGGAGCAGCTAGTCGATACATGGCAAATCCTGGTAGAGAGCATTGGAATACTATCAAGAGGATCTTGAGATACATCAAGGGTACCTCAGATGCCGCATTATGTTATGGAGGATCAGAATTCACTGTCAGAGGTTATGTTGACTCAGATTTTGCTGGTGACCTGGAGAAAAGAAAATCCACTACAGGCTATGTGTTCATAATTGCAGGAGGAGCTGTGAACTGGGTCTCTAAACTTCAGACTGTTGTAGCGTTATCCACAACAGAAGCTGAGTATATGGCAGCTACACAAGCTTGTAAAGAAGCAATATGGATGAAGAAACTTATGGAGGAGCTCGGGCAAAAACAAGAGAAGATTCTTTTGTATTGTGATAGTCAGAGTGCCTTGCATATTGCAAGGAATCCGACGTTTCATTTAAGAACAAAACATATAGATGTTCAGTATCACTTTGTTCGCGAAGTGGTGGAAGATGGAAGTGTGGATTTTCAGAAGGTTCACACAAAGGAAAACCCAGTAGATGCTTTGACCAAACCAGTCAACACTGATAAGTATATATGGTGCAGATCCTCTTATGGCCTAGCAGAAACGTAAGCAGCATGAAGATGGCAAGTATTGAAAGGATAGAAGAATCACAATGATCAAGTGTGAAGACTTGATTAAATCATCAAAGTCTTCAAGTGGGAGAATGTGAAGATAGTTGGCCACTTGCTCCTTCATGGATGTTTGCCTATAAATAGGCAAGCATCCAAGCATTATACATGCCAAGTGAAGAGAGAAATAAGAGATAGTGAAGAGAGAAATAAGAGAGAGTGAAGAAGGAAAGTAATCCCACTAAATTGTGAGGTAATTGTGAGAGAGTAAGTGAGGTGTTTTCTCCTAGTAATAGAGAGATTCTTAGTTGTTCTCCTATTATAGAGAGAGGTTGTAATTCTCACATTACTAGTAAAATCCTTCTATACTTGCCCGAGGACGTAGCCTAATTGGGTGAACCACGTAAATTCTTGTATGTCTCATTTTTTATTTAAGCATTTTATCTTGTCGGGTTTGCATGTCAGTATCCTAACATGTGCTACATCTAAAATGATGTGGTTCATATGTATGCAAGTTATGTTTCTGCTCAAGTGAAGTGTGCTTCAGGAAAAAGCTGTTTCTTGTAAGCACCGGCAGTTTAGACACAATCAAAAACCAACATTATTATGGACCAAGAGTGGGGTTTCAATCAAATAAACTTAAAATCAAATTTGCATGAATGCTGATTAGAATGAAATTTGTGTATGGTGGAGTTGTGGACATCAATGTATTTGATTATAGGATGAAAATAATTGACTTGAAAGTTGAGATTGGCCTCTTCGGATTGGGTGAGATATAGAGTATTGACACGTTTTCTGTTGTAATTCTTAGCATATAATTCTGCAAATAAGCAGCTATTTTGTCGATTACTTGATTCAGTGCTGAAATTTCTTTCCCACTCAATGATGTCATTTATTCTCTTCGGGGAGCAGGAGCTTTTGAACTTGCAACCAGAAAACACCTGATCAATGAAGTAAAGAAAATAGTTAAAGGGGTAAATGCCTGCCTGTTTTCTATATTTGAGTAATTATTCCTATCCCCTGGTTAATTTTAAAATGGTGTTTGCAAATGTGGAACAGCGTGCTCAGCTAGGTGTTGAAGCTTTTGCTGATGCCCTTCTCGTGGTGCCCAAAACTCTGGCTGAGAATTCCGGGTTAGACACTCAAGATGAGATTGTTGCTCTCACGGTAACCATCAGTGGAATCCATCCATCATCCTTTTTTTTTTTTTTTTTTCTGGGGGAGCAAAAGACACAAGAAAAGAAACTGATTTAAGCTTTTCTTGCATGTTTATTCCGGGAGAGCACGACAGGGATAACAATATTGTAGGAATAAACCTCCAAACAGGTGGGCCCCTCGATCCTCAGGTGGAGGGTATCTTCGACAACTACTCTGTCAAGCGCCAACTCATAAACTCAGGGTACACATGAACTCCTAGCTTTGGAGTCTGTCCTTTTCTCTCTCTCCCTATCTCTCTTCCCTCGGTCCAGCTTCTGTTATACTACATAAATGTACATATAAAGAGATTCTTTTTCCAAACTTACCCTAAATGATTAAACTAGAGAAACCTGTTGAAGTTCTCTCAGGTTTGAACTCTTAACATGCCTAACCTAGTTATAATCATGCTGCTGTAATTTTCCAGGCCTGTGATCACATCACAATTGCTACTGGTGGATGAAGTCATTCGTGCTGGGCGTAATATGAGGAAGCCAAATTAGTCATGGATATGTGCCTGCCTGATTCTATTAGGGGGCAAAGCTTCAATAAGTTTCTAATCTTCATGGTTACAAGATAATCCTTATAATTCCTCTTCTAGTGGCTTTCCTTGCCACAATGATAACAAATTCCTTTGACAACCAATGACAAGGCCTCGGGTTATATGTTAGGAGGATCAATTTGATTGATTTGGGTTAAGTTAAGAATAAATGTTATAATTATTATAGTTTTAAGACTTGACTCGGGAGTCAACTCGAGATAAGATTCAGGTCACAAATTTGGAAGGGTCAAAATGGTTAGCCCCAAAAACTTTAAAAATAATTAAAGTAACCTTATTTTGACAAAACATAAATTCAAAAAAAATCAACAAGTTTTTGACCCGTGTTTTATCTCGGATCAACCTAAGTTTTGAATCAGGCTAGGTCGAGTCAATCCTTCTTTTATTTTTTTAAACTCAAACCAGTCCAAGCCTTATGTTAGTCTGGTTTTGGATCAGCTTGACAGGTCAGTCCTGATTTTATAACTAGAGTTGTTAAAATATTATTAATTTCAATACTCAATATAAACTAAAGTAAAAAAAAATATCTAATTATTTTTTAAAATATATATGTTTGACAATAATACATATTAAGGATAAAATAATTTTTTATAAATATTATCTTGTCTTGTTGATTATAACTAAACATGATATAAAAATAATTATTTTATCTTGTATACCACTAGTAAATATAATTTTATCTTTGATTCCCTTTTTGTCTTGTCTTCTCTTCTTTACTATCTCCATTTCTTTTGTTCTGGACACTAACCAAATGCCATATTTATGTGATACCTTTTATTATATTATTGAAATCCTTTATAAAATAAGAAAAACTAAATTAAAAAAAAATAATATTAGGTAATTATATTGTATCTTTCTTGATCATGAATTCTTAATTAATGAATTTCCTCTTCTAAATGTATAAGATTTTTTTCAATTATATTCTAATTTTTCTTGATCCTCTAATTTATTCTTTTGTATATTTTTTCTTTATTATTTTTAGTCAATAATCATCTTAGTCTTTTGTTGTGCATTCTCAATTCACTCTCTAGATTCTTTTTATTATCATATATTAAATTAAATATATATACAAATTAAGTTTGATTGAAAATATAATCTTCGAAAACATTTAGAAATTTGAGCGTAAAAAATGGGTCATTACAATCATAATACATAATAAATGTATTAACTTTAATATTTTGTAAAAAAATGAATACCTTGATAAATTAATCTTTTATTAATTAATGCAAAATATTAATTTATCGATTAAATATTTTTTTATGATCTAGATATATTAATTTATAGGGACTTAATTATAGAAAATAATATTTTATTAAAGTGTTTTCATACATTTTATTACAAAATATGAAAGTAAAGATTATTATTATTATTATTTGAATTGTAAATTATGAACTATTAATGCACTCCAATGCAAAAAGCCAAATTGAGAAGCTAAATTGATAAAATGGCTTTTTGAATAATAGAAATATAGTTTTTTTGATTATGTGTATTCCAATGGTAAAAAGCTATTTAAAAAAATCATTTATATTTTAATATATTTCATGTTAAATTCATTTTTATATAATTATGTAACTAATTTAGATTAAACTTAAAATTTATTTATATGAATATTTTTAATTTTTAGTTTTATATGTTATTCTTAAAAATTTAATTTTTTAAATAACAAGTTATTTATTTCTTTTTAAAGAAAAAATAAATACTGTTGCCAACGGCTATAAAAATAGCCGTTGGCAACGTTAACTTAAATTTACTTCTTTTATAGGACATTGTAGAAATGTCTCTGCTTAAATTAAAAAGTTATTTTGGCTTCTTTGATTGCTCTTCGGAGTAACTTAATAAAGATCCTAAAGGCAAAATTACATGTTTTTGGATTCAACTCTCCATTTGCATCTCCAACCACTCTCCATTTGCATCTCCGGTTGGAGATGCTCATTTTGTAGACGGAGAGCGCGAAACAGAAGATGGTGGCCACCGATCCACAGAGGCAACTCCTAACACTAATCCGCGAGTTTGCTACCGAGAAATCACAGGAAGGTAAGTGCCTCCACACTTGTTCATTTCCTAGTTTGGTTCCCTAGAAAATGAAGCGAACCAAATATTAAAATCTCTTATCAAAACCTCGCCTTGGGAACTGTTTGAAAGCGATAAATAACCAGAGTGTCAATTCTTGGTTTCTCACATTGTCAGTAACTAAACAGAGGCCGTTTCCCGAAAAAATTCTGGAAAATAGTAGAAAGTTTATTGATCGAGAGCCAAATATTGAATGTTTTATTTTATTAGGTTTATTATTATTATTATTATTATTTTCAAATTTGTATCGGGTGTTGTAAATTTTGTAGAGAAAAAGTGATTGGGCTACAGAAGCGAATACAAGAGCTTGGATGTGAAGTAGATGTGGCAAATGGAGAGATGGAAGAGGTGAAGTGTATCAAAGAAACTACTGAGCAAGAACTTGAAGGCTACGAACTTCAATTGGCTTTAAATGAAGCTTCTATTCAAACCCTTGAGGTTTGTTTTATTTATTTGCTTTACTTCTATTTGATTAGGTTTTTCTATTGCATTATGAACGTCTTATATGCTTTCAGGCAAGAATCTCCATTATTCAAGATGAGATATCCTCGGTTGGATCCCAAGTAGAGGGCCTGAAGGTAGTATGATTCTCTCTCTCCCTCTCTCTTCATTTGGATGAAGAGAGACGACTTGCATTTTTTGGTCTTTTTTTTCTGTTTGTAATTCTTGTTCTGAACCTCATTGCATGGGTCATTGTGCTTGGGCGGTATGAAGAATGAAGAAGGAGCTTCACGGTAAAGATTGCTGTTTATTTTACTTGCCATTCCATTACATCCGAGCATATGATTGCTTGCCTCATCGAAATCGATTCAAGTAGTATTAACTGATGTCGTTTTGGTAACATGATTTTGTTGTTTGTGCAGAGCTGAGTTTATTCGCCAGATGTTTGATCTTAATGCTAAGATAAGGTTAGCCTCACTTACTAGGACCTATGTAACTTTAACTGGGAATTTGTGTAGCCCCTGTCTGATATACAATTGCACTCTTCTTTGATTAACTTCATGATTTTGGAGATGTTTTCTTCTTGGAAGATGAATTACTGTGTGAGTGCGTATGATTTGTTAATTGATTTGACCTAGTTTCAGAATTGTAAGGAAGGGGAGAAAATAAATATACTAAATTAAAGAGCTCATCTACAAGTTCTTCTCTTTTTTATGGCAGAAATTATAGTGGTTGGTGTAAATTTCATATATGTCACTACCTCCAAGTTTTTCTTTCAACTCTTTTGAATCTGAAGTAATGACAAGAAGTTTTTCTTTGTTATAGATATGCTTGAGCTTTTTTTTTTGTTTTTTTTTTTTGCTATGTATAGATATGTAAAGGACTGGCAACATATACACATATGAATTCCCCTTTTCATAATTGTATATGCCATTAATTTTTATGACTCAACCACATTCCATCTGAATTACCCACAAACTTTTATGAGCTTTTAGAAGCTTGTTAGCTTATCTTCCTGGTAATGTTTGAGTTTAAACCAATCTCTCTTGTCCTTGAACTGTTTCATTCCTTGGATGCATAATTATTTAGGCTTGGCCTTGAAGCTTGAGGATATGCATTAATTCCTAACATTGTCATGGAAAACTTCATTTTTGTACTGTATCTCATGATCATTGTTTTAAACAAAAAAAGAACAAAGGCAAGAAGGCAGGAAAAAAAAATTCAAGAGCTCATGCATTTCAAGGTTTAACGACATTGCATATGTTAGAAAATGGGAATGCAAAGATTTGAGTATGTTTAGGAGGAAACATGGATACTAGAATTATTAAATTTGAGAAAAAGAACTATTTTCTCAAAAGAGGAAAAAAAACTACAAGTGTTGGTATTTCAGATAAGCTGCAGGGGGGATGCTGTGTGAAGGTAATCTATAACCAGAAGTTGTAGATTTTTCTTCGTCATATCTCCTAACATCTTTTCCCATCTCAAACTGTATGACCTATCATATAGGATATCCTTCATAATACTTTCCTCTTGTTGCAGGAAAGTTCACAGAACATATTGATCTATATGCTGTGTTTTCCTTTCAAGTTAAATGAATAAATAAGAATGCAATATCATAGATTTGAATGAACGTTCTGGTAGTAGAGTAAAACAACTAATTTTATAACTTATATGTTAATATAGGAAATTTCAAGAGGAAAAGTGTATCAAATCTCAGAAAAAGAGCAGCATTGGAACCACGGCAGGTGATGCCACCTGTACAGAACATTTACTGCTCTAGCAGCTGAACCTTTTTCCAATTGCTGGTTTTTCAAATATATATATATATTTTATTGATGTTGATATTAATTCATGGCAATTCTTCGCAGTTCTTTTTCTTTTGTTTTTTCCTTTTTCTTTTTAATAAGCTTTGTGATGGCAAGTGAGCAGAGCAAAGTGTTTTCTTTTTTTCTTAAAGAACAAAAATGGTTACCTTTCCAATTTCAATCTTAAAATTCTGAAAGATCAAAGTAGCTGATCCCTGATTGATTTGATTCAAGTTTGGGAGACTTTTATGAGTAATTTTTTTCATGAATGAATCCATTTATCTAGTGAGACCATAAAATAAAATCCAACCTTTGAGTTGCTGATGAGTAACACTGGTTGGTTGATATGCAGTATGGATGCTGTATTTGTATTGATACTTTTCTGTGGTATTAGGGACAGGCTTAGTTGGATCATGATATTGGATTGTGCTTCCAAGATGTTCATTCATATAATTGAACAGATTTGAATAGTAATTAACAAACAAGCAAACAAAGCCAACACTGTAAGAATCTCGTAAAAATAGATGAGTTGAAAACCCTAATCTGTAACTCAATTAACTAGTCATAAAGGAAAGGATCAAAACAGAAAAGCTAAATTTCAGTGAGTAAACTAAAGTTTGAGTCTGCTCTCTTCTCTTTTTTATACATCCAGTTGCAAAACTAGAAATATGAGTTTGTTGAAGTCATTGTGAAAGCTTATAGTGGCTTGCTAGAACAAGTTTTGAAGATGAAGCTGTGGTACTTGTAAGTTCTGCATGCAGAAATCTATGAGATTTGTATGTGCAATCATGCTTGATTAAATTGTTGCATATTGATTTATGTAAGGCGTGCTTGTGGCCTTTGATGGTGGCCTTTGATCAAAACAGAAAAACTAAATTTCAGTGAGTAAACTAAAGTTTGAGTCTGCTCTCTTCTCTTTTTTATACATCTAGTTGCAAAACTAGAAATATGAGTTTGTTGAAGTCATTGTGAAAGCTTATAGTGGCTTGCTAGAACAAGTTTTGAAGATGAAGCTGTGGTACTTGTAAGTTCTGCATGCAGAAATCTATGAGATTTGTATGTGCAATCATGCTTGATTAAATTGTTGCATATTGATTTATGTAAGGCGTGCTTGTGGCCTTTGATGGTGGCCTTTGATCAAAACAGAAAAACTAAATTTCAGTGAGTAAACTAAAGTTTGAGTCTGCTCTCTTCTCTTTTTATACATCTAGTTGCAAAACTAGAAATATGAGTTTGTTGAAGTCATTGTGAAAGCTTATAGTGGCTTGCTAGAACAAGTTTTGAAGATGAAGCTGTGGTACTTGTAAGTTCTGCATGCAGAAATCTATGAGATTTGTATGTGCAATCATGCTTGATTAAATTGTTGCATATTGATTTATGTAAGGCGTGCTTGTGGCCTTTGATGGTGGCCTTTGATCAAAACAGAAAAACTAAATTTCAGTGAGTAAACTAAAGTTTGAGTCTGCTCTCTTCTCTTTTTATACATCTAGTTGCAAAACTAGAAATATGAGTTTGTTGAAGTCATTGTGAAAGCTTATAGTGGCTTGCTAGAACAAGTTTTGAAGATGAAGCTGTGGTACTTGTAAGTTCTGCATGCAGAAATCTATGAGATTTGTATGTGCAATCATGCTTGATTAAATTGTTGCATATTGATTTATGTAAGGCGTGCAAGGCCTTTGATGGTGGCTTTGGAAGTTCTGCGCTACATCTAAAATGTGGTTCATATATATGCAAGTTATGTTTCTGCTCAAGTGAAGAGTGCTTCAGGAAAAAGCTGTTTCTTGTAAGCACCGGCAGTTTAGTCACAATCAAAAACCAACATTATTATGGACCAAGAGTGGGGTTTCAATCAAATAAACTTAAAATCTAATTTGCATGAATGCTGATTAGAATGAAATTTGTGTATGGTGGAGCTGTGGACATCAATGTATTTGATTATAGGATGAAAATAATTGACTTGAAAGTTGAGATTGGCCTCTTGGGATTTGGTGAGATATAGAGTATTGACATGTTTTCTGTTGTAATTCTTAGCATATAATTCTGCAAATAAGCAACTATTTTGTCGATTACTTGATTCAGTGCTGAAATTTCTTTCCCACTCAATGATATCATTTATTCTCTTCAGGGAGCAGGCGCTTTTGAACTTGCAGCCAGAAAACACCTGATCAATGAAGTAAATAAAACAGTTAAAGGGGTAAATGCCTGCCTGTTTTCTATATTTGAGTAATTATTCCTATCCCCTGTTAATTTTAAAATGGTGTTTGCAAATGTGGAACAGCGTGCTCAGCTAGGTGTTGAAGCTTTTGCTGATGCCCTTCTCGTGGTGCCCAAAACTCTGGCTGAGAATTCCGGGTTAGACGCTCAAGATGAGATTGTTGCTCTCACGGTAATTACCATCTGTGGAATCCATCCATCATCCTTTTTTTTTTTTTTTTTTCTGGGGGAGCAAAAGACACAAGAAAAGAAACTGATTTAAGCTTTTCTTGCATGTTTATTCAGGGAGAGCACGACAGGGATAACATTGTAGGAATAAACCTCCAAACAGGTGGGCCCCTCGATCCTCAGGTGGAGGGTAATATGAGGAAGCCAAATTAGTCATGGATATGCTCCTGCATTTTTATCTTATTTTTTAAAATTTTTGCCTCGTGAGGATGTTGTGGTGATTGGACGTGTAACAAAACCCCCTGTGCCTTTATGCAATGGAGGATGGTTGTGTTTGTAGGATTTGTGTTAGAGGGAATCTCCATTCATCTCATGGAATTTTGATGGAGAATGAACTATTATTTTGACGGGTCTTGTATTCTATTATGTTTTACTGTGATTAATCTGTTTGTAGAGACTAATCAGTTTTAACAAATATTTGACAGATTGCTACTACCAAACTTTTAACAAGGTTTGATTCTTTTTTCTTTATTCCCTTACTTGAATAGATTGCTTGTTCTTGTCTTTAGATTTTGGAAAATCTTGCTTTCACAATCTACTTTCATTTTCGCTTGTATTAATACTCATTGTTGTTGCTAGATGTGTAATCCCAAATCTCTAGTAGATCGCATGATCTCCTATTTCATGCTATTCTGTTTGATAGAGGATTCAAAATAACAAAAGTATGATTTGTGATCAATGCCACTTTTACACCAGATGTTGAATTGGTTTCACGAATTCATCCATCTTCTTGACAAGTAGTGTATGTTTTATCTTATTGATTATTCAGTTACAATGATTTACATATACCATGCTTGGTAGAGCTATGGAGATTCTAAGAATTTCAGGAAATGTTATGGGAGTATTTGTCCTAGAGTTTAGCTAGTTTGTTCTGACTTGCTTCGTGTGGGGTTTGTGCTCTTGGGGGTAACTTTTTTTCTTAGTTACTTTTTGAAACTGAATTTATGGTATAATTCGGTCATCCTTTCCTTATTTTACATGGTTTATCTAGGGTATTAACCAGTTCTAATGCTTTTGCAGAATATTTCTTTGAACTCATTTACAGCACGAATGGCATCACTAGTGAGTAGACGGGCACCTCTCGGTGATTTGTCAAATTCAATGAAGGCTGTTGCCTCTCGAATTCCACATGTCGCAAGCAAGATGAAAAGTATCTCCAAAGCACTAGGGAAATGGCAAACTGCTTGCAGAAAACCACTTTCCGACATTTCTAATTCAAGGAAGCCTGAGACAAAAAAGCAGAGTTTCAATGCAAAGAAGCTAACTGTCTTGACAGAGGAACCAGATCAAACCAGTGCAATTGTAGAGGAAAAGTTTATGCACAATCATCAGGAATGCATCAAAGCACAGACAAGAGCTATGGATATCAATGAGTTTCTGCAATCAATTGGACTAAAAGATGGTAATGGGAACTTAACATTCTTCTGCTTATAATCACTGCAGAATCTTTCCTTGTAAAATTCAATTCACTTTTATTATTTTGTCCAGATTTTTCCAAGCAGTTGGCAACTCCATGTTCACCGCTGGCATCAATTACAAAGAAGGTCACTCTGCTTATTTCCCTTTCCTCGTTTCTTCATTAGGGTCTTTCTTTCTTGTTTCATAAACGAACTTTTCTTTAATGAATTATCTAAACAAAATACTGGTTTCTATTTAATGCTCAGAGTCCCCCTAAGCCCTTGCAACTGGAAGCAACGGTCGAGCAGCTCCTTAAAGATCAATCTTGGGAATTCAATCTTGATTCTCCATCTCCTTTCAAAACACCAATATCACCAAGGAATTATAGGGACTGGAAGGATCAAGACTACTGCATCAGCTTTAAGTTGATAGAAACCCCCATAGTTGCCAAAGCATTGATTTCTCTCTTCAACCTTTTGATCTGGACTGGAAAGGAAAATTTCCTTTTTGGTGATTTATGGTTATTGTGGAACGAATGGTAGTGCAGTAGCATGACATCCATTCTTTAGGATTTGTGTTACAATAGTAGAAGTCACATTATGTTTATGAAGCAATCTGAACGGTACATTGATGAAGGTTAGCGAAGCTATATATTATGATTCTCTTGAGTTCTATACTTTTGATGTTTATGTTATTTCTCATTTTATGCTTGCTTGTCCGTTCTATTCTTGAATCATTTATTTTTTTAAGTGTTTAGAGCCCTAAATAAAGAAAGACATATTCTAACAAGACAGGGTAGTGAAAGGTGTTAGATTCTAATGCCCTAAAGTTCAAACAAGTTGGTGTTGTTCAAGGGTTGCATCTGTGTTGTGTTTGCGTGTTGCAAAGGCAAGAATAGAAATTTGCAAGTTTTTGTGTATTTGACCTTGGAATAGTTAAATTTTGCTATGATTAATTAATTTATTGCACTAGAATTTATCATCAAGGCACATCTTCATTCTGCTGTTATACTTTCTCTGATGGTAAAAATAGTTGTATCTTGTTGTTCTTTCAATTATGCCTTCTAGGTTTTGGAATAGGGATGCTTGGTTCTTAGTCCCGAGTTTCTTTTCAGAAAATCTACAACATTCTCATATGGTATTTTTATTGGTTATCTGAGGTAACCTTTATATTTTATTCATGGGTGTTTATTTTTTCTTAAGGGATGCATCCACGTGTCTTGGTTGATGGTTTTGAGATTGCCAAAAGAGCTGCCCTCCAGTTTCTTGAAAATTTTAAGACACCAGTGGTGATGGGTGATGAACCCGACAAGGAAATTCTAAAAATGGTTGCAAGAACAACAATAAGGACAAAGGTAAGGTCTATTCATCAGTTTACTCTTTGTTTTATAACCTGTTTGGATATTATTTAAAGTTGACCTTATTCTCTTGTGCAGCTATATGAAGCTTTGGCTGATCAATTAACTGACATAGTTGTTAATTCGGTGAGTGTAGCCAGTGGTGTTGATATATCTTGAGGCTGTTGGAAAAGAAGACGTTTAAGTCATATTTTGACAGCTTCTATTTTTGCATTGACTGTGATTTACTTGTTTGTACAGGTGCCCTGTATTCGAAAGCCTGAGGAAGCCATTGATCTATTTATGTTGTACATTATGCACATGCACCATAAATTTGATGTTGACACAAGGCTTGTAAGTTAATCTTTTTTCATTTAATCTGGATTCCTGTGGAATATTTTCACCTGGGATGTGTTAAGTGTTTTACAGCTCCCAATTTCCTGATTGACTGATTTAGTTAGGCTTCAAGAGTGAATGTTTCAAATGGTTTTCTCAAGTTAATTTATCTAGTTAGGTTCTTTATAACTTCAGTTTTTGTTTTGGCACAAGAGGGTATTCACCAATGATGGTTGAGTATTTAAATCATATTGAATACAGGTCCTTCAAGATTTTGAGGGCCACAGATCTTCAAAAACCCTTCCATGTAAAACAGAATCATTTGTTTTAGAATGAGATGTGTTTAGCATTGAAATTAGATGGAATGCACTGCTCTTTTTCATTATTCAACCTTTATTCAGTAAAATAATGCTACTTGTGAGATTTTTCTCAATGCTGTTACGTTGGATTAGGTCAACTTTCCAGGATATTGATGATTGGTTTTTGTTCGAAAGCTCCCAGGTGTAGCTTGGACAACTTTTAGTTATTGCTCATTTTTGTTTTTCGACTTTGATATAATTTTTGTCAGCTGAGGTGGCATTTGCCTGGGCGCTCCATGTGAGGCAAGGCCCCAACGCCTTTATTAGCCTTAGGTGTTGGATTTCAATGAGGTGCTGCCTAGTCGAGCGCCTTGTGAGTGGGTGCAAGACGCTAAGGCTAGCGCTTGCTTGAAGTTCTTCCTTTTCTGTAGGTTTTTTTTTTCTTTTAAAATAATTTATGTTTTGATCTATTTGTCCATTTTTTTAATGTACCACAAAAAACAACTTTGGGGTATTGTTGTAAAAAACAAAGATTAGGGTAAAAAAATTAAAATAAATCATTAAAGTGGGAGGCAAATAGAGAACGAAGGATACTTAAAAGAGAAACAATCACACTTAATGTCTCAAATTATGGAAATTTCTCTCCATTTTTGGATAAATAAATCATCCTCCCCCCCTCCGTCCATGTCTGGACAGTTGAGTATCTAAAGAGGAAAGGGTGGCACTGTTCAATTTATTTACATATTTATCACTCTTCTACACCTTTATGTGTTACTACCTGGCTATCATATAAATCATGAGTGCGGGAGGTTTAATTCATGGCAGGACAACATATTACGAGATTTCTTTTAAAATTTCATCTAGATCTAATTGTAGTATTGAAAGCTCTGCATCCTAGTATAAAACTGAACAATAAATGATTTTTTATCTAAAAATATAATTTTTTTATTTTTATCCAATCCTTATATATGTCATATTAATTATTCAATAAAATCCGCAAAACCATTTAATATTTTATTTTTTTTATCATTTATTTCATTCAAATTTATTATTGTTTAATTATAATGTTATCGATTTCATTTAAATTTAAAGATTTTTACTTAAAAAAACATATTAAAAAATAATATAAATTATATCTTGAAATCTCATTCAATAACAAATTTTTATTGAAAGATGAGAACTGCCCAATGACCATAAAAGAACTATAAGTCTTTTATGGCCAACGTGGATTCACATTTATCACTAGTATATACATGCAACGAAGTCAATAGCTTATTAATTAACAAAATATTCAACAACTAGCACCACAGAAAATTATTGTATACCAATAATAATGTTTTTTTTTTAATTTTTCTAACAAATAGTAGTATTTGGATGTAAACTTATCAGTAAAAATCTTTCACTATTAGAAATTCACTTAATACTAACGGATTTACCGGCCGAATACTTCTGTCGGTAATTTGAAGTTGGAATTACCGACGGAATTTTTTCTGTCCATCATTACGCCGGTATATACCGACGGAAACATTCGGTCGATAGTTACCGATGGAATGTTCAGAATTAAAAAAAAAAAAAAAAAAAAGGCGGTTCGCTGACGTGGAGGTTTTTACGGGTGATTGTTTACAACGGAATTGCCGAGGCATTCAAAACGACAGATTCTTACGGTGACGTGTCCTTTTTTGAAACATATTCAATTTGTAATGAATATTGTTTAACTTTATGTTTTGATGTTTAATAAAAATTTTATTTGCATAATTGTTTTTTTACTATTAATTTATATAATTTTATATTATGTATTCTAAATAATTTTTTAAAAAAATATTTTAAATTATGCAAATAAAACAATATATAAAAAATACTCACCGAGGGTTTTACCGACGAAATGTATCCGTCGGCATTTGATAGAGAGCAGGGATCGTAGCGACAAATTTACTGACGGTATAATTCTATCGGCATTTCATAGTAGCTTTTACAATCACCGACGAGTTCACCAATGGAATAAATCCATCTACATTTCACAGTAGCTTGGCGCAAATTTCACAATCACTGACAAGTTTACCGACGGAAATAGTCTGTCGGTATTGCATACACTCACGGACGGAATAAATCCGTCGGTATATTTCAAGCGGGAACTTTTTTTTTGGCGTGCAATTTAGTCGGTAAAACAATTGGCAATGTTTTTGTTTTTTTTCCCGACCGCTTTAGCGACGGAATGAGGTGTTACTGACAAAAGGAAAGTCGACGACAGTTTTCATCGGTGAAGTTGTCGGTAATAAAATTACCGACAAACTATGAATCATACACCGACGAAATATTGCCGTCGGTAAAACTGTGAAATCTGGTAGTGTTTCGAATGAAGCTCTGCATATGTCAAGACCAAACACAAACCAAAACTACTAATCATCAAAACAAGGTATAGAGCCATATTGTATTCGTTATTAACACCTGCTGCCATGGCTCTCCAGCTAGAGCTGAACTGAGAAAAAAAACTCAGAGGTAAAATGAAATTATGGAAGCTGCAAGACTTGGGATATTTAAAAAAAAAAACAAATCTCAACCGGGTTTTGCTGGGTCGCTCGAGTCACGGGCAAACCCGGCAGGTTAATCGAATTTTTACTTATTCCTGTTTTATATCTTACTTGAACCGGTCCTGCCATCAAATCAATCCGATTCTAGATTGACTTGCCAAGCATGCCTGAGTTTAATAATGGAGGGGTCATCAAATATTTGCTAATTTTATGTTTTTTATTTTTTTATGCATAAGCTATACGAGATTACTGTTTTGTTTTTCTTACCCATCCCCTGCTTGAATTTCCCTCTTCTTTTATTTGAAGCAATATTTTTTAAAAAAAATTATTAATGAAAAAAACATTTAACTTTATTTTCCAACATGCACTTAATTTATTTGGAAGTCTCCTCTCCATCATATTTTATTTTTTTATATTTTTTTTCTAGTCTTGATTTTTAATTCTTTTGAAGTTTTCTTATTTATTGATCTATTCATTGATTCACACAAGAGTTGATTTTATATTAGATATCATCATTTGTTATGCATTTCGTGGGTCCTTGACTTGACTATCCACTTTTAGATGACATGATTTGAATCTTTACTAGTTACATCATCCACGCGATGCCGCGGGTTAATTTTTTTTGAAAAAAAAATATCAAGAAAAAGCTAAGATTTAAAAGTATCAGGTCTTTCTACAAAGCTCTATCTAAAAATCTTGGGTTTGGCTGTAACGCCTGACCCAAAAATAATATTAATAATAATATTAAACTTGCATGACCAAGTAGATCTAGCTGCAATACCAAAGCCAATAGCCTTGGATGCGGGTTTGACTGCAAGATTGTGTCATAAAAGTGTGATAATTAAATAAATTAATTAAAAAGAAAAAAAATCAATAGAAAGAAAAAAAAACTAGTGAAGACAAAGAAAAAAAATTGAATCAACTGGATTAACCCGTCAAACCTTGGATTCGTGTTGTGAAAGTTTGATAACTAAATAAAAAAAAAATAACGGATCAACCCAGAATTAACTGGGCTCACCCGTCAAACCAAGTTACCTGTCAAACCCGGGATCCGTGTCATGAAAGTTTGATAACTAAATAGAAAAAAATTGAACATTAACAACCTAAATTAAATGAAAAAATTAATTAAAAAGATAAAAAATACTAAAAAAAAACAAAAACAAACAAAAGACATAAGCTTGTTACTAATGAGGAAAAAGAAAAAAATTTGAATCAACCGAGTTATCTCATCGAATAAGGTTAACCCGTCAAACCTGAGATTCACGTCATGAAAGTTTGATAACTAAATAGAGAAAAAAAATCGGCGAGTCAAATGAAAAAAATTAACAAACTAAACTAAACGAAAAAAATTGATTAAAAAGGACAAAGCAAAAAAAAATTCTGGATTAACTTGTCAAACCAGGTTAACCCATTAAACCCGAGATCTGTGTCGTGAAAGTTTAATAATTAAATAAAAAAATTTTCACATTAACAAACTAAATTAAACAAAATAAAATTCATTAAAAGTAAAAAACACAAAGAAAAAAGCAAAAAAAAAAACATAAAGACAAAAAAAAACAGGCAAAAAAAAAGCTAAGAGTTTCACTGTGCACTGTATAATGTACAGTAAAACACTTATATATAAAAGACATCTGAAAAGCTACAGTACATTCCCCACGCATTTTAAAGTATTCCTTAATAGCTTTAGTTAATGCTCCTCTCCACACTGGTGAACATAATGGTAGTTGCTTTGAACAAATTAATTATAGTGAGGTTTTGAAGAGGAGTCTCCTCATGTGTTGGAATTAATTTTAAAATTTTTATTCAAAAGGTTTTCAAATTTTTCTAGGTGCATCTTTTAAGTATATATATGCATATAATTATTAAAGATGTATTTAGTTTTTAAGTCTGCATCAAATATTTCTAACAAATTGGACTGGAAAATATAGTGAGGTTTTGAAGATTTTTTTGGGCTGAGTAGCCATTTCTGATTTAGTTTAGCTTGAAGATTAGAGAATCTGGATTGGTTTCTTGATTAGGCCATGATTTTACAAAGACAATCAGCTACTAAAAAATGATGTCAATATCTTAATGCTTGAATAGAGTTGTGCTTGCATCAGAGTATTTGTCAGGCTAGAACCATATTTCTTTCTATATATTTTTCGTATGTTGGCTTGTTTATATGGAATGCTAGATGCTTCTATTTATTTGATTGATCTTTTTCATGAATACAAGTACATGCAAACAAAGCATTTGGTGTGGAAATTTTGCAGTTTAATTTAGGAAAGTTCAGTTTTTTTGTATATAAAGCTGTTTTTCTCTTGCAGAAGTCTAAAATTTCAGTTTTTAGTTCGAACTTTTTCATTAGAAAGCTAACTCCTCACTGCTTTGTACTATTTTATCCAGGAAATAATGATGTCATGAATGTGGGTCGGAAGGTTCGTCATACATAATATGATCCGTGAACCTTACCAGCCTTATAATTTGGTGTGATCGTGAGCTAGTATCATTAAGGGCAGTTTCACCAACTTGCCTTTGCGCTACAACATAATCAGAAACAAGTTAATTAACTGCCAATTAGCAATGTATTTGCAAAGGAAGAAAGAAGCTTCACCGAATTACCTTCACATATACCGATTAGATGCCTTAAATGCTGATCATTACTTGCTGTCTCTTCTACCAGCTTCTCAACCACAGTACCTTTCTGCATTTGGGAATCACAAGAAATACAGTAAATGAGAGAATCATTCAGAAAAGCATATGAAGTTCATTCTTGACTGCAGAAAAAAACTCATAAATGCAACAATACCTCCGGGTCATCTAGAAGCTTTAGATTGCGACCAGATTCGGAATTTAACAGGTCCCTGACATTTTCATTATAGATTTCTAGTCCAGAAATCCTAATTGTAAAATCTCTTTCAGTCCAAAACAAAAACCACAACTTTCTAATGAATATAGTTTTGCTATAAACTCAATAAACTAGACCAAGTAAAATCCAACTTTCTAGAGCACAATGTCAGATTTTGATGAAGCTTACATTCATTATATGCTTATAGATGTCATTAACAGCTTTATCAGTTATCCCTCTCATCGTGTATCTCTTCCCACTGCTAGTTTGCCCATATGCAAATATGGTTGCTGTAATGTAAAAATGAAAGAATTTTTTAATCCAGATGCACTACAAAAATCGCATAACCTGAGATTTACCATTGAAAGAATAGGTTATATTACCATTTATGCCCATCAAAGCAGACAAAGCAACATTTTTCACCCCATCTTCATAAACAGCTTCAGTTATACTAGAAGGACCAAAAACTTTATCTGAAAGCGGAAAAACAAAAATCTTTTTTTAAAGCATGAAATCACAAGAAAATCTCTTATATAATTCAAACAACAACAACAAAAAAGAAAGCTGCAATTAAATTACCAAAAATGAAAGAGGCCGGTTGAGCTGCTCGTTCTTGAGGGGGTGGCTTAAAAGACAATAGTATGATCATCAACACAGTCCCAAGCAATTTGGTCCTTAGCTAACTGCTCCTTCTTGTTTAAAGGCCTTAATCTTACAGTAACTACAATCTTCTCCTCTTTTGCTTTACGCCCTCCTGGGGTTGTTGCTGGTGTCCTGTCAATCTTAGAAGCTGGTGTTCCAGGGGTTCTAAGTGTCATCTTTTTCGGTCAAAATCTCCTCTTTCCCTTTACAATTCACTCACAAGAGACCCGAAAATTGAAATCACCAGCCTCTGCCTCTCTCACTGGAGAGACTAACAAAAAACTGGGACCTCTCTGTCTTGGATGCAGAATTTGTTTATACAAATAAATAGCTGCCAAATCCAATTCAATAAAAAGATAGTAAGTTACCTCGAAAGACTCATTTCTTCTCCTGACCAAATTCTTTCAGAAAATCAATTTCTCCAAATTTAAACAGCAGAAAATTGAAAAAGGAAACAAAAAGCTGTAAACTTCTCTCCATTATCGGTTCACTTTCTATTAGATCCAAATTGATTGATCAAATAAATAATAATATGCTTTAATGGGCCAATAAAATTTTAAGTTTTCCAATTAACATTCTTTTCAAATTCATGCGTTACTCGGTAAATTAAATGAAGCACAAATCAATCACAAAAAAAAGTAAGTTCCTTACCATTTTTAAGATGGGTTTTCGATGATCAATCTAAACTAAATCATACATGGAAAGTTACTCAAAACCCTCTAAATTCTAACCAATTGAAGCTCTAAGCTCTAATGTCTTACCTTTTATAAACCATAAGAATTTAAAAATAGAAAACATTATGGAACAAAAAGTAAATGAAACAATTACTTACAGGAATCTCAAGCCGAGCTCTCCGGATAAACGAGCAGATCTAGTGAAGAACCGATAAAAACTAGATCTTTTTCAGAGAGAGAATGTGAGAGGTGGGCTTTTGCAGGGGTTAAAGAGAGAGAGAGGGTCTGCTCTTTTCTTTGCCTTCTTTATGAAAGGAAAACCTGCGACCAATTTGAATTTGATTTCTAACGGCTAGTTCGTTTCTTTCCTTTTTTCTTTTTCAGGGCAAACTACACATATACTCTCAATCAATTGAGTGTGTTTCAATTTGGTCCACTTTATTAATAATGGCTCCCATATAACCTTTACTTTACCAAAATGGAGAGTTCCAATCTTCCCAATTTGCGAAAAAATATATAAATAATTGCACACGTGGTCATTTTTCTTAGCATTATTGATTTTCTTTTTGTCCATAATCACTGATTTGTATAGCATGTAGGCGTATAATCAAATCAATTATCACACATTATGACTAGATGGATGAGTTTCTTAAGAAGTGTTTAGAAATATAATAATAGTTATTTTTTAAAGTATTTTTTATTTATAAATATATTAAAATAATATTTTTTTTATTTTTTAAAAATTATTTTTGATATGAATATATTAAAACAATTTAAAAATATAAAAAATTAATATTAAACAAAAACAAACCAATTTGTTTTTAAAAACTTTTTGGAATACAATTTCAAATTGCCTATAAATAATCTGCGGATAAAAATAAAATATGAATTTTATATATACTAAGGCCCCTTTCTCATTATTTGACATTATTATTAGGCTTTTAGTCTTCTTGCCAATTTTATAATTTATTTGTGTAGTTAATTATTTTTAAATAACATAATTTGGTAAAAAATTTAGTAAAATAATACAGGCTGAATTGTTTTTTTTTTAATAATATAGTTTGGACACCACACTTATGAATATTATTTTTTATAATTTTTATCAGTACTAATAGTTGTTTAATCATATTTTAAAAAATATTTTTTATATAAATTATTTAATTCAAATAAAAATCAATTTAAAATTTATGAATATTTAATGGTCAAAAGATAAATTTTAAAATATAATAGGTAAAAAAAATAAAAAAAATAAAGTAATAAGGTGGAATGAAACAAAGAAAGAAAAAAAAACATAAAAAAATCATCAAAAACACGTTAAGATTTTATTTTTAACATTTGTAATAATATTAAAAATATCTCAACGATATGATTCTCACTGATTTTTAAAAATTAAGAAACGTATGGATTACATGCACGATTATAATACCTGAAAAAAAGAAATTGGGAATCGGGATCTTAATTTTTTTTCCAGATTTTAATTCAAGTTATACGGTTGACGTGAGGATGAGTTTGGACAAGGAGGAGGCTAAAATTAGGGCTTATTTACCATGGTGGGCTGTTGCATGGAAAATGGCAATCAATGGTTTTATTTCTGTTTGGTTTGACGAAGGAGCAAGTTTGGATTTGATTGAAAGACAAGGAGGGCTCGACTGGATTGTGTTGAAAAGACAGAGATTGACAATGCGAAGGGGGTTTTGGTGACTGTCCTTGCTTAAGGGAAGAGGAAAAGCAATAATGGGTTTTTACACGGTTGCTTCAGTGGTTGTGGAAGATGGCGCGATGAGGTCGGTGGGTTTGTAATGGTTGCAGAGGAGAGGCTGTGGCTTTGGCGAGTGGAGCTTTTGATCCAATGGTTAATGGTGGTGGATTTGGTCAAGATTGACCTTTTTTTCATTTCTTAGTTAAAAAAGTAAGTAATACCTAGAAATACATTCACAACACACATCTTCTCTTTTTTTTTTTTTTAAGTTATAAATAATTCTTTTTTAATTCAGAAGACTATTTGGTTCAGAAAAATAATAACTTTTCTTTTTTAATCCATGGCAGGACAACATATTACGAGATTTCTTTTAAAATTTCATCTAGATCTAATTGTAGTATTGAAAGCTCTGCATCCTAGTATAAAACTGAACAATAAATGATTTTTTATCTAAAAATATAATTTTTTTATTTTTATCCAATCCTTATATATGTCATATTAATTATTCAATAAAATCCGCAAAACCATTTAATATTTTATTTTTTTATCATTTATTTCATTCAAATTTATTATTGTTTAATGATAATGTTATCGATTTCATTTAAATTTAAAGATTTTTACTTAAAAAAACATATTAAAAAATAATATAAATTATATCTTGAAATCTCATTCAATAACAAATTTTTATTGAAAGATGAGAACTGCCCAATGACCATAAAAGAACTATAAGTCTTTTATGGCCAACGTGGATTCACATTTATCACTAGTATATACATGCAACGAAGTCAATAGCTTATTAATTAACAAAATATTCAACAACTAGCACCACAGAAAATTATTGTATACCAATAATAATGTTTTTTTTTTAATTTTTCTAACAAATAGTAGTATTTGGATGTAAACTTATCAGTAAAAATCTTTCACTATTAGAAATTCACTTAATACTAACGGATTTACCGGCCGAATACTTCTGTCGGTAATTTGAAGTTGGAATTACCGACGGAATTTTTTCTGTCCATCATTACGCCGGTATATACCGACGGAAACATTCGGTCGATAGTTACCGATGGAATGTTCAGAATTAAAAAAAAAAAAAAAAAAAAGGCGGTTCGCTGACGTGGAGGTTTTTACGGGTGATTGTTTACAACGGAATTGCCGAGGCATTCAAAACGACAGATTCTTACGGTGACGTGTCCTTTTTTGAAACATATTCAATTTGTAATGAATATTGTTTAACTTTATGTTTTGATGTTTAATAAAAATTTTATTTGCATAATTGTTTTTTTACTATTAATTTATATAATTTTATATTATGTATTCTAAATAATTTTTTAAAAAAATATTTTAAATTATGCAAATAAAACAATATATAAAAAATACTCACCGAGGGTTTTACCGACGAAATGTATCCGTCGGCATTTGATAGAGAGCAGGGATCGTAGCGACAAATTTACTGACGGTATAATTCTATCGGCATTTCATAGTAGCTTTTACAATCACCGACGAGTTCACCAATGGAATAAATCCGTCTGCATTTCACAGTAGCTTGGCGCAAATTTCACAATCACTGACAAGTTTACCGACGGAAATAGTCTGTCGGTATTGCATACACTCACGGACGGAATAAATCCGTCGGTATATTTCAAGCGGGAACTCTTTTTTTGGCGTGCAATTTAGTCGGTAAAACAATTGGCAATGTTTTTGTTTTTTTTCCCGACCGCTTTAGCGACGGAATGAGGTGTTACTGACAAAAGGAAAGTCGACGACAGTTTTCATCGGTGAAGTTGTCGGTAATAAAATTACCGACAAACTATGAATCATACACCGACGAAATATTGCCGTCGGTAAAACTGTGAAATCTGGTAGTGTTTCGAATGAAGCTCTGCATATGTCAAGACCAAACACAAACCAAAACTACTAATCATCAAAACAAGGTATAGAGCCATATTGTATTCGTTATTAACACCTGCTGCCATGGCTCTCCAGCTAGAGCTGAACTGAGAAAAAAAACTCAGAGGTAAAATGAAATTATGGAAGCTGCAAGACTTGGGATATTTAAAAAAAAAACAAATCTCAACCGGGTTTTGCTGGGTCGCTCGAGTCACGGGCAAACCCGGCAGGTTAATCGAATTTTTACTTATTCCTGTTTTATATCTTACTTGAACCGGTCCTGCCATCAAATCAATCCGATTCTAGATTGACTTGCCAAGCATGCCTGAGTTTAATAATGGAGGGGTCATCAAATATTTGCTAATTTTATGTTTTTTATTTTTTTATGCATAAGCTATACAAGATTACTGTTTTGTTTTTCTTACCCATCCCCTGCTTGAATTTCCCTCTTCTTTTATTTGAAGCAATATTTTTTAAAAAAATTATTAATGAAAAAAACATTTAACTTTATTTTCCGACATGCACTTAATTTATTTGGAAGTCTCCTCTCCATCATATTTTATTTTTTTATATTTTTTTTCTAGTCTTGATTTTTAATTCTTTTGAAGTTTTCTTATTTATTGATCTATTCATTGATTCACACAAGAGTTGATTTTATATTAGATATCATCATTTGTTATGCATTTCGTGGGTCCTTGACTTGACTATCCACTTTTAGATGACATGATTTGAATCTTTACTAGTTACATCATCCACGCGATGCCGCGGGTTAATTTTTTTTGAAAAAAAAATATCAAGAAAAAGCTAAGATTTAAAAGTATCAGGTCTTTCTACAAAGCTCTATCTAATAATCTTGGGTTTGGCTGTAACGCCTGACCCAAAAATAATATTAATAATAATATTAAACTTGCATGACCAAGTAGATCTAGCTGCAATACCAAAGCCAATAGCCTTGGATGCGGGTCTGACTGCAAGATTGTGTCATAAAAGTGTGATAATTAAATAAATTAATTAAAAAGAAAAAAAATCAATAGAAAGAAAAAAAAACTAGTGAAGACAAAGAAAAAAAATTGAATCAATTGGATTAACCCGTCAAACCTTGGATTCGTGTTGTGAAAGTTTGATAACTAAATAAAAAAAAAATAACGGATCAACCCAGAATTAACTGGGCTCACCCGTCAAACCAAGTTACCTGTCAAACCCGGGATCCGTGTCATGAAAGTTTGATAACTAAATAGAAAAAAATTGAACATTAACAACCTAAATTAAATGAAAAAATTAATTAAAAAGATAAAAAAAACTAAAAAAAAACAAAAACAAACAAAAGACATAAGCTTGTTACTAATGAGGAAAAAGAAAAAAATTTGAATCAACCGAGTTATCTCATCGAATAAGGTTAACCCGTCAAACCTGAGATTCACGTCATGAAAGTTTGATAACTAAATAGAGAAAAAAAATCGGCGAGTCAAATGAAAAAAATTAACAAACTAAACTAAACGAAAAAAATTGATTAAAAAGGACAAAGCAAAAAAAAAATTCTGGATTAACTTGTCAAACCAGGTTAACCCATTAAACCCGAGATCTGTGTCGTGAAAGTTTAATAATTAAATAAAAAAATTTTCACATTAACAAACTAAATTAAACAAAATAAAATTCATTAAAAGTAAAAAACACAAAGAAAAAAGCAAAAAAAAAAAAACATAAAGACAAAAAAAAACAGGCAAAAAAAAAGCTAAGAGTTTCACTGTGCACTGTATAATGTACAGTAAAACACTTATATATAAAAGACATCTGAAAAGCTATAGTACATTCCCCACGCATTTTAAAGTATTCCTTAATAGCTTTAGTTAATGCTCCTCTCCACACTGGTGAACATAATGTTAGTTGCTTTGAACAAATTAATTATAGTGAGGTTTTGAAGAGGAGTCTCCTCATGTGTTGGAATTAATTTTAAAATTTTTATTCAAAAGGTTTTCAAATTTTTCTAGGTGCATCTTTTAAGTATATATATGCATATAATTATTAAAGATGTTTTTAGTTTTTAAGTCTGCATCAAATATTTCTAACAAATTGGACTGGAAAATATAGTGAGGTTTTGAAGATTTTTTTGGGCTGAGTAGCCATTTCTGATTTGGTTTAGCTTGAAGATTAGAGAATCTGGATTGGTTTCTTGATTAGGCCATGATTTTACAAAGACAATCAGCTACTAAAAAATGATGTCAATATCTTAATACTTGAATAGAGTTGTGCTTGCATCAGAGTATTTGTCAGGCTAGAACCATATTTCTTTCTATATATTTTTCGTATGTTGGCTTGTTTATATGGAATGCTAGATGCTTCTATTTATTTGATTGATCTTTTTCATGAATACAAGTACATGCAAACAAAGCATTTGGTGTGGAAATTTTGCAGTTTAATTTAGAAAAGTTCAGTTTTTTTGTATATAAAGCTGTTTTTCTCTTGCAGAAGTCTAAAATTTCAGTTTTTAGTTCGAACTTTTTCATTAGAAAGCTAACTCCTCACTGCTTTGTACTATTTTATCCAGGAAATAATGATGTCATGAATGTGGGTCGGAAGGTTCGTCCGGGTAAGATGTTGTCATGATCTCTGTTTACCATTTACATATGTTTCTCTGCACTGTCAATCACTTCAATTACGTATCTAAATGCTATGAAAGTTTTCGCACCTAACTGTTACTGAAAAGGCTAACCAATCCTTTCAGCTCTTGGGGCATCTCTTGGTACGGTAATCATAATGTCCATAGCCTTCTTCTTCTGGTACCGCCACAAGAAAAGGCAATATGTATCCTTCGTCTCTCAAAGCATTGAATCAGTTCCATCTTCCAAGGCAACTATGGAGAAGCGAGGTAGCTACAATGGCACAAGGAAGGCCTCATCGGTTTTTTTAAAGAAGAAACATAATCAAGATATTGAGGATTTGATAAGAAATCATGTGCCTGTACCTCTGAAAAGATACAGTTTTTTGGATGTCGAGAAAATGACCGATTTTTTCAAAGATAAACTTGGTCAAGGAGGTTATGGAACAGTATACAAAGGAAGGCTAACGGGTGGCCATTTGGTGGCAGTGAAGGTCCTGGTAGCTTCAGAAGGGAATGGGGAAGAATACATAAATGAGGAAGCAAGCATTAGTAGAACTTCCCATGTTAATATTGTCACTCTGCTAGGATTTTGTTTCGAACGTGACAAGAGAATTCTCGTCTTCGACTACATACCCAACGGATCCTTAGAGAAGTTCATAAATCATGAAAATGCCTTTCAAGCGAGTCAAGAACTAGGATGGGAAAAATTGTACCAAATTGTAGTCAATAATATGATCCATGAACATTACCAGCCTTATAATTAACAAACTAAATTATAACTAAATAAATTTTTTTTTCACATTAACAAACTAAATTAAACAAAATAAAATTCATTAAAAGAAAAAAACACAAAAAAAAAGCAAAAAAAAAAACTCATAAAGACAAAAAAATCAGGGAAAAAAAAAGCTAAGAGTTTCATCGTGCACTGTATAATGTACAGTAAAACACTTATATATAAAAGACTTCTGAAAAGCAACAGTACATTCTCCACGCATTTTAAAGTATTCCTTAATAGCTTTAGTTAATGCCAAGATTTAGTTAATGCTCCTCTCCACACTGGTGAACATAATGGTAGTTGCTTTGAACAAATTAATTATAGTGAGGTTTTGAAGAGGAGTCTCCTCATGTGTTGGAATTAATTTTAAAATTTTTATTCAAAAGGTTTTCAAATTTTTCTAGGTGCATCTTTTAAGTATATATATGCATATAATTATTAAAGATGTATTTAGTTTTTAAGTCTGCATCAAATATTTCTAACAAATTGGACTGGAAAATATAGTGAGGTTTTAAAGATTTTTTTGGGCTGAGTAGCCATTTCTGATTTGGTTTAGCTTGAAGATTAGAGAATCTGGATTGGTTTCTTGATTAGGCCATGATTTTACAAAGACAATCAGCTACTAAAAAATGATGTCAATATCTTAATGCTTGAATAGAGTTGTGCTTGCATCAGAGTATTTGTCAGGCTAGAACCATATTTCTTTCTATATATTTTTCGTATGTTGGCTTGTTTATATGGAATGCTAGATGCTTCTATTTATTTGATTGATCTTTTTCATGAATACAAGTACATGCAAACAAAGCATTTGGTGTGGAAATTTTGCAGTTTAATTTAGGAAAGTTCAGTTTTTTTGTATATAAAGCTGTTTTTCTCTTGCAGAAGTCTAAAATTTCAGTTTTTAGTTCGAACTTTTTCATTAGAAAGCTAACTCCTCACTGCTTTGTACTATTTTATCCAGGAAATAATGATGTCATGAATGTGGGTCGGAAGGTTCGTCATACATAATATGATCCGTGAACCTTACCAGCCTTATAATTTGGTGTGATCGTGAGCTAGTATCATTGAGGGCAGTTTCACCAACTTGCCTTTGCGCTACAACATAATCAGAAACAAGTTAATTAACTGCCAATTAGCAATGTATTTGCAAAGGAAGAAAGAAGCTTCACCAAATTACCTTCACATATACCGATTAGATGCCTTAAATGCTGATCATTACTTGCTGTCTCTTCTACCAGCTTCTCAACCACAGTACCTTTCTGCATTTGGGAATCACAAGAAATACAGTAAATGAGAGAATCATTCAGAAAAGCATATGAAGTTCATTCTTGACTGCAGAAAAAAACTCATAAATGCAACAATACCTCCGGGTCATCTAGAAGCTTTAGATTGCGACCAGATTCGGAATTTAACAGGTCCCTGACATTTTCATTATAGATTTCTAGTCCAGAAATCCTAATTGTAAAATCTCTTTCAGTCCAAAACAAAAACCACAACTTTCTAATGAATATAGTTTTGCTATAAACTCAATAAACTAGACCAAGTAAAATCCAACTTTCTAGAGCACAATGTCAGATTTTGATGAAGCTTACATTCATTATATGCTTATAGATGTCATTAACAGCTTTATCAGTTATCCCTCTCATCGTGTATCTCTTCCCACTGCTAGTTTGCCCATATGCAAATATGGTTGCTGTAATGTAAAAATGAAAGAATTTTTTAATCCAGATGCACTACAAAAATCGCATAACCTGAGATTTACCATTGAAAGAATAGGTTATATTACCATTTATGCCCATCAAAGCAGACAAAGCAACATTTTTCACCCCATCTTCATAAACAGCTTCAGTTATACTAGAAGGACCAAAAACTTTATCTGAAAGCGGAAAAACAAAAATCTTTTTTTAAAGCATGAAATCACAAGAAAATCTCTTATATAATTCAAACAACAACAACAAAAAAGAAAGCTGCAATTAAATTACCAAAAATGAAAGAGGCCGGTTGAGCTGCTCGTTCTTGAGGGGGTGGCTTAAAAGACAATAGTATGATCATCAACACAGTCCCAAGCAATTTGGTCCTTAGCTAACTGCTCCTTCTTGTTTAAAGGCCTTAATCTTACAGTAACTACAATCTTCTCCTCTTTTGCTTTACGCCCTCCTGGGGTTGTTGCTGGTGTCCTGTCAATCTTAGAAGCTGGTGTTCCAGGGGTTCTAAGTGTCATCTTTTTCGGTCAAAATCTCCTCTTTCCCTTTACAATTCACTCACAAGAGACCCGAAAATTGAAATCACCAGCCTCTGCCTCTCTCACTGGAGAGACTAACAAAAAACTGGGACCTCTCTGTCTTGGATGCAGAATTTGTTTATACAAATAAATAGCTGCCAAATCCAATTCAATAAAAAGATAGTAAGTTACCTCGAAAGACTCATTTCTTCTCCTGACCAAATTCTTTCAGAAAATCAATTTCTCCAAATTTAAACAGCAGAAAATTGAAAAAGGAAACAAAAAGCTGTAAACTTCTCTCCATTATCGGTTCACTTTCTATTAGATCCAAATTGATTGATCAAATAAATAATAATATGCTTTAATGGGCCAATAAAATTTTAAGTTTTCCAATTAACATTCTTTTCAAATTCATGCGTTACTCGGTAAATTAAATGAAGCACAAATCAATCACAAAAAAAAGTAAGTTCCTTACCATTTTTAAGATGGGTTTTCGATGATCAATCTAAACTAAATCATACATGGAAAGTTACTCAAAACCCTCTAAATTCTAACCAATTGAAGCTCTAAGCTCTAATGTCTTACCTTTTATAAACCATAAGAATTTAAAAATAGAAAACATTATGGAACAAAAAGTAAATGAAACAATTACTTACAGGAATCTCAAGCCGAGCTCTCCGGATAAACGAGCAGATCTAGTGAAGAACCGATAAAAACTAGATCTTTTTCAGAGAGAGAATGTGAGAGGTGGGCTTTTGCAGGGGTTAAAGAGAGAGAGAGGGTCTGCTCTTTTCTTTGCCTTCTTTATGAAAGGAAAACCTGCGACCAATTTGAATTTGATTTCTAACGGCTAGTTCGTTTCTTTTCTTTTTTCTTTTTCAGGGCAAACTACACATATACTCTCAATCAATTGAGTGTGTTTCAATTTGGTCCACTTTATTAATAATGGCTCCCATATAACCTTTACTTTACCAAAATGGAAAGTTCCAATCTTCCCAATTTGCGAAAAAATATATAAATAATTGCACACGTGGTCATTTTTCTTAGCATTATTGATTTTCTTTTTGTCCATAATCACTGATTTGTATAGCATGTAGGCGTATAATCAAATCAATTATCACACATTATGACTAGATGGATGAGTTTCTTAAGAAGTGTTTAGAAATATAATAATAGTTATTTTTTAAAGTATTTTTTATTTATAAATATATTAAAATAATATTTTTTTTATTTTTTAAAAATTATTTTTGATATGAATATATTAAAACAATTTAAAAATATAAAAATTAATATTAAACAAAAACAAACCAATTTGTTTTTAAAAACTTTTTGGAATACAATTTCAAATTGCCTATAAATAATCTGCGGATAAAAATAAAATATGAATTTTATATATACTAAGGCCCCTTTCTCATTATTTGACATTATTATTAGGCTTTTAGTCTTCTTGCCAATTTTATAATTTATTTGTGTAGTTAATTATTTTTTAATAACATAATTTGGTAAAAAATTTAGTAAAATAATACAGGCTGAATTGTTTTTTTTTTAATAATATAGTTTGGACACCACACTTATGAATATTATTTTTTATAATTTTTATCAGTACTAATAGTTGTTTAATCATATTTTAAAAAATATTTTTTATATAAATTATTTAATTCAAATAAAAATCAATTTAAAATTTATGAATATTTAATGGTCAAAAGATAAATTTTAAAATATAATAGGTAAAAAAAATAAAGTAATAAGGTGGAATGAAACAAAGAAAGAAAAAAAAACATAAAAAAATCATCAAAAACACGTTAAGATTTTATTTTTAACATTTGTAATAATATTAAAAATATCTCAACGATATGATTCTCACTGATTTTTAAAAATTAAGAAACGTATGGATTACATGCACGATTATAATACCTGAAAAAAAAAAATTGGGAATCGGGATCTTAATTTTTTTTCCAGATTTTAATTCAAGTTATACGGTTGACGTGAGGATGAGTTTGGACAAGGAGGAGGCTAAAATTAGGGCTTATTTACCATGGTGGGCTGTTGCATGGAAAATGGCAATCAATGGTTTTATTTCTGTTTGGTTTGACGAAGGAGCAAGTTTGGATTTGATTGAAAGACAAGGAGGGCTCGACTGGATTGTGTTGAAAAGACAGAGATTGACAATGCGAAGGGGGTTTTGGTGACTGTCCTTGCTTAAGGGAAGAGGAAAAGCAATAATGGGTTTTTACACGGTTGCTTCAGTGGTTGTGGAAGATGGCGCGATGAGGTCGGTGGGTTTGTAATGGTTGCAGAGGAGAGGCTGTGGCTTTGGCGAGTGGAGCTTTTGATCCAATGGTTAATGGTGGTGGATTTGGTCAAGATTGACCTTTTTTTCATTTCTTAGTTAAAAAAATAAGTAATACCTAGAAATACATTCACAACACACATCTTCTCTTTTTTCTTCTTTTTTTAAGTTAGAAATAATTCTTTTTTAATTCAGAAGACTATTTGGTTCAGAAAAATAATAACTTTTCTTTTTTAATCCATGGCAGGACAACATTTTACGAGATTTCTTTTAAAATTTCATCTAGATCTAATTGTAGTATTGAAAGCTCTGCATCCTAGTATAAAACTGAACAATAAATGATTTTTTATCTAAAAATATAATTTTTTTATTTTTATCCAATCCTTATATATGTCATATTAATTATTCAATAAAATCCGCAAAACCATTTAATATTTTATTTTTTTATCATTTATTTCATTCAAATTTATTATTGTTTAATGATAATGTTATCGATTTCATTTAAATTTAAAGATTTTTACTTTAAAAAATATATTAAAAAATAATATAAATTATATCTTGAAATCTCATTCAATAACAAATTTTTATTGAAAGATGAGAACTGCCCAATGACCATAAAAGAACTATAAGTCTTTTATGGCCAACGTGGATTCACATTTATTACTAGTATATACATGCAACGAAGTCAATAGCTTATTAATTAACAAAATATTCAACAACTAGCACCACAGAAAATTATTGTATACCAATAATAATGTTTTTTTTTTAATTTTTCTAACAAATAGTAGTATTTGGATGTAAACTTATCAGTAAAAATCTTTCACTATTAGAAATTCACTTAATACTAACGGATTTACCGGCCGAATACTTTTGTCGGTAATTTGAAGTTGGAATTACCGACGGAATTTTTTCTGTCCATCATTACGCCGGTATATACCGACGGAAACAATCGGTCGATAGTTACCGATGGAATGTTCAGAATTAAAAAAAAAAAAAAAAAGGCGGTTCGCTGACGTGGAGGTTTTTACCGGTGATTGTTTACAACGGAATTGCCGAGGCATTCAAAACGACAGATTCTTACGGTGACGTGTCCTTTTTTGAAACATATTCAATTTGTAATGAATATTGTTTAACTTTATGTTTTGATGTTTAATAAAAATTTTATTTGCATAATTGTTTTTTTACTATTAATTTATATAATTTTATATTATGTATTCTAAATAATTTTTTAAAAAAATATTTTAAATTATGCAAATAAAACAATATATAAAAAATACTCACCGAGGGTTTTACCGACGAAATGTATCCGTCGGCATTTGATAGAGAGATTTATTCCATTGTGAAATTTGTATAATTCTATCGGCATTTCATAGTAGCTTGTACAATCACCGACGAGTTCACCAATGGAATAAATCCGTCTGCATTTCACAGTAGCTTGGCGCAAATTTCACAATCACTGACAAGTTTACCGAAGGAAATAGTCTGTCGGTATTGCATACACTCACGAACGGAATAAATCCGTCGGTATATTTCAAGCGGGAACTTTTTTTTTGGCGTGCAATTTAGTCGGTAAAACAATTGGCAATGTTTTTGTTTTTTTTCCCGACCGCTTTAGCGACGGAATGAGGTGTTACTGACAAAAGGAAAGTCGACGACAGTTTTCATCGGTGAAGTTGTCGGTAATAAAATTACCGACAAACTATGAATCATACACCGACGAAATATTGCCGTCGGTAAAACTGTGAAATCTGGTAGTGTTTCGAATGAAGCTCTGCATATGTCAAGACCAAACACAAACCAAAACTACTAATCATCAAAACAAGGTATAGAGCCATATTGTATTCGTTATTAACACCTGCTGCCATGGCTCTCCAGCTAGAGCTGAACTGAGAAAAAAAACTCAGAGGTAAAATGAAATTATGGAAGCTGCAAGACTTGGGATATTTAAAAAAAAAAAACAAATCTCAACCGGGTTTTGCTGGGTCGCTCGAGTCACGGGCAAACCCGGCAGGTTAATCGAATTTTTACTTATTCCTGTTTTATATCTTACTTGAACCGGTCCTGCCATCAAATCAATCCGATTCTAGATTGACTTGCCAAGCATGCCTGAGTTTAATAATGGAGGGGTCATCAAATATTTGCTAATTTTATGTTTTTTATTTTTTTATGCATAAGCTATACGAGATTACTGTTTTGTTTTTCTTACCCATCCCCTGCTTGAATTTCCCTCTTCTTTTATTTGAAGCAATATTTTTTTAAAAAATTATTAATGAAAAAAACATTTAACTTTATTTTCCAACATGCACTTAATTTATTTGGAAGTCTCCTCTCCATCATATTTTATTTTTTTTATATTTTTTTTCTAGTCTTGATTTTTAATTCTTTTGAAGTTTTCTTATTTATTGATCTATTCATTGATTCACACAAGAGTTGATTTTATATTAGATATCATCATTTGTTATGCATTTTGTGGGTCCTTGACTTGACTATCCACTTTTAGATGACATGATTTGAATCTTTACTAGTTACATCATCCACGCGATGCCGCGGGTTAATTTTTTTTGAAAAAAAAATATCAAGAAAAAGCTAAGATTTAAAAGTATCAGGTCTTTCTACAAAGCTCTATCTAATAATCTTGGGTTTGGCTGTAACGCCTGACCCAAAAATAATATTAATAATAATATTAAACTTGCATGACCAAGTAGATCTAGCTGCAATACCAAAGCCAATAGCCTTGGATGCGGGTCTGACTGCAAGATTGTGTCATAAAAGTGTGATAATTAAATAAATTAATTAAAAAGAAAAAAAATCAATAGAAAGAAAAAAAAACTAGTGAAGACAAAGAAAAAAAATTGAATCAACTGGATTAACCCGTCAAACCTTGGATTCGTGTTGTGAAAGTTTGATAACTAAATAAAAAAAAAATAACGGATCAACCCAGAATTAACTGGGCTCACCCGTCAAACCAAGTTACCTGTCAAACCCGGGATCCGTGTCATGAAAGTTTGATAACTAAATAGAAAAAAATTGAACATTAACAACCTAAATTAAATGAAAAAATTAATTAAAAAGATAAAAAAAACTAAAAAAAAAACAAAAACAAACAAAAGACATAAGCTTGTTACTAATGAGGAAAAAGAAAAAAATTTGAATCAACCGAGTTATCTCATCGAATAAGGTTAACCCGTCAAACCTGAGATTCATGTCATGAAAGTTTGATAACTAAATAGAGAAAAAAAATACAAACTAAACTAAATGAAAAAAATTGATTAAAAAGGACAAAGCAAAAAAAAATTCTGGATTAACTTGTCAAACCAGGTTAACCCATTAAACCCGAGATCTGTGTCGTGAAAGTTTAGTAATTAAATAAAAAAATTTTCACATTAACAAACTAAATTAAACAAAATAAAATTCATTAAAAGTAAAAAACACAAAGAAAAAAGCAAAAAAAAAAAACATAAAGACGAAAAAAAACAGGCAAAAAAAAAAGCTAAGAGTTTCACTATGCACTGTATAATGTACAGTAAAACACTTATATATAAAAGACATCTGAAAAGCTACAGTACATTCCCCACGCATTTTAAAGTATTCCTTAATAGCTTTAGTTAATGCTCCTCTCCACACTGGTGAACATAATGGTAGTTGCTTTGAACAAATTAATTATAGTGAGGTTTTGAAGAGGAGTCTCCTCATGTGTTGGAATTAATTTTAAAATTTTTATTCAAAAGGTTTTCAAATTTTTCTAGGTGCATCTTTTAAGTATATATATGCATATAATTATTAAAGATGTGTTTAGTTTTTAAGTCTGCATCAAATATTTCTAACAAATTGGACGGGAAAATATAGTGAGGTTTTGAAGATTTTTTTGGGCTGAGTAGCCATTTCTGATTTGGTTTAGCTTGAAGATTAGAGAATCTGGATTGGTTTCTTGATTAGGCCATGATTTTACAAAGACAATCAGCTACTAAAAAATGATGTCAATATCTTAATGCTTGAATAGAGTTGTGCTTGCATCAGCGTATTTGTCAGGCTAGAACCATATTTCTTTCTATATATTTTTCGTATGTTGGCTTGTTTATATGGAATGCTAGATGCTTCTATTTATTTGATTGATCTTTTTCATGAATACAAGTACATGCAAACAAAGCATTTGGTGTGGAAATTTTGCAGTTTAATTTAGGAAAGTTCAGTTTTTTTGTATATAAAGCTGTTTTTCTCTTGCAGAAGTCTAAAATTTCAGTTTTTAGTTCGAACTTTTTCATTAGAAAGCTAACTCCTCACTGCTTTGTACTATTTTATCCAGGAAATAATGATGTCATGAATGTGGGTCGGAAGGTTCGTCATACATAATATGATCCGTGAACCTTACCAGCCTTATAATTTGGTGTGATCGTGAGCTAGTATCATTAAGGGCAGTTTCACCAACTTGCCTTTGCGCTACAACATAATCAGAAACAAGTTAATTAACTGCCAATTAGCAATGTATTTGCAAAGGAAGAAAGAAGCTTCACCAAATTACCTTCACATATACCGATTAGATGCCTTAAATGCTGATCATTACTTGCTGTCTCTTCTACCAGCTTCTCAACCACAGTACCTTTCTGCATTTGGGAATCACAAGAAATACAGTAAATGAGAGAATCATTCAGAAAAGCATATGAAGTTCATTCTTGACTGCAGAAAAAAACTCATAAATGCAACAATACCTCCGGGTCATCTAGAAGCTTTAGATTGCGACCAGATTCGGAATTTAACAGGTCCCTGACATTTTCATTATAGATTTCTAGTCCAGAAATCCTAATTGTAAAATCTCTTTCAGTCCAAAACAAAAACCACAACTTTCTAATGAATATAGTTTTGCTATAAACTCAATAAACTAGACCAAGTAAAATCCAACTTTCTAGAGCACAATGTCAGATTTTGATGAAGCTTACATTCATTATATGCTTATAGATGTCATTAACAGCTTTATCAGTTATCCCTCTCATCGTGTATCTCTTCCCACTGCTAGTTTGCCCATATGCAAATATGGTTGCTGTAATGTAAAAATGAAAGAATTTTTTAATCCAGATGCACTACAAAAATCGCATAACCTGAGATTTACCATTGAAAGAATAGGTTATATTACCATTTATGCCCATCAAAGCAGACAAAGCAACATTTTTCACCCCATCTTCATAAACAGCTTCAGTTATACTAGAAGGACCAAAAACTTTATCTGAAAGCGGAAAAACAAAAATCTTTTTTTAAAGCATGAAATCACAAGAAAATCTCTTATATAATTCAAACAACAACAACAAAAAAGAAAGCTGCAATTAAATTACCAAAAATGAAAGAGGCCGGTTGAGCTGCTCGTTCTTGAGGGGGTGGCTTAAAAGACAATAGTATGATCATCAACACAGTCCCAAGCAATTTGGTCCTTAGCTAACTGCTCCTTCTTGTTTAAAGGCCTTAATCTTACAGTAACTACAATCTTCTCCTCTTTTGCTTTACGCCCTCCTGGGGTTGTTGCTGGTGTCCTGTCAATCTTAGAAGCTGGTGTTCCAGGGGTTCTAAGTGTCATCTTTTTCGGTCAAAATCTCCTCTTTCCCTTTACAATTCACTCACAAGAGACCCGAAAATTGAAATCACCAGCCTCTGCCTCTCTCACTGGAGAGACTAACAAAAAACTGGGACCTCTCTGTCTTGGATGCAGAATTTGTTTATACAAATAAATAGCTGCCAAATCCAATTCAATAAAAAGATAGTAAGTTACCTCGAAAGACTCATTTCTTCTCCTGACCAAATTCTTTCAGAAAATCAATTTCTCCAAATTTAAACAGCAGAAAATTGAAAAAGGAAACAAAAAGCTGTAAACTTCTCTCCATTATCGGTTCACTTTCTATTAGATCCAAATTGATTGATCAAATAAATAATAATATGCTTTAATGGGCCAATAAAATTTTAAGTTTTCCAATTAACATTCTTTTCAAATTCATGCGTTACTCGGTAAATTAAATGAAGCACAAATCAATCACAAAAAAAAGTAAGTTCCTTACCATTTTTAAGATGGGTTTTCGATGATCAATCTAAACTAAATCATACATGGAAAGTTACTCAAAACCCTCTAAATTCTAACCAATTGAAGCTCTAAGCTCTAATGTCTTACCTTTTATAAACCATAAGAATTTAAAAATAGAAAACATTATGGAACAAAAAGTAAATGAAACAATTACTTACAGGAATCTCAAGCCGAGCTCTCCGGATAAACGAGCAGATCTAGTGAAGAACCGATAAAAACTAGATCTTTTTCAGAGAGAGAATGTGAGAGGTGGGCTTTTGCAGGGGTTAAAGAGAGAGAGAGGGTCTGCTCTTTTCTTTGCCTTCTTTATGAAAGGAAAACCTGCGACCAATTTGAATTTGATTTCTAACGGCTAGTTCGTTTCTTTTCTTTTTTCTTTTTCAGGGCAAACTACACATATACTCTCAATCAATTGAGTGTGTTTCAATTTGGTCCACTTTATTAATAATGGCTCCCATATAACCTTTACTTTACCAAAATGGAAAGTTCCAATCTTCCCAATTTGCGAAAAAATATATAAATAATTGCACACGTGGTCATTTTTCTTAGCATTATTGATTTTCTTTTTGTCCATAATCACTGATTTGTATAGCATGTAGGCGTATAATCAAATCAATTATCACACATTATGACTAGATGGATGAGTTTCTTAAGAAGTGTTTAGAAATATAATAATAGTTATTTTTTAAAGTATTTTTTATTTATAAATATATTAAAATAATATTTTTTTTATTTTTTAAAAATTATTTTTGATATGAATATATTAAAACAATTTAAAAATATAAAAATTAATATTAAACAAAAACAAACCAATTTGTTTTTAAAAACTTTTTGGAATACAATTTCAAATTGCCTATAAATAATCTGCGGATAAAAATAAAATATGAATTTTATATATACTAAGGCCCCTTTCTCATTATTTGACATTATTATTAGGCTTTTAGTCTTCTTGCCAATTTTATAATTTATTTGTGTAGTTAATTATTTTTTAATAACATAATTTGGTAAAAAATTTAGTAAAATAATACAGGCTGAATTGTTTTTTTTTTTAATAATATAGTTTGGACACCACACTTATGAATATTATTTTTTATAATTTTTATCAGTACTAATAGTTGTTTAATCATATTTTAAAAAATATTTTTTATATAAATTATTTAATTCAAATAAAAATCAATTTAAAATTTATGAATATTTAATGGTCAAAAGATAAATTTTAAAATATAATAGGTAAAAAAAATAAAAAAAATAAAGTAATAAGGTGGAATGAAACAAAGAAAGAAAAAAAAACATAAAAAAATCATCAAAAACACGTTAAGATTTTATTTTTAACATTTGTAATAATATTAAAAATATCTCAACGATATGATTCTCACTGATTTTTAAAAATTAAGAAACGTATGGATTACATGCACGATTATAATACCTGAAAAAAAAAATTGGGAATCGGGATCTTAATTTTTTTTCCAGATTTTAATTCAAGTTATACGGTTGACGTGAGGATGAGTTTGGACAAGGAGGAGGCTAAAATTAGGGCTTATTTACCATGGTGGGCTGTTGCATGGAAAATGGCAATCAATGGTTTTATTTCTGTTTGGTTTGACGAAGGAGCAAGTTTGGATTTGATTGAAAGACAAGGAGGGCTCGACTGGATTGTGTTGAAAAGACAAAGATTGACAATGCGAAGGGGGTTTTGGTGACTGTCCTTGCTTAAGGGAAGAGGAAAAGCAATAATGGGTTTTTACACGGTTGCTTCAGTGGTTGTGGAAGATGGCGCGATGAGGTCGGTGGGTTTGTAATGGTTGCAGAGGAGAGGCTGTGGCTTTGGCGAGTGGAGCTTTTGATCCAATGGTTAATGGTGGTGGATTTGGTCAAGATTGACCTTTTTTTCATTTCTTAGTTAAAAAAGTAAGTAATACCTAGAAATACATTCACAACACACATCTTCTCTTTTTTTTTTTTTAAGTTATAAATAATTCTTTTTTAATTCAGAAGACTATTTGGTTCAGAAAAATAATAACTTTTCTTTTTTAATCCATGGCAGGACAACATATTACGAGATTTCTTTTAAAATTTCATCTAGATCTAATTGTAGTATTGAAAGCTCTGCATCCTAGTATAAAACTGAACAATAAATGATTTTTTATCTAAAAATATAATTTTTTTATTTTTATCCAATCCTTATATATGTCATATTAATTATTCAATAAAATCCGCAAAACCATTTAATATTTTATTTTTTTTATCATTTATTTCATTCAAATTTATTATTGTTTAATGATAATGTTATCGATTTCATCTAAATTTAAAGATTTTTACTTAAAAAAACATATTAAAAAATAATATAAATTATATCTTGAAATCTCATTCAATAACAAATTTTTATTGAAAGATGAGAACTGCCCAATGACCATAAAAGAACTATAAGTCTTTTATGGCCAACGTGGATTCACATTTATCACTAGTATATACATGCAACGAAGTCAATAGCTTATTAATTAACAAAATATTCAACAACTAGCACCACAGAAAATTATTGTATACCAATAATAATGTTTTTTTTTTAATTTTTCTAACAAATAGTAGTATTTGGATGTAAACTTATCAGTAAAAATCTTTCACTATTAGAAATTCACTTAATACTAACGGATTTACCGGCCGAATACTTCTGTCGGTAATTTGAAGTTGGAATTACCGACGGAATTTTTTCTGTCCATCATTACGCCGGTATATACCGACGGAAACATTCGGTCGATAGTTACCGATGGAATGTTCAGAATTAAAAAAAAAAAAAAAAAGGCGGTTCGCTGACGTGGAGGTTTTTACGGGTGATTGTTTACAACGGAATTGCCGAGGCATTCAAAATGACAGATTCTTACGGTGACGTGTCCTTTTTTGAAACATATTCAATTTGTAATGAATATTGTTTAACTTTATGTTTTGATGTTTAATAAAAATTTTATTTGCATAATTGTTTTTTTACTATTAATTTATATAATTTTATATTATGTATTCTAAATAATTTTTTAAAAAAATATTTTAAATTATGCAAATAAAACAATATATAAAAAATACTCACCGAGGGTTTTACCGACGAAATGTATCCGTCGGCATTTGATAGAGAGCAGGGATCTTAGCGACAAATTTACTGACGGTATAATTCTATCAGCATTTCATAGTAGCTTTTACAATCACCGACGAGTTCACCAATGGAATAAATCCGTCTGCATTTCACAGTAGCTTGGCGCAAATTTCACAATCACTGACAAGTTTACCGACGGAAATAGTCTGTCGGTATTGCATACACTCACGGACGGAATAAATCCGTCGGTATATTTCAAGCGGGAACTCTTTTTTTGGCGTGCAATTTAGTCGGTAAAACAATTGGCAATGTTTTTGTTTTTTTTCCCGACCGCTTTAGCGACGGAATGAGGTGTTACTGACAAAAGGAAAGTCGACGACAGTTTTCATCGGTGAAGTTGTCGGTAATAAAATTACCGACAAACTATGAATCATACACCGACGAAATATTGCCGTCGGTAAAACTGTGAAATCTGGTAGTGTTTCGAATGAAGCTCTGCATATGTCAAGACCAAACACAAACCAAAACTACTAATCATCAAAACAAGGTATAGAGCCATATTGTATTCGTTATTAACACCTGCTGCCATGGCTCTCCAGCTAGAGCTGAACTGAGAAAAAAAACTCAGAGGTAAAATGAAATTATGGAAGCTGCAAGACTTGGGATATTTAAAAAAAAAACAAATCTCAACCGGGTTTTGCTGGGTCGCTCGAGTCACGGGCAAACCCGGCAGGTTAATCGAATTTTTACTTATTCCTGTTTTATATCTTACTTGAACCGGTCCTGCCATCAAATCAATCCGATTCTAGATTGACTTGCCAAGCATGCCTGAGTTTAATAATGGAGGGGTCATAAAATATTTGCTAATTTTATGTTTTTTATTTTTTTATGCATAAGCTATACAAGATTACTGTTTTGTTTTTCTTACCCATCCCCTGCTTGAATTTCCCTCTTCTTTTATTTGAAGCAATATTTTTTAAAAAAATTATTAATGAAAAAAACATTTAACTTTATTTTCCGACATGCACTTAATTTATTTGGAAGTCTCCTCTCCATCATATTTTATTTTTTTATATTTTTTTTCTAGTCTTGATTTTTAATTCTTTTGAAGTTTTCTTATTTATTGATCTATTCATTGATTCACACAAGAGTTGATTTTATATTAGATATCATCATTTGTTATGCATTTCGTGGGTCCTTGACTTGACTATCCACTTTTAGATGACATGATTTGAATCTTTACTAGTTACATCATCCACGCGATGCCGCGGGTTAATTTTTTTTGAAAAAAAAATATCAAGAAAAAGCTAAGATTTAAAAGTATCAGGTCTTTCTACAAAGCTCTATCTAATAATCTTGGGTTTGGCTGTAACGCCTGACCCAAAAATAATATTAATAATAATATTAAACTTGCATGACCAAGTAGATCTAGCTGCAATACCAAAGCCAATAGCCTTGGATGCGGGTCTGACTGCAAGATTGTGTCATAAAAGTGTGATAATTAAATAAATTAATTAAAAAGAAAAAAAATCAATAGAAAGAAAAAAAAACTAGTGAAGACAAAGAAAAAAAATTGAATCAATTGGATTAACCCGTCAAACCTTGGATTCGTGTTGTGAAAGTTTGATAACTAAATAAAAAAAAAATAACGGATCAACCCAGAATTAACTGGGCTCACCCGTCAAACCAAGTTACCTGTCAAACCCGGGATCCGTGTCATGAAAGTTTGATAACTAAATAGAAAAAAATTGAACATTAACAACCTAAATTAAATGAAAAAATTAATTAAAAAGATAAAAAAAACTAAAAAAAAAACAAAAACAAACAAAAGACATAAGCTTGTTACTAATGAGGAAAAAGAAAAAAATTTGAATCAACCGAGTTATCTCATCGAATAAGGTTAACCCGTCAAACCTGAGATTCACGTCATGAAAGTTTGATAACTAAATAGAGAAAAAAAATACAAACTAAACTAAACGAAAAAAATTGATTAAAAAGGACAAAGCAAAAAAAAATTCTGGATTAACTTGTCAAACCAGGTTAACCCATTAAACCCGAGATCTGTGTCGTGAAAGTTTAATAATTAAATAAAAAAATTTTCACATTAACAAACTAAATTAAACAAAATAAAATTCATTAAAAGTAAAAAACACAAAGAAAAAAGCAAAAAAAAAAAACATAAAGACGAAAAAAAACAGGCAAAAAAAAAAGCTAAGAGTTTCACTATGCACTGTATAATGTACAGTAAAACACTTATATATAAAAGACATCTGAAAAGCTACAGTACATTCCCCACGCATTTTAAAGTATTCCTTAATAGCTTTAGTTAATGCTCCTCTCCACACTGGTGAACATAATGGTAGTTGCTTTGAACAAATTAATTATAGTGAGGTTTTGAAGAGGAGTCTCCTCATGTGTTGGAATTAATTTTAAAATTTTTATTCAAAAGGTTTTCAAATTTTTCTAGGTGCATCTTTTAAGTATATATATGCATATAATTATTAAAGATGTGTTTAGTTTTTAAGTCTGCATCAAATATTTCTAACAAATTGGACGGGAAAATATAGTGAGGTTTTGAATATTTTTTTGGGCTCACTACAAGATTTCACAGTTTTACCGACGGACATATTCCGTCGGTGTGTGACAGAACGTTCGTCGGTAAAGTATTTACCGACTATATTACCGACGGAATACTCCCGTCGGAATACCTTTTGTCGGTGATTCCACATTCCGTCGCTATATCGGTCGGTAATAAAAAAACACGTTTACCGACGGCCCATGCGCGCCAAAAAAAAAAAATTTCCCGCTGGGAATATACCGACGGAATATATTCCGTCGGTGTTATATAAATACCGACGGACTAACTCCGTCGGCAAAAGTGTCGGTGATATTTCATACCGACCGAATAAATCCGTCTGTAAATTCGTCGGTATTTTTATACCGACGGATTATTGCCGTCGGTGAGTATGTCGGTGATGGGATGGCATACCTCAGACACTGTTTAATGCCGACGGATTTATTCCGTCGGTAAATCCCTGTGTAATTTTTTTTTTAATTATTTAGAAAAAATAATATAAATTAATAGTAATACAAACCAATTATGTAAATAAAATTTATATTAAGCAACAAAAACTCAAAGTTAAATAATATTCATTACAAAATGAATGTGTTTAAAAAAAAAACAATTAATATAAAGGTGGAGGTGGAGGAGGAGGAGGAGGAGGAGGGTGGGGGTTTGGCGGCCAAAAAGGATTTGGCGCACATGTTCCGCCTTGTGTCATGTTCATGACCATTTGACGAAGCTCTTCATAGGCCGCTCTTTGTTGTTCAGACTCTGCTCTGCGTTGTTCGTCCGCCAATCTGTGTTGTTCGTTCGCCAATCTTTGCTCTTCTTTGAGTTGTGTGTACGCCTCTGATAGGTGGTCGCACCTTTGCTGCAAGGCCACAAACTCCTTAGATTGGGAGCTCGATACAGATTGGGAGCTCCCACCGGTTGAAGCAGTACCGGTCGACCGCAACTTGGCAGCGGTAGTGTTGGAGAGCCCGTAAACCCGATTTTTATCGGGTCCACCTGACGATCCAGCCTCCATCCACAAATTCGGATCGAATTCCGGATGGGTCGAAGGATCATCCCCGTATCTCTCCCTCAACCGATTATTATAGGTCTCCTGAAAAAAAAATAATCATATTCAATTCAATAAACATAATAATAACTTACAAAATAAAATGGTTGAACAAACACACCACAAACTGTTGAGCACGGTTGTCAACGAACTGTTGCGTCCCCTTTTGGCGGTCATGACTCCGCACGTGCGTCTCCACAAACAGCTCCATAGGGCTCGGCTCACGTCCAAGAGACGTAGCCTATATATAATGAAAAAAATTTATTAACAACAAATTAATTGAACGATATATTTCATTTAAATTAATCTTACCATCCGTTTTGCATGTGCAGCAAACGGAACGGAGCCGCCGGTGTGCGTTGTAACCGAGCCATGAATTTGCCGATTCCGGTTGCCTGCACCGGACTGTGAGCGTCGAGTGAACCGCTCAGACGTCACGTGCTGAAGATAGTGCGGCCATATATCTTCCGGGATGTATATTGGTTTGAAATCCCTCCAAACCGCAACATCGTTCCAGCCTTGTAACCCCTTATCCCTCGCTGTTTTTTTTGCTTTTTTCTGGGCGTCATACCAAAAATCACGCAACCTAATTCACGCACGAAAAAATAACATTTCAAAACATAAATAATTATGTAAAAAAAAGTCGTATTGTTTTCGATGTTACCTAATTGCCGCGTGATTTTCCCACACCCTCCTCACAACACTGTCATGTTCATCGTCCCAGCAGAATCGATGCTGTATATAAAAAAATAATTTTTTAAAATGTTAATAATTTATTTACAATTATAACTTGAATTTATTAGAAATAAGGTGAAAATTATATATTAACACGAACCTCAAATCTATGAAACCATGCATCGATTTGAGGCATCCATTCAGGATGTCTGGATATTTGACTCCATTGAAACAATGGAATCTCCATCGACGCTTTAAACGCCGATGATATTACTCGGGCGGCCTCAATGTTTGTGAACCTGAAAAGAAATGAAATTAATTTGTGATTACTTCATAAATTACGTTTTAAAATTGTTTTTTTTATATAAAAAAAAACTAAAACCTTAACAAACTTACATTGAAAGATCGTCCTTCCACTGTGCCTCGAACTGGTGGGTAAATTCATTCCGCTTCGAAGGCATGCCGCGTCTGCGATGTGAAACATCGCTGGAAGAGGCAGCATCGGTTGACAGCGCAGGTGGTGTAGGTGCCTCTTCTTGAGAGGCACCTAAGGAAACATCATCATCGCTGCTAGACGAACTTGATTCGACTGAACGACCAGCTCTGGTTTTCATTTTGCGCATCTAAACAATTTTATATTAATAATTGTAAAATAAAATTCAAAAGTTAAAAAAAAATCGGCAGCACCTCCCCTATACTGGATACTACCCAAATCCACAAACCTGCAAATATTAACAATAGCCACAACCAATCGAACCAATCTATACTAATTATTAATCCTAAGATAAATTCAACGTTAACAATTACAATTCACAAATTAATCAATAATTATATTCAAAACAATAAAAAATATAACAAAAAATAAATTCAATAAATTCAACAAATTATACTTCAACAAATTAACAATTACAATTCAACATTAACAATTATAATTCAACAAATTCAAAAAATTCAAAAAATATTCAAATATTCAACTTTAACTAATTCTAAGTTAAATTAACTAATAACAATTCTAACAACACAACAACAAAAAATATTCAATAAATTCAACAATTAAATTCAATTATTCAACAATTAAATTAACAAATATTCAACAAATTCAAAAAATTCAAAAAATATTCAAATATTCAACTTTAACTAATTCTAAGTTAAATTAACTAATAACAATTCTAACAACACAACAACAAAAAATATTCAATAAATTCAACAATTAAATTAACAAAAATTCAAAAAATTCAAAAAATATTCAAATATTCAACTTTAACTAATTCTAAGTTAAATTAACTAATAACAATTCTAACAACACAACAACAAAAAATATTCAATAGATTCAACAATTAAATTCAATTATTCAACAATTAAATTAACAAATATTCAACAAATTAAAAAAATTCAAAAAAAATTCAAAAAATTCAACTTTAACTAATTCTAAGTTAAATTAACTAATAACAATTCTAACAACACAACAACAAAAAATATTCAATAAATTCAACAATTAAATTCAATTATTCAACAATTAAATTAACAAATATTCAACAAATTAAAAAAATTCAAAAAAAATTCAAAAAATTCAACTTTAACTAATTCTAAGTTAAATTAACTAATAACAATTCTAACAACACAACAACAAAAAATATTCAATAAATTCAACAATTAAATTCAATTATTCAACAATTAAATTAACAAATATTCAACAAATTAAAAAAATTCAAAAAAAATTCAAAAAATTCAACTTTAACTAATTCTAAGTTAAATTAACTAATAACAATTCTAACAACACAAAAACAAAAAATATTCAATAAATTCAACAATTAAATTCAATTATTCAACAATTAAATTAACAAATATTCAACAAATTCAAAAAATATTCAAAAAATTAAAAAAAAAAGGAACGAAATATACATACCTTAATAATGTGTCAAATTCAAAACTTTATCTACATTGCAACAAAAAACACCAACACAACAAAAATAAAAAAAACTAAAAATAAAATAAAATAAAATAAATTAGAAAAAAAACACATACCTTTTGATATAATGAAGATTTACAACACCAAATCTTGCTAGAGATTAAAGGTGAAAGTGTTTAAGGATTGAGGGGGAAAAATGAAAAATCTAAGGTGAAAAACGGAGGAGAAGCGAAGAAGCGGCGGGGAGAAGAAGAAAAAATGAGGCGAAGCGGCGGGGCTGGAACTTATAGGTCAATTTTACCGACGGCATCACCGACGGCCCTAACATCCGTCGGTAAAAGGTCAAAATTCCGTCGGTAACAGATCAAAATTCCGTCGGTATTTTTCGAATTTCGCCCCCAATTTTTAAAAGCCCTCCAAAATTTTCGCAGTCCGTCGGTGATTCCGTCGGTAATCTGACAAGTTCAGAGGCGCATTAATTAACGCACTTTGGAAAACGCGCGGTCCGTCGGTAATTCTGTCGGTAATATGTGTAACCGACAAATTACCGACGGACCTACGCCGTCGGTAATCCCGTCGATGGTGGTGTTATGTTTTCGAGCTTACTGTGAGATGCCGACGGACTATATTCCGTCGGTAATCCCGTCGATGGTGGTGGATGTTTTTCGAGCTTACTGTGAGATGCCGACGGAATATGTTCCGTCGGTAATCCCGTCGATGGTGGTGGATGTTTTTCGAGCTCACTGTGAGATGCCGACGGATTTCATTCCGTCGGTATAGTTGTCGGTGAAGCCGTCGGTAATGTAGTCGGTGTTGGTGGCATTTCGCGTAAATATTGACGAACTCTCTGTGAGATACCGACGGAATATAGATCCGTCGGTATTTACGTCGGTGATTGTAGCATTATGCAGGAAAGGTTGTCTTTGTATTGCCTGTTTACCTTCCTGCAATAACTTAACTGATAAACTGTCTATCACATAAAACAATAACCACATTGCTTAAACAATAAATATTTTGTTTTACAAAATACATCATCAATAATCTAAATTACATGAGACAAATGTTTTTACATAGAGCTTCATTTTTATAATTAGTCGGAATTTTCTTCTTCTTCCTCATCAATTGAATTGTCATCATCTTCATCGCAATCTTCAATATGGATATCATCTTCTTCATCGACATTTGGTTGTCCGCTAGAGCTGAGAACAACATTCAACTCCTCTCCGTCAATATCAACAAGACTATCATCGAGAACTCGAAAATTTGAATTTTCTTCCAATTCAATCGAAGGAGCAACTCGATATGGTTCAACCAACTCACGAACTTGAAAGACTTCATCTCGCACACTTGTGTCTTCGTTCTCATCCTGAACACTAACCTCGACACGACCCCGTGGTTTCGTTTTTAAAACGGACAACCAATCAACTCTTGAACGATCCTTTCTAAATGAAGGGGTGTATGTGTAATAAACTTGTTGACATTGCTTTGCGAAAACAAAGACATCGTTTATGTTGCGGAGTCTAGCTTTTGAGTTGATTTCGACCAGACCATGGTGCGGATCAACTCTGATTCCTCTGTCCGTCGTGTCATACCAATAGCATTTGAATAAAAACACTTTATTATGCTCGCTATGATATTGCAGTTCGACGACCTCTTCTAATCTACCATAGTAGTCAACTTCTAACTGGCTACTTGTGGATCCCTTAACACAAACACCGCAGTTGTATGTCTTTCTTCCTTGCCCGTATTCTTCAGTATGGAAAACATATCCATTGACAAAATACCCGTTGTAGCACTTAACTTTTCTTTCAGGGCCGAGGCTTAGTGAAGACAATGACTTGGGCGCACTCCTTCCCATTTGATAAACCTTGTAAATATATGTAATTAAATGTACATCAATACACGGTAAATGAACGAGAATCTCGTAATGACATGCATACGTTAGAATGAGTTTGTGATAGTGCTTACATGTGTTCTGAACCATGTGGCAAATTAAGTTTTAACAATTTTCAAACAAATACAATCTTACAAAATCTAAAACAAACCATAACAAGTATAAAATTATACATTCATATACTACAAGTTTGTTTGAGAAATAACAGTAAAACATGTACATCTACTAAAAAAATTAATACATATACTAAAAAAACAATAAAATTAACATTTAAATGTTAAAATTTTAAAAGATAGAATTACTTACAAAAAATGATAAAATCCGTCGGTAAATCAGAACACGGATGCTGTGACCACAAAACAAATACAACTTGTTGTGCTGAGATGAGAAAGATTTTGTTTTGGGGCGAGGGGGGGCTGGTTATTTTGCAGATGGGGAGGGTTAGGATTAGGAAGAAGAAGGAGAAATGGGGGAGGAGAGTGTCGGCAGAGGGGCCATATATTCACTTTTACCGACGGACTTACCGACGGGTTTTATTCCGTCGGTGAATCCGTCGGCGAAACCGTCGGTAATTATGACGGGCAATCGACACGTCACCGCACGGACCTGCTATTCAAATCCCTCGGTGATTCCGTCGGTAGTTTTAACGGTGCACCCGTCACGTCACCGGTACGGATCTGGCATTTCACGCGTACGGGCCCCAGTTTTTAATTCCGTCGGTGATTCCGTCGGAAAAATCACCCGCCAAACCCTCCGCGCCACTACCCGCCCTTTTTTCATTGATTCTGAATTTTCGGTCGGTAATTACCGACCTAATTACCGACGAATATTTGCCGTCGGTGATTTCGGCCGAGAAATACCGACAGAAAAAATTCCGTCGGTATGTCCGTTGGTATTTAGCGATTTTCTGGTAGTGGCTGAGTAGCCATTTCTGATTTGGTTTAGCTTGAAGATTAGAGAATCTGGATTGGTTTCTTGATTAGGCCATGATTTTACAAAGACAATCAGCTACTAAAAAATGATGTCAATATCTTAATGCTTGAATAGAGTTGTGCTTGCATCAGAGTATTTGTCAGGCTAGAACCATATTTCTTTCTATATATTTTTCGTATGTTGGCTTGTTTATATGGAATGCTAGATGCTTCTATTTATTTGATTGATCTTTTTCATGAATACAAGTACATGCAAACAAAGCATTTGGTGTGGAAATTTTGCAGTTTAATTTAGGAAAGTTCAGTTTTTTTGTATATAAAGCTGTTTTTCTCTTGCAGAAGTCTAAAATTTCAGTTTTTAGTTCGAACTTTTTCATTAGAAAGCTAACTCCTCACTGCTTTGTACTATTTTATCCAGGAAATAATGATGTCATGAATGTGGGTCGGAAGGTTCGTCCGGGTAAGATGTTGTCATGATCTCTGTTTACCATTTACATATGTTTCTCTGCACTGTCAATCACTTCAATTACGTATCTAAATGCTATGAAAGTTTTCGCACCTAACTGTTACTGAAAAGGCTAACCAATCCTTTCAGTTCTTGGGGCATCTCTTGGTACGGTAATCATAATGTCCATAGCCTTCTTCTTCTGGTACCGCCACAAGAAAAGGCAATATGTATCCTTCGTCTCTCGAAGCATTGAATCAGTTCCATCTTCCAAGGCAACTATGGAGAAGCGAGGTAGCTACAATGGCACAAGGAAGGCCTCATCGGTTTTTTTAAAGAAGAAACATAATCAAGATATTGAGGATTTGATAAGAAATCATGTGCCTGTACCTCTGAAAAGATACAGTTTTTTGGATGTCGAGAAAATGACCGATTTTTTCAAAGATAAACTTGGTCAAGGAGGTTATGGAACAGTATACAAAGGAAGGCTAACGGGTGGCCATTTGGTGGCAGTGAAGGTCCTGGTAGCTTCAGAAGGGAATGGGGAAGAATACATAAATGAGGAAGCAAGCATTAGTAGAACTTCCCATGTTAATATTGTCACTCTGCTAGGATTTTGTTTCGAACGTGACAAGAGAATTCTCGTCTTCGACTACATACCCAACGGATCCTTAGAGAAGTTCATAAATCATGAAAATGCCTTTCAAGCGAGTCAAGAACTAGGATGGGAAAAATTGTACCAAATTGTAGTCAATAATATGATCCATGAACATTACCAGCCTTATAATTAACAAACTAAATTATAACTAAATAAAATTTTTTTTCACATTAACAAACTAAATTAAACAAAATAAAATTCATTAAAAGAAAAAAACACAAAAAAAAGCAAAAAAAAAAACTCATAAAGACAAAAAAATCAGGGAAAAAAAAAGCTAAGAGTTTCATCGTGCACTGTATAATGTACAGTAAAACACTTATATATAAAAGACTTCTGAAAAGCAACAGTACATTCTCCACGCATTTTAAAGTATTCCTTAATAGCTTTAGTTAATGCCAAGATTTAGTTAATGCTCCTCTCCACACTGGTGAACATAATGGTAGTTGCTTTGAACAAATTAATTATAGTGAGGTTTTGAAGAGGAGTCTCCTCATGTGTTGGAATTAATTTTAAAATTTTTATTCAAAAGGTTTTCAAATTTTTCTAGGTGCATCTTTTAAGTATATATATGCATATAATTATTAAAGATGTATTTAGTTTTTAAGTCTGCATCAAATATTTCTAACAAATTGGACTGGAAAATATAGTGAGGTTTTGAAGATTTTTTTGGGCTGAGTAGCCATTTCTGATTTGGTTTAGATTGAAGATTAGAGAATTTGGATTGGTTTCTTGATTAGGCCATGATTTTACAAAGACAATCAGCTACTAAAAAATGATGTCAATATCTTAATGCTTGAATAGAGTTGTGCTTGCATCAGAGTATTTGTCAGGCTAGAACCATATTTCTTTCTATATATTTTTCGTATGTTGGCTTGTTTATATGGAATGCTAGATGCTTCTATTTATTTGATTGATCTTTTTCATGAATACAAGTACATGCAAACAAAGCATTTGGTGTGGAAATTTTGCAGTTTAATTTAGGAAAGTTCAGTTTTTTTGTATATAAAGCTGTTTTTCTCTTGCAGAAGTCTAAAATTTCAGTTTTATGTTCGAACTTTTTCATTAGAAAGCTAACTCCTCACTGCTTTGTACTATTTTATCCAGGAAATAATGATGTCATGAATGTGGGTCGGAAGGTTCGTCATACATAATATGATCCGTGAACCTTACCAGCCTTATAATTTGGTGTGATCGTGAGCTAGTATCATTAAGGGCAGTTTCACCAACTTGCCTTTGCGCTACAACATAATCAGAAACAAGTTAATTAACTGCCAATTAGCAATGTATTTGCAAAGGAAGAAAGAAGCTTCACCAAATTACCTTCACATATACCGATTAGATGCCTTAAATGCTGATCATTACTTGCTGTCTCTTCTACCAGCTTCTCAACCACAGTACCTTTCTGCATTTGGGAATCACAAGAAATACAGTAAATGAGAGAATCATTCAGAAAAGCATATGAAGTTCATTCTTGACTGCAGAAAAAAACTCATAAATGCAACAATACCTCCGGGTCATCTAGAAGCTTTAGATTGCGACCAGATTCGGAATTTAACAGGTCCCTGACATTTTCATTATAGATTTCTAGTCCAGAAATCCTAATTGTAAAATCTCTTTCAGTCCAAAACAAAAACCACAACTTTCTAATGAATATAGTTTTGCTATAAACTCAATAAACTAGACCAAGTAAAATCCAACTTTCTAGAGCACAATGTCAGATTTTGATGAAGCTTACATTCATTATATGCTTATAGATGTCATTAACAGCTTTATCAGTTATCCCTCTCATCGTGTATCTCTTCCCACTGCTAGTTTGCCCATATGCAAATATGGTTGCTGTAATGTAAAAATGAAAGAATTTTTTAATCCAGATGCACTACAAAAATCGCATAACCTGAGATTTACCATTGAAAGAATAGGTTATATTACCATTTATGCCCATCAAAGCAGACAAAGCAACATTTTTCACCCCATCTTCATAAACAGCTTCAGTTATACTAGAAGGACCAAAAACTTTATCTGAAAGCGGAAAAACAAAAATCTTTTTTTAAAGCATGAAATCACAAGAAAATCTCTTATATAATTCAAACAACAACAACAAAAAAGAAAGCTGCAATTAAATTACCAAAAATGAAAGAGGCCGGTTGAGCTGCTCGTTCTTGAGGGGGTGGCTTAAAAGACAATAGTATGATCATCAACACAGTCCCAAGCAATTTGGTCCTTAGCTAACTGCTCCTTCTTGTTTAAAGGCCTTAATCTTACAGTAACTACAATCTTCTCCTCTTTTGCTTTACGCCCTCCTGGGGTTGTTGCTGGTGTCCTGTCAATCTTAGAAGCTGGTGTTCCAGGGGTTCTAAGTGTCATCTTTTTCGGTCAAAATCTCCTCTTTCCCTTTACAATTCACTCACAAGAGACCCGAAAATTGAAATCACCAGCCTCTGCCTCTCTCACTGGAGAGACTAACAAAAAACTGGGACCTCTCTGTCTTGGATGCAGAATTTGTTTATACAAATAAATAGCTGCCAAATCCAATTCAATAAAAAGATAGTAAGTTACCTCGAAAGACTCATTTCTTCTCCTGACCAAATTCTTTCAGAAAATCAATTTCTCCAAATTTAAACAGCAGAAAATTGAAAAAGGAAACAAAAAGCTGTAAACTTCTCTCCATTATCGGTTCACTTTCTATTAGATCCAAATTGATTGATCAAATAAATAATAATATGCTTTAATGGGCCAATAAAATTTTAAGTTTTCCAATTAACATTCTTTTCAAATTCATGCGTTACTCGGTAAATTAAATGAAGCACAAATCAATCACAAAAAAAAGTAAGTTCCTTACCATTTTTAAGATGGGTTTTCGATGATCAATCTAAACTAAATCATACATGGAAAGTTACTCAAAACCCTCTAAATTCTAACCAATTGAAGCTCTAAGCTCTAATGTCTTACCTTTTATAAACCATAAGAATTTAAAAATAGAAAACATTATGGAACAAAAAGTAAATGAAACAATTACTTACAGGAATCTCAAGCCGAGCTCTCCGGATAAACGAGCAGATCTAGTGAAGAACCGATAAAAACTAGATCTTTTTCAGAGAGAGAATGTGAGAGGTGGGCTTTTGCAGGGGTTAAAGAGAGAGAGAGGGTCTGCTCTTTTCTTTGCCTTCTTTATGAAAGGAAAACCTGCGACCAATTTGAATTTGATTTCTAACGGCTAGTTCGTTTCTTTTCTTTTTTCTTTTTCAGGGCAAACTACACATATACTCTCAATCAATTGAGTGTGTTTCAATTTGGTCCACTTTATTAATAATGGCTCCCATATAACCTTTACTTTACCAAAATGGAAAGTTCCAATCTTCCCAATTTGCGAAAAAATATATAAATAATTGCACACGTGGTCATTTTTCTTAGCATTATTGATTTTCTTTTTGTCCATAATCACTGATTTGTATAGCATGTAGGCGTATAATCAAATCAATTATCACACATTATGACTAGATGGATGAGTTTCTTAAGAAGTGTTTAGAAATATAATAATAGTTATTTTTTAAAGTATTTTTTATTTATAAATATATTAAAATAATATTTTTTTTATTTTTTAAAAATTATTTTTGATATGAATATATTAAAACAATTTAAAAATATAAAAATTAATATTAAACAAAAACAAACCAATTTGTTTTTAAAAACTTTTTGGAATACAATTTCAAATTGCCTATAAATAATCTGCGGATAAAAATAAAATATGAATTTTATATATACTAAGGCCCCTTTCTCATTATTTGACATTATTATTAGGCTTTTAGTCTTCTTGCCAATTTTATAATTTATTTGTGTAGTTAATTATTTTTTAATAACATAATTTGGTAAAAAATTTAGTAAAATAATACAGGCTGAATTGTTTTTTTTTTTAATAATATAGTTTGGACACCACACTTATGAATATTATTTTTTATAATTTTTATCAGTACTAATAGTTGTTTAATCATATTTTAAAAAATATTTTTTATATAAATTATTTAATTCAAATAAAAATCAATTTAAAATTTATGAATATTTAATGGTCAAAAGATAAATTTTAAAATATAATAGGTAAAAAAAATAAAAAAAATAAAGTAATAAGGTGGAATGAAACAAAGAAAGAAAAAAAAACATAAAAAAATCATCAAAAACACGTTAAGATTTTATTTTTAACATTTGTAATAATATTAAAAATATCTCAACGATATGATTCTCACTGATTTTTAAAAATTAAGAAACGTATGGATTACATGCACGATTATAATACCTGAAAAAAAAAATTGGGAATCGGGATCTTAATTTTTTTTCCAGATTTTAATTCAAGTTATACGGTTGACGTGAGGATGAGTTTGGACAAGGAGGAGGCTAAAATTAGGGCTTATTTACCATGGTGGGCTGTTGCATGGAAAATGGCAATCAATGGTTTTATTTCTGTTTGGTTTGACGAAGGAGCAAGTTTGGATTTGATTGAAAGACAAGGAGGGCTCGACTGGATTGTGTTGAAAAGACAAAGATTGACAATGCGAAGGGGGTTTTGGTGACTGTCCTTGCTTAAGGGAAGAGGAAAAGCAATAATGGGTTTTTACACGGTTGCTTCAGTGGTTGTGGAAGATGGCGCGATGAGGTCGGTGGGTTTGTAATGGTTGCAGAGGAGAGGCTGTGGCTTTGGCGAGTGGAGCTTTTGATCCAATGGTTAATGGTGGTGGATTTGGTCAAGATTGACCTTTTTTTCATTTCTTAGTTAAAAAAGTAAGTAATACCTAGAAATACATTCACAACACACATCTTCTCTTTTTTTTTTTTTAAGTTATAAATAATTCTTTTTTAATTCAGAAGACTATTTGGTTCAGAAAAATAATAACTTTTCTTTTTTAATCCATGGCAGGACAACATATTACGAGATTTCTTTTAAAATTTCATCTAGATCTAATTGTAGTATTGAAAGCTCTGCATCCTAGTATAAAACTGAACAATAAATGATTTTTTATCTAAAAATATAATTTTTTTATTTTTATCCAATCCTTATATATGTCATATTAATTATTCAATAAAATCCGCAAAACCATTTAATATTTTATTTTTTTTATCATTTATTTCATTCAAATTTATTATTGTTTAATGATAATGTTATCGATTTCATCTAAATTTAAAGATTTTTACTTAAAAAAACATATTAAAAAATAATATAAATTATATCTTGAAATCTCATTCAATAACAAATTTTTATTGAAAGATGAGAACTGCCCAATGACCATAAAAGAACTATAAGTCTTTTATGGCCAACGTGGATTCACATTTATCACTAGTATATACATGCAACGAAGTCAATAGCTTATTAATTAACAAAATATTCAACAACTAGCACCACAGAAAATTATTGTATACCAATAATAATGTTTTTTTTTTAATTTTTCTAACAAATAGTAGTATTTGGATGTAAACTTATCAGTAAAAATCTTTCACTATTAGAAATTCACTTAATACTAACGGATTTACCGGCCGAATACTTCTGTCGGTAATTTGAAGTTGGAATTACCGACGGAATTTTTTCTGTCCATCATTACGCCGGTATATACCGACGGAAACATTCGGTCGATAGTTACCGATGGAATGTTCAGAATTAAAAAAAAAAAAAAAAAGGCGGTTCGCTGACGTGGAGGTTTTTACGGGTGATTGTTTACAACGGAATTGCCGAGGCATTCAAAATGACAGATTCTTACGGTGACGTGTCCTTTTTTGAAACATATTCAATTTGTAATGAATATTGTTTAACTTTATGTTTTGATGTTTAATAAAAATTTTATTTGCATAATTGTTTTTTTACTATTAATTTATATAATTTTATATTATGTATTCTAAATAATTTTTTAAAAAAATATTTTAAATTATGCAAATAAAACAATATATAAAAAATACTCACCGAGGGTTTTACCGACGAAATGTATCCGTCGGCATTTGATAGAGAGCAGGGATCTTAGCGACAAATTTACTGACGGTATAATTCTATCAGCATTTCATAGTAGCTTTTACAATCACCGACGAGTTCACCAATGGAATAAATCCGTCTGCATTTCACAGTAGCTTGGCGCAAATTTCACAATCACTGACAAGTTTACCGACGGAAATAGTCTGTCGGTATTGCATACACTCACGGACGGAATAAATCCGTCGGTATATTTCAAGCGGGAACTCTTTTTTTGGCGTGCAATTTAGTCGGTAAAACAATTGGCAATGTTTTTGTTTTTTTTCCCGACCGCTTTAGCGACGGAATGAGGTGTTACTGACAAAAGGAAAGTCGACGACAGTTTTCATCGGTGAAGTTGTCGGTAATAAAATTACCGACAAACTATGAATCATACACCGACGAAATATTGCCGTCGGTAAAACTGTGAAATCTGGTAGTGTTTCGAATGAAGCTCTGCATATGTCAAGACCAAACACAAACCAAAACTACTAATCATCAAAACAAGGTATAGAGCCATATTGTATTCGTTATTAACACCTGCTGCCATGGCTCTCCAGCTAGAGCTGAACTGAGAAAAAAAACTCAGAGGTAAAATGAAATTATGGAAGCTGCAAGACTTGGGATATTTAAAAAAAAAACAAATCTCAACCGGGTTTTGCTGGGTCGCTCGAGTCACGGGCAAACCCGGCAGGTTAATCGAATTTTTACTTATTCCTGTTTTATATCTTACTTGAACCGGTCCTGCCATCAAATCAATCCGATTCTAGATTGACTTGCCAAGCATGCCTGAGTTTAATAATGGAGGGGTCATCAAATATTTGCTAATTTTATGTTTTTTATTTTTTTATGCATAAGCTATACAAGATTACTGTTTTGTTTTTCTTACCCATCCCCTGCTTGAATTTCCCTCTTCTTTTATTTGAAGCAATATTTTTTAAAAAAATTATTAATGAAAAAAACATTTAACTTTATTTTCCGACATGCACTTAATTTATTTGGAAGTCTCCTCTCCATCATATTTTATTTTTTTATATTTTTTTTCTAGTCTTGATTTTTAATTCTTTTGAAGTTTTCTTATTTATTGATCTATTCATTGATTCACACAAGAGTTGATTTTATATTAGATATCATCATTTGTTATGCATTTCGTGGGTCCTTGACTTGACTATCCACTTTTAGATGACATGATTTGAATCTTTACTAGTTACATCATCCACGCGATGCCGCGGGTTAATTTTTTTTGAAAAAAAAATATCAAGAAAAAGCTAAGATTTAAAAGTATCAGGTCTTTCTACAAAGCTCTATCTAATAATCTTGGGTTTGGCTGTAACGCCTGACCCAAAAATAATATTAATAATAATATTAAACTTGCATGACCAAGTAGATCTAGCTACAATACCAAAGCTAATAGCCTTGGATGCAGGTCTGACTGCAAGATTGTGTCATAAAAGTGTGATAATTAAATAAATTAATTAAAAAGAAAAAAAATCAATAGAAAGAAAAAAAAACTAGTGAAGACAAAGAAAAAAAATTGAATCAACTGGATTAACCCGTCAAACCTTGGATTCGTGTTGTGAAAGTTTGATAACTAAATAAAAAAAAAATAACGGATCAACCCAGAATTAACTGGGCTCACCCGTCAAACCAAGTTACCTGTCAAACCCGGGATCCGTGTCATGAAAGTTTGATAACTAAATAGAAAAAAATTGAACATTAACAACCTAAATTAAATGAAAAAATTAATTAAAAAGATAAAAAAAACTAAAAAAAAACAAAAACAAACAAAAACAAACAAAAGACATAAGCTTGTTACTAATGAGGAAAAAGAAAAAAATTTGAATCAACCGAGTTATCTCATCGAATAAGGTTAACCAGTCAAACCTGAGATTCACGTCATGAAAGTTTGATAACTAAATAGAGAAAAAAAATCGGCGAGTCAAATGAAAAAAATTAACAAACTAAACTAAACGAAAAAAATTGATTAAAAAGGACAAAGCAAAAAAAAAATTCTGGATTAACTTGTCAAACCAGGTTAACCCATTAAACCCGAGATCTGTGTCGTGAAAGTTTAATAATTAAATAAAAAAATTTTCACATTAACAAACTAAATTAAACAAAATAAAATTCATTAAAAGTAAAAAACACAAAGAAAAAAGCAAAAAAAAAAAAACATAAAGACGAAAAAAAACAGGCAAAAAAAAAAGCTAAGAGTTTCACTATGCACTGTATAATGTACAGTAAAACACTTATATATAAAAGACATCTGAAAAGCTACAGTACATTCCCCACGCATTTTAAAGTATTCCTTAATAGCTTTAGTTAATGCTCCTCTCCACACTGGTGAACATAATGGTAGTTGCTTTGAACAAATTAATTATAGTGAGGTTTTGAAGAGGAGTCTCCTCATGTGTTGGAATTAATTTTAAAATTTTTATTCAAAAGGTTTTCAAATTTTTCTAGGTGCATCTTTTAAGTATATATATGCATATAATTATTAAAGATGTGTTTAGTTTTTAAGTCTGCATCAAATATTTCTAACAAATTGGACGGGAAAATATAGTGAGGTTTTGAAGATTTTTTTGGGCTGAGTAGCCATTTCTGATTTGGTTTAGCTTGAAGATTAGAGAATCTGGATTGGTTTCTTGATTAGGCCATGATTTTACAAAGACAATCAGCTACTAAAAAATGATGTCAATATCTTAATGCTTGAATAGAGTTGTGCTTGCATCAGAGTATTTGTCAGGCTAGAACCATATTTCTTTCTATATATTTTTTGTATGTTGGCTTGTTTATATGGAATGCTAGATGCTTCTATTTATTTGATTGATCTTTTTCATGAATACAAGTACATGCAAACAAAGCATTTGGTGTGGAAATTTTGCAGTTTAATTTAGGAAAGTTCAGTTTTTTTGTATATAAAGCTGTTTTTCTCTTGCAGAAGTCTAAAATTTCAGTTTTTAGTTCGAACTTTTTCATTAGAAAGCTAACTCCTCACTGCTTTGTACTATTTTATCCAGGAAATAATGATGTCATGAATGTGGGTCGGAAGGTTCGTCATACATAATATGATCCGTGAACCTTACCAGCCTTATAATTTGGTGTGATCGTGAGCTAGTATCATTAAGGGCAGTTTCACCAACTTGCCTTTGCGCTACAACATAATCAGAAACAAGTTAATTAACTGCCAATTAGCAATGTATTTGCAAAGGAAGAAAGAAGCTTCACCAAATTACCTTCACATATACTGATTAGATGCCTTAAATGCTGATCATTACTTGCTGTCTCTTCTACCAGCTTCTCAACCACAGTACCTTTCTGCATTTGGGAATCACAAGAAATACAGTAAATGAGAGAATCATTCAGAAAAGCATATGAAGTTCATTCTTGACTGCAGAAAAAAACTCATAAATGCAACAATACCTCCGGGTCATCTAGAAGCTTTAGATTGCGACCAGATTCGGAATTTAACAGGTCCCTGACATTTTCATTATAGATTTCTAGTCCAGAAATCCTAATTGTAAAATCTCTTTCAGTCCAAAACAAAAACCACAACTTTCTAATGAATATAGTTTTGCTATAAACTCAATAAACTAGACCAAGTAAAATCCAACTTTCTAGAGCACAATGTCAGATTTTGATGAAGCTTACATTCATTATATGCTTATAGATGTCATTAACAGCTTTATCAGTTATCCCTCTCATCGTGTATCTCTTCCCACTGCTAGTTTGCCCATATGCAAATATGGTTGCTGTAATGTAAAAATGAAAGAATTTTTTAATCCAGATGCACTACAAAAATCGCATAACCTGAGATTTACCATTGAAAGAATAGGTTATATTACCATTTATGCCCATCAAAGCAGACAAAGCAACATTTTTCACCCCATCTTCATAAACAGCTTCAGTTATACTAGAAGGACCAAAAACTTTATCTGAAAGCGGAAAAACAAAAATCTTTTTTTAAAGCATGAAATCACAAGAAAATCTCTTATATAATTCAAACAACAACAACAAAAAAGAAAGCTGCAATTAAATTACCAAAAATGAAAGAGTCCGGTTGAGCTGCTCGTTCTTGAGAGGGTGGCTTAAAAGACAATAGTATGATCATCAACACAGTCCCAAGCAATTTGGTCCTTAGCTAACTGCTCCTTCTTGTTTAAAGGCCTTAATCTTACAGTAACTACAATCTTCTCCTCTTTTGCTTTACGCCCTCCTGGGGTTGTTGCTGGTGTCCTGTCAATCTTAGAAGCTGGTGTTCCAGGGGTTCTAAGTGTCATCTTTTTCGGTCAAAATCTCCTCTTTCCCTTTACAATTCACTCACAAGAGACCCGAAAATTGAAATCACCAGCCTCTGCCTCTCTCACTGGAGAGACTAACAAAAAACTGGGACCTCTCTGTCTTGGATGCAGAATTTGTTTATACAAATAAATAGCTGCCAAATCCAATTCAATAAAAAGATAGTAAGTTACCTCGAAAGACTCATTTCTTCTCCTGACCAAATTCTTTCAGAAAATCAATTTCTCCAAATTTAAACAGCAGAAAATTGAAAAAGGAAACAAAAAGCTGTAAACTTCTCTCCATTATCGGTTCACTTTCTATTAGATCCAAATTGATTGATCAAATAAATAATAATATGCTTTAATGGGCCAATAAAATTTTAAGTTTTCCAATTAACATTCTTTTCAAATTCATGCGTTACTCGGTAAATTAAATGAAGCACAAATCAATCACAAAAAAAAGTAAGTTCCTTACCATTTTTAAGATGGGTTTTCGATGATCAATCTAAACTAAATCATACATGGAAAGTTACTCAAAACCCTCTAAATTCTAACCAATTGAAGCTCTAAGCTCTAATGTCTTACCTTTTATAAACCATAAGAATTTAAAAATAGAAAACATTATGGAACAAAAAGTAAATGAAACAATTACTTACAGGAATCTCAAGCCGAGCTCTCCGGATAAACGAGCAGATCTAGTGAAGAACCGATAAAAACTAGATCTTTTTCAGAGAGAGAATGTGAGAGGTGGGCTTTTGCAGGGGTTAAAGAGAGAGAGAGGGTCTGCTCTTTTCTTTGCCTTCTTTATGAAAGGAAAACCTGCGACCAATTTGAATTTGATTTCTAACGGCTAGTTCGTTTCTTTTCTTTTTTCTTTTTCAGGGCAAACTACACATATACTCTCAATCAATTGAGTGTGTTTCAATTTGGTACTTTATTAATAATGGCTCCCATGTAACCTTTACTTTACCAAAATGGAAAGTTCCAATCTTCCCAATTTGCAAAAAAAAATATAAATAATTGCACACATGGTCATTTTTCTTAGCATTATTGATTTTCTTTTTGTCGATAATCACTGATTTGTATAGCATGTAGGCGTATAATCAAATCAATTATCACACATTATGACTAGATGGATGAGTTTCTTAAGAAGTGTTTAGAAATATAATAATAGTTATTTTTTAAAGTATTTTTTATTTATAAATATATTAAAATAATATTTTTTTTATTTTTTAAAAATTATTTTTGATATGAATATATTAAAACAATTTAAAAATATAAAAATTAATATTAAACAAAAACAAACCAATTTGTTTTTAAAAACTTTTTGGAATACAATTTCAAATTGCCTATAAATAATCTGCGGATAAAAATAAAATATGAATTTTATATATACTAAGGCCCCTTTCTCATTATTTGACATTATTATTAGGCTTTTAGTCTTCTTGCCAATTTTATAATTTATTTGTGTAGTTAATTATTTTTTAATAACATAATTTGGTAAAAAATTTAGTAAAATAATACAGGCTGAATTGTTTTTTTTTTTAATAATATAGTTTGGACACCACACTTATGAATATTATTTTTTATAATTTTTATCAGTACTAATAGTTGTTTAATCATATTTTAAAAAATATTTTTTATATAAATTATTTAATTCAAATAAAAATCAATTTAAAATTTATGAATATTTAATGGTCAAAAGATAAATTTTAAAATATAATAGGTAAAAAAAATAAAAAAAATAAAGTAATAAGGTGGAATGAAACAAAGAAAGAAAAAAAAACATAAAAAAATCATCAAAAACACGTTAAGATTTTATTTTTAACATTTGTAATAATATTAAAAATATCTCAACGATATGATTCTCACTGATTTTTAAAAATTAAGAAACGTATGGATTACATGCACGATTATAATACCTGAAAAAAAAAATTGGGAATCGGGATCTTAATTTTTTTTCCAGATTTTAATTCAAGTTATACGGTTGACGTGAGGATGAGTTTGGACAAGGAGGAGGCTAAAATTAGGGCTTATTTACCATGGTGGGCTGTTGCATGGAAAATGGCAATCAATGGTTTTATTTCTGTTTGGTTTGACGAAGGAGCAAGTTTGGATTTGATTGAAAGACAAGGAGGGCTCGACTGGATTGTGTTGAAAAGACAGAGATTGACAATGCGAAGGGGGTTTTGGTGACTGTCCTTGCTTAAGGGAAGAGGAAAAGCAATAATGGGTTTTTACACGGTTGCTTCAGTGGTTGTGGAAGATGGCGCGATGAGGTCGGTGGGTTTGTAATGGTTGCAGAGGAGAGGCTGTGGCTTTGGCGAGTGGAGCTTTTGATCCAATGGTTAATGGTGGTGGATTTGGTCAAGATTGACCTTTTTTTCATTTCTTAGTTAAAAAAGTAAGTAATACCTAGAAATACATTCACAACACACATCTTCTCTTTTTTTTTTTTTTAAGTTATAAATAATTCTTTTTTAATTCAGAAGACTATTTGGTTCAGAAAAATAATAACTTTTCTTTTTTAATCCATGGCAGGACAACATATTACGAGATTTCTTTTAAAATTTCATCTAGATCTAATTGTAGTATTGAAAGCTCTGCATCCTAGTATAAAACTGAACAATAAATGATTTTTTATCTAAAAATATAATTTTTTTATTTTTATCCAATCCTTATATATGTCATATTAATTATTCAATAAAATCCGCAAAACCATTTAATATTTTATTTTTTTATCATTTATTTCATTCAAATTTATTATTGTTTAATGATAATGTTATCGATTTCATCTAAATTTAAAGATTTTTACTTAAAAAAACATATTAAAAAATAATATAAATTATATCTTGAAATCTCATTCAATAACAAATTTTTATTGAAAGATGAGAACTGCCCAATGACCATAAAAGAACTATAAGTCTTTTATGGCCAACGTGGATTCACATTTATCACTAGTATATACATGCAACGAAGTCAATAGCTTATTAATTAACAAAATATTCAACAACTAGCACCACAGAAAATTATTGTATACCAATAATAATGTTTTTTTTTTTTATTTTTCTAACAAATAGTAGTATTTGGATGTAAACTTATCAGTAAAAATCTTTCACTATTAGAAATTCACTTAATACTAACGGATTTACCGGCCGAATACTTCTGTCGGTAATTTGAAGTTGGAATTACCGACGGAATTTTTTCTGTCCATCATTACGCCGGTATATACCGACGGAAACATTCGGTCGATAGTTACCGATGGAATGTTCAGAATTAAAAAAAAAAAAAAAAGGCGGTTCGCTGACGTGGAGGTTTTTACGGGTGATTGTTTACAACGGAATTGCCGAGGCATTCAAAATGACAGATTCTTACGGTGACGTGTCCTTTTTTGAAACATATTCAATTTGTAATGAATATTGTTTAACTTTATGTTTTGATGTTTAATAAAAATTTTATTTGCATAATTGTTTTTTTACTATTAATTTATATAATTTTATATTATGTATTCTAAATAATTTTTTAAAAAAATATTTTAAATTATGCAAATAAAACAATATATAAAAAATACTCACCGAGGGTTTTACCGACGAAATGTATCCGTCGGCATTTGATAGAGAGCAGGGATCTTAGCGACAAATTTACTGACGGTATAATTCTATCAGCATTTCATAGTAGCTTTTACAATCACCGACGAGTTCACCAATGGAATAAATCCGTCTGCATTTCACAGTAGCTTGGCGCAAATTTCACAATCACTGACAAGTTTACCGACGGAAATAGTCTGTCGGTATTGCATACACTCACGGACGGAATAAATCCGTCGGTATATTTCAAGCGGGAACTCTTTTTTTGGCGTGCAATTTAGTCGGTAAAACAATTGGCAATGTTTTTGTTTTTTTTCCCGACCGCTTTAGCGACGGAATGAGGTGTTACTGACAAAAGGAAAGTCGACGACAGTTTTCATCGGTGAAGTTGTCGGTAATAAAATTACCGACAAACTATGAATCATACACCGACGAAATATTGCCGTCGGTAAAACTGTGAAATCTGGTAGTGTTTCGAATGAAGCTCTGCATATGTCAAGACCAAACACAAACCAAAACTACTAATCATCAAAACAAGGTATAGAGCCATATTGTATTCGTTATTAACACCTGCTGCCATGGCTCTCCAGCTAGAGCTGAACTGAGAAAAAAAACTCAGAGGTAAAATGAAATTATGGAAGCTGCAAGACTTGGGATATTTAAAAAAAAATAAATCTCAACCGGGTTTTGCTGGGTCGCTCGAGTCACGGGCAAACCCGGCAGGTTAATCGAATTTTTACTTATTCCTGTTTTATATCTTACTTGAACCGGTCCTGCCATCAAATCAATCCGATTCTAGATTGACTTGCCAAGCATGCCTGAGTTTAATAATGGAGGGGTCATCAAATATTTGCTAATTTTATGTTTTTTATTTTTTTATGCATAAGCTATACAAGATTACTGTTTTGTTTTTCTTACCCATCCCCTGCTTGAATTTCCCTCTTCTTTTATTTGAAGCAATATTTTTTAAAAAAATTATTAATGAAAAAAACATTTAACTTTATTTTCCGACATGCACTTAATTTATTTGGAAGTCTCCTCTCCATCATATTTTATTTTTTTATATTTTTTTTCTAGTCTTGATTTTTAATTCTTTTGAAGTTTTCTTATTTATTGATCTATTCATTGATTCACACAAGAGTTGATTTTATATTAGATATCATCATTTGTTATGCATTTCGTGGGTCCTTGACTTGACTATCCACTTTTAGATGACATGATTTGAATCTTTACTAGTTACATCATCCACGCGATGCCGCGGGTTAATTTTTTTTGAAAAAAAAATATCAAGAAAAAGCTAAGATTTAAAAGTATCAGGTCTTTCTACAAAGCTCTATCTAATAATCTTGGGTTTGGCTGTAACGCCTGACCCAAAAATAATATTAATAATAATATTAAACTTGCATGACCAAGTAGATCTAGCTGCAATACCAAAGCCAATAGCCTTGGATGCGGGTCTGACTGCAAGATTGTGTCATAAAAGTGTGATAATTAAATAAATTAATTAAAAAGAAAAAAAATCAATAGAAAGAAAAAAAAACTAGTGAAGACAAAGAAAAAAAATTGAATCAACTGGATTAACCCGTCAAACCTTGGATTCGTGTTGTGAAAGTTTGATAACTAAATAAAAAAAAAATAACGGATCAACCCAGAATTAACTGGGCTCACCCGTCAAACCAAGTTACCTGTCAAACCCGGGATCCGTGTCATGAAAGTTTGATAACTAAATAGAAAAAAATTGAACATTACCAACCTAAATTAAATGAAAAAATTAATTAAAAAGATAAAAAAAACTAAAAAAAAACAAAAACAAACAAAAACAAACAAAAGACATAAGCTTGTTACTAATGAGGAAAAAGAAAAAAATTTGAATCAACCGAGTTATCTCATCGAATAAGGTTAACCCGTCAAACCTGAGATTCACGTCATGAAAGTTTGATAACTAAATAGAGAAAAAAAATCGGCGAGTCAAATGAAAAAAATTAACAAACTAAACTAAACGAAAAAAATTGATTAAAAAGGACAAAGCAAAAAAAAAATTCTGGATTAACTTGTCAAACCAGGTTAACCCATTAAACCCGAGATCTGTGTCGTGAAAGTTTAATAATTAAATAAAAAAAATTTCACATTAACAAACTAAATTAAACAAAATAAAATTCATTAAAAGTAAAAAACACAAAGAAAAAAGCAAAAAAAAAAAAACATAAAGACAAAAAAAAACAGGCAAAAAAAAAGCTAAGAGTTTCACTGTGCACTGTATAATGTACAGTAAAACACTTATATATAAAAGACATCTGAAAAGCTACAGTACATTCCCCACACATTTTAAAGTATTCCTTAATAGCTTTAGTTAATGCTCCTCTCCACACTGGTGAACATAATGGTAGTTGCTTTGAACAAATTAATTATAGTGAGGTTTTGAAGAGGAGTCTCCTCATGTGTTGGAATTAATTTTAAAATTTTTATTCAAAAGGTTTTCAAATTTTTCTAGGTGCATCTTTTAAGTATATATATGCATATAATTATTAAAGATGTTTTTAGTTTTTAAGTCTGCATCAAATATTTCTAACAAATTGGACTGGAAAATATAGTGAGGTTTTGAAGATTTTTTTGGGCTGAGTAGCCATTTCTGATTTGGTTTAGCTTGAAGATTAGAGAATCTGGATTGGTTTCTTGATTAGGCCATGATTTTACAAAGACAATCAGCTACTAAAAAATGATGTCAATATCTTAATACTTGAATAGAGTTGTGCTTGCATCAGAGTATTTGTCAGGCTAGAACCATATTTCTTTCTATATATTTTTCGTATGTTGGCTTGTTTATATGGAATGCTAGATGCTTCTATTTATTTGATTGATCTTTTTCATGAATACAAGTACATGCAAACAAAGCATTTGGTGTGGAAATTTTGCAGTTTAATTTAGAAAAGTTCAGTTTTTTTGTATATAAAGCTGTTTTTCTCTTGCAGAAGTCTAAAATTTCAGTTTTTAGTTCGAACTTTTTCATTAGAAAGCTAACTCCTCACTGCTTTGTACTATTTTATCCAGGAAATAATGATGTCATGAATGTGGGTCGGAAGGTTCGTCCGGGTAAGATGTTGTCATGATCTCTGTTTACCATTTACATATGTTTCTCTGCACTGTCAATCACTTCAATTACGTATCTAAATGCTATGAAAGTTTTCGCACCTAACTGTTACTGAAAAGGCTAACCAATCCTTTCAGCTCTTGGGGCATCTCTTGGTACGGTAATCATAATGTCCATAGCCTTCTTCTTCTGGTACCGCCACAAGAAAAGGCAATATGTATCCTTCGTCTCTCGAAGCATTGAATCAGTTCCATCTTCCAAGGCAACTATGGAGAAGCGAGGTAGCTACAATGGCACAAGGAAGGCCTCATCGGTTTTTTTAAAGAAGAAACATAATCAAGATATTGAGGATTTGATAAGAAATCATGTGCCTGTACCTCTGAAAAGATACAGTTTTTTGGATGTCGAGAAAATGACCGATTTTTTCAAAGATAAACTTGGTCAAGGAGGTTATGGAACAGTATACAAAGGAAGGCTAACGGGTGGCCATTTGGTGGCAGTGAAGGTCCTGGTAGCTTCAGAAGGGAATGGGGAAGAATACATAAATGAGGAAGCAAGCATTAGTAGAACTTCCCATGTTAATATTGTCACTCTGCTAGGATTTTGTTTCGAACGTGACAAGAGAATTCTCGTCTTCGACTACATACCCAACGGATCCTTAGAGAAGTTCATAAATCATGAAAATGCCTTTCAAGCGAGTCAAGAACTAGGATGGGAAAAATTGTACCAAATTGTAGTCAATAATATGATCCATGAACATTACCAGCCTTATAATTAACAAACTAAATTATAACTAAATAAAATTTTTTTTCACATTAACAAACTAAATTAAACAAAATAAAATTCATTAAAAGAAAAAAACAAAAAAAAAAGCAAAAAAAAAAACTCATAAAGACAAAAAAATCAGGGAAAAAAAAAGCTAAGAGTTTCATCGTGCACTGTATAATGTACAGTAAAACACTTATATATAAAAGACTTCTGAAAAGCAACAGTACATTCTCCACGCATTTTAAAGTATTCCTTAATAGCTTTAGTTAATGCCAAGATTTAGTTAATGCTCCTCTCCACACTGGTGAACATAATGGTAGTTGCTTTGAACAAATTAATTATAGTGAGGTTTTGAAGAGGAGTCTCCTCATGTGTTGGAATTAATTTTAAAATTTTTATTCAAAAGGTTTTCAAATTTTTCTAGGTGCATCTTTTAAGTATATATATGCATATAATTATTAAAGATGTATTTAGTTTTTAAATCTGCATCAAATATTTCTAACAAATTGGACTGGAAAATATAGTGAGGTTTTGAAGATTTTTTTGGGCTGAGTAGCCATTTCTGATTTGGTTTAGATTGAAGATTAGAGAATTTGGATTGGTTTCTTGATTAGGCCATGATTTTACAAAGACAATCAGCTACTAAAAAATGATGTCAATATCTTAATGCTTGAATAGAGTTGTGCTTGCATCAGAGTATTTGTCAGGCTAGAACCATATTTCTTTCTATATATTTTTTGTATGTTGGCTTGTTTATATGGAATGCTAGATGCTTCTATTTATTTGATTGATCTTTTTCATGAATACAAGTACATGCAAACAAAGCATTTGGTGTGGAAATTTTGCAGTTTAATTTAGGAAAGTTCAGTTTTTTTGTATATAAAGCTGTTTTTCTCTTGCAGAAGTCTAAAATTTCAGTTTTTAGTTCGAACTTTTTCATTAGAAAGCTAACTCCTCACTGCTTTGTACTATTTTATCCAGGAAATAATGATGTCATGAATGTGGGTCGGAAGGTTCGTCATACATAATATGATCCGTGAACCTTACCAGCCTTATAATTTGGTGTGATCGTGAGCTAGTATCATTAAGGGCAGTTTCACCAACTTGCCTTTGCGCTACAACATAATCAGAAACAAGTTAATTAACTGCCAATTAGCAATGTATTTGCAAAGGAAGAAAGAAGCTTCACCAAATTACCTTCACATATACTGATTAGATGCCTTAAATGCTGATCATTACTTGCTGTCTCTTCTACCAGCTTCTCAACCACAGTACCTTTCTGCATTTGGGAATCACAAGAAATACAGTAAATGAGAGAATCATTCAGAAAAGCATATGAAGTTCATTCTTGACTGCAGAAAAAAACTCATAAATGCAACAATACCTCCGGGTCATCTAGAAGCTTTAGATTGCGACCAGATTCGGAATTTAACAGGTCCCTGACATTTTCATTATAGATTTCTAGTCCAGAAATCCTAATTGTAAAATCTCTTTCAGTCCAAAACAAAAACCACAACTTTCTAATGAATATAGTTTTGCTATAAACTCAATAAACTAGACCAAGTAAAATCCAACTTTCTAGAGCACAATGTCAGATTTTGATGAAGCTTACATTCATTATATGCTTATAGATGTCATTAACAGCTTTATCAGTTATCCCTCTCATCGTGTATCTCTTCCCACTGCTAGTTTGCCCATATGCAAATATGGTTGCTGTAATGTAAAAATGAAAGAATTTTTTAATCCAGATGCACTACAAAAATCGCATAACCTGAGATTTACCATTGAAAGAATAGGTTATATTACCATTTATGCCCATCAAAGCAGACAAAGCAACATTTTTCACCCCATCTTCATAAACAGCTTCAGTTATACTAGAAGGACCAAAAACTTTATCTGAAAGCGGAAAAACAAAAATCTTTTTTTAAAGCATGAAATCACAAGAAAATCTCTTATATAATTCAAACAACAACAACAAAAAAGAAAGCTGCAATTAAATTACCAAAAATGAAAGAGGCCGGTTGAGCTGCTCGTTCTTGAGGGGGTGGCTTAAAAGACAATAGTATGATCATCAACACAGTCCCAAGCAATTTGGTCCTTAGCTAACTGCTCCTTCTTGTTTAAAGGCCTTAATCTTACAGTAACTACAATCTTCTCCTCTTTTGCTTTACGCCCTCCTGGGGTTGTTGCTGGTGTCCTGTCAATCTTAGAAGCTGGTGTTCCAGGGGTTCTAAGTGTCATCTTTTTCGGTCAAAATCTCCTCTTTCCCTTTACAATTCACTCACAAGAGACCCGAAAATTGAAATCACCAGCCTCTGCCTCTCTCACTGGAGAGACTAACAAAAAACTGGGACCTCTCTGTCTTGGATGCAGAATTTGTTTATACAAATAAATAGCTGCCAAATCCAATTCAATAAAAAGATAGTAAGTTACCTCGAAAGACTCATTTCTTCTCCTGACCAAATTCTTTCAGAAAATCAATTTCTCCAAATTTAAACAGCAGAAAATTGAAAAAGGAAACAAAAAGCTGTAAACTTCTCTCCATTATCGGTTCACTTTCTATTAGATCCAAATTGATTGATCAAATAAATAATAATATGCTTTAATGGGCCAATAAAATTTTAAGTTTTCCAATTAACATTCTTTTCAAATTCATGCGTTACTCGGTAAATTAAATGAAGCACAAATCAATCACAAAAAAAAGTAAGTTCCTTACCATTTTTAAGATGGGTTTTCGATGATCAATCTAAACTAAATCATACATGGAAAGTTACTCAAAACCCTCTAAATTCTAACCAATTGAAGCTCTAAGCTCTAATGTCTTACCTTTTATAAACCATAAGAATTTAAAAATAGAAAACATTATGGAACAAAAAGTAAATGAAACAATTACTTACAGGAATCTCAAGCCGAGCTCTCCAGATAAACGAGCAGATCTAGTGAAGAACCGATAAAAACTAGATCTTTTTCAGAGAGAGAATGTGAGAGGTGGGCTTTTGCAGGGGTTAAAGAGAGAGAGAGGGTCTGCTCTTTTCTTTGCCTTCTTTATGAAAGGAAAACCTGCGACCAATTTGAATTTGATTTCTAACGGCTAGTTCGTTTCTTTTCTTTTTTCTTTTTCAGGGCAAACTACACATATACTCTCAATCAATTGAGTGTGTTTCAATTTGGTACTTTATTAATAATGGCTCCCATGTAACCTTTACTTTACCAAAATGGACAGTTCCAATCTTCCCAATTTGCAAAAAAAAATATAAATAATTGCACACGTGGTCATTTTTCTTAGCATTATTGATTTTCTTTTTGTCCATAATCACTGATTTGTATAGCATGTAGGCGTATAATCAAATCAATTATCACACATTATGACTTGATGGATGAGTTTCTTAAGAAGTGTTTAGAAATATAATAATAGTTATTTTTTAAAGTATTTTTTATTTATAAATATATTAAAATAATATTTTTTTTATTTTTTAAAAATTATTTTTGATATGAATATATTAAAACAATTTAAAAATATAAAAATTAATATTAAACAAAAACAAACCAATTTGTTTTTAAAAATTTTTTGGAATACAATTTCAAATTGCCTATAAATAATCTGCGGATAAAAATAAAATATGAATTTTATATATACTAAGGCCCCTTTCTCATTATTTGACATTATTATTAGGCTTTTAGTCTTCTTGCCAATTTTATAATTTATTTGTGTAGTTAATTATTTTTTAATAACATAATTTGGTAAAAAATTTAGTAAAATAATACAGGCTGAATTGTTTTTTTTTTTAATAATATAGTTTGGACATCACACTTATGAATATTATTTTTTATAATTTTTATCAGTACTAATAGTTGTTTAATCATATTTTAAAAAATATTTTTTATATAAATTATTTAATTCAAATAAAAATAAATTTAAAATTTATGAATATTTAATGGTCAAAAGATAAAATTTAAAATATAATAGGCAAAAAAAATAAAGTAATAAGGTGGAATGAAACAAAGAAAGAAAAAAAAACATAAAAAAATCATCAAAAACACGTTAAGATTTTATTTTTAACATTTGTAATAATATTAAAAATATCTCAACGATATGATTCTCACTGATTTTTAAAAATTAAGAAACGTATGGATTACATGCACGATTATAATACCTGAAAAAAAAAATTGGGAATCGGGATCTTAATTTTTTTTCCAGATTTTAATTCAAGTTATACGGTTGACGTGAGGATGAGTTTGGACAAGGAGGAGGCTAAAATTAGGGCTTATTTACTACGGTGGGCTGTTGCATGGAAAATGGCAATCAATGGTTTTATTTCTGTTTGGTTTGACGAAGGAGCAAGTTTGGATTTGATTGAAAGACAAGGAGGGCTCGACTGGATTGTGTTGAAAAGACAGAGATTGACAATGCGAAGGGGGTTTTGGTGACTGTCCTTGCTTAAGGGAAGAGGAAAAGCAATAATGGGTTTTTACACGGTTGCTTCAGTGGTTGTGGAAGATGGCGCGATGAGGTCGGTGGGTTTGTAATGGTTGCAGAGGAGAGGTTGTGGCTTTGGCGAGTGGAGCTTTTGATCCAATGGTTAATGGTGGTGGATTTGGTCAAGATTGACCTTTTTTTCATTTCTTAGTTAAAAAAATAAGTAATACCTAGAAATACATTCACAACACACATCTTCTCTTTTTTCTTCTTTTTTTAAGTTAGAAATAATTCTTTTTTAATTCAGAAGACTATTTGGTTCAGAAAAATAATAACTTTTCTTTTTTAATCCATGGCAGGACAACATTTTACGAGATTTCTTTTAAAATTTCATCTAGATCTAATTGTAGTATTGAAAGCTCTGCATCCTAGTATAAAACTGAACAATAAATGATTTTTTATCTAAAAATATAATTTTTTTATTTTTATGCAATCCTTATATATGTCATATTAATTATTCAATAAAATCCGCAAAACCATTTAATATTTTATTTTTTTATCATTTATTTCATTCAAATTTATTATTGTTTAATGATAATGTTATCGATTTCATTGAAATTTAAAGATTTTTACTTAAAAAAGATATTAAAAAATAATATAAATTATATCTTGAAATCTCATTCAATAACAAATTTTTATTGAAAGATGAGAACTGCCCAATGACCATAAAAGAACTATAAGTCTTTTATGGCCAACGTGGATTCACATTTATTACTAGTATATACATGCAACGAAGTCAATAGCTTATTAATTAACAAAATATTCAACAACTAGCACCACAGAAAATTATTGTATACCAATAATAATGTTTTTTTTTTAATTTTTCTAACAAATAGTAGTATTTGGATGTAAACTTATCAGTAAAAATCTTTCACTATTAGAAATTCACTTAATACTAACGGATTTACCGGCCGAATACTTTTGTCGGTAATTTGAAGTTGGAATTACCGACGGAATTTTTTCTGTCCATCATTACGCCGGTATATACCGACGGAAACATTCGGTCGATAGTTACCGATGGAATGTTCAGAATTAAAAAAAAAAAAAAAGGCGGTTCGCTGACGTGGAGGTTTTTACGGGTGATTTTTTACAACGGAATTGCCGAGGCATTCAAAACGACAGATTCTTACGGTGACGTGTCCTTTTTTGAAACATATTCAATTTGTAATGAATATTGTTTAACTTTATGTTTTGATGTTTAATAAAAATTTTATTTGCATAATTGTTTTTTTATCTATTAATTTATATAATTTTATATTATGTATTCTAAATAATTTTTTAAAAAAATATTTAAAATTATGCAAATAAAACAATATATAAAAAATACTCACCGAGGGTTTTACCGATGAAATGTATCCGTCGGCATTTGATAGAGAGCAGGGATCTTAGCGACAAATTTACTGACGGTATAATTCTATCGGCATTTCATAGTAGCTTTTACAATCACCGACGAGTTCACCAATGGAATAAATCCGTCTGCATTTCACAGTAGCTTGGCGCAAATTTCACAATCACTGACAAGTTTACCGACGGAAATAGTCTGTCGGTATTGCATACACTCACGAACGGAATAAATCCGTCGGTATATTTCAAGCGGGAACTTTTTTTTTGGCGTGCAATTTAGTCAGTAAAACAATTGGCAATGTTTTTGTTTTTTTTTCCGACCGCTTTAGCGACGGAATGAGGTGTTACTGACAAAAGGAAAGTCGACGACAGTTTTCATCGGTGAAGTTGTCGGTAATAAAATTACCGACAAACTATGAATCATACACCTACGAAATATTGCCGTCGGTAAAACTGTGAAATCTGGTAGTGTTTCGAATGAAGCTCTGCATATGTCAAGACCAAACACAAACCAAAACTACTAATCATCAAAACAAGGTATAGAGCCATATTGTATTCGTTATTAACACCTGCTGCCATGGCTCTCCAGCTAGAGCTGAACTGAGAAAAAAAACTCAGAGGTAAAATGAAATTATGGAAGCTGCAAGACTTGGGATATTTAAAAAAAAAAACAAATCTCAACCGGGTTTTGCTGGGTCGCTCGAGTCACGGGCAAACCCGGCAGGTTAATCGAATTTTTACTTATTCCTGTTTTATATCTTACTTGAACCGGTCCTGCCATCAAATCAATCCGATTCTAGATTGACTTGCCAAGCATGCCTGAGTTTAATAATGGAGGGGTCATCAAATATTTGCTAATTTTATGTTTTTTATTTTTTTATGCATAAGCTATACGAGATTACTGTTTTGTTTTTCTTACCCATCCCCTGCTTGAATTTCCCTCTTCTTTTATTTGAAGCAATATTTTTTAAAAAAATTATTAATGAAAAAAACATTTAACTTTATTTTCCAACATGCACTTAATTTATTTGGAAGTCTCCTCTCCATCATATTTTATTTTTTTTATATTTTTTTTCTAGTCTTGATTTTTAATTCTTTTGAAGTTTTCTTATTTATTGATCTATTCATTGATTCACACAAGAGTTGATTTTATATTAGATATCATCATTTGTTATGCATTTCGTGGGTCCTTGACTTGACTATCCACTTTTAGATGACATGATTTGAATCTTTACTAGTTACATCATCCACGCGATGCCGCGGGTTAATTTTTTTTGAAAAAAAAATATCAAGAAAAAGCTAAGATTTAAAAGTATCAGGTCTTTCTACAAAGCTCTATCTAATAATCTTGGGTTTGGCTGTAACACCTGACCCAAAAATAATATTAATAATATTAATAATAATATTAAACTTGCATGACCAAGTAGATCTAGCTGCAATACCAAAGCCAATAGCCTTGGATGCGGGTCTGACTGCAAGATTGTGTCATAAAAGTGTGATAATTAAATAAATTAATTAAAAAGAAAAAAAATCAATAGAAAGAAAAAAAACTAGTGAAGACAAAGAAAAAAAATTGAATCAACTGGATTAACCCGTCAAACCTTGGATTCGTGTTGTGAAAGTTTGATAACTAAATAAAAAAAAAATAACGGATCAACCCAGAATTAACTGGGCTCACCCGTCAAACCAAGTTACCTGTCAAACCCGGGATCCGTGTCATGAAAGTTTGATAACTAAATAGAAAAAAATTGAACATTAACAACCTAAATTAAATGAAAAAATTAATTAAAAAGATAAAAAAAACTAAAAAAAAACAAAAACAAACAAAAACAAACAAAAGACATAAGCTTGTTACTAATGAGGAAAAAGAAAAAAATTTGAATCAACCGAGTTATCTCATCGAATAAGGTTAACCCGTCAAACCTGAGATTCACGTCATGAAAGTTTGATAACTAAATAGAGAAAAAAAATCGGCGAGTCAAATGAAAAAAATTAACAAACTAAACTAAACGAAAAAAATTGATTAAAAAGGACAAAGCAAAAAAAAAATTCTGGATTAACTTGTCAAACCAGGTTAACCCATTAAACCCGAGATCTGTGTCGTGAAAGTTTAATAATTAAATAAAAAAAATTTCACATTAACAAACTAAATTAAACAAAATAAAATTCATTAAAAGTAAAAAACACAAAGAAAAAAGCAAAAAAAAAAAACATAAAGACAAAAAAAAACAGGCAAAAAAAAAGCTAAGAGTTTCACTGTGCACTGTATAATGTACAGTAAAACACTTATATATAAAAGACATCTGAAAAGCTACAGTACATTCCCCACACATTTTAAAGTATTCCTTAATAGCTTTAGTTAATGCTCCTCTCCACACTGGTGAACATAATGGTAGTTGCTTTGAACAAATTAATTATAGTGAGGTTTTGAAGAGGAGTCTCCTCATGTGTTGGAATTAATTTTAAAATTTTTATTCAAAAGGTTTTCAAATTTTTCTAGGTGCATCTTTTAAGTATATATATGCATATAATTATTAAAGATGTTTTTAGTTTTTAAGTCTGCATCAAATATTTCTAACAAATTGGACTGGAAAATATAGTGAGGTTTTGAAGATTTTTTTGGGCTGAGTAGCCATTTCTGATTTGGTTTAGCTTGAAGATTAGAGAATCTGGATTGGTTTCTTGATTAGGCCATGATTTTACAAAGACAATCAGCTACTAAAAAATGATGTCAATATCTTAATACTTGAATAGAGTTGTGCTTGCATCAGAGTATTTGTCAGGCTAGAACCATATTTCTTTCTATATATTTTTCGTATGTTGGCTTGTTTATATGGAATGCTAGATGCTTCTATTTATTTGATTGATCTTTTTCATGAATACAAGTACATGCAAACAAAGCATTTGGTGTGGAAATTTTGCAGTTTAATTTAGAAAAGTTCAGTTTTTTTGTATATAAAGCTGTTTTTCTCTTGCAGAAGTCTAAAATTTCAGTTTTTAGTTCGAACTTTTTCATTAGAAAGCTAACTCCTCACTGCTTTGTACTATTTTATCCAGGAAATAATGATGTCATGAATGTGGGTCGGAAGGTTCGTCCGGGTAAGATGTTGTCATGATCTCTGTTTACCATTTACATATGTTTCTCTGCACTGTCAATCACTTCAATTACGTATCTAAATGCTATGAAAGTTTTCGCACCTAACTGTTACTGAAAAGGCTAACCAATCCTTTCAGCTCTTGGGGCATCTCTTGGTACGGTAATCATAATGTCCATAGCCTTCTTCTTCTGGTACCGCCACAAGAAAAGGCAATATGTATCCTTCGTCTCTCGAAGCATTGAATCAGTTCCATCTTCCAAGGCAACTATGGAGAAGCGAGGTAGCTACAATGGCACAAGGAAGGCCTCATCGGTTTTTTTAAAGAAGAAACATAATCAAGATATTGAGGATTTGATAAGAAATCATGTGCCTGTACCTCTGAAAAGATACAGTTTTTTGGATGTCGAGAAAATGACCAATTTTTTCAAAGATAAACTTGGTCAAGGAGGTTATGGAACAGTATACAAAGGAAGGCTAACGGGTGGCCATTTGGTGGCAGTGAAGGTCCTGGTAGCTTCAGAAGGGAATGGGGAAGAATACATAAATGAGGTAGCAAGCATTAGTAGAACTTCCCATGTTAATATTGTCACTCTGCTAGGATTTTGTTTCGAACGTGACAAGAGAATTCTCGTCTTAGACTACATACCCAACGGATCCTTAGAGAAGTTCATAAATCATGAAAATGCCTTTCAAGCGAGTCAAGAACTAGGATGGGAAAAATTGTACCAAATTGTAGTCAATAATATGATCCATGAACATTACCAGCCTTATAATTAACAAACTAAATTATAACTAAATAAAATTTTTTTTCACATTAACAAACTAAATTAAACAAAATAAAATTCATTAAAAGAAAAACACACAAAAAAAAAGCAAAAAACAAAACTCATAAAGACAAAAAAAACAGGGAAAAAAAAAAGCTAAGAGTTTCATCGTGCACTGTATAATGTACAGTAAAACACTTATATATAAAAGACTTCTGAAAAGCAACAGTACATTCTCCACGCATTTTAAAGTATTCCTTAATAGCTTTAGTTAATGCCAAGATTTAGTTAATGCTCCTCTCCACACTGGTGAACATAATGGTAGTTGCTTTGAACAAATTAATTATAGTGAGGTTTTGAAGAGGAGTCTCCTCATGTGTTGGAATTAATTTTAAAATTTTTATTCAAAAGGTTTTCAAATTTTTCTAGGTGCATCTTTTAAGTATATATATGCATATAATTATTAAAGATGTATTTAGTTTTTAAGTCTGCATCAAATATTTCTAACAAATTGGACTGGAAAATATAGTGAGGTTTTGAAGATTTTTTTGGGCTGAGTAGCCATTTCTGATTTGGTTTAGCTTGAAGATTAGAGAATCTGGATTGGTTTCTTGATTAGGCCATGATTTTACAAAGACAATCAGCTACTAAAAAATGATGTCAATATCTTAATACTTGAATAGAGTTGTGCTTGCATCAGAGTATTTGTCAGGCTAGAACCATATTTCTTTCTATATATTTTTCGTATGTTGGCTTGTTTATATGGAATGCTAGATGCTTCTATTTATTTGATTGATCTTTTTCATGAATACAAGTACATGCAAACAAAGCATTTGGTGTGGAAATTTTGCAGTTTAATTTAGGAAAGTTCAGTTTTTTTGTATATAAAGCTGTTTTTCTCTTGCAGAAGTCTAAAATTTCAGTTTTTAGTTCGAACTTTTTCATTAGAAAGCTAACTCCTCACTGCTTTGTACTATTTTATCCAGGAAATAATGATGTCATGAATGTGGGTCGGAAGGTTCGTCATACATAATATGATCCGTGAACCTTACCAGCCTTATAATTTGGTGTGATCGTGAGCTAGTATCATTAAGGGCAGTTTCACCAACTTGCCTTTGCGCTACAACATAATCAGAAACAAGTTAATTAACTGCCAATTAGCAATGTATTTGCAAAGGAAGAAAGAAGCTTCACCGAATTACCTTCACATATACCGATTAGATGCCTTAAATGCTGATCATTACTTGCTGTCTCTTCTACCAGCTTCTCAACCACAGTACCTTTCTGCATTTGGGAATCACAAGAAATACAGTAAATGAGAGAATCATTCAGAAAAGCATATGAAGTTCATTCTTGACTGCAGAAAAAAACTCATAAATGCAACAATACCTCCGGGTCATCTAGAAGCTTTAGATTGCGACCAGATTCGGAATTTAACAGGTCCCTGACATTTTCATTATAGATTTCTAGTCCAGAAATCCTAATTGTAAAATCTCTTTCAGTCCAAAACAAAAACCACAACTTTCTAATGAATATAGTTTTGCTATAAACTCAATAAACTAGACCAAGTAAAATCCAACTTTCTAGAGCACAATGTCAGATTTTGATGAAGCTTACATTCATTATATGCTTATAGATGTCATTAACAGCTTTATCAGTTATCCCTCTCATCGTGTATCTCTTCCCACTGCTAGTTTGCCCATATGCAAATATGGTTGCTGTAATGTAAAAATGAAAGAATTTTTTAATCCAGATGCACTACAAAAATCGCATAACCTGAGATTTACCATTGAAAGAATAGGTTATATTACCATTTATGCCCATCAAAGCAGACAAAGCAACATTTTTCACCCCATCTTCATAAACAGCTTCAGTTATACTAGAAGGACCAAAAAAACTTTATCTGAAAGCGGAAAAACAAAAATCTTTTTTGAAAGCATGAAATCACAAGAAAATCTCTTATATAATTCAAACAACAACAACAAAAAAGAAAGCTGCAATTAAATTACCAAAAATGAAAGAGGCCGGTTGAGCTGCTCGTTCTTGAGGGGGTGGCTTAAAAGACAATAGTATGATCATCAACACAGTCCCAAGCAATTTGGTCCTTAGCTAACTGCTCCTTCTTGTTTAAAGGCCTTAATCTTACAGTAACTACAATCTTCTCCTCTTTTGCTTTACGCCCTCCTGGGGTTGTTGCTGGTGTCCTGTCAATCTTAGAAGCTGGTGTTCCAGGGGTTCTAAGTGTCATCTTTTTTGGTCAAAATCTCCTCTTTCCCTTTACAATTCACTCACAAGAGACCCGAAAATTGAAATCACCAGCCTCTGCCTCTCTCACTGGAGAGACTAACAAAAAACTGGGACCTCTCTGTCTTGGATGCAGAATTTGTTTATACAAATAAATAGCTGCCAAATCCAATTCAATAAAAAGATAGTAAGTTACCTCGAAAGACTCATTTCTTCTCCTGACCAAATTCTTTCAGAAAATCAATTTCTCCAAATTTAAACAGCAGAAAATTGAAAAAGGAAACAAAAAGCTGTAAACTTCTCTCCATTATCGGTTCACTTTCTATTAGATCCAAATTGATTGATCAAATAAATAATAATATGCTTTAATGGGCCAATAAAATTTTAAGTTTTCCAATTAACATTCTTTTCAAATTCATGCGTTACTCGGTAAATTAAATGAAGCACAAATCAATCACAAAAAAAAGTAAGTTCCTTACCATTTTTAAGATGGGTTTTCGATGATCAATCTAAACTAAATCATACATGGAAAGTTACTCAAAACCCTCTAAATTCTAACCAATTGAAGCTCTAAGCTCTAATGTCTTACCTTTTATAAACCATAAGAATTTAAAAATAGAAAACATTATGGAACAAAAAGTAAATGAAACAATTACTTACAGGAATCTCAAGCCGAGCTCTCCGGATAAACGAGCAGATCTAGTGAAGAACCGATAAAAACTAGATCTTTTTCAGAGAGAGAATGTGAGAGGTGGGCTTTTGCAGGGGTTAAAGAGAGAGAGAGGGTCTGCTCTTTTCTTTGCCTTCTTTATGAAAGGAAAACCTGCGACCAATTTGAATTTGATTTCTAACGGCTAGTTCGTTTCTTTTCTTTTTTCTTTTTCAGGGCAAACTACACATATACTCTCAATCAATTGAGTGTGTTTCAATTTGGTCCACTTTATTAATAATGGCTCCCATATAACCTTTACTTTACCAAAATGGAAAGTTCCAATCTTCCCAATTTGCGAAAAAATATATAAATAATTGCACACGTGGTCATTTTTCTTAGCATTATTGATTTTCTTTTTGTCCATAATCACTGATTTGTATAGCATGTAGGCGTATAATCAAATCAATTATCACACATTATGACTAGATGGATGAGTTTCTTAAGAAGTGTTTAGAAATATAATAATAGTTATTTTTTAAAGTATTTTTTATTTATAAATATATTAAAATAATATTTTTTTTATTTTTTAAAAATTATTTTTGATATGAATATATTAAAACAATTTAAAAATATAAAAATTAATATTAAACAAAAACAAACCAATTTGTTTTTAAAAACTTTTTGGAATACAATTTCAAATTGCCTATAAATAATCTGCGGATAAAAATAAAATATGAATTTTATATATACTAAGGCCCCTTTCTCATTATTTGACATTATTATTAGGCTTTTAGTCTTCTTGCCAATTTTATAATTTATTTGTGTAGTTAATTATTTTTTAATAACATAATTTGGTAAAAACTTTAGTAAAATAATACAGGCTGAATTGTTTTTTTTTTTAATAATATAGTTTGGACACCACACTTATGAATATTATTTTTTATAATTTTTATCAGTACTAATAGTTGTTTAATCATATTTTAAAAAATATTTTTTATATAAATTATTTAATTCAAATAAAAATCAATTTAAAATTTATGAATATTTAATGGTCAAAAGATAAATTTTAAAATATAATAGGTAAAAAAAATAAAAAAAATAAAGTAATAAGGTGGAATGAAACAAAGAAAGAAAAAAAAACATAAAAAAATCATCAAAAACACGTTAAGATTTTATTTTTAACATTTGTAATAATATTAAAAATATCTCAACGATATGATTCTCACTGATTTTTAAAAATTAAGAAACGTATGGATTACATGCACGATTATAATACCTGAAAAAAAAAATTGGGAATCGGGATCTTAATTTTTTTTCCAGATTTTAATTCAAGTTATACGGTTGACGTGAGGATGAGTTTGGACAAGGAGGAGGCTAAAATTAGGGCTTATTTACCATGGTGGGCTGTTGCATGGAAAATGGCAATCAATGGTTTTATTTCTGTTTGGTTTGACGAAGGAGCAAGTTTGGATTTGATTGAAAGACAAGGAGGGCTCGACTGGATTGTGTTGAAAAGACAGAGATTGACAATGCGAAGGGGGTTTTGGTGACTGTCCTTGCTTAAGGGAAGAGGAAAAGCAATAATGGGTTTTTACACGGTTGCTTCAGTGGTTGTGGAAGATGGCGCGATGAGGTCGGTGGGTTTGTAATGGTTGCAGAGGAGAGGCTGTGGCTTTGGCGAGTGGAGCTTTTGATCCAATGGTTAATGGTGGTGGATTTGGTCAAGATTGACCTTTTTTTCATTTCTTAGTTAAAAAAGTAAGTAATACCTAGAAATACATTCACAACACACATCTTCTCTTTTTTTTTTTTTAAGTTATAAATAATTCTTTTTTAATTCAGAAGACTATTTGGTTCAGAAAAATAATAACTTTTCTTTTTTAATCCATGGCAGGACAACATATTACGAGATTTCTTTTAAAATTTCATCTAGATCTAATTGTAGTATTGAAAGCTCTGCATCCTAGTATAAAACTGAACAATAAATGATTTTTTATCTAAAAATATAATTTTTTTATTTTTATCCAATCCTTATATATGTCATATTAATTATTCAATAAAATCCGCAAAACCATTTAATATTTTATTTTTTTATCATTTATTTCATTCAAATTTATTATTGTTTAATGATAATGTTATCGATTTCATCTAAATTTAAAGATTTTTACTTAAAAAAACATATTAAAAAATAATATAAATTATATCTTGAAATCTCATTCAATAACAAATTTTTATTGAAAGATGAGAACTGCCCAATGACCATAAAAGAACTATAAGTCTTTTATGGCCAACGTGGATTCACATTTATCACTAGTATATACATGCAACGAAGTCAATAGCTTATTAATTAACAAAATATTCAACAACTAGCACCACAGAAAATTATTGTATACCAATAATAATGTTTTTTTTTTAATTTTTCTAACAAATAGTAGTATTTGGATGTAAACTTATCAGTAAAAATCTTTCACTATTAGAAATTCACTTAATACTAACGGATTTACCGGCCGAATACTTCTGTCGGTAATTTGAAGTTGGAATTACCGACGGAATTTTTTCTGTCCATCATTACGCCGGTATATACCGACGGAAACATTCGGTCGATAGTTACCGATGGAATGTTCAGAATTAAAAAAAAAAAAAAAAAGGTGGTTCGCTGACGTGGAGGTTTTTACGGGTGATTGTTTACAACGGAATTGCCGAGGCATTCAAAACGACAGATTCTTACGGTGACGTGTCCTTTTTTGAAACATATTCAATTTGTAATGAATATTGTTTAACTTTATGTTTTGATGTTTAATAAAAATTTTATTTGCATAATTGTTTTTTTACTATTAATTTATATAATTTTATATTATGTATTCTAAATAATTTTTTAAAAAAATATTTTAAATTATGCAAATAAAACAATATATAAAAAATACTCACCGAGGGTTTTACCGACGAAATGTATCCGTCGGCATTTGATAGAGAGCAGGGATCTTAGCGACAAATTTACTGACGGTATAATTCTATCAGCATTTCATAGTAGCTTTTACAATCACCGACGAGTTCACCAATGGAATAAATCCGTCTGCATTTCACAGTAGCTTGGCGCAAATTTCACAATCACTGACAAGTTTACCGACGGAAATAGTCTGTCGGTATTGCATACACTCACGGACGGAATAAATCCGTCGGTATATTTCAAGCGGGAACTCTTTTTTTGGCGTGCAATTTAGTCGGTAAAACAATTGGCAATGTTTTTGTTTTTTTTCCCGACCGCTTTAGCGACGGAATGAGGTGTTACTGACAAAAGGAAAGTCGACGACAGTTTTCATCGGTGAAGTTGTCGGTAATAAAATTACCGACAAACTATGAATCATACACCGACGAAATATTGCCGTCGGTAAAACTGTGAAATCTGGTAGTGTTTCGAATGAAGCTCTGCATATGTCAAGACCAAACACAAACCAAAACTACTAATCATCAAAACAAGGTATAGAGCCATATTGTATTCGTTATTAACACCTGCTGCCATGGCTCTCCAGCTAGAGCTGAACTGAGAAAAAAAACTCAGAGGTAAAATGAAATTATGGAAGCTGCAAGACTTGGGATATTTAAAAAAAAAACAAATCTCAACCGGGTTTTGCTGGGTCGCTCGAGTCACGGGCAAACCCGGCAGGTTAATCGAATTTTTACTTATTCCTGTTTTATATCTTACTTGAACCGGTCCTGCCATCAAATCAATCCGATTCTAGATTGACTTGCCAAGCATGCCTGAGTTTAATAATGGAGGGGTCATCAAATATTTGCTAATTTTATGTTTTTTATTTTTTTATGCATAAGCTATACAAGATTACTGTTTTGTTTTTCTTACCCATCCCCTGCTTGAATTTCCCTCTTCTTTTATTTGAAGCAATATTTTTTAAAAAAATTATTAATGAAAAAAACATTTAACTTTATTTTCCGACATGCACTTAATTTATTTGGAAGTCTCCTCTCCATCATATTTTATTTTTTTATATTTTTTTTCTAGTCTTGATTTTTAATTCTTTTGAAGTTTTCTTATTTATTGATCTATTCATTGATTCACACAAGAGTTGATTTTATATTAGATATCATCATTTGTTATGCATTTCGTGGGTCCTTGACTTGACTATCCACTTTTAGATGACATGATTTGAATCTTTACTAGTTACATCATCCACGCGATGCCGCGGGTTAATTTTTTTTGAAAAAAAAATATCAAGAAAAAGCTAAGATTTAAAAGTATCAGGTCTTTCTACAAAGCTCTATCTAATAATCTTGGGTTTGGCTGTAACGCCTGACCCAAAAATAATATTAATAATAATATTAAACTTGCATGACCAAGTAGATCTAGCTGCAATACCAAAGCCAATAGCCTTGGATGCGGGTCTGACTGCAAGATTGTGTCATAAAAGTGTGATAATTAAATAAATTAATTAAAAAGAAAAAAAATCAATAGAAAGAAAAAAAAACTAGTGAAGACAAAGAAAAAAAATTGAATCAACTGGATTAACCCGTCAAACCTTGGATTCGTGTTGTGAAAGTTTGATAACTAAATAAAAAAAAAATAACGGATCAACCCAGAATTAACTGGGCTCACCCGTCAAACCAAGTTACCTGTCAAACCCGGGATCCGTGTCATGAAAGTTTGATAACTAAATAGAAAAAAATTGAACATTAACAACCTAAATTAAATGAAAAAATTAATTAAAAAGATAAAAAAAACTAAAAAAAAACAAAAACAAACAAAAACAAACAAAAGACATAAGCTTGTTACTAATGAGGAAAAAGAAAAAAATTTGAATCAACCGAGTTATCTCATCGAATAAGGTTAACCAGTCAAACCTGAGATTCACGTCATGAAAGTTTGATAACTAAATAGAGAAAAAAAATCGGCGAGTCAAATGAAAAAAATTAACAAACTAAACTAAACGAAAAAAATTGATTAAAAAGGACAAAGCAAAAAAAAAATTCTGGATTAACTTGTCAAACCAGGTTAACCCATTAAACCCGAGATCTGTGTCGTGAAAGTTTAATAATTAAATAAAAAAATTTTCACATTAACAAACTAAATTAAACAAAATAAAATTCATTAAAAGTAAAAAACACAAAGAAAAAAGCAAAAGAAAAAAAACATAAAGACGAAAAAAAACAGGCAAAAAAAAAAGCTAAGAGTTTCACTGTGCACTGTATAATGTACAGTAAAACACTTATATATAAAAGACATCTGAAAAGCTACAGTACATTCCCCACGCATTTTAAAGTATTCCTTAATAGCTTTAGTTAATGCTCCTCTCCACACTGGTGAACATAATGGTAGTTGCTTTGAACAAATTAATTATAGTGAGGTTTTGAAGAGGAGTCTCCTCATGTGTTGGAATTAATTTTAAAATTTTTATTCAAAAGGTTTTCAAATTTTTCTAGGTGCATCTTTTAAGTATATATATGCATATAATTATTAAAGATGTGTTTAGTTTTTAAGTCTGCATCAAATATTTCTAACAAATTGGACGGGAAAATATAGTGAGGTTTTGAAGATTTTTTTGGGCTGAGTAACCATTTCTGATTTGGTTTAGCTTGAAGATTAGAGAATCTGGATTGGTTTCTTGATTAGGCCATGATTTTACAAAGACAATCAGCTACTAAAAAATGATGTCAATATCTTAATGCTTGAATAGAGTTGTGCTTGCATCAGAGTATTTGTCAGGCTAGAACCATATTTCTTTCTATATATTTTTTGTATGTTGGCTTGTTTATATGGAATGCTAGATGCTTCTATTTATTTGATTGATCTTTTTCATGAATACAAGTACATGCAAACAAAGCATTTGGTGTGGAAATTTTGCAGTTTAATTTAGGAAAGTTCAGTTTTTTTGTATATAAAGCTGTTTTTCTCTTGCAGAAGTCTAAAATTTCAGTTTTTAGTTCGAACTTTTTCATTAGAAAGCTAACTCCTCACTGCTTTGTACTATTTTATCCAGGAAATAATGATGTCATGAATGTGGGTCGGAAGGTTCGTCATACATAATATGATCCGTGAACCTTACCAGCCTTATAATTTGGTGTGATCGTGAGCTAGTATCATTAAGGGCAGTTTCACCAACTTGCCTTTGCGCTACAACATAATCAGAAACAAGTTAATTAACTGCCAATTAGCAATGTATTTGCAAAGGAAGAAAGAAGCTTCACCGAATTACCTTCACATATACCGATTAGATGCCTTAAATGCTGATCATTACTTGCTGTCTCTTCTACCAGCTTCTCAACCACAGTACCTTTCTGCATTTGGGAATCACAAGAAATACAGTAAATGAGAGAATCATTCAGAAAAGCATATGAAGTTCATTCTTGACTGCAGAAAAAAACTCATAAATGCAACAATACCTCCGGGTCATCTAGAAGCTTTAGATTGCGACCAGATTCGGAATTTAACAGGTCCCTGACATTTTCATTATAGATTTCTAGTCCAGAAATCCTAATTGTAAAATCTCTTTCAGTCCAAAACAAAAACCACAACTTTCTAATGAATATAGTTTTGCTATAAACTCAATAAACTAGACCAAGTAAAATCCAACTTTCTAGAGCACAATGTCAGATTTTGATGAAGCTTACATTCATTATATGCTTATAGATGTCATTAACAGCTTTATCAGTTATCCCTCTCATCGTGTATCTCTTCCCACTGCTAGTTTGCCCATATGCAAATATGGTTGCTGTAATGTAAAAATGAAAGAATTTTTTAATCCAGATGCACTACAAAAATCGCATAACCTGAGATTTACCATTGAAAGAATAGGTTATATTACCATTTATGCCCATCAAAGCAGACAAAGCAACATTTTTCACCCCATCTTCATAAACAGCTTCAGTTATACTAGAAGGACCAAAAACTTTATCTGAAAGCGGAAAAACAAAAATCTTTTTTTAAAGCATGAAATCACAAGAAAATCTCTTATATAATTCAAACAACAACAACAAAAAAGAAAGCTGCAATTAAATTACCAAAAATGAAAGAGGCCGGTTGAGCTGCTCGTTCTTGAGGGGGTGGCTTAAAAGACAATAGTATGATCATCAACACAGTCCCAAGCAATTTGGTCCTTAGCTAACTGCTCCTTCTTGTTTAAAGGCCTTAATCTTACAGTAACTACAATCTTCTCCTCTTTTGCTTTACGCCCTCCTGGGGTTGTTGCTGGTGTCCTGTCAATCTTAGAAGCTGGTGTTCCAGGGGTTCTAAGTGTCATCTTTTTCGGTCAAAATCTCCTCTTTCCCTTTACAATTCACTCACAAGAGACCCGAAAATTGAAATCACCAGCCTCTGCCTCTCTCACTGGAGAGACTAACAAAAAACTGGGACCTCTCTGTCTTGGATGCAGAATTTGTTTATACAAATAAATAGCTGCCAAATCCAATTCAATAAAAAGATAGTAAGTTACCTCGAAAGACTCATTTCTTCTCCTGACCAAATTCTTTCAGAAAATCAATTTCTCCAAATTTAAACAGCAGAAAATTGAAAAAGGAAACAAAAAGCTGTAAACTTCTCTCCATTATCGGTTCACTTTCTATTAGATCCAAATTGATTGATCAAATAAATAATAATATGCTTTAATGGGCCAATAAAATTTTAAGTTTTCCAATTAACATTCTTTTCAAATTCATGCGTTACTCGGTAAATTAAATGAAGCACAAATCAATCACAAAAAAAAGTAAGTTCCTTACCATTTTTAAGATGGGTTTTCGATGATCAATCTAAACTAAATCATACATGGAAAGTTACTCAAAACCCTCTAAATTCTAACCAATTGAAGCTCTAAGCTCTAATGTCTTACCTTTTATAAACCATAAGAATTTAAAAATAGAAAACATTATGGAACAAAAAGTAAATGAAACAATTACTTACAGGAATCTCAAGCCGAGCTCTCCGGATAAACGAGCAGATCTAGTGAAGAACCGATAAAAACTAGATCTTTTTCAGAGAGAGAATGTGAGAGGTGGGCTTTTGCAGGGGTTAAAGAGAGAGAGAGGGTCTGCTCTTTTCTTTGCCTTCTTTATGAAAGGAAAACCTGCGACCAATTTGAATTTGATTTCTAACGGCTAGTTCGTTTCTTTTCTTTTTTCTTTTTCAGGGCAAACTACACATATACTCTCAATCAATTGAGTGTGTTTCAATTTGGTCCACTTTATTAATAATGGCTCCCATATAACCTTTACTTTACCAAAATGGAAAGTTCCAATCTTCCCAATTTGCGAAAAAATATATAAATAATTGCACACGTGGTCATTTTTCTTAGCATTATTGATTTTCTTTTTGTCCATAATCACTGATTTGTATAGCATGTAGGCGTATAATCAAATCAATTATCACACATTATGACTAGATGGATGAGTTTCTTAAGAAGTGTTTAGAAATATAATAATAGTTATTTTTTAAAGTATTTTTTATTTATAAATATATTAAAATAATATTTTTTTTATTTTTTAAAAATTATTTTTGATATGAATATATTAAAACAATTTAAAAATATAAAAATTAATATTAAACAAAAACAAACCAATTTGTTTTTAAAAACTTTTTGGAATACAATTTCAAATTGCCTATAAATAATCTGCGGATAAAAATAAAATATGAATTTTATATATACTAAGGCCCCTTTCTCATTATTTGACATTATTATTAGGCTTTTAGTCTTCTTGCCAATTTTATAATTTATTTGTGTAGTTAATTATTTTTTAATAACATAATTTGGTAAAAAATTTAGTAAAATAATACAGGCTGAATTGTTTTTTTTTTTTAATAATATAGTTTGGACACCACACTTATGAATATTATTTTTTATAATTTTTATCAGTACTAATAGTTGTTTAATCATATTTTAAAAAATATTTTTTATATAAATTATTTAATTCAAATAAAAATCAATTTAAAATTTATGAATATTTAATGGTCAAAAGATAAATTTTAAAATATAATAGGTAAAAAAAGTAAAAAAAAATAAAGTAATAAGGTGGAATGAAACAAAGAAAGAAAAAAAAACATAAAAAAATCATCAAAAACACGTTAAGATTTTATTTTTAACATTTGTAATAATATTAAAAATATCTCAACGATATGATTCTCACTGATTTTTAAAAATTAAGAAACGTATGGATTACATGCACGATTATAATACCTGAAAAAAAAAATTGGGAATCGGGATCTTAATTTTTTTTCCAGATTTTAATTCAAGTTATACGGTTGACGTGAGGATGAGTTTGGACAAGGAGGAGGCTAAAATTAGGGCTTATTTACCATGGTGGGCTGTTGCATGGAAAATGGCAATCAATGGTTTTATTTCTGTTTGGTTTGACGAAGGAGCAAGTTTGGATTTGATTGAAAGACAAGGAGGGCTCGACTGGATTGTGTTGAAAAGACAGAGATTGACAATGCGAAGGGGGTTTTGGTGACTGTCCTTGCTTAAGGGAAGAGGAAAAGCAATAATGGGTTTTTACACGGTTGCTTCAGTGGTTGTGGAAGATGGCGCGATGAGGTCGGTGGGTTTGTAATGGTTGCAGAGGAGAGGCTGTGGCTTTGGCGAGTGGAGCTTTTGATCCAATGGTTAATGGTGGTGGATTTGGTCAAGATTGACCTTTTTTTCATTTCTTAGTTAAAAAAGTAAGTAATACCTAGAAATACATTCACAACACACATCTTCTCTTTTTTTTTTTTTAAGTTATAAATAATTCTTTTTTAATTCAGAAGACTATTTGGTTCAGAAAAATAATAACTTTTCTTTTTTAATCCATGGCAGGACAACATATTACGAGATTTCTTTTAAAATTTCATCTAGATCTAATTGTAGTATTGAAAGCTCTGCATCCTAGTATAAAACTGAACAATAAATGATTTTTTATCTAAAAATATAATTTTTTTATTTTTATCCAATCCTTATATATGTCATATTAATTATTCAATAAAATCCGCAAAACCATTTAATATTTTATTTTTTTATCATTTATTTCATTCAAATTTATTATTGTTTAATGATAATGTTATCGATTTCATCTAAATTTAAAGATTTTTACTTAAAAAAACATATTAAAAAATAATATAAATTATATCTTGAAATCTCATTCAATAACAAATTTTTATTGAAAGATGAGAACTGCCCAATGACCATAAAAGAACTATAAGTCTTTTATGGCCAACGTGGATTCACATTTATCACTAGTATATACATGCAACGAAGTCAATAGCTTATTAATTAACAAAATATTCAACAACTAGCACCACAGAAAATTATTGTATACCAATAATAATGTTTTTTTTTTTAATTTTTCTAACAAATAGTAGTATTTGGATGTAAACTTATCAGTAAAAATCTTTCACTATTAGAAATTCACTTAATACTAACGGATTTACCGGCCGAATACTTCTGTCGGTAATTTGAAGTTGGAATTACCGACGGAATTTTTTCTGTCCATCATTACGCCGGTATATACCGACGGAAACATTCGGTCGATAGTTACCGATGGAATGTTCAGAATTAAAAAAAAAAAAAAAAGGTGGTTCGCTGACGTGGAGGTTTTTACGGGTGATTGTTTACAACGGAATTGCCGAGGCATTCAAAACGACAGATTCTTACGGTGACGTGTCCTTTTTTGAAACATATTCAATTTGTAATGAATATTGTTTAACTTTATGTTTTGATGTTTAATAAAAATTTTATTTGCATAATTGTTTTTTTACTATTAATTTATATAATTTTATATTATGTATTCTAAATAATTTTTTAAAAAAATATTTTAAATTATGCAAATAAAACAATATATAAAAAATACTCACCGAGGGTTTTACCGACGAAATGTATCCGTCGGCATTTGATAGAGAGCAGGGATCTTAGCGACAAATTTACTGACGGTATAATTCTATCAGCATTTCATAGTAGCTTTTACAATCACCGACGAGTTCACCAATGGAATAAATCCGTCTGCATTTCACAGTAGCTTGGCGCAAATTTCACAATCACTGACAAGTTTACCGACGGAAATAGTCTGTCGGTATTGCATACACTCACGGACGGAATAAATCCGTCGGTATATTTCAAGCGGGAACTCTTTTTTTGGCGTGCAATTTAGTCGGTAAAACAATTGGCAATGTTTTTGTTTTTTTTCCCGACCGCTTTAGCGACGGAATGAGGTGTTACTGACAAAAGGAAAGTCGACGACAGTTTTCATCGGTGAAGTTGTCGGTAATAAAATTACCGACAAACTATGAATCATACACCGACGAAATATTGCCGTCGGTAAAACTGTGAAATCTGGTAGTGTTTCGAATGAAGCTCTGCATATGTCAAGACCAAACACAAACCAAAACTACTAATCATCAAAACAAGGTATAGAGCCATATTGTATTCGTTATTAACACCTGCTGCCATGGCTCTCCAGCTAGAGCTGAACTGAGAAAAAAAACTCAGAGGTAAAATGAAATTATGGAAGCTGCAAGACTTGGGATATTTAAAAAAAAAACAAATCTCAACCGGGTTTTGCTGGGTCGCTCGAGTCACGGGCAAACCCGGCAGGTTAATCGAATTTTTACTTATTCCTGTTTTATATCTTACTTGAACCGGTCCTGCCATCAAATCAATCCGATTCTAGATTGACTTGCCAAGCATGCCTGAGTTTAATAATGGAGGGGTCATCAAATATTTGCTAATTTTATGTTTTTTATTTTTTTATGCATAAGCTATACAAGATTACTGTTTTGTTTTTCTTACCCATCCCCTGCTTGAATTTCCCTCTTCTTTTATTTGAAGCAATATTTTTTAAAAAAATTATTAATGAAAAAAACATTTAACTTTATTTTCCGACATGCACTTAATTTATTTGGAAGTCTCCTCTCCATCATATTTTATTTTTTTATATTTTTTTTCTAGTCTTGATTTTTAATTCTTTTGAAGTTTTCTTATTTATTGATCTATTCATTGATTCACACAAGAGTTGATTTTATATTAGATATCATCATTTGTTATGCATTTCGTGGGTCCTTGACTTGACTATCCACTTTTAGATGACATGATTTGAATCTTTACTAGTTACATCATCCACGCGATGCCGCGGGTTAATTTTTTTTGAAAAAAAAATATCAAGAAAAAGCTAAGATTTAAAAGTATCAGGTCTTTCTACAAAGCTCTATCTAATAATCTTGGGTTTGGCTGTAACGCCTGACCCAAAAATAATATTAATAATAATATTAAACTTGCATGACCAAGTAGATCTAGCTGCAATACCAAAGCCAATAGCCTTGGATGCGGGTCTGACTGCAAGATTGTGTCATAAAAGTGTGATAATTAAATAAATTAATTAAAAAGAAAAAAAATCAATAGAAAGAAAAAAAAACTAGTGAAGACAAAGAAAAAAAATTGAATCAACTGGATTAACCCGTCAAACCTTGGATTCGTGTTGTGAAAGTTTGATAACTAAATAAAAAAAAAATAACGGATCAACCCAGAATTAACTGGGCTCACCCGTCAAACCAAGTTACCTGTCAAACCCGGGATCCGTGTCATGAAAGTTTGATAACTAAATAGAAAAAAATTGAACATTAACAACCTAAATTAAATGAAAAAATTAATTAAAAAGATAAAAAAAACTAAAAAAAAACAAAAACAAACAAAAACAAACAAAAGACATAAGCTTGTTACTAATGAGGAAAAAGAAAAAAATTTGAATCAACCGAGTTATCTCATCGAATAAGGTTAACCAGTCAAACCTGAGATTCACGTCATGAAAGTTTGATAACTAAATAGAGAAAAAAAATCGGCGAGTCAAATGAAAAAAATTAACAAACTAAACTAAACGAAAAAAATTGATTAAAAAGGACAAAGCAAAAAAAAAAATTCTGGATTAACTTGTCAAACCAGGTTAACCCATTAAACCCGAGATCTGTGTCGTGAAAGTTTAATAATTAAATAAAAAAATTTTCACATTAACAAACTAAATTAAACAAAATAAAATTCATTAAAAGTAAAAAACACAAAGAAAAAAGCAAAAGAAAAAAAACATAAAGACGAAAAAAAACAGGCAAAAAAAAAAGCTAAGAGTTTCACTGTGCACTGTATAATGTACAGTAAAACACTTATATATAAAAGACATCTGAAAAGCTACAGTACATTCCCCACGCATTTTAAAGTATTCCTTAATAGCTTTAGTTAATGCTCCTCTCCACACTGGTGAACATAATGGTAGTTGCTTTGAACAAATTAATTATAGTGAGGTTTTGAAGAGGAGTCTCCTCATGTGTTGGAATTAATTTTAAAATTTTTATTCAAAAGGTTTTCAAATTTTTCTAGGTGCATCTTTTAAGTATATATATGCATATAATTATTAAAGATGTGTTTAGTTTTTAAGTCTGCATCAAATATTTCTAACAAATTGGACGGGAAAATATAGTGAGGTTTTGAAGATTTTTTTGGGCTGAGTAACCATTTCTGATTTGGTTTAGCTTGAAGATTAGAGAATCTGGATTGGTTTCTTGATTAGGCCATGATTTTACAAAGACAATCAGCTACTAAAAAATGATGTCAATATCTTAATGCTTGAATAGAGTTGTGCTTGCATCAGAGTATTTGTCAGGCTAGAACCATATTTCTTTCTATATATTTTTTGTATGTTGGCTTGTTTATATGGAATGCTAGATGCTTCTATTTATTTGATTGATCTTTTTCATGAATACAAGTACATGCAAACAAAGCATTTGGTGTGGAAATTTTGCAGTTTAATTTAGGAAAGTTCAGTTTTTTTGTATATAAAGCTGTTTTTCTCTTGCAGAAGTCTAAAATTTCAGTTTTTAGTTCGAACTTTTTCATTAGAAAGCTAACTCCTCACTGCTTTGTACTATTTTATCCAGGAAATAATGATGTCATGAATGTGGGTCGGAAGGTTCGTCATACATAATATGATCCGTGAACCTTACCAGCCTTATAATTTGGTGTGATCGTGAGCTAGTATCATTAAGGGCAGTTTCACCAACTTGCCTTTGCGCTACAACATAATCAGAAACAAGTTAATTAACTGCCAATTAGCAATGTATTTGCAAAGGAAGAAAGAAGCTTCACCGAATTACCTTCACATATACCGATTAGATGCCTTAAATGCTGATCATTACTTGCTGTCTCTTCTACCAGCTTCTCAACCACAGTACCTTTCTGCATTTGGGAATCACAAGAAATACAGTAAATGAGAGAATCATTCAGAAAAGCATATGAAGTTCATTCTTGACTGCAGAAAAAAACTCATAAATGCAACAATACCTCCGGGTCATCTAGAAGCTTTAGATTGCGACCAGATTCGGAATTTAACAGGTCCCTGACATTTTCATTATAGATTTCTAGTCCAGAAATCCTAATTGTAAAATCTCTTTCAGTCCAAAACAAAAACCACAACTTTCTAATGAATATAGTTTTGCTATAAACTCAATAAACTAGACCAAGTAAAATCCAACTTTCTAGAGCACAATGTCAGATTTTGATGAAGCTTACATTCATTATATGCTTATAGATGTCATTAACAGCTTTATCAGTTATCCCTCTCATCGTGTATCTCTTCCCACTGCTAGTTTGCCCATATGCAAATATGGTTGCTGTAATGTAAAAATGAAAGAATTTTTTAATCCAGATGCACTACAAAAATCGCATAACCTGAGATTTACCATTGAAAGAATAGGTTATATTACCATTTATGCCCATCAAAGCAGACAAAGCAACATTTTTCACCCCATCTTCATAAACAGCTTCAGTTATACTAGAAGGACCAAAAACTTTATCTGAAAGCGGAAAAACAAAAATCTTTTTTTAAAGCATGAAATCACAAGAAAATCTCTTATATAATTCAAACAACAACAACAAAAAAGAAAGCTGCAATTAAATTACCAAAAATGAAAGAGGCCGGTTGAGCTGCTCGTTCTTGAGGGGGTGGCTTAAAAGACAATAGTATGATCATCAACACAGTCCCAAGCAATTTGGTCCTTAGCTAACTGCTCCTTCTTGTTTAAAGGCCTTAATCTTACAGTAACTACAATCTTCTCCTCTTTTGCTTTACGCCCTCCTGGGGTTGTTGCTGGTGTCCTGTCAATCTTAGAAGCTGGTGTTCCAGGGGTTCTAAGTGTCATCTTTTTTGGTCAAAATCTCCTCTTTCCCTTTACAATTCACTCACAAGAGACCCGAAAATTGAAATCACCAGCCTCTGCCTCTCTCACTGGAGAGACTAACAAAAAACTGGGACCTCTCTGTCTTGGATGCAGAATTTGTTTATACAAATAAATAGCTGCCAAATCCAATTCAATAAAAAGATAGTAAGTTACCTCGAAAGACTCATTTCTTCTCCTGACCAAATTCTTTCAGAAAATCAATTTCTCCAAATTTAAACAGCAGAAAATTGAAAAAGGAAACAAAAAGCTGTAAACTTCTCTCCATTATCGGTTCACTTTCTATTAGATCCAAATTGATTGATCAAATAAATAATAATATGCTTTAATGGGCCAATAAAATTTTAAGTTTTCCAATTAACATTCTTTTCAAATTCATGCGTTACTCGGTAAATTAAATGAAGCACAAATCAATCACAAAAAAAAGTAAGTTCCTTACCATTTTTAAGATGGGTTTTCGATGATCAATCTAAACTAAATCATACATGGAAAGTTACTCAAAACCCTCTAAATTCTAACCAATTGAAGCTCTAAGCTCTAATGTCTTACCTTTTATAAACCATAAGAATTTAAAAATAGAAAACATTATGGAACAAAAAGTAAATGAAACAATTACTTACAGGAATCTCAAGCCGAGCTCTCCGGATAAACGAGCAGATCTAGTGAAGAACCGATAAAAACTAGATCTTTTTCAGAGAGAGAATGTGAGAGGTGGGCTTTTGCAGGGGTTAAAGAGAGAGAGAGGGTCTGCTCTTTTCTTTGCCTTCTTTATGAAAGGAAAACCTGCGACCAATTTGAATTTGATTTCTAACGGCTAGTTCGTTTCTTTTCTTTTTTCTTTTTCAGGGCAAACTACACATATACTCTCAATCAATTGAGTGTGTTTCAATTTGGTCCACTTTATTAATAATGGCTCCCATATAACCTTTACTTTACCAAAATGGAAAGTTCCAATCTTCCCAATTTGCGAAAAAATATATAAATAATTGCACACGTGGTCATTTTTCTTAGCATTATTGATTTTCTTTTTGTCCATAATCACTGATTTGTATAGCATGTAGGCGTATAATCAAATCAATTATCACACATTATGACTAGATGGATGAGTTTCTTAAGAAGTGTTTAGAAATATAATAATAGTTATTTTTTAAAGTATTTTTTATTTATAAATATATTAAAATAATATTTTTTTTATTTTTTAAAAATTATTTTTGATATGAATATATTAAAACAATTTAAAAATATAAAAATTAATATTAAACAAAAACAAACCAATTTGTTTTTAAAAACTTTTTGGAATACAATTTCAAATTGCCTATAAATAATCTGCGGATAAAAATAAAATATGAATTTTATATATACTAAGGCCCCTTTCTCATTATTTGACATTATTATTAGGCTTTTAGTCTTCTTGCCAATTTTATAATTTATTTGTGTAGTTAATTATTTTTTAATAACATAATTTGGTAAAAAATTTAGTAAAATAATACAGGCTGAATTGTTTTTTTTTTTTAATAATATAGTTTGGACACCACACTTATGAATATTATTTTTTATAATTTTTATCAGTACTAATAGTTGTTTAATCATATTTTAAAAAATATTTTTTATATAAATTATTTAATTCAAATAAAAATCAATTTAAAATTTATGAATATTTAATGGTCAAAAGATAAATTTTAAAATATAATAGGTAAAAAAAGTAAAAAAAAATAAAGTAATAAGGTGGAATGAAACAAAGAAAGAAAAAAAAACATAAAAAAATCATCAAAAACACGTTAAGATTTTATTTTTAACATTTGTAATAATATTAAAAATATCTCAACGATATGATTCTCACTGATTTTTAAAAATTAAGAAACGTATGGATTACATGCACGATTATAATACCTGAAAAAAAAAATTGGGAATCGGGATCTTAATTTTTTTTCCAGATTTTAATTCAAGTTATACGGTTGACGTGAGGATGAGTTTGGACAAGGAGGAGGCTAAAATTAGGGCTTATTTACCATGGTGGGCTGTTGCATGGAAAATGGCAATCAATGGTTTTATTTCTGTTTGGTTTGACGAAGGAGCAAGTTTGGATTTGATTGAAAGACAAGGAGGGCTCGACTGGATTGTGTTGAAAAGACAGAGATTGACAATGCGAAGGGGGTTTTGGTGACTGTCCTTGCTTAAGGGAAGAGGAAAAGCAATAATGGGTTTTTACACGGTTGCTTCAGTGGTTGTGGAAGATGGCGCGATGAGGTCGGTGGGTTTGTAATGGTTGCAGAGGAGAGGCTGTGGCTTTGGCGAGTGGAGCTTTTGATCCAATGGTTAATGGTGGTGGATTTGGTCAAGATTGACCTTTTTTTCATTTCTTAGTTAAAAAAGTAAGTAATACCTAGAAATACATTCACAACACACATCTTCTCTTTTTTTTTTTTTAAGTTATAAATAATTCTTTTTTAATTCAGAAGACTATTTGGTTCAGAAAAATAATAACTTTTCTTTTTTAATCCATGGCAGGACAACATATTACGAGATTTCTTTTAAAATTTCATCTAGATCTAATTGTAGTATTGAAAGCTCTGCATCCTAGTATAAAACTGAACAATAAATGATTTTTTATCTAAAAATATAATTTTTTTATTTTTATCCAATCCTTATATATGTCATATTAATTATTCAATAAAATCCGCAAAACCATTTAATATTTTATTTTTTTATCATTTATTTCATTCAAATTTATTATTGTTTAATGATAATGTTATCGATTTCATCTAAATTTAAAGATTTTTACTTAAAAAAACATATTAAAAAATAATATAAATTATATCTTGAAATCTCATTCAATAACAAATTTTTATTGAAAGATGAGAACTGCCCAATGACCATAAAAGAACTATAAGTCTTTTATGGCCAACGTGGATTCACATTTATCACTAGTATATACATGCAACGAAGTCAATAGCTTATTAATTAACAAAATATTCAACAACTAGCACCACAGAAAATTATTGTATACCAATAATAATGTTTTTTTTTTAATTTTTCTAACAAATAGTAGTATTTGGATGTAAACTTATCAGTAAAAATCTTTCACTATTAGAAATTCACTTAATACTAACGGATTTACCGGCCGAATACTTCTGTCGGTAATTTGAAGTTGGAATTACCGACGGAATTTTTTCTGTCCATCATTACGCCGGTATATACCGACGGAAACATTCGGTCGATAGTTACCGATGGAATGTTCAAAATTAAAAAAAAAAAAAAAAGGTGGTTCGCTGACGTGGAGGTTTTTACGGGTGATTGTTTACAACGGAATTGCCGAGGCATTCAAAACGACAGATTCTTACGGTGACGTGTCCTTTTTTGAAACATATTCAATTTGTAATGAATATTGTTTAACTTTATGTTTTGATGTTTAATAAAAATTTTATTTGCATAATTGTTTTTTTACTATTAATTTATATAATTTTATATTATGTATTCTAAATAATTTTTTAAAAAAATATTTTAAATTATGCAAATAAAACAATATATAAAAAATACTCACCGAGGGTTTTACCGACGAAATGTATCCGTCGGCATTTGATAGAGAGCAGGGATCTTAGCGACAAATTTACTGACGGTATAATTCTATCAGCATTTCATAGTAGCTTTTACAATCACCGACGAGTTCACCAATGGAATAAATCCGTCTGCATTTCACAGTAGCTTGGCGCAAATTTCACAATCACTGACAAGTTTACCGACGGAAATAGTCTGTCGGTATTGCATACACTCACGGACGGAATAAATCCGTCGGTATATTTCAAGCGGGAACTCTTTTTTTGGCGTGCAATTTAGTCGGTAAAACAATTGGCAATGTTTTTGTTTTTTTTCCCGACCGCTTTAGCGACGGAATGAGGTGTTACTGACAAAAGGAAAGTCGACGACAGTTTTCATCGGTGAAGTTGTCGGTAATAAAATTACCGACAAACTATGAATCATACACCGACGAAATATTGCCGTCGGTAAAACTGTGAAATCTGATAGTGTTTCGAATGAAGCTCTGCATATGTCAAGACCAAACACAAACCAAAACTACTAATCATCAAAACAAGGTATAGAGCCATATTGTATTCGTTATTAACACCTGCTGCCATGGCTCTCCAGCTAGAGCTGAACTGAGAAAAAAAACTCAGAGGTAAAATGAAATTATGGAAGCTGCAAGACTTGGGATATTTAAAAAAAAATAAATCTCAACCGGGTTTTGCTGGGTCGCTCGAGTCACGGGCAAACCCGGCAGGTTAATCGAATTTTTACTTATTCCTGTTTTATATCTTACTTGAACCGGTCCTGCCATCAAATCAATCCGATTCTAGATTGACTTGCCAAGCATGCCTGAGTTTAATAATGGAGGGGTCATCAAATATTTGCTAATTTTATGTTTTTTATTTTTTTATGCATAAGCTATACAAGATTACTGTTTTGTTTTTCTTACCCATCCCCTGCTTGAATTTCCCTCTTCTTTTATTTGAAGCAATATTTTTTAAAAAAATTATTAATGAAAAAAACATTTAACTTTATTTTCCGACATGCACTTAATTTATTTGGAAGTCTCCTCTCCATCATATTTTATTTTTTTATATTTTTTTTCTAGTCTTGATTTTTAATTCTTTTGAAGTTTTCTTATTTATTGATCTATTCATTGATTCACACAAGAGTTGATTTTATATTAGATATCATCATTTGTTATGCATTTCGTGGGTCCTTGACTTGACTATCCACTTTTAGATGACATGATTTGAATCTTTACTAGTTACATCATCCACGCGATGCCGCGGGTTAATTTTTTTTGAAAAAAAAATATCAAGAAAAAGCTAAGATTTAAAAGTATCAGGTCTTTCTACAAAGCTCTATCTAATAATCTTGGGTTTGGCTGTAACGCCTGACCCAAAAATAATATTAATAATAATATTAAACTTGCATGACCAAGTAGATCTAGCTGCAATACCAAAGCCAATAGCCTTGGATGCGGGTCTGACTGCAAGATTGTGTCATAAAAGTGTGATAATTAAATAAATTAATTAAAAAGAAAAAAAATCAATAGAAAGAAAAAAAAACTAGTGAAGACAAAGAAAAAAAATTGAATCAACTGGATTAACCCGTCAAACCTTGGATTCGTGTTGTGAAAGTTTGATAACTAAATAAAAAAAAAAATAACGGATCAACCCAGAATTAACTGGGCTCACCCGTCAAACCAAGTTACCTGTCAAACCCGGGATCCGTGTCATGAAAGTTTGATAACTAAATAGAAAAAAATTGAACATTACCAACCTAAATTAAATGAAAAAATTAATTAAAAAGATAAAAAAAACTAAAAAAAAACAAAAACAAACAAAAACAAACAAAAGACATAAGCTTGTTACTAATGAGGAAAAAGAAAAAAATTTGAATCAACCGAGTTATCTCATCGAATAAGGTTAACCCGTCAAACCTGAGATTCACGTCATGAAAGTTTGATAACTAAATAGAGAAAAAAAATCGGCGAGTCAAATGAAAAAAATTAACAAACTAAACTAAACGAAAAAAATTGATTAAAAAGGACAAAGCAAAAAAAAAATTCTGGATTAACTTGTCAAACCAGGTTAACCCATTAAACCCGAGATCTGTGTCGTGAAAGTTTAATAATTAAATAAAAAAAATTTCACATTAACAAACTAAATTAAACAAAATAAAATTCATTAAAAGTAAAAAACACAAAGAAAAAAGCAAAAAAAAAAAAACATAAAGACAAAAAAAAACAGGCAAAAAAAAAGCTAAGAGTTTCACTGTGCACTGTATAATGTACAGTAAAACACTTATATATAAAAGACATCTGAAAAGCTACAGTACATTCCCCACACATTTTAAAGTATTCCTTAATAGCTTTAGTTAATGCTCCTCTCCACACTGGTGAACATAATGGTAGTTGCTTTGAACAAATTAATTATAGTGAGGTTTTGAAGAGGAGTCTCCTCATGTGTTGGAATTAATTTTAAAATTTTTATTCAAAAGGTTTTCAAATTTTTCTAGGTGCATCTTTTAAGTATATATATGCATATAATTATTAAAGATGTTTTTAGTTTTTAAGTCTGCATCAAATATTTCTAACAAATTGGACTGGAAAATATAGTGAGGTTTTGAAGATTTTTTTGGGCTGAGTAGCCATTTCTGATTTGGTTTAGCTTGAAGATTAGAGAATCTGGATTGGTTTCTTGATTAGGCCATGATTTTACAAAGACAATCAGCTACTAAAAAATGATGTCAATATCTTAATACTTGAATAGAGTTGTGCTTGCATCAGAGTATTTGTCAGGCTAGAACCATATTTCTTTCTATATATTTTTCGTATGTTGGCTTGTTTATATGGAATGCTAGATGCTTCTATTTATTTGATTGATCTTTTTCATGAATACAAGTACATGCAAACAAAGCATTTGGTGTGGAAATTTTGCAGTTTAATTTAGAAAAGTTCAGTTTTTTTGTATATAAAGCTGTTTTTCTCTTGCAGAAGTCTAAAATTTCAGTTTTTAGTTCGAACTTTTTCATTAGAAAGCTAACTCCTCACTGCTTTGTACTATTTTATCCAGGAAATAATGATGTCATGAATGTGGGTCGGAAGGTTCGTCCGGGTAAGATGTTGTCATGATCTATGTTTACCATTTACATATGTTTCTCTGCACTGTCAATCACTTCAATTACGTATCTAAATGCTATGAAAGTTTTCGCACCTAACTGTTACTGAAAAGGCTAACCAATCCTTTCAGCTCTTGGGGCATCTCTTGGTACGGTAATCATAATGTCCATAGCCTTCTTCTTCTGGTACCGCCACAAGAAAAGGCAATATGTATCCTTCGTCTCTCGAAGCATTGAATCAGTTCCATCTTCCAAGGCAACTATGGAGAAGCGAGGTAGCTACAATGGCACAAGGAAGGCCTCATCGGTTTTTTTAAAGAAGAAACATAATCAAGATATTGAGGATTTGATAAGAAATCATGTGCCTGTACCTCTGAAAAGATACAGTTTTTTGGATGTCGAGAAAATGACCGATTTTTTCAAAGATAAACTTGGTCAAGGAGGTTATGGAACAGTATACAAAGGAAGGCTAACGGGTGGCCATTTGGTGGCAGTGAAGGTCCTGGTAGCTTCAGAAGGGAATGGGGAAGAATACATAAATGAGGAAGCAAGCATTAGTAGAACTTCCCATGTTAATATTGTCACTCTGCTAGGATTTTGTTTCGAACGTGACAAGAGAATTCTCGTCTTCGACTACATACCCAACGGATCCTTAGAGAAGTTCATAAATCATGAAAATGCCTTTCAAGCGAGTCAAGAACTAGGATGGGAAAAATTGTACCAAATTGTAGTCAATAATATGATCCATGAACATTACCAGCCTTATAATTAACAAACTAAATTATAACTAAATAAAATTTTTTTTCACATTAACAAACTAAATTAAACAAAATAAAATTCATTAAAAGAAAAAAACACAAAAAAAAGCAAAAAAAAAAACTCATAAAGACAAAAAAATCAGGGAAAAAAAAAGCTAAGAGTTTCATCGTGCACTGTATAATGTACAGTAAAACACTTATATATAAAAGACTTCTGAAAAGCAACAGTACATTCTCCATGCATTTTAAAGTATTCCTTAATAGCTTTAGTTAATGCCAAGATTTAGTTAATGCTCCTCTCCACACTGGTGAACATAATGGTAGTTGCTTTGAACAAATTAATTATAGTGAGGTTTTGAAGAGGAGTCTCCTCATGTGTTGGAATTAATTTTAAAATTTTTATTCAAAAGGTTTTCAAATTTTTCTAGGTGCATCTTTTAAGTATATATATGCATATAATTATTAAAGATGTATTTAGTTTTTAAGTCTGCATCAAATATTTCTAACAAATTGGACTGGAAAATATAGTGAGGTTTTGAAGATTTTTTTGGGCTGAGTAGCCATTTCTGATTTGGTTTAGATTGAAGATTAAAGAATTTGGATTGGTTTCTTGATTAGGCCATGATTTTACAAAGACAATCAGCTACTAAAAAATGATGTCAATATCTTAATGCTTGAATAGAGTTGTGCTTGCATCAGAGTATTTGTCAGGCTAGAACCATATTTCTTTCTATATATTTTTTGTATGTTGGCTTGTTTATATGGAATGCTAGATGCTTCTATTTATTTGATTGATCTTTTTCATGAATACAAGTACATGCAAACAAAGCATTTGGTGTGGAAATTTTGCAGTTTAATTTAGGAAAGTTCAGTTTTTTTGTATATAAAGCTGTTTTTCTCTTGCAGAAGTCTAAAATTTCAGTTTTTAGTTCGAACTTTTTCATTAGAAAGCTAACTCCTCACTGCTTTGTACTATTTTATCCAGGAAATAATGATGTCATGAATGTGGGTCGGAAGGTTCGTCATACATAATATGATCCGTGAACCTTACCAGCCTTATAATTTGGTGTGATCGTGAGCTAGTATCATTAAGGGCAGTTTCACCAACTTGCCTTTGCGCTACAACATAATCAGAAACAAGTTAATTAACTGCCAATTAGCAATGTATTTGCAAAGGAAGAAAGAAGCTTCACCGAATTACCTTCACATATACCGATTAGATGCCTTAAATGCTGATCATTACTTGCTGTCTCTTCTACCAGCTTCTCAACCACAGTACCTTTCTGCATTTGGGAATCACAAGAAATACAGTAAATGAGAGAATCATTCAGAAAAGCATATGAAGTTCATTCTTGACTGCAGAAAAAAACTCATAAATGCAACAATACCTCCGGGTCATCTAGAAGCTTTAGATTGCGACCAGATTCGGAATTTAACAGGTCCCTGACATTTTCATTATAGATTTCTAGTCCAGAAATCCTAATTGTAAAATCTCTTTCAGTCCAAAACAAAAACCACAACTTTCTAATGAATATAGTTTTGCTATAAACTCAATAAACTAGACCAAGTAAAATCCAACTTTCTAGAGCACAATGTCAGATTTTGATGAAGCTTACATTCATTATATGCTTATAGATGTCATTAACAGCTTTATCAGTTATCCCTCTCATCGTGTATCTCTTCCCACTGCTAGTTTGCCCATATGCAAATATGGTTGCTGTAATGTAAAAATGAAAGAATTTTTTAATCCAGATGCACTACAAAAATCGCATAACCTGAGATTTACCATTGAAAGAATAGGTTATATTACCATTTATGCCCATCAAAGCAGACAAAGCAACATTTTTCACCCCATCTTCATAAACAGCTTCAGTTATACTAGAAGGACCAAAAACTTTATCTGAAAGCGGAAAAACAAAAATCTTTTTTTAAAGCATGAAATCACAAGAAAATCTCTTATATAATTCAAACAACAACAACAAAAAAGAAAGCTGCAATTAAATTACCAAAAATGAAAGAGGCCGGTTGAGCTGCTCGTTCTTGAGGGGGTGGCTTAAAAGACAATAGTATGATCATCAACACAGTCCCAAGCAATTTGGTCCTTAGCTAACTGCTCCTTCTTGTTTAAAGGCCTTAATCTTACAGTAACTACAATCTTCTCCTCTTTTGCTTTACGCCCTCCTGGGGTTGTTGCTGGTGTCCTGTCAATCTTAGAAGCTGGTGTTCCAGGGGTTCTAAGTGTCATCTTTTTTGGTCAAAATCTCCTCTTTCCCTTTACAATTCACTCACAAGAGACCCGAAAATTGAAATCACCAGCCTCTGCCTCTCTCACTGGAGAGACTAACAAAAAACTGGGACCTCTCTGTCTTGGATGCAGAATTTGTTTATACAAATAAATAGCTGCCAAATCCAATTCAATAAAAAGATAGTAAGTTACCTCGAAAGACTCATTTCTTCTCCTGACCAAATTCTTTCAGAAAATCAATTTCTCCAAATTTAAACAGCAGAAAATTGAAAAAGGAAACAAAAAGCTGTAAACTTCTCTCCATTATCGGTTCACTTTCTATTAGATCCAAATTGATTGATCAAATAAATAATAATATGCTTTAATGGGCCAATAAAATTTTAAGTTTTCCAATTAACATTCTTTTCAAATTCATGCGTTACTCGGTAAATTAAATGAAGCACAAATCAATCACAAAAAAAAGTAAGTTCCTTACCATTTTTAAGATGGGTTTTCGATGATCAATCTAAACTAAATCATACATGGAAAGTTACTCAAAACCCTCTAAATTCTAACCAATTGAAGCTCTAAGCTCTAATGTCTTACCTTTTATAAACCATAAGAATTTAAAAATAGAAAACATTATGGAACAAAAAGTAAATGAAACAATTACTTACAGGAATCTCAAGCCGAGCTCTCCGGATAAACGAGCAGATCTAGTGAAGAACCGATAAAAACTAGATCTTTTTCAGAGAGAGAATGTGAGAGGTGGGCTTTTGCAGGGGTTAAAGAGAGAGAGAGGGTCTGCTCTTTTCTTTGCCTTCTTTATGAAAGGAAAACCTGCGACCAATTTGAATTTGATTTCTAACGGCTAGTTCGTTTCTTTTCTTTTTTCTTTTTCAGGGCAAACTACACATATACTCTCAATCAATTGAGTGTGTTTCAATTTGGTACTTTATTAATAATGGCTCCCATGTAACCTTTACTTTACCAAAATGGAAAGTTCCAATCTTCCCAATTTGCAAAAAAAAATATAAATAATTGCACACATGGTCATTTTTCTTAGCATTATTGATTTTCTTTTTGTCGATAATCACTGATTTGTATAGCATGTAGGCGTATAATCAAATCAATTATCACACATTATGACTTGATGGATGAGTTTCTTAAGAAGTGTTTAGAAATATAATAATAGTTATTTTTTAAAGTATTTTTTATTTATAAATATATTAAAATAATATTTTTTTTTATTTTTTAAAAATTATTTTTGATATGAATATATTAAAACAATTTAAAAATATAAAAATTAATATTAAACAAAAACAAACCAATTTGTTTTTAAAAATTTTTTGGAATACAATTTCAAATTGCCTATAAATAATCTGCGGATAAAAATAAAATATGAATTTTATATATACTAAGGCCCCTTTCTCATTATTTGACATTATTATTAGGCTTTTAGTCTTCTTGCCAATTTTATAATTTATTTGTGTAGTTAATTATTTTTTAATAACATAATTTGGTAAAAAATTTAGTAAAATAATACAGGCTGAATTGTTTTTTTTTTTAATAATATAGTTTGGACATCACACTTATGAATATTATTTTTTATAATTTTTATCAGTACTAATAGTTGTTTAATCATATTTTAAAAAATATGTTTTATATAAATTATTTAATTCAAATAAAAATAAATTTAAAATTTATGAATATTTAATGGTCAAAAGATAAAATTTAAAATATAATAGGCAAAAAAAATAAAGTAATAAGGTGGAATGAAACAAAGAAAGAAAAAAAAACATAAAAAAATCATCAAAAACACGTTAAGATTTTATTTTTAACATTTGTAATAATATTAAAAATATCTCAACGATATGATTTTCACTGATTTTTAAAAATTAAGAAACGTATGGATTACATGCACGATTATAATACCTGAAAAAAAAAATTGGGAATCGGGATCTTAATTTTTTTTCCAGATTTTAATTCAAGTTATACGGTTGACGTGAGGATGAGTTTGGACAAGGAGGAGGCTAAAATTAGGGCTTATTTACTACGGTGGGCTGTTGCATGGAAAATGGCAATCAATGGTTTTATTTCTGTTTGGTTTGACGAAGGAGCAAGTTTGGATTTGATTGAAAGACAAGGAGGGCTCGACTGGATTGTGTTGAAAAGACAGAGATTGACAATGCGAAGGGGGTTTTGGTGACTGTCCTTGCTTAAGGGAAGAGGAAAAGCAATAATGGGTTTTTACACGGTTGCTTCAGTGGTTGTGGAAGATGGCGCGATGAGGTCGGTGGGTTTGTAATGGTTGCAGAGGAGAGGTTGTGGCTTTGGCGAGTGGAGCTTTTGATCCAATGGTTAATGGTGGTGGATTTGGTCAAGATTGACCTTTTTTTCATTTCTTAGTTAAAAAAATAAGTAATACCTAGAAATACATTCACAACACACATCTTCTCTTTTTTCTTCTTTTTTTAAGTTAGAAATAATTCTTTTTTAATTCAGAAGACTATTTGGTTCAGAAAAATAATAACTTTTCTTTTTTAATCCATGGCAGGACAATATTTTACGAGATTTCTTTTAAAATTTCATCTAGATCTAATTGTAGTATTGAAAGCTCTGCATCCTAGTATAAAACTGAACAATAAATGATTTTTTATCTAAAAATATAATTTTTTTATTTTTATCCAATCCTTATATATGTCATATTAATTATTCAATAAAATCCGCAAAACCATTTAATATTTTATTTTTTTATCATTTATTTCATTCAAATTTATTATTGTTTAATGATAATGTTATCGATTTCATTGAAATTTAAAGATTTTTACTTAAAAAAGATATTAAAAAATAATATAAATTATATCTTGAAATCTCATTCAATAACAAATTTTTATTGAAAGATGAGAACTGCCCAATGACCATAAAAGAACTATAAGTCTTTTATGGCCAACGTGGATTCACATTTATTACTAGTATATACATGCAACAAAGTCAATAGCTTATTAATTAACAAAATATTCAACAACTAGCACCACAGAAAATTATTGTATACCAATAATAATGTTTTTTTTTTAATTTTTCTAACAAATAGTAGTATTTGGATGTAAACTTATCAGTAAAAATCTTTCACTATTAGAAATTCACTTAATACTAACGGATTTACCGGCCGAATACTTTTGTCGGTAATTTGAAGTTGGAATTACCGACGGAATTTTTTCTGTCCATCATTACGCCGGTATATACCGACGGAAACATTCGGTCGATAGTTACCGATGGAATGTTCAGAATTAAAAAAAAAAAAAAGGCGGTTCGCTGACGTGGAGGTTTTTACGGGTGATTTTTTACAACGGAATTGCCGAGGCATTCAAAACGACAGATTCTTACGGTGACGTGTCCTTTTTTGAAACATATTCAATTTGTAATGAATATTGTTTAACTTTATGTTTTGATGTTTAATAAAAATTTTATTTGCATAATTGTTTTTTTACTATTAATTTATATAATTTTATATTATGTATTCTAAATAATTTTTTAAAAAAATATTTAAAATTATGCAAATAAAACAATATATAAAAAATACTCACCGAGGGTTTTACCGATGAAATGTATCCGTCGGCATTTGATAGAGAGCAGGGATCTTAGCGACAAATTTACTGACGGTATAATTCTATCGGCATTTCATAGTAGCTTTTACAATCACCGACGAGTTCACCAATGGAATAAATCCGTCTGCATTTCACAGTAGCTTGGCGCAAATTTCACAATCACTGACAAGTTTACCGACGGAAATAGTCTGTCGGTATTGCATACACTCACCGACGGAATAAATCCGTCGGTATATTTCAAGCGGGAACTCTTTTTTTGGCGTGCAATTTAGTCGGTAAAACAATTGGCAATGTTTTTGTTTTTTTTCCCGACCGCTTTAGCGACGGAATGAGGTGTTACTGACAAAAGGAAAGTCGACGACAGTTTTCATCGGTGAAGTTGTCGGTAATAAAATTACCGACAAACTATGAATCATACACCGACGAAATATTGTCGTCGGTAAAACTGTGAAATCTGGTAGTGTTTCGAATGAAGCTCTGCATATGTCAAGACCAAACACAAACCAAAACTACTAATCATCAAAACAAGGTATAGAGCCATATTGTATTCGTTATTAACACCTGCTGCCATGGCTCTCCAGCTAGAGCTGAACTGAGAAAAAAAACTCAGAGGTAAAATGAAATTATGGAAGCTGCAAGACTTGGGATATTTAAAAAAAAAAAAAACAAATCTCAACCGGGTTTTGCTGGGTCGCTCGAGTCACGGGCAAACCCGGCAGGTTAATTGAATTTTTACTTATTCCTGTTTTATATCTTACTTGAACCGGTCCTGCCATCAAATCAATCCGATTCTAGATTGACTTGCCAAGCATGCCTGAGTTTAATAATGGAGGGGTCATCAAATATTTGCTAATTTTATGTTTTTTATTTTTTTATGCATAAGCTATACGAGATTACTGTTTTGTTTTTCTTACCCATCCCCTGCTTGAATTTCCCTCTTCTTTTATTTGAAGCAATATTTTTTAAAAAAATTATTAATGAAAAAAACATTTAACTTTATTTTCCAACATGCACTTAATTTATTTGGAAGTCTCCTCTCCATCATATTTTATTTTTTTTATATTTTTTTTCTAGTCTTGATTTTTAATTCTTTTGAAGTTTTCTTATTTATTGATCTATTCATTGATTCACACAAGAGTTGATTTTATATTAGATATCATCATTTGTTATGCATTTCGTGGGTCCTTGACTTGACTATCCACTTTTAGATGACATGATTTGAATCTTTACTAGTTACATCATCCACGCGATGCCGCGGGTTAATTTTTTTTGAAAAAAAAATATCAAGAAAAAGCTAAGATTTAAAAGTATCAGGTCTTTCTACAAAGCTCTATCTAATAATCTTGGGTTTGGCTGTAACACCTGACCCAAAAATAATATTAATAATATTAATAATAATATTAAACTTGCATGACCAAGTAGATCTAGCTGCAATACCAAAGCCAATAGCCTTGGATGCGGGTCTGACTGCAAGATTGTGTCATAAAAGTGTGATAATTAAATAAATTAATTAAAAAGAAAAAAAATCAATAGAAAGAAAAAAAACTAGTGAAGACAAAGAAAAAAAATTGAATCAACTGGATTAACCCGTCAAACCTTGGATTCGTGTTGTGAAAGTTTGATAACTAAATAAATAAAAAATAACGGATCAACCCAGAATTAACTGGGCTCACCCGTCAAACCAAGTTACCTGTCAAACCCGGGATCCGTGTCATGAAAGTTTGATAACTAAATAGAAAAAAATTGAACATTAACAACCTAAATTAAATGAAAAAATTAATTAAAAAGATAAAAAAAACTAAAAAAAAACAAAAACAAACAAAAACAAACAAAAGACATAAGCTTGTTACTAATGAGGAAAAAGAAAAAAATTTGAATCAACCGAGTTATCTCATCGAATAAGGTTAACCCGTCAAACCTGAGATTCACGTCATGAAAGTTTGATAACTAAATAGAGAAAAAAAATCGGCGAGTCAAATGAAAAAAATTAACAAACTAAACTAAACGAAAAAAATTGATTAAAAAGGACAAAGCAAAAAAAAAATTCTGGATTAACTTGTCAAACCAGGTTAACCCATTAAACCCGAGATCTGTGTCGTGAAAGTTTAATAATTAAATAAAAAAAATTTCACATTAACAAACTAAATTAAACAAAATAAAATTCATTAAAAGTAAAAAACACAAAGAAAAAAGCAAAAAAAAAAAAACATAAAGACAAAAAAAAACAGGCAAAAAAAGAGCTAAGAGTTTCACTGTGCACTGTATAATGTACAGTAAAACACTTATATATAAAAGACATCTGAAAAGCTACAGTACATTCCCCACGCATTTTAAAGTATTCCTTAATAGCTTTAGTTAATGCTCCTCTCCACACTGGTGAACATAATGGTAGTTGCTTTGAACAAATTAATTATAGTGAGGTTTTGAAGAGGAGTCTCCTCATGTGTTGGAATTAATTTTAAAATTTTTATTCAAAAGGTTTTCAAATTTTTCTAGGTGCATCTTTTAAGTATATATATGCATATAATTATTAAAGATGTTTTTAGTTTTTAAGTCTGCATCAAATATTTCTAACAAATTGGACTGGAAAATATAGTGAGGTTTTGAAGATTTTTTTGGGCTGAGTAGCCATTTCTGATTTGGTTTAGCTTGAAGATTAGAGAATCTGGATTGGTTTCTTGATTAGGCCATGATTTTACAAAGACAATCAGCTACTAAAAAATGATGTCAATATCTTAATACTTGAATAGAGTTGTGCTTGCATCAGAGTATTTGTCAGGCTAGAACCATATTTCTTTCTATATATTTTTCGTATGTTGGCTTGTTTATATGGAATGCTAGATGCTTCTATTTATTTGATTGATCTTTTTCATGAATACAAGTACATGCAAACAAAGCATTTGGTGTGGAAATTTTGCAGTTTAATTTAGGAAAGTTCAGTTTTTTTGTATATAAAGCTGTTTTTCTCTTGCAGAAGTCTAAAATTTCAGTTTTTAGTTCGAACTTTTTCATTTGAAAGCTAACTCCTCACTGCTTTGTACTATTTTATCCAGGAAATAATGATGTCATGAATGTGGGTCGGAAGGTTCGTCCGGGTAAGATGTTGTCATGATCTCTGTTTACCATTTACATATGTTTCTCTGCACTGTCAATCACTTCAATTACGTATCTAAATGCTATGAAAGTTTTCGCACCTAACTGTTACTGAAAAGGCTAACCAATCCTTTCAGCTCTTGGGGCATCTCTTGGTACGGTAATCATAATGTCCATAGCCTTCTTCTTCTGGTACCGCCACAAGAAAAGGCAATATGTATCCTTCGTCTCTCGAAGCATTGAATCAGTTCCATCTTCCAAGGCAACTATGGAGAAGCGAGGTAGCTACAATGGCACAAGGAAGGCCTCATCGGTTTTTTTAAAGAAGAAACATAATCAAGATATTGAGGATTTGATAAGAAATCATGTGCCTGTACCTCTGAAAAGATACAGTTTTTTGGATGTCGAGAAAATGACCAATTTTTTCAAAGATAAACTTGGTCAAGGAGGTTATGGAACAGTATACAAAGGAAGGCTAACGGGTGGCCATTTGGTGGCAGTGAAGGTCCTGGTAGCTTCAGAAGGGAATGGGGAAGAATACATAAATGAGGTAGCAAGCATTAGTAGAACTTCCCATGTTAATATTGTCACTCTGCTAGGATTTTGTTTCGAACGTGACAAGAGAATTCTCGTCTTCGACTACATACCCAACGGATCCTTAGAGAAGTTCATAAATCATGAAAATGCCTTTCAAGCGAGTCAAGAACTAGGATGGGAAAAATTGTACCAAATTGTAGTCAATAATATGATCCATGAACATTACCAGCCTTATAATTAACAAACTAAATTATAACTAAATAAAATTTTTTTTCACATTAACAAACTAAATTAAACAAAATAAAATTCATTAAAAGAAAAACACACAAAAAAAAAGCAAAAAACAAAACTCATAAAGACAAAAAAAACAGGGAAAAAAAAAAGCTAAGAGTTTCATCGTGCACTGTATAATGTACAGTAAAACACTTATATATAAAAGACTTCTGAAAAGCAATAGTACATTCTCCACCCATTTTAAAGTATTCCTTAATAGCTTTAGTTAATGCCAAGATTTAGTTAATGCTCCTCTCCACACTGGTGAACATAATGGTAGTTGCTTTGAACAAATTAATTATAGTGAGGTTTTGAAGAGGAGTCTCCTCATGTGTTGGAATTAATTTTAAAATTTTTATTCAAAAGGTTTTCAAATTTTTCTAGGTGCATCTTTTAAGTATATATATGCATATAATTATTAAAGATGTATTTAGTTTTTAAGTCTGCATCAAATATTTCTAACAAATTGGACTGGAAAATATAGTGAGGTTTTGAAGATTTTTTTGGGCTGAGTAGCCATTTCTGATTTGGTTTAGCTTGAAGATTAGAGAATCTGGATTGGTTTCTTGATTAGGCCATGATTTTACAAAGACAATCAGCTACTAAAAAATGATGTCAATATCTTAATACTTGAATAGAGTTGTGCTTGCATCAGAGTATTTGTCAGGCTAGAACCATATTTCTTTCTATATATTTTTCGTATGTTGGCTTGTTTATATGGAATGCTAGATGCTTCTATTTATTTGATTGATCTTTTTCATGAATACAAGTACATGCAAACAAAGCATTTGGTGTGGAAATTTTGCAGTTTAATTTAGGAAAGTTCAGTTTTTTTGTATATAAAGCTGTTTTTCTCTTGCAGAAGTCTAAAATTTCAGTTTTTAGTTCGAACTTTTTCATTAGAAAGCTAACTCCTCACTGCTTTGTACTATTTTATCCAGGAAATAATGATGTCATGAATGTGGGTCGGAAGGTTCGTCATACATAATATGATCCGTGAACCTTACCAGCCTTATAATTTGGTGTGATCGTGAGCTAGTATCATTAAGGGCAGTTTCACCAACTTGCCTTTGCGCTACAACATAATCAGAAACAAGTTAATTAACTGCCAATTAGCAATGTATTTGCAAAGGAAGAAAGAAGCTTCACCGAATTACCTTCACATATACCGATTAGATGCCTTAAATGCTGATCATTACTTGCTGTCTCTTCTACCAGCTTCTCAACCACAGTACCTTTCTGCATTTGGGAATCACAAGAAATACAGTAAATGAGAGAATCATTCAGAAAAGCATATGAAGTTCATTCTTGACTGCAGAAAAAAACTCATAAATGCAACAATACCTCCGGGTCATCTAGAAGCTTTAGATTGCGACCAGATTCGGAATTTAACAGGTCCCTGACATTTTCATTATAGATTTCTAGTCCAGAAATCCTAATTGTAAAATCTCTTTCAGTCCAAAACAAAAACCACAACTTTCTAATGAATATAGTTTTGCTATAAACTCAATAAACTAGACCAAGTAAAATCCAACTTTCTAGAGCACAATGTCAGATTTTGATGAAGCTTACATTCATTATATGCTTATAGATGTCATTAACAGCTTTATCAGTTATCCCTCTCATCGTGTATCTCTTCCCACTGCTAGTTTGCCCATATGCAAATATGGTTGCTGTAATGTAAAAATGAAAGAATTTTTTAATCCAGATGCACTACAAAAATCGCATAACCTGAGATTTACCATTGAAAGAATAGGTTATATTACCATTTATGCCCATCAAAGCAGACAAAGCAACATTTTTCACCCCATCTTCATAAACAGCTTCAGTTATACTAGAAGGACCAAAAACTTTATCTGAAAGCGGAAAAACAAAAATCTTTTTTTAAAGCATGAAATCACAAGAAAATCTCTTATATAATTCAAACAACAACAACAAAAAAGAAAGCTGCAATTAAATTACCAAAAATGAAAGAGGCCGGTTGAGCTGCTCGTTCTTGAGGGGGTGGCTTAAAAGACAATAGTATGATCATCAACACAGTCCCAAGCAATTTGGTCCTTAGCTAACTGCTCCTTCTTGTTTAAAGGCCTTAATCTTACAGTAACTACAATCTTCTCCTCTTTTGCTTTACGCCCTCCTGGGGTTGTTGCTGGTGTCCTGTCAATCTTAGAAGCTGGTGTTCCAGGGGTTCTAAGTGTCATCTTTTTCGGTCAAAATCTCCTCTTTCCCTTTACAATTCACTCACAAGAGACCCGAAAATTGAAATCACCAGCCTCTGCCTCTCTCACTGGAGAGACTAACAAAAAACTGGGACCTCTCTGTCTTGGATGCAGAATTTGTTTATACAAATAAATAGCTGCCAAATCCAATTCAATAAAAAGATAGTAAGTTACCTCGAAAGACTCATTTCTTCTCCTGACCAAATTCTTTCAGAAAATCAATTTCTCCAAATTTAAACAGCAGAAAATTGAAAAAGGAAACAAAAAGCTGTAAACTTCTCTCCATTATCGGTTCACTTTCTATTAGATCCAAATTGATTGATCAAATAAATAATAATATGCTTTAATGGGCCAATAAAATTTTAAGTTTTCCAATTAACATTCTTTTCAAATTCATGCGTTACTCGGTAAATTAAATGAAGCACAAATCAATCACAAAAAAAAGTAAGTTCCTTACCATTTTTAAGATGGGTTTTCGATGATCAATCTAAACTACATCATACATGGAAAGTTACTCAAAACCCTCTAAATTCTAACCAATTGAAGCTCTAAGCTCTAATGTCTTACCTTTTATAAACCATAAGAATTTAAAAATAGAAAACATTATGGAACAAAAAGTAAATGAAACAATTACTTACAGGAATCTCAAGCCGAGCTCTCCGGATAAACGAGCAGATCTAGTGAAGAACCGATAAAAACTAGATCTTTTTCAGAGAGAGAATGTGAGAGGTGGGCTTTTGCAGGGGTTAAAGAGAGAGAGAGGGTCTGCTCTTTTCTTTGCCTTCTTTATGAAAGGAAAACCTGCGACCAATTTGAATTTGATTTCTAACGGCTAGTTCGTTTCTTTTCTTTTTTCTTTTTCAGGGCAAACTACACATATACTCTCAATCAATTGAGTGTGTTTCAATTTGGTACTTTATTAATAATGGCTCCCATGTAACCTTTACTTTACCAAAATGGAAAGTTCCAATCTTCCCAATTTGCAAAAAAAAATATAAATAATTGCACACATGGTCATTTTTCTTAGCATTATTGATTTTCTTTTTGTCGATAATCACTGATTTGTATAGCATGTAGGCGTATAATCAAATCAATTATCACACATTATGACTTGATGGATGAGTTTCTTAAGAAGTGTTTAGAAATATAATAATAGTTATTTTTTAAAGTATTTTTTATTTATAAATATATTAAAATAATATTTTTTTTTATTTTTTAAAAATTATTTTTGATATGAATATATTAAAACAATTTAAAAATATAAAAATTAATATTAAACAAAAACAAACCAATTTGTTTTTAAAAATTTTTTGGAATACAATTTCAAATTGCCTATAAATAATCTGCGGATAAAAATAAAATATGAATTTTATATATACTAAGGCCCCTTTCTCATTATTTGACATTATTATTAGGCTTTTAGTCTTCTTTCCAATTTTATAATTTATTTGTGTAGTTAATTATTTTTTAATAACATAATTTGGTAAAAAATTTAGTAAAATAATACAGGCTGAATTGTTTTTTTTTTTAATAATATAGTTTGGACATCACACTTATGAATATTATTTTTTATAATTTTTATCAGTACTAATAGTTGTTTAATCATATTTTAAAAAATATTTTTTATATAAATTATTTAATTCAAATAAAAATAAATTTAAAATTTATGAATATTTAATGGTCAAAAGATAAAATTTAAAATATAATAGGCAAAAAAAATAAAGTAATAAGGTGGAATGAAACAAAGAAAGAAAAAAAAACATAAAAAAATCATCAAAAACACGTTAAGATTTTATTTTTAACATTTGTAATAATATTAAAAATATCTCAACGATATGATTCTCACTGATTTTTAAAAATTAAGAAACGTATGGATTACATGCACGATTATAATACCTGAAAAAAAAAATTGGGAATCGGGATCTTAATTTTTTTTCCAGATTTTAATTCAAGTTATACGGTTGACGTGAGGATGAGTTTGGACAAGGAGGAGGCTAAAATTAGGGCTTATTTACTACGGTGGGCTGTTGCATGGAAAATGGCAATCAATGGTTTTATTTCTGTTTGGTTTGACGAAGGAGCAAGTTTGGATTTGATTGAAAGACAAGGAGGGCTCGACTGGATTGTGTTGAAAAGACAGAGATTGACAATGCGAAGGGGGTTTTGGTGACTGTCCTTGCTTAAGGGAAGAGGAAAAGCAATAATGGGTTTTTACACGGTTGCTTCAGTGGTTGTGGAAGATGGCGCGATGAGGTCGGTGGGTTTGTAATGGTTGCAGAGGAGAGGTTGTGGCTTTGGCGAGTGGAGCTTTTGATCCAATGGTTAATGGTGGTGGATTTGGTCAAGATTGACCTTTTTTTCATTTCTTAGTTAAAAAAATAAGTAATACCTAGAAATACATTCACAACACACATCTTCTCTTTTTTCTTCTTTTTTTAAGTTAGAAATAATTCTTTTTTAATTCAGAAGACTATTTGGTTCAGAAAAATAATAACTTTTCTTTTTTAATCCATGGCAGGACAACATTTTACGAGATTTCTTTTAAAATTTCATCTAGATCTAATTGTAGTATTGAAAGCTCTGCATCCTAGTATAAAACTGAACAATAAATGATTTTTTATCTAAAAATATAATTTTTTTATTTTTATCCAATCCTTATATATGTCATATTAATTATTCAATAAAATCCGCAAAACCATTTAATATTTTATTTTTTTATCATTTATTTCATTCAAATTTATTATTGTTTAATGATAATGTTATCGATTTCATTGAAATTTAAAGATTTTTACTTAAAAAAGATATTAAAAAATAATATAAATTATATCTTGAAATCTCATTCAATAACAAATTTTTATTGAAAGATGAGAACTGCCCAATGACCATAAAAGAACTATAAGTCTTTTATGGCCAACGTGGATTCACATTTATTACTAGTATATACATGCAACAAAGTCAATAGCTTATTAATTAACAAAATATTCAACAACTAGCACCACAGAAAATTATTGTATACCAATAATAATGTTTTTTTTTTAATTTTTCTAACAAATAGTAGTATTTGGATGTAAACTTATCAGTAAAAATCTTTCACTATTAGAAATTCACTTAATACTAACGGATTTACCGGCCGAATACTTTTGTCGGTAATTTGAAGTTGGAATTACCGACGGAATTTTTTCTGTCCATCATTACGCCGGTATATACCGACGGAAACATTCGGTCGATAGTTACCGATGGAATGTTCAGAATTAAAAAAAAAAAAAAAGGCGGTTCGCTGACGTGGAGGTTTTTACGGGTGATTTTTTACAACGGAATTGCCGAGGCATTCAAAACGACAGATTCTTACGGTGACGTGTCCTTTTTTGAAACATATTCAATTTGTAATGAATATTGTTTAACTTTATGTTTTGATGTTTAATAAAAATTTTATTTGCATAGTTGTTTTTTTACTATTAATTTATATAATTTTATATTATGTATTCTAAATAATTTTTTAAAAAAATATTTAAAATTATGCAAATAAAACAATATATAAAAAATACTCACCGAGGGTTTTACCGATGAAATGTATCCGTCGGCATTTGATAGAGAGCAGGGATCTTAGCGACAAATTTACTGACGGTATAATTCTATCGGCATTTCATAGTAGCTTTTACAATCACCGACGAGTTCACCAATGGAATAAATCCGTCTGCATTTCACAGTAGCTTGGCGCAAATTTCACAATCACTGACAAGTTTACCGACGGAAATAGTCTGTCGGTATTGCATACACTCACCGACGGAATAAATCCGTCGGTATATTTCAAGCGGGAACTCTTTTTTTGGCGTGCAATTTAGTCGGTAAAACAATTGGCAATGTTTTTGTTTTTTTTCCCGACCGCTTTAGCGACGGAATGAGGTGTTACTGACAAAAGGAAAGTCGACGACAGTTTTCATCGGTGAAGTTGTCGGTAATAAAATTACCGACAAACTATGAATCATACACCGACGAAATATTGTCGTCGGTAAAACTGTGAAATCTGGTAGTGTTTCGAATGAAGCTCTGCATATGTCAAGACCAAACACAAACCAAAACTACTAATCATCAAAACAAGGTATAGAGCCATATTGTATTCGTTATTAACACCTGCTGCCATGGCTCTCCAGCTAGAGCTGAACTGAGAAAAAAAACTCAGAGGTAAAATGAAATTATGGAAGCTGCAAGACTTGGGATATTTAAAAAAAAAAAAACAAATCTCAACCGGGTTTTGCTGGGTCGCTCGAGTCACGGGCAAACCCGGCAGGTTAATTGAATTTTTACTTATTCCTGTTTTATATCTTACTTGAACCGGTCCTGCCATCAAATCAATCCGATTCTAGATTGACTTGCCAAGCATGCCTGAGTTTAATAATGGAGGGGTCATCAAATATTTGCTAATTTTATGTTTTTTATTTTTTTATGCATAAGCTATACGAGATTACTGTTTTGTTTTTCTTACCCATCCCCTGCTTGAATTTCCCTCTTCTTTTATTTGAAGCAATATTTTTTAAAAAAATTATTAATGAAAAAAACATTTAACTTTATTTTCCAACATGCACTTAATTTATTTGGAAGTCTCCTCTCCATCATATTTTATTTTTTTTATATTTTTTTTCTAGTCTTGATTTTTAATTCTTTTGAAGTTTTCTTATTTATTGATCTATTCATTGATTCACACAAAAGTTGATTTTATATTAGATATCATCATTTGTTATGCATTTCGTGGGTCCTTCTACAAAGCTCTATCTAATAATCTTGGGTTTGGCTGTAACGCCTGACCCAAAAATAATATTAATAATAATATTAAACTTGCATGACCAAGTAGATCTAGCTGCAATACCAAAGCCAATAGCCTTGGATGCGGGTCTGACTGCAAGATTGTGTCATAAAAGTGTGCTAATTAAATAAATTAATTAAAAAGAAAAAAAATCAATAGAAAGAAAAAAAAAACTAGTGAAGACAAAGAAAAAAAATTGAATCAACTGGATTAACCCGTCAAACCTTGGATTCGTGTTGTGAAAGTTTGATAACTAAATAAAAAAAAAAATAACGGATCAACCCAGAATTAACTGGGCTCACCCGTCAAACCAAGTTACATGTCAAACCCGGGATCCGTGTCATGAAAGTTTGATAACTAAATAGAAAAAAATTGAACATTACCAACCTAAATTAAATGAAAAAATTAATTAAAAAGATAAAAAAAACTAAAAAAAAACAAAAACAAACAAAAACAAACAAAAGACATAAGCTTGTTACTAATGAGGAAAAAGAAAAAAATTTGAATCAACCGAGTTATCTCATCGAATAAGGTTAACCCGTCAAACCTGAGATTCACGTCATGAAAGTTTGATAACTAAATAGAGAAAAAAAATCGGCAAGTCAAATGAAAAAAATTAACAAACTAAACTAAACGAAAAAAATTGATTAAAAAGGACAAAGCAAAAAAAAATTCTGGATTAACTTGTCAAACCAGGTTAACCCATTAAACCCGAGATCTGTGTCGTGAAAGTTTAATAATTAAATAAAAAAAATTTCACATTAACAAACTAAATTAAACAAAATAAAATTCATTAAAAGTAAAAAACACAAAGAAAAAAGCAAAAAAAAAAAAACATAAAGACAAAAAAAAACAGGCAAAAAAAAAGCTAAGAGTTTCACTGTGCACTGTATAATGTACAGTAAAACACTTATATATAAAAGACATCTGAAAAGCTACAGTACATTCCCCACGCATTTTAAAGTATTCCTTAATAGCTTTAGTTAATGCTCCTCTCCACACTGGTGAACATAATGGTAGTTGCTTTGAACAAATTAATTATAGTGAGGTTTTGAAGAGGAGTCTCCTCATGTGTTGGAATTAATTTTAAAATTTTTATTCAAAAGGTTTTCAAATTTTTCTAGGTGCATCTTTTAAGTATATATATGCATATAATTATTAAAGATGTATTTAGTTTTTAAGTCTGCATCAAATATTTCTAACAAATTGGACTGGAAAATATAGTGAGGTTTTGAAGATTTTTTTGGGCTGAGTAGCCATTTCTGATTTGGTTTAGCTTGAAGATTAGAGAATCTGGATTGGTTTCTTGATTAGGCCATGATTTTACAAAGACAATCAGCTACTAAAAAATGATATCAATATCTTAATGCTTGAATAGAGTTGTGCTTGCATCAGAGTATTTGTCAGGCTAGAACCATATTTCTTTCTATATATTTTTCGTATGTTGGCTTGTTTATATGGTGTCGCACGTGTGCGGCGGCGCGGCGATCGTCCACCCTCAAGGAAAAATCGGAATATTTATTCCTGGCAAAATAGGGAGAGACAAGGAATTCTTGTCTCTACAAGTGAAAATATGGACTGGGAGTCGCCACCTAGTATTCTGGTTACTAGGAACCTTAACTGGTCGTTAGAGATCGGGTACGGAGACTGGTTGCGTAAAGGGAAGGTATTAGCACCCCAACTACGCCCTACCTAAGGTAGGCTGCATTGTTTTAATGTCTGATAAAATCTAAAATCGTGTTGTGGTTTTTGAATTGTTGGTTCGTTTACGGTTTAAGAAAAGTCCTCCTCTGTAAGGAGATCCTTATCTTTATCGGGTAAAAAACTAACTATTCGAAGTCGTCAAAAGAAAATATATATTTTTTTTATCAGGAATACGATTTACGTATAAATTCATAATCCTTGATACTAAAATCAAACAAAATAAAATATTTTGTTGTTTTTGAGATTTTGGCCAATGTTCTCTTGACTTTAATAAACTGGTTATTAAAGCCAAAATGCATGCTAAAATATTGTTTTTTGACATGAAAAATACGATATGATATTTTAGATTTGAGACACTTGGCCGTATGCACAAAAATGTTTTTTATTTTATTTTTTTGTATTTTTTTGAAAGTTTGGGACAAAAAAAACCGGGTATTTTTTTCGACATAAAAATACTACCCGATATTAATAAAAATAACATAAATAAAAAATGGAAACATCATAAATATTTTTTAAAACAATAATATTTTAAAAAAAATTAAAAAAATGGGCCGGATCAGGCCCAATTGCATGGGCTGGGCCAAACCTGGCCCATTTACATGGGCTGGCTGACGCCCAGCCCAGGCCCAAATGGCTGGTTACTGTGTACACAGTAACCGGGTTACTGTGTGCACAGTACCAGTGAATTAATTTGCCAAGTTACTGTGCACATGCACAGTAACCGGGCAATTAATTCATGGTTTGCAGAACGTGCACAGTGCACGTTCTACATGCAAGAAGATGAACAGTAAAACGAGATAAGGGGTTGAGGGCTGACCTGTGGTGGCTGTCGTCGATGGCGGAGTTGCTGGTGGCGACAGGAAGCGGCGCTGACAGTGGGGTGACCGGCGGTGGCTCTGTGTTTTCCTTCTCTCTCTCCTCTGTTTCCTTCGTTTTCTCCTCTGCTGCTGCTTCTTCTTCTACTGTGTTCTCCCTTCTCTTCTCCCTCTTCTCCCTCTCTTCTCCCTTCTGTTCCCTCTCTCTCGGTCCCCTTTTCTCCTTTTTTTCCTTTTTTTAGCAGCCCTCCCCTGTATTTATAGAAAAAAACAGGGGAGGGCTGTCATGGTGGTGGCCGCCGCCCCGTCCACTATCGATCCGTGGATAAAAAGGAGGAGGCAAGTGGGTGATTGCGGGCGTCTTATTGCGCCAAATCCGGGTGAAAAATTAGGTGAAAAGGGGAAGAAAAAATCTTCTTCTTCCCCTGCCTTGCGCGTCCAGGGGGAGAAGAAGAGCTACAGTGCCGTCAAAACGGCACCGTTTTGGGCTCTTTTTTTTTTTTTTTTTTTAGCAACAGTGAATGAAACGGCGCTGTTTTGGTCAAAACACGCCGTTTCATTTAAAAGGAAAAGGCGCCAAAAGCATCAGATTCAAATTTCGGCCCTCCATTTGCGCGCGTTTTGCATTTTGGTCCCTGGTCTCGGATTTCTTCAATTAAGTCCCTAATTGGCCATTAAACTTCAATATTTATGCAATTAAGCCCCTGATTTGACCAATTTAACTTCTAAAAATTATAATTTGACCCTAGAAAATTAATTTCTCCTAACTAAAGCCCAAATTAACTCCAAAATCAATTTTTCTTGCAATTAAAATCTTCATAAATGCAATTAAACCTTTAATAAAATTTCATTGAGTCCATAAACTTCTGATTTTGCATTTTTCTTCCACAAATTGAATTTTCTTTATCATCGGGGCTCTCATCAATCAATGATATACTGTCAAAAAATTAATTTTTGATTTTTGAACATCCTCAATCAATTTTTGAGCATTTTTAGGGCGCTCTGGCATTTTTTCACTGTTATATTTTTTGATAATATATTTTTTGAATTTTTTTGTATTTTTGTATTTTATTATTTTTATGTGGGGACCCAAAAATGGGTTACAACAGTTGCCCCCCTCTTTACAATGCTTACGGAGCAAAGATTTGTGCATAGTAAGTGTTGTAAAGATAAAAATAAAATTGGTCTTCCGAAACTGGTCGTCTCATAATTTGATTGACCTAAAACTTCAACCGGCCCCAAAATCCTGTGTGTGGTTGGGATAGACTGAGATTTCTTTCGGCAATCCCCTCTAACCAGAACCAAAATCCTATGTGTGGTTGGGATAGACTGAGATCCCTTTCGACAATCCCCTCTAACCAGAACCAAAAAAACTGTGTGTGGTTGGGATAGACTGAGATTCCTTTCGGCAATCCCCTCTAACCAGAACCAAAATCCTGTGTGTTCAAACCCTTTGTTTTTTAAGATGGTATATTTTCACGGGCGAGCTGCCCAACACATACTTAAGGTGGTCTATTTTCAGGGGCGACCAGCCCACACACTTACGCTGACATTGGTCTATTTTCATGGGTACCTGCCCAAACATAAAAGTAAAGAATGGTCTCATTGTAATGGGTGACCTACCCAGATGGAAAAGAAGAGTGGTCGTGTTGTAATGGGTGACCTACCCAGGTGGAGGAATGGTCTCATTGTAATGGGTGACCTACCCAAGTAAAAAAACATGGAGAAGTGGATGACGAGGGCTCAAAGGCGCACTCAAAAGGAGTTGAGGGCTCAAAGGCGCACTCAAAAATGGAGGTAGGGTTAGAAAACGCACTACCTAAGGGATGAGGCTCAAAGGCGCACTTAAAATGGAGGTGAGGGCTCAAAGGCGCACTCAAAAGGAGGTAGGGTTAGAAAATGCACTACCTAAGGGATGAGGGCTCAAAGGCGCACTCAAAAGGCGGTGAGGGCTCAAAGGCGCACTCAAAAGGAGGTAGGGTTAGAAAACGCACTACCAAAGGGATGAGGGCTCAAAGGCGCGCTCAAAATGGAGGTGAGGGCTCAAAGGCGCACTCAAAAGGTGGTGAGGGCTCAAAGGCGCACTCAAATGGAGGTAGGGTTAGAAAACGCACTACCTAAGGATGAGGGCTCAAAGGCGCACTCAAGATGGAGGTGAGGGCTCAAAGGCGCACTCAAAAGGAGGTAGGGTTAGAAAACACACTACCCAAGGGATGAGGGCTCAAAGGCGCACTCAAAATGGAGGTGAGGGCTCAAAGGCGCACTCAAAAGGAGGTAGGGTTAGAAAACGCACTATCCAAGGGATGAGGGCTCAAAGGCGCACTCAAAATGGAGGTGAGGGCTCAAAGGCGCACTCAAAAGGAGGTAGGGTTAGAAAACACACTACCCAAGGGATGAGGGCTCAAAGGCGCACTCAAAATGGAGGTGAGGGCTCAAAGGCGCACTCAAAAGGAGGTAGGGTTAGAAAACGCACTACCAAAGGGATGAGGGCTCAAAGGCGCGCTCAAAATGGAGGTGAGGGCTCAAAGGCGCGCTCAAAAGGAGGTGAGGGCTCAAAGGCGCACTCAAATGGAGGTAGGGTTAGAAAACGCACTACCTAAGGATGAGGGCTCAAAGGCGCACTCAAGATGGAGGTGAGGGCTCAAAGGCGCACTCAAAAGGAGGTAGGGTTAGAAAACACACTACCCAAGGGATGAGGGCTCAAAGGCGCACTCAAAATGGAGGCGAGGGCTCAAAGGCGCACTCAAAAGAAGGTAGGGTTAGAAAACGCACTATCCAAGGGATGAGGGCTCAAAGGCGCACTCAAAATGGAGGTGAGGGCTCAAAGGCGCACTCAAAATGGAGGTGAGGGCTCAAAGGCGCACTCAAAATGGAGGTGAGGGCTCAAAGGCGCACTCAAAAGGAGTTAGGGTTAGAAAACACACTACCCAAGGGATGAGGGCTCAAAGGCGCACTCAAAATGGAGGTGAGGGCTCAAAGGCGCACTCAAAAGGAGGTAGGGTTAGAAAACGCACTATCCAAGGGATGAGGGCTCAAAGGCGCACTCAAAATGGAGGTGAGGGCTCAAAGGCGCACTCAAAAGGAGGTAGGGTTAGAAAACGCACTATCCAAAAGATGATGTTGAAACAATGATTGTCAATGTTGAAAAGCAAATGCATTATGATTGATATGCATGTATACTTACCTGAGAAATATAGGCCCCCATTTCTTCATGGTGTCTTTGTTTTCTCTCAAAAGTTGTAGTGTTGGTAGTAAACTTCGATGGCTTTTCCACGTTTGCTTACTCGGGTTACACATTGTGATCTTGACCTCTGGGAAGAGTTTGATGTCATCATACATCTTTGTCATTCACCGTTTATCTCAAGAGTTGCCAATTTTGCCCGACATTTTCCTTAGAAAAGGAATCATAGAGACAGCCCTACCAAGTGTATTTGATTGCCCCCCAGCTTGATCATGCCCCCCAAGTATTCAACTTGGGTTTAGTTTGGGGTGAGGATATGTGAAAGTAAGTTTGGGTTTTTTGTACAATGGAATGTTTTCATGCAAAATTTTTAGAACTTTTAAGTTATTCCAATCATAAAAATGATTTTGATATTGGTTCAAAATAAACTTGTTCTCAAAAATTCAAGTGATTCCTATGGACAAGTTTCTTGAAGTGATGAAAGCTTTTTGCTTTTGTTTAAAGATGAAGGTGACATCTGGTTGGTCACAAAAGGTTTAAATGTCAATTTGAGGGTTATTGAGAACCGAATTGATTCAAAGCATTTATTTTATTTGTATGAATAATGATTTGACTTGCACGAGAAAGCACTGCATATCGATCCAAATTGCTTGCCTTTGATCAGAAAGGGCTTTATCAGGTACGTAATGTAGGCTTTAGCTATTGGTTATGAAGGAAATGGATATGTTGCAGGCTCAAAAGGTGTTTAAGGGATTTCAAGACTAAGGATCACTTGTGCTTGTTTCCTGACCTTTTGTCTTTTGGATTTGTTGTTTTCAAAATAGTCTTCATGCCCCCCAGTTTCGGGTTTGGGCTTTTCTCTTTGTTTTCTTCGTTTTTGTTTGGGTTGAGCACAATCATATCAGTTGTTTGTATGAGAAGCTCAAATCTTTTAGATCCTTTAGATCTTCTTCTTTTCTTTTCTTAACCAATCACTGCTTCATTTAGATGATAATGAAAGATTAAAAATTACATGATCAAATCCAGCACCCATCTTCACTGCTTTGTCTGGATGGGTAAAAACTCTATTATTTTGCCCCCCAGTGTGGGGTGTGATCCTAGTTAAGGTTATTTCCAAAAAACATTACTAGGCTCAAAATGGGACTACAAAGGATATTTTTAGCCTTGTGAAAGGATTATCAAAGATGGCCTTTCCTCATCTCAAACTCATGCATTGAGGATCGATAGGTCTTGCTTTCATGCGCGTATGCCAAATGATTTATTCAGTCAAATAAAACTCAGCTTTTGAGTCACTCATAGTGTTGTTTATCTTTGTTGTCTTTGTTTCTTTCAAGTTTTCTAGGTATATGTGTACCTATTTAAGGAATCACTTGAATTTTCAAAAATGCATTTGTTTTGGACAAATATCAACACGATTTTTGTTTTTGTACTCACTTTGGAGGTAAAAAAAAAATTATCCTTGAAAACATATGAGATTAATGTATGGGTTTGGAAGAAAGGAACACCAAAGGATTCTTCATGTTGTAGTGTTGTGAGCAAAGTTGCGCTCAAAATGTTATTTACATGTAATAACAACAAAGAAGAGTGTGATGTGAACACAAGAAAACACATGATCTTATTTCACAAGAGAAGCACATTAACAGAGAAAGTCTTATTCAAAAGCATTAACAAAAGGCAATAACAAGGTAGGCTTCATTCCTCTATTTTGGCGAATCTGTTCATAGGCTAACTCCTCTCAAAAGCTCTACGTAGAGGACTCAAAGACAATGCGGAACAACACCCCGGTCAAAAATTCAAGCTATCATGCTGGACCATTGATGCTTTCCAATTCCCCAAACATTCCATCCTAATATGCTTCAAGCATGATTAGGCAACGGGTTCGTATTCACATTGAGGGCATCTTCCAATTCTATCCACCCAGCCTTGATTAATTGCAGAAGCTTTCTCTTGAAGGCGTTGCAGGTATAGATGCTATGCCCAGTAATACCGGCATGGTATTCACAATTGAGTTCTGGCTTGTACCAATTAGGATAAGGTGGCTGCAGAGGTGTCAGAGGTTCTGGAGCTATTTGCCCGATGCTCAATAGCTTTTGATACATCTCATTCAGGGGTAACGGTAGTGGAGGTAGTTGTTCTTGAAACCTTTGGAAATTTCCAATTTGGCTTTTGGCTTGAAAGTTTTGGGGTTCAGGTTTTTTGATGTTGGCAATTTGGGATGGAGTATGGTAATTTTGGGATGTATTTGTTTTACCCTTGTAGCCATCTTCAACATGGTGAACATCTTTTCTTTCGACGCCTCTTTTCTCGATTGGTGCAGCAATTCTACCACTTTTGACCCCTTGCTCTATGCGTTCACACACTATCACAGCATCAGTGAATTGTTGGGCTGAACTACCCATCATATGTTCGTAATATGGTGCTTTGAGTGTATTGGCAAATAAAGAGACCATCTCTTTGTCCAGAAGTGGGGGATGTACTTGAGCAGCTACTTCTCGCCATCTTTGAGCATATTCCCTTATGCTTTCTTTATCCTTTTTCTCTATATTGGACAAACTGGTTCTGTCGGGCGCAATGTCCATGTTGTATTTGTATTGCTTGACGAAAGCATCAACAAGATCTTTCCAGTTGCGAATTTTTGTGTTATCCAATCTCATGTACCAACTCAAAGTTGCCCCACTTAAACTGTCTTGGAAAAAGTGCATTAGTAGTTTTTCATCATGTACTACCTCAGCCATTTTATTGCAGTAGGACCTGAGATGGGTCATGGGGCATTGTGTTCCACTGTATTTGATGAATTCAGGAACACGAAATTTCTTTGGGACAACCACATTTGGGACCAAACACATCTCTGCTGCCCGTACCGGGTCATATAAGTCTACCCCTTCAATGGCTTTGAGTCTGGCTTCCAGCGCCTCTATCTTAGCTTGATCAATGTTATCAGATGACTTAGCCTTGTGGGACTCATTAACAGATGCCTTCACAACTGTTGGGGATGGTGCAGGTGTCGTTGATTGCACAAATGCCTTCACAGATGAATTTTTTTTTTTAATTTTTGTATGACATATTCTATAAAGAAAGATAGCGCATACAAACTAAAGACAGGGTCTATTCATGAATAGGTTTTCTACCTGGTCTCAAAAGGGTCTCATATCTGCCCAGTGACGTCCTTCGTAAAGGCAGTATGGGGGCGTTACAAAGAACAGTTAAGGCACGTATGCCCACCATTACCAAGCAGGCTCTCAGATATGAGTTGGGTGTTTCACGCATCTGAACCCGACCAATAGTCATAGGGCAGATCGTTAATTCCCCACTTAACTTAAAGGCTTGTGTATGCTTTGAAAAATATATACAGAAATTAAAACGTGTAAAAAAAAATAAAGGAAATGCATATTTAAAAATAAACACGCAAAACACAACAAAAAACACAATAATCAGACAAAAACAAAGCTTAGTCCACAAGGTCCCCAGTGGAGTCGCCATTCTGTCGCACGTGTGCGGCGGCGCGGCGATCGTCCACCCTCAAGGAAAAATCGGAATATTTATTCCTGGCAAAATAGGGAGAGACAAGGAATTCTTGTCTCTACAAGTGAAAATATGGACTGGGAGTCGCCACCTAGTATTCTGGTTACTAGGAACCTTAACTGGTCGTTAGAGATCGGGTACGGAGACTGGTTGCGTAAAGGGAAGGTATTAGCACCCCAACTACGCCCTACCTAAGGTAGGCTGCATTGTTTTAATGTCTGATAAAATCTAAAATCGTGTTGTGGTTTTTGAATTGTTGGTTCGTTTACGGTTTAAGAAAAGTCCTCCTCTGTAAGGAGATCCTTATCTTTATCGGGTAAAAAACTAACTATTCGAAGTCGTCAAAAGAAAATATATATTTTTTTTATCAGGAATACGATTTACGTATAAATTCATAATCCTTGATACTAAAATCAAACAAAATAAAATATTTTGTTGTTTTTGAGATTTTGGCCAATGTTCTCTTGACTTTAATAAACTGGTTATTAAAGCCAAAATGCATGCTAAAATATTGTTTTTTGACATGAAAAATACGATATGATATTTTAGATTTGAGACACTTGGCCGTATGCACAAAAATGTTTTTTATTTTATTTTTTTGTATTTTTTTGAAAGTTTGGGACAAAAAAAACCGGGTATTTTTTTCGACATAAAAATACTACCCGATATTAATAAAAATAACATAAATAAAAAATGGAAACATCATAAATATTTTTTAAAACAATAATATTTTAAAAAAAATTAAAAAAATGGGCCGGATCAGGCCCAATTGCATGGGCTGGGCCAAACCTGGCCCATTTACATGGGCTGGCTGACGCCCAGCCCAGGCCCAAATGGCTGGTTACTGTGTGCACAGTACCAGTGAATTAATTTGCCAAGTTACTGTGCACATGCACAGTAACCGGGCAATTAATTCATGGTTTGCAGAACGTGCACAGTGCACGTTCTACATGCAAGAAGATGAACAGTAAAACGAGATAAGGGGTTGAGGGCTGACCTGTGGTGGCTGTCGTCGATGGCGGAGTTGCTGGTGGCGACAGGAAGCGGCGCTGACAGTGGGGTGACCGGCGGTGGCTCTGTGTTTTCCTTCTCTCTCTCCTCTGTTTCCTTCGTTTTCTCCTCTGCTGCTGCTTCTTCTTCTACTGTGTTCTCCCTTCTCTTCTCCCTCTTCTCCCTCTCTTCTCCCTTCTGTTCCCTCTCTCTCGGTCCCCTTTTCTCCTTTTTTTCCTTTTTTTAGCAGCCCTCCCCTGTATTTATAGAAAAAAACAGGGGAGGGCTGTCATGGTGGTGGCCGCCGCCCCGTCCACTATCGATCCGTGGATAAAAAGGAGGAGGCAAGTGGGTGATTGCGGGCGTCTTATTGCGCCAAATCCGGGTGAAAAATTAGGTGAAAAGGGGAAGAAAAAATCTTCTTCTTCCCCTGCCTTGCGCGTCCAGGGGGAGAAGAAGAGCTACAGTGCCGTCAAAACGGCACCGTTTTGGGCTCTTTTTTTTTTTTTTTTTTTAGCAACAGTGAATGAAACGGCGCTGTTTTGGTCAAAACGCGCCGTTTCATTTAAAAGGAAAAGGCGCCAAAAGCATCAGATTCAAATTTCGGCCCTCCATTTGCGCGCATTTTGCATTTTGGTCCCTGGTCTCGGATTTCTTCAATTAAGTCCCTAATTGGCCATTAAACTTCAATATTTATGCAATTAAGCCCCTGATTTGACCAATTTAACTTCTAAAAATTATAATTTGACCCTAGAAAATTAATTTCTCCTAACTAAAGCCCAAATTAACTCCAAAATCAATTTTTCTTGCAATTAAAATCTTCATAAATGCAATTAAACCTTTAATAAAATTTCATTGAGTCCATAAACTTCTGATTTTGCATTTTTCTTCCACAAATTGAATTTTCTTTATCATCGGGGCTCTCATCAATCAATGATATACTGTCAAAAAATTAATTTTTGATTTTTGAACATCCTCAATCAATTTTTGAGCATTTTTAGGGCGCTCTGGCATTTTTTCACTGTTATATTTTTTGATAATATATTTTTTGAATTTTTTTGTATTTTTGTATTTTATTATTTTTATGTGGGGACCCAAAAATGGGTTACAACATATGGAATGCTAGATGCTTCTATTTATTTGATTGATCTTTTTCATGAATACAAGTACATGCAAACAAAGCATTTGGTGTGGAAATTTTGCAGTTTAATTTAGAAAAGTTCAGTTTTTTTGTATATAAAGCTGTTTTTCTCTTGCAGAAGTCTAAAATTTCAGTTTTTAGTTCGAACTTTTTCATTAGAAAGCTAACTCCTCACTGCTTTGTACTATTTTATCCAGGAAATAATGATGTCATGAATGTGGGTCGGAAGGTTCGTCCGGGTAAGATGTTGTCATGATCTCTGTTTACCATTTACATATGTTTCTCTGCACTGTCAATCACTTCAATTACGTATCTAAATGCTATGAAAGTTTTCGCACCTAACTGTTACTGAAAAGGCTAACCAATCCTTTCAGCTCTTGGGGCATCTCTTGGTACGGTAATCATAATGTCCATAGCCTTCTTCTTCTGGTACCGCCACAAGAAAAGGCAATATGTATCCTTCGTCTCTCGAAGCATTGAATCAGTTCCATCTTCCAAGGCAACTATGGAGAAGCGAGGTAGCTACAATGGCACAAGGAAGGCCTCATCGGTTTTTTTAATGAAGAAACATAATCAAGATATTGAGGATTTGATAAGAAATCATGTGCCTGTACCTCTGAAAAGATACAGTTTTTTGGATGTCGAGAAAATGACCAATTTTTTCAAAGATAAACTTGGTCAAGGAGGTTATGGAACAGTACAAAGGAAGGCTAACGGGTGGCCATTTGGTGGCAGTGAAGGTCCTGGTAGCTTCAGAAGGGAATGGGGAAGAATACATAAATGAGGTAGCAAGCATTAGTAGAACTTCCCATGTTAATATTGTCACTCTGCTAGGATTTTGTTTCGAACGTGACAAGAGAATTCTCGTCTTCGACTTCATGCCCAACGGATCCTTAGAGAAGTTCATAAATCACGAAAATGCCTTTCAAGCGAGTCAAGAACTAGGATGGGAAAAATTGTACCAAATTGTAGTCAATAATATGATCCATGAACCTTACCAGCCTTATAATTTGGTGTGATCGTGAGCTAGTATCATTAAGGGCAGTTTCACCAACTTGCCTTTGCGCTACAACATAATCAGAAACAAGTTAATCAACTGCCAATTAGCAATGTATTTGCAAAGGAAGAAAGAAGCTTCACCAAATTACCTTCACATATACCGATTAGATGCCTTAAATGCTGATCATTACTTGCTGTCTCTTCTACCAGCTTCTCAACCACAGTACCTTTCTGCATTTGGGAATCACAAGAAATACAGTAAATGAGAGAATCATTCAGAAAAGCATATGAAGTTCATTCTTGACTGCAGAAAAAAACTCATAAATGCAACAATACCTCCGGGTCATCTAGAAGGCTTTAGATTGCGACCAGATTCGGAATTTAACAGGTCCCTGACATTTTCATTATAGATTTCTAGTCCAGAAATCCTAATTGTAAAATCTCTTTCAGTCCAAAACAAAAACCACAACTTTCTAATGAATATAGTTTTGCTATAAACTCAATAAACTAGACCAAGTAAAATCCAACTTTCTAGAGCACAATGTCAGATTTTGATGAAGCTTACATTCATTATGTGCTTATAGATGTCATCAACAGCTTTATCAGTTATCCCTCTCATCGTGTATGTCTTCCCACTGCTAGTTTGCCCATATGCAGATATGGTTGCTGTAATGTAAAAATGAAAGAATTTTTTAATCCAGATGCACTACAAAAATCACATAACCTGAGATTTACAATTGAAAGAATAGGTTATATTACCATTTTTGCCCATCAAAGCAGACAAAGCAACATTTTTCACTCCATCTTCATAAACAGCTTCAGTTATACTAGAAGGACCAAAAACTTTATGTGAAAGCGGAAAAACAAAAATCCTTAAATTAAAGCATGAAATGAAAAGAAAATGTCTTATATAATTCAAACAACAACAAAAAAGAAAGCTGCAATTAAATTACCAAAAATGAAAGAGGCCGGTTGAGCTGCTCGTTCTTGAGGGGGTGGCTTAAAGACAATAGTATGATCATCACCACAGTCCCAAGCATTTTGGTCCTTAGCTAACTGCTCCTTCTTGTTTAAAGGCCATAATCTTACAGTAACTACAATCTTCTCCTCTTTTGCTTTAGGCCCTCCTGGGGTTGTTGCTGGTGTCCTGTCAATCTTAGAAGCTGGTGTTCCAGGGGTTCTAAGTGTCATCTTTTTTGGTCAAAATCTCCTCTTTCCCTTTACAATTCACTCACAAGAGACCCGAAAATTGAAATCACCAGCCTCTGCCTCTCTCACTGGAGAGACTGACAAAAAACTGGGACCTCTCTGTCTTGGATGCAGAATTTGTTTATACAAATAAATAGCTGCCAAATCCAATTCAATAAAAAGATAATAAGTTACCTCGAAAGACTCATTTCTTCTCCTGACCGAATTCTTTCAGAAAATCAATTTCTCCAAATTAAAACAGCAGAAAATTGAAAATGGAAACAAAAAGCTGTAAACTTTTCTCCATTATCGGTTCACTTTCTATTAGATCCAAATTGATTGATCAAATAAATAATAATATGCTTTAATGGGCCAATAAAATTTTAAGTTTTCCAATTAACATTCTTTTCAAATTCATGCGTTATTCGGTAAATTAAATGAAGCACAAATCAATCACAAAAAAAAGTAAGTTCCTTACCATTTTTAAGATGGGTTTTCGATGATCAATCTAAACTAAATCATACATGGAAAGTTACTCAAAACCCTCTAAATTCTTACCAATTGAAGCTCTAAGCTCTAATGTCTTACCTTTTATAAACCATAAGAATTTAAAAATAGAAAACATTATGGAACAAAAAGTAAATGAAACAATTACTTACAGGAATCTCAAGCCGAGCTCTCCAGATAAACAAGCAGATCTAGTGAAGAACCGATAAAAACTAGATCTTTTTCAGAGAGAGAATGTGAGAGGTGGGCTTTTGCAGGGGTTAACGAGAGAGAGAGGGTCAGCTCTTTTCTTTGCCTTCTTTATGAAATGAAAACCTGTGACCAATTTGAATTTGATTTCTAACGGCTAGTTCATTTCTTTTCTTTTCTAGGTTCTCATTTCTTTATTTTTAGGGCAAACTACACATATACTCTCAATCAATTGAGTGTGTTTCAATTTGGTCCACTTTATTAATAATGGCTCCCATATATTTGCTTTACCAAAATGGAAAGTTCCAATCTTCCCAATTTGCGAAACAAAATATAAATAATTGCACACGTGGTCATTTTTCTTAACATTATTGATTTTCTTTTTGTTCATAATCACTAATTTGAATAGCATGTAGGCGTATAATCAAATCAATTATCAAACATTATGATTTGATGGATGAGTTTCTTAAGAAGTGTTTAGAAATGTAATAATAATTATTTTTTAAATTGTTTTTATTTAAAAATATATTAAAATAATATTTTTATTTTTAATATCAATATATTAAAATAATTTAAAAATATAAAAGTTAATATTAAATAAAAACAAATCAATTTTTTAAAAACAATTATTTAGAATACAATTTCATAAAATATGACATTATATATACTAAGGCTTTTAGTCTTCTTGTCAATTTTATAATTTATGTGTGTAGTTAATTATTTTTTAATAACATAATTTGGTAAAAAATTTAGTAAAATAATACAGACTGAATTGTTTTTTGAAAATAATATAGTTTGGACACCACACTTATGAATATTATTTTTTTTATAATTTTTATCAGTACTAATAGTTGTTTAATCATATTTTATTTTTTAATATCAATATATTAAAATAATTTAAAAATATAAAAGTTAATTTTAAATAAAAACAAATCAATTTTTTTTTAAAAAAAATTTGGAATACAATTTCATAAAATATGACATTATATATACTAAGGCTTTTAGTCTTCTTGTCAATTTTATAATTTACGTGTGTAGTTAATTATTTTTTAATAACATAATTTGGTAAAACATTTAGTAAAATAATACAGACTAAATTGTTTTTTGAAAATAATATAGTTTGGACACCACACTTATGAATATTATTTTTTATATAATTTTTATCAGTACTAATAGTTGTTTAATCATATTTTTAAAAATATTTTGTTTATAAATTATTTAATTCAAATAAAAATCAATTTAAAATTTATGAATATTTAATGGTCAAAAGATAAATTTTAAAATATAATAGGCAAAAAAAATAAAAAAATAAAGTAATAAGGTGGAATAAAATAAAGAAAGAAAAAAAAACATAAAAAAATCATCAAAAACACGTTAAGATTTTATTTTTAACATTTGTAATAATATTAAAAATATCTCAATGATATGATTGTCACTGATTTTTAAAAATTAAGAAACGTATGGATTACATGCACGATTATAATACCTGGAAAAAAACAAAATTGGGAATCAAGATCTTAATTTTTTTCTAGATTTTAATTCAAGGTATACGGTAGATGTGAGGATGAGTTTGGACAAGGAGGAGGCTAAAATTAGGGCTTATTTACTACGGTGGGCTATTGCATGGAAAATGGCAATCAATGGTTTTATTTCTGTTTGGTTTGACAAAGGAGCAAGTTTGGATTTGATTGAAAGACATGGGGGGCTCGACTGGATTGTATTGAAAAGATAGAGATTGACAATGCAAAGGGGGTTTTGGTGACTGTCCTTTTTTAAGGGAAGAGGCAAAGCAATAATGGGTTTTTACAGGGCTGGTTCATTGGTTGTTGAAGATGGTGCGATGAGGTCTGTGGGTTTGTAATGGTTGTAGAGGAGAGGTTGTGGCTTTGGCGAGCGGAGGTTTTGATGGCGCCAATGGTTGATGGTGGTGGATTAGGTCAAAATTGACTTTGTGAGGAAGATGAAGGCGAGGTCTAGGTGTTTTGTGAGTTAATGAAGGATGAAGGCTAAGTGTATAGTGTGGCTTGTGATGACTGAAGGTGTGATTGTTTCTACAACGGTTTGTGAGGAAGATGAAGGAGAGGTCTGTTGCTACAATGGTTATGGTGGTTTTCATTACCAGAGGGGTTGATGAGAGGGAGGTTGTCTTTGTGTTGTCTTTTTAAGTGGAGAAGAACAGCTAAGATTCTAGGCTGGAAGATTATTTGAGTTTGAATTTTGCGTTTTGATTTTGGTTGATGAGATATTAGGCTTAAATTGCCAAGAATCAAGATGAATAAAACATCGTCGTTTTACACATATACATTTTGCAACCAAAACTTAATTAAATAATGATAACAACACATATCATGTAAAGGAAAAATCTCATAGTTTATTAGCTATAGCTAAAAGGCATAACCTTTTTACTGTTTTTGAAAATGTATAAAATAAAATAAAAAATAGCTAGTGTAAAATACTTGTAAGTTGTAAGTACATCTATTTTTTTTTTTACTATAAAGATTAGAATCATATTTTAATATTTAATTATCATTAACAACTTATTTTTTATTTATCAATTCATATATATATTTTTTAAATTTATTTTATTAAGCAAAAACACTATCTTTTCATTTTTTAGTTAAAAAAATCTGTAATACCCAGAAATACATTCACAACAAATACATCTTCTCTTCTTCTTCTTTTTTTTCTTTTTTTAAGTTATAAATAATTCTTTTTTTAATTCAGAAGACTATTTGGTTCACAAAAATAATAACTTTTGGTTTTTGAAAATGCGAGATTTGTAATAGAATAATCCATGTTTTTATGATAATGTTTTGTTACTATTTCATAATAAAAGAGAATGAGATAAATATATAAAAATAAATTTATTTCCAAAATAATTTTGAAGTAAATTTCTATTCTTCTAAAACAAACAAGAGGTATAGCAAGAAAATATATTTTTAGAGATAATATTTATTATTTTTTTATTTTTAATGTATCCCTACAAAATAAAATTATTTCTAGGTCTAAAATTGTAAATCCTCAATATTAATTACATTCTAGTCCTTAATTTATAAAACTTATTTACAATCAAGCCACACTTGATTAATCATCTCATTTTCATTTATAACTAAAATATTCTTATATGTGTGACCCAGTAGATTCTCTAATAAATTGGTCCAAATATAAATCATAATCCTAAATAAAATAAGATTAAATAAACTATACAATTTAGTTTCTTATCAATTCAACAATTGATGGATTCATATTTGAAGATTAGATACAATGTCTATCAACCTGTCACGATCCCTTAAATATTTAAAAATTTATAAGTGATTTGACTTAACCTTTCAGTGACTAGTTTCTTAGTGTAATTATTATCCCTTCATCAAGAATGTCTTCATTTTGATATTATAGCATGAAGCATGTCTGCTTTGTTAAATAATTTTAATTCTCAACACTGTAATTATTGATTCTTTGGAGAGTTTAATTGCAAGAAAAATTGATTTTTGAGTTAGTTTGGGCTTTAATTGGAAGAAATTGAAGTTCTGGGGTCAAATTATAATTTTTGGAAGTTTATTTGGTCAAATCAGGGGCTTAATTGCATAAATATTGAAGTTTAATGGCCAATTAGGGACTTAATTGAAGAAATCCAAGACCAAGGACTAAATTGCAAAACGCGCGCAAATTGGAGGCCTACTTTAAATCTGACACGTTTTGGCGCCAAAATCCATTTAAATGAAACGGCGCGTTTTGGGAAAAACGACGCTGTTTCATGCACTGTTTAAAAAGAAAAAGAAAAGAAAGAACCCAAAACGGTGCCGTTTTGAACGGCACCATCGTCTTCTTCCCTGCGCACGCAAAGAATAGGGAGAAGAAGATTTTTTCTTCTTCACTTTTCGCCGAACTTCTTTCCTAGATTTAGCGCAATAAGACGCCCGCATTTCACCCACTTGCCTCCTCCTTTTTATCCTTTGATTCGATAGTGGAGGGGCGGCCGACGATGGCCGCCCCATCACGACACCACCCCCCTTATTTTTGCCTATAAAAACAGGGAAGGGGGGAAAGAAAAAAAGAGAGAGAATGGAAGGGAGGACAAGAGAGAGAGAGAACACAACAGAGGGGAGAGGGAAGAGAGAAGAGAAGAGAAAGAAGAGAAGAGAAGAGAAGAGAAAAAAAAACAGAAACAGAAGAAAAAGAGAAAAAAACAAAGGAAGAAGGAGAAGAAAACAGCCGGCCACCGTGCCTCCGCCGACAGCAGCACCACCGGCAACGCCACCTCGCCAGGTAAACACTCTGTCCCCCCCCCTTTTTGTCTTTAAAACGGTGTCTCTTCCTTCGCCATGCAGGATGTGCACGGTGCACGTCTCTGCAGGCGAAGCTGGTTACTGTGCTTATGCATATATTTTATTATGGCTTTTTGAATAGTAGAAATATAACTTTTTTGATTATGTGTATTCCAATGGTAAAAAGCTATTTAAAAAAGCCATTTATATTTTAATATATTTCATGTTAAATTCATTTTTATATAATTATGTAACTAATTTACATATTTTATATATAATATAATTATGATGTTATTAATTATATAATTAATATTAGTAATTTATAAAAATAATATAAAATTTAATGAAATAATATGAAAGTTAAAAGATATAATTTAAAATTAAACTTAAAATTTATTTATATGAATATTTTTAATTTTTAGTTTTATATGTTATTGTTTAAAATTTAATTTTTTAAATAACAAGTTTTTTCTTTTTTTTTTAAGAAAAAATAAATACTGTTGCCAACGACTATAAAAATAGCCGTTGGCAACGTTAACTTAAATTTATTTCTTCTAAACCTGTAGAAGTGACTCAGCTCAAATTAAAAAGCCATTTTGGCTTCTTTGATGGCTGCTCCGTTGCAATAACTTAATAAAGATTCTAAAGGCAAAAGTACATGTTTTTGGATTTAGCTCTCCATTTGCATCTCCGGAAGATGGTGGCCACCGATCCACAGAGGCAACTCCTAACACTAATCCGCGAGTTTGCTACCGAGAAATCACAGGAAGGTAAGTGCCTCCTCACTTGTTCATTTCCTAGTTTGGTTCCCTAGAAAATGAAGCGAACCAAATATTAAAATCTCTTATCAAAACCTCGCCTTGGGAACTGTTTGAAAGCGATAAATAACCAGAGTGTCAATTCTTGGTTTCTCACATTGTCAGTAACTAAACAGAGGCCGTTTCCCGAGAAAATTCTGGAAAATAGTAGAAAGTTTATTGATCGAGAGCCAAATATTGAATGTTTTATTTTATTAGGTTTATTATTATTATTTTTTGTTTTCAAATTTGTATCGGGTGTTGTAAATTTTGTAGAGAGAAAGTGATTGGGCTAGAGAAGCGAATACAAGAGCTTGGATGTGAAGTAGATGTGGCAAATGGAGAGATGGAAGAGGTGAAGTGTATCAAAGAAACTACTGAGCAAGAACTTGAAGGCTACGAACTTCAATTGGCTTTACTTCTATTTGATTAGGTTTTTCTATTGCATTATGAACGTCTTATATGCTTTCAGGCAAGAATCTCCATTATTCAAGATGAGATATCCTCGGTTGGATCCCAAGTAGAGGGTCTGAAGGTAGTAGGATTCTCTCTCTCCCTCTCTCTTCATTTGGATGAAGTGAGACGACTTGCATTTTTTGGTCTTTTTTTTCTGTTTGTAATTCTTGTTCTGAACCTCATTGCATGGGTCATTGTGCTTGGGCGGTATGAAGAATGAAGAAGGAGCTTCACGGTAAAGATTGCTGTTTATTTTACTTGCCATTCCATTACATCCGAGCATATGATTGCTTGCTTCAAATCGATTCAAGTAGTATTAATTGATGTCGTTTTGGTAACATGATTTTGTTGTTTGTGCAGAGCTGAGTTTATTCGCCAGATGTTTGATCTTAATGCTAAGATAAGGTTAGCCTCACTTACTAGGACCTATGTAACTTTAACTGGGAATTTGTGTAGCCCCTGTCTGATATACAATTGCACTATTCTTTGATTAACTTCATGATTTTGGAGATGTTTTCTTCTTGGAAGATGAATTACTGTGTGAGTGCGTATGATTTGTTAATTGATTTGACCTAGTTTCAGAATTGTAAGGAAGGGGAGAAAATAAATATACTAAATTAAAGAGCTCATCTACAAGTTCTTCTCTTTTTTATGGCAGAAATTATAGTGGTTGGTGTAAATTTCATATATGTCGCTACCTCCAAGTTTTTCTTTCAACTCTTTTGAATCTGAAGTAATGACAAGAAGTTTTTCTTTGTTATAGATATGCTTGAGCTTTTTTTTTCGTTTTTTTTTTTGGCTATGTATAGATATGTAAAGGACTGGCAACATATACAAATATGAATTCCCCTTTTCATAATTGTATATGCCATTAATTTTTATGACTCAACCACATTCCATCTGAATTACCCACAAACTTTTATGAGCTCTTAGAAGCTTGTTAGCTTATCTTCCTGGTAATGTTTGAGTTGAAACCAATCTCTCTGCAAGTCCTTGAACGGTTTCATTCCTTGGATGCATAATTCTTTAGGCTTGGCCTTGAAGCTTGAGGATATGCATTAATTCCTAACATTGTCATGGAAAACTTCATTTTTGTACTGTATCTCATGATCATTGTTTTAAACAAAAAAAGAACAAAGGCAAGAAGGCATGAAAAAAAAATTCAAGAGCTCATGCATTTCAAGGTTTAACGACATTGCATATGTTAGAAAATGGGAATGCAAAGATTTGAGTATGTTTAGGAGGAAACATGGATACTAGAATTATTAAATTTGAGAAAAAGAACTATTTTCTCAAAAGAGGAAAAAAAACTACGAGTGCTGATATTTCAGATAAGCTGCAGAGGGGATGCTGTGTGAAGGTAATCTATAACCAGAAGTTGTAGATTTTTCTTCGTCATATCTCCTAACATCTTTTCCCATCTCAAACTGTATGACCTATCATATAGGATATCCTTCATAATACTTTCCTCTTGTTGCAGGAAAGTTCACAGAACATATTTGATCTATATGCTGTGTTTTCCTTTCAAGTTAAATGAATAAATAAGAATGCAATATCATAGATTTGAATGAACGTTCTGGTAGTAGAGTAAAACAACTAATTTTATAACTTATATGTTAATATAGGAAATTTCAAGAGGAAAAGTGTATCAAATCTCAGAAAAAGAGCAGCATTGGAACCACGGCAGGTGATGCCACCTGTACAGAACATTTACTGCTCTAGCAGCTGAACCTTTTTCCAATTGCTGGTTTTTCAAATATATATATTTTTTTTTATTGATGTTGATATTAATTCATGGCAATTCTTTGCAGTTCTTTTTCTTTTGTTTTTTCCTTTTTCTTTTTAATAAGCTTTGTGATGGCAAGTGAGCAGAACAAAGTGTTTTCTTTTTTTCTTAAAGAAAAAAAATGGTTACCTTTCCAATTTCAATCTTAAAATTCTGAAAGATCAAAGTAGCTGGTCCCTGATTGATTTGATTCAAGTTTGGGAGACTTTTATGAGTAATTTTTTTCATGAATGAATCCATTTATCTGGTGAGACCATAAAATAAAATTCAACCTTTGAGACCATAAAATAAAATTCCTACACTGGTTGGTTGATATGCAGTATGGATGCTGTATTTGTATTGATACTTTTCTGTGGTATTAAGGACAGGCTTAGTTGGATCATGTTATTGGATTGTGCTTCCAAGATGTTCATTCATATAATTGAACAGATTTGAATAGTAATTAACAAACAAGCAAACAAAGCCAACACTGTAGGAATCTCGTAAAAATAGATGAGTTGAAAACCCTAATCTGTAACTCAATTAACTAGTCATAAAGGAAAGGATCAAAACAGAAAAACTAAATTTCAGTGAGTAAACTAAAGTTTGAGTCTGCTCTCTTCTCTTTTTTATACATCTAGTTGCAAAACTAGAAATATGAGTTTGTTGAAGTCATTGTGAAAGCTTATAGTGGCTTGCTAGAACAAGTTTTGGATTGTATGTGGCATGGGATTATATATTTGAGTTTGTTCATCTTCCACGGCAAAGTCATTTGATTTAGGAAAATGTAAATGGATGTATCAGCTGCCGTAAATTTTGATCTGTTTCTTGCTGTGGGTGCATGAACATGTGCTCCGCCTTTGATTAGCTGATGAACTCCTAATTTGTTGAGACAATAACCTTTTAGCAACCCTATTAGAGCAGAATTTAAAGCATGGCATTTTGTATTTTAGAAGCTGTCCTTGTCCTTTTCTTTGGGAGGCCTTTCTCTTTGTGAGGCCTCAGCTTTACTCTGACTTGTGGCAGCTTTAGAGAGAAAGAAGGGAAGATAAATTTATCTTTCTAAGCAAATATAGAGACAGATTGATGCGATTGGGTGTGCTGGGTATGTGGCATAGGGGAGTAATTTGAGTGGACTTCAATGATATCTTCTTTCACACAGTAAATTTCTTGGCATCTTTGCTCATGGAAGCAGGCTTGCTGAACTGCACTATATACTTGTGTTCTGGGAATATTTCATTTTTCATTTTTTCCTGCTTGACAGTTCTTTTAAATGTTATGTTAATCACTACAACCATGGACATTTCTAGGCTTATTGGTATTAACTGAAAATTGTTTGGTCAAAGCATTGAGGAGGCATATTTGTTCTTCTCAGGATACAAATTATATAGACAACTGTTATATCCAAAAAAAAAATAAAAAGGTCAGGTAGGTAATTGACAAACTGCGAGGCATTTGTATGCATTGCGAACTAGCATCTAACTCCAATTCAACCCCTATTTTCTTTTCCTTTTACCATCAATTTGCAAATGCCACATAGAATGTTATATGTTGCTTTGGTTTTATTTTGAGGGAATCATTGTGTCTTTATTTCAGAACCAGACAGAAAAGCTGTAAAGAGGGTAGTTACTGAAGTTGAGTTAAGATCTCTTGAGGATATTCTTGCCCATGTAGCTTCTCAGACAACTAAAGAGGAACAAGAATACATAGCAGAGGAGAATATTCAGAATCAAGTAAGAAGTTGGTTCAAGATTTCTATAGATGTTTTCTGTTGTTATAGAAAGATTCAAGAATGCCTCCTCAACATTTCTTCGTTTCCCTTGAGAACAATTTGAGTTGCCCGTTTCTTTGCAGCTCTAGAAGGAGTATATTGACCTTCAGAGGAAGGTTTCTCTGATGGAGGCAATGGTGAAAGAAACAAAAGCATTGCAGGACTTAACAAGATATCCTTACAAACATTACAGTGTGTGGAACTGGCTGTCTGGTCATGATTAACTTACTTTTTCTTGGAGAGAGATAAATGTCCAGGCAGGTCATATGATTCAATTGATGGTAAATGATATTGAGAGTATGCCTAGAAATATGAGCAGCCCATAAGAACATCAATTTCTAAATTTTAATCCTTCCAAATACCGCCATTTACAAAAATAGCTCTTAAATGTTTCTGAATGCTACTTATGAGCAGTTTTTTCAAGATTTTTGTGTAAGTTTTCTAAAGTTTCCAACTCCCTGATGTTAAATGGTTGGTCAATTTTATGTTTTCTGCCATCTCAATCATTAGTAACATATGTCATCTTTTGACTTTTCTCCCAGTAAAAAGAGGGGGAAATCCCAGTAAAAAAAAGAGAAAAAAGAACAGCTAAAACTTTTTGTATACAAAGTAAAAATGGATTGCAACGCTTTGCAGGCACTGTTATAGTAAAACATATGATGCATATGTACAAAATTTTAAGTAGCTTTGACTAGAAACAAGCAGGCTTCTGAGTTGGAACAGAATTATGCTTCCCTTGGTGAGCAGCTGCAAAAGAGATGCGCATGTCCCCTTTGTCGTGCAGATAATGTTGAGGTCCTGGGTGGCGTTCTTCAGGCAAATGAGGCAAATTGATAGTAAGTACTCTACTTGTTATTGCTGCATCCAATGAATATGAAATATGTTCTGAAATTTGGAAACTGTGGTTATTAGCATGTGTTACTATTTTGAATTTTTTATGGACACAATCATACTAGGAAGCTATTGCTCTATGTTCTATTGAAGACGCCTGATGGCCTACCAGGTGGAAAAGTGTTCTCGACTGTTTTTTGCTTTTAAAATTTCATGCTGGTCCTTCTTAGTGTGTAACCTGCTATATTTCAATTTGTCAGTCAAAATGGCCAAACTATTACACTTTCTCTGTTTCTGGTTATCTATTATTACACTCTATTGAAGGAAACAAATCATGTAGTTATTAATCAACTTTCACTTTACATCAATCTAACTTAAAATTGCACTTTGAAATCCTACAAAGTGAAATTTTCTTTTCTAAAGAACGAAAGTCAAAATTACTTAAAATGATGCTTCTCTAGAAAGCCAGCTGTGGCGACATAGCAAGCCAAAAGGCCAGAGCATTGCCTAAAATTGCACTTCCTCTGTTTTTGCTATTGTATATGCATGTTTTATGACAATGATCCTAAACCCTTTACTGATTCGGAATCAGTAATAGCAAGGTAGATCTGGCCCCTCCTTTGCTATCGATTGGCTCCTGAAATGAAAATTATATTGGCATTAGTATCATCGATACGAGTTGATGACCTATGGCAACGAACTTGTTTCATTTTCACATATAAATTCCATCAGAATTTTGCCTTAAACAACACAGCCAGAACTTACCAGTTTCCCGGAAGGCATGGGCAGAAAGGTGCCTGTAGGAAAAACCTTTCTCGGATTGGTAACCTTCATGACTTCTATTGGTATAGAAAAGAGTGCAGAAACTGGCCGGTGGTCAGAGAACTTGCTTTCACTTCGAAAATAGGAAAGTTGCCTCACTCCTTTTCCATACCACAGTATTCTGTCACACCTGTCGCCAGATTTAGGTGTTATTTTAGCTGAAGGTAATTTGTATGATGTACAGTGCAAGGTTAGTTCCCTCTAGGCCAGAGGACTCGTATTGGCCTTGCGATGGCTACTTACGGTAAATAACAATTGAACACAACTGTGGTTCACTGACGTACCATGCTGGAGTTCTTTGCTTCTCTCCTGATCTGCCTGGCAGGCCAGCTGTGTACCGATTGCAATTTGCCGAGGAGTATTTGTATGTTGGTGCGAATTCTATGTTCCCTTCTCTCCAACCTTCGAACACTCCTCCATTTTATAACAGGAGTTGTTAAAATATTATTAATTTCAATACTTAATATAAACTAAAGTGAAAAAAAAAATATCTAATTAATTTTTAAAATATATATGTTTGACAATAATACATATTAAGGATAAAATAATTTTTTAGAAATATTATCTTGTCTTGTTCATTATAACTAAACATGATATAAAAATAATTATTTTATCTTGTATACCACTACTAAATATAATTTTATCTTTGATTCCCTTTTTGTCTTGTCTTCTCTTCTTTACTATCTCCATAACTTTTGTTCTGGACACTAATCAAATGCCATATGTGTGTGTTTTTTTATGTGATACCTTTTATTTATATTATTGGAATCCTTTATAAAATAAGAAAAACTAAATTAAAAATAATAATATTAGGTAATTATATTGTTTCTTTCTTGATCATGAATTCTTAATTAATCTCTTCTAAATGTATAAGATTTTTTTCAATTATATTCTAACTTTTCTTGATCCTCTAATTTATTCTTTTTTTTTTCTTTTGTATATTTTTTCTTTATTATTTTTAGTCAATAATCATCTTAGTCTTTTGTTGTCCATTCTAAATTCTTTTTATTATCATATGATTAAATTAAATATATATACAAATTAAGTTTGATTGAAAATATAATCTTCGAAAACATTTAGAAATTTGAGCGTAAAAAATGGGTCATTACAATCATAATACATAATAAATGTATTAACTTTAATATTTTGAAAAAAAAATACCTTGATAAATTAATCTTTTATTAATTAATGCAAAGTATTAGTTTATCGATTAAATATTTTTTTATGATCCAAATATATTAATTTATAGGGATTTAATTATAGAAAATAATATTTTATTGAAGTGTTTTCATACATTTTATTACAAAATATGAAAGTAAAGATTATTATTATTATTATTTGAATTGTAAATTATGAACTATTAATGCACAACAGAGCATCTCGATGCCGCGGGTTAATTTTTTTTGAAAAACAAATATCAAGTAGATCTAAAAGTATCAGGTCTTTCTACAAAGCTATATCCAAGAATCTTGGGTTTGGCTGTAACGCCTGACCCGAAAATAATATTAATAATAATATTAAACTTGCATGACCAAGTAGATCTAGCTGCAATACCAAAGCCAATAGCCTTGGATGCGGGTCTGACTGCAAGATTGTGTCATAAAAGTGTGATAATTAAATAAATTAATTAAAAAAAAAATCAATAGAAAGAAAAAAAAACCAGTGAAGACAAAGAAAAAAAATTGAATCAACTAGATTAACCCGTCAAACCTTGGATTAGGATTAGTGTTGTCAAAGTTTGATAACTAAATAAATAAAAAATTGACGGATCACCCAGAATTAACTGGGCTAACCCGTCAAACCAAGTTACCTGTCAAACCCGGGATCCGTGTCATGAAAGTTTGATAACTAAATAGAAAAAAATTGAACATTAACAACCTAAATTAAATGAAAATATTCATTAAAAAGATAAAAAAACAAACAAAAGACATAAACAAACAAAAGACATAAACATAAGCCTGTTACTAATGAGGAAAAAGAAAAAAATTTGAATCAACCGAGTTATCTCATCGAATAAGGTTAACCCGTCAAACCTGAGATTCACGTCATGAAAGTTTGATAACTAAATAGAAAAAAAAAATCGGCAAGTCAAATGAAAAAAATTAACAAACTAAACTAAACGAAAAAAATTGATTAAAAAGGACAAAGCAAAAAACAATTCTGGGTTAACTTGTCAAACCAGGTTAACCCGTTAAACCCGATCTGTGTCGTGAAAGTTTAATAATTAAATAAATTTTTTTTTCGCATTAACAAACTAAATTAAACAAAATAAAATTCATTAAAAGTAAAAAACACAGAAAAAAGCAAAAAAAAAAAACTCATAAAGACAAAAAAAACAGGAAAAAAAAAAAGCTAAGAGTTTTACTGTGCACTGAATGCACAGTGTCGTGAAAGTTTAATAATTAAATAAATTTTTTTTTTCACATTAACAAACTAAATTAAACAAAATAAAATTCATTAAAAATAAAAAACACAAAGAAAAAAGCAAAAAAAAAAAACTCATAAAGACAAAAAAAACAGGAAAAAAAAAAAAGCTAAGAGTTTTACTGTGCATATGCACAGTAAAACACCTATATATAAAAAACATCTGAAAAGCTACAGTACATTCCCCACGCATTTTAAAGTATTCCTTAATAGCTTTAGTTAATGCCAAGATTTAGTTAATGCTCCTCTCCACACTGGTGAACATAATGGTAGTTGCTTTGAACAAATTAATTATAGTGAGGTTTTGAAGAGGAGTCTCCTCATGTGTTGGAATTAATTTTAAACTTTTTATTCAAAAGGTTTTCAAATTTTTCTAGGTGCATCTTTTAAGTATATATATGCATATAATTATTAAAGATGTATTTAGTTTTTAAGCCTGCATCAAATATTTCTAACAAATTGGACTGGAAAATATAGTGAGGTTTTGAAGATTTTTTTGGGCTGAGTAGCCATTTCTGATTTGGTTTAGCTTGAAGATTAGAGAATTTGGATTGGTTTCTTGATTAGGCCATGATTTTACAAAGACAATCAGCTACTAAAAAATGATGTCAATATCTTAATGCTTGAATAGAGTTGTGCTTGCATCAGAGTATTTGTCAGGCTAGAACCATATTTCTTTCTATATATTTTTCGTATGTTGGCTTGTTTATATGGAATGCTAGATGCTTCTATTTATTTGATTGATCTTTTTCATGAATACAAGTACATGCAAACAAAGCATTTGGTGTGGAAATTTTGCAGTTTAATTTAGGAAAGTTCAGTTTTTTTGTATATAAAGCTGTTTTTCTCTTGCAGAAGTCTAAAATTTCAGTTTTTAGTTCGAACTTTTTCATTAGAAAGCTAACTCCTCACTGCTTTGTACTATTTTATCCAGGAAATAATGATGTCATGAATGTGGGTCGGAAGGTTCGTCATACATAATATGATCCGTGAACCTTACCAGCCTTATAATTTGGTGTGATCGTGAGCTAGTATCATTAAGGGCAGTTTCACCAACTTGCCTTTGCGCTACAACATAATCAGAAACAAGTTAATTAACTGCCAATTAGCAATGTATTTGCAAAGGAAGAAAGAAGCTTCACCGAATTACCTTCACATATACCGATTAGATGCCTTAAATGCTGATCATTACTTGCTGTCTCTTCTACCAGCTTCTCAACCACAGTACCTTTCTGCATTTGGGAATCACAAGAAATACAGTAAATGAGAGAATCATTCAGAAAAGCATATGAAGTTCATTCTTGACTGCAGAAAAAAACTCATAAATGCAACAATACCTCCGGGTCATCTAGAAGCTTTAGATTGCGACCAGATTCGGAATTTAACAGGTCCCTGACATTTTCATTATAGATTTCTAGTCCAGAAATCCTAATTGTAAAATCTCTTTCAGTCCAAAACAAAAACCACAACTTTCTAATGAATATAGTTTTGCTATAAACTCAATAAACTAGACCAAGTAAAATCCAACTTTCTAGAGCACAATGTCAGATTTTGATGAAGCTTACATTCATTATATGCTTATAGATGTCATTAACAGCCTTATTAGTTATCCCTCTCATCGTGTATGTCTTCCCACTGCTAGTTTGCCCATATGCAAATATGGTTGCTGTAATGTAAAAATGAAAGAATTTTTTAATCCAGATGCACTACAAAAATCACATAACCTGAGATTTACCATTGAAAGAATAGGTTATATTACCATTTATGCCCATCAAAGCAGACAAAGCAACATTTTTCACCCCATCTTCATAAACAGCTTCAGTTATACTAGGACCAAAAACTTTATCTGAAAGCGGAAAAACAAAAATCCTTTTTTAAAGCATGAAATCACAAGAAAATCTCTTATATAATTCAAACAACAACAACAAAAAAGAAGGCTGCAATTAAATTACCAAAAATGAAAGAGGTCGGTTGAGCTGCTCGTTCTTGAGGGGGTGGCTTAAAGACAATAGTATGATCATCAACACAGTCCCAAGCAATTTGGTCCTTAGCTAACTGCTCCTTCTTGTTTAAAGGCCTTAATCTTACAGTAACTACAATCTTCTCCTCTTTTGCTTTAGGCCCTCCTGGGGTTGTTGCTGGTGTCCTGTCAATCTTAGAAGCTGGTGTTCCAGGGGTTCTAAGTGTCATCTTTTTTGGTCAAAATCTCCTCTTTCCCTTTACAATTCACTCACAAGAGACCCGAAAATTGAAATCACCAGCCTCTGCCTCTCTCACTGGAGAGACTAACAAAAAACTGGGACCTCTCTGTCTTGGATGCAGAATTTGTTTATACAAATAAATAGCTGCCAAATCCAATTCAATAGAAAGATAGTAAGTTACCTCGAAAGACTCATTTCTTCTCCTGACCAAATTCTTTCAGAAAATCAATTTCTCCAAATTTAAACAGCAGAAAATTGAAAAAGGAAACAAAAAGCTGTAAACTTTTCTCCATTATCGGTTCACTTTCTATTAGATCCAAATTGATTGATCAAATAAATAATAATATGCTTTAATGGGCCAATAAAATTTTAAGTTTTCCAATTAACATTCTTTTCAAATTCATGCGTTATTCGGTAAATTAAATGAAGCACAAATCAATCACAAAAAAAAGTAAGTTCCTTACCATTTTTAAGATGGGTTTTCGATGATCAATCTAAACTAAATCATACATGGAAAGTTACTCGAAACCCTCTAAATTCTAACCAATTGAAGCTCCAAGCCCTAATGTCTTACCTTTTATAAACCATAAGAATTTAAAAATAGAAAACATTATGGAACAAAAAGTAAAAGAAACAATTACTTACAGGAATCTCAAGCCGTGCTCTCCAGATAAACGAGCAGATCTTGTGAAGAACCGATAAAAACTAGATCTTTTTCAGAGAGAGAATGTGAGAGGTGGGCTTTTGCAGGGGTTAAAGAAAGAGAGAGGGTCTGCTCTTTTCTTTGCCTTCTTTATGAAAGGAAAACCTGTGACCAACTTGAATTTGATTTCTAACGGCTAGGTCGTTTCTTTTCTTTTCTGAGGTTCTGATTTCTTCATTTTTAGGGCAAACTACACATATACTCTCAATCAATTGAGTGTGTTTCAATTTGGTCCACTTTATTAATAATGGCTCCCATATAACCTTTGCTTTACCAAAATGGAAAGTTCCAATCTTCCCAATTTGCGAAAACAAATATAAATAATTGCACACGTGGTCATTTTTTTTAACATTATTGATTTTGTTTTTGTCCATAATTACTAATTTGAATAGCATGTAGGCGTATAATCAAATCAATTATCACACATTATGATTTGATGGATGAGTTTCTTAAGAAGTGTTTAGAAATATAATAATAGTTATTTTTTAAAGTATTTTTTATTTATAAATATATTAAAATAATATTTTTTTATTTTTTAAAAATTATTTTTGATATGAATATATTAAAACAAATTTAAAAATATAAAAATTAATATTAAACAAAAACAAACCAAGTTTTTTTTAAAAAAAATTGGAATACAATTTCAAATTGCCTATAAATAATCTGCGGATAAAAATAAAATATGAATTTTATATATACTAAGGCCCCTTTCTCATTATTTGACATTATTATTAGGCTTTTAGTATTCTTGTCAATTTTATAATTTATGTGTGTAGTTAATTATTTTTTAATATCATAATTTGGTAAAAACATTAGTAAAATAATACAGGTTGAATTGTTTTTTGAAAATAAAATAGTTTGGACACCACACTTATGAATATTATTTTGTTATAATTTTTATCAGTACTAATAGTTGTTTAATCATATTTTAAAAAATATTTTTTATATAAATTATTTAATTCAAATGAAAATCAATTTAAAATTTATGAATATTTAATGGTCAAAAGATAAAATTTAAAATATAATAGGCAAAAAAAAATAAAAAAATAAAGTAATAAGGTGGAACAAAACAAAGAAAGAAAAAAAAACATAAAAAATCATCAAAAACACGTTAAGATTTTATTTTTAACATTTGTAATAATATTAAAAATATCTCAACGATATGATTCTCACTGATTTTAAAAAATTAAGAAACGTATGGATTACATGCATGATTATAATACCTGAAAAAAAATTGGGAATCGGGATCTTAATTTTTTTCCAGATTTTAATTCAAGTTATACGGTTGACGTGAGGATGAGTTTGGACAGGAGGAGGCTAAAATTAGGGCTGTTGCATGGAAAATGGCAATCAATGGTTTTATTTCTGTTTGGTTTGATGAAGGAGCAGGTTTGGATTTGATTGAAAGACAAGGAGGGCTCGACTGGATTGTGTTGAAAAGACAGAGATTGACAATGCAAAAGGGGTTTTGGTGACTGTCCTTGCTTAAGGGAAGAGGAAAAGCAATAATGGGTTTTTACAGGGTTGCTTCAGTGGTTGTGGAAGATGGCGCGATGAGGTCGGTTGGTTTGTAATGGTTGCAGAGGAGAGGCTGTGGCTTTGGCGAGCGGAGCTTTTGATCCAATGGTTGATGGTGGTGGATTTGGTCAAGATTGACCTTTTTTTCATTTCTTAGTTAAAAAAGTTTGTAATACCCAGAAATACATTCACAACACACATCTTTTTTTTTTTTTTTAAGTTATAAATAATTCTTTTTTAATTCAGAAGACTATTTGGTTCAGAAAAATAATAACTTTTGGTTTTTGAAAATGCAAGATTTGTCGTAGAATAATCCATGTGTTTTATGATAATGTTTTGTTACTATTTTATAATAAAAGAGAATGAAATAAATATTAAATATATAAAAATAAATTTATTCTCAAAATAATTTTAAAGTAAATTTATGTTCTTCTAAAATAAGAAGTATAGCAAGAAAATATGTTTTTAGAGATAATATTTATTATTTTTTATCCTTAACATATCCCTACAAAATAAAATTAATTTCAAAATTATCTAATTAAAACATATAAGAATTAAAATAATTTTTATCATAATTATTATTTTTTAATTAATATATGAGACCTTTCCATTTTCTATTTTTTGTTTACCTTATTTTTTAAACAGTATTTGTCATGTTTATACTATGAGACCTTTCCATTTTCTATCCAAGTCAATTGAAGAAATTAGACACTGTCACATCTCTTCTGTGAAACTTCCTGCAAAACACTTGGTGATTTCTTGGCCATTACATATATTGATTTTTTGTTTGTTGTTGTAACAAGTAAAAAACTGGGTTTCTATACACCTTCAAGATAATTCAATACAGTAATTCAAGACTCTTCTCTTCACTTTCAGAAACAGAAAAATGGTTGCCCATCTTTTGTTATTACTCTATCAACACCACTCCATCATCACCATCTTCCTTGTCCTAATCCTTTCATCAACATCTTATGGTGAGGATGATAGTAAAGATTACACAGACTGCAAAAAGCACTTTAATTGTGGATTCTTATCAAACCTTTCTTATCCTTTCTGGGGAGGTGATCGACCTGAAGTTTGTGGACATAAAGGGTTCGAGCTCAAGTGTGAAGGTCAGTTCCCTATAATCCCTAGAGGCACACTAGAATTCCGCCTATTTCGTTTAGATCAATCTTCCAGGTTGATGACTCTGCAGCTAGTGAATTCCGAAGATTACATTTGTCCTTCTCAAACTTTACCCAATTCAAGTACTGAGAGTGACATCCATGTCTTTGGCTATGACCTCAACCTTAAAAACCTGAACTTACTTTACAACTGCACGGTCTGGAGCTCGAGCTCGGCGCTGGAGCAAAATAGAATTTCGAGTTCGTATTGTAGTGAATATTAGTGGCAGCTCATTCTATGGAGGTGATGATATCTTGGAGAGCAGTAGTGGGCTAAACCGAACCAATGTAGCATATGGTTCAAAATCCCCATTCCAGTTGAGTCTTTTCTTCGGCTAAACGGTGACACACCAGACTTGGAGCAAGTTTTAGGACAAGAGTTCATTGTGTCGTACAAGTATGATGAAGTTCCTTCATTTTGCGATGGATATATGGCTTCGGAAGGAATATGTGGAACCAACTTGACTGATCCCAATAGAGAGTTCTTGTGCCTTTGCCGTGACCACCCTTATTCTTTGGTTTGCAAAGGTCAGCTAAGTATGCCTTTTCCTTTTCTTTTTCTTCCCTCTTAATTATATGTTCTATTTTTCATTTCAGTGTGTTTCGTGTTATTTGTGTGGGTAATTAATTTAGTTGGGTAATTAGGGTTGGTAATTAGGAAGAGGGCATTGTTCTTGTTCGGAACTCAAGATTAACTTTCCAATGGCATTATTAATGACCGATTAGCTAGAAGCCCATTAACCCATCTATCATAGGAAAATTGTTAAGCAATAGTTTAGTCCCTCTATCTCTTACAATTCTGCAAGCTAGTCCTTCTATATGTTTTTATTAAATTTCTAGATTACCCTTTTTATTTTATTTTTGAGAAACATTTTGGCTGACCCCACAAGAAGGTGAGCTTGAGTGTCTTATTAATGGAAAATGACTTCCCCAAGTCTAGTTTGAACCTGTCAACGGTCCACAAAAGCAGCGCAAATATATCTTATTTCCTTACAATCCATCCTCTTTTGGATTAGAACTAGATTGATGGATCATGTTTTGCAGCGAGTCTGTTAATTTCTTTATATTTTAAAAAAATAATGGTAAAACTTGATGAAGCTTCGTTGAAGAATCCAAGCGTTTTCCACCCATACTCATGATTAATCACACTTAATGTCTCAAATTATGGAAATTTCTCTCCATTTTTGGATAAATAAATCATCCCCCCCCTCCGTCCATGTTGAGTATCTAAAGAGGAAAGGGTGACACTGTTCAATTTATTTACAAATTTATCACTCTTCTACGCCTTTATGTGTTACTACCTGGCTATCATATAAATCATGAGTGCGGGAGGTTTAATCCATGGCAGGACAACATATTACGAGATTTCTTTTAAAATTTCATCTAGATCTAATTGTAGTATTGAAAGCTCTGCATCATAGTATAAAACTGAACAATAAATGATTTTTTATCTAAAAATATAATTTTTTTTATTTTTATCCAATCCTTATATATGTCATATTAATTATTCAATAAAATCCGTAAAACCATTTAATATTTTATTTTTTTATCATTTATTTCATTCAAATTTATTATTGTTTAATGATAATGTTATCGATTTCATTTAAATTTAAAGATTTTTACTTAAAAAAATATATTAAAAAATAATATAAATTATATCTTAAAATCTCATTCAATAACAAATTTTTATTGAAAGATGAGAACTACCCAATGACCATAAAAGAACTATAAGTCTTTTATGGCCAAAGTGGATTCACATTTATCACTAGTATATACATGCAACGGAGTCAATAGCTTATTAATTAACAAAATATTCAACAGCACCACAGAAAATTATTGTATACCTTATTGCATGGAAAATGGCAATCAATGGTTTTATTTTTGTTTGGTTTGATTGAAAGACATGGGGGCTCGACTGGATTGTGTTGAAAAGACAGAGATTGACAATGCGAAGGGAAGAGGAAAATCAATAATGGGTTTTTACAGGGCTGGTTCAGTGGTTGTTGAAGATGGTGCGATGAGGTCGGTGGGTTTGTAATGGTTGTAGAGGAGAGGCTGTGGCTTTGGCGAGCGGAGCTTTTGATCCATTGGCTGATGATGGTGGACTTGGTCAAGATTGACGTTTTTTTCATTTCTTAGTTAAAAAAGTCTGTAATATCCAGAAATACATTCACAACACACATATTCTCTCTCTCTCTCTCTCTTTTTTAAGTTATAAATAATTCTTTTTTAATTCAGAAGATTATTTGGTTTAGAAAAATAATAACTTTTGGTTTTTGAAAATGCAAGATTTGTAATAGAATAATCCATGTTTTTATGATAATGTTTTGTTACTATTTCATAGAAAATATATTTTTAGAGATAATATTTATTATTTTTTATTTTTAATATATCCCTACAACATAAAATTAATTTTAAAATTATCCAATTAAAACATATAAAAATTAAAATAATTTTTATCATAATTTTAAAACTTGTCTTGAAAATTAATCTTTTGAGACAATAATTATTATTTTTTAATTAATATATGAGATCTTTCCATTTTCTATTTTTAGTTTACCTTATTTTTTAAACAGTATTGGTCATGTTTGTTACGGGTGATCATTTACGGTTCAGTTCGGTTTTTTCCCAAAAAAAGCAACCAAACCGGAAAAAAAGGGACACCCGAAACCGAACCGGACCCGGCCCAAACCGGCCGGTTCTGGTCCGGTTTTTTAACCAAAAAACCGGACAAACCTATATGCATTTTTTGGGCTTTTTTTGGACCTTTAATAGGCTTTTTAATGGGCTTCTAATGGATTTCTGGTGGGCTTACAATTAATTTAGCTATTATCTCATTTTCTTTGAAGATTCCAAATATATTTAATTTTTTTACCCTTAAATATTCAATTGTATTAAATTATTCTTATCAATCTTATGTTTATTAATTTTTTTGGCCATTAAATATTCATTTATATGAAATTATTAGTGTCAATCTTGTGTTCAATATTTTTAACAAAAGACATAAGCCTGTTACTAATGAGGAAAAAGAAAAAAAAAATTGAATCAACCAAGTTAACTCGTCGAATCAGGTTAACCCATCAAACCTGAGATTCCCATCATGAAAGTTTGATAACTAAATTGAGAGAGAAAATCGGCGGGTCAAATGAAAAAAATTAACAAACTAAACTAAACAAAAAAAAATTAATTAAAAAGGACAAAGCAAAAAAAAAAATTCTGGGTTAACTTGTCAAACAAGGTTAACCCGTTAAACCCGAAGTTGAGAATAATTAGGAGGCTTAACCTAATAGGTTAGCCAACCCTTTCTATATATATGAGTAGGGCAATATACAATAGTAAAGGTGGAGATTGCCACATAAGAATATGACTACAATATTTCCTATATAATTACATTCTATAATACGCCCCCTCAAGCTGAGGGTGGAGGATCAACCCGAAGCTTGAATCTAAAAGCAGTAAATGAAGCAGCAGGAAGTGGCTTAGTGAAGACATCAGCAAGTTGATCCTGAGAGGAAATAAAACGAATCTGAATCTCCTTCTTCGCAACTCTATCTCGGACAAAATGATAATCAATCTCAATATGTTTTGTGCGAGCATGAAATATAGGGTTTGCGGACAAATACGTGGCACCAAGGTTGTCACACTAGATAATAGGGGCAGAAGGAGTCGGAATATGAAGATCCGTTAACAAGTACTGAAGCCAGATAACTTCAGCCGTGCCATCGGCTAAGGCTTTGTACTCAGCTTCCGTCGAAGAACGAGCAACAATGCGTTGCTTACTCGATTTCTACGAAATTGGCGTCTGACCAAAGAACACAAGATAACCACCTGTAGACTTTCTATCCTCAATACTACCTGCCCAATCTGCATCTGTAAAACCGTGTAAAGAAAAGGAAGAGCTGCGAGTAATATGTAAACCATGTGATGTCGTACCACGGAGATAATGCAAGATGCGTTTCACGGCAGCCCAATGGGATTCTGTAGGAGCATGCATAAATTGACAGACCCGGTTAACAGCAAAGCAAATATTCGGGCGTGTGAAAGTGAGATATTCGAGAGCACCAACAAGTTGCTAAAACCGAGTAGCATCAGAAAACAATGGATCCGGCATAATGGTGGCTTTGGATGCCGAAATAGTAGTATCAACTGGTTTACAGGATAACATACCAGCTCGTGTGAGGATATCAAGTGTATATTTATGTTGACAAAGCATAAGTCCCAGACCAGTACACTGCACTTCAATACCCAAGAAATAATGAACATCACCCAAATCCCAAAGTTTAAATTCTGAGCTCAGTAGCTGAATGAGTCGTTGTAGTAGAGTTCCATTATTACCCGTAAGCAGAATATCATCAACATAAACCAAAAGATAACAAATATCACTACCAACCGAGAAGATAAACAATGAGGTATCCACTTTAGAAGCACGGAAACCAATGGATAATAGAAAATCATTCAGACGAGTGTACCAAGCCCGCGGAGCCTGTTTTAACCCATATAGAGATTTATGCAATCGACATACATGACCTGGGAGTGTAGAATCAACAAAACCTGGAGGTTGTTTCATGTAAACCTCTTCATCAAGGACTCAATTTAGAAATGCATTATGAATGTCAAGCTGATGAATTTTCCAACCACTCGAAACTGCAATGGAGAACACTAAGCGGATTGTTGCTTGTTTGATAACATGACTAAAAGTTTCTGAGTAATCAATACCTTCTTGCTGAGTGAAGCCCCTAGCAACCAGGCGCGCCTTATACCTCTCAATGCTACCATCAGATCTGCGTTTAATTTTGTAGACCCATCGGCTACCAACAACATTCATGGACGGATGAAACGACACTAAAGTCCATGTTTTGTTTGCGCGTAAGGCCTGAATTTCCTCTCGCATAGCATTATGCCACGCCTCATATTTGTTAGCATCAGGAAAAATAAGTGGCTCATGCGAGGGAGGAGAAGTTACCCGACTGAAGGAAGCAGCAGAGGTGGCTGCCGTGGCGGTGATCAGCGCTGTCTTGGGCTGTCTCGGACGAAGAACCATGGGGTGTTTAGGAGCAGCTGGACATGGAGTAGCAGCACCTGTACCTGGAATGTGCTGAAGAGGATAAGAGGAGAGATCAACACAAAGTTGCAGACCAGGAGGTGAAGCCGGGGAGGTGCTGGGTTGTGCCGCTACTGAATCCTACAAGTCAGAACCTGTTCCTGCATAATAATCATTGGAAAGACAAGCACGTGGTGATAGTATGGCTGTGTGGGGTGGTGAGGCAGGGTCGGCTAAATCAACGGGCAGGGGAGCAAGCTGGGGGGGTTGCGGCAAGGGGCAAAGGTGGGTTGTGTGTTTTGCCGGGTTGGGAAGGAAGAGGCTGAAAACAGGAAGGGGGTTGCAGTGATGGAAGATAGGTAGGTGGAGTGGGGGGAATCGGGATTGTTGTTACCTGTTCAGACTTTTTAAAAGGAAAGACATATTCATGAAAACGAACATGACGGGAGACATAGACACGACCAGACTCTAAATCAAGACACCGATAACCAAGATGAGACGAGCTACTAGCCTAAAAACACACAAGGAGAAGACCGGAAATCTAATTTATGAGCATGATATGGACGTAAAAATGGAAAACAAAGACACCCAAAAGTGCGTAGAAAGTTATAATCATGAGTGCGATGAAACAGACACGCAAAAGGAGATTTATTTTGAAGAACAGGAGTAGGCATGCGATTAATAAGATAGACCGATGATTCCATAGCATAGTTCCAAAAACGCAATGGGGCATTACACTGGCCTAAGAGGGTTAGGCCAGTTTCGACAATATATCTATGACGACGTTCAACTGTGCCATTTTGTTCATAAGTATGAGGACAAATTAATCGATGATGAATACCAATTGTTTGAAAAAATGTATTTAATTTACGATATTCACCACCCCAATAAGTTTGAACAGATTTAATTTTAAGAGAAAACTGACGCTCAACAAGTGTCTGAAAACGTTGAAACGTGGAAAATACATCAGATTTTGCAACAAGCGGATAATACCAGATATATTTAGTGTGCGCATCAACAAAGATAACAAAATAAAGAAAACCATCAGAAGAAAACATTGGAGCAGGGCCCCAAACATCACTAAAAATTAATTCAAGTGGGGTAGAAGTTTTGTGACCCGTCGGTCGTAATGACAAACGGGATGACTTGCCTAATGGACATGCTTGACATTGAGTAAAAGATCGTTTAGACGTACAAATAATTTTATTATCAGAAACTAACAAATTTAGAATGCGAGGAGTTGGATGACCTAAATGACGATGCCACAAGTCGACAGTCGCGGAAATGCAAGGAGACCAAAAAGCTTGAGGAACTGACGTAGCCGAGGACTCGGAGAGAACATAAAGACCATCATGACTCCGACCGGAAAGAAGAACTTCCTTGGTGACGAGATCCTTCACATAAAACACAGAATCGTGAAATTCAAAATAAACATGATTATCACGACAGAATTTCTGAACAGATAACAACGGTTTGGTAATGTGAGGCACACGAAGAACATTAGTTAATGTAAACAAGCGTTTGGGGGAATATAAAGTAGTATGTCCAACATGGGATATGTCAAGGGCCTTACCATCACCAACATGCAAGAAATCATTACCAAGACAAGGAGCAGAATCAGTTAGAGTTGCAAGATCAGGCGTCACATGTTGATTCGCGCCGGTGTCGGGAAACCAAGTCGTTGCAGCAGAATCATTCGCAACAGCAAGGTGAGCAGAGGGCTGCTATGTGCTGCTGCGAAACTGATATCATTGAAGAGCTGAATGGCCAGGAGTGGAACATAATTGGCAGCGGACATGTCCAGACCACTGCCCCTGATTTGACCGGAAATCTACAGCAGAGGTGCGCCTGTTCTGCCACTGATTTTGCCTCCAATCTGCAGCGGAGTGACCTCTGTTTGGGGCCTGAAATCAGTTGGTGTTTGAGCGCCAATTACCTCTAGAACGTCCCCTGTTTCGGCTGTGATTAGTCATGGCATAATAAGCAGAATTCAGAGGTGTTGGCAGCAATGGTGGCTGCTGCGGCAGAGAAGAAGAAGACAGCAGTGATGAAGAGGATGAACCGACAACCATGGAGTGAAAGGAATTCTTGTGCAGAAACTCATGGGTAAGGAGATGGCTATGAAGATCAGCATACGATAGCGGTTCAGCCTTGGTTATGAGACTAGTTACCAAGTCTTTGAACTCACCGTGAAGTCCACGAAACACATAGAGATTGAAATCTTCAAGGGACATTGGGCGACCAGCAACAGCCAATTCGTCAAATAACGATTTGGCTTGTTGCATATACATACTAACCGATGCATCACCTTGCCGAAGGTCTTGAAAGGAGCCATGTAGTTGCATGATCCGAGAATTAGATGGAGAGACAAGTGCCTTCTCAAGCGTGCGCCAAACACAATGTGAAGTTGAACAATCTACTACAAGATGCAGCACATCCACGGAAAGAGAGGAGAGTGGAGCACTCAAAATAAGTTGATCTTGTTGCTTCCAACGAAGAAAAGAGGGGCTGATGGCAGAAGAAGAATCAATCGAAGCATCAATCATATGAGATGGAGGACACAGCAAGGAGCCGTCAACAAAGTGAAAAACACCTTGACCAAAGAGATATGGCTTCATCTGCATTCTCCAATAAAGATAGTTTGTGTTTGTAAGTTTCAACGACACAACATGGTGGGTGTTTGATAGAGGAACCATTGTTGTAGATTGTGTTCCCATGAGAGGCAAAGGAACGACAGAGCCAGCAGCAGGAAGAGGGCTAGCCGGTGGAGGGAGAGATTGGATCAACGGCAGCAGGAGGAGAGTCCATGGGGGAGAAAATTAGGGCTGGCTGCAAAGAGAGAAAAAATTAGGAGGCTCTGATACCAAGTTGAGAATAATTAGGAGGTTTAACCTAATAGGTTAGCCAACCCTTTCTATATATATGAGTAGGGCAATATACAATAGTAAAGGTGGAGATTACCACATAAGAATATGACTACAATATTTCCTATATAATTACATTCTATAATACCCGAGATCCATGTCATGAAAGTTTAATAACTAAATAAATTTTTTTTTCACATTAACAAACTAAATTAAACAAAATAAAATTCATTAAAAGAAAAAAACACAAAGAAAAAAGAAAAAAACAAAACTCATAAAGGCATAAAAAAAACAGGAAAAAAAAAAAAGAGTTTCACTGTGCACATCTTCACCTCGCATCGTTATTGTTTGCAAACCACCATTGCAAGGGTTCAACTAGCCAGTTCTCACACAACCGCATCCTTCCATTTCTATTTCCCAATATGCCTCAGCTAATTAATCTGCCAAAGGAATATGTTGCTTTCGAGATTAACATGTTCAAAGGTTTGACATCGTTTGGCTTACTTCTTGTACAAATTCTATCATGTACTTGCTTTCTTTCAAAGATTTTCTGATATTTCTCTGAAATTTGCAAGAAAATATTGGCAAACTCTATCAAATCAACATCCCAAAAGATTGTCCCTTTCTTTTCACTGAAGTCATGCCAATATTTTGTTAATGCTCCTCTCCACACTGGTGAAGATATTGGTAGTTGCTTTGAACAAATTAATTATAGTGAGGTTTTGAAGAGGAGTCTCCTCATGTGTTGGAATTAATTTTAAATTTTTATTCAAAAGGTTTTCAAATTTTTCTAGGTGTCTTTTAAGTATATGTATGCATATAATTATTAAAGATGTATTTAGTTTTTAAGTCTGCTTCAAATATTTCTAACAAATTGGACTGGAAAATATAGTGAGGTTTTGAAGATTTTTTTGGGCTGAGTAGCCATTTCTGATTTGGTTTAGCTTGAAGATTAGAGAATCTGGATTGGTTTCTTGATTAGGCCATGATTTTACGAAGACAATCAGCTACTAAAAAATGATGTCAATATTTTAATGCTTGAATAGAGTTGTGCTTGCATCAGAGTATTTGTCAGTCTAGAACCATATTTCTTTCTATATATTTTTCGTATGTTGGCTTGTTTATATGGAATGCTAGATGCTTCTATTTATTTGATTGATCTTTTTCATGAATACAAGTACATGCAAACAAAGCATTTGGTGTGGAAATTTTGCAGTTTAATTTAGAAAAGTTCAGTTTTTTTGTATATAAAGCTCTTTTTCTCTTGCAGAAGTCTAAAATTTCAGTTTTTAGTTCGAACTTTTTCATTAGAAAGCTAACTCCTCACTGCTTTGTACTATTTTATCCAGGAAACAATGATGTCATGAATGTGGGTCGGAAGGTTCGTCATACATAATATGATCCATGAACCTTACCAGCCTTATAATTTGGTGTGATCGTGAGCTAGTATCATTAAGGGCAGTTTCACCAACTTGCCTTTGCGCTACAACATAATCAGAAACAAGTTAATCAACTGCCAATTAGCAATGTATTTGCAAAGGAAGAAAGAAGCTTCACCAAATTACCTTCACATATACCGATTAGATGCCTTAAATGCTGATCATTACTTGCTGTCTCTTCTACCAGCTTCTCAACCACAGTACCTTTCTGCATTTGGGAATCACAAGAAATACAGTAAATGAGAGAATCATTCAGAAAAGCATATGAAGTTCATTCTTGACTGCAGAAAAAAACTCATAAATGCAACAATACCTCCGGGTCATCTAGAAGGCTTTAGATTGCGACCAGATTCGGAATTTAACAGGTCCCTGACATTTTCATTATAGATTTCTAGTCCAGAAATCCTAATTGTAAAATCTCTTTCAGTCCAAAACAAAAACCACAACTTTCTAATGAATATAGTTTTGATATAAACTCAATAAACTAGACCAAGTAAAATCCAACTTTCTAGAGCACAATGTCAGATTTTGATGAAGCTTACATTCATTATATGCTTATAGATGTCATTTACAGCTTTATCAGTTATCCCTCTCGTCGTGTATGTCTTCCCATTGAATCAGATCCATCTTCCAAGGCAAATATGGAGAAGCGAGGTAGCTACAATGGCACAATGAAGGCCTCATCGGTTTTTTTAAAGAAGAAACATAATCAAGATATTGAGGATTTGATAAGAAATCATGTGCCTGTACCTCTGAAAAGATACAGTTTTTTGGATGTCGAGAAAATGACCAATTTTTTCAAAGATAAACTTGGTCAAGGAGGTTATGGAACAGTATACAAAGGAAGGCTAACGGGTGGCCATTTGGTGGCAGTGAAGGTCCTGGTAGCTTCAGAAGGGAATGGGGAAGAATACATAAATGAGGTAGCAAGCATTAGTAGTACTTCCCATGTTAATATTGTCACTCTGCTAGGATTTTGTTTCGAACGTGACAAGAGAATTCTCGTCTTCCACTTCATGCCCCACGGATCCTTAGAGAAGTTCATAAATCATGAAAATGCCTTTCAAGCGAGTCAAGAACTAGGATGGGAAAAATTGTACCAAATTGTAGTCAATAACATTATCCATGAACCTTACCAGCCTTATAATTTGGTGTGATCGTGAGCTAGTATCATTAAGGGCAGTTTCACCAACTTGCCTTTGCGCTACAACATTATCAGAAACAAGTTAATCAACTGCCAATTAGCAATGTATTTGCAAAGGAAGAAAGAAGCTTCACCAAATTACCTTCACATAAACCGATTAGATGCCTTAAATGCTGATCATTACTTGCTGTCTCTTCTACCAGCTTCTCAACCACAGTACCTTTCTGCATTTGGGAATCACAAGAAATACAGTAAATGATAGAATCATTCAGAAAAGCATATGAAGTTCATTCTTGACTGCAGAAAAAAACTCATAAATGCAACAATACCTCCGGGTCATCTAGAAGGCTTTAGATTGCGACCAGATTCGGAATTTAACAGGTCCCTGACATTTTCATTATAGATTTCTAGTCCAGAAATCCTAATTGTCAAATCTCTCTTTCAGTCCAAAACAAAAACCACAACTTTCTAATGAATATAGTTTTGCTATAAACTCAATAAACTAGACCAAGTAAAATCCAACTTTCTAGAGCACAACGTCAGATTTTGATGAAGCTTACATTCATTATATGCTTATAGATGTCATTAACAGCTTTATCAGTTATCCCTCTCTTCGTGTATGTCTTCCCATTAAATCAGTACCATCTTCCAAGGCAAATATGGAGAAGCGAGGTAGCTACAATGGCACAAGGAAGGCCTCATCGGTGTTTTTAAAGAAGAAACATAATCAAGATATTGAGGATTTGATAAGAAATCATGTGCCTGTACCTCTGAAAAGATACAGTTTTTTGGATGTCGAGAAAATGACCAATTTTTTCAAAGATAAACTTGGTCAAGGAGGTTATGGAACAGTATACAAAGGAAGGCTAACGGGTGGCCATTTGGTGGCAGTGAAGGTCCTGGTAGCTTCAGAAGGGAATGGGGAAGAATACATAAATGAGGTAGCAAGCATTAGTAGAACTTCCCATGTTAATATTGTCACTCTGCTAGGATTTTGTTTCGAACGTGACAAGAGAATTCTCGTCTTCGACTTCATGCCCGACGGATCCTTAGAGAAGTTCATAAATCATGAAAATGCCTTTCAAGCGAGTCAAGAACTAGGATGGGAAAAATTGTACCAAATTGTAGTCAATAACATGATCCATGAACCTTACCAGCCTTATAATTTGGTGTGATCGTGAGCTAGTATCATTAAGGGCAGTTTCACCAACTTGCCTTTGCGCTACAACATAATCAGAAACAAGTTAATCAACTGCCAATTAGCAATGTATTTGCAAAGGAAGAAAGAAGCTTCACCAAAATTTGAATTTGATTTCTAACGGCTAGTTCATTTCTTTTCTTTTCTGAGGTTCTAATTTCTTCATTTTTAGGGCAAACTACACATATACTCCCAATCAATTGAGTGTGTTTCAATTTGGTCCACTTTATTAATAATGGCTCCAATATATTTGCTTTACCAAAATGGAAAGTTCCAATCTTCCTAATTTGCGAAAAAAAATATAAATAATTGCACACGTGGTTATTTTTCTTAACATTATTGATTTTTTTTTTGTTCATAATCACTAATTTGAATAGCATGTAGGCGTATAATCAAATCAATTATCAAACATTATGATTTGATGGATGAGTTTCTTAAGAAGTGTTTAGAAATGTAATAATAATTATTTTTAAAATTTTTTTTATTTAAAAATATATTAAAATAATATTTTTATTTTTAATATCAATATATTAAAATAATTTAAAAATATAAAAGTTAATATTAAATAAAAACAAATCAATTTTTTTTTAAAAATTATTTGGAATACAATTTCGTAAAATATGACATTATATATACTAAGGCTTTTAGTCTTCTTGTCAATTTTATAATTTATGTGTGTAGTTAATTATTTTTTAATAACATAATTTGGTAAAAAATTTAGTAAAATAATACAGACTGAATTGTTTTTTGAAAATAATATAATTTGGACACCACACTTATGAATATTATTTTTTTTATAATTTTTATCAGTACTAATAGTTGTTTAATCATATTTTTTAAAATATTTTGTTTATAAATTATTTAATTCAAATAAAAATCAATTTAAAATTTATGAATATTTAATGGTCAAAAGATAAAATTTAAAATATAATAGGCAAAAAAAATAAAAAATAAAGTAATAAGGTGGAATAAAATAAAAAAAGAAAAAAAAACATAAAAAATCATCAAAAACACGTTAAGATTTTATTTTTAACATTTGTAATAATATTAAAAATATCTCAACGATATGATTGTCACTGATTTTTAAAAATTAAGAAACGTATGGATTACATGCACGATTATAATACATGGAAAAAAAAATTGGGAATCAAGATCTTAATGTTTTTCTAGATTTTAATTCAAGTTATACGGTAGATGTGAGGATGAGTTTGGACAAGGAGGAGGCTAAAATTAGGGCTTATTTACTATGGTGGGCTATTGCATGGAAAATGGCAATCAATGGTTTTATTTCTGTTTGGTTTGACAAAGGAGCAGGTTTGGATTTGATTGAAAGACATGGGGTGCTCGACTGGATTGTATTGAAAAGATAGAGATTGACAATGCAAAGGGGGTTTTGGTGACTGTCCTTGCTTAAGGGAAGAGGCAAAGCAATAATGGGTTTTTACAGGGCTGGTTCATTGGTTGTTGAAGATGGTGCGATGAGGTCTGTGGGTTTGTAATGGTTGTAGAGGAGAAGCTGTGGCTTTGGCGAGCGGAGGTTTTTATGGCGCCAATGGTTGGTGGTGGTGGATTAGGTCAAAATTGACTTTGTGAGGAAGATGAAGGCGAGGTCTGGGTATTTGTGAGTTAATGAAGGATGAAGGCTAAGTGTATAGTGTGGCTTGTGATGACTGAAGGTGTGATTGTTTCTACAATGGTTTGTGAGGAAGATGAAGGAGAGGTCTGTTGCTACAATGGTTATTGTGGTTTTCATTACCAGAGGGGTTGGTGAGAGGGAGGTTGTCTTTGTGTTGCCTTTTTAAGTGGAGAAGAACAACTAAGATTCTAGGTTGGAAGATTATTTGAGTTTGAATTTTGCGTTTTGATTTTGGTTGCTAAGATATTAGGCTTAAATTGCCAAGAATCAAGATGAATAAAACATCGTCGTTTTACACATACACATTTTGCAACCAAAACTTAATTAAATAATGATAACAACACATATCATGTAAAGGAAAAATCTCATAGTTTATTAGCTATAGCTAAAAGGCATAACCTTTTTACTGTTTTTGAAAATGTATAAAATAAAATAAAAAATAGCTAGTGTAAAATACTTGTAAGTTGTAAGTACATCTATTTTTTTTTTACTATAAAGATTAGAATCATATTTTAATATTTAATTATCATTAACAACTTATTTTTTATTTATCAATTCATATATATATTTTTTAAATTTATTTTATTAAGCAAAAACACTATCTTTTCATTTTTTAGTTAAAAAAATCTGTAATACCCAGAAATACATTCACAACAAATACATCTTCTCTTCTTTTTTTTTTCTTTTTTTTAAGTTATAAATAATTCTTTTTTAATTCAGAAGACTATTTGGTTCACAAAAATAATAACTTTTGGTTTTTGAAAATGCGAGATTTGTAATAGAATAATCCATGTTTTTATGATAATGTTTTGTTACTATTTCATAATAAAAGAGAATGAGATAAATATATAAAAATAAATTTATTTCCAAAATAATTTTGAAGTAAATTTCTATTCTTCTAAAACAAACAAGAGGTATAGCAAGAAAATATATTTTTAGAGATAATATTTATTATTTTTTTATTTTTAATATATCCCTACAAAATAAAATTATTTCTAGGTCTAAAATTGTAAATCCTCAATATTAATTACATTCTAGTCCTTAATTTATAAAACTTATTTACAATCAAGCCACACTTTATTAATCATCTCATTTTCATTTATAACTAAAATATTCTTATATGTGTGACCCAGTAGATTCTCTAATAAATTGGTCCAAATATAAATCATAATCCTAAATAAAATATGATTAAATAAACTACACAATTTAGTTTCTTATCAATTCAACAATTGATGGATTCATATTTAAAGATTAGATACAATGTCTATCAACCTGTCATGATCTCTTAAATATTTAAAAATTTATAAATAGTTTGACTTAACCTTTCAGTGACTAGTTTCTTAGTGTAATTATTATCCCTTCATCAAGAATGTCTTCATTTTGATATTATAGCATGAAGCATGTCTGCTTTGTTAAATAATTTTAATTCTCAACACTGTAATTATTGATTCTTTGAATAAGATTTGAAACTATTTTCAAATCTCATTTCATGTTAGCCAAATATTTTACAATTAATACTATTTAAGAAAAAATAGAATTTTTTTTTTCTAATTCATTTAGGGTAATGAATCCTTTATTGATTACTTAAATACCTCCATATAGTTTATATTATGTTCAATATATGCCTTTCTATTACCCTTGATTGAGATGTGTAGTTATGATCAAAGCATAACACCTCTTATACAAGATTACTTAGTGATCTCAACTTTAAGAATCACTTATACAATTATCACCTAAACCTTTTCATAGACATAAGTGATCTTTTTATATGAAATTCTCTTGCAAGTCAGTTTAGTGTATATGTCATTTAACAAACACATGCATATTAGTTCTAGGTATTCCTCATGATTTCTCTAATATATATATATGGCAGCTACACAAGCTTGTAAAGAAGCAATATGGATGAAGAAACTTATGGAGGAGCTCGGGCACAAACAAGAAAAGATTCTTTTGTATTGTGATAGTTAGAGTGCCTTGCATATTGCAAGGAATCCAACATTTCATTCAAGAGCATAACACATAGATGTTCAGTATCACTTTGTAACCCATTTTTGGGTCCCCACATAAAAAATAATAAAATACAAAAAAATTAAAAAAAAATATTATAAAAAATATAACAGTGAAAAAAATGCCAAAACGTCCTAAAAATGCTCAAAAATTGATTGAGTATGTTCAAAAATATAAAAATTAAAATTTGACAGTATATCATTGATTGATGAGAGCCCCGATGATAAAGAAAATTCAATTTGAGGAAGAAAAGTCCAAAATTAGAAGTTTATGGACTCAATTAAATTTTATTTAAGGTTTAATTGAATTTTTGGAGAGTTTAATTGCAATAAAAATTGATTTTTGAGTTAGTTTGGGCTTTAATTGGAAGAAATTGAAGTTCTGGGGTCAAATTATAATTTTTGGAAGTTCATTTGATCAAATCAGGGGCTTAATTGCATAAATATTGAAGTTTAATGGCCAATTAGGGACTTAATTGAAGAAATCCGAGACCAAGGACTAAATTGCAAAACGCACGCAAATTGGAGGCCTACTTTAAATCTGACGCGTTTTGGCGCCAAAATCCATTTAAATGAAACGTCGCATTTTGGGAAAAACGACGCCGTTTCATGCACTGTTTAAGAAAAAAAAAAAAAGAACCCAAAACGGTGCCGTTTTGAACGGCACCATCATCTTCTTCCCTGCGCACACAGAGAACAGGGGAGAAGAAGATTTTTTCTTCTCCACTTTTCACTGAACTTCTTTCCCGGATTTAGCGCAATAAGACTCCCGCATTTCACCCACTTGCCTCCTCCTTTTTATCCTTTGATTCGATAGTGGAGGGGCGGCCGACAGTGGCCGCCCCACCACGACACCACCCCCCCTGTTTTTGCCTATAAAAACAGGGGAAGGGGGGAAAGAAAAAAAGAGAGAGAACGGAAGGGAGGACGAGAGAGAGAGAGAACACAGCAGAGGGGAGAGGGAAGAGAGAAGAGAAGAGAAAGAAGAGAAGTAAAGAGAAAAAAATACAGAAACAGAAGAAAAAGAGAAAAAAACAGAGGAAGAAGGAGAAGAAAACAGCCGGCCACCGTGCCTCCGCCGCCAGCAGCACCATCGGCAATGCCACCTCACTAGGTAAACACTCTGTCCCCCCCCTTCGCCATGCAGGACGTGCACGATGCACGTCTCTGCAGGTGAAGCTGGTTACTATGCTGTGATGGGCTGGGCTTAAGCCCAGCCCATGGATCTTGGGTCGGGTTTGGCCCAGCCCACTGATATGGGCCGGGTCCGGCCCATTTCAATTTTTAATTTTTTTTTTGCGTCAGAATTTTTAACATTTTTCCAGCACATTTTTTTTTTTATCAATTTTGCTTAATATCGATTTGTATTTTACATCGTAAAAATATAAATCCGGTATTAAAATACCTGGTTTTCGGCAAAAACTTCCAAAAATACAAACAAAATTGAAAAAAAAATAAAAAAAATGTTTTTGTGCATACGGTCAAGTGTCTCAAATCTAAAAATCATATCGTATTTTTCATATGTTAAAAAAAAAATATTTTAGCATGCATTTTGGCTTTAATAACCAGTTTATTAAAGTCAAGAGAACATTGGCCAAAATCTCAAAAACAACAAAAGTATTATTTTGTTTGATTTTAGTATCAGGGATTATGAATTTATATGTAAATCGTATTCCTGATATTAAAATTTTTTTTTTCTTTTGACGACTTTGAATAGTTAGTTTTTTACCCGATAAAGATAAGGATCTCCTTACAGAGGAGGAGTTTTCTTAAACCGTAAACGAACCAACAATTAAAAAACCACAAAACGATTTTAGATTTTATCAGACATTAAAACAATGCAGCGTACCTTAGGTAGGGCGTAGTTGGGGTGCTAGTACCTTCCCTTTACGCAACCAGTCTCCGTACCCGATCTCTAAAGACCAGTTAAGGTTCCTAGTAACCAGAATACTAGGTGGCGACTCCCAGTCCATATTTTCACTTGTAGAAGACAAGAATTCTTTGTCTCTCCCTATTTGCCAGGAATAAATATTCTGATTTTTCCTTGAGAGTGGACGATCGCCGTGCCGCCGCACACGTGCGACAGAATGACGACTCCGCTGGGGATCTTGTGGACTAAGCTTTGTTGTTGTCTGATTATTGTGTTTTTTGTTGTGGTTTTCATGTTTATTTTTTAAATATGCATTTCCTTTATGTATTTCTTACTCGCTTTAATTTCTGTACATATTTGTTCATGTATTGTATAGAACTGCCTCATGAATCACATGCTTTACATTTTTCAAGCACACACAAGCTTCTAAGTTAAGTGGGGAATTAACGATCTGCCCTATGACTATTGGTCGGGTTTAGATGCGTGAAACCCCAACTCATATCTGAGAGCCTGCTTGGTAATGGTGGACATACGTGCCTTAACTGTTCTTTGCAACGCCTCCATACTGCCTTTACGAAGGACGTCACTGGGCAGATATGAGACCCTTTTGAGACCAGATAGAAAACACCAGCCAAACTTTTTTTTTCAACAGTGGGAGTCGGAGAACAACACATCTGTACAAGTAATACTTTAAATTTTTCTAAACAAGTGCAGTATGGCTTGAGAGATGAGTATTTCAATTATAATCATGAAATGGAGGGTGTGGAGGATTCAAGTGAAGGAGAGGACAGCATGGATGAAGATGTTTTTGAAGATTAATGAATAATGATGATGATATTTAATTTTGTTTTTTAATCTATTTGGCTACTTACTATTTTATATTATCTTATTTTGTTTTAAGGGTGAAATATAACTTTATATGACCATGTTATGGTATTTTATGTTTTCTTTTGATTTTCTAATGATCTAATCTTAATTGGGAAGACACACACACACAACATATCGCCCTAGTTCATTTAGGCGAGCGCCTCGAGCATTTTACAGGCTTGGCACTTGAAATGGTTTTTCATTGTAGTTTTAGATTGTAAATATAGCTAGAATACCTGCCACTGTATTTGGCTCTAGTTTTGGATGGTTACAAGCAAGACTTGGCTTTTAGAATGCCTTACCTTGGATTTGATTCCTTTTTAAATGGTACCTGATGATATATGTACAATGACTATTGCTAGTTTGAAATCTGGTTAGTCTACCTGCTTGCCCTGATGTTATTTAAAATGGGGCTGATCTGCTTTCTTATGTTTTACAGATAATTGCCCTTCGAAGAGCAAAGAGGAGAAACATGGAACTGTTGGAAATTATATTAATAGTGTTTTGATGTAAATAGGAAAGCTATATATTTTGTGATAAGTAGGAAAGATACGTAAGAATATTTTGTATCAATCTACATTTAGTTAGTTGTCATTCCTTATTAGTCTTTGACCCGTAAGGAAACTCTAATGTATCCTGTATATATATTGAACTTAATCAATACAGAAGAGCATTCCGCTTGAATACCTCTTTACTTATATGGTATCAGAGCTTGCTACGACCTTACCCTAATTTTTCCCTTCTTCAACGCATCTGTTTGTTGCGTCTTTGCCTTGCCTCCTTTTTTCTTCTCCCTTAAATCATGGCTGCTAATGACATTGATTTTTTGAGTTCTGGCGATTCATCCTCTGTTCCCAGCACCCTTGGTTCTCCATTATTCCTCCACCATTCAGATCACCCTGGTTTGCTTCTTGTCTCAAAGCGATTGAATGGCGACAATTATAATTCTTGGCACCGTGCCATGAAAATTTCTCTAAGTGCCAAGAATAAGACAGGTTTTATTACTGGCAAAATAAAAGAACCCCGTGAGGCTTCAAATCCTGAAGAACATGCTCTTTGGCAGCGCTGCAACGATATGGTGCTTTCTTGGATTCTAAATTCTCTTGAGCCAGAATTAGTTGATTCTGTTGTTTCATGCAACACTCCTTATGCCATCTGGGAAGATCTTCGTGAAAGATTTTCTTTAGGGAATGCTCCCCGTATTTTTCAAGTTCAGCGAGACATCTACAGGATTGAGCAAGGTCAGATGTCAGTTGCAGCATATTACACAAAATTGAAGGGTTTATGGGACGAGCTTGTATCTTTCAAATCAGAAACATGTACGTGTGGTGCGCAGACTGATCAGACCAAACTTATTCAGTTCCTCATGGGACTCAACGAGTCATATTCAGGTGCAAGGGGTCAGACTTTACTGATGAACCCTTTACCATCGGTTCGTCAAGCTTATGCCTCCGTTGTACAGGAAGAAAAACAACGAGAGTTGGGGGCTGCTGTCATCACACCATCAAATACAGCAGCCATGGTTGTACGTGGGAATTACAACATGTCTAAAGGTCGGCAAAACAATCTTGTTCCCGGTTATCAATCAAATAATTCACGTAATAAAGAGCCTTTTCAGTGCACTTATTGTGGTGATATGTATCACAGGAAAGCAACCTGTTACAAATTAATTGGCTACCCTCCTGGTCATCCAAAAAGTAAAGAAAAGGCTTCACATCAGCGCCAAGGCTACAACAGACACTCTGCATCTGGAAACCCCTCTGCAAATCAAGTGGATTTTAATTCCACTTTTCAGGAACTCCAGGCATCTCTGCCCAACTTGACTGAGGATCAATATGATCAGATACTCAGTGCCTTGACCACCAAGCCTGTCACTACACAGGCTAATGTTGTTGCTGCCTCAGCCTTCCAACATACATCAGGTTTATTACCGATTGCTCACAATCGCTGGATACTTGACAGTGGGGCAACCCATCATATTACTTCTTCTCCTACATCATTAAAGCATGTCGACAAGAATTTGTCTTTGGCACCTGTTTCCTTACCTAGTGGAGACGTGGCAAACATTACTGTGATTGGCTCAATTCAATTCAACAATTCTTTTCAATTGAATAATGTCCTCTGTGTGCCAAGCTTTAAAGTTGATCTTATGTCTGTTGGCAAGACAACCGATGATTTAAATTGCTCAGTGACTTTTTTTCCATCTTGGTGTATTTTGCAGGACTTGGCTACGAGGACAATGATTGGTGTGGGTAAGCGACGTAATGACCTGTATTACCTTGTGGCGTTGGCTTCAACTCCTCCTTCTACCCGTTTTGCTTGCAATTTAATCATCTCATCCGATCTTTGGCATCGCCGATTGGGACACCATTCTTCTAATCGTTTACAATTTTTAGCCAATCATTCACTCAAATTCAATTTTGATTCCAGTCATAAATGTGACGTTTGTCCATTGGCAAAACAAACTCGTCACCCTTTTCCTTCTAGTTCAATTTCAACTACGAAGTGTTTTTCTCTTATTCATTGTGATATTTGGGGTCGTTATAAAACCCCTTCTATTTCTGGTGCTTTTTATTTCTTGACCATTGTGGACGATTTTTCTCGTTTTACATGGGTTTTTTTAATGCGTAACAAGAGTGAGACACAAACTCTACTTCGTCAGTTTTTTCATCATGTTCACACTCAATTCAATACAAAGGTTCAAAAACTCCGTTCTGATAATGGGGTTGAATTTCTTTCATTAAAAATTTTTTTCCTTGAGGAAGGCGTTCTTTTTCAACACTCTTGTATATACACACCTCAACAAAATGGTGTCGTTGAGCGCAAACATAGACACATCCTTGAAATTGCTCGCGCTCTCCGTTTTCAATCTCATTTGCCAATTAAATTTTGGGGAGAATGCATTCTTACTGCCGTCCATATTATTAATCGCCTTCCTACTCTATTGCTTCATAACAAAACACCTTTCGAAATTCTTTACAACAAACTTCCTGATTATTCTCGCATGCGAGTTTTTGGATGTATTGCCTTTACAACCATAGTCAATCCATCCTCAAAATTTTCTGCTCGTGCCACAAAATGCATTTTTTTGGGTTATCCTATGGGACAAAAGGCTTACAAACTTTACGATATTGCAACTCAAAAAATTTTCACCAACCGGGATGTGGTATTTCTTGAGGACACTTTTCATCATCCATCACAAGTCACTACTACAACACACAATCCACCAGCCTTGCCTATTCCTATCCCTATTATGTCTGATCCTTCTTCCCATCTTCCTTCCTCATCGGTCACCATTAATCCCTTTGATTCTCCCATATCCTCTTCACCCGCACCAACTGACTCAGTACCCTCCCTTCCTGAGCCACTTTCCTCCACTCCATTAAATCCACCAGCTGCACAGCAAACCCCTGTTCAGCCGGCTGACTTGCCCTTCCTGAACCTACTCTAGTTCAGGTTGATCAACCACTTCGTCGTTCTCAACGTCCTCGAGAAGCCAACGTTCGCCTCAAGGATTATGTTTGCTCGCAGGTGATTCTGCCTCCACATCAATTGTCCTCGGCCTCGTCTGCACCTCCACCAGGTACGAAATATCCTCTCTGTCATTTTATTTCATATGATCGGTATTCTCCATCACATCTCTGTTATATTGCAAATGTTAGTCGTGATGAGGAACCTTCTTCGTATGACATTGCTGTGACTGACCCTAAGTGGCAGGAAGCTATGAACTCTGAGCTTCAAGCTCTCATTGACAATCAGACATGAAGCCTCGTTCCTTTGCCTCCCGGCAAACGCCCGATCAGTTGTAAGTGGGTGTATCGCATCAAACGCAAGGTTGACGGGTCTGTTGAGCGCTATAAAGCCCGCTTGGTCGCTCGGGGTTTCACACAAATTTCTGGAATTGATTATCATGACACTTTTTCCCCCACTGCAAAAATGGTAACTGTCCGCTGCATCCTTGCTATTGCTGCAAGTCTAAACTGGCCTTTACATCAGCTAGACGTCAACAATGCATTCTTAAATGGTGATTTATTGGAAGAAATATATGTCTCCTCCTCTTGGTCTTCGGCGACAGGGGGAGCAAATTGTATGTCGCCTCCACAAGTCCCTATACGGCCTTAAGCAGGCGTCCCGACAGTGGTTCTCTAAGTTTACAAAAGTCATTCTTGCTGCTGGTTTTCTACAGTCAAAAGCCGACTATTCCTTGTTCATCAAAACAGATGGCACATCTCTTACCATCCTATTGATCTATGTGGATGATATTTTGATAACCGGGAACAACATTGAATCCATAAAAGGTTTGAAGCAGTTTCTTCATACTCGTTTCCGCATCAAAGACCTTGGTGATCTGAAATTCTTCTTAGGCATTGAAATAGCCCGTTCCAAGCAAGGCATCTACATTTCCCAGCGCAAATATGCCTTGGAAATTATCAAAGACAGTGGATACTTGGGTGCCAAACCAGTTGAATTTCCTATGGAAGAATGCAGACTTTCAAATACAGGAGAATTGCTCAAAGATCCCTGTATATACCAGCGTCTAGTTGGTCGATTAATTTACTTAACCATCACTAGACCTGATATCACATATTCAGTTCACATTCTCAGCCGATTCATGCATGAACCACGTCAACCTCACATGGTTGCTGCTCTTCGAGTTGTCCGTTATTTGAAATCAGCTCCTGGTCAAGGTTTGCTTCTTCATTCAAATAACTCATTACACTTAAAGGCATTTTGTGACTCTGACTGGGCGGGTTGTCCTGTCACTCGTCGCTCTACTACTGGATATTGTGTATTCCTTGGAAATTCTTTAATTTCATGGAGAACAAAAAGGCAAAAGACAGTTTCCTTATCAAGTGCGGAAGCTGAATACAGAGCGATGGCAGGTACATGTTGTGAGCTTACTTGGTTGAGACATTTATTAACAGATTTACATATGCCAGTTTCAAATCCTGTTACTCTTCATTGTGATAATCAAGCTGCCTTACACATTGCAAAAAATCCTGTGTTTCATGAGAGAACTCGGCATATTGAAATGGATTGCCACTTTATTCGGGACAAAATTTTACAAGGTGAAATTGCTACTCGATACGTAATTTCTTCACAACAATTAGCTGATGTATTTACAAAAGCTTTGGAAAAAGAGAAATTCAAACAGCTCATGTGCAAGTTGGGAGTCATTGACATTCACTCTCCAACTTAAGGGGGAGTGTTGGAAATTATATTAATAGTGTTTTGATGTAAATAGGAAAGCTATATATTTTGTGATAAGTAGGAAAGATACGTAAGAATATTTTGTATCAATCTACATTTAGTTAGTTGTCATTCCTTATTAGTCTTTGACCCGTAAGGAAACTCTAATGTATCCTGTATATATATTGAACTTAATCAAAACAGAAAAGCATTCCGCTTGAATACCTCTTTACTTATAGGAACGCCTGGTTTTAGCATGTGGAGGAGAGGCTTTGAATTATGTTGATAGTTTAACTCCTGACTGCCTTGGTTGGGCTGGACTGGTTTATGAGCATGTCCTTGGTAAAGAGAAGTATACATTTGTTGAAAATGTTAAAAACCCCCATTCTTGCACTATCTTAATAAAAGGTATAGAAGCGTGTATACATCCTCAGCAAACTTGTATAAATGTTTACGATTTTCTTTTTTATTTGTTCTAAATGCTATCAGATGATTTTTTCTTGTTTGTTTTAGTTGCTTCTTTTAGGCCATTTAGCCATCAGGATGAAGTATGTACTCTTTTATGTTCAAGCATGAAATGTATATTCATCTTGCAATTTTGTGATTTAGCAGGGGCGAATCGTCACATTTGACTTTTTTTATTGTTACAGGACCTAATGACCATACAATTGCCCAAATAAAGGATGTTGTCCGCGATGGCTTGAGAGCAGTCAAAAATACTATTGAAGATGAAGCTGTGGTACTTGTAAGTTCTGCATGCAGAAATCTATGAGATTTGTATGTGCAATCATGCTTGATTAAATTGTTGCATATTGATTTATGTAAGGCGTGCTTGTGGCCTTTGATGGTGGCTTTGGAAGTTCTGTGCTACATCTAAAATGTGGTTCATATTTATGCAAGTTATGTTTCTGCTCAAGTGAAGTGTGTGCTTCAGGAAAAAGCTGTTTTTTGTAAGCACCGGCAGTTTAGACACAATCAAAAACCAACATTATTATGGACCAAGAGTGGGGTTTCAATCAAATAAACTTAAAATCTAATTTGCATGAATGCTGATTAGAATGAAATTTGTGTATGGTGGAGCTGTGGACATCAATGTATTTGATTATAGGATGAAAATAATTGACTTGAAAGTTGAGATTGGCCTCTTGGGATTGGGTGAGATATAGAGTATAGACACATTTTCTGTTGTAATTCTTAGCATATAATTCTGCAAATAAGCAACTATTTTGTCGATTACTTGATTCAGTGCTGAAATTTCTTTCCCACTCAATGATGTCATTTATTCTCTTCAGGGAGCAGGAGCTTTTGAACTTGCAGCCAGAAAACACCTGATCAATGAAGTAAAGAAAATAGTTAAAGGGGTAAATGCCTGCCTGTTTTCTATATTTGAGTAATTATTCTTATCCCCTGGTTAATTTTAAAATGGTGTTTGCAAATGTGGAACAGCGTGCTCAGCTAGGTACTGTTGAAGCTTTTGCTGATGCCCTTCTCGTGCTGCCCAAAACTCTGGCTGAGAATTCCGGGTTAGACACTCAAGATGAGATTGTTGCTCTCACGGTAACCATCAGTGGAATCCATCCATCATCCTTTTTTTTTCTGGGGGAGCAAAAGACACAAGAAAAGAAACTGATTTAAGCTTTTCTTGCATGTTTATTCAGGGAGAGCACGACAGGGATAACATTCTAGGAATAAACCTCCAAACAGGTGGGCCCCTCGATCCTCAGGTGGAGGGTATCTTCGACAACTACTCTGTCAAGCGCCAACTCATAAACTCAGGGTACACATGAACTCCTAGCTTTGGAGTCTGTCCTTTTCTCTCTCTCCCTATCTCTCTTCCCTCGGTCCAGCTTCTGTTCTACTACATAAATGTACATATAAAGAGATACTTTTTCCAAACTTACCCTAAATGATTAAACTAGAGAAACCTGTTGAAGTTCTCTCAGGTTTGAACTCTTAACATGCCTAACCTAGTTATAATCATGCTGCTGTAATTTTCCAGGCCTGTGATCACATCACAATTGCTACTGGTGGATGAAGTCATTCGTGCTGGGCGTAATATGAGGAAGCCAAATTAGTCATGGATATGCTCCTGCATTTTTATCTTATTTTTTTAAATTTTTGCCTCGTGAGGATGTTGTGGTGATTGGATGTGTAACAAAACCCCCTGTGCCTTTATGCAATGGAGGATGGTTGTGTTTGTAGGATTTGTGTTAGAGGGAATCTCCATTCATCTCATGGAATTACTTTGTTAGCGGCATGCTTATCGTCCATATTAGCAAGCATTCATTTTTTTGTACCCACTTATCAGAAATTTCATTTCAAGCTGAGAGTTTCAATTTTTGTAAGGTCTGCATGCTATTTGCGTGCTATGTGCCTGCCTGATTCTATTAGGGGGCAAGTGGCGGCATCATGCTGAGTATTTCGAGGAGCTGTTTGGCACGTGAATTGGAACCGGAAGTATAGCAATAGAATGTCAAGGCATTTGAATGTTCTCGGGGATCACAGACTCTCTTAAAGAACCGTTTGGGAATGCGGTTTCAACCGTGTTTTCATAGAATTTAATTTTTTTTTTTGCTAAAATTTAATACGGTTTTTATAGTTTGGATCGTATGTTAAAAATAATTTTTTAAAAAAATAAAAAAATATTATTGACATGTATTTCGACATAAAAAATTATTTGAAAAGAAACTGCTATCATGCTCCCTGCGATGGCTTCGGGGTTTTTGTTGCTCTTTCGACTGGTTATAATAGTTATTGGTGCCTTGAAACCTAGCCTAGTTGACCCTTAGATTGTGTTGGGGTTTTTTTAGCTCTTTTTTAATATTGCGTGTTTTAAATAGGGTTACCTAAATTTTGAAGAAATTAAAATTTTATTTAAAATTAATTTTTTTATATTTTTAAATTGTTTTGATGTGTTGATAAAAAAAAATTTTAAAATAAAAAATATTGCTTTAATATATTTTTAAATGAAAATTACTTTTTAAAAAAATTATTATTACTCTTTAAATTTTATTTTAAAAAATTATTTAAAATGCCATTGTTGTAGTATTTTTTTTATTTTAAAAACAAGAAAAAAATATGGAAATTGAGGTTTTTGTGCATCAATAATTTTATTTTTAAAAATCCTCGACAGAAAAGATTAGATTATCCGTTTTGATGCTCCAAATTGATATTTATACATATATAAACAATGTTTGGAAAATATTTTGTATTTTGCATTTTTTTGTGTTTAATAAAGTCGCATTAGTCCTTGATGAAAATATAAATAAATAAAATCTTTGCTAACAAAGGGTTTACCGTTGTGACTTAATTTAATCAATCGAAAACGCTGACGTTTAGTATGAAGCAGTAGAAACCAAAACTCGTCCTTCCAACGGTCATATTTTTCTTCGAAATTCAAGAACCCTCGCGCTATAAAAGCAATGGTCATCTCCCTCCCTCCCCTTCCTTTTAACACACAGCCCCTCTCTCTTTGAAAAAAAATCTCTATGCGCATTTAAAACATAAACAATCAGAGATCAAAAGCCTATTATCGATCAGTGGCCTCAAAGTAAGTTGCTCAGATCTAATTTCACTTTCTAATACTTTGAATTGCGTTTTAAATTCTTGAAATCAATTTTGTTTTCTTGTATTTACCTTCGAAAAACCCTAGTTGTTTTTTACCCTATCCTCTTAAATGAATACTTTCTTGGTATTGATGCTCTAGTTATTCTCGAATTGTTCAAGTTATTAGATTCGCTGCATGTATTTATAATCCGATCTAAATTTGTTCTTTATGATTTTTTATTTGTGTGTGAAGCAGAGATTTTAATTCTCTGTTTTCTTAGAAGTAAATCTTCTATGTTTTCTCAGCGAACAAACAACTTTCTCCTTCTCCGTATGCGTGCAATTTGTATATGATCGATCTTGTATCATGAATACATGTGATTCTGCTGATTTTTCTATTGTTATGTAAAAATCTAGTGATCTGGTTTAGGGTTGCTTGGGGCGCTTAATTTTATTTGCAGCATAATATATGTATTTTAAACATGGGGTCAGGACAATGAGTCTTTTAAGCTGACGGGTCTTGTATTCTATTATGTTTTACTGTGATTAATCTGTTTATAGAGACTAATCAGTTTTAACAAATATTTGAAAGGGAATAAGAGGATAATCAGTTTCAACAAATATTTGACAGATTGCTACTGCCAAACTTTTAACAAGGTTTGATTCTTTTTTCTTTATTCCCTTCCTTGAATAGATTGCTTGTTCTTGTCTTTAGATTTTGGAAAATCTTGCTTTCACAATCTACTTTCATTTTCGCTTGTATTAATACTCATTGTTTTTGCTAGATGTGTAATCCCAAATCTCTAGTAGATCGCATGATCTTCTATTTCATGCTATTCTGTTTGATAGAGGATTCAAAATAACGAAAGTATGATTTGTGATCAATGCCACTGTTACACCAGATGTTGAATTGGTTTCACGAATTCATCCATCTTCTTAACAAGTAGTGTATGTTTTATCTTATTGATTATTCAGTTACAATGATTTACATATACCATGCTTGGTAGAGCTATGGAGATTCTAAGAATTTCAGAAAATGTTATGGGAGTATTTTTCGTAGAGTTTAGCTGGTTTGTTCTGACTTGCTTCGTGTGGGGTTTGTGCTCTTGGGGGTAACTTTTTTTCTTAGTTACTTTTTGAAACTGAATTTATGGTATAATTCGGTCATCCTTTCCTTATTTTACATGGTTTATTTAGGGTATTAACCAGTTCCAATGCTCTTGCAGAATATTTCTTTGAACTCATTTACAGCACGAATGGCATCACTAGTGAGTAGACGGGCACCTCTCGGTGATTTGTCAAATTCAATGAAGGCTGTTGCCTCTCGAATTCCACATGACGCAAGCAAGATGAAAAGTATCTCCAAAGCACCAGGGAAATGGCAAACTGCTGGCAGAAAACCACTTTTCGACATTTCTAATTCAAGGAAGCCTGAGACAAAAAAGGAGAGTTTCAATGCAAAGAAGCTAACTGTCTTGACAGAGGAACCAGATCAAACCAGTGCAATTGTAGAGGAAACGTTTATGCACAATCATCAGGAATGCATCAAAGCACAGACAAGAGCTATGGACATCAATGAGTTTCTGCAATCAATTGGACTAAAAGATGGTAATGGGAACTTAACATTCTTCTGCTTATAATCACTGCAAAATCTTTCCTTGTAAAATTCAATTCACTTTTATTATTTTGTCCAGATTTTTCCAAGCAGTTGACAACTCCATGTTCACCGCTGGCATCAATTACAAAGAAGGTCACTTTGCTTATTTCCCTTTCCTCGTTTCTTCATTAGGGTCTTTCTTTCTTGTTTCATAGACTAACTTTTCTTTAATGAATTATCTAAACAAAATACTGGTTTCTATTTAATGCTCAGAGCCCCCCTAAGCCTTGCAACTGGAAGCAACGGTCGAGCAGCTCCTTAAAGATCAATCTTGGGAATTCAATCTTGATTCTCCATCTCCTTTCAGAACACGAATATCACCAAGGAATTATAGGGACTGGAAGGATCAAGACTACTGCATCAGCTTTAAGTTGATAGAAACCCCATAGTTGCCAAAGCGTTGATTTCTCTCTTCAATGCTCTACAACTATGCTATGTCAACTCTTTTAGCCTTTTGATCTGGACTGGAAAGGAAAATTTCCTTTTTGGTGATTTATGGTTATTGTGGAACGAATGGTAGTGCAGTAGCATGACATCCATTCTTTAGGATTTGTGTTACAATAGTAGAAGTCACATTATGTTTATGAAGCAATCTGAACGGTACATTGATGAAGGTTAGCGAAGCTATATATTATGATTCCCTTGAGTTCTATACTTTTGATGTGTCTGTTATTTCTCATTTTATGCTTGCTTGTCCGTTCTATTCTTGAATCATTTATTTTTTTAAGTGTTTAGAGCCCTAAATAAAGAAAGACATATTCTGACAAGACAGGGTAGTGAAAGGTGTTAGATTCTAATGCCCTAAAGTTCAAACAAGTTGGTGTTGTTTAAGGGTTGCATCTGTGTTGTGTTTGCGTGTTGCAGAGGCAAGAATAGAAATTTGCAAGTTTATGGGTATTTGACCTTGGAATAGTTAAAGTTTGCTATGATTAATTAATTTATTGCACTAGAATTTCTCATCAAGGCACATCTTCATTCTGCTGTTATACTTTCTCTTATGGTAAAAATAGTTGTATCTAGTTGTTCTTTCAATTATGCCTTCTAGGTTTTGGAATAGGGATGCTTAGTTCTTAGTCCCGAGTTTCTTTTCAGAAAATCTACAACATTCTCATATGGTATTTTTATTGGTTATCTGAGGTAACCTTTATATTTTATTCATTTTATTCATGGGTGTTTATTTTTTCTAAGGGATGCATCCCCATGTCTTGGTTGATGGTTTTGAGATTGCCAAAAGAGCTGCTCTCCAGTTTCTTGAAAAATTTAAGACACCAGTGGTGATGGGTGATGAACCCGACAGGGAAATTCTAAAAATGGTTGCAAGAACAACAATAAGGACAAAGGTAAGGTCTATTCATCAGTTTACTCTTTGTTTTATAACCTGTTTGGATATTATTTAAAGTTGACCTTATTCTCTTGTGCAGCTATATGAAGCTTTGGCTGATCAATTAATTGACATAGTTGTTAATTCGGTAAGTGTAGCCAGTGGTGTTGATATATCTTGAGGCTGTTGGAAAAGAAGACGTTTAAGTCATATTTTGACAGCTTCTATTTTTGCATTGACTGTGATTTACTTGTTTGTACAGGTGCTCTGTATTTGAAAGCTTGAGGAAGCCATTGATCTATTTATGGTGGAGATTATGCACATGCGCCATAAATTTGATGTTGACACAAGGCTTGTAAGTTAATCTTTTTTCATTTAATCTGGATTCCTGTGGAATATTTTCACCTGGGATGTGTTAAGTGTTTTACAGCTCCCAATTTCCTGATTGACGGATTTAGTTAGGCTTCAAGAGTGAATGTTTCAAATGGTTTTCTCAAGTTAATTTATCTAGTTAGGTTCTTTATAACTTCAGTTTTTGTTTTGGCACAAGAGGGTATTCACCAATGATGGTTGAGTATTTAAATCATATTGAATAGAGGTCCTTTAAGATTTTGAGGGCCACAGATCTTCAAAAACCCTTCCATGTGAAACAGAATCATTTGTTTTTGAATGAGATGTGTTTAGCATTGAAATTAGATGGAATGCACTGCTCTTTTTCATTATTCAACCTTTATTCAGTAAAATAATGCTACTTGTGAGATTTTTCTCAATGCTGTTACGTTGGATTAGGTCAACTTTCCAGGATATTGATGATTGGTTTTTGTTCGAAAGCTCCCAGGTGTAGCTTGGACAACTTTTAGTTATTGTTCATTTTTTTATTTCGACTTTGATATAATTTTTGTCAGCTGAGGCGGCACTTGCCTGGGCGCTCCATGTGAGGCAAGGCCCCAACGCCTTTATTAGCCTTAGGTGTTGGATTTCAATGAGGTGCTGCCTAGTCGAGCGCCTTGTGAGTGGGTGCAAGGCGCTAAGGCTAGCGCTTGCTTGAAGTTCTCTAAGGCTAGCGCTTGCTTGAAGTTCTTCCTTTTTTGTAGGTTTTTTTTTTCTTTTAAAATGATTTATGTTTTGACCTATTTGTCCATTTTTTAATGTACCACAAAAAACAACTTAGGGGTATTGTTGTAAAAAACAAAGATTAGGGTAAAAAAATTAAAATAAATCATTAAAGTGGGAGGCAAACAGAGAATGAAGGATACTTAAAAGAAAAACAATCACACTTAATGTCTCAAATTATGGAAATTTCTCTCCATTTTTTGGATAAATAAATCATCCCCCCCCCCTCCGTCCATGTCTGGACAGTTGAGTATCTAAAGAGGAAAGGGTGGCACTGTTCAATTTATTTAAAAATTTATCACTCTTCTACGCCTTTATGTGTTATTACCTGGCTATCATATAAATCATGAGTGCGGGAGGTTTAATCCATGGCAGGACAACATATTACGAGATTTCTTTTAAAATTTCATCTAGATCTAATTGTAGTATTGAAAGCTCTGCATCCTAGTATAAAACTGAACAATAAATGATTTTTTATCTAAAAATATAATTTTTTTATTTTTATCCAATCCTTATATATGTCATATTAATTATTCAATAAAATCCGCAAAACCATTTAATATTTTATTTTTTTTATCATTTATTTCATTCAAATTTATTATTGTTTAATGATAATGTTATTGATTTCATTTAAATTTAAAGATTTTTACTTAAAAAAATATATTAAAAAATAATATAAATTATATCTTGAAATCTCATTCAATAACAAATTTTTATTGAAAGATGAGAACTGCCCAATGACCATAAAAGAACTATAAGTCTTTTATGGCCAACGTGGATTCACATTTATCACTAGTATATACATGCAACGGAGTCAATAGCTTATTAATTAACAAAATATTCAACAACTAGCACTACAGAAAATTATTGTATACCAATAATAATGATTTTTTTTTAATTTTTCTAACAAATAGTAGTATTTGGATGTAAACTTATCAGTAAAAATCTTTCACTATTAGAAATTCACTTAATACTAACAGATTTACCGACCGAATATTTCTGTTTGTAATTTGAAGTTCGAATTACCGACGGAAACATTCGGTCGATAGTTACCGATGGAATGTTCAGAATTAAACAAAAAAAAAAGCGGTTTGCTGACGTGGAGGTTTTTACGGGTGATTTTTTCCAACGAAATCACCGAGGGATTCAAAATGGCAACTCTGTATGGTGACGTGACCGTTTCACCATTTAAAATGCCGACGGAATTGCCGAGGAATTCAAAACGATAGATTCGTATGATGACGTGTCCTTTTTTGAAACACATTCAATTTGTAATGAATATTCTTTAACTTTATGTTTTGATGTTTAATAAAACTTTTATTTGCATAATTGTTTTTTTACTATTAATTTATATAATTTTATATTATGTATTCTAAATAATTTTTTAAAAAAATATTTAAAATTATGCAAATAAAACAATATATAAAAAATACTCACCGAGGGTTTTACCGACGTAATGTATCCGTCGGCATTTGATAGAGAGCAGGGATTTTAGCGACGAATTTATTGACGGTATAATCCTATCGGCATTTCACAGTAGCTTTTACAATCACCAACGAGTTCACCAATGGAATAAATCTGTCTGCATTTCACAGTAGCTTGGCGCAAATTTCACAATCAATGACAAGTTTACCGATAGAAATAGTTTGTCGGTATTGCATACACTCACCGACGGAATAAATCTGTCGGTATATTTCAAGCGGGAACTTTTTTATGGCGTGCAATTTCAGTCGGTAAAACCATTGGCAATGTTTTTGTTTTTTTTCCCGACCGCTTTAGCGACGGAATGAGGTGTTACTGACAAAAGGAAAGTCGACGACAGTTTTCCTCGGTGAAGTTGTCGGTAATAAAATTACCGACAAACTATGAATCATACACCGACAAAATATTGTCGTCGGTAAAACTGTGAAATCTGGTAGTGTTTCGAATGAAGCTCTGCATATGTCAAGACCAAACACAAACCAAAACTAACGTATAGAGCCATATTGTATTCGTTATTAACACATGCTGCCATGGCTCTCCAGCTAGAGCTGAACTGAGAAAAAAAACTCAGAGGTAATGGAAAAAGAGAAGATCTCAACCTGGTTTTGCTGGGTCGCTCGAGTCACGGGTAAACCCGGTTAATCGAATTTTTACTTATTCCTGTTTTATATCTTAGTTGAACCGGTCCTGCCATCAAATCAATCCGATTCTAGATTGACTTGCCAAGCATGCCTGAGTTTAATAATGGAGGGGTCAACAAATATTTGCTAATTTTATGTTTTTTTATTTTTTTATGCATAAGCTATACGAGATTACTGTTTTGTTTTTCTTACCCATGCCCTGCTTGAATTTCCCTCTTCTTTTATTTGAAGCAATATTTTAAAAAAAAATTATTAATGAAAAAAACATTTAACTTTATTTTCCAACATGCACTTAATTTATTTGGAAGTCTCCTTTCCATCATATTTTATTTTTTTATATTTTTTCTAGTCTTGATTTTTAATTCTTTTGAAGTTTTCTTATTTATTTGATCTATTCATTGATTCACACAAGAGTTGATTTTATATTAGATATCATCATTTGTTATGCATTTCGTGGGTCCTTAACTTGACTATCCAGTTTTAGATGACATGATTTGAATCTTTACTAGTTATATCATCCACGCGATGCCGCGGGTTAATTTTTTTTGAAAAAAAAAATATCAAGAAAAAGCTAAGATTTAAAAGTATCAGGTCTTTCTACAAAGCTATATCCAAGAATCTTGGGTTTGGCTGTAACGCCTGACCCAAAAATAATATTAATAATATTAATAATAATATTAAACTTGCATGACCAAGTAGATCTAGCTGCAATACCAAAGCCAATAGCCTTGGATGTGGGTCTGACTGCAAGATTGTGTCATAAAAGTGTGATAATTAAATAAATTAATTAAAAAGAAAAAAAATCAATGGAAAGAAAAAAAAAACTAGTGAAGACAAAGAAAAAAAAATTGAATCAACTGGATTAACCCGTCAAACCTTGGATTCGTGTTGTGAAAGTTTGATAACTAAATAAAAAACAAATTGACGGATCAACCCAGAATTAACTAGGCTAACCCGTCAAACCAAGTTACCTATCAAACCCGGCATCCGTGTCATGAAAGTTTGATAAGTAAATAGAAAAAAATTGAACATTAACAACCTAAATTAAATAAAAAAAATTAATTAAAAAGATAAAACAAAAAAAACAAAAACAAAAACAAACAAAAGACATAAGCCTGTTACTAATGAGGAAAAAGAAAAAAATTTGAATCAACCGAGTTATCTCATGGAATCAGGTTAACCCGTCAAACCTGAGATTCACGTCATGAAAGTTTGATAACTAAATAGAGAAAAAAAAATGGCAAGTCAAATGAAAAAAATTAACAAACTAAACTAAACGAAAAAAATTGATTAAAAAGGACAAAGCAAAAAAAAATTATGGGTTAACTTGTCAAATCAGGTTAAGATCTGTGTCATGAAAGTTTAATAACTAAATAATTTTTTTTTTCACATTAACAAACTAAATTAAACAAAATAAAATTCATTAAAAGAAAAAAACACAAAGAAAAAAGCAAAAAACAAAACTCATAAAACCAAAAAAAACAGGAAAAAAAAAAGCTAAGAGTTTCACTGTGCACTGTATAATGCACAGTAAAACACTTATATACAAAACACATCTGAAAAGCTACAGTACATTCCCCAGGCATTTTAAAGTATTCCTTAATAACTTTAGTTAATGCTCCTCTCCACACTGGTGAACATAATGGTAGTTGCTTTGAACAAATTAATTATAGTGAGGTTTTGAAGAGGAGTCTCCTCATGTGTTGGAATTAATTTTAAATTTTTTATTCAAAAGGTTTTTCAAATTTTTCTAGGTGCATCTTTTAAGTATATATATGCATATAATTATTAAAGATGTATTTAGTTTTTAAGTCTGCATCAAATATTTCTAACAAATTGGACTGGAAAATATAGTGAGGTTTTGAAGATCTTTTTGGGCTGAGTAGCCATTTCTGATTTGGTTTAGCTTGAAGATTAGAGAATTTGGATTGGTTTCTTGATTAGGCCATGATTTTACAAAGACAATCAGCTACTAAAAAATGATGTTAATATCTTAATGCTTGAATAGAGTTGTGCTTGCATCAGAGTATTTGTAACCTGAGATTTACAATAGAGTTATGGAAATTTCTCTCCATTTTTTGGATAAATAAATCATCCCCCCCCCCTCCGTCCATGTCTGGACAGTTGAGTATCTAAAGAGGAAAGGGTGGCACTGTTCAATTTATTTAAAAATTTATCACTCTTCTACGCCTTTATGTGTTATTACCTGGCTATCATATAAATCATGAATGCAGGAGGTTTAATCCATGGCAGGACAACATATTACGAGATTTCTTTTAAAATTTCATCTAGATCTAATTGTAGTATTGAAAGCTCTGCATCCTAGTATAAAACTGAACAATAAATGATTTTTTATTTAAAAATATAATTTTTTTTTATTTTTATCCAATCCTTATATATGTCATATTAATTATTCAATAAAATCCGTAAAACCATTTAATATTTTATTTTTTTATCATTTATTTCATTCAAATTTATTATTGTTTAATGATAATGTTATTGATTTCATTTAAATTTAAAGATTTTTACTTAAAAAAATATATTAAAAAATAATATAAATTATATCTTGAAATCTCATTCAATAACAAATTTTTATTGAAAGATGAGAACTGCCCAATGACCATAAAAGAACTATAAGTCTTTTATGGCCAACGTGGATTCACATTTATAACTAGTATATACATGCAACGGAGTCAATAGCTTATTAATTAACAAAATATTCAACAACTAGCACCACAGAAAATTATTGTATACCAATAATAATGATTTTTTTAAAAAATTTTCTAACAAATAGTAGTATTTGGATGTAAACGTATCAGAAAAAATCTTTCACTATTAGAAATTCACTTAATACTAACGGATTTACCGACCGAATAGTTCTATCGGTAATTTGAAGTTGGAATTACCGACGGAATTTTTTATGTCCATCATGACGTCTATATATACCGATGGAAACATTCGGTCGATAGTTACCAATGGAATGTTCAGAATTAAAAAAAAAGACGGTTCGCTGACGTGGAGGTTTTTACGGGTGATTTTTTCCAACGGAATCCCCGAGGGATTCAAAACGGCAACTCCGTATGGTGACGTGACCGTTTCACCATTTAAAATGCTGAGGAATTCAAAACGACAGATTCGTATGGTGACGTGTCCTTTTTTGAAACACATTCAATTTGTAATGAATATTATTTAACTTTATGTTTTGATGTTTAATAAAAATTTTATTTGCATAATTGTTTTTTTACTATTAATTTATATAATTTTATATTATGTATTCTAAATAATTTTTTTAAAAAATATTTAAAATTATGCAAATACACTACAAGATTTCACAGTTTTACCGACGGAAATATTCCGTCGGTGTGTGACAGAACGTTCGTCGGTAAAGTATTTACCGACTATATTACCGACGGAATACTCCCATCGGAATACCTTTTGTTGGTGATTCCACATTCTGTCGCTATATCGGTCGGTAATAAAAAAAAACACGTTTACCGATGGCCCATGCGCGCCAAAAAAAAAAAGTTTCCCGCTGGGAATATACCGACGGAATATATTCCGTCGGTGTTATATCAATACCGACAGACTACCTCCGTCGGCAAAAGTGTCGGTGATATTTCATACCGACCGAATAAATCCGTCTGTAAATTCGTCGGTATTTTTATACCGACGGATTATTGCCGCCGGTGAGTATGTCGGTGATGGGATGGCATACCTCAGACACTGTTTAATGCCGACGGATTTATTCCGTCGGTAAATCCCTGTGTAATTTGTTTTTTTTAATTATTTAGAAAAAATAATATAAATTAATAGTAATACAAACCAATTATGTAAATAAAATTTATATTAAGCAACAAAAACTCAAAGTTAAATAATATTCATTAGAAAATGAATGTGTTAAAAAAAAAACAATTAATATAAAGGTGGAGGAGGAGGAGGAGGAGGAGGGTGGGGGTTAGGCGGCCAAAAAGGATTAGGCGCACATGTTCCGCCTTGTGTCATGTTCATGACCATTTGACGAAGCTCTTCATAGGCCGCTCTTTGTTGTTCAGACTCTGCTCTGTGTTGTTCGTTCGCCAATCTTTGCTCTTCTTTGAGTTGTGTGTACGCCTCTGATAGGTGGTCGCACCTTTGCTGCAAGGCCACAAACTCCTTAGATTGGGAGCTCGATACAGATTGGGAGCTCCCACCGGTTGAAGCAGTACCGGTCGACCGCAACTTGGCAGCGGTAGTGTTGGAGAGCCCGTAAACCCGATTTTTATCGGGTCCACCTGACGATCCAGCCTCCATCCACAAATCCGGATTGAATTCCGGATGGGTCGAAGGATCATCCCCGTATCTCTCCCTCAACCGATTATTATAGGTCTCCTGAAAAAAAAAATAATCATATTCAATTCAATAAACATAATAATAACTTACAAAATAAAATGGTTGAACAAACACACCACAAACTGTTGAGCACGGTTGTCAACGAACTGTTGCGTCCCCTTTTGGCGGTCATGACTCCGCACGTGCGTCTCCACAAACAGCTCCATAGGGCTCGGCTCACGTCCAAGAGACGTAGCCTATATATAATGAAAAAAATTTATTAACAACAAATTAATTGAACGATATATTTCATTTAAATTAATCTTACCCTCCGTTTCGCATGTGCAGCAAACGGAACGGAGCCGCCGGTGTGCGTTGTAACCGAGCCATGAATTTGCCGATTCTGGTTGCCTGCACCGGACTGTGAGCGTCGAGTGAACCGCTCAGACGTCACGTGCCGAAGATAGTGCGGCCATATATCTTCCGGGATGTATATTGGTTTGAAATCCCTCCAAACCGCAACATCGTTCCAGCCTTGTAACCCCTTATCCCTCGCTGTTTGTTTTGCTTTTTTCTGGCGTCATACCAAAAATCACGCAACCTAATTCACGCACGAAAAAATAACATTTCAAAACATAAATAATTATGTAAAAAAAAGTCGTATTGTTTTCGATGTTACCTAATTGCCGCGTGATTTTCCCACACCCTCCTCACAACACTGTCATGTTCATCGTCCCAGCAGAATCGATGCTGTATATAAAAAAATAATTTTTTAAAATGTTAATAATTTATTTACAATTATAACTTGAATTTATTAGAAATAAGCTAAAATTATATATTAACACGAACCTCAAATCTATGAAACCATGCATCGATTTGAGGCATCCATTCAGGATGTCTGGATATTTGACTCCATTGAAACAATGGAATCTCGATCGACGCTTTAAACGCCGATGATATTACTCGGGCGGCCTCAATGTTTGTGAACCTGAAAAGAAATGAAATTAATTTGTGATTACTTCATAAATTACGTTTTAAAATTGTTTTTTTTATATAAAAAAAAACTAAAACCTTAACAAACTTACATTGAAAGATCGTCCTTCCACTGTGCCTCGAACTGGCGGGTAAATTCATTCCGCTTCGAAGGCATGCCGCGTCTGCGATGTGAAACATCGCTGGAAGAGGCAGCATCGGTTAACAGCGCAGGTGGTGTAGGTGCCTCTTCTTGAGAGGCACCTAAGGAAACATCATCATCGCTGCTAGACGAACTTGATTCGACTGGACGACCAGCTCTGGTTTTCATTTTGCGCATCTAAACAATTTTATATTAATAATTGTAAAATAAAATTCAAAAGTTAAAAAAAAATCGGCAGCACCTCCCCTATACTGGATACTACCCAAATCCACAAACCTGCAAATATTAACAATAGCCACAACCAATCGAACCAATCTATACAAATTATTCCAACATATTCAACTATTAATCCTAAGATAAATTCAACGTTAACAATTACAATTCACAAATTAATCAATAATTATATTCAAAACAATAAAAAATATAACAAAAAATAAATTCAACAAATTATACTTCAACAAATTAACAATTACAATTCAACATTAACAATTATAATTCAACAAATTCAAAAAATTCAAAAAATATTCAAATATTCAACTTTAACTAATTCTAAGTTAAATTAACTAATAACAATTCTAACAACACAACAACAAAAAATATTCAATAAATTCAACAATTAAATTCAATTATTCAACAATTAAATTAACAAATATTCAACAAATTCAAAAAATTCAAAAAATATTCAAATATTCAACTTTAACTAATTCTAAGTTAAATTAACTAATAACAATTCTAACAACACAACAACAAAAAATATTCAATAAATTCAACAATTAAATTCAATTATTCAACAATTAAATTAACAAATATTCAAAAAATTCAAAAAATATTCAAATATTCAACTTTAACTAATTCTAAGTTAAATTAACTAATAACAATTCTAACAACACAACAACAAAAAATATTCAATAGATTCAACAATTAAATTCAATTATTCAACAATTAAATTAACAAATATTCAACAAATTAAAAAAATTCAAAAAAAATTCAAAAAATTCAACTTTAACTAATTCTAAGTTAAATTAACTAATAACAATTCTAACAACACAACAACAAAAAATATTCAATAAATTCAACAATTAAATTCAATTATTCAACAATTAAATTAACAAATATTCAAAAAATTCAAAAAATATTCAAATATTCAACTTTAACTAATTCTAAGTTAAATTAACTAATAACAATTCTAACAACACAACAACAAAAAATATTCAATAGATTCAACAATTAAATTCAATTATTCAACAATTAAATTAACAAATATTCAACAAATTAAAAAAATTCAAAAAAAATTCAAAAAATTCAACTTTAACTAATTCTAAGTTAAATTAACTAATAACAATTCTAACAACACAACAACAAAAAATATTCAATAAATTCAACAATTAAATTCAATTATTCAACAATTAAATTAACAAATATTCAAAAAATTCAAAAAATATTCAAATATTCAACTTTAACTAATTCTAAGTTAAATTAACTAATAACAATTCTAACAACACAACAACAAAAAATATTCAATAAATTCAACAATTAAATTCAATTATTCAACAATTAAATTAACAAATATTCAAAAAATTCAAAAAATATTCAAATATTCAACTTTAACTAATTCTAAGTTAAATTAACTAATAACAATTCTAACAACACAACAACAAAAAATATTCAATAGATTCAACAATTAAATTCAATTATTCAACAATTAAATTAACAAATATTCAACAAATTAAAAAAATTCAAAAAAAATTCAAAAAATTCAACTTTAACTAATTCTAAGTTAAATTAACTAATAACAATTCTAACAACACAACAACAAAAAATATTCAATAAATTCAACAATTAAATTCAATTATTCAACAATTAAATTAACAAATATTCAAAAAATTCAAAAAATATTCAAATATTCAACTTTAACTAATTCTAAGTTAAATTAACTAATAACAATTCTAACAACACAACAACAAAAAATATTCAATAAATTCAACAATTAAATTCAATTATTCAACAATTAAATTAACAAATATTCAAAAAATTCAAAAAATATTCAAATATTCAACTTTAACTAATTCTAAGTTAAATTAACTAATAACAATTCTAACAACACAACAACAAAAAATATTCAATAGATTCAACAATTAAATTCAATTATTCAACAATTAAATTAACAAATATTCAACAAATTAAAAAAATTCAAAAAAAATTCAAAAAATTCAACTTTAACTAATTCTAAGTTAAATTAACTAATAACAATTCTAACAACACAACAACAAAAAATATTCAATAAATTCAACAATTAAATTCAATTATTCAACAATTAAATTAACAAATATTCAAAAAATTCAAAAAATATTCAAATATTCAACTTTAACTAATTCTAAGTTAAATTAACTAATAACAATTCTAACAACACAACAACAAAAAATATTCAATAGATTCAACAATTAAATTCAATTATTCAACAATTAAATTAACAAATATTCAACAAATTCAAAAAATTCAAAAAAAATTCAAAAAATTCAACTTTAACTAATTCTAAGTTAAATTAACTAATAACAATTCTAACAACACAACAACAAAAAATATTCAATAAATTCAACAATTAAATTCAATTATTCAACAATTAAATTAACAAATATTCAAAAAATTCAAAAAATATTCAAATATTCAACTTTAACTAATTCTAAGTTAAATTAACTAATAACAATTCTAACAACACAACAACAAAAAATATTCAATAGATTCAACAATTAAATTCAATTATTCAACAATTAAATTAACAAATATTCTACAAATTAAAAAAATTCAAAAAATATTCAATAAATTCAACAATTAAATTCAATTATTAAACAATTAAATTAACAAATATTCAAAAAATTCAAAAAATATTCAAATATTCAACTTTAACTAATTCTAAGTTAAATTAACTGATAACAATTCTAACAACACAACAACAAAAAATATTCAATAAATTCAACAATTAAATTCAATTATTCAACAATTAAATTAACAAATATTCAACAAATTCAAAAAATATTCAAAAAATTAAAAAAAAAGGAACGAAATATACATACCTTAATAATGTGTCAAATTCAAAACTTTATCTACATTGCAACAAAAAACACCAACACAACAAAAATAAAAACAACTAAAAATAAAATAAAATAAAATAAATTAGAAAAAAAACACATACCTTTTGATATAATTAAGATTTACAACACCAAATCTTGCTAGAGATTAAAGGTGAAAGTGTTTAAGGATTGAGGGGGAAAAAAATGAAAAATCTAAGGTGAAAAACGGAGGAGAAGCGAAGAAGCGGCGGGGAGAAGAAGAAAAAATGAGGCGAAGCGGCGGGGCTGGAACTTATAGGTCAATTTTACCGACGGCATCACCGACGGACTTAACATCCATCGGTAAAAGGTCAAAATTCCATCGGTAACAGATCAAAATTCCGTCGGTATTTTTCGAATTTCGCCCCGAATTTTTAAAAGCCCTCCAAAATTTTCGCAGTCCGTCGGTAATCTGACAAGTTCAGAGGCGCATTAATTAACGCACTTTGGAAAACGCGCGGTCCGTCGGTAATTCTGTCGGTAATATGCGTAACCGACAAATTACCGACGGACCTACGCCGTCGGTAATCCCGTCGATGGTGGTGTTATGTTTTCGAGCTTACTGTGAGATGCCGACGGACTATATTCCGTCGGTAATCCCGTCGATGGTGGTGGATGTTTTTCGAGCTTACTGTGATATGCCGACGGAATATGTTCCGTCGGTAATCCCGTCGATGGTGGTGGATGTTTTTCGAGCTCACTGTGAGATGCCGACGGATTTCATTCCGTCGGTATAGTTGTCGGTGAAGCCGTCGGTAATTTCGTCGGTGTTGGTGGTATTTCGCGTAAATATTTACGAACTCTCTGTGAGATACCGACGGATGGCGATCCGTCGGTATTGACGTCGGTGATTGTGGCATTATGCAGGAAAGGTTGTCTTTGTATTGCCTGTTTACCTTCCTGCAATAACTTAACTAATAAACTGTCTATCACATAAAACAATAACCACATTGCTTAAACAATAAATATTTTGTTTTACAAAATACATCATCAATAATCTAAATTACATGAGACAAATGTTTTTACATAGGGCTTCATTTTTATAATTAGTCGGAATTTTCTTCTTCTTCCTCATCAATTGAATTGTCATCATCTTCATCGCAATCTTCAATTTGGATATCATCTTCTTCATCGACATTTGGTTGTCCGCTAGAGCTGAGAACAACATTCAACTCCTCTCCGTCAATATCAACAAGACTATCATCGAGAACTCGAAAATTTGAATTTTCTTCCAATTCAATCGAAGGAGCAACTCGATATGGTTCAACCAACTCACGAACTTGAAAGACTTCATCTCGCACACTTGTGTCTTCGTTCTCATCCTGAACAACCTCGACACGACCCCGTGGTTTCGTTTTTAAAACGGACAACCAATCAACTCTTGAACGATCCTTTCTAAATGAAGGGGTGTATGTGTAATAAACTTGTTGACATTGCTTTGCGAAAACAAAGACATCGTTTATGTTGCGGAGTCTAGCTTTTGAGTTGATTTCGACCAGACCATGGTGTGGATCAACTCTGATTCCTCTGTCCGTCGTGTCATACCAATAGCATTTGAATAAAAACACTTTATTCTGCTCGCTATGATATTGCAGTTCGACGACCTCTTCTAATCTACCATAGTAGTCAACTTCTAACTGGCTACTTGTGGATCCCTTAACACAAACACCGCAGTTGTATGTCTTTCTTCCTTGCCGGTATTCTTCAGTATGGAAAACATATCCATTGACAAAATACCCGTTGTAGCACTTAACTTTTCTTTCAGGGCCGAGGCTTAGTGAAGACAATGACTTGGGCGCACTCCTTCCCATTTGATAAACCTTGTAAATATATGTAATTAAATGTACATCAATACACGGTAAATGAACGAGAATCTCGTAATGACATGCATACGTTAGAATGAGTTTATGATAGTGCTTACATGTGTTCTGAACCATGTGGCAAATTGTTCATCTTGTAATTGAAAGATCTGGGATTCGGTCAGCTGCGAGTTATTGGAGAGCAAATATTGTTGATGTTGCCTGCAAGTGATAATGAGTGTATGATATTACAATATATAATTAATAGTATATTACTGACAAAGTTTAATTACTATTACACATATATAGACTTACTGAATAAATGGTCTCAGCTCATCACAGTTAAATAGAACATAGTTGTGTGCTTGTTTGAATTCTATTTCCGACAAATATCTTCCTCTTACGGCATTTTTAGGTGTGGGTCGTCCAGTATTGGAGAATATTGACAAGTTCCCACTGGAAGGCACTTCACCGCCATCGTCATGCCATGGAACGCGATTGAGTCTTGTTCTCAGATGAGGTTCGAAATAGTACGAGATAAATGTTGATATCTCTTCAACAATATAGGCCTCAGATATCGAAGCCTCAACATGCGCCTTGTTCTTAACCTTTTTTTTTAGATTAAACAAGTACCTGCATTGAAGTACAATTCAAGTATTTTCAAATAAGAAAAACATAGAAAATACTTTAAGATATGAATTCCATTGCAACTGTAATATCTCACCGTTCGAATGGGTACATCCATCTATACTGGACCGGTCCTCCAGCTTTTGCCTCGAATGGTAGATGTATAGGGAGATGCTCCATTGAGTCAAAAAATGAAGGAGGGAATATCATCTCAAGTTTGCATAGTGTCTCGATGATATTCGTTTGAAGCATCTCAATGTGCTCAACATTCATCTTGCTGGAGCATATATCTCTGAAGAAATGACTGATCTCCGTTAGTGCATCCCATATTCCCTTTGGCAACAAATCACGAAAAGCTAATGGGATGAGTGTTTGCATAAACACGTGGCAGTCATGGCTCTTCATTCCATACAATCTGCAGTCCTCTATGTTAACAAGCCTTGATATGTTCGATGCATGTCCATCCGGGAAACGCAGACTCTTAAGCCATTTGTAGACTAGCAGTTGTGCGTTTTTCTCTAACACGAAGCTTGCCCTTGGTTTTGCAACCCGTGACTCGTCATAAACCAACTCCATATTTTTACGGTTACAGTATAAAGCTATTGATTAGTACTTAAAAGTGCATGTTTATCAAGGTTTTATATCATCATTTTGCACTTGAAGTATCAATAACTCCTTAACTAAAGCATGTTTTATAATAACAAGTTTGATACTATAAGATACCTTAATTTATGGTAAATGCTCATCTTATATGCAGGTCTATCACATAAATAAAAGAATTGATTGATGAGTTTAAGTATTAAAAGTGAAAGGACAAAGAGATGGCCAAACTTAGAAAAGAGATGTCGGTGCAGTCCAAACCAGAACATTGCTCGGTAATTGGATCATATTTGGAGCTCTAGATTTCGGATTTAGGTCCACTTTATATGGATGGAAAGGTAAGACAAAGGCCTACAACTTTCATGAGGAGCCCAAGATTTGAAAAGGTCGTTTTGAAGTCCAAATTGAAGGAACAACGAAGAAGTCCGAAGCTGTCCTGCAGCCCAAACACTATTTAGTGTTCAGCCCATATCTTGAGTTCTAGAAGTCCAAATGACCTCATCTTTTTTTTGTTGGAAAGCTGAGACAATTTCCTAGAACATTCCTGAGGATTCTGGGCAAATTATGATGTTAGCAATGACGTCTTGACCAGACAAGAAGATAAGGATTGTTATCTAGTCAAGATGTGGCCACCCACTCATCAATTAGTCAACAAATCAATAGTTCCAAATTTTGGCCTATAAAAGGAGGCACTTACCATGTATTAAGGCATCTTGGTGTTCAGATCAAGATCATGCTATTGCTTTCTCTCTTTGTATTGCTTATGTCTTGCTTTTATTAATATCAAGTTTATGCACTTCATTTCCTTTCCTTTACTTAGTTAACCTCTTTCTCATTTATGTTCTTATCTTGTTCATTTATGTTTCTTTCTTTCATTATGTTCAGCTAAGTTAATTATGTCAAGGTGAAAAGGGTACACTAATGGTGTAAGAATAAGTATAATATAAACTTACATGGACCTTAACGTTGGATACTAACATGTTTTATATTTGTTATCTTGTTCACTTTTAATACTTTGCTTGTTAAATGGTTGATCTAGATTTATGTTGTATAATATTTGGTACAACAAATACTTGGCACTTTCATAGCCCATACTGTATGGTTTAACCGACACCTGAGCTATGAAAGGAACTTGATTTGTTGTTAACATAAGTTATAATCATGAATGCCTGCCAACATTTACAAGTATTAGCTTTATTCGAATAAGATAATTAATGTAATCATGTTAACAATTTATAATCTGATTGGAACCTCCTTTATGTGTGGTTTCCAATTGAGTAATAAGAGTTTATATTATACTTGTTTGAAGTACCATTAGTGGATCCTCTAACCTTGACATTTGTCTTTATCATTGTTTAATCCTTACGTTAATCTTTCATCTCAAAGTTCTCATTAATTTCTTCATCTTCTGCTTTTATTATTGTTATTATTATTATTATTACTTACATTCTGTTTATATTATATAATATATATCTTTGATCTTTTCATAAACTCAGTATATAGGCTGGAAACCTGTGACCCGATCTTTTAGATCATTCTCAGGTATAACAACGCCACGTACTGAGTATTATTATTGTTATTATTGTTGTTATTGTTGTTGTTGTGTTGTTATTTATAATTTATACAATTAACCTTTCTGTGGTTCGACCCCGGTCTTGCCGGGTTATTTATTACTTCGACACTCCTGCACTTGGGAAAAGACATCAAGCTTTTGGTCGTGTCAAGTTTTTGGCGCCGTTGCCGGGGAGGTAAATTCTTGTATAAATTATAATATTTAATTTATTTTCTCTTTTCACTTTTCATTTTATCTATTTTTGTTTCCTTTGTTTTGTTTTGTTTCTTTTTCTTCTATTTTCTTTTCTTGCTTTTAATTCTCTTCTTACACGTGCATGAGAGTTTGGTCACGTACATTAAGTGGTAGACTTTGTAGGGTATCCTCATCATTTTCAGAAAATATGGCCGAAGAAGATAATCAATCACTTCATAATGAGAATAATGAGAATAACCGTATGAGAACACTTAGAGACCACATGAATCCCACAAGAACAAGTGCACCCTCATGCATAGTTTTCCCTCCTGATGCATCTCATTTTAATTTTAAGCCAGGCATTATTCAACTCCTACCATCTTTTCATGGCTTAGACTTAGAAAATCCATACTTGCATTTAAGGGAATTTGAGGAGGTCTGTAATACCTATAATGACTCAAATTGTAGCATGAACACCATTCGATTAAAGCTTTTTCCTTTTTCATTAAAAGATAAAGCTAAAACATGGCTACAAAATTTGAGACCAGGATCCATTCGTGCTTGGGATGATATGCAACAACAATTTTTAAAGAAGTTTTTTCCATCTCATAGAACAAACTCTTTCAAAAGACAAATCATCACTTTCACTCAAAAGCCAGGAGAAACATTTTACCAATGTTGGGATAGGTATCGAGATTTGCTTAATACTTGCCCACATCATGGTTTTGAAACATGGAGATTGGTTTCACATTTTTATGAAGGTTTAACACCTAGAGATAGGCAAATGGTTGAATTGATGTGCAATGGAACCTTTGAAGATAAAGACCCTAATGAAGCAATGGAGTACCTAGACTTGCTAGCCGAAAATGCTCAAAATTGGGACACCACAGGTACTTATGAGGCACCAGGTAAAACTCAACCTCATACATCTAGTGGAGGTATGCACAACCTTAGGGAAGATCATGACCTCCAAGCCAAGTTTGCATCTTTAGCTAGAAAGGTCGAAGCACTTGAATTGAAAAAGAGTGGTCAATTAAAATCTGTTCAAGACATTGTGTGTCAAATCTGTGAAACCAATGAACACTCAACAAATGATTGTCCAACTTTGCCTTCTTTTAGGGAATGCCTCCATGAACAAGCCCATGCTTTAAACAGTTTCCAAAGACCCAACCATAACCCATACTCACAAACGTATAACCCTGGTTGGAGAAATCACCCAAATTTCAGTTGGAAGAGTGATAACAACAATGCACAAACTTCACATCCACCGTTTCAAGCACACCATAATTTCCAAAATTCTCATGGATATGCACCTCCTTATGCTCCACCTCCTAGAAGAAATTTTGAGGAAACATTGCATGCATTCATTGAAAAGCAGGAGACAATCAACACTCAACTTGCTCAAAGCATGACAGATTTTAAAGATGCTCTTGCAAAATTAACATCTGCTCTCAGTTTCCAAGAGAAAGGTAAGTTTCCTTCTCAACCACAGCAAAATCCAAAGGGGCAATACAATGCAAATGCAAGTAGTTCTGGAAGCCAACACATGGATCAAGTCAAATCAGTCATCACTCTTCGTAGTGGTAAGGTTATTGAAAAACCTATTCTTGAACCTTGTGAGAAAGATGATGAGTCTATCTCTGAGGGTAAGGAAGGGGTTGAACCTGAACATTGCAAAGAAAAGGTTGATTCCCCGCCAGCACTTCCATTTCCTCATGCCATGATCAAACAAAGGAAAGTTAGTCACAACTCTGAAATCTTTGAAATTTTCAAACAGGTAAGGATCAATATACCTTTGTTGGATGCTATTAAACAGGTTCCTTCCTATGCTAAATTTTTGAAAGATCTGTGCACTGTGAAGAGAAAATTGAATGTGAAAAAGAAAGCATTTTTAGCCGAACAAGTAAGTGCCATTCTTCAGAACAATAATGCTTTGAAATATAAAGACCCTGGTTGTCCTACAATTTCTTGCTTTATTGGAGAACATAAAATTGAAAGAGCCTTACTTGATCTTGGAGCTAGTGTGAATTTACTTCCATATTCAGTTTTTCAGAGTCTCAATCTAGGTGAGTTAAAACCAACTTCTATAACTCTTTTACTTGCCGATAGATCTGTAAAAGTGCCTAGAGGAATAATTGAAGATGTGTTAGTACAAGTCGATAAATTCATTTATCCTGTGGATTTTATTGTCTTGGACACGCAACCTGTTGAAGCATGTAATTCATTTCCTATTATTTTAGGACGTCCGTTTCTTGCAACTTCTAATGCATTGATTAATTGTAGGAATGGACTGATGAAGCTATCATTTGGAAACATGACATTGGAGATGAATATTTTCAACATTTGCAAGCAGCCCGGAGATGATAATGATTTACAAGAAGTAGATCTTATTGAAGAATTAGTTCATGATCAACTTGAATCTACTTTGAGTAAAATTGAGTTGGATAAATCTGAAGATTTGAAAATGATTTATTCTCAGGAAGAAATCACAGATGAAAAAGGCACTAAAAATATTGATGCCGATCTTTTGTCAAGAGTGACAACAGATTTGACATCTGACATCCCACCAATCGATGCTTACTCTCCTGACGAATCCTTACTTTCTCATTGTTCAATGCCTTGGTCTGCTAAAAATATCAATTTTCTTGCAACAGGAGATTTGCCAGCTCACTGGAGTATCGAAGACAAAGGAAAGTTTTTGAACAAGGTGAAGAACTTTTATTTGGATGACCCTTACTTATTCAAAAATTGTCCTGATCAATTATTTCAAAAATGCATTCCCGACAATGAGGTAAGTGGTGTCATTAAACTTTGTCATTCTGAGGCATGTGGGAGTCATTTATCGTCAAAAAGGACGATTGCAAAAATCTTACAATCTGGATTCTATTGGCCCACCATGTTCAAGGACACACATGCATTCTGCAAAACTTGTGAAAATTGTCAAAAAGTTGATACTGGTCAAAACGTTTTGCCTTATAATTCTCGACTCCATTTATTTCCTGAAAAAATAAGATCACAATGGAGCGGTCCATTTATTTTGAAACATGTGTATCCTTATGGGGCCCTTGATATTGAGAATCCAAAGAATGACAATGTTTTGAAGGTCAATAGACATCCTTTGAAAGCTTACTTTGATGAGTTTCCTAGTGAAAATGAATCCATTGGTTGGAATGATCTTGTAGATAAAGGTTAATTATTTTGTTTTTCTCACATTTTTTTTGTGTTTCTTTTTGGTGTATCTTTTGTTTTGCTAGTTTCTCTCTCACCCCGGTCAAATGGCGGATAACGGTACTCCGTGACTTAAGTCGGTTCTTTCAGTTTCCCAAATAACTGATATCTGTATATGTTTGTATAATTCTTAACTCTTTCTTCCTTCTTTGAATCGCTTCTCTAATTCTCTTTTGAAAATGGACACCACTCTTGAAAAGTTGAAAAGGTATTTTCCCGCTTTGCCTCCAAATGCGATTAATAAAATTTACCATGCTAGGTGTGCAAGATTGAGGTTGTTAATGAATCATGGAATTCCTGAAGATATCCGTTGGTTAATTGAAGCAAAGGTCCGATTATCAGGTGAGTCCTCCAATTCTTTCATTTCACACATGCCTGGAACAGGTAAAAGCACTTTTGCAAAGAAACGTCGTGCAAAACGACTAAAAGTCTGTCACAGATGTGCCAGATGGACTTGTAATGCAACATGTCATTCTTTAGGAATGGTATCTGTAAACCGTGAAGATAAGATACAATTCATTAAGGATGGCCTGAGTAAGGGGTCTTTAGATAATCTTTTGTTGACCCTTGAGACGCATCCTAGTGGAGATGTGCATCGTGTAATTCATGATTTATGGCCACAATTCCATAAAGAACATGATCGACTTAGTCTTGGGAATCTGACTAAAAAAGACCCTGTTTGCCAGTTTTTAAGAAAACTGGATGGGAAGCCTATCCCCGACCCATAGAGAGCGTTTAAGCCGTTCTTGGACGTAAAACCAAGGGAAGATGTGAGCCACAATCACAACTACCTGTACATACATGCTTTTTCAAAATAAATAATTAATAAAGTGAGAGAGAGAGAGAGAGAGAGAGTTTGTAAGACTACAGCTGACCTACATATAGGTGGTATGATTGCATTTTCACTTTTTCATCTATAAATTCTTCTCTTCCTTCCCTTCATTTCTACTCATCCCATATATTCATCAAATATAGAAGTGTGTAGAAATGGCAGGTTCCTCAAGTCATCAGATAAGAAATATTTGTGTTTTCGGTGGATCCAGTTCTGGGAAAGAAAAAGAGTTTTTAGAATCAGCGAATCATCTTGGTCGGGTACTAGCTGAGAGAAAGATTCATTTAGTGTATGGGGGAGGTAGCCTTGGGTTAATGGGAGGTGTGTCAATGGCTGCATTTTTAGGAGGCAGTCAAGTTTTGGGGGTTGTCCCCAAAGCTTTAGCAACTGGGGACATCATTGGAAAAACAATTGGAGAGGAACTACAGGTCCCAACAATGTCTGACCGACTGAATACCATGTTTAGCCATGCTGATGCCTTCATTGCCTTACCAGGTGGTCTGGGCACATTGGAAGAGATCTTTCATATTTCATCTTGGGCCCAACTGCACATTCACCATAAACCCATAGGTTTGTTAAATGTTAATGGTTTTTATGATAAGTTGCTGTCTTTCCTTGATCAAGCTGTGGAACAGGAATTTCTAACATCTTCGGCACGACAAATCATAATCTCTGCTGCTACTGCTGAACAATTGATTGACCAACTACAATCTTTCATCCCTGTCATTGATCCCTGCATGAGTCGCCTAGATTGGTCAACTAAGGACAGCCGTAAAAAGCTTAGATTAGATTTGAGCCTTCATCTGTGAAACCTTGTGTCTTTTGGTTTTATTAATAGCATATTATTTTTTTTGTTACTTCTTATGTTTGTTTAAGTGTGTTTCAGGTTTGTCATTGTTCGATGTTTCAGGTGATGTCTTCTATACTCTATCTTTCTACCTTCGAACATTGAGGACAATGTCTCGTTTTGGTTGGGGGGAGAGGGTAGTAGTTTAAAAAAAAAAAAAAAATACTAACTTGCTAACTGTTTTTGCTATTATTAAAACCATTTGACAAAATTGTTATTAGGATGGCAGAGTATGGAATCAATTTTATTGACTCTAGAGACGCATCTTAGTAAGTTTCATTACCAAGGTCTATCATAATACTTCTTGAAATATTCAGGTTTACAAACTCTCACATTGTTATCACTTGATTCTGCTCCTATACTCATTTAACAAGTATTATTAAACCTTCATTTTCACACACACACTTTAACATATGATTGTGGGTTGCACATTGGATTATTACATTAATTATGTTCTTTTGTTGAAGGTAACAACTAAGGGAAAAGGATAGTATATAATTTGCAAAAAAAAAAAAAAAAAAAAAAAAAAAAAGAAATAAAATAGTATTGATGATAATAAAACGTGGATAAGTTTGGTTTCGTAGCCTCCCTAACCTAAGCAATTAAGCCCGAAGGGGTGTTTTAACACCTAATACCCTAAAGTCAACTGACTTGGGAGCTATTGGCCCAAAGCTTGTTACATGGGTTAAGGAGAAAAGCTTAAGGGAATCAAACATTGCACTATCTACGTATCAGTATCTGCAACCCGAGTTGTTAAGCTCGTAGGGGTGTCTCAACACCTAATGCCCTAAGATCAACTGGTCTGGGAGTCATTAGCCTAAAACTCGTTACATGGGTTAAAGATACATTGTGTTTTAAGTTGTATGTGTATATAAATAAAAAGAAAAAAAAAAGAAGAAAAAAAAAATAAAATAATACTAATCCCAACCCAAGGAAGTTCACCTTAAACATTTGAACATAATATTGTTTTCTTCCAACAAAAGCCCCATCATCTATGTTTTCATTGAGCACACAAAAAGAAGGTTTATTAATATCTTGTTTAAGAAGTATGAAGCAGGAATATAAATTTAATGAGAGTTTGTTTATCTGGATAGATTAATGGAAGTTGAATGATGAATGCCTTGCTTTGTGGAACTTGCAAATTGTTTCTCTATTTTAACGCTTTAGATTACTAGGGACTAGTAATAAGCTGGTTGGGGGGTGTGATTAGTACTTAAAAGTGCATGTTTATCAAAGTTTTATATCATCATTTTGCACTTGAAGTATCAATAACTCCTTAACTAAAGCATGTTTTATAATAACAAGTTTGATACTATAAGATACCTTAATTTATGGTAAATGCTCATCTTATATGCAGGTCTATCACATAAATAAAAGAATTGATTGATGAGTTTAAGTATTAAAAGTGAAAGGACAAAGAGATGGCCAAACTTAGAAAAGAGATGTCGGTGCAGTCCAAACCAGAACATTGCTCGGTAATTGGATCATATCTGGAGCTCTAGATTTCGGATTTAGGTCCACTTTATATGGATGGAAAGGTAAGACAAAGGCCTACAACTTTCATGAGGAGCCCAAGATTTGAAAAGGTCGTTTTGAAGTCCAAATTGAAGGAACAACGAAGAAGTCCGAAGCTGTCCTGCAGCCCAAACACTATTTAGTGTTCAGCCCATATCTTGAGTTCTAGAAGTCCAAATGACCTCATCTTTTTTTTGTTGGAAAGCTGAGACAATTTCCTAGAACATTCCTGAGGATTCTGGGCAAATTATGATGTTAGCAATGACGTCTTGACCAGACAAGAAGATAAGGATTGTTATCTAGTCAAGATGTGGCCACCCACTCATCAATTAGTCAACAAATCAATAGTTCCAAATTTTGGCCTATAAAAGGAGGCACTTACCATGTATTAAGGCATCTTGGTGTTCAGATCAAGATCATGCTATTGCTTTCTCTCTTTGTATTGCTTATGTCTTGCTTTTATTAATATCAAGTTTATGCACTTCATTTCCTTTCCTTTACTTAGTTAACCTCTTTCTCATTTATGTTCTTATCTTGTTCATTTATGTTTCTTTCTTTCATTATGTTCAGCTAAGTTAATTATGTCAAGGTGAAAAGGGTACACTAATGGTGTAAGAATAAGTATAATATAAACTTACATGGACCTTAACGTTGGATACTAACATGTTTTATATTTGTTATCTTGTTCACTTTTAATACTTTGCTTGTTAAATGGTTGATCTAGATTTATGTTGTATAATATTTGGTACAACAAATACTTGGCACTTTCATAGCCCATACTGTATGGTTTAACCGACACCTGAGCTATGAAAGGAACTTGATTTGTTGTTAACATAAGTTATAATCATGAATGCCTGCCAACATTTACAAGTATTAGCTTTATTCGAATAAGATAATTAATGTAATCATGTTAACAATTTATAATCTGATTGGAACCTCCTTTATGTGTGGTTTCCAATTGAGTAATAAGAGTTTATATTATACTTGTTTGAAGTACCATTAGTGGATCCTCTAACCTTGACATTTGTCTTTATCATTGTTTAATCCTTACGTTAATCTTTCATCTCAAAGTTCTCATTAATTTCTTCATCTTCTGCTTTTATTATTGTTATTATTATTATTATTACTTACATTCTGTTTATATTATATAATATATATCTTTGATCTTTTCATAAACTCAGTATATAGGCTGGAAACCTGTGACCCGATCTTTTAGATCATTCTCAGGTATAACAACGCCACGTACTGAGTATTATTATTGTTATTATTGTTGTTATTGTTGTTGTTGTGTTGTTATTTATAATTTATACAATTAACCTTTCTGTGGTTCGACCCCGGTCTTGCCGGGTTATTTATTACTTCGACACTCCTGCACTTGGGAAAAGACATCAAGCTTTTGGTCGTGTCAAGTTTTTGGCGCCGTTGCCGGGGAGGTAAATTCTTGTATAAATTATAATATTTAATTTATTTTCTCTTTTCACTTTTCATTTTATCTATTTTTGTTTCCTTTGTTTTGTTTTGTTTCTTTTTCTTCTATTTTCTTTTCTTCCTTTTAATTCTCTTCTTACACGTGCATGAGAGTTTGGTCACGTACATTAAGTGGTAGACTTTGTAGGGTATCCTCATCATTTTCAGAAAATATGGCCGAAGAAGATAATCAATCACTTCATAATGAGAATAATGAGAATAACCGTATGAGAACACTTAGAGACCACATGAATCCCACAAGAACAAGTGCACCCTCATGCATAGTTTTCCCTCCTGATGCATCTCATTTTAATTTTAAGCCAGGCATTATTCAACTCCTACCATCTTTTCATGGCTTAGACTTAGAAAATCCATACTTGCATTTAAGGGAATTTGAGTAGGTCTGTAATACCTATAATGACTCAAATTGTAGCATGAACACCATTCGATTAAAGCTTTTTCCTTTTTCATTAAAAGATAAAGCTAAAACATGGCTACAAAATTTGAGACCAGGATCCATTCGTGCTTGGGATGATATGCAACAACAATTTTTAAAGAAGTTTTTTCCATCTCATAGAACAAACTCTTTCAAAAGACAAATCATCACTTTCACTCAAAAGCCAGGAGAAACATTTTACCAATGTTGGGATAGGTATCGAGATTTGCTTAATACTTGCCCACATCATGGTTTTGAAACATGGAGATTGGTTTCACATTTTTATGAAGGTTTAACACCTAGAGATAGGCAAATGGTTGAATTGATGTGCAATGGAACCTTTGAAGATAAAGACCCTAATGAAGCAATGGAGTACCTAGACTTGCTAGCCGAAAATGCTCAAAATTGGGACACCACAGGTACTTATGAGGCACCAGGTAAAACTCAACCTCATACATCTAGTGGAGGTATGCACAACCTTAGGGAAGATCATGACCTCCAAGCCAAGTTTGCATCTTTAGCTAGAAAGGTCGAAGCACTTGAATTGAAAAAGAGTGGTCAATTAAAATCTGTTCAAGACATTGTGTGTCAAATCTGTGAAACCAATGAACACTCAACAAATGATTGTCCAACTTTGCCTTCTTTTAGGGAATGCCTCCATGAACAAGCCCATGCTTTAAACAGTTTCCAAAGACCCAACCATAACCCATACTCACAAACGTATAACCCTGGTTGGAGAAATCACCCAAATTTCAGTTGGAAGAGTGATAACAACAATGCACAAACTTCACATCCACCGTTTCAAGCACACCATAATTTCCAAAATTCTCATGGATATGCACCTCCTTATGCTCCACCTCCTAGAAGAAATTTTGAGGAAACATTGCATGCATTCATTGAAAAGCAGGAGACAATCAACACTCAACTTGCTCAAAGCATGACAGATTTTAAAGATGCTCTTGCAAAATTAACATCTGCTCTCAGTTTCCAAGAGAAAGGTAAGTTTCCTTCTCAACCACAGCAAAATCCAAAGGGGCAATACAATGCAAATGCAAGTAGTTCTGGAAGCCAACACATGGATCAAGTCAAATCAGTCATCACTCTTCGTAGTGGTAAGGTTATTGAAAAACCTATTCTTGAACCTTGTGAGAAAGATGATGAGTCTATCTCTGAGGGTAAGGAAGGGGTTGAACCTGAACATTGCAAAGAAAAGGTTGATTCCCCGCCAGCACTTCCATTTCCTCATGCCATGATCAAACAAAGGAAAGTTAGTCACAACTCTGAAATCTTTGAAATTTTCAAACAGGTAAGGATCAATATACCTTTGTTGGATGCTATTAAACAGGTTCCTTCCTATGCTAAATTTTTGAAAGATCTGTGCACTGTGAAGAGAAAATTGAATGTGAAAAAGAAAGCATTTTTAGCCGAACAAGTAAGTGCCATTCTTCAGAACAATAATGCTTTGAAATATAAAGACCCTGGTTGTCCTACAATTTCTTGCTTTATTGGAGAACATAAAATTGAAAGAGCCTTACTTGATCTTGGAGCTAGTGTGAATTTACTTCCATATTCAGTTTTTCAGAGTCTCAATCTAGGTGAGTTAAAACCAACTTCTATAACTCTTTTACTTGCCGATAGATCTGTAAAAGTGCCTAGAGGAATAATTGAAGATGTGTTAGTACAAGTCGATAAATTCATTTATCCTGTGGATTTTATTGTCTTGGACACGCAACCTGTTGAAGCATGTAATTCATTTCCTATTATTTTAGGACGTCCGTTTCTTGCAACTTCTAATGCATTGATTAATTGTAGGAATGGACTGATGAAGCTATCATTTGGAAACATGACATTGGAGATGAATATTTTCAACATTTGCAAGCAGCCCGGAGATGATAATGATTTACAAGAAGTAGATCTTATTGAAGAATTAGTTCATGATCAACTTGAATCTACTTTGAGTAAAATTGAGTTGGATAAATCTGAAGATTTGAAAATGATTTATTCTCAGGAAGAAATCACAGATGAAAAAGGCACTAAAAATATTGATGCCGATCTTTTGTCAAGAGTGACAACAGATTTGACATCTGACATCCCACCAATCGATGCTTACTCTCCTGACGAATCCTTACTTTCTCATTGTTCAATGCCTTGGTCTGCTAAAAATATCAATTTTCTTGCAACAGGAGATTTGCCAGCTCACTGGAGTATCGAAGACAAAGGAAAGTTTTTGAACAAGGTGAAGAACTTTTATTTGGATGACCCTTACTTATTCAAAAATTGTCCTGATCAATTATTTCAAAAATGCATTCCCGACAATGAGGTAAGTGGTGTCATTAAACTTTGTCATTCTGAGGCATGTGGGAGTCATTTATCGTCAAAAAGGACGATTGCAAAAATCTTACAATCTGGATTCTATTGGCCCACCATGTTCAAGGACACACATGCATTCTGCAAAACTTGTGAAAATTGTCAAAAAGTTGATACTGGTCAAAACGTTTTGCCTTATAATTCTCGACTCCATTTATTTCCTGAAAAAATAAGATCACAATGGAGCGGTCCATTTATTTTGAAACATGTGTATCCTTATGGGGCCCTTGATATTGAGAATCCAAAGAATGACAATGTTTTGAAGGTCAATAGACATCCTTTGAAAGCTTACTTTGATGAGTTTCCTAGTGAAAATGAATCCATTGGTTGGAATGATCTTGTAGATAAAGGTTAATTATTTTGTTTTTCTCACATTTTTTTTGTGTTTCTTTTTGGTGTATCTTTTGTTTTGCTAGTTTCTCTCTCACCCCGGTCAAATGGCGGATAACGGTACTCCGTGACTTAAGTCGGTTCTTTCAGTTTCCCAAATAACTGATATCTGTATATGTTTGTATAATTCTTAACTCTTTCTTCCTTCTTTGAATCGCTTCTCTAATTCTCTTTTGAAAATGGACACCACTCTTGAAAAGTTGAAAAGGTATTTTCCCGCTTTGCCTCCAAATGCGATTAATAAAATTTACCATGCTAGGTGTGCAAGATTGAGGTTGTTAATGAATCATGGAATTCCTGAAGATATCCGTTGGTTAATTGAAGCAAAGGTCCGATTATCAGGTGAGTCCTCCAATTCTTTCATTTCACACATGCCTGGAACAGGTAAAAGCACTTTTGCAAAGAAACGTCGTGCAAAACGACTAAAAGTCTGTCACAGATGTGCCAGATGGACTTGTAATGCAACATGTCATTCTTTAGGAATGGTATCTGTAAACCGTGAAGATAAGATACAATTCATTAAGGATGGCCTGAGTAAGGGGTCTTTAGATAATCTTTTGTTGACCCTTGAGACGCATCCTAGTGGAGATGTGCATCGTGTAATTCATGATTTATGGCCACAATTCCATAAAGAACATGATCGACTTAGTCTTGGGAATCTGACTAAAAAAGACCCTGTTTGCCAGTTTTTAAGAAAACTGGATGGGAAGCCTATCCCCGACCCATAGAGAGCGTTTAAGCCGTTCTTGGACGTAAAACCAAGGGAAGATGTGAGCCACAATCACAACTACCTGTACATACATGCTTTTTCAAAATAAATAATTAATAAAGTGAGAGAGAGAGAGAGAGAGAGAGTTTGTAAGACTACAGCTGACCTACATATAGGTGGTATGATTGCATTTTCACTTTTTCATCTATAAATTCTTCTCTTCCTTCCCTTCATTTCTACTCATCCCATATATTCATCAAATATAGAAGTGTGTAGAAATGGCAGGTTCCTCAAGTCATCAGATAAGAAATATTTGTGTTTTCGGTGGATCCAGTTCTGGGAAAGAAAAAGAGTTTTTAGAATCAGCGAATCATCTTGGTCGGGTACTAGCTGAGAGAAAGATTCATTTAGTGTATGGGGGAGGTAGCCTTGGGTTAATGGGAGGTGTGTCAATGGCTGCATTTTTAGGAGGCAGTCAAGTTTTGGGGGTTGTCCCCAAAGCTTTAGCAACTGGGGACATCATTGGAAAAACAATTGGAGAGGAACTACAGGTCCCAACAATGTCTGACCGACTGAATACCATGTTTAGCCATGCTGATGCCTTCATTGCCTTACCAGGTGGTCTGGGCACATTGGAAGAGATCTTTCATATTTCATCTTGGGCCCAACTGCACATTCACCATAAACCCATAGGTTTGTTAAATGTTAATGGTTTTTATGATAAGTTGCTGTCTTTCCTTGATCAAGCCGTGGAACAGGAATTTCTAACATCTTCGGCACGACAAATCATAATCTCTGCTGCTACTGCTGAACAATTGATTGACCAACTACAATCTTTCATCCCTGTCATTGATCCCTGCATGAGTCGCCTAGATTGGTCAACTAAGGACAGCCGTAAAAAGCTTAGATTAGATTTGAGCCTTCATCTGTGAAACCTTGTGTCTTTTGGTTTTATTAATAGCATATTATTTTTTTTGTTACTTCTTATGTTTGTTTAAGTGTGTTTCAGGTTTGTCATTGTTCGATGTTTCAGGTGATGTCTTCTATACTCTATCTTTCTACCTTCGAACATTGAGGACAATGTCTCGTTTTGGTTGGGGGGAGAGGGTAGTAGTTTAAAAAAAAAAAAAAAATACTAACTTGCTAACTGTTTTTGCTATTATTAAAACCATTTGACAAAATTGTTATTAGGATGGCAGAGTATGGAATCAATTTTATTGACTCTAGAGACGCATCTTAGTAAGTTTCATTACCAAGGTCTATCATAATACTTCTTGAAATATTCAGGTTTACAAACTCTCACATTGTTATCACTTGATTCTGCTCCTATACTCATTTAACAAGTATTATTAAACCTTCATTTTCACACACACACTTTAACATATGATTGTGGGTTGCACATTGGATTATTACATTAATTATGTTCTTTTGTTGAAGGTAACAACTAAGGGAAAAGGATAGTATATAATTTGCAAAAAAAAAAAAAAAAAAAAAAAAAAAAGAAATAAAATAGTATTGATGATAATAAAACGTGGATAAGTTTGGTTTCGTAGCCTCCCTAACCTAAGCAATTAAGCCCGAAGGGGTGTTTTAACACCTAATACCCTAAAGTCAACTGACTTGGGAGCTATTGGCCCAAAGCTTGTTACATGGGTTAAGGAGAAAAGCTTAAGGGAATCAAACATTGCACTATCTACGTATCAGTATCTGCAACCCGAGTTGTTAAGCTCGTAGGGGTGTCTCAACACCTAATGCCCTAAGATCAACTGGTCTGGGAGTCATTAGCCTAAAACTCGTTACATGGGTTAAAGATACATTGTGTTTTAAGTTGTATGTGTATATAAATAAAAAGAAAAAAAAAGAAGAAAAAAAAAAAATAAAATAATACTAATCCCAACCCAAGGAAGTTCACCTTAAACATTTGAACATAATATTGTTTTCTTCCAACAAAAGCCCCATCATCTATGTTTTCATTGAGCACACAAAAAGAAGGTTTATTAATATCTTGTTTAAGAAGTATGAAGCAGGAATATAAATTTAATGAGAGTTTGTTTATCTGGATAGATTAATGGAAGTTGAATGATGAATGCCTTGCTTTGTGGAACTTGCAAATTGTTTCTCTATTTTAACGCTTTAGATTACTAGGGACTAGTAATAAGCTGGTTGGGGGGGGTGATTAGTACTTAAAAGTGCATGTTTATCAAGGTTTTATATCATCATTTTGCACTTGAAGTATCAATAACTCCTTAACTAAAGCATGTTTTATAATAACAAGTTTGATACTATAAGATACCTTAATTTATGGTAAATGCTCATCTTATATGCAGGTCTATCACATAAATAAAAGAATTGATTGATGAGTTTAAGTATTAAAAGTGAAAGGACAAAGAGATGGCCAAACTTAGAAAAGAGATGTCGGTGCAGTCCAAACCAGAACATTGCTCGGTAATTGGATCATATTTGGAGCTCTAGATTTCGGATTTAGGTCCACTTTATATGGATGGAAAGGTAAGACAAAGGCCTACAACTTTCATGAGGAGCCCAAGATTTGAAAAGGTCGTTTTGAAGTCCAAATTGAAGGAACAACGAAGAAGTCCGAAGCTGTCCTGCAGCCCAAACACTATTTAGTGTTCAGCCCATATCTTGAGTTCTAGAAGTCCAAATGACCTCATCTTTTTTTTGTTGGAAAGCTGAGACAATTTCCTAGAACATTCCTGAGGATTCTGGGCAAATTATGATGTTAGCAATGACGTCTTGACCAGACAAGAAGATAAGGATTGTTATCTAGTCAAGATGTGGCCACCCACTCATCAATTAGTCAACAAATCAATAGTTCCAAATTTTGGCCTATAAAAGGAGGCACTTACCATGTATTAAGGCATCTTGGTGTTCAGATCAAGATCATGCTATTGCTTTCTCTCTTTGTATTGCTTATGTCTTGCTTTTATTAATATCAAGTTTATGCACTTCATTTCCTTTCCTTTACTTAGTTAACCTCTTTCTCATTTATGTTCTTATCTTGTTCATTTATGTTTCTTTCTTTCATTATGTTCAGCTAAGTTAATTATGTCAAGGTGAAAAGGGTACACTAATGGTGTAAGAATAAGTATAATATAAACTTACATGGACCTTAACGTTGGATACTAACATGTTTTATATTTGTTATCTTGTTCACTTTTAATACTTTGCTTGTTAAATGGTTGATCTAGATTTATGTTGTATAATATTTGGTACAACAAATACTTGGCACTTTCATAGCCCATACTGTATGGTTTAACCGACACCTGAGCTATGAAAGGAACTTGATTTGTTGTTAACATAAGTTATAATCATGAATGCCTGCCAACATTTACAAGTATTAGCTTTATTCGAATAAGATAATTAATGTAATCATGTTAACAATTTATAATCTGATTGGAACCTCCTTTATGTGTGGTTTCCAATTGAGTAATAAGAGTTTATATTATACTTGTTTGAAGTACCATTAGTGGATCCTCTAACCTTGACATTTGTCTTTATCATTGTTTAATCCTTACGTTAATCTTTCATCTCAAAGTTCTCATTAATTTCTTCATCTTCTGCTTTTATTATTGTTATTATTATTATTATTACTTACATTCTGTTTATATTATATAATATATATCTTTGATCTTTTCATAAACTCAGTATATAGGCTGGAAACCTGTGACCCGATCTTTTAGATCATTCTCAGGTATAACAACGCCACGTACTGAGTATTATTATTGTTATTATTGTTGTTATTGTTGTTGTTGTGTTGTTATTTATAATTTATACAATTAACCTTTCTGTGGTTCGACCCCGGTCTTGCCGGGTTATTTATTACTTCGACACTCCTGCACTTGGGAAAAGACATCAAGCTTTTGGTCGTGTCAGCTATATCCAATCTAGCCTTCATGTTGTCCTTTGTCTTCCCCTTCACATCCATGACGGTGTTGAAAATATTCTCAAACACGTTCTTTTCGATGTGCATGACGTCAAGGTTATGGCGGAGAAGATTAGTCTTCCAATACGGAAGCTCCCAAAAGATACTTCGCTTTACCCAATTATGGGTCAAACCAAAACCAGGAAACTTTTGCTTACCTGATTGAAGGCCAAACACAATGTCACCGTACTCTGATACAACATGATGCAATTCTTCACCAGAAAGACGCGGGGATGCAACATCTTTTTCAACTCTACCAACAAAGAAATCTTTTATGTTCTTTCTGAACCTGTGATTAAGTGGCAAGAAGCGACGGTGACAGTCAAAAAAAGAAGCTTTACCTCCGTTTGCTAGCGTGAATGCCTTGTTGTTTTCCATGCAGTATGGACATGCGAGTTTCCCATGCGTGCTCCAACCAGAAAGCATTCCATAAGCTGGAAAATCACTGATAGTCCACATCAAAGCCGCCCTCATAAGGAAATTTTGTTTCCTAGATATATCATAAGTCAGAGATCCGGAGGACCACAACTGCGCCAGCTCATCTATCAACGGTCGAAGACAAACATCTATATTCCGCCCCGGGCTGCTTGGACCGGGTATGACAGTAGATAGAAACATGAACTCCGGCCTCATACACATTCCCAGTGGCAAGTTATAAACTGTGAGAATGACCGGCCAACAAGAATAGGGAGCAGCAAATGACCCAAATGGGTTGAACCTGTCTGTACACAACCCAAGTCGAACATTCCTTGATTCAGCAGAAAAGTCAGGATGAACACTGTTAAAGCGTTTCCACGCTTCGCCGTCAGAAGGATGCGCCATCACACCATCAACGACATCGTGTGTTTGGTGCCATGTCATGTGCTCAGCAGTCCTTGGTGACATAAACAACCTCTGTAGTCTAGGTGTGATCGAGAAATATCTAAGTTTTTTATATGCCACTAGAGTCTTCCCCCTACCAGTTCTGGGTTTGTAATGAGAATGCCCGCATGTCATGCACTCGGTCATCACAGCATTTTCAAGGTAGTATAACATGCAGAAGTTAGGGCACATGTCAATTTTCTGGTATCCTAAACCGAGGGGTTTCATCATGGACTTCGCAGCATAGAAGTTCTCTTTGAGCCTGTTCCCTTCTGGTAAAATGCTTCTTGCCCAATCAATAATTTTGTCATACCCGGCCTCACTTAACCCGTGATCTGACTTGATGGTGAACACCTGTGCCACAGTCGATAATTTACTGTGGTTTGTGCAGCCATCCCATAATGGTTCGTCAGAATCTTTCAACAAATCAAAAAACCTAGCTGCCTCTGCATTAGGTTCTTCTTCTACGATTGGACATTGATTGACATTATGTTGATTCATTCTCATTGCATCCATAACCATGTTTCTGTAAGGATTAGTGTTGTCATTTGCCGCTTCATGCACGTTGCTAGCACTAGAAGTTGACCCAACCACCGTTTCTCTCATTCTCCTATTACTAACAAATACCTCTCCATGTGCATACCAACACTCGTAATTCTCCACAAACCCTTTGTGTAGAAGATGCATCATTACAACATCTGGATACAAATACTTTTTATTTTGACACTTCCTGCATGGACACCTAATACCGCCTCCAGTAAAATTTCTGGGAATAGATGTTGCGAAATTAATAAAACCTTGAACCTCGTTACAATAATCCATCCTCCGCAATCCTTGGGGTGAATCTAGATACATCCATGAACGATCATCCATGACTTCTATCGAACCTCTATAAAAAGGACCCATTAATTAAGCAAGCTCTTAATTATTTCAAAACACAACATGTAATTCGGTAATTCTACAAATTAAGTTTTAACAATTTTCAAACAAATACAATCTTACAAAATCTAAAACAAACCATAACAAGTATAAAATTATACATTCATATACTACAAGTTTGTTTGAGAAATAACAATAAAACATGTACATCTACTAAAAAAATTAATACATATACTAAAAAAATTAATACATATACTAAAAAAACAATAAAATTAACATTTAAATGTTAAAATTTTAAAAGATAGAATTACTTACAAAAAATGATAAAATCCGTCGGTAAATCAGAACACGGATGCTGTGACCACAAAACAAATACAACTTGTTGTGCTGAGATGAGAAAGATTTTGTTTTGGGGCGAGGGTGGGCTGGTTATTTTGCAGATGGGGAGGGTTAGGATTAGGAAGAAGAAGGAGAAATGGGGGAGGAGAGTGTCGGCAGAGGGGCCATATATTCACTTTTACCGACGGACTTACCGATGGGTTTTATTCCGTCGGTGAATCCGTCGGCGAAACCGTCGGTAATTATGACAGGCAATCGACACGTCACCGCACGGACCTGCTATTCAAATCCCTCGGTGATTCCGTCGGTATTTTTAACGGTGCACCCGTCACGTCACCGGTACGGATCTGGCATTTCAAATCCGCCGGTGATTCCGTCGGTATTTTTTGTTGGTGAATAGGTCCCATCACGCGTACGGGCCCCAGTTTTTAATTCCGTCGGTGATTCCGTCGGAAAAATCACCCGCCAAAACCTCCGCGCCACTGCCCGCCCTTTTTTCATTGATTCTGAATTTTCGGTCGGTAATTACCAACCTAATTACCGACGAATATTTTCCGTCGGTGATTTCGGCCGAGAAATACCGACAGAAAAAATTCCGTCGGTATGTCCATTGGTATTTAGCGATTTTTTGGTAGTGATAAAACAATATATAAAAAATACTCACCGAGGGTTTTACTGACGGAATGTATCCGTCGGCATTTGATAAAGAGCAGGGATCTTAGTGACGAATTTACTAACGGTATAATTCTATCGGCATTTCACAATAGCTTTTACAATCACCGACGAGTTCACCAATGGAATAAATCCGTCTGCATTTCATAGTAGCTTGGCGCAAATTTCACAATCACTGACAAGTTTACCGATGGAAATAGTATGTCAGTATTGCATACACTCACCGACGAAATAAATCCATTGGTATATTTCAAGCGGGAACTTTTTTTTTTTGCGCACAATTTCAGTCGGTAAAACCATTGGCAATGTTTTTGTTTTTTTTTTTCGACCGCTTTAGCGACGGAATGAGGTGTTACTGAAAAAAGGAAAGTCGACGACGGTTTTCATCGGTGAATGAATCATACACCGACGAAATATTGTCGTCGATAAAACTGTGAAATCTGGTAGTGTTTCAAATGAAGCTCTGCATATGTCAAGACCAAACACAAACCAAAACTACTAATCATCAAAACAAAGTATAGAGCCATATTGTATTCGTTATTAACACCTGCTGCCATGGCTCTCCAGCTAGAGGTGAACTGAGAAAAAAAACTCAGAGGTAAAATGAAATTATGGAAGCTGCAAGACTTGTGATATCTTTTTTTAAAAAAAGATCTCAACCTGGTTTTGCTGGGTCGCTCGAGTCACGGGTAAACCCGGCAGGTGAATCGAGTTTTTACTTATTCCTGTTTTATATCTTACTTGAACCGGTCCTGCCATCAAATCAATCCAATTCTAGATTGACTTGCCAGGCATGCCCGAGTTTAATAATGGAGGGGTCATCAAATATTTGCTAATTTTATGTTTTTTATTTTTTTATGCATAAGCTATACGAGATTACTGTTTTGTTTTTCTTACCCATCCCCTGCTTCAATTTCCCTCTTCTTTTATTTAAAGCAATATTTTTTTAAAAAATTATTAATGAAAAAATCATTTAACTTTATTTTCCAACATGCACTTAATTTATTTGGAAGTCTCCTTTCCATCATATTTTATTTTTTTATATTTTTTTTCTAGTCTTGATTTTTAATTCTTTTGAAGTTTTCTTATTTATTTGATCTATTCATTGATTCACACAAGAGTTGATTTTATATTAGATATCATAATTTGTTATGCATTTCGTGGGTCCTCAACTTGACAATCCAGTTTTAGATGACATGATTTGAATCTTTACTAGTTACATCATCCACGCGATGCAATAATATTTATAATATTAATAATAACATTAAACTTACATGACCAAGTAGATCTAGCTGCAATACCAAAGCCAATAGCCTTGGATGCGGGCCTGACTGCAAGATTGTGTCATAAAAGTATGATAATTAAATAAATTAATTAAAAAGAAAAATAAATCAATAGAAAGAAAAACAAACTAATGAAGACAAAGAAAAAAAAAACTGAATCAACTGGATTAACCCGTCAAACCTTGGATCCGTGTTATGAAAGTTTGATAACTAAATAGAAAAAACAAATTGACGGGTCAACCCAGAACTAACTTGGCTAACCCGTCAAACCAAGTTACATGTCAAACCCGGGATCCGTGTCATGAAAGTTTGATAACTAAATAGAAAAAATTGAACATTAACAACCTAAATTAAATGAAAAAAATTAATTAAAAAGATTAAAAAAAAATAAACAAAAGACATAAGCCTGTTACTAATGAGGAAAAAGAAAAAAAAATTGAATCAACCAAGTTAACTCTTCGAATCAGGTTAACCCGTCAAACCTGAGATTCCCATCATGAAACTTTGATAACTAAATAGAGAGAGAAAATTGACGGGTGAAATGAAAAAAATTAACAAACTAAACTAAACAAAAAAAAATTGATTAAAAAGGACAAAGCAAAAAAAAAAGTATGGGTTAACTTGTCAAACAAGATTAACCCGTTAAACCCGAAGTTGAGAATAATTAGGAGGCTTAACCTAATAGGTTAGCCAACCCTTTCTATATATATGAGTAGGGCAATATACAATAGTAAAGGTGGAGATTACCACATAAGAATATGACTACAATATTTCCTATATAATTACATTCTATAATACGCCCCCTCAAGTTGAGGGTGGAGGATCAACCCGAAGCTTGAATCTAAAAGCAGTAAATGAAGCAGCAGGAAGTGGCTTAGTGAAGACATCGGCAAGTTGATCCTGAGAGGAAATAAAACGAATCTGAATCTCCTTCTTCGCAACTCTATCTCGGACAAAATGATAATCAATCTCAATATGTTTTGTGCGAGCATGAAATATAGGGTTTGCGGACAAATACGTGGCACCAAGGTTGTCACACCAGATAATAGGGGCAGAAGGAGTCGGAATCTGAAGATCCGTTAACAAGTACTGAAGCCAGATAACTTCAGCCGTGCCATCGGCTAAGGCTTTGTACTCAGCTTCCGTCGAAGAACGAGCAACAGTGCGTTGCTTACTCGATTTCCACGAAATTGGCGTTTGACCAAAGAACACAAGATAACCACCTGGAGACTTTCTATCCTCAATACTACCTGCCCAATCTGCATCTGTAAAACCTTGTAAAGCAAAGGAAGAGTTGTGAGTAATATGTAAACCATGTGATGTCGTACCACGGAGATAATGCAAGATGCGTTTCACGGCAGCCCAATGGGATTCTGTAGGAGCATGCATAAATTGACAGACCCGGTTAACAGCAAAGCAAATATTCGGGCGTGTGAAAGTGAGATATTGGAGAGCACCAACAAGTTGCTGAAACCGAGTAGCATCAGAAAACAATGGATCCGGCATAATGGTGGCTTTGGATGCTGAAATAGGAGTATCAACTGGTTTACAGGATAACATACCAGCTCGTGTGAGGATATCAAATGTATATTTATGTTGACAAAGCATAAGTCCCAGACCAGTATACTGCACTTCAATACCCAAGAAATAATGAACATCACCCAAATCCCAAAGTTTAAATTCTGAGCTCAGTAGCTGAATGAGTCGTTGTAGTAGAGTTCCATTATTACCCGTAAGTAGAATATTATCAACATAAACCAAAAGATAACAAATATCACTACCAACCGAGAAGATAAACAATGAGGTATCCACTTTAGAAGCACGGAAACCAATGGATAATAAAAAATCATTCAGACGAGTGTACCAAGCCCGCGGAGCCTGTTTTAACCCATATAGAGATTTATGCAATCGACATACATGACCTGGGAGTGCAGAATCAACAAAACCTGGAGGTTGTTTCATGTAAACCTCTTCATCAAGGACTCAATTTAGAAATGCATTATGAATGTCAAGCTGATGAATTTTCCAACCACTCGAAACTGCAATGGAGAACACTAAGCGGACTGTTGCCTGTTTGATAACAGGACTAAAAGCTTTTGAGTAATCAATACCTTCTTGTTGAGTGAAGCCCCTAGCAACCAGGCGCGCCTTATACCTCTCAATGCTACCATCAGATCTGCGTTTAATTTTGTAGACCCATCGGCTACCAACAACATTCATGGACGGATGAAACAGCACTAAGGTCCATGTTTTGTTTGGGCGTAAGGCCTGAATTTCCTCTCGCATAGCATTATGCCATGCCTCATATTTGTTAACATCAGGAAAAATAAGTGTCTCATGCGAGGGAGGAGAAGTTACCCGACTGAAGGAAGCAGCAGAGGTGGCTGCCGTGGTGGTGATCAACATTGTCTTGGGCTGTCTCGGACGAAGAACCATGGGGTGTTTAGGAGCAGCTGGACATGGAGTAGCAGCACTTGTACCTGGAATGTGCTGAAGAGGATAAGAGGAGAGATCAACACAAAGTTGCAGACTAGGAGGTGAAGTCGGGGAGGTGCTGGGTTGTGCCGCTACTGAATCCTGCAAGTCAGAACCTGTTCCTGCACAATAATCATTGGAAAGACAAGCACGTGGTAATAGTATGGCTATGTAGGGTGGTGAGGCAGGGTCGGCTAAATCAACGGGCAGGGGAGCAAGCTGGAGGGTTGCGGCAAGGGGCAAAGGTGGGTTGTGTGTTTTGCCGGGTTGGGAAGGAAGAGGCTGAAAACAGGAAGGGGGTTACAGTGATGGAAGATAGGTAGGTGGAGTGGGGGGAATCGGGATTGTTGTTACCTATTCAGACTTTTTAAAAGGAAAGACATATTCATGAAAACGAACATGACGGGAGACATAGACATGACCAGACTCTAAATCAAGACACCGATAACCAAGTTGAGACGAGCTATAGCCTAAAAACACACAAGGAGAAGACCAAAAATCTAATTTATGAGCATGATATGGACGTAAAAATGGAAAACAAAGACACCCAAAAGTGCGTAGAAAGTTATAATCAGGAGTGCGATGAAACAGACACACAAAAGGAGATTTATTTTGAAGAACAGGAGTAGGCATGCGATTAATAAGATAGACCGATGATTCCATAGCATAGTTCCAAAAACGCAATGGGGCATTACACTGGCCTAAGAGGGTTAGGCCAGTTTCGACAATATGTATATGACGGCGTTCAACTGTGCCATTTTGTTCATGAGTATGAGGACAAATTAATCGATGATGAATACCAATTGTTTGAAAAAATGTATTTAATTTACGATATTCACCACCCCAATCAGTTTGAACAAATTTAATTTTAAGAGAAAACTGACGCTCAACAAGTGTCTGAAAACGTTGAAATGTGGAAAATACATCAGATTTCGCAACAAGCGGATAATACCAGATATATTTAGTGTGCGCATCAACAAAGATAACAAAATAAAGAAAACCATCAGAAGAAAACATTGGAGCAGGGCCCCAAACATCACTAAAAATTAATTCAAGTGCGGTAGAAGTTTTGTGACTCGTCGGTCGTAATGACAAACGGGATGACTTGCCTAATGGACATGCTTGACATTGAGTAAAAGATCGTTTAGACGTATAAATAATTTTATTATCAGAAACTAACAAATTTAGAATGCGAGGAGTTGGATGACCTAAATGACGATGCCACAAGTCGGCAGTCGTGGAAATGCAAGGAGACCAAAAAGCTTGAGGAACTGACGTAGCCGAGGACTAGGAGAGAACATAAAGACCATCATGACTCCGACCGGAAAGAAGAACTTCCTTGGTGACGAGATCCTTCACATAAAACACAGAATCGTGAAATTCAAAATAAACATGATTATCACGATAGAATTTCTGAACAGATAACAACGGTTTGGTAATGTGAGGCACACGAAGAACATTAGTTAATGTAAACAAGTGTTTGGGGGAATATAAAGTAGTATGTCCAACATGGGATATGTCAAGGGCCTTACCATCACCAACATGCAAGAAATCATTACCAAGATAAGGAGCATAATCAGTTAGAGTTGCAAGATCAGGCGTCACATGTTGATTCGCGCCGGTGTCGGGAAACCAAGTCGTTGCAGCAGAATCATTCGCAACAACAAGGTGAGAAGAGGGCTGCTATGTGCTGCTGCGAAACTGATAGCATTGAAGAGCTGAATGGCCAGGAGTGGAACATAATTGGCAGCGGACATGTCCAGACCACTGCCCCTGATTTGACCGGAAATCTACAGCAGAGGTGCGCCTGTTCTGCCACTGATTTTGCCTCCAATCTGCAGCGGAGTGACCTCTGTTTGGGGCCTGAAATCGGTTGGTGTTTGAGCGCCAATTACCTCTAGAACGTCCCCTGTTTTGGCTGTGATTAGTCATGGCATAATAAGCAGAATTCAGAGGTGTTGGCAGCAATGGTGGCTGCTGCGGCAGAGAAGAAGAAGACAGCAGTGATGAAGAGGATGAACCGACAACCATGGAGTGAAAGGAATTCTTGTGCAGAAACTCATGGGTAAGGAGATGGCTATGAAGATCAGCATACGATAGCGGTTTAGCCTTGGTTATGAGACTAGTTACCAAGTCTTTGAACTCACCGCGAAGTCCACGAAACACATAGAGATTGAAATCTTCAAGGGACATTGGGCGACCAGCAGCAGCCAATTCGTCAAATAACGATTTGGCTTGTTGCATATACATACTAACCGATGCATCACCTTGCCGAAGGTCTTGAAAGAAGCCATGTAGTTGCATGATCCGGGAATTAGATGGAGAGGCAAGTGCCTTCTCAAGCGTGCGCCAAACACAATGTGAAGTAGAACAATCTACTACAAGATGCAGCACATCCACGGAAAGAGATGAGAGTAGAGCACTCAAAATACGTTGATCTTGTTGTTTCCAACGAAGAAAAGAGGGGTTGATGGCAGAAGAAGAATCAGCCGAAGCATCAATCATATGAGATGGAGGACACGGCAAGGAGCCGTCAACAAAGTGAAAAACACCTTGACCAAGGAGATATGGCTTCATCTGCATTCTCCAATAAAGATAGTTTGTGTTCGTAAGTTTCAACGACACAACATGGTGGGTGTTTGATAGAGGAACCATTGTTGTAGATTGTGTTCCCATGAGAGGCAAAGGAACGGCAGAGCCAGCAGCAGGAAGAGGGCTGGCCGGTGATGATGCAGCACCGGTGGAGGGAGAGATTGGATCAACGGCAGCAGGAGGAGAGTCCATGGGGGAGAAAATTAGGGCCGGCTGCAAAGAGAGAAAAAATTAGGAGGCTCTGATACCAAGTTGACAATAATTAGGAGGCTTAACCTAATAGGTTAGTCAACCCTTTCTATATATATGAGTAGGGCAATATACAATAGTAAAGGTGGAGATTACCACATAAGAATATGACTACAATATTTCCTATATAATTACATTCTATAATACCCGAGATCCGTGTCATGAAAGTTTAATAACTAAATAAATTTTTTTTTCACATTAACAAACTAAATTAAATAAAATAAAATTCATTAAAAGAAAAAAACATAAAGAAAAAAGCAAAAAACAAAACTCATAAAGGCATAAAAAAAACAGGAAAAAAAAAATAAGAGTTTCACTGTGCACATCTTCACCTCGCATCGTTATTGTTTGCAAACCACCATTGCAAGGGTTCAACTAGCCAGTTCTCACACAACCGCATCCTTCCATTTCTATTTCCCAATATGCCTCAGCTAATTAATCTGCGAAAGGAATATGTTGCTTTCGAGATTAACATGTTCAAAGGTTTGACATCGTTTGGCTTACTTCTTGTACAAATTCTATCATGTACTTGCTTTCTTTCAAAGATTTTCTGATATTTCTCTGAAACTTGCAAGAAAATATTGGCAAACTCTATCAAATCAACATCCCAAAAGATTGTCCCTTTCTTTTCACTGAAGTCATGCCAATATTTTGTTAATGCTCCTCTCCACACTGGTGAAGATATTGGTAGTTGCTTTGAACAAATTAATTATAGTGAGGTTTTGAAGAGGAGTCTCCTCATGTGTTGGAATTAATTTTAAATTTTTATTCAAAAGGTTTTCAAATTTTTCTAGGTGTCTTTTAAGTATATGTATGCATATAATTATTAAAGATGTATTTAGTTTTTAAGTCTGCTTCAAATATTTCTAACAAATTGGACTGGAAAATATAGTGAGGTTTTGAAGATTTTTTTGGGCTGAGTAGCCATTTCTGATTTGGTTTAGCTTGAAGATTAGAGAATCTGGATTGGTTTCTTGATTAGGCCATGATTTTACAAAGACAATCAGCTACTAAAAAATGATGTCAATATCTTAATGCTTGAATAGAGTTGTGCTTGCATCAGAGTATTTGTCAGGCTAGAACCATATTTCTTTCTATATATTTTTCGTATGTTGGCTTGTTTATATGGAATGCTAGATGCTTCTATTTATTTGATTGATCTTTTTCATGAATACAAGTACATGCAAACAAAGCATTTGGTGTGGAAATTTTGCAGTTTTCTTGTATATAAAGCTGTTTTTCTCTTGCAGAAGTCTAAAATTTCAGTTTTTAGTTCGAACTTTTTCATTAGAAAGCTAACTCCTCACTGCTTTGTACTATTTTACCATTTACATATGTTTCTCTGCACTGTCAATCACTTCAATTACGTATCTAAATGCTATGAAAGTTTTCGCACCTAACTGTTACTGAAAAGGCTAACCAATCCTTTCAGCTCTTGGGGCATCTCTTGGTACGGTAATCATAATGTCCATAGCCTTCTTCTTCTGGTACCGCCACAAGAAAAGGCAATATGTATCCTTCGTCTCTCGAAGCATTGAATCAGTTCCATCTTCCAAGGCAAATATGGAGAAGCGAGGTAGCTACAATGGCACAAGGAAGGCCTCATCGGTTTTTTTAAAGAAGAAACATAATCAAGATATTGAGGATTTGATAAGAAATCATGTGCCTGTACCTCTGAAAAGATACAGTTTTTTGGATGTCGAGAAAATGACCAATTGTTTCAAAGATAAACTTGGTCAAGGAGGTTATGGAACAGTATACAAAGGAAGGCTAACGGGTGGCCATTTGGTGGCAGTGAAGGTCCTGGTAGCTTCAGAAGGGAATAGGGAAGAATACATAAATGAGGTAGCAAGCATTAGTAGAACTTCCCATGTTAATATTGTCACTCTGCTAGGATTTTGTTTCGAACGTGACAAGAGAATTCTCGTCTTCGACTTCATGCCCAACGGATCCTTAGAGAAGTTCATAAATCATGAAAATGCCTTTCAAGCGAGTCAAGAACTAGGATGGGAAAAATTGTACCAAATTGTAGTCAATAATATGATCCATGAACCTTACCAGCCTTATAATGTGGTGTGATCGTGAGCTAGTATCATTAAGGGCAGTTTCACCAACTTGCCTTTGCGCTACAACATAATCAGAAACAAGTTAATCAACTGCCAATTAGCAATGTATTTGCAAAGGAAGAAAGAAGCTTCACCAAATTACCTTCACATATACCGATTAGATGCCTTAAATGCTGATCATTACTTGCTGTCTATTCTACCAGCTTCTCAACCACAGTACCTTTCTGCATTTGGGAATCACAAGAAATACAGTAAATGAGAGAATCATTCAGAAAAGCATATGAAGTTCATTCTTGACTGCAGAAAAAAACTCATAAATGCAACAATACCTCCGGGTCATCTAGAAGGCTTTAGATTGCGACCAGATTCGGAATTTAACAGGTCCCTGACATTTTCATTATAGATTTCTAGTCCAGAAATCCTAATTGTAAAATCTCTTTCAGTCCAAAACAAAAACCACAGCTTTCTAATGAATATAGTTTTGCTATAAACTCAATAAACTAGACCAAGTAAAATCCAACTTTCTAGAGCACAATGTCAGATTTTGATGAAGCTTACATTCATTATATGCTTATAGATGTCATTAACAGCTTTATCAGTTATCCCTCTCATCGTGTATGTCTTCCCACAGCTAGTTTGCCCATATGCAAATATGGTTGCTGTAATGTAAAAATGAAAGAATTTTTTAATCCAGATGCACTACAAAAATCACATAACCTGAGATTTACAATTGAAAGAATAGGTTATATTACCATTTATGCCCATCAAAGCAGACAAAGCAACATTTTTCACTCCATCTTCATAAACAGCTTCAGTTATACTAGAAGGACCAAAAACTATATCTGAAAGCGGAAAAAAAAAATCCTTAATTAAAGCATGAAATCAAAAGAAAATGTCTTATATAATTCAAACAACAACAACAAAAAAGAAAGCTGCAATTAAATTACCAAAAATGAAAGAGGCCGGTTGAGCTGCTCGTTCTTGAGGGGGTGGCTTAAAGACAATAGTATGATCATCAACACAGTCCCAAGCATTTTGGTCCTTAGCTAACTGCTCCTTCTTGTTTAAAGGCCTTAATCTTACAGTAACTACAATCTTCTCCTCTTTTGCTTTAGGCCCTCCTGGGTTGTTGCTGGTGTCCTGTCAATCTTAGAAGCTGGTGTTCCAGGGGTTCTAAGTGTCATCTTTTTTGGTCAAAATCTCCTCTTTCCCTTTACAATTCACTCACAAGAGACCCGAAAATTGAAATCACCAGCCTCTGCCTCTCTCACTGGAGAGACTAACAAAAAACTGGGACCTCTCTGTCTTGGATGCAGAATTTGTTTATACAAATAAATAGCTGCCAAATCCAATTCAATAAAAAGATAATAAGTTACCTCGAAAGACTCATTTCTTCTCCTGACCAAATTCTTTCAGAAAATCAATTTCTCCAAATTAAAACAGCAGAAAATTGAAAAAGGAAACACAAGGCTGTAAACTTTTCTCCATTATCGGTTCACTTTCTATTAGATCCAAATTGATTGATCAAATAAATAATAATATGCTTTAATGGGCCAATAAAATTTTAAGTTTTCCAATTAACATTCTTTTCAAATTCATGCGTTATTCGGTAAATTAAATGAAGCACAAATCAATCACAAAAAAAAGTAAGTTCCTTACCATTTTTAAGATGGGTTTTCGATGATCAATCTAAACTAAATCATACATGGAAAGTTACTCAAAACCCTCTAAATTCTAACCAATTGAAGCTCCAAGCTCTAATGTCTTACCTTTTATAAACCATAAGAATTTAAAAATAGAAAACATTATGGAACAAAAAGTAAATGAAACAATTACTTACAGGAATCTCAAGCCGAGCTCTCCAGATAAACAAGCAGATCTAGTGAAGAACCGATAAAAACTAGATCTTTTTCAGAGAGAGAATGTGAGAGGTGGGCTTTTGCAGGGGTTAAAGAGAGAGAGAGGGTCTGCTCTTTTCTTTGCCTTCTTTATGAAATGAAAACCTGTGACCAATTTGAATTTGATTTCTAACGGCTAGTTCGTTTCTTTTCTTTTCTGAGGTTCTGATTTCTTTATTTTTAGGGCAAACTACACATATACTCTCAATCAATTGAGTGTGTTTCAATTTGGTCCACTTTATTAATAATGGCTCCCATATATTTGCTTTACCAAAATGGAAAGTTCCAATCTTCCCAATTTGTGAAAAAAAATATAAATAATTGCACACGTGGTCATTTTTCTTAACATTATTGATTTTCTTTTTGTCCATAATCACTAATTTGAATAGCATGTAGGCGTATAATCAAATCAATTATCAAACATTATGATTTGATGGATGAGTTTCTTAAGAAGTGTTTAGAAATGTAATAATAATTATTTTTTAAATTGTTTTTATTTAAAAATATATTAAAATAATATTTTTTATTTTTAATATCAATATATTAAAATAATTTAAAAATATAAAAGTTAATATTAAATAAAAACAAATCAATTTTAAAAAAAAATTATTTGGAATACAATTTCAAATTGCCTATAAATAATCTGCGGATAAAAATAAAATATGACATTACATATACTAAGGCTTTTAGTCTTCTTGTCAATTTTATAATTTATGTGTGTAGTTAATTATTTTTTAATAACATAATTTGGTAAAAAATTTAGTAAAATAATACAGGCTGAATTGTTTTTTGAAAATAATATAGTTTGGACACCACACTTATGAATATTATTTTTTTTTAATTTTTATCGGTACTAATAGTTGTTTAATCATATTTTTAAAAATATTTTTTTTATAAATTATTTAATTCAAATAAAAATTAATTTAAAATTTATGAATATTTAATGGTCAAAAGATAAAATTTAAAATATAATAGGCAAAAAAATAAAAAAAATAAAGTAATAAGGTGGAATAAAATAAAGAAAGAAAGAAAAAACATAAAAAATCATCAAAAACACGTTAAGATTTTATTTTTAACATTTGTAATAATATTAAAAATATCTCAACGATATGATTCTCACTGATTTTTAAAAATTAAGAAACGTATGGATTACATGCACGATTATAATACCTGGAAAAAAAGAATTGGGAATCAGGATCTTAATTTTTTTCTAGATTTTAATTCAAGTTATACGGTAGATGTGAGGATGAGTTTGGACAAGGAGGAGGTTAAAATTAGGGCTTATTTACTACGGTGGGCTATTGCATGGAAAATGACAATCAATGGTTTTATTTCTGTTTGGTTTGACAAAGGAGCAGGTTTGGATTTGATTGAAAGACATGGGGAGCTCGACTGGATTGTATTCAAAAGATAGAGATTGACAATGCAAAGGGGGTTTTGGTGACTATCCTTGCTTAATGGGTTCATTGGTTGTTGAAAATGGTGCGATGAGGTCTGTGGGTTTGTAATGGTTGTAGAGGAGAGGCTGTGGCTTTGGCGAGCGGAGGTTTTGATGGCGCCAATGGTTGATGGTGGTGGATTAGGTCAAAATTGACTTTGTGAGGAAGATGATGGCGAGGTTGGGTGTTTGTGAGTTAATGGAGGATGAAGGCTAAGTGTATAGTGTGGCTTGTGATGACTGAAGGTGTGATTGTTTCTACAATGGTTTGTGAGGAAGATGAAGGAGGGGTCTGTTGCTACAATGGTTATGGTGGTTTTCATTACCAGAGGGGTTGGTGAGAGGGAGGTTATCTTTGTATTGCCTTTTTAAGTGGAGAAGAACAGCTAAGATTCTGGGCTGGAAGATTATTTGAGTTTGAATTTTGGGTTTTGATTTTGGTTGCTGAGATATTAGGCTTAAATTGCCAAGAATCAAGATGAATAAAACTTCGTCGTTTTACACATACACATTTTGCAACCAAAACTTAATTAAATAATGATAACAACACATATCATGTAAATGAAAAATCTCATAGTTTATTAGCTATAGCTAAAAGCCATAACCTTTTTACTGTTTTTGAAAATGTATAAAATAAAATAAAAAATAGCTAGTGTAAAATACTTGTAAGTTGTAAGTACATCTATTTTTTTTTACTATAAAGATTAAAATCATATTTTAATATTTAATTATCATTAACAACTTATTTTTTATTTATCAATTTATATATATATTTTTTAAATTTATTTTATTAAGCAAAAACACTATCTTTTCATTTTTTTTAGTTAAAAAAGTCTGTAATACCCAAAAATACATTCACAACAAATACATCTTCTCTTCTTTTTTTTTTTCTTTTTTTTTTAAGTTATAAATAATTCTTTTTTAATTCAGAAGACTATTTGGTTCACAAAAATAATAACTTTTGGTTTTTTAAAATGCGAGATTTGTAATAGAATAATCCATTTTTTTATGATAATGTTTTGTTACTATTTGATAATAAAAGAGAATGAGATAAATATATAAAAATAAATTTATTTCCAAAATAATTTTGAAGTAAATTTCTATTCTTCTAAAACAAACAAGAGGTATAGCAAGAAAATATATTTTTAGAGATAATATTTATTATTTTTTTATTTTTAATATATCCCTACAAAATAAAATTATTTCTAAGTCTAAAATTGTAAATCCTCAATATTAATTACATTCTAGTCCTTAATTTATAAAACTTATTTACAATCAAGCCACACTTGATTAATCATCTCATTTTCATTTCTAACTAAAATATTCTTATATGTGTGACCCAGTAGATTCTCTAATAAATTGGTTCAAATATAAATCATAATCCTAAATAAAATAGGATTAAATAAACTATACAATTTAGTTTCTTATCAATTCAACAATTGATGGATTCATATTTGAAGATTAGATACAATGTCTATCAACCTGCCATGATCCCTTACATATTTAAAAATTTATAAGTGGTTTGACTTAACCTTTCAGTGACTAGTTTCTTAGTGTAATTATTATCCCTTCATCAAGAATGTCTTCATTTTGATATTATAGCATGAAGCATGTCTGCTTTGTTAAATAATTTTAATTCTCAACACTGTAATTATTGATTCTTTGAATAAGATTTGAAACTATTTTCAAATCTCATTTCATGTTAGCCAAATATTTTACAATTAATACTATTTAAGAAAAAATAGAATATTTTTTTTCTAATTCATTTAGGGTAATGAATCCTTTATTGATTACTTAAATACCTTCATATAGTTTATATTATGTTCAATATATGTCTTTCTATTACCCTTGATTGAGATGTGTAGTTATGATCAAAGCATAACACCTCTTATACAAGATTACTTAGTGATCTCAACTTTAAGAATCACTTATACAATTATCACCTAAACCTTTTCATAGACATAAGTGATCTTTTTATATGAAATTCTCTTGCAAGTCAGTTCAATGTATATGTCATTTAACAAACACTTGCATATTAGTTCTAGGTATTCCTCATGATTTCTCTAATATATATATGGCAGCTACACAAGCTTGTAAAGAAGCAATATGGATGAAGAAACTTATGGAGGAGCTCGGGCACAAACAAGAGAAGATTCTTTTGTATTGTGATAGTCATAGTGCCTTGCATATTGTAAGGAATCCAACATTTCATTCAAGAACATAACACATAGATGTTCAGTATCACTTTGTAACCCATTTTTAGGTCCCCACATAAAAAATAATAAAATACAAAAAAATTCAAAAAATATATATTATCAAAAATATAACAGTGAAAAAAATGCCAGAACGTCCTAAAAATGCTCAAAAATTGATTGAGGATGTTCAAAAATATAAAAATTAAAATTTGACAGTATATCATTGACTGATGAGAGCCCCGATGATAAAAAAAATTCAATTTTAGGAAGAAAAGTCCAAAATTAGAAGTTTATGGACTCAATTAAATTTTATTTAAGGTTTAATTGAATTTTTGGAGAGTTTAATTGCAAGAACAATTGATTTTTGAGTTAGTTTGGGCTTTAATTGGAAGAAATTGAAGTTCTGGGGTCAAATTATAATTTTTGGAAGTTCATTTGGTCAAATCAGGGGCTTAATTGCATAAATATTGAAGTTTAATGGTCAATTAGGGACTTAATTGAAGAAATCCGAGACCAAGGACTAAATTGCAAAACGCGCGCAAATTGGAGGCCTACTTTAAATCTGATGCGTTTTGGCGCCAAAATCCATTTAAATGAATCACTGCGTTTTGGGAAAAACGACGCCGTTTCATGCACTGTTTAAAAAAAAGAAAAAGAAAGAACCCAAAACGGTGTCGTTTTGAACGGCACCATCGTCTTCTTCCTTGCGCACGCAGAGAACACGGGAGAAGAAGATTTTTTCTTCTCCACTTTTCACCGAACTTCTTTCCTGGATTTAGCGCAATAAGACGCCCCCATTTCACCCACTTGCCTCCTCCTTTTTATCCTTTGATTCGATAGTGGAGGGGCGGCCGACAGTGGCCGCCCCACCACGACACCACCTCCCCTGTTTTTGCCTATAAAAACAGGGGAAGGGGGGAAAGAAAAAAAGAGAGAGAACGGAAGGGAGGACGAGAGAGAGAGAGAACACAGCAGAGGGGAGAGGGAAGAGAGAAGAGAAGAGAAAGAAGAGAAGAAAAGAGAAAAAAAACAGAAAAAAAGAAAAAGAGAAAAAATCAGAGGGCCACCGTGCCTCCGCCGCCAGCAGCATCACCGGCAACGCCACCTCACCAGGTAAACACTCTGTCCCCCCCCCTTTTGTCTTTAAAACAGTGTCTCTTCCTTCGCCATGCAGGACGTGCACGATGCACGTCTCTCCAGGCGAAGCTGGTTACTGTGCTTATGCACAGTAACCAGCTGTGATGGGTTGGGCTTGAGCCCAGCCCATGGATCTTGGGCCGGGTTTGGCCCAGCCCACTAATATGGGTCGGGCCCGACCCATTTCAATTTTTAATTATTTTTTTTTCGTCAGAATTTTTACAATTTTTTCCAGCACATTATTTATCAATTTTGCTTAATATCGGTCTGTATTTTACATCGTAAAAATATAAATCCGGTATTAAAATACCCGGTTTTCGGCAAAAACTTCCAAAAATACAAAAAAATTGAAAAAAAAATAAAAAAAATATTTTTGTGCATACGGCCAAGTGTCTCAAATCTAAAAATCATGTCGTATTTTTCATATGTCAAAAAACAATATTTTAGCATGCATTTTGGCTTTAATAACCAGTTTATTAAAGTCAAGAGAACATTGGCCAAAATCTCAAAAACTACAAAAGTATTATTTTGTTTGATTTTAGTATCATGGATTATGAATTTATACATAAATCGTATTCCTGATATTAAAAAAAAATATTTTCTTTTGACGACTTTGAATAGTTAGTTTTTTACCCGATAAAGATAAGGATCTCCTTACAGAGAAGGACTTTTCTTAAACCATAAACGAACCAACAATTAAAAAACCACAACATGACTTTAGATTTTATCAGACATTAAAACAATGCAGCCTACCTTAGGTAGGGCGTAGTTGGGGTGCTAATACCTTCCCTTTACGCAACCAGTCTTCGTACCCGATCTCTAAAGACCAGTTAAGGTTCCTAGTAACCAGAATACTAGATGGCGACTCCCAGTCTATATTTTCACTTGTAGGAGACAAGAATTCCTTGTCTCTCCCTATTTGCCAGGAATAAATATTCCGATTTTTCCTTGAGAGTGGACGATCGTCGCGCCGCCGCACACGTGCGACAGAATGGCGACTCCGCTGGGGATCTTGTTGTTGTCTGATTATTGTGTTTTTTGTTGTGGTTTTCATGTTTATTTTTTAAATATGCATTTCCTTTATGTATTTCTTACGCGCTTTAATTTTTGTACATATTTGTTCATGCATTGTATAGAACTGCCTCATGCATCACATGCTTTACATTTTTCAAGCACACACAAGCTTCTAAGCTAAGTGGAGAATTAACGATCTGCCCTATGACTATTGGTCGGGTTCAGATGCGTGAAACACCCAACTCATATCTGAGAGCCTGCTTGGTAATGGTGGGCATACGTGCCTTAACTGTTCTTTGCAACGCCTTCATACTACCTTTACGAAGGACGTCACTGGGCAGATATGAGACCCTTTTGAGACCAGATAGAAAACACCAGCCAAACTTTATTTTTCAACAGTGGGAGTTGGAGAACAACACATCTGTACAAGTAATACTTTAATTTTTTCTAAACAAGTGCAGTATGGCTTGAGAGATGAGTATTTCAATTATAATCATAAAATGGAGGGTGTGGAGGATTCAAGTGAAGGAGAGGAAAGCATGGATGAAGATGTTTTTGAAGATTAATGAATAATGATGATGATATTTAATTTTGTTTTTTAATCTATTTGGCTACTTACTATTTTAAATTATCTTATTTTGTTTTAAGGGTGAAATATAACTTTATATGACCATGTTATGGTATTTTATGTTTTCTTTTGATTTTTTAATGATCTAATCTTAATTGGGAAGACATACACACACAGCATATCGCCCTAGTTCATTTAGGCGAGCACCTCGGGCATTTTACAGGCTTAGCACCTTTTAGCACCTTCTGCCGTTGACAACACTGATTTTTGTCTTTTGAAGATAACTTCTATACTTTTCTAAAAATGTTTTGTCCCAGTAATTACTTGTTCTGTCTTCCAGGTTGAAGGTCTTGTTCTTGACCATGGTTCTAGGCATCCTGATATGAAAAGACGGGCAGAAAACTGTTTTATCTTGACATGCAACGTCTCTTTGGAATACGAGAAAAGGTATTCATCTTGTCAACTTGAAATTGATGGGAATTGATGTTGAATATGAGATATCAAGAACTCTGTAGATAGAGCTGTGGTCTGTTTCAGTTCATTGGAAGCTAATTTTTTTTTTTTTCACAGTGAAATAAATGCAGGATTTTTCTACTCAAATTCAGAGCAGAGGGAGGCAATGGGTGCCGCTGAAAGGCGCCAGGTTGATGAAAGAGTTAGAAAAATTATTGAACTAAAAGATAAGGTCAAGTTCCAGTTTCATACATTTTATGTTCATGTTACTGACCCCGCCAACATGTTGGTTTCTGAAGTGTTGCTTGTACTTTTGGTCTTCCAGGTTTGCTCTGGTACAGAACAATTTTGTGGTTATTAATCAAAAGGGAATTGATCCTCCATCATTGGACCTTCTTGCACGAGCAGGAGTAAGCCATGGAACAATTATATTCTGTTCCCTAGTGATTGAACGCGAGCAATAATTAGCTACTTGATGCAATAATCTCCAGCTTGCTGCAATCATGTTTATGTGTTAGTATTGGGTGTTGTCTTTCATTCTGTTTTCTCTTATGGTGTATGGCATGAGTAGGGATTAAATGTTACTACAATGATCAATTTTGTTTGTTGGAAATATTATGAGAGGGGGGATGATTCAGGGATTATTAGCTACCCTCCAAGAGGGTGTAATTATAAACCTTGGGACAAGAAGGAAAAGGCTTTTAACTAGGGTGGAGGGTGGTTGGGTTCGTCTTTCTGCCTTTCTTCTTCCCCAAATTTATAAACCACATTTTCTATCTTTAACTGTTTACTTGCACCTTATGAAACATATTGTTTTATTTTTTCTTCCATGTAATTTCCATTGGATCTACTGTAAACTTGTTTGTGAAGCTCCTACCAAACATTGTTATACCTTTACCAATTGCTTTTGTGACAATACATCCTCTTTTCTCAATCCTGTAACAAACACGCCCTTAATTATAAAGAAAGTTTTAATAAGATAACACCATGTTAGATTGATCTTGAACCTCATAATCAGCTTTAGTAGGATGCAGATTTCACAAGTTAATGACTGTTTGTGATAACGTTTGGTTGCACATTTTGGAAGCCTTCCACCTCATGTTTTATTTTTATTTTCATGAAATCATGCCATATGCTCAATGAAATAATTATTAAAAGCAAATAAGCAAGAAGGCTAAGTTGATGGAGGTACAAGAAGAACCACTTGCTACTTCTGTAATTCTCTTGATTTTGTGAAATTATGGATGCAGGAATGGAGACTTGAAATGGTTTTTCATTGTAGTTTTAGATTGTAAATATGGCTAGAATACCTGCCACTGTATTTGGCTCTAGTTTTAGATGGTTACAAGCAAGACTTGGCTTTTTGAATGCCTTGCCTTGGATTTGATTCCTTTTTAAATGGTACCTGATGATATATGTACGATGACTATTGCTAGTTTGAAATCTGGTTAGTCTACCTGTTTGCCCTGATGTTGTTATTTAAAATGGGGCCGATCTGCTTTCTTATGTTTTACAGATAATTGCCCTTCGAAGAGCAAAGAGGAGAAACATGGAACGCCTGGTTTTAGCATGTGGAGGAGAGGCTTTGAATTCTGTTGATAGTTTAACTCCTGACTGCCTTGGTTGGGCTGGACTGGTTTATGAGCATGTCCTTGGTGAAGAGAAGTATACATTTGTTGAAAATGTTAAAAACCCCCATTCTTGCACTATCTTAATAAAAGGTATAGAAGCGTGTATACATCCTCAGCAAACTTGTATAAATATTTACGATTTTCTTTTTTATTTGTTCTAAATGCTATCAGATGATTTTTTCTTGTTTGTTTTAATTGCTTCTTTTAGGCCATTTAGCCATCAGGTTGAAGTATGTACTCTTTTATGTTCAAGCATGAAATGTATATTCATCTTGCAATTTTGTGATTTAGCAGGGGCGAATCGTCACTTGACTTTTTTATTGTTACAGGACCTAATGACCATACAATTGCCCAAATAAAGGATGATGTCCGCGATGGCTTGAGAGCAGTCAAAAATACTATTGAAGTTCTGCATGCAAAAATCTATTAGATTTGTATGTGCAATCATGCTTGATTAAATTGTTGCATATTGATTTATGTAAGGCGTGCTTGTGGCCTTTGATGGTGGCTTTGGAAGTTCTGTGCTGTGAAGATAGTTGGCCACTTGCCAACTTGACCACTTGCTCCTTCATGGATGCTTGCCTATAAATAGGCAAGCATCCAAGCATTATACATGCCAAGTGAAGAGAGAAATAAGAGATAGTGAAGAGAGAAATAAGAGAGAGTGAAGAAGGAAAGTAATCCCACTAAATTGTGAGGTAATTGTGAGAGAGTAAGTGAGGTGTTTTCTCCTAGTAATAGAGAGATTCTTAGTTGTTCTCCTATTATAGAGAGAGGTTGTAATTCTCACATTACTAGTAAAATCCTTCTATACTTGCCCGTGGACGTAGCCTAATTAGGTGAACCACGTAAATTCTTGTATGTCTTATTTCTTATTTAAGCCTTTTATCTTGTCGGGTTTGCATGTCAGTATCCTAACAGTGGTATCAGAGCCTTCCTGGTTGGTGTTGTTAACACACAAAAGTTATTCGTGTATACGGTTACTATTCACGTCTACGACACTATTCACCTATACGGCACTATTCACCCACGGTACTGTTCACTTTCATTACTGTTGGCGTATATAGAAAGTCAGTGCGGTGATTAAATACAGTCTAGGAAGTTCTGTCTAAGGAGATTGGGTTTTAAGCAGGACCGTTTGTGACCCCTCCAATCTTTCCTGGGAACTTACTTAGTGAAGTATTTTTCACACGATACTATTTCTATATACGTTACAGATCTGTGAAACGGTGATAGCTGAATAGATCACGGTGAATAAAATGGCAGCAAAGTCCGAGATTGAGAGGTTCAAGGGGAGCAATTTCTCACTGTGGAAAATGAGAATCAAGGCAATCTTGAGGAAAGACAATTGCTTGGCAGCAATTGGGGATCGGCCCGCGGAGATCACTGATAATGCAAAATGGAATGAGATGGATGGCAATGCTATTGCTAACATACATTTAGCACTAGCTGATGAAGTATTATCAAGTGTGGCGGAGAAGAAAACAGCTAAGGAGATATGGGAGACTCTAACAAAGCTATACGAGTCCAAGTCTTTGCACACTAAGATTTTCTTAAAGCGGAGACTTTATACCCTTCGAATGGCAGAAACCACGTCAGTGACTGACCACATCAACACAATAAGAACTCTATTTTCACAACTCACTACGTTGGGTCAACAAATAGAGGAAAATGAACGTGCAGAGCTTCTACTTCAAAGTCTTCCTGATTCGTATGATCAGCTCATTATCAACTTAACCAATAATATCCTCTCAGACTATTTAGTCTTCGATGATGTTGCAGCCGCTATCTTGGAAGAAGAAAATAGGCGCAAAAACAAAGGAGACAGAAACAGTTCAAACCAAGCAGAGGCGTTATTGGTGTCAAGAGGAAGATCAACGGAGCGTGGCTTCAGTGGGAGTCAAAGGCAAGGGAGGTCTAAATCAAGAAGTAAGAAGACTATGAAATGCTACAACTGTGGTAGAAAAGGGCACTTCAAAAGGGATTGTTGGTTTAAAAAGGGTATAGAGAATACTGCAGAGTCATCAAAACCTCAAGGATGTGTTGCAAGCACCTCAGAAGATGGAGAGGTTCTATATAGTGAAGCAGCAACAATCTCTACAGATAGAGAAGAGCTCGTTGAGGTCTGGCTAATGGATTCAGGAGCAACATGGCATATGACCCCTAGACGAGATTGGTTCCATACATATGAACCTATCTCTGGAGGCACAGTGTTCATGGGTGATAATCATGCTGTAGAGATTTCTGGCATTGGCACCATCAAATTGAAGATGTATGATGGCTTAATTCGTACTATTTCAAGAGTGCGACATGTGAAAGACTTAAAGAAGAATCTTTTGTCCGTAGGACAATTTGATAGTCTTGGCTGTAAGATTCGAACACACAATGGAATCATGAAAATTATCAAAGGAGCGCTGGTGGTTTTAAAGGCAAGAAAGACAGTTGCAAACATGTTTGTATTAATGGGAGAAACACATCATGAGGCAGAAGCATCAATCGCATCAGCCAGTCCTGTAGAAGAGAAGACGATGATGTGGCATCAAAAACTAGGCCACATGTCAGAAAAATGTTTGAAAGTTCTCTCTGATCAGAAGTTACTCCCTGGGCTTACAAAGGTTACTTTACCCTTTTGTGAGCACTGTGTTACAAGCAAACAACATAGGTTGAAGTTTGGCATATCAACAACTAAGAGCAAATGCATCTTAGACCTGATTCACTCTGATGTTTGGCAAGCACTAGTTGTATCCTTGGGAGGAGCAAGATACTTTGTATCATTTATAGATGACTTCTCCAGGAGATGTTGGGTGTATCCAATAAGAAGGAAGGCAGATGTGCTCGCAGTCTTTAAAACATTCAAAGTGTGGATAGAACTTGAATCTGAAAAGAAGATCAAGTGTTTGAGGACTGACAATGGAGGAGAATATACCAGTGATGAATTTGATAACTTCTATCAACATGAAGGTATCAAAAGGCAGTTCACAACGGCATACACTCCACAACAAAATGGAGTGGCAGAGTGGATGAACAAAACTCTATTATAAAGAACAAGAGCAATGTTGAAGGCTGCAGGTCTAGAAAAGTCATTCTGGGCAGAAGTAGTCAATACCGCCTGTTATGTAATAAATCGATCTCCGTCTACTGCAATTGAGTTGAAGACACCGATGGAGATGTGGACTGGAAAGCCAGCTGATTATTCTCGATTGCATATATTTGGAAGTCCTGTGTACGTGATGTACAATACACAAGAAGTTAGCAAACTGGATTCAAAATCCAGAAAATGTGTATTCTTGGGATATGCTGATGGAGTGAAGGGGTATCGCTTGTGGGATCCCACTGCCCACAAGGTAGTCATCAGCAGAGATGTCATATTTGCAGAAGATAAAATGCAAATGGAAGAAAATAACAGCATTTTAAAAGAGACTACAGAAGTGTAGATGGAAAATACTCAGAATCGTACTTCTTCTGAAGCTGCACCAGAGCATGAAGAACAAGAACAAATAGAGTCTGAAACTCCTGAAGTTCGATGGTCAACTCGTGAAAGAAGACCACCGGCTTGGCACTCAGAATATGTTACTGAGAGCAATATTGCATACTGTCTTCTAACAGAGGATGGAGAGCCATCAACTTCCCATGAGGCTATCAAAAGCACAGATGTATCTATGTGGATGACAGCAATGCAAGAGGAGATTGAAGCTCTGCACAAGAATAACACTTGGGATCTTGTTCCGCTACCACAAACAAGAAAGGCCATTGGCAACAAATGGGTTTACAAGATAAAGCGTGATGGCAATGATCAAGTGGAGCGGTATCGTGCAAGATTGGTGGTGAAAGGATATGCTTAGAAAGAAGGAATAGACTTTAATGAGATATTTTCTCCGGTGGTACGACTTACTACAATCAGAGTAGTCTTGGCGATGTGTGCTATATTTGATCTTCACTTAGAGCAGTTAGATGTGAAAACTGCATTTCTTCATGGAGAACTTGAAGAAGAAATTTATATGCTCCAACCATAGGGTTTTGCTGAAACAAGCAAGGAGAACTTGGTTTGCAGGTTAAACAAATCTCTATATGGTCTCAAACAGGCGCCGAGGTGTTGGTATAAGAGATTTGATTCCTTCATAATTAGCCTTAGGTACAACAGACTCAGTTCAGACCACTGTACATATTACAAGAGGTTTGAAGAAAATGATGTTTTCATCATTCTGTTGTTGTACGTGGATGACATGTTGGTAATAGGCCCCAACAAAGATCGAGTCCAAGAATTGAAGGCACAGTTGGCTAGGGAGTTTGATATGAAGGACTTGGGACTAGCAAACAAGATTCTACGGATGCAAATTCACCGAGACAGAAGTAAGAGGAAGATTTAGCTTTCTCAGAAGAATTATTTGAAGAAGATCTTGCGACGCTTCAACATGCAAGATTGTAAGCCAATTTCCACCCCACTTCCTGTTAACTTCAAATTATCCTCAAGTATGTCTCCTAGCAATGAAGCAAAGAGGATGGAGATGTCTTGAGTACCGTATGCATCAGCAGTGGGAAGTTTAATGTTTGCCATGATATGTACAAGACCAGACATTGCACAAGCAGTGGGAGCAGCTAGTCGATACATGGCAAATCCTGGTAGAGAGCATTGGAATACTATCAAGAGGATCTTGAGATACATCAAGGGTACCTCAGATGCCGCATTATGTTATGGAGGATCAGAATTCACTGTCAGAGGTTATGTTGACTCAGATTTTGCTGGTGACCTTGAGAAAAGAAAATCCACTACAGGCTATGTGTTCATAATTGCAGGAGGAGCTGTGAACTGGGTCTCTAAACTTCAGACTGTTGTAGCGTTATCCACAACAGAAGCTGAGTATATGGCAGCTACACAAGCTTGTAAAGAAGCAATATGGATGAAGAAACTTATGGAGGAGCTCGGGCAAAAACAAGAGAAGATTCTTTTGTATTGTGATAGTCAGATTGCCTTGCATATTGCAAGGAATCCGGCGTTTCATTTAAGAACAAAACATATAGATGTTCAGTATCACTTTGTTCGCGAAGTGGTGGAAGATGGAAGTGTGGATTTTCAGAAGGTTCACACAAAGGAAAACCCAGTAGATGCTTTGACCAAACCAGTCAACACTGATAAGTATATATGGTGCAGATCCTCTTATGGCCTAGCAGAAACGCAAGCAGCATGAAGATGGCAAGTATTGAAAGGATAGAAGAATCACAATGATCAAGTGTGAAGACTTGATTAAATCATCAAAGTCTTCAAGTGGGAGAATGTGAAGATAGTTGGCCACTTGGCCAACTTGGCCACTTGCTCCTTCATGGATGTTTGCCTATAAATAGGCAAGCATCCAAGCATTATACATGCCAAGTGAAGAGAGAAATAAGAGATAGTGAAGAGAGAAATAAGAGAGAGTGAAGAAGGAAAGTAATCCCACTAAATTGTGAGGTAATTGTGAGAGAGTAAGTGAGGTGTTTTCTCCTAGTAATAGAGAGATTCTTAGTTGTTCTCCTATTATAGAGAGAGGTTGTAATTCTCACATTACTAGTAAAATCCTTCTATACTTGCCCGAGGACGTAGCCTAATTGGGTGAACCACGTAAATTCTTGTATGTCTCATTTTTTATTTAAGCCTTTTATCTTGTCGGGTTTGCATGTCAGTATCCTAACATGTGCTACATCTAAAATGATGTGGTTCATATGTATGCAAGTTATGTTTCTGCTCAAGTGAAGTGTGCTTCAGGAAAAAGCTGTTTCTTGTAAGCACCGGCAGTTTAGACACAATCAAAAACCAACATTATTATGGACCAAGAGTGGGGTTTCAATCAAATAAACTTAAAATCAAATTTGCATGAATGCTGATTAGAATGAAATTTGTGTATGGTGGAGTTGTGGACATCAATGTATTTGATTATAGGATGAAAATAATTGACTTGAAAGTTGAGATTGGCCTCTTGGGATTGGGTGAGATATAGAGTATTGACACGTTTTCTGTTGTAATTCTTAGCATATAATTCTGCAAATAAGCAGCTATTTTGTCGATTACTTGATTCAGTGCTGAAATTTCTTTCCCACTCAATGATGTCATTTATTCTCTTCAGGGAGCAGGAGCTTTTGAACTTGCAACCAGAAAACACCTGATCAATGAAGTAAAGAAAACAGTTAAAGGGGTAAATGCCTGCCTGTTTTCTATATTTGAGTAATTATTCCTATCCCCTGGTTAATTTTAAAATGGTGTTTGCAAATGTGGAACAGCGTGCTCAGCTAGGTGTTGAAGCTTTTGCTGATGCCCTTCTCGTGGTGCCCAAAACTCTGGCTGAGAATTCCGGGTTAGACACTCAAGATGAGATTGTTGCTCTCACGGTAACCATCAGTGGAATCCATCCATCATCCTTTTTTTTTTTTTTTTTTCTGGGGGAGCAAAAGACACAAGAAAAGAAACTGATTTAAGCTTTTCTTGCATGTTTATTCAGGGAGAGCACGACAGGGATAACAATATTGTAGGAATAAACCTCCAAACAGGTGGGCCCCTCGATCCTCAGGTGGAGGGTATCTTCGACAACTACTCTGTCAAGCGCCAACTCATAAACTCAGGGTACACATGAACTCCTAGCTTTGGAGTCTGTCCTTTTCTCTCTCTCCCTATCTCTCTTCCCTCGGTCCAGCTTCTGTTATACTACATAAATGTACATATAAAGAGATTCTTTTTCCAAACTTACCCTAAATGATTAAACTAGAGAAACCTGTTGAAGTTCTCTCAGGTTTGAACTCTTAACATGCCTAACCTAGTTATAATCATGCTGCTGTAATTTTCCAGGCCTGTGATCACATCACAATTGCTACTGGTGGATGAAGTCATTCGTGCTGGGCGTAATATGAGGAAGCCAAATTAGTCATGGATATGTGCCTGCCTGATTCTATTAGGGGGCAAAGCTTCAATAAGTTTCTAATCTTCATGGTTACAAGATAATCCTTATAATTCCTCTTCTAGTGGCTTTCCTTGCCACAATGATAACAAATTCCTTTGACAACCAATGACAAGGCCTCGGGTTATATGTTAGGAGGATCAATTTGATTGATTTGGGTTAAGTTAAGAATAAAGGTTATAATTATTATAGTTTTAAGACTTGACTCGGGAGTCAACTCGAGATAAGATTCAGGTCACAAATTTGGAAGGGTCAAAATGGTTAGCCCCAAAAACTTTAAAAATAATTAAAGTAACCTTATTTTGACAAAACATAAATTCAAAAAAAAATCAACAAGTTTTTGACCCGTGTTTTATCTCGGATCAACCTAAGTTTTGAATCAGGCCAGGTCGAGTCAATCCTTCTTTTATTTTTTTAAACTCAAACCAGTCCAAGCCTTATGTTAGTCTGGTTTTGGGTCAGCTTGACAGGTCAGTCCTGATTTTATAACTAGAGTTGTTAAAATATTATTAATTTCAATACTCAATATAAACTAAAGTAAAAAAAAATATCTAATTATTTTTTAAAATATATATGTTTGACAATAATACATATTAAGGATAAAATAATTTTTTATAAATATTATCTTGTCTTGTTGATTATAACTAAACATGATATAAAAATAATTATTTTATCTTGTATACCACTAGTAAATATAATTTTATCTTTGATTCCCTTTTTGTCTTGTCTTCTCTTCTTTACTATCTCCATTTCTTTTGTTCTGGACACTAACCAAATGCCATATTTATGTGATACCTTTTATTATATTATTGGAATCCTTTATAAAATAAGAAAAACTAAATTAAAAAAAAATAATATTAGGTAATTATATTGTATCTTTCTTGATCATGAATTCTTAATTAATGAATTTCCTCTTCTAAATGTATAAGATTTTTTTCAATTATATTCTAATTTTTCTTGATCCTCTAATTTATTCTTTTGTATATTTTTTCTTTATTATTTTTAGTCAATAATCATCTTAGTCTTTTGTTGTGCATTCTCAATTCACTCTCTAGATTCTTTTTATTATCATATATTAAATTAAATATATATACAAATTAAGTTTGATTGAAAATATAATCTTCGAAAACATTTAGAAATTTGAGCGTAAAAAATGGGTCATTACAATCATAATACATAATAAATGTATTAACTTTAATATTTTGTAAAAAAATGAATACCTTGATAAATTAATCTTTTATTAATTAATGCAAAATATTAGTTTATCGATTAAATATTTTTTTATGATCTAGATATATTAATTTATAGGGACTTAATTATAGAAAATAATATTTTATTAAAGTGTTTTCATACATTTTATTACAAAATATGAAAGTAAAGATTATTATTATTATTATTATTATTATTTGAATTGTAAATTATGAACTATTAATGCACTCCAATGCAAAAAGCCAAATTGAGAAGCTAAATTGATAAAATGGCTTTTTGAATAATAAAAATATAGTTTTTTTGATTATGTGTATTCCAATGGTAAAAAGCTATTTAAAAAAATCATTTATATTTTAATATATTTCATGTTAAATTCATTTTTATATAATTATGTAACTAATTTAGATTAAATTTAAAATTTATTTATATGAATATTTTTAATTTTTAGTTTTATATGTTATTCTTAAAAATTTAATTTTTTAAATAACAAGTTATTTCTTTCTTTTTAAAGCAAAAATAAATACTGTTGCCAACGGCTATAAAAATAGCCGTTGGCAACGTTAACTTAAATTTACTTCTTTTATAGGAAATTGTAGAAATGTCTCTGCTTAAATTAAAAAGTCATTTTGGCTTCTTTGATTGCTGTTCGGAGTAACTTAATAAAGATCCTAAAGGCAAAATTACATGTTTTTGGATTCAACTCTCCATTTGCATCTCCAACCACTCTCCATTTGCATCTCCGGTTGGAGATGCTCATTTTGTAGACGGAGAGCGCGAAACAGAAGATGGTGGCCACCGATCCACAGAGGCAACTCCTAACACTAATCCGCGAGTTTGCTACCGAGAAATCACAGGAAGGTAAGTGCCTCCGCACTTGTTCATTTCCTAGTTTGGTTCCCTAGAAAATGAAGCGAACCAAATATTAAAATCTCTTATCAAAACCTCGCCTTGGGAACTGTTTGAAAGCGATAAATAACCAGAGTGTCAATTCTTGGTTTCTCACATTGTCAGTAACTAAACAGAGGCCGTTTCCCGAAAAAATTCTGGAAAATAGTAGAAAGTTTATTGATCGAGAGCCAAATATTGAATGTTTTATTTTATTAGGTTTATTATTATTATTATTATTATTTTCAAATTTGTATCGGGTGTTGTAAATTTTGTAGAGAAAAAGTGATTGGGCTACAGAAGCGAATACAAGAGCTTGGATGTGAAGTAGATGTGGCAAATGGAGAGATGGAAGAGGTGAAGTGTATCAAAGAAACTACTGAGCAAGAACTTGAAGGCTACGAACTTCAATTGGCTTTAAATGAAGCTTCTATTCAAACCCTTGAGGTTTGTTTTATTTATTTGCTTTACTTCTATTTGATTAGGTTTTTCTATTGCATTATGAACGTCTTATATGCTTTCAGGCAAGAATCTCCATTATTCAAGATGAGATATCCTCGGTTGGATCCCAAGTAGAGGGCCTGAAGGTAGTATGATTCTCTCTCTCCCTCTCTCTTCATTTGGATGAAGAGAGACGACTTGCATTTTTTGGTCTTTTTTTTCTGTTTGTAATTCTTGTTCTGAACCTCATTGCATGGGTCATTGTGCTTGGGCGGTATGAAGAATGAAGAAGGAGCTTCACGGTAAAGATTGCTGTTTATTTTACTTGCCATTCCATTACATCCGAGCATATGATTGCTTGCCTCATCGAAATCGATTCAAGTAGTATTAATTGATGTCGTTTTGGTAACATGATTTTGTTGTTTGTGCAGAGCTGAGTTTATTCGCCAGATGTTTGATCTTAATGCTAAGATAAGGTTAGCCTCACTTACTAGGACCTATGTAACTTTAACTGGGAATTTGTGTAGCCCCTGTCTGATATACAATTGCACTCTTCTTTGATTAACTTCATGATTTTGGAGATGTTTTCTTCTTGGAAGATGAATTACTGTGTGAGTGCGTATGATTTGTTAATTGATTTGACCTAGTTTCAGAATTGTAAGGAAGGGGAGAAAATAAATATACTAAATTAAAGAGCTCATCTACAAGTTCTTCTCTTTTTTATGGCAGAAATTATAGTGGTTGGTGTAAATTTCATATATGTCACTACCTCCAAGTTTTTCTTTCAACTCTTTTGAATCTGAAGTAATGACAAGAAGTTTTTCTTTGTTATAGATATGCTTGAGCTTTTTTTTTTTGTTTTTTTTTTTGCTATGTATAGATATGTAAAGGACTGGCAACATATACACATATGAATTCCCATTTTCATAATTGTATATGCCATTAATTTTTATGACTCAACCACATTCCATCTGAATTACTCACAAACTTTTATGAGCTTTTAGAAGCTTGTTAGCTTATCTTCCTGGTAATGTTTGAGTTTAAACCAATCTCTCTTGTCCTTGAACTGTTTCATTCCTTGGATGCATAATTATTTAGGCTTGGCCTTGAAGCTTGAGGATATGCATTAATTCCTAACATTGTCATGGAAAACTTCATTTTTGTACTGTATCTCATGATCATTGTTTTAAACAAAAAAAGAACAAAGGCAAGAAGGCAGGAAAAAAAAATTCAAGAGCTCATGCATTTCAAGGTTTAACGACATTGCATATGTTAGAAAATGGGAATGCAAAGATTTGAGTATGTTTAGGAGGAAACATGGATACTAGAATTATTAAATTTGAGAAAAAGAACTATTTTCTCAAAAGAGGAAAAAAAACTACAAGTGTTGGTATTTCAGATAAGCTGCAGGGGGGATGCTGTGTGAAGGTAATCTATAACCAGAAGTTGTAGATTTTTCTTCGTCATATCTCCTAACATCTTTTCCCATCTCAAACTGTATGACCTATCATATAGGATATCCTTCATAATACTTTCCTCTTGTTGCAGGAAAGTTCACAGAACATATTGATCTATATGCTGTGTTTTCCTTTCAAGTTAAATGAATAAATAAGAATGCAATATCATAGATTTGAATGAACGTTCTGGTAGTAGAGTAAAACAACTAATTTTATAACTTATATGTTAATATAGGAAATTTCAAGAGGAAAAGTGTATCAAATCTCAGAAAAAGAGCAGCATTGGAACCACGGCAGGTGATGCCACCTGTACAGAACATTTACTGCTCTAGCAGCTGAACCTTTTTCCAATTGCTGGTTTTTCAAATATATATATATATTTTATTGATGTTGATATTAATTCATGGCAATTCTTCGCAGTTCTTTTTCTTTTGTTTTTTCCTTTTTCTTTTTAATAAGCTTTGTGATGGCAAGTGAGCAGAGCAAAGTGTTTTCTTTTTTTCTTAAAGAACAAAAATGGTTACCTTTCCAATTTCAATCTTAAAATTCTGAAAGATCAAAGTAGCTGATCCCTGATTGATTTGATTCAAGTTTGGGAGACTTTTATGAGTAATTTTTTTCATGAATGAATCCATTTATCTAGTGAGACCATAAAATAAAATCCAACCTTTGAGTTGCTGATGAGTAACACTGGTTGGTTGATATGCAGTATGGATGCTGTATTTGTATTGATACTTTTCTGTGGTATTAGGGACAGGCTTAGTTGGATCATGATATTGGATTGTGCTTCCAAGATGTTCATTCATATAATTGAACAGATTTGAATAGTAATTAACAAACAAGCAAACAAAGCAACACTGTAAGAATCTCGTAAAAATAGATGAGTTGAAAACCCTAATCTGTAACTCAATTAACTAGTCATAAAGGAAAGGATCAAAACAGAAAAGCTAAATTTCAGTGAGTAAACTAAAGTTTGAGTCTGCTCTCTTCTCTTTTTTATACATCCAGTTGCAAAACTAGAAATATGAGTTTGTTGAAGTCATTGTGAAAGCTTATAGTGGCTTGCTAGAACAAGTTTTGAAGATGAAGCTGTGGTACTTGTAAGTTCTGCATGCAGAAATCTATGAGATTTGTATGTGCAATCATGCTTGATTAAATTGTTGCATATTGATTTATGTAAGGCGTGCTTGTGGCCTTTGATGGTGGCCTTTGATCAAAACAGAAAAACTAAATTTCAGTGAGTAAACTAAAGTTTGAGTCTGCTCTCTTCTCTTTTTTATACATCTAGTTGCAAAACTAGAAATATGAGTTTGTTGAAGTCATTGTGAAAGCTTATAGTGGCTTGCTAGAACAAGTTTTGAAGATGAAGCTGTGGTACTTGTAAGTTCTGCATGCAGAAATCTATGAGATTTGTATGTGCAATCATGCTTGATTAAATTGTTGCATATTGATTTATGTAAGGCGTGCTTGTGGCCTTTGATGGTGGCCTTTGATCAAAACAGAAAAACTAAATTTCAGTGAGTAAACTAAAGTTTGAGTCTGCTCTCTTCTCTTTTTATACATCTAGTTGCAAAACTAGAAATATGAGTTTGTTGAAGTCATTGTGAAAGCTTATAGTGGCTTGCTAGAACAAGTTTTGAAGATGAAGCTGTGGTACTTGTAAGTTCTGCATGCAGAAATCTATGAGATTTGTATGTGCAATCATGCTTGATTAAATTGTTGCATATTGATTTATGTAAGGCGTGCAAGGCCTTTGATGGTGGCTTTGGAAGTTCTGCGCTACATCTAAAATGTGGTTCATATATATGCAAGTTATGTTTCTGCTCAAGTGAAGAGTGCTTCAGGAAAAAGCTGTTTCTTGTAAGCACCGGCAGTTTAGTCACAATCAAAAACCAACATTATTATGGACCAAGAGTGGGGTTTCAATCAAATAAACTTAAAATCTAATTTGCATGAATGCTGATTAGAATGAAATTTGTGTATGGTGGAGCTGTGGACATCAATGTATTTGATTATAGGATGAAAATAATTGACTTGAAAGTTGAGATTGGCCTCTTGGGATTTGGTGAGATATAGAGTATTGACATGTTTTCTGTTGTAATTCTTAGCATATAATTCTGCAAATAAGCAACTATTTTGTCGATTACTTGATTCAGTGCTGAAATTTCTTTCCCACTCAATGATATCATTTATTCTCTTCAGGGAGCAGGAGCTTTTGAACTTGCAGCCAGAATTGAACTTGCAGCCAGAAAACACCTGATCAATGAAGTAAATAAAACAGTTAAAGGGGTAAATGCCTGCCTGTTTTCTATATTTGAGTAATTATTCCTATCCCCTGGTTAATTTTAAAATGGTGTTTGCAAATGTGGAACAGCGTGCTCAGCTAGGTGTTGAAGCTTTTGCTGATGCCCTTCTCGTGGTGCCCAAAACTCTGGCTGAGAATTCCGGGTTAGACGCTCAAGATGAGATTGTTGCTCTCACGGTAATTACCATCAGTGGAATCCATCCATCATCCTTTTTTTTTTCTGGGGGAGCAAAAGACACAAGAAAAGAAACTGATTTAAGCTTTTCTTGCATGTTTATTCAGGGAGAGCACGACAGGGATAACATTGTAGGAATAAACCTCCAAACAGGTGGGCCCCTCGATCCTCAGGTGGAGGGTAATATGAGGAAGCCAAATTAGTCATGGATATGCTCCTGCATTTTTATCTTATTTTTTAAAATTTTTGCCTCGTGAGGATGTTGTGGTGATTGGACGTGTAACAAAACCCCCTGTGCCTTTATGCAATGGAGGATGGTTGTGTTTGTAGGATTTGTGTTGGAGGGAATCTCCATTCATCTCATGGAATTTTGATGGAGAATGAACTATTATTTTGACAGGTCTTGTATTCTATTATGTTTTACTGTGATTAATTTGTTTGTAGAGACTAATCAGTTTTAACAAATATTTGACAGATTACTACTACCAAACTTTTAACAAGGTTTGATTCTTTTTTCTTTACTCCCTTTCTTGAATAGATTGCTTGTTCTTGTCTTTAGATTTTGGAAAATCTTGCTTTCACAATCTACTTTCATTTTTGCTTGTATTAATACTCTTTGTTGCTAGATGTGTAATCCCATGATCTCCTACTTCATGCTATTCTGTTTGATAGAGGATTCAAAATAACGAAAGTATGATTTGTGATCAATGCCACTGTTACACCAGATGTTGAATTGGTTTCACGAATTCATCCATTTTCTTGACAAGTAGTGTATGTTTTATCTTATTGATTATTCAGTTACAATGATTTACATATACCATGCTTGGTAGAGCTATGGAGATTCTAAGAATTTCAGTAAATGTTATGGGAGTATTTGTCCTAGAGTTTAGCTGGTTTGTTCTGACTTGCTTCGTGTGGGGTTTGTACTCTTGGGGGTAACTTTTTTTCTTAGTTACTTTTTGAAACTGAATTTATGGTATAATTCGGTCATCCTTTCCTTATTTTACATGGTTTATCTAGGGTATTAACCAGTTCTAATGCTTTTGCAGAATATTTCTTTGAACTCATTTACAGCACGAATGGCATCACTAGTGAGTAGACGGGCACCTCTCGGTGATTTGTCAAATTCAATGAAGGCTGTTGCCTCTCGAATTCCACATGTCGCAAGCAAGATGAAAAGTATCTCCAAAGCACTAGGGAAATGGCAAACTGCTTGCAGAAAACCACTTTCCGACATTTCTAATTCAAGGAAGCCTGAGACAAAAAAGCAGAGTTTCAATGCAAAGAAGCTAACTGTCTTGACAGAGGAACCAGATCAAACCAGTGCAATTGTAGAGGAAAAGTTTCTGCACAATCATCAGGAATGCATCAAAGCACAGACAAGAGCTATGGATATCAATGAGTTTCTGCAATCAATTGGACTAAAAGATGGTAATGGGAACTTAACATTCTTCTGCTTATAATCACTGCAGAATCTTTCCTTGTAAAATTCAATTCACTTTTATTATTTTGTCCAGATTTTTCCAAGCAGTTGGCAACTCCATGTTCACCGCTGGCATCAATTACAAAGAAGGTCACTCTGCTTATTTCCCTTTCCTCGTTTCTTCATTAGGGTCTTTCTTTCTTGTTTCATAAACGAACTTTTCTTTAATGAATTATCTAAACAAAATACTGGTTTCTATTTAATGCTCAGAGTCCCCCTAAGCCCTTGCAACTGGAAGCAACGGTCGAGCAGCTCCTTAAAGATCAATCTTGGGAATTCAATCTTGATTCTCCATCTCCTTTCAAAACACCAATATCACCAAGGAATTATAGGGACTGGAAGGATCAAGACTACTGCATCAGCTTTAAGTTGATAGAAACCCCCATAGTTGCCAAAGCATTGATTTCTCTCTTCAATGCTCTGCAGCTATGTTATGTCAACTCTTTTAGCCTTTTGATCTGGACTGGAAAGGAAAATTTCCTTTTTGGTGATTTATGGTTATTGTGGAACGAATGGTAGTGCAGTAGCATGACATCCATTCTTTAGGATTTGTGTTACAATAGTAGAAGTCACATTATGTTTATGAAGCAATCTGAACGGTACATTGATGAAGGTTAGCGAAGCTATATATTATGATTCTCTTGAGTTCTATACTTTTGATGTTTATGTTATTTCTCATTTTATGCTTGCTTGTCCGTTCTATTCTTGAATCATTTATTTTTTTAAGTGTTTAGAGCCCTAAATAAAGAAAGACATATTCTAACAAGACAGGGTAGTGAAAGGTGTTAGATTCTAATGCCCTAAAGTTCAAACAAGTTGGTGTTGTTCAAGGGTTGCATCTGTGTTGTGTTTGCGTGTTGCAGAGGCAAGAATAGAAATTTGCAAGTTTTTGTGTATTTGACCTTGGAATAGTTAAATTTTGCTATGATTAATTAATTTATTGCACTAGAATTTATCATCAAGGCATATCTTGTTGTTCTTTCAATTATGCCTTCTAGGTTTTGGAATAGGGATGCTTGGTTCTTAGTCCCGAGTTTCTTTTCAGAAAATCTACAACATTCTCATATGGTATTTTTATTGGTTATCTGAGGTAACCTTTATATTTTATTCATGGGTGTTTATTTTTTCTTAAGGGATGCATCCACGTGTCTTGGTTGATGGTTTTGAGATTGCCAAAAGAGCTGCCCTCCAGTTTCTTGAAAATTTCAAGACACCAGTGGTGATGGGTGATGAACCCGACAAGGAAATTCTAAAAATGGTTGCAAGAACAACAATAAGGACAAAGGTAAGGTCTATTCATCAGTTTACTCTTTGTTTTATAACCTGTTTGGATATTATTTAAAGTTGACCTTATTCTCTTGTGCAGCTATATGAAGCTTTGGCTGATCAATTAACTGACATAGTTGTTAATTCGGTGAGTGTAGCCAGTGGTGTTGATATATCTTGAGGCTGTTGGAAAAGAAGACGTTTAAGTCATATTTTGACAGCTTCTATTTTTGCATTGACTGTGATTTACTTGTTTGTACAGGTGCCCTGTATTCGAAAGCCTGAGGAAGCCATTGATCTATTTATGTTGTACATTATGCACATGCACCATAAATTTGATGTTGACACAAGGCTTGTAAGTTAATCTTTTTTCATTTAATCTGGATTCCTGTGGAATATTTTCACCTGGGATGTGTTAAGTGTTTTACAGCTCCCAATTTCCTGATTGACTGATTTAGTTAGGCTTCAAGAGTGAATGTTTCAAATGGTTTTCTCAAGTTAATTTATCTAGTTAGGTTCTTTATAACTTCAGTTTTTGTTTTGGCACAAGAGGGTATTCACCAATGATGGTTAAGTATTTAAATCATATTGAATACAGGTCCTTCAAGATTTTGAGGGCCACAGATCTTCAAAAACCCTTCCATGTAAAACAGAATCATTTGTTTTTGAATGAGATGTGTTTAGCATTGAAATTAGATGGAATGCACTGCTCTTTTTCATTATTCAACCTTTATTCAGTAAAATAATGCTACTTGTGAGATTTTTCTCAATGCTGTTACGTTGGATTAGGTCAACTTTCCAGGATATTGATGATTGGTTTTTGTTCGAAAGCTCCCAGGTGTAGCTTGGACAACTTTTAGTTATTGCTCATTTTTTTTTTTCGACTTTGATATAATTTTTGTCAGCTGAGGTGGCATTTGCCTGGGCGCTCCATGTGAGGCAAGGCCCCAACGCCTTAATTAGCCTTAGGTGTTGGATTTCAATGAGGTGCTGCCTAGTCGAGCGCCTTGTGAGTGGGTGCAAGACGCTAAGGCTAGCGCTTGCTTGAAGTTCTTCCTTTTCTGTAGGTTTCTTTTTTCTTTTAAAATGATTTATGTTTTGATCTATTTGTCCATTTTTTTAATGTACCACAAAAAACAACTTTGGGGTATTGTTGTAAAAAACAAAGATTAGGGTAAAAAAATTAAAATAAATCATTAAAGTGGGAGGCAAATAGAGAACGAAGGATACTTAAAAGAGAAACAATCACACTTAATGTCTCAAATTATGGAAATTTCTCTCCATTTTTGGATAAATAAATCATCCTCCCCCCCTCCGTCCATGTCTGGACAGTTGAGTATCTAAAGAGGAAAGGGTGGCACTGTTCAATTTATTTACATATTTATCACTCTTCTACACCTTTATGTGTTACTACCTGGCTATCATATAAATCATGAGTGCGGGAGGTTTAATTCATGGCAGGACAACATATTACGAGATTTCTTTTAAAATTTCATCTAGATCTAATTGTAGTATTGAAAGCTCTGCATCCTAGTATAAAACTGAACAATAAATGATTTTTTATCTAAAAATATAATTTTTTTATTTTTATCCAATCCTTATATATGTCATATTAATTATTCAATAAAATCCGCAAAACAATTTAATATTTTATTTTTTTATCATTTATTTCATTCAAATTTATTATTGTTTAATGATAATGTTATCGATTTCATTTAAATTTAAAGATTTTTACTTAAAAAAACATATTAAAAAATAATATAAATTATATCTTCAAATCTCATTCAATAACAAATTTTTATTGAAAGATGAGAACTGCCCAATGACCGTAAAAGAACTATAAGTCTTTTATGGCCAACGTGGATTCACATTTATCACTAGTATACACATGCAACGAAGTCAATAGCTTATTAATTAACAAAATATTCAACAACTAGCACCACAGAAAATTATTGTATACCAATAATAATGTTTTTTTTTTTAATTTTTCTAACAAATAGTAGTATTTGGATGTAAACTTATCAGTAAAAATCTTTCACTATTAGAAATTCACTTAATACTAACGGATTTACCGGCCGAATACTTCTGTCGGTAATTTGAAGTTGGAATTACCGACGGAATTTTTTCTGTCCATCATTACGCCGGTATATACCGACGGAAACATTCGGTCGATAGTTACCGATGGAATGTTCAGAATTAAGAAAAAAAAAAAGGCGGTTCGCTGACGTGGAGGTTTTTACGGGTGATTTTTTACAACGGAATTGCCGAGGCATTCAAAACGACAGATTCTTACGGTGACGTGTCCTTTTTTGAAACATATTCAATTTGTAATGAATATTGTTTAACTTTATGTTTTGATGTTTAATAAAAATTTTATTTGCATAATTGTTTTTTTACTATTAATTTATATAATTTTATATTATGTATTCTAAATAATTTTTTAAAAAAATATTTAAAATTATGCAAATAAAACAATATATAAAAAATACTCACCGAGGGTTTTACCGACGAAATGTATCCGTCGGCATTTGATAGAGAGCAGGGATCTTAGCGACAAATTTACTGACGGTATAATTCTATCGGCATTTCATAGTAGCTTTTACAATCACCGACGAGTTCACCAATGGAATAAATCCGTCTGCATTTCACAGTAGCTTGGCGCAAATTTCACAATCACTGACAAGTTTACCGACGGAAATAGTCTGTCGGTATTGCATACACTCACCGACGGAATAAATCCGTCGGTATATTTCAAGCGGGAACTCTTTTTTTGGCGTGCAATTTAGTCGGTAAAACAATTGGCAATGTTTTTGTTTTTTTTCCCGACCGCTTTAGCGACGGAATGAGGTGTTACTGACAAAAGGAAAGTCGACGACAGTTTTCATCGGTGAAGTTGTCGGTAATAAAATTACCGACAAACTATGAATCATACACCGACGAAATATTGCCGTCGGTAAAACTGTGAAATCTGGTAGTGTTTCGAATGAAGCTCTGCATATGTCAAGACCAAACACAAACCAAAACTACTAATCATCAAAACAAGGTATAGAGCCATATTGTATTCGTTATTAACACCTGCTGCCATGGCTCTCCAGCTAGAGCTGAACTGAGAAAAAAAACTCAGAGGTAAAATGAAATTATGGAAGCTGCAAGACTTGGGATATTTAAAAAAAAAACAAATCTCAACCGGGTTTTGCTGGGTCGCTCGAGTCACGGGCAAACCCGGCAGGTTAATCGAATTTTTACTTATTCCTGTTTTATATCTTACTTGAACCGGTCCTGCCATCAAATCAATCCGATTCTAGATTGACTTGCCAAGCATGCCTGAGTTTAATAATGGAGGGGTCATCAAATATTTGCTAATTTTATGTTTTTTATTTTTTTATGCATAAGCTATACGAGATTACTGTTTTGTTTTTCTTACCCATCCCCTGCTTGAATTTCCCTCTTCTTTTATTTGAAGCAATATTTTTTAAAAAAATTATTAATGAAAAAAACATTTAACTTTATTTTCCAACATGCACTTAATTTATTTGGAAGTCTCCTCTCCATCATATTTTATTTTTTTATATTTTTTTTCTAGTCTTGATTTTTAATTCTTTTGAAGTTTTCTTATTTATTGATCTATTCATTGATTCACACAAGAGTTGATTTTATATTAGATATCATCATTTGTTATGCATTTCGTGGGTCCTTGACTTGACTATCCACTTTTAGATGACATGATTTGAATCTTTACTAGTTACATCATCCACGCGATGCCGCGGGTTAATTTTTTTTGAAAAACAAATATCAAGAAAAAGCTAAGATTTAAAAGTATCAGGTCTTTCTACAAAGCTCTATCTAATAATCTTGGGTTTGGCTGTAACGCCTGACCCAAAAATAATATTAATAATAATATTAAACTTGCATGACCAAGTAGATCTAGCTGCAATACCAAAGCCAATAGCCTTGGATGCGGGTCTGACTGCAAGATTGTGTCATAAAAGTGTGATAATTAAATAAATTAATTAAAAAGAAAAAAAATCAATAGAAAGAAAAAAAAACTAGTGAAGACAAAGAAAAAAAATTGAATCAACTGGATTAACCTATCATACCTTGGATTCGTGTTGTGAAAGTTTGATAACTAAATAAAAAAAAAATAACGGATCAACCCAGAATTAACTGGGCTCACCCGTCAAACCAAGTTACCTGTCAAACCCGGGATCCGTGTCATGAAAGTTTGATAACTAAATAGAAAAAAATTGAACATTAACAACCTAAATTAAATGAAAAAATTAATTAAAAAGATTAAAAAAACTAAAAAAAAACAAAAACAAACAAAAGACATAAGCTTGTTACTAATGAGGAAAAAGAAAAAAAATTTGAATCAACCGAGTTATCTCATCGAATAAGGTTAACCCGTCAAACCTGAGATTCACATCATGAAAGTTTGATAACTAAATAGAGAAAAAAAATACAAACTAAACTAAACGAAAAAAATTGATTAAAAAGGACAAAGCAAAAAAAAATTCTGGATTAACTTGTCAAACCAGGTTAACCCATTAAACCCGAGATCTGTGTCGTGAAAGTTTAATAATTAAATAAAAAAATTTTCACATTAACAAACTAAATTAAACAAAATAAAATTCATTAAAAGTAAAAAACACAAAGAAAAAAGCAAAAAAAAAAAACATGAAGACGAAAAAAAACAGGCAAAAAAAAAAGCTAAGAGTTTCACTGTGCACTGTATAATGTACAGTAAAACACTTATATATAAAAGACATCTGAAAAGCTACAGTACATTCCCCACGCATTTTAAAGTATTCCTTAATAGCTTTAGTTAATGCTCCTCTCCACACTGGTGAACATAATGGTAGTTGCTTTGAACAAATTAATTATAGTGAGGTTTTGAAGAGGAGTCTCCTCATGTGTTGGAATTAATTTTAAAATTTTTATTCAAAAGGTTTTCAAATTTTTCTAGGTGCATCTTTTAAGTATATATATGCATATAATTATTAAAGATGTGTTTAGTTTTTAAGTCTGCATCAAATATTTCTAACAAATTGGACGGGAAAATATAGTGAGGTTTTGAAGATTTTTTTGGGCTGAGTAGCCATTTCTGATTTGGTTTAGCTTGAAGATTAGAGAATCTGGATTGGTTTCTTGATTAGGCCATGATTTTACAAAGACAATCAGCTACTAAAAAATGATGTCAATATCTTAATGCTTGAATAGAGTTGTGCTTGCATCAGAGTATTTGTCAGGCTAGAACCATATTTCTTTCTATATATTTTTCGTATGTTGGCTTGTTTATATGGAATGCTAGATGCTTCTATTTATTTGATTGATCTTTTTCATGAATACAAGTACATGCAAACAAAGCATTTGGTGTGGAAATTTTGCAGTTTAATTTAGAAAAGTTCAGTTTTTTTGTATATAAAGCTGTTTTTCTCTTGCAGAAGTCTAAAATTTCAGTTTTTAGTTCGAACTTTTTCATTAGAAAGCTAACTCCTCACTGCTTTGTACTATTTTATCCAGGAAATAATGATGTCATGAATGTGGGTCGGAAGGTTCGTCCGGGTAAGATGTTGTCATGATCTCTGTTTACCATTTACATATGTTTCTCTGCACTGTCAATCACTTCAATTACGTATCTAAATGCTATGAAAGTTTTCGCACCTAACTGTTACTGAAAAGGCTAACCAATCCTTTCAGCTCTTGGGGCATCTCTTGGTACGGTAATCATAATGTCCATAGCCTTCTTCTTCTGGTACCGCCACAAGAAAAGGCAATATGTATCCTTCGTCTCTCGAAGCATTGAATCAGTTCCATCTTCCAAGGCGACTATGGAGAAGCGAGGTAGCTACAATGGCACAAGGAAGGCCTCATCGGTTTTTTTAAAGAAGAAACATAATCAAGATATTGAGGATTTGATAAGAAATCATGTGCCTGTACCTCTGAAAAGATACAGTTTTTTGGATGTCGAGAAAATGACCAATTTTTTCAAAGATAAACTTGGTCAAGGAGGTTATGGAACAGTATACAAAGGAAGGCTAACGGGTGGCCATTTGGTGGCAGTGAAGGTCCTGGTAGCTTCAGAAGGGAATGGGGAAGAATACATAAATGAGGAAGCAAGCATTAGTAGAACTTCCCATGTTAATATTGTCACTCTGCTAGGATTTTGTTTCGAACGTGACAAGAGAATTCTCGTCTTTGACTACATACCCAACGGATCCTTAGAGAAGTTCATAAATCATGAAAATGCCTTTCAAGCGAGTCAAGAACTAGGATGGGAAAAATTGTACCAAATTGTAGTCAATAATATGATCCATGAACATTACCAGCCTTATAATTAACAAACTAAATTATAACTAAATAAAATTTTTTTTCACATTAACAAACTAAATTAAACAAAATAAAATTCATTAAAAGAAAAAAACACAAAAAAAAGCAAAAAAAAAAAACTCATAAAGACAAAAAAAACAGGGAAAAAAAAAGATAAGAGTTTCATCGTGCACTGTATAATGTACAGTAAAACACTTATATATAAAAGACTTCTGAAAAGCAACAGTACATTCTCCACGCATTTTAAAGTATTCCTTAATAGCTTTAGTTAATGCCAAGATTTAGTTAATGCTCCTCTCCACACTGGTGAACATAATGGTAGTTGCTTTGAACAAATTAATTATAGTGAGGTTTTGAAGAGGAGTCTCCTCATGTGTTGGAATTAATTTTAAAATTTCTATTCAAAAGGTTTTCAAATTTTTCTAGGTGCATCTTTTAAGTATATATATGCATATAATTATTAAAGATGTATTTAGTTTTTAAGTCTGCATCAAATATTTCTAACAAATTGGACTGGAAAATATAGTGAGGTTTTGAAGATTTTTTTGGGCTGAGTAGCCATTTCTGATTTGGTTTAGATTGAAGATTAGAGAATTTGGATTGGTTTCTTGATTAGGCCATGATTTTACAAAGACAATCAGCTACTAAAAAATGATGTCAATATCTTAATGCTTGAATAGAGTTGTGCTTGCATCAGAGTATTTGTCAGGCTAGAACCATATTTCTTTCTATATATTTTTCGTATGTTGGCTTGTTTATATGGAATGCTAGATGCTTCTATTTATTTGATTGATCTTTTTCATGAATACAAGTACATGCAAACAAAGCATTTGGTGTGGAAATTTTGCAGTTTAATTTAGGAAAGTTCAGTTTTTTTGTATATAAAGCTGTTTTTCTCTTGCAGAAGTCTAAAATTTCAGTTTTTAGTTCGAACTTTTTCATTAGAAAGCTAACTCCTCACTGCTTTGTACTATTTTATCCAGGAAATAATGATGTCATGAATGTGGGTCGGAAGGTTCGTCATACATAATATGATCCGTGAACCTTACCAGCCTTATAATTTGGTGTGATCGTGAGCTAGTATCATTAAGGGCAGTTTCACCAACTTGCCTTTGCGCTACAACATAATCAGAAACAAGTTAATTAACTGCCAATTAGCAATGTATTTGCAAAGGAAGAAAGAAGCTTCACCAAATTACCTTCACATATACCGATTAGATGCCTTAAATGCTGATCATTACTTGCTGTCTCTTCTACCAGCTTCTCAACCACAGTACCTTTCTGCATTTGGGAATCACAAGAAATACAGTAAATGAGAGAATCATTCAGAAAAGCATATGAAGTTCATTCTTGACTGCAGAAAAAAACTCATAAATGCAACAATACCTCCGGGTCATCTAGAAGCTTTAGATTGCGACCAGATTCGGAATTTAACAGGTCCCTGACATTTTCATTATAGATTTCTAGTCCAGAAATCCTAATTGTCAAATCTCTTTCAGTCCAAAACAAAAACCACAACTTTCTAATGAATATAGTTTTGCTATAAACTCAATAAACTAGACCAAGTAAAATCCAACTTTCTAGAGCACAATGTCAGATTTTGATGAAGCTTACATTCATTATATGCTTATAGATGTCATTAACAGCTTTATCAGTTATCCCTCTCATCGTGTATCTCTTCCCACTGCTAGTTTGCCCATATGCAAATATGGTTGCTGTAATGTAAAAATGAAAGAATTTTTTAATCCAGATGCACTACAAAAATCGCATAACCTGAGATTTACCATTGAAAGAATAGGTTATATTACCATTTATGCCCATCAAAGCAGACAAAGCAACATTTTTCACCCCATCTTCATAAACAGCTTCAGTTATACTAGAAGGACCAAAAACTTTATCTGAAAGCGGAAAAACAAAAATCTTTTTTTAAAGCATGAAATCACAAGAAAATCTCTTATATAATTCAAACAACAACAACAAAAAAGAAAGCTGCAATTAAATTACCAAAAATGAAAGAGGCCGGTTGAGCTGCTCGTTCTTGAGGGGGTGGCTTAAAAGACAATAGTATGATCATCAACACAGTCCCAAGCAATTTGGTCCTTAGCTAACTGCTCCTTCTTGTTTAAAGGCCTTAATCTTACAGTAACTACAATCTTCTCCTCTTTTGCTTTACGCCCTCCTGGGGTTGTTGCTGGTGTCCTGTCAATCTTAGAAGCTGGTGTTCCAGGGGTTCTAAGTGTCATCTTTTTCGGTCAAAATCTCCTCTTTCCCTTTACAATTCACTCACAAGAGACCCGAAAATTGAAATCACCAGCCTCTGCCTCTCTCACTGGAGAGACTAACAAAAAACTGGGACCTCTCTGTCTTGGATGCAGAATTTGTTTATACAAATAAATAGCTGCCAAATCCAATTCAATAAAAAGATAGTAAGTTACCTCGAAAGACTCATTTCTTCTCCTGACCGAATTCTTTCAGAAAATCAATTTCTCCAAATTTAAACAGCAGAAAATTGAAAAAGGAAACAAAAAGCTGTAAACTTCTCTCCATTATCGGTTCACTTTCTATTAGATCCAAATTGATTGATCAAATAAATAATAATATGCTTTAATGGGCCAATAAAATTTTAAGTTTTCCAATTAACATTCTTTTCAAATTCATGCGTTACTCGGTAAATTAAATGAAGCACAAATCAATCACAAAAAAAAGTAAGTTCCTTACCATTTTTAAGATGGGTTTTCGATGATCAATCTAAACTAAATCATACATGGAAAGTTACTCAAAACCCTCTAAATTCTAACCAATTGAAGCTCTAAGCTCTAATGTCTTACCTTTTATAAACCATAAGAATTTAAAAATAGAAAACATTATGGAACAAAAAGTAAATGAAACAATTACTTACAGGAATCTCAAGCCGAGCTCTCCGGATAAACGAGCAGATCTAGTGAAGAACCGATAAAAACTAGATCTTTTTCAGAGAGAGAATGTGAGAGGTGGGCTTTTGCAGGGGTTAAAGAGAGAGAGAGGGTCTGCTCTTTTCTTTGCCTTCTTTATGAAAGGAAAACCTGCGACCAATTTGAATTTGATTTCTAACGGCTAGTTCGTTTCTTTTCTTTTTTCTTTTTCAGGGCAAACTACACATATACTCTCAATCAATTGAGTGTGTTTCAATTTGGTCCACTTTATTAATAATGGCTCCCATATAACCTTTACTTTACCAAAATGGAAAGTTCCAATCTTCCCAATTTGCGAAAAAAAATATAAATAATTGCACACGTGGTCATTTTTCTTAGCATTATTGATTTTCTTTTTGTCCATAATCACTGATTTGTATAGCATGTAGGAGTATAATCAAATCAATTATCACACATTATGACTAGATGGATGAGTTTCTCAAGAAGTGTTTAGAAATATAATAATAGTTATTTTTTAAAGTATTTTTTATTTATAAATATATTAAAATAATATTTTTTTTATTTTTTAAAAATTATTTTTGATATGAATATATTAAAACAATTTAAAAATATAAAATTAATATTAAACAAAAACAAACCAATTTGTTTTTAAAAAATTTTTGGAATACAATTTCAAATTGCCTATAAATAATCTGCGGATAAAAATAAAATATGAATTTTATATATACTAAGGCCCCTTTCTCATTATTTGACATTATTATTAGGCTTTTAGTCTTCTTGCCAATTTTATAATTTATTTGTGTAGTTAATTATTTTTTAATAACATAATTTGGTAAAAAATTTAGTAAAATAATACAGGCTGAATTGTTTTTTTTTAATAATATAGTTTGGACACCACACTTATGAATATTATTTTTTATAATTTTTATCAGTACTAATAGTTGTTTAATCATATTTAAAAAAATATTTTTTATATAAATTATTTAATTCAAATAAAAATCAATTTAAAATTTATGAATATTTAATGGTCAAAAGATAAAATTTAAAATATAATAGGCAAAAAAAATAAAGTAATAAGGTGGAATGAAACAAAGAAAGAAAAAAAAACATAAAAAAATCATCAAAAACACGTTAAGATTTTATTTTTAACATTTGTAATAATATTAAAAATATCTCAACGATATGATTCTCACTGATTTTTAAAAATTAAGAAACGTATGGATTACATGCACGATTATAATACCTGAAAAAAAAAATTGGGAATCGGGATCTTAATTTTTTTTCCAGATTTTAATTCAAGTTATACGGTTGACGTGAGGATGAGTTTGGACAAGGAGGAGGCTAAAATTAGGGCTTATTTACCATGGTGGGCTGTTGCATGGAAAATGGCAATCAATGGTTTTATTTCTGTTTGGTTTGACGAAGGAGCAAGTTTGGATTTGATTGAAAGACAAGGAGGGCTCGACTGGATTGTGTTGAAAAGACAGAGATTGACAATGCGAAGGGGGTTTTGGTGACTGTCCTTGCTTAAGGGAAGAGGAAAAGCAATAATGGGTTTTTACACGGTTGCTTCAGTGGTTGTGGAAGATGGCGCGATGAGGTCGGTGGGTTTGTAATGGTTGCAGAGGAGAGGCTGTGGCTTTGGCGAGTGGAGCTTTTGATCCAATGGTTAATGGTGGTGGATTTGGTCAAGATTGACCTTTTTTTCATTTCTTAGTTAAAAAAGTAAGTAATACCTAGAAATACATTCACAACATCTTCTCTTTTTTCTTCTTTTTTTAAGTTATAAATAATTCTTTTTTAATTCAGAAGACTATTTGGTTCAGAAAAATAATAACTTTTCTTTTTTAATCCATGGCAGGACAACATATTACGAGATTTCTTTTAAAATTTCATCTAGATCTAATTGTAGTATTGAAAGCTCTGCATCCTAGTATAAAACTGAACAATAAATGATTTTTTATCTAAAAATATAATTTTTTTATTTTTATCCAATCCTTATATATGTCATATTAATTATTCAATAAAATCCGCAAAACCATTTAATATTTTATTTTTTTATCATTTATTTCATTCAAATTTATTATTGTTTAATGATAATGTTATCGATTTCATTTAAATTTAAAGATTTTTACTTAAAAAAATATATTAAAAAATAATATAAATTATATCTTGAAATCTCATTCAATAACAAATTTTTATTGAAAGATGAGAACTGCCCAATGACCATAAAAGAACTATAAGTCTTTTATGGCCAACGTGGATTCACATTTATCACTAGTATATACATGCAACGAAGTCAATAGCTTATTAATTAACAAAATATTCAACAACTAGCACCACAGAAAATTATTGTATACCAATAATAATGTTTTTTTTTAATTTTTCTAACAAATAGTAGTATTTGGATGTAAACTTATCAGTAAAAATCATTCACTATTAGAAATTCACTTAATACTAACGGATTTACCGGCCGAATACTTCTGTCGGTAATTTGAAGTTGGAATTACCGACGGAATTTTTTCTGTCCATCATTACGCCGGTATATACCGACGGAAACATTCGGTCGATAGTTACTGATGGAATGTTCAGAATTAAAAAAAAAAAAAAAGGCGGTTCGCTGACGTGGAGGTTTTTACGGGTGATTTTTTACAACGGAATTGCCGAGGCATTCAAAACGACAGATTCTTACGGTGACGTGTCCTTTTTTGAAACATATTCAATTTGTAATGAATATTGTTTAACTTTATGTTTTGATGTTTAATAAAAATTTTATTTGCATAATTGTTTTTTTACTATTAATTTATATAATTTTATATTATGTATTCTAAATAATTTTTTAAAAAAATATTTAAAATTATGCAAATAAAACAATATATAAAAAATACTCACCGAGGGTTTTACCGACGAAATGTATCCGTCGGCATTTGATAGAGAGCAGGGATCTTAGCGACAAATTTACTGACGGTATAATTCTATCGGCATTTCATAGTAGCTTTTACAATCACCGACGAGTTCACCAATGGAATAAATCCGTCTGCATTTCACAGTAGCTTGGCGCAAATTTCACAATCACTGACAAGTTTACCGACGGAAATAGTCTGTCGGTATTGCATACACTCACCGACGGAATAAATCCGTCGGTATATTTCAAGCGGGAACTCTTTTTTTGGCGTGCAATTTAGTCGGTAAAACAATTGGCAATGTTTTTGTTTTTTTTCCCGACCGCTTTAGCGACGGAATAAGGTGTTACTGACAAAAGGAAAGTCGACGACAGTTTTCATCGGTGAAGTTGTCGGTAATAAAATTACCGACAAACTATGAATCATACACCGACGAAATATTGCCGTCGGTAAAACTGTGAAATCTGGTAGTGTTTCGAATGAAGCTCTGCATATGTCAAGACCAAACACAAACCAAAACTACTAATCATCAAAACAAGGTATAGAGCCATATTGTATTCGTTATTAACACCTGCTGCCATGGCTCTCCAGCTAGAGCTGAACTGAGAAAAAAAACTCAGAGGTAAAATGAAATTATGGAAGCTGCAAGACTTGGGATATTTAAAAAAAAAACAAATCTCAACCGGGTTTTGCTGGGTCGCTCGAGTCACGGGCAAACCCGGCAGGTTAATTGAATTTTTACTTATTCCTGTTTTATATCTTACTTGAACCGGTCCTGCCATCAAATCAATCCGATTCTAGATTGACTTGCCAAGCATGCCTGAGTTTAATAATGGAGGGGTCATCAAATATTTGCTAATTTTATGTTTTTTATTTTTTTATGCATAAGCTATACGAGATTACTGTTTTGTTTTTCTTACCCATCCCCTGCTTGAATTTCCCTCTTCTTTTATTTGAAGCAATATTTTTTTAAAAAATTATTAATGAAAAAAACATTTAACTTTATTTTCCAACATGCACTTAATTTATTTGGAAGTCTCCTCTCCATCATATTTTATTTTTTTTATATTTTTTTTCTAGTCTTGATTTTTAATTCTTTTGAAGTTTTCTTATTTATTGATCTATTCATTGATTCACACAAGAGTTGATTTTATATTAGATATCATCATTTGTTATGCATTTCGTGGGTCCTTGACTTGACTATCCACTTTTAGATGACATGATTTGAATCTTTACTAGTTACATCATCCACGCGATGCCGCGGGTTAATTTTTTTTGAAAAAAAAATATCAAGAAAAAGCTAAGATTTAAAAGTATCAGGTCTTTCTACAAAGCTCTATCTAATAATCTTGGGTTTGGCTGTAACGCCTGACCCAAAAATAATATTAATAATATTAATAATAATATTAAACTTGCATGACCAAGTAGATCTAGCTGCAATACCAAAGCCAATAGCCTTGGATGCGGGTCTGACTGCAAGATTGTGTCATAAAAGTGTGATAATTAAATAAATTAATTAAAAAGAAAAAAAATCAATAGAAAGAAAAAAAAACTAGTGAAGACAAAGAAAAAAAATTGAATCAACTGGATTAACCCGTCAAACCTTGGATTCGTGTTGTGAAAGTTTGATAACTAAATAAAAAAAAAATAACGGATCAACCCAGAATTAACTGGGCTCACCCGTCAAACCAAGTTACCTGTCAAACCCGGGATCCGTGTCATGAAAGTTTGATAACTAAATAGAAAAAAATTGAACATTAACAACCTAAATTAAATGAAAAAATTAATTAAAAAGATAAAAAAACTAAAAAAAAACAAAAACAAACAAAAGACATAAGCTTGTTACTAATGAGGAAAAAGAAAAAAATTTGAATCAACCGAGTTATCTCATCGAATAAGGTTAACCCGTCAAACATGAGATTCACGTCATGAAAGTTTGATAACTAAATAGAGAAAAAAAATACAAACTAAACTAAACGAAAAAAATTGATTAAAAAGGACAAAGCAAAAAAAAATTCTGGATTAACTTGTCAAACCAGGTTAACCCATTAAACCCGAGATCTGTGTCGTGAAAGTTTAATAATTAAATAAAAAAATTTTCACATTAACAAACTAAATTAAACAAAATAAAATTCATTAAAAGTAAAAAACACAAAGAAAAAAGCAAAAAAAAAAAACATAAAGACAAAAAAAAACAGGCAAAAAAAAAGCTAAGAGTTTCACTGTGCACTGTATAATGTACAGTAAAACACTTATATATAAAAGACATCTGAAATGCTACAGTACATTCCCCACGCATTTTAAAGTATTCCTTAATAGCTTTAGTTAATGCTCCTCTCCACACTGGTGAACATAATGGTAGTTGCTTTGAACAAATTAATTATAGTGAGGTTTTGAAGAGGAGTCTCCTCATGTGTTGGAATTAATTTTAAAATTTTTATTCAAAAGGTTTTCAAATTTTTCTACGTGCATCTTTTAAGTATATATATGCATATAATTATTAAAGATGTGTTTAGTTTTTAAGTCTGCATCAAATATTTCTAACAAATTGGACGGGAAAATATAGTGAGGTTTTGAAGATTTTTTTGGGCTGAGTAGCCATTTCTGATTTGGTTTAGCTTGAAGATTAGAGAATCTGGATTGGTTTCTTGATTAGGCCATGATTTTACAAAGACAATCAGCTACTAAAAAATGATGTCAATATCTTAATGCTTGAATAGAGTTGTGCTTGCATCAGAGTATTTGTCAGGCTAGAACCATATTTCTTTCTATATATTTTTCGTATGTTGGCTTGTTTATATGGAATGCTAGATGCTTCTATTTATTTGATTGATCTTTTTCATGAATACAAGTACATGCAAACAAAGCATTTGGTGTGGAAATTTTGCAGTTTAATTTAGAAAAGTTCAGTTTTTTTGTATATAAAGCTGTTTTTCTCTTGCAGAAGTCTAAAATTTCAGTTTTTAGTTCGAACTTTTTCATTAGAAAGCTAACTCCTCACTGCTTTGTACTATTTTATCCAGGAAATAATGATGTCATGAATGTGGGTCGGAAGGTTCGTCCGGGTAAGATGTTGTCATGATCTCCGTTTACCATTTACATATGTTTCTCTGCACTGTCAATCACTTCAATTACGTATCTAAATGCTATGAAAGTTTTCGCACCTAACTGTTACTGAAAAGGCTAACCAATCCTTTCAGCTCTTGGGGCATCTCTTGGTACGGTAATCATAATGTCCATAGCCTTCTTCTTCTGGTACCGCCACAAGAAAAGGCAATATGTATCCTTCGTCTCTCGAAGCATTGAATCAGTTCCATCTTCCAAGGCGACTATGGAGAAGCGAGGTAGCTACAATGGCACAAGGAAGGCCTCATCGGTTTTTTTAAAGAAGAAACATAATCAAGATATTGAGGATTTGATAAGAAATCATGTGCCTGTACCTCTGAAAAGATACAGTTTTTTGGATGTCGAGAAAATGACCAATTTTTTCAAAGATAAACTTGGTCAAGGAGGTTATGGAACAGTATACAAAGGAAGGCTAACGGGTGGCCATTTGGTGGCAGTGAAGGTCCTGGTAGCTTCAGAAGGGAATGGGGAAGAATACATAAATGAGGAAGCAAGCATTAGTAGAACTTCCCATGTTAATATTGTCACTCTGCTAGGATTTTGTTTCGAACGTGACAAGAGAATTCTCGTCTTCGACTTCATGCCCAACGGATCCTTAGAGAAGTTCATAAATCATGAAAATGCCTTTCAAGCGAGTCAAGAACTAGGATGGGAAAAATTGTACCAAATTGTAGTCAATAATATGATCCATGAACCTTACCAGCCTTATAATTTGGTGTGATCGTGAGCTAGTATCATTAAGGGCAGTTTCACCAACTTGCCTTTGCGCTACAACATAATCAGAAACAAGTTAATCAACTGCCAATTAGCAATGTATTTGCAAAGGAAGAAAGAAGCTTCACCAAATTACCTTCACATATACCGATTAGATGCCTTAAATGCTGATCATTACTTGCTGTCTCTTCTACCAGCTTCTCAACCACAGTACCTTTCTGCATTTGGGAATCACAAGAAATACAGTAAATGAGAGAATCATTCAGAAAAGCATATGAAGTTCATTCTTGACTGCAGAAAAAAACTCATAAATGCAACAATACCTCCGGGTCATCTAGAAGGCTTTAGATTGCGACCAGATTCGGAATTTAACAGGTCCCTGACATTTTCATTATAGATTTCTAGTCCAGAAATCCTAATTGTAAAATCTCTTTCAGTCCAAAACAAAAACCACAACTTTCTAATGAATATAGTTTTGCTATAAACTCAATAAACTAGACCAAGTAAAATCCAACTTTCTAGAGCACAATGTCAGATTTTGATGAAGCTTACATTCATTATGTGCTTATAGATGTCATCAACAGCTTTATCAGTTATCCCTCTCATCGTGTATGTCATCCCACTGCTAGTTTGCCCATATGCAGATATGGTTGCTGTAATGTAAAAATGAAAGAATTTTTTAATCCAGATGCACTACAAAAATCACATAACCTGAGATTTACAATTGAAAGAATAGGTTATATTACCATTTTTGCCCATCAAAGCAGACAAAGCAACATTTTTCACTCCATCTTCATAAACAGCTTCAGTTATACTAGAAGGACCAAAAACTTTATGTGAAAGCGGAAAAACAAAAATCCTTAATTAAAGCATGAAATGAAAAGAAAATGTCTTATATAATTCAAACAACAACAAAAAAGAAAGCTGCAATTAAATTACCAAAAATGAAAGAGGCCGGTTGAGCTGCTCGTTCTTGAGGGGGTGGCTTAAAGACAATAGTATGATCATCAACACAGTCCCAAGCATTTTGGTCCTTAGCTAACTGCTCCTTCTTGTTTAAAGGCCATAATCTTACAGTAACTACAATCTTCTCCTCTTTTGCTTTAGGCCCTCCTGGGGTTATTGCTGGTGTCCTGTCAATCTTAGAAGCTGGTGTTCCAGGGGTTCTAAGTGTCATCTTTTTTGGTCAAAATCTCCTCTTTCCCTTTACAATTCACTCACAAGAGACCCGAAAATTGAAATCACCAGCCTCTGCCTCTCTCACTGGAGAGACTAACAAAAAACTGGGACCTCTCTGTCTTGGATGCAGAATTTGTTTATACAAATAAATAGCTGCCAAATCCAATTCAATAAAAAGATAATAAGTTACCTCGAAAGACTCATTTCTTCTCCTGACCGAATTCTTTCAGAAAATCAATTTCTCCAAATTAAAACAGCAGAAAATTGAAAATGGAAACAAAAAGCTGTAAACTTTTCTCCATTATCGGTTCACTTTCTATTAGATCCAAATTGATTGATCAAATAAATAATAATATGCTTTAATGGGCCAATAAAATTTTAAGTTTTCCAATTAACATTCTTTTCAAATTCATGCGTTATTCGGTAAATTAAATGAAGCACAAATCAATCACAAAAAAAAGTAAGTTCCTTACCATTTTTAAGATGGGTTTTCGATGATCAATCTAAACTAAATCATACATGGAAAGTTACTCAAAACCCTCTAAATTCTTACCAATTGAAGCTCTAAGCTCTAATGTCTTACCTTTTATAAACCATAAGAATTTAAAAATAGAAAACATTATGGAACAAAAAGTAAATGAAACAATTACTTACAGGAATCTCAAGCCGAGCTCTCCAGATAAACAAGCAGATCTAGTGAAGAACCGATAAAAACTAGATCTTTTTCAGAGAGAGAATGTGAGAGGTGGGCTTTTGCAGGGGTTAACGAGAGAGAGAGGGTCAGCTCTTTTCTTTGCCTTCTTTATGAAATGAAAACCTGTGACCAATTTGAATTTGATTTCTAACGGCTAGTTCATTTCTTTTCTTTTCTAGGTTCTCATTTCTTTATTTTTAGGGCAAACTACACATATACTCTCAATCAATTGAGTGTGTTTCAATTTGGTCCACTTTATTAATAATGGCTCCCATATATTTGCTTTACCAAAATGGAAAGTTCCAATCTTCCCAATTTGCGAAACAAAATATAAATAATTGCACACGTGGTCATTTTTCTTAACATTATTGATTTTCTTTTTGTTCATAATCACTAATTTGAATAGCATGTAGGCGTATAATCAAATCAATTATCAAACATTATGATTTGATGGATGAGTTTCTTAAGAAGTGTTTAGAAATGTAATAATAATTATTTTTTAAATTGTTTTTATTTAAAAATATATTAAAATAATATTTTTATTCTTAATATCAATATATTAAAATAATTTAAAAATATAAAAGTTAATATTAAATAAAAACAAATCAATTTTTTAAAAACAATTATTTAGAATACAATTTCATAAAATATGACATTATATATACTAAGGCTTTTAGTCTTCTTGTCAATTTTATAATTTATGTGTGTAGTTAATTATTTTTTAATAACATAATTTGGTAAAAAATTTAGTAAAATAATACAGACTGAATTGTTTTTTGAAAATAATATAGTTTGGACACCACACTTATGAATATTATTTTTTTTATAATTTTTATCAGTACTAATAGTTGTTTAATCATATTTTATTTTTTAATATCAATATATTAAAATAATTTAAAAATATAAAAGTTAATATTAAATAAAAACAAATCAATTTTTTTAAAAAAAAAAATTTGGAATACAATTTCATAAAATATGACATTATATATACTAAGGCTTTTAGTCTTCTTGTCAATTTTATAATTTACGTGTGTAGTTAATTATTTTTTAATAACATAATTTGGTAAAACATTTAGTAAAATAATACAGACTAAATTGTTTTTTGAAAATAATATAGTTTGGACACCACACTTATGAATATTATTTTTTATATAATTTTTATCAGTACTAATAGTTGTTTAATCATATTTTTAAAATTATTTTGTTTATAAATTATTTAATTCAAATAAAAATCAATTTAAAATTTATGAATATTTAATGGTCAAAAGATAAATTTTAAAATATAATAGGCAAAAAAAATAAAAAAATAAAGTAATAAGGTGGAATAAAATAAAGAAAGAAAAAAAAACATAAAAAAATCATCAAAAACACGTTAAGATTTTATTTTTAACATTTGTAATAATATTAAAAATATCTCAATGATATGATTGTCACTGATTTTTAAAAATTAAGAAACGTATGGATTACATGCACGATTATAATACCTGGAAAAAAACAAAATTGGGAATCAAGATCTTAATTTTTTTCTAGATTTTAATTCAAGGTATACGGTAGATGTGAGGATGAGTTTGGACAAGGAGGAGGCTAAAATTAGGGCTTATTTACTACGGTGGGCTATTGCATGGAAAATGGCAATCAATGGTTTTATTTCTGTTTGGTTTGACAAAGGAGCAAGTTTGGATTTGATTGAAAGACATGGGGGGCTCGACTGGATTGTATTGAAAAGATAGAGATTGACAATGCAAAGGGGGTTTTGGTGACTGTCCTTTTTTAAGGGAAGAGGCAAAGCAATAATGGGTTTTTACAGGGCTGGTTCATTGGTTGTTGAAGATGGTGCGATGAGGTCTGTGGGTTTGTAATGGTTGTAGAGGAGAGGTTGTGGCTTTGGCGAGCGGAGGTTTTGATGGCGCCAATGGTTGATGGTGGTGGATTAGGTCAAAATTGACTTTGTGAGGAAGATGAAGGCGAGGTCTAGGTGTTTTGTGAGTTAATGAAGGATGAAGGCTAAGTGTATAGTGTGGCTTGTGATGACTGAAGGTGTGATTGTTTCTACAACGGTTTGTGAGGAAGATGAAGGAGAGGTCTGTTGCTACAATGGTTATGGTGGTTTTCATTACCAGAGGGGTTGGTGAGAGGGAGGTTGTCTTTGTGTTGTCTTTTTAAGTGGAGAAGAACAGCTAAGATTCTAGGCTGGAAGATTATTTGAGTTTGAATTTTGCGTTTTGATTTTGGTTGATGAGATATTAGGCTTAAATTGCCAAGAATCAAGATGAATAAAACATCGTCGTTTTACACATATACATTTTGCAACCAAAACTTAATTAAATAATGATAACAACACATATCATGTAAAGGAAAAATCTCATAGTTTATTAGCTATAGCTAAAAGGCATAACCTTTTTACTGTTTTTGAAAATGTATAAAATAAAATAAAAAATAGCTAGTGTAAAATACTTGTAAGTTGTAAGTACATCTATTTTTTTTTTACTATAAAGATTAGAATCATATTTTAATATTTAATTATCATTAACAACTTATTTTTTATTTATCAATTCATATATATATTTTTTAAATTTATTTTATTAAGCAAAAACACTATCTTTTCATTTTTTAGTTAAAAAAATCTGTAATACCCAGAAATACATTCACAACAAATACATCTTCTCTTCTTCTTCTTTTTTTTCTTTTTTTAAGTTATAAATAATTCTTTTTTTAATTCAGAAGACTATTTGGTTCACAAAAATAATAACTTTTGGTTTTTGAAAATGCGAGATTTGTAATAGAATAATCCATGTTTTTATGATAATGTTTTGTTACTATTTCATAATAAAAGAGAATGAGATAAATATATAAAAATAAATTTATTTCCAAAATAATTTTGAAGTAAATTTCTATTCTTCTAAAACAAACAAGGGGTATAGCAAGAAAATATATTTTTAGAGATAATATTTATTATTTTTTTATTTTTAATGTATCCCTACAAAATAAAATTATTTCTAGGTCTAAAATTGTAAATCCTCAATATTAATTACATTCTAGTCCTTAATTTATAAAACTTATTTACAATCAAGCCACACTTGATTAATCATCTCATTTTCATTTATAACTAAAATATTCTTATATGTGTGACCCAGTAGATTCTCTAATAAATTGGTCCAAATATAAATCATAATCCTAAATAAAATAAGATTAAATAAACTATACAATTTAGTTTCTTATCAATTCAACAATTGATGGATTCATATTTGAAGATTAGATACAATGTCTATCAACCTGTCACGATCCCTTAAATATTTAAAAATTTATAAGTGATTTGACTTAACCTTTCAGTGACTAGTTTCTTAGTGTAATTATTATCCCTTCATCAAGAATGTCTTCATTTTGATATTATAGCATGAAGCATGTCTGCTTTGTTAAATAATTTTAATTCTCAACACTGTAATTATTGATTCTTTGGAGAGTTTAATTGCAAGAAAAATTGATTTTTGAGTTAGTTTGGGCTTTAATTGGAAGAAATTGAAGTTCTGGGGTCAAATTATAATTTTTGGAAGTTTATTTGGTCAAATCAGGGGCTTAATTGCATAAATATTGAAGTTTAATGGCCAATTAGGGACTTAATTGAAGAAATCCAAGACCAAGGACTAAATTGCAAAATGCGCGCAAATTGGAGGCCTACTTTAAATCTGACATGTTTTGGCGCCAAAATCCATTTAAATGAAACGGCGCGTTTTGGGAAAAACGACGCCGTTTCATGCACTGTTTAAAAAGAAAAAGAAAAGAAAGAACCCAAAACGGTGCCGTTTTGAACGGCACCATCGTCTTCTTCCCTGCGCACGCAAAGAATAGGGAGAAGAAGATTTTTTCTTCTTCACTTTTCGCCGAACTTCTTTCCCAGATTTAGCGCAATAAGACGCCCGCATTTCACCCACTTGCCTCCTCCTTTTTATCCTTTGATTCGATAGTGGAGGGGCGGCCGACGATGGCCGCCCATCACGACACCACCCCCCTTATTTTTGCCTATAAAAACAGGGAAGGGGGGAAAGAAAAAAAGAGAGAGAATGGAAGGGAGGACAAGAGAGAGAGAGAGAACACAACAGAGGGAAGAGGGAAGAGAGAAGAGAAGAGAAGAGAAAGAAGAGAAGAAAAGAGAAAAAAAACAGAAACAGAAGAAAAAGAGAAAAAAACAAAGGAAGAAGGAGAAGAAAACAGCCGGCCACCGTGCCTCCGCCGACAGCAGCACCACCGGCAACGCCACCTCGCCAGGTAAACACTCTGTCCCCCCCCTTTTTGTCTTTAAAACGGTGTCTCTTCCTTCGCCATGCAGGATGTGCACGGTGCACGTCTCTGCAGGCGAAGCTGGTTACTGTGCTTATGCATATATTTTATTATGGCTTTTTGAATAGTAGAAATATAACTTTTTTGATTATGTGTATTCCAATGGTAAAAAGCTATTTAAAAAAGCCATTTATATTTTAATATATTTCATGTTAAATTCATTTTTATATAATTATGTAACTAATTTACATATTTTATATATAATATAATTATGATGTTATTAATTATATAATTAATATTAGTAATTTATAAAAATAATATAAAATTTAATGAAATAATATGAAAGTTAAAAGATATAATTTAAAATTAAACTTAAAATTTATTTATATGAATATTTTTAATTTTTAGTTTTATATGTTATTGTTTAAAATTTAATTTTTTAAATAACAAGTTTTTTCTTTTTTTTTTAAGAAAAAATAAATACTGTTGCCAACGACTATAAAAATAGCCGTTGGCAACGTTAACTTAAATTTATTTCTTCTAAACCTGTAGAAGTGACTCAGCTCAAATTAAAAAGCCATTTTGGCTTCTTTGATGGCTGCTCCGTTGCAATAACTTAATAAAGATTCTAAAGGCAAAAGTACATGTTTTTGGATTTAGCTCTCCATTTGCATCTCCGGAAGATGGTGGCCACCGATCCACAGAGGCAACTCCTAACACTAATCCGCGAGTTTGCTACCGAGAAATCACAGGAAGGTAAGTGCCTCCTCACTTGTTCATTTCCTAGTTTGGTTCCCTAGAAAATGAAGCGAACCAAATATTAAAATCTCTTATCAAAACCTCGCCTTGGGAACTGTTTGAAAGCGATAAATAACCAGAGTGTCAATTCTTGGTTTCTCACATTGTCAGTAACTAAACAGAGGCCGTTTCCCGAGAAAATTCTGGAAAATAGTAGAAAGTTTATTGATCGAGAGCCAAATATTGAATGTTTTATTTTATTAGGTTTATTATTATTATTTTTTGTTTTCAAATTTGTATCGGGTGTTGTAAATTTTGTAGAGAGAAAGTGATTGGGCTAGAGAAGCGAATACAAGAGCTTGGATGTGAAGTAGATGTGGCAAATGGAGAGATGGAAGAGGTGAAGTGTATCAAAGAAACTACTGAGCAAGAACTTGAAGGCTACGAACTTCAATTGGCTTTACTTCTATTTGATTAGGTTTTTCTATTGCATTATGAACGTCTTATATGCTTTCAGGCAAGAATCTCCATTATTCAAGATGAGATATCCTCGGTTGGATCCCAAGTAGAGGGTCTGAAGGTAGTAGGATTCTCTCTCTCCCTCTCTCTTCATTTGGATGAAGTGAGACGACTTGCATTTTTTGGTCTTTTTTTTCTGTTTGTAATTCTTGTTCTGAACCTCATTGCATGGGTCATTGTGCTTGGGCGGTATGAAGAATGAAGAAGGAGCTTCACGGTAAAGATTGCTGTTTATTTTACTTGCCATTCCATTACATCCGAGCATATGATTGCTTGCTTCAAATCGATTCAAGTAGTATTAATTGATGTCGTTTTGGTAACATGATTTTGTTGTTTGTGCAGAGCTGAGTTTATTCGCCAGATGTTTGATCTTAATGCTAAGATAAGGTTAGCCTCACTTACTAGGACCTATGTAACTTTAACTGGGAATTTGTGTAGCCCCTGTCTGATATACAATTGCACTATTCTTTGATTAACTTCATGATTTTGGAGATGTTTTCTTCTTGGAAGATGAATTACTGTGTGAGTGCGTATGATTTGTTAATTGATTTGACCTAGTTTCAGAATTGTAAGGAAGGGGAGAAAATAAATATACTAAATTAAAGAGCTCATCTACAAGTTCTTCTCTTTTTTATGGCAGAAATTATAGTGGTTGGTGTAAATTTCATATATGTCGCTACCTCCAAGTTTTTCTTTCAACTCTTTTGAATCTGAAGTAATGACAAGAAGTTTTTCTTTGTTATAGATATGCTTGAGCTTTTTTTTTCGTTTTTTTTTTTGGCTATGTATAGATATGTAAAGGACTGGCAACATATACAAATATGAATTCCCCTTTTCATAATTGTATATGCCATTAATTTTTATGACTCAACCACATTCCATCTGAATTACCCACAAACTTTTATGAGCTCTTAGAAGCTTGTTAGCTTATCTTCCTGGTAATGTTTGAGTTGAAACCAATCTCTCTGCAAGTCCTTGAACGGTTTCATTCCTTGGATGCATAATTCTTTAGGCTTGGCCTTGAAGCTTGAGGATATGCATTAATTCCTAACATTGTCATGGAAAACTTCATTTTTGTACTGTATCTCATGATCATTGTTTTAAACAAAAAAAGAACAAAGGCAAGAAGGCATGAAAAAAAAATTCAAGAGCTCATGCATTTCAAGGTTTAACGACATTGCATATGTTAGAAAATGGGAATGCAAAGATTTGAGTATGTTTAGGAGGAAACATGGATACTAGAATTATTAAATTTGAGAAAAAGAACTATTTTCTCAAAAGAGGAAAAAAAACTACGAGTGCTGATATTTCAGATAAGCTGCAGAGGGGATGCTGTGTGAAGGTAATCTATAACCAGAAGTTGTAGATTTTTCTTCGTCATATCTCCTAACATCTTTTCCCATCTCAAACTGTATGACCTATCATATAGGATATCCTTCATAATACTTTCCTCTTGTTGCAGGAAAGTTCACAGAACATATTTGATCTATATGCTGTGTTTTCCTTTCAAGTTAAATGAATAAATAAGAATGCAATATCATAGATTTGAATGAACGTTCTGGTAGTAGAGTAAAACAACTAATTTTATAACTTATATGTTAATATAGGAAATTTCAAGAGGAAAAGTGTATCAAATCTCAGAAAAAGAGCAGCATTGGAACCACGGCAGGTGATGCCACCTGTACAGAACATTTACTGCTCTAGCAGCTGAACCTTTTTCCAATTGCTGGTTTTTCAAATATATATATTTTTTTTTATTGATGTTGATATTAATTCATGGCAATTCTTTGCAGTTCTTTTTCTTTTGTTTTTTCCTTTTTCTTTTTAATAAGCTTTGTGATGGCAAGTGAGCAGAACAAAGTGTTTTCTTTTTTTCTTAAAGAAAAAAAATGGTTACCTTTCCAATTTCAATCTTAAAATTCTGAAAGATCAAAGTAGCTGGTCCCTGATTGATTTGATTCAAGTTTGGGAGACTTTTATGAGTAATTTTTTTCATGAATGAATCCATTTATCTGGTGAGACCATAAAATAAAATTCAACCTTTGAGACCATAAAATAAAATTCCTACACTGGTTGGTTGATATGCAGTATGGATGCTGTATTTGTATTGATACTTTTCTGTGGTATTAAGGACAGGCTTAGTTGGATCATGTTATTGGATTGTGCTTCCAAGATGTTCATTCATATAATTGAACAGATTTGAATAGTAATTAACAAACAAGCAAACAAAGCCAACACTGTAGGAATCTCGTAAAAATAGATGAGTTGAAAACCCTAATCTGTAACTCAATTAACTAGTCATAAAGGAAAGGATCAAAACAGAAAAACTAAATTTCAGTGAGTAAACTAAAGTTTGAGTCTGCTCTCTTCTCTTTTTTATACATCTAGTTGCAAAACTAGAAATATGAGTTTGTTGAAGTCATTGTGAAAGCTTATAGTGGCTTGCTAGAACAAGTTTTGGATTGTATGTGGCATGGGATTATATATTTGAGTTTGTTCATCTTCCACGGCAAAGTCATTTGATTTAGGAAAATGTAAATGGATGTATCAGCTGCCGTAAATTTTGATCTGTTTCTTGCTGTGGGTGCATGAACATGTGCTCCGCCTTTGATTAGCTGATGAACTCCTAATTTGTTGAGACAATAACCTTTTAGCAACCCTATTAGAGCAGAATTTAAAGCATGGCATTTTGTATTTTAGAAGCTGTCCTTGTCCTTTTCTTTGGGAGGCCTTTCTCTTTGTGAGGCCTCAGCTTTACTCTGACTTGTGGCAGCTTTAGAGAGAAAGAAGGGAAGATAAATTTATCTTTCTAAGCAAATATAGAGACAGATTGATGCGATTGGGTGTGCTGGGTATGTGGCATAGGGGAGTAATTTGAGTGGACTTCAATGATATCTTCTTTCACACAGTAAATTTCTTGGCATCTTTGCTCATGGAAGCAGGCTTGCTGAACTGCACTATATACTTGTGTTCTGGGAATATTTCATTTTTCATTTTTTCCTGCTTGACAGTTCTTTTAAATGTTATGTTAATCACTACAACCATGGACATTTCTAGGCTTATTGGTATTAACTGAAAATTGTTTGGTCAAAGCATTGAGGAGGCATATTTGTTCTTCTCAGGATACAAATTATATAGACAACTGTTATATCCAAAAAAAAAAAAAAAAGGTCAGGTAGGTAATTGACAAACTGCGAGGCATTTGTATGCATTGCGAACTAGCATCTAACTCCAATTCAACCCCTATTTTCTTTTCCTTTTACCATCAATTTGCAAATGCCACATAGAATGTTATATGTTGCTTTGGTTTTATTTTGAGGGAATCATTGTGTCTTTATTTCAGAACCAGACAGAAAAGCTGTAAAGAGGGTAGTTACTGAAGTTGAGTTAAGATCTCTTGAGGATATTCTTGCCCATGTAGCTTCTCAGACAACTAAAGAGGAACAAGAATACATAGCAGAGGAGAATATTCAGAATCAAGTAAGAAGTTGGTTCAAGATTTCTATAGATGTTTTCTGTTGTTATAGAAAGATTCAAGAATGCCTCCTCAACATTTCTTCGTTTCCCTTGAGAACAATTTGAGTTGCCCGTTTCTTTGCAGCTCTAGAAGGAGTATATTGACCTTCAGAGGAAGGTTTCTCTGATGGAGGCAATGGTGAAAGAAACAAAAGCATTGCAGGACTTAACAAGATATCCTTACAAACATTACAGTGTGTGGAACTGGCTGTCTGGTCATGATTAACTTACTTTTTCTTGGAGAGAGATAAATGTCCAGGCAGGTCATATGATTCAATTGATGGTAAATGATATTGAGAGTATGCCTAGAAATATGAGCAGCCCATAAGAACATCAATTTCTAAATTTTAATCCTTCCAAATACCGCCATTTACAAAAATAGCTCTTAAATGTTTCTGAATGCTACTTATGAGCAGTTTTTTCAAGATTTTTGTGTAAGTTTTCTAAAGTTTCCAACTCCCTGATGTTAAATGGTTGGTCAATTTTATGTTTTCTGCCATCTCAATCATTAGTAACATATGTCATCTTTTGACTTTTCTCCCAGTAAAAAGAGGGGGAAATCCCAGTAAAAAAAAGAGAAAAAAGAACAGCTAAAACTTTTTGTATACAAAGTAAAAATGGATTGCAACGCTTTGCAGGCACTGTTATAGTAAAACATATGATGCATATGTACAAAATTTTAAGTAGCTTTGACTAGAAACAAGCAGGCTTCTGAGTTGGAACAGAATTATGCTTCCCTTGGTGAGCAGCTGCAAAAGAGATGCGCATGTCCCCTTTGTCGTGCAGATAATGTTGAGGTCCTGGGTGGCGTTCTTCAGGCAAATGAGGCAAATTGATAGTAAGTACTCTACTTGTTATTGCTGCATCCAATGAATATGAAATATGTTCTGAAATTTGGAAACTGTGGTTATTAGCATGTGTTACTATTTTGAATTTTTTATGGACACAATCATACTAGGAAGCTATTGCTCTATGTTCTATTGAAGACGCCTGATGGCCTACCAGGTGGAAAAGTGTTCTCGACTGTTTTTTGCTTTTAAAATTTCATGCTGGTCCTTCTTAGTGTGTAACCTGCTATATTTCAATTTGTCAGTCAAAATGGCCAAACTATTACACTTTCTCTGTTTCTGGTTATCTATTATTACACTCTATTGAAGGAAACAAATCATGTAGTTATTAATCAACTTTCACTTTACATCAATCTAACTTAAAATTGCACTTTGAAATCCTACAAAGTGAAATTTTCTTTTCTAAAGAACGAAAGTCAAAATTACTTAAAATGATGCTTCTCTAGAAAGCCAGCTGTGGCGACATAGCAAGCCAAAAGGCCAGAGCATTGCCTAAAATTGCACTTCCTCTGTTTTTGCTATTGTATATGCATGTTTTATGACAATGATCCTATACCCTTTACTGATTCCTTGGAAATCAGTGATAGCAAGGTAGATCTGGCCCCTCCTTTGCTATCGATTGGCTCCTGAAATGAAAATTATATTGGCATTAGTATCATTGATACGAGTTGATGACCTATGGCAACGAACTTGTTTCATTTTCACATATAAATTCCATCAGAATTTTGCCTTAAACAACACAGCCAGAACTTACCAGTTTCCCGGAAGGCATGGGCAGAAAGGTGCCTGTAGGAAAAACCTTTCTCGGATTGGTAACCTTCATGACTTCTATTGGTATAGAAAAGAGTGCAGAAACTGGCCGGTGGTCAGAGAACTTGCTTTCACTTCGAAAATAGGAAAGTTGCCTCACTCCTTTTCCATACCACAGTATTCTGTCACACCTGTCGCCAGATTTAGGTGTTATTTTAGCTGAAGGTAATTTGTATGATGTACAGTGCAAGGTTAGTTCCCTCTAGGCCAGAGGACTCATATTGGCCTTGCGATGGCTACTTACGGTAAATAACAATTGAACACAACTGTGGTTCACTGACGTACCATGCTGGAGTTCTTTGCTTCTCTCCTGATCTGCCTGGCAGGCCAGCTGTGTACCGATTGCAATTTGCCGAGGAGTATTTATATGTTGGTGCGAATTCTATGTTCCCTTCTCTCCAACCTTCGAACACTCCTCCATCTTCCAGCTCCTTTCGGAGCTGATCAAATTCCTGCAATGCTTTCCAATCTTGCTTCTTTATGAATTCCTTGGCCAAAATGTTATCTTGGTACAGCCGATAGTTGAGATCTCCGAACCAGAATATACGACTGCTTAATATGGCATTTTATTTTGTTCAGATGAACCTTGCATATATAGTAATCAACTTTTATTCAAATAAACGACATTTAGGTTCATACCTGCCGTTCTCTTACATACATTACTTTGGGCAACTTTCACATCCTATAGAGTTTGATTCTGGTTTGGATTTAGGAAGTTGAACATAACCAAACGCTAGAATTCCATGGAATTTTAACCGGATGCTAGAAATTGGATATACTAGGGATGATTTTTTCAGAAATTTCACTATGTGAGATTATTAGACTTGGTGGGATCTTGTTGATAAATTGAATCTTGCTTGGTCTGAGATCTGTAATGGCTTGGCAGCATGAAAGCAAGCGAGTCCATGAAAATTTTTCCCCTACAGTCTAAATTGTTGGTTACCATTTAAGAATCATGTTGCTAGTATTGCTATTCCTACTTGTATAAATAGATAGTTTGAGGACCACTTACTCGTGTCCTAGGATGGTGATAGGATGAGGATTGTCATCATCTTCAGAACAACGAGGGAATGAAGTTCGTCTGAAAATCTCTGAGACTTGGTGATTCCTCCTGCCTTCATCACCTCTCTTCTCGCCGGAAGCCAAGTGAGCAGCAATGAAGCAAAAGCTGGTTCCTTCAATAGACATACTAACTGAAACTGAACCTTTATTCCCCAAGTATCCCATGATGCCACAAGCCACGGAAGAAACCTTAACATCTGAAATGCAGTTCTTCGTGAGAAATTCCTTCTTCATCCATACACTTATAAACACTCCGACCATCTTCTTGCTTGCCATTAGCTTATATTTGCTGCCCCCATATGCCTCCCCTTCATGCTGTGCCTTTGATAGCTCCGGCCCTGTAAATCCAGAATGGCCGCCAAAACTTGCCCTCCTTCCAAGACCGGGGAACCTGACAAAATGATAGTTTTCACTTGAGATTGGATTCAACATGGGGGTCAACCAGGGGCATCCATACTTGTCGTTCAGAGTTTTTCCGATGAGCAAGTTCCAGTTTGTTGCTTCAGTTGGGTCTTCTACTCCTATCACGTTTTTGGTTTTCAAAGGCACAATCTCTTGAAACCTGCACGTAGTAAGAGAAGCTCCCGTTGTCAGATGCATCCTCGAGATTTAACGAGTAATTAACCTTCAAAGTATTACCTACCCTAGAACATACATATCAGCCGCATCCTTGAGATTTAGCCATTCATTCATATCTACGGCTAAGCTTCCAACGGGAGATCTTCCGGCGACATTCCATGTACCCACAAAGATTCTGAAAAGCGTAACACACACATTTGTGAGATGGAAGCTGAAGCAGGTTTTCTTGGGTGTATCTTCTGCCAGAACAACGTTTATAAAAACATCAATTACCTCAATTCATTGGTAAAGATGCATGGATCTATCTCCAACGATCCAACGAGGTCATCATCCAGGCTATCGTCCTCACTGTCCTCTGCAACAAAATACAGTAAACATTATTTAAAAAGAAATTGAAAAATAGGGAGGGTGGGGGGGGATGTAATTGACCTGAAACTTCATTCCGTTGATACGCGTCGGCTCTCCTGTTCTTTCTCTTAAACCACTCGCGAATTGTTCTAGTTTTTGACTTCCGGTTCTCAATGTCCATAGCTCAGATCATCAAAGGTCAAGGCCATGCCGCGAATACAAGAGGAAGGGGAAGTGGATGTACTTTCTGCAACTCTTTGTCGTGCCTTCTCTTCATTCGGAAGCTTTTACGTGGTTGCTAGCTAGATTAAATTCATTAGTAGTGTCAATAAAAAACGTAGGTTTCACGGCAAGGAACCATAGTTTTAATCGCCTTGTACCGACATTGAAACAAACTTAGGAACCATTTAAATTTATTTCAACGGACAATCCCAGGAAAGGAGAGCGAAATTGGACAAAGTATGAATCATGTGAAAGTCAAGGTTCGGTCTGGGAAGAAACTCCTCTCATGGTGATGGTATAATTAAGCCACAAAACAATATAGGCCTCACAAGCTTCTATCATTTGCATTCATTATTTGAGCAGTGGTAGGTGGTGGTGGTGGTCACATATGTCTCGTGGATTTTTACATGACAAGTTCATAAAACTTCCTCGTCAAAAAATATAATGGGATCGTTATTAAGGATGGTTTATGTAAAGCCTCGCATGACCGTTATAGCTTGGAAGTTGCAAGTACAGAAAAAGTACAGTAAATCGCTTGTGAGTGTGTTTGTTGTAAAAAAAAAAAAAAAAAAGTTACATGTTTTAAGGATAGTTTATTATACAATCAGAAAAAAATATTAAAATCACCTTTATATATTAGATTGATACTAGTTAAATTAAGTTAACTTACTTTACTTATGATCGGATACTCTTCTAGGTTTAATATTTTTTTAATTTAGTAATATATATATATATAGAAAAATAAATTTTAAAATCAAACAAATATTAAATAATAAATAATAAAATTAAAAAATAAATTCAAAACTCAATATTTAAAGCTGAAATTAAAAGAAAAAAAAATTCAAGCCCCACACACCTATAGAAACAAAATTAAATTAATTATTCATTAAATAATATAGAAATAAGAGTTTTTTATAATTTAATTTTTATAATTCAAGCTGAAACTATTTTATTAGTTATTGTAGTATAAAAATCAATTAAATGATATGGTAACCAAAAAAACAAGAGGAGAGGTTTTTATGTTGAAATCCTTTTTTCAATCTAATTTAACTTCGAAATACCTTACAAATATTAAAAAAGCCTTCTAAAACCACTGCCAATCTTAAAACACCCCAAAACACCTAAAAAAACAAAATCAACAAACAAAATTAAAACATTGAGGGATATTTAGAGGAAAAAAAATCCACTACCATCAAATTTTCCTTGTCAAATAAAACTCGTTGACATAAAAAATGACAAGTTTTGTTATCTACAAGTGGTTAAACTAATGATTTTCTCTCTTCTTACTATATTTTTGTGTGACTTTCTTTCTCTTATGTAAAAAATAGGGATTGGTAAATGTAATATTTACTAGTTTACTAGCCTATACTATGTTGCAGGTTAAACCAAAAAAAATAATGTAAACAAAAATGTTCAGATCACATGATTTTTTTTCTTTTTATTTTTTTTATGACTTTCTCTCTCCTATGTGAAAACTAAAGATTGGTATATTAAATATCTAAATCTCTTTTTATTTATTAAAAATATTTTAATAAATAAATTTAGTAAACATCACTGGATAAATGTTTCGTCTTGTTATTAAATATTTTAATCTATAATTTCCTTATTATTTATGTTTTTTAATTAATTAACATATATAATTCTCAATTTATTAAAATATATAAAATATAATTTCAATACATTTCTATATAAAATATTTTAAAAAATAATTGTTATTGAAATACCATCCAGCTGGTCATGTTTATGTGAAACGTTGCGCATAACGTCACTACCAAACCCTAGAGTACTACATTAATGAGTAATCTTAATTATAAATGTAATGAAATCAATGCAAAAGGCCACTTAAAGGCGTGAATTGGATGGATGGATGGAAGAGAAATTCTTCACAAAACTTTTTTTCAGACGACAAGTTCCTCCAAGTTCGCTCGTTCATTATTGGTGGTGTTGTATTTAAGACATTCCTAGCGACCAGACGCTCACCCTCCAAGCACAAGCATCGGTCGCCCTCACCAATAAATGTAGCTGCCTGCAATTAGTGAGGTTGGTTTTCAAGGTATAAATCATTATGAGAGAAGCATCTTGTAGGATACAATCAAAGGAAGTATATGGTATTTTTGCGAGCTGAGTTTTGGGTATTGTTTAATCATGATTGCCGGTCGCAATCACCAAAAATAAAATATATTTTTTAAAAAAATATTAAATAAAAATAAAAATTAATATAAAAATTAAATATTTATTATAAATTTAAATATCTATACACTTGAATACAATAAATCTATAATAGAGGCGACATTTGAGAAGGAGAAGGCTAGTTATTGCTAGGACCATATGGTCAATTAAGAAGTGCACATATACCATCCATTTGTGATCTCATCTTCATTACAAAGCGACGGAGTTCTTCATAATCAGTAGTGAGGCATTCATATTTTTCATTAAAATAGAACGTTCGAGCTTGCGAGCTTCTAATTGTCAAAACATTAAGGAGGTCGTCCCCAAGTTCTCGATCTTTGTGTTGTACACTCAATTTCTATTAGGTCCACTAGACGAACCTACCTCCAACCACAAATCCAGATTGAGATCTAGATGGGTTGAAGGATCGTCCCTATATCTCTCATTCAATCGGTTGTTATATGTATCCTAGAAAACAAATTCATCAAATTCAAGGAAATAGTAACTTAAGAAAAAAAAATGGTTGAAAATCAACATATTACAAAGTGCTGAGCTTGGCTATTCATGAATTATTGCACCTATTTTTGGCAGTTATCACTCCACACATGTGTTTCAACAAAAAGCTCTATCGAGCTTGGATCGTGTACAAGAACTATAGCCTACAAGATAAAAAAATATTGTCAAATAAATATATTTATATATAAAAAAACAAATAATAAAGAAAATCGATGTAATACAAAAAATCCTACCATCTTCTTCGCATGTGAAACAAACAGAACATAGCCGTTCATATGCGTGTTAACAGAACTATGAATACACTAGTTTCAATTTTCCACACCGGACTGTGACCATCACATGAAACTCTTGAACATCACGTGCTGAATATATTTCATCCATATAGCCTCTGAGACATATGGAGGTCTGAAATCTTTCAAAATCACCAAGTCATTCCAACCTAGAAGCTTTTTTTTTTATTTAACATATTGTTTTGCTTTCCTTAGCGTTTCGTATAAAAAATACTCAACCTATATGGTACAAATTAATCATATGTTAGTAAATAAAAAATAATATTGTAATATTTGGAATAAAAAAATCATCATGAATTCAATTTAAACTAATTACAGTATGATTCTTCTAAACCTTCCTTGCAACATTATTATCAACTCTCTCCCATTCAAATTTACCCTTGAAGTAAAATTATAAAAGGAAAATTTCAGTAACTTTAATAAACTAACCAAACTAACATAACAAAATATTTAAATTAATATTACCATTGAACATTGAAAATCATGCATTGACCTGCAGTTTCCATTCAAGATGTTTGGAAACCAGACTCCATTGAAACAATGAAATTTTCATTGATAATTTAAAGGTTGGTGTTATTGTTCTCGTGGATTCAATGTTTGTAAACCTAAAATGCATTTGTTAAATGAAATTATTTTTTCAAAAATTATTAAACATGTTGTTATGAAAGCAAAATAAACTTACATTCAAAGGTTGTCCTTTCATTGGACCTCGTACCTGCGGGTAAATGAATCCCGTTGCAAAGGGACCCCCTCAACATTGTGGCATCGTACTCGATGGGCCCACATTATGAGACAACATTTGTGCTTCAAGTTCTTGTTCTTGGTCGGCACATAATGACTTGTGGTCGTCAGCATCACTACTAGAAGAACTAGCAATGATCTTGTCCTCATAATGTGCAATTGACTTCCTTTAGGCATCTACACAAATTAACAGATAAAAAAGTTAAATGAGTCTTATTTATTAAAAAAAAATTGGTAATACCTCCCTTATATGGGAGATTACCCAAAATTTTTAAATCTATAAGTACATAATATATATGTCACAAACCAGTTAATTTTATTTAATTTCTTATAACAATTTAGCATAATTCAATTTCTTAGAAACTTTTGTTTTTCTACATGATACTATTTTTAACCCTAAATTTAGAAGAAAAAAAATTATTCTAAATTTACAAAAATTAAAATTAATCTTACACATTTAATTGAAATTGAACAATAGAATTGAAAAAAAACCTAAAATTCAAAAAAATAATGCAAAACTTATTACAATAACAACTAAAATTTAACATAATTATTTCTAGGTGATAATATTGTTAATCCTGAATTTAAAAAAATTTATTCTAAATGGAATAAATACAAAATATTAATTATAATTAATCCTACACATTTAATTGAAACTGAACAACAAATTAAAAAAAAAAAACTAAAATTCAACAAAATAATGCAAAACATATTTCAATAACAACTAAAATTCAACATATTTATTAATTCATAAAACTATTAATAACTCAAAATTGAACCAAAATAATGCAATAAAAAACAGAAAAAGGAATGAAAAAGGAATGAAAAATTCTTACCTTAATGACATGCTTAATTTTAGCTGATAGTTAAACAAAACATAAGATATTGTTAATAAACCCAGAAATAATTAGAAGAAAAAAAATGAAGAAAGGCAAGATACTTGAGGATGAGAAAAGAATACTTGATTTCAGCTGAGAAGTAGCGAGAAAAGAGAAGAGAAAAAAAAAGAAACAAATCTATAAGAAAAGAAGACAAAAGAAAAAAGAAAAAAATGATGCCTCATCCATTTATGATTCTGGTCTTTTAATTTAGTTTTACCCATAAAATTATTGTCGGTGATTCCATTTGTAAAGTCAAATGGAAAGTTTTAACTTGCATGAAAATTTTTAGAAAGCCTTCATAATATTACCAATGACTTTTCATTTTGTCGTTGATAATGTTTGGAAAAAAGTGAACATTAAAAAAAAAAAACATTAATTATCTATGCATTGAGAAGTGAAAAGTTCTCATAGTCACTGGAATACACCGACAGACATATTCTATCGATATACTCATATGTAATGAACATCATGAACAATGCCAAGAAGAAAGGAAACAATTCTCATAGTCACATTAATATACCGACAGACACATTCTACTAGTATACCCGTATGCAATATACAGTCTGTCGATATTTCTATCAGTATAAAACAAAGTTTGATACCAAATTGTCTCTGTATTCCCTATCTATCCATCCTGTAAATAATTAAATTCAAAGTTACACACACAACATAATAACACTAGGTAACATCATAATAATAAAACAATTATTTCATTATCATTCACTAATAAATTAACATCATTGTCATTACAATGAAGTGAATTTTGTCCATAGATATTGCATTATATTTTTAGGGCATTACACATTCAAGTCATGCAAATTAATCAGAATTGTCTTTTTCTTCGTCAATTAACTCGTCCTCATCTTTATCACAATCTTTTACATTGATTTCGATGTTATCATCTTCATCGACTTGTGTATGTCTACTAGAGCTCAAAACATCATTCAACTCCTCAGCGTCAATATCAACAAAACTTTTCTTGGTAATGCAAAAATTTGAATTTTCTTATAAGTCATTAGAAAGAGTAACTCGATATAGATCAACTAACTCACCAAGTTGAAAAACATCATCTCCCACAGTTAATTCATTGTTGCCATCCTAAACAACCTCAACACAACCTCTAGGTTTGGTTTTCACTACTGATAACCAATTAATTCTTGAACAATCATGTAACAACCCCAACATTTGTATTCAAAATAGAGAGCAAGGACATAATAATTCAATTAAGATAATTGATTTTTTTTCTGTAATCAATAAAAATTCGACAAAGTTTCTTTTATATTTTTAGGTACCAAATTATCGACTCTTTTTCCACAATCCCCAATTAACAAATCTCTTACTTGTCCTATCATCTAGGACATCCTCCTCTCATTACATCATAACTTCTCAATAATCAAATTCACATATGTTTAAACAATTCAATATCTCACATTTACATGGATGCAATCTATGGAATTATTCTAAAAATCGTAACTGAAATACATTACACAATTCAAAGATTTATAAATAAAGACCATTAACAAAATTATAATTGAAATAAGTTCATAATTAAAGAAGAAATTCATAATTATTCCTATCACCCAATTAACACGGCATTACATTCACTAATAGATGACTAATTTTTCTACCAGTCCATTCAACAAGCACTATTGTCATCAGTCCAAAAATTAGTTTAATATTTCACCCATTCATCAAGGTACAAATCCCATTAACCAGGGAATTAATTCTTCATGTCACCCATTTTCTGGGGCATTAATTCCATTAAATCAAGAATTAGTTCAACAATTTACCCATTCACCGGGTACTAATCCCATTAAACAGGGATTCAATTTCTTACCATGCCCATTCACCAGGGCACTAATCCCATTCGTTTAGGAATTAATTCATCATATAGCGTATCTTATTTTCTCAATTAAACAACATAATAATTTCTAATATATCAACCACAATTAATTAGATAAAAAAAATACATATTGTCCAATGTTAAATTTGGGTATCGTGTAATTACCTGACGACTGAGCTTAAGCCGAAGTTCCCTACTGTGGTGTCGGCCTGACAGCCTCTCCTGAATTGACATGTATATCACATTATTATTTTACTTTTCATATCGAAACATTCAATAAATAAAATCCTTCCAATTATCCTTTCATTTTTCAAAATAAAATTTAGAGAAAAACATGAAAAATTTCCTTCTTCCTTTTGTAAATTTCCTTCATATTCTTTCAATTTCCACATTGTAACACACAACATTTCATCATTATATATATATATATATATATATATATATATTCTTTAAATGTATTTATTTAATTTATTTTACCAAAATTTAAATTAAAGGAAACATAAAAATTTCATGATCCATTCACTCTTTAACATTAATATCATCTCTTTCCTATACAATCTCATCATCTTATTCAAATTCTTAAAATTTATTCTCCTTATTATTATTTTTCCAAAACAAATTCCCTTCTTCAAGAACACCTAAAATTTTGCTTCAATTACTATAATTTCCTACATTCTCTACTCACTTCAACAATCTTAACACAATTTCACAATCAATTGTAATTTTCTCCAAAATCTATCATAAACCCTAATTCCTCATTTCACAAAGTTCAATCAATTTAAAGTATTTATTCTTCAAGAATCTTATTTAAAAGTGTGAGGGCACCTTACTAAGCAATAGCCAAAGCTTTAACACTTCTGTATTGAGAAATTTTCCTTGCTTGAATTGTTTTTTTTTCCTCTCCTGGCCGAATGCATCTTCTTTCTCTTTGAAAAGCAAGTTTGTTCTTTTTCCCCCTTCCAGCATGCGCGCGCGCGCGCCAACACACATATAATTAAAATTTTAAAAAATATCATCCATGTCCCTAAATGTTTTCTCCTGCACACACACTTTAGCACACATTATTTCTTTAACTTGTTTTAAAAAAATGCCTTCTATATCCCTCAACAATAACTTTTAAGATTTTGGGTAAAATTTCCTGAATCTTGATACCTGTTTATGCCAAATCTTGCCCAGATTATATCGAATTTCACTAAGTTACTCGTTGGTACTTTTAGTTTCATGAAATTCACTTCTAAAAAAATTTATTCACATTTTCGTGTTTATTTATTTATTTATATATTTTAACACTTGAAAAAAATATTTTAATTCAGATTCTCGAATATATCATCATTTTTATAATTTAATTTATCACTTTTTCTTATTTTTCATAATCCTGACTTTTATTAATATCAATAATTTTATCCAGGATTTTACATATCATTTTTAAAGGAATGAATGTATATGTAATAAACTTACTAGCATTACTTAGCGAAAATAAAGACATCATCGACGTTGAGAAGTCTAGCTTTTAAATTAATTTCAACCAAACCATGATGAAGATCTACTCTAATTCCTATGTTAATGGTGTCATACCAATAACATTTGAATAAAATACTCTATTTTGTTCGCTATGATATTACAATTCAATGACCTTTTCCAACTTCTAATAGTAGTCAACTTCAAACTCATTAAAAATCGATCTCTTAAAATAAACCTTATTGTTATATGTCTTTCTACTCTGTCCATATTCTTTAGTATGAAACATATATCTTTTGATAAAATACCTATTGTAGCACTTCACATTTCTTTCAAGACCCAAACTTAGCAAAGACAAAGCAACACCAGCATTCCCTTCAAATTGATAAACCTAGTACATGATGTACAACCATGGACAGTTAACGAGAAATGTGTAATGAAATTAAATATCCCGAGAGATAAGAATAATTAAGCAGTACTTACATGTGTTCTGAATCTCATGAAAAAAATAGTTATCTTGTAATCAAAAGATTTGAGATTCAGTCAATTGTGAGTTTTTGGACAGTAAATATTGACAATGTTGCCTACAAGAAATTTAACAATGTATCAGTTTATGATATTATAAGAGATAAATTGTTCAAAAATAACATGTGCTTATCTGAATTCTATTTCTGACAATTATCTTTCCTTCACAATATTTTTTGGTACGGGTCATCCAGGATGAGAGAATATTGACAAGTTATCACATGAAGGCACTTCTCCATCACCATTATGTCTTGGAACACGATTGATTCTTGTTCTCAATCGAGGCTCAAAATAATACTAGATAAATGTTGAGATCTCTTCAACAATATAGGCCTCATATATCAAAACCTCAACATGTGCCTTATTTTTAACTTTTCTCTTAAAGTTGAATAAGTACCTATATTGTTAAATGAATATTTTGAATTATACAAAGAAAGACAATAAAATTTTAATTACGATACATGTGTAATCCTTAACCTCTTGAATGGATACACATTCATCTATATTAGATTAAGCCTCCAATATTTGCCTTAAATGGTAAATTTATGGGTATATATTCTATCAAGTAGAAAAATGATAGAGATAACATCATCTCAAGTTTGCATATTATCAATTTATAGGTAAAATGATTATTTAATTATTTTTTAAAATAAAAGAAAAAAAATTAGAAAACATGAAATGGTAAAAAAACATCAAAATAAATATAAGATTAATTATACAGTTTTTAAAAATATAAAAACTAATTAATTAGTTAGTTTTGATAAATGAGAGTTCTAGAGCTATAATTAAAAAAAAAAAAAAAACCACCGTCAGTAAATATAATAAAAAAAGGTTTCGAGGTGGGTCCCATAGTCAGTTGCTCGCCTGTAAACCGATAAACATTATAGACGCAGCTTTCGTCTTGCAGCAAAAATGGAAAGGGGTCCAAAAACGAGTAACAGATTCTACGTTCACGTAATTCAAATTCAAAAGCAGGGGTAATCAAGTAATATCAAGGTATCCGTCAGCTGGTAAACCTAAAACCCACTCTTTTTTCAACCAGAGGAGGAGAAGCAAGGAGAAGGAGAGAAGCAACCTTCCTCGCCATGGCAGAATCAGAGGTGAAATTGCTAAACGGCCCTCATCCTCAGTACTAGCACATGTTAATTTGTTTAATATTGTACTTTAATTTTAAATTTGATTATCTCATTCTTGGTTTTGATTTTAATTGAAAACAAAGAAAATATAAAAATAAAATAGTCTGGCTGTCTTTGTAGAAACTGGTGGCGTTGAAAAAAGCATATGCAGATATAATATTGAATACAGCAAAAGAGGCAGCAAGCAGAGTAATGGAGTCGGAGCGAAAAGGCCTTCGCTATCACCACGATCTCTGCAGTTCAAAAGACGAGGCGCTTCGATTACTTCTTCGCTTAAAACAAATGATCGATGCCAAAGTAACCTTATTTTTCATCTCATTTCTTGCTCCTGTGTCGCGCCACCTTTTACTTTACATGAAAGCTTTGATTTTATCATATATTAGAAGGGATATAAAGAAATGGTTTTGCATTTTTCCATTTCTCGATAATCATGTGTTCTCATTTAATTTTATATATATATCTTTTCATATGATATAGAATTTAAAGGTATTTTGATGTGTGGAAGATATTACTTTTGTTTTTTATGCTACCTGCCTGCTCGAGTTCTAATGAGCAGCTCCACTACATTTTGCTCAGAATTTGTTGTGTGGATCGCCTTGTTACCTGGACAGCTGATAGCGAGTGCACCCGTTACTCTTATATATGTTCCCTTTCATCTTGCAAGCATTAATGCACCGTCTCCTTTTTCTTTCTTTGCAGGCAATTGAAGCAGAGATAACATCCGCAAGCCAACAGAGTAAGATTGATGAGCTTGAGGCGCAGCTCCAGGAGGCAGAGGGTGTCATAATAGATCTTAGAGCAGAGTTGAGATGGGTACGTGATGAGCTAGAGAAGGTAAGGAACAGCAAAGTCCAACCTTCGAATGTAGAAGCTGTGAAGGAAAGTGAATCTTCTCACCAACATTTAACATCTGAGCCCATTGTACTCTCTCTTTCTAATTTGCCACCTCAAACTGTGGCAACTTCTAATGTAAAGAGTACACTACTGGATCAGAGAAATTTCAACAAGTGCTGCAACACAGAAGATCAGCAATTGAGTGTTTCACCTTTGGAGAACTATTCTTCACGTAATGCAGACTTAGCCTCCATTACTATGGCAAACAAGGAGCCGGAGTTGTATAGAAATGGTTGTACGCAGAGAATTCGTGCATCTGAAGGAAATGCGTTTGCTAGCAAATTGCCTCCTTCAGATGTAGGAGTGGAGCAGCAATCACTCATAAAGAATGAGGTTGTTGTCAAAGCAAGTAATGGGGATGAAGGTAAATGTACTGAAACTTCTCCGAAGACTAAGAACGTGGGGAAAATGAACTTTTCAGGGGAAGAAGTAAGAAACCATGTCAAGGTTTGCTCATCAAGACAGAAAAGGGGGAGGTTTGCAAAAGCCAAAGCTAAGCGCAAGTCCTGTCCCATTGTCAGAAAACCTTATCAACCACCTTCTATTGTTTCTCGTCGTAAGACAAACTCAGTAAATGGCACTGTTAAATCTGATCGACATTTGTGTACCTTCCCCCCTGTCAAGCCTAGCAATCAGGATATGAAGAAGAATCCCAATGAGCTGGAAGAAGAATTGCTGGAAACAAATGACTGCCTTACTGCTGAAATGATTGTTCCTGAAGGGAAAAGACCAAGAACAGAACGAATTACAACTTCTGGCTCTTCCTCGTCCTCGTCCCCTTCGGTTCAACACTCAGAATTTTGTCAAAAACCTTTTGTTCTCACTCCTTGCAAGAATTACTCAATTTTGCTCCCTGGTAATGTTAAATCTGACGAAGACCAGTCAAAGATAACTGAAAATGATGTCAAGCTGAAGCCACTACCTAGCTTGGGTCCTGTTTTAACACCAATTAGAGGTGGTTTGGATTCAATATGTGGCTCTACAAATGTTGAAGTAAGTGTAAAGGCACTCTGTGGATCCGTTGATGACACTGATGCAGACAAGGACATGGAGTTTGTAGATGAATTGGCAAAAGAAGAACTCGATTCTAACCAGAGTCCTATAGTTCCGAGTTATGAATCAAATGCTCAGATGATCAATGTACCAATTGTATTTTCTAATTTGAAAGATGCCAAAACATCCGAAGAAATTACTGTTAGTGTACCGCTGGTGCCCTCTGATATAAAAGTTGCCAAATCATCCTTGGAATCTATTGTGTTTCCTAGTCAATCAGACAATAGGCTTCTTAAATACACCTTTCAGAGGAAGCACAAGAAGGAAGCTGTGAGCAGCTCTGATAACAACGCTTCTGGCGAGAAGAACAAATTAAAAAGGAAAGCAGAGGAAAAGCCAGAAGATTAACCAGAGCCGCATAAATCTAGCCTGATAAATGAGTCATCTAGGGACATTAGCTCAAGCCGCTTGTAAGGTTGGTTTCTCTTAAACATTATCTGTATCTTCTTAAACATGCCCCACCTGGGATAAGATGTCATAACTCCTTTTGTTTTCCGTACTAGGATAACATGCTGCCTTTGTCATTCCGTGATTCCATATTCACGACGATTTCATATCTCAGTCAATGGGAACTGAAAACATGTAAATTTTAGTTATATGCAGGGAAATTGAAATATGAGACTAATTTCTACTAATGTTTATGGCTGAGGACACTGCATATACATGTTTTGCCTAAATGATATTGGCCTGAAAATGGTGGGTTTTTTCTATGGTCCCAAAATAATAAATTCAAGACCAATACCTGATCATATATATATATATATGAGTAATTAGGGCAGATGGAAGAAAAGAAACAAAGTTATGTAGGATTTTTCTAATGCTGATCATATTCGAAATTGACTTGCATGGTATTGTCCATAAGTGGTGGAATAACAATAAACTTGCTAAAGAGAACTCTCGCTCTATTAAGAATAGCTGCGTAGCTGGAAGTGCACTCTGATTTATGCCAACATTTTTACGTCTCTTTCAGGGTTCCAAATAAGCTTCTGCGTTCATGTTGAGTCAATATTAGAATATGCACCTGGTTTCTTTTTCTGCGAAATGTTGGTGGTAATGAAACTAACTGTTCATCGAGCTCACCCAGGAGAAGGATGTGGCTCTGAATTCAAATGTCTTGTGCCAATATTTGGTTATTATTGAGAGAATACTTTTTCAAGAAACCATAAAAAAGGGCTGCTTGCATCGCATGAGATGTGGAGATTACCAATCAGCTACTTGTTTACTACTGTTGTAATTTTGATTTAGAAGGTGTTTGAAAATGTAGTTATAGTTGTTTTTAAAAATGTTTGTTTATTTAAAAATATATTAAAATAATGTTTAATTTTTATTTTTTAAAAAATAATTTTACAGAACATTAAAATAATTTAAAAACATTAAAAAATCAACGAATCAAAATGATTTTAAAATATAAAAAAAAAATTAAAGCAATTTTTTAAAACTTTTTTAAATTTTTTTAATATTATTTTTAAAATATAAAAACAAAACACGACCAGTGTGTTCCAATTTTCAAACCTAACAGCCTTTCTCATCACTATATACGAAATGGTCTGGAAATCTCTTGCGTTGAATGCATCATTAGTCATTAATTTCTTATGTGTCATCATAATCAGATATCTTTAAGGTATTTAAAAATGTGATAAGAGTTATTTTATAAAAAAAATTATTTGAAAATATATTAAATAATATATTTTTTATTTTTAAAAAATTATTTTTAATATCAGTTTATTAAAATTATTTGAAAAAAAATTAAAGTTTGTTATTTAAAAAAAAAAAAAAAACACAAGCATAGATAGTTGCCTGGCTTCTTTCTGAGTGAATAACACATGTGTAATAGAAATTGGAGACTGAATATAGATAGATCCATAGAACAGAAACTGAAAGTGAAGGTCGACCATAAAACAAGAGAAGATTATTCTCAGCTCCATCAATTTGATATGCAGTCATTCCACAAATTTATTCAAAAATTGAGTTGATATTTGCTCTGGTCAGTCAATTTCACAAGAAAATCCCTCCCTCCCTCTCTCTAAAACTGGGTTTATTGTCCTCTCCAAAGTTGGGATTTATACTATTAGGAATGAATTTCGTTAATTTATTATTAAAAAAAACTAAGAGTGCTTAGTTAAATACCATAAGCTTTTTGTAAAAAAAAAAAATTAGGTTTGAAGTCACTGAACAACGCTATATTCGAACCTTGACTTTTACGAATTGATTAGACAGTTTCATGTCTTTATTAGGTTTTAGAAGTTCTTATTTCATGAATTTTTGTTTACGCAAAATAAAAGTAAAAATTGTTTGGATGAAGACGAAATGTGCTAATGTTCTTAAACAATAGGATGTTAAGTGGAATTATGTTAGAAAACATAGAGAGTGAGTTCTAATTTATGGAACATAAGAATTTAACTTCTGTTTTTGAAAATATTAGTAAATATAATCAAATTATTTTGCCATTAGTTGACTATGATGAATTACAAAAAATAAGTAATAAAAAATCTCTTTAAATCAATTTTTAATCTTGAATTTTAAAAGCTTTTGGAAATTTGGTTATACCCATTTTTAAAAAAAAATATATTTTTTTGTTAAAAATTATTATTTTTTATTTTAAATTATTTTGATGTGTTGATCTCGAAAATAAATTTTTAAAAATAAAAAAATATATATTATTTTAATTCATTTCAATATAAAAAACATTTCGTAAAATAATCAAACTATATTTTCAAAAAACATTCATTTAAATTCACTTTAAAAAGCTAAAGAAACCAGATAAAAAACTGAAAAGTTAACTATAGTCATGGGATTTCGATCTTCGTTTGTAGATCACACAAGAGATTGGTACTACCATCAGCAAAAACTCTTAGATGAACATAAAGATTCGTAGTTTTTTATGGTCAAAATGGAGCTTGCTAGCATTTAATCTCTCCTTTCTCTTCAATCGGGGATCCAATAATATGAAGTAAATATTATCCAAACATTAACCTTTAGAATTTAGGCAGTATTTTCATATTCGACAGAACATTTTAGTCAATTTGCTGTGTTTTGAGCAAAAAGACGAAGAATTATTCAAATCCTGAAGAAAAATCAGAACAAGTTAAATAACAAGGAACTATGAATTCAGATCAGGTTTACAGTTTTAAAGAATAATATAAATTATATTTTAAAATTTTATTTAATAATTTAATTTGTTAGGTTGAAATGGTTCTTTGACATGGTATCAAAGTCTTATGATTAAGTAGTTATGTGTTTGAATCTCACTATCTCTATTTATTTGATGAAAAATTAAGTATAAAAAAAATATAAATATATTCAAGTTTTAAACTTAAAAAGGTTTTATTTAAAAAATATATTAAAAAATAATATAAATTATATCTTAAAAATTCATTTAATATTTTAAATTTTTAGATTGAAATAGTTGTATTGTAATAAGACGATTGAGATGCCAAAATAGTGCAAAGCACTGAGTCTTTGGGCGCAGCACCTTCAATGGCTGGTGTCCCTTGTAGCAAAGACATGGAGATCTCTTGCAGGTGTTGCTGTCATGTCCTAAAATCCAACTAAGTATGTGATTAGTTAGCTTCATCAACCTCCCTAACCTTTCTTAAGCTCAAAGTTGTTTAATTTGACCACACCAAACTACACTCACATCAACTTTTTGCCAACTGAAGAAGCTATAATTATGAGGAAAGAACATCTTCTTAATATAATATTACCGACTTATTAAGAAATTTCCGAGCAAAATATCACAAGATGTGACAGGAAAAATACATGGCAGACAGAGACTATGGTTGGTTTCAAATGAACGGGGTATAAATGAAAACTTGTAAAATATTTAAGAAATGTTTATATGTTAAGTGAGTGTCATATTTATTTTATAAAATATAATTGATAAATATATTTTATTATTTATTTTTAGATTCTTTTATTAAATGGAAGTAATTAATAACCTGTAACTTAGCTGGTTCTAGATACATAGAAAATTAAAAAGACAAGGTTGTCCATGAACTGAAATGATTTTGTTGCAAGTCCACTCATAAAATAAGTCGATTTTTATATTTATTTAAATGATACACTTGAATGATATGAGAATTAATTTTGTTTAATTATGAATTTAGATGAAATTAAATTAAAGGTTACAAGAATTATAATCATGTTCAATTATAAATTATATATAGTTGATTTGATTGGTTTTTTTTTTTTTTTTACAAAGAGTTTAGAGCCTTAAGAAACAATCTTTCATTTTTTTTTTCCAAATAAGGTAGGTGGCATATAATACTTGCAACTTGCTAAATTGTCTTATTTACCTAATTAAGTTTTGAAGTATGTTATTTTTCTTTTTCTTTTTATTATGCTACTTTTAAGAGAGAGAGAAAAAGAATAATTCTTATTAAAAGTAAACACTCCAAAGACATAATATTCACATGTTTGAAATAATTTAATTATTATTTTTATTAATTTCTAAAATTTGTCATTTTAGAATCATAATTTTAAAAGCTCATCAAGATAAAGCTCGGATCATAAGCTAAAAGGGTTAATTTAAATTTTTTATTTTTTAAAAATTTTAAATAATATTATTTTAATCAGTTTTTTAAATAAAATAATTAACAGGTTGATAATCAAGTTTTTAATAAATTAAATAATTTTTTATATTTTTTTTTATAAATTCTAATATTCGGTGCAGATCTTATAACGATAATAACGAGAAGGCAAGCAATTCCCCCACGGGGAAAAAAACAAAGAGAGAGCAAGGGGTTAGAAAACTACAAAAACAGGTAAAAATACAGGGTAAACATAGATGGCCTTTTTTTATTGCCTTATTAGGAAATGAAAAGTAGCATCGTCTAGTGCAGTCTCCAACTACAACTAGAAACCACCCTTTGTGGACCTGCTGACTACAATAAATATATAAATATATTTGTTCTCGTAAAATAAATAAATAAATTCTTAATTTAACCGCTGAACAGTTCCTCTGTTCAGTCAAAGAAGCTGTAATCATCAGTCACATCTCTTATTAAAGTTCATGTCTATGCACATACCACGATAATACTTATAATATAATACTAACATCAAAGATAAATTGCACAAGGAACAAAGCACGCACCCGTCATCTAGCATCATCGACAAAAATAAAGAAGGAAATTGCAGGAGTAGGAGTAGGATTATACTCTCACACACATGATAATACTTATAATATAATACTAACATCAAATCGAAGTCAATACCTCCCTTTCCTTTAGACCATCTTAAACTTGTAAACACGCAAGCTTCAATCCAAGATAAATTTAGTATGTTTCCTCAGTAAATCAAGAAAAGAAAGAAAGACTCTTGGAAATTATTACATCTTCTTCTTCTTCTTCTTCTTCTTCACTCCATGAAGGTTTCATCCAAGATTTGTGCTTTAAATATCATCATTGTTACTCTGGTTGCATTTAGTGTCATTAATGTTCTTGGTGAAGATGACGTGAGGTGCCTGCAAGGTGTAAAGAACTCTCTTGATAACCCAGAAGGGGAGCTGACCACATGGAACTTTGCAAACTCATCAGTTGGATTCATCTGCAATTTTGTCGGGGTTTCATGTTGGAATGATCGAGAGAACAGGATAATCAACCTCCAATTACGTGACATGAAGCTGTCAGGACAAGTTCCTGAATCATTACGGTATTGCCAAAGCCTGCAAAACTTGGATCTTTCATCTAATTCTCTCTCTGGTACGATTCCCGCTCAAATATGTACCTGGGTGCCTTACTTAGTCACTCTTGATCTCTCAAACAATGATCTTTCTGGCCCTATACCGCCTGATCTTGCAAACTGTACTTATTTGAATAAGTTGATACTATCTAATAACCGTCTCTCTGGCTCTATTCCTTTTGAATTTTCTGGTTTGGGTAGGCTCAAGCAGTTTTCTGTGGAAAATAATGATCTTGCTGGTACAGTTCCTTCCTTCTTTACAAATCTTGATTCCGCGAGTTTTGATGGGAACAAGGGACTGTGTGGGAAGCCTTTATCAAAGTGCGGTGGGTTAAGCAAGAAGAATCTTGCCATTATAATTGCCGCCGGGGTTTTCGGTGCCGCCTCTTCTTTGTTGTTAGGATTTGGGGTGTGGTGGTGGTATCATTTGAGGTATTCTGAGAGGAAGAGAAAGGGAGGGTATGGCTTTGGAAGAGGTGACGATACTAGTTGGGCACAGAGATTGAGGTCTCACAAGCTTGTTCAAGTTTCTTTGTTTCAAAAGCCTCTAGTGAAGGTTAAATTGGCTGATTTAATAGCTGCTACAAACAATTTTAGTCCAGACAATATCATCATTTCAACTAGGACGGGCACTACTTACAAGGCTGTTCTTCCTGATGGATCGGCTCTTGCACTCAAGCGTCTTACTACTTGTAAGCTCGGTGAGAAGCAGTTTCGTTCAGAGATGAATCGATTAGGGCAGATGAGGCATCCAAATCTGGCTCCCCTTTTGGGGTTTTGTGTCGTGGAGGAGGAGAAGCTTTTGGTTTATAAGCACATGTCGTATGGGACTTTGCATTCTTTGCTCCACTGGTCCGGTAATGCACTGGATTGGTCAACAAGATTCAGGATTGGTTTGGGTGCTGCTAGGGGTCTAGCTTGGCTTCATCATGGGTGCCAGCCTCCATTCCTGTATCAGAACATGTGCTCCAATGTGATTCTTGTTGATGAAGATTTTGATGCTCGGATTATGGACTTTGGATTGGCAAAGATGACTTGCTCAGACTCTAATGAGAGCAGTTATGTTAATGGTGATTTAGGAGAATTCGGTTATGTGGCACCAGAGTACTCAAGCACTATGGTCGCTTCCCTCAAAGGAGACGTGTATGGATTTGGGGTGGTGCTTTTGGAGCTGGTGACAGGGCAAAAACCTCTCGACATCAGCAATGCTGAAGAAGGATTCAAGGGGAGCTTGGTGGATTGGGTAAATCACCTCTCAAGTTCTGGTAGAAGCAAAGACGCAGTTGACAAGGCAATCTGTGGCAAGGGACACGATGAGGAAATTTACCAGTTCCTAAAAATTGCTTGTAATTGTGTCATTGCTCGCCCCAAGGACAGATGGTCTATGTACAAGACCTACCAATCCTTAAAGACGATTGCCAGTGAGCATCATGTTTTGTCAGAGCTAGATGATGAATTTCCTTTGATTTTTGGCAAACAAGATTATGATTAAGAGTAGCTTTGGAGGAAATTAAGATGAGAGAGGCCCTGACAAAATGGTAAAACTCCTGTCAGACTGAATTTACAAGTTGTCTGTTAGGCTCTGGATTTAAAATGTAAATGGTGTGGTATATCCTTCCTTTGATCTTCCTTTTCATTTGTTATCTATTGCTGTATGATGAAAATAAAACTTTTTTTTAACTCCAGGTTACTGAATCTCAAGAACCCTATTTTGTCTGCTTTTGTTTCTAAGAGGAATATCCTCAACACAGCATGCAATTTGCAATATGGTCTCTGTCTGTGGCCTTGGAATTTGATGTTAATGATGTGCCTTGTATTACGTTTGAGCTACCAACAAAAAAACAAGACTCAAGACACAATCAACCGTTCTTGAATAGCTTCCAAAACTTCAAGTTGCAAGATCTTAGGCTTAATTAGATTAAGTCTTACCTCACCCTTTTCATTTGTATTTACCTATAATTATTTCACTCACCTAAAAATTTTTTCACAATTTTCTCATCCTAAATAAATAACAAACACAAGTAAATGAACTTTAGTTAATATAAATGTGTTTGCTATGTACAAAGATTGCATTTTACAGAGGCAAGACTTTCCAGCTTATTTATAGACAAAGATATGTAAGTTACAAGACACAACCATCATATTTTTCAGCACATAGTGGACACTTTCTCCCTCGTGTTCTCAATGAACTTAATGGCTTATTTTCCAACAAGTAGTGGGCAGTTTCTCCCCTATATTCTCATGATCTTAGTAGCTTGTAGAGCAAACCCACTTCTGCCCCACGTCCAGCCTCTAGTTCACATGATCTGGATGTCCATAATTGTCACCACTAACCCACAATTTGCATGTCCACTTAACAATCCCAACTGTCAGTTTTTGCTATGTTTGGTACCAACTTAGAAGATACATGATCTTTGCCCCACATCAATGTCAAGTCAAGAGCTTAATGACTCACACGAATCATTGCACGCTACTTGCCAAATTCATTGTTGCCTATGTCATTGTCCATCGCTACCAAATTCTAAGCAGTGTGTATTTGTTAGCGTGTCCTCATGCCTAGAGCTTTAACACTAGGGTATTTTCCTGACCCTTACACCTTTGGTTTGGGGCAACATCGGTCTCACGGGCCATATATACCTAAAATTATACTTAGACATAACATTCATAGATTTGAATACAATTTCTAAAACCAACTCCTACCTAGGTTGTAGGAAATTATTGTCTATTTTTATATTAATAGGGACAAACCTACACTTCACCTACACTCATAGGTGTATGAAAGTCTTCACTAGCCAACCATGTTACAGTTACTTAGGTAGGCTAAGTAAAACGCAACTCATAGCTCACTAAAATGGAAATTACTCTTCAATTCCTTTACCCCAGTAAAAGAACAAGGTTTAATAAAAAAATACATTTTGAACCACCCAAGTAAAGGGTTTTAAATCTCTCTATTTTTTATTACATATATATTTTCAAAGCATCTCTCTTTAAAATATCATTATAATTTCTTTCACTATAAAGATATTTAAAAATCTGAGAGTCCCCTAATATATCATAGAGGACCTTTTGCAAGTACTTGGCTTCTCACATCAAGTTACACTTATTTTAGCTATTTTGGCTATAGATAACGGAGCAGATTGCTAGGATCAAGTGATTAACCGATTATTCAGCACATAAGTTTTATTTCTAAGCTACTTGGATTTTTGGGACATCATCTTTCCTTGAAGCTAATAAAACTTGTCTCTTAGAGCATCCTGCCACAGACCATGACCGAGAGTTCCATAACTATATAAGCTTTATGTTCTATTTTATAGAGTAATTTATAATTATAATATTTATATATTTTACACAAATCTTATTATATTTTTTTACCAAGAAAATCGTTATAGTTTATTAGATTTCTCAACTTACCTACAATCCTTTTTTTATAGGAATTGTTGGAACTTAATTATGGATAAATTACTTTTAACATATTATGGTTTGATTATTTTTTCACTTTACAATCAAGTTTCCAAATATCACACTTTGAAACCTTGGTCAAAACACATCTTGAAAATCAATAAAAAGATAATAATACCCTTCTATATAATGAAGCATAAAAGATAATCATTACCACACAACCCATTCTTTCTTTTTGTGTTAACATTGTTCTCCCCTTAACCTCTTTATCAAAATCATAGCCTCCCTCCTAATATTTTTTTTCTCATATTCACATTTAACCAACCTTATTTTTTACAAACCCATGACTCATGACAACAATTATTCTATCTCAATGCATTTGAGGGTCTAGTTCAGTGGTCAACTGCAAGGCTTGTCTTGCGACTGTCCCGAGTTCGATCCTCTCTGTACACCAGCCTGCTACCCTCGCGGTGCCTTACTTGCCTACTGGGCTTGCAGGATGTTCAGTAGACCCGGGGAATAGTCGTGGTGCGCGTAAGATGACCCGGACACCTCGGGTTACCAAAAAAAAAAAAATCTCTCTCAACAAGAAAACAAACCCAGAAGGCATGTCAAAAAGTGTAGGAATTGTGACTGCAGTTTTTCAGAATTTGAAATTATGAATGTAGACCCTAAAGACAATAACATGATACTAATATACTGGAACAAGCTTAATAATTATGAAGACACAATATTTGTACAAAATTTCAAGACTTGTACAGATCCAATAAATTCAATTTTGAGTTTGACAATTATGAAAACAAGTTTTCTGAATTTGTGAACACATTGGCCAGAAGCATCACGAAAAAAATTCATACAATACAGAATAATTTGCATCTCAATAACCAAAGCTTCCGCAAAAAGCACCATGTCATCAGAAAAAATATATTTAATTTTGCAAGCCTCGTCTCTTTATTAGAAAATAATTGAAGACAATGAGTACAACTTTGTGGTTTTTATGATTGTCAGCACCATATAATTGTGACTGCAACAAGCCTTGTTTTTTCTGGATGTTGATGATGGCCGCTGGATCGGGACTAGAAAATCTAGATCGACAATTGTGGCTTCAATTTTGCTTGCTTGGTGAAGGAGATAATGGTGTGGGTCTCGGTTAAAGCTTGATTGATGTTAATTGAGAGAGAATGAAGGGTTAGGGTAACTCTGTGGTTGCCCCCTCGAAGAGAGCTGGGCTAGGTGGGCTAAATTCGATTAACCCACGTCATCATCATGTAATATGAACGATGAATTCTATTAGATTTAATAATTTTATTATTTTTATAAATTATTTTTATTTAATTATATGATAGAAAAATAAATATTTATAAAATCAAGAATTAATTATAAATAAATGATTATTTGATACTATGATAATCTTGTAAAAAACAAATAAAAATAAGTCATGAAGTCTATTTGTAAGGCAATACAATATTAAAGTATGATAAAATAAAAAACCAAATAAAAAAAATTAAAGACCAAAAACTATATATATATATATATATATATATATATATATATATCGGGTTTGGTGGGTAAATCCGTGAAACCATTAATCATGTAACCTATGTTAACATGTCAACTAGTGAATAAAATTATGGATTCTACTAGAATTAATAATATTTGTTTAAAATTATTTTTTATCTAATTATATGATAATAAAAATAGGTGATTGTAAAATCGAGTATTGGCTAAATATTAGAGTTTTTTTTTTTAAAAACCGCAATAACCTTGTAGAAAGAAAAACAAAAAAAAAATATTAAACTCAATTCTTAATCAACCCAATATTTAAGGATGGAATTTATATATAAAAAACAAATTTAACAAAAACAAGAAAAAAAAAAAAGTTAAACCCACCAAACCCACCAAACCAGACTCCACTAGGATTAATAATTTATTTTTTAAAATTATTTATTATTTATCTATATGATAACAAAAATAAATTATTATAAAATCAAGCACTAACCCTACACTAGGATATTTTTTTTAGAACACAATAATCTTATAAAAAACAAAATAAAAAAAATTAATAAAACTCAGTTCCCAAATAACACAATATCAAAATATGAAAACCAAAAAAATAAAAAGAAAAGTTAAACATGTCAAGCCCACTAACCCAATCAACTTGTCAAACCCACAAACAAGTCCCTAGATTTTTTAATGTTTAATAACATGATTTTTTATCAATTATTTTTTAATTATATGATTTTAAAAAATAAATGATCACAAAATCAAGTTTAGTATTTTCTTAAAAAAAAGTACTCTGCCAAACCCGTAAGCTGGGACAACCCGAATTACCTCACTAAACTTATAAATTAGGTTATTGACTACAAGAAGTTTAAAAACTTGGTTTCTTAAAACTAATTTCTATTTAACTAAATGTTTTTTTTTTAAATACCGCAATGCCTGGATATTTTTTTAATGTCATGTGATGTCGAGATATTTTTTCGATACCATAATAACCATACAAAAAGTAATTAAAATAAATTATTAACTATAATTTTCAATAACTATATAATACTGGGACTAGATTAAAAATAACTAAAGAAAAAAAAAAGAACCAAAATGTAAAAAAATAGAAAAATATTGCTATATAAAGTAAACGTTTTTTTTTTTCCCACACTAAATATTTCAATTTCTTATAGGAGGGGGAAAAAAAACTCCACGCTACCAACTTTAATATTTTTTAAAAAAAACGATGTAAATGCAATAGTTGATCATTCGACATTAAAATGATGTGTAAAAAAGAGAGGGAAATAGCAAATAGAGGAGAGATGCCTGGTGCTTAACCAGCTTTGGAGTTTGTAAAATCCATAAAAAACATATAATTGGGCCAAAAAAAGATGTGAGATCGACAAAAGTATATTTTTCACTTAAATCATGCGGGACTCCCTGGGGTCTCTTTCCATTAGGGCATTAACTTTTGATAAAAAGAACTGCACGAGATAGGAATCTGTCCCCCATGCAACCAAAAAGAACCTCTAATTTTGAACCCCAGTTTGCTTTGTATTGGAGTTGGACTGGGTCTTCGCTTCTCGAACCATTCAAAACCGAACCAGGGGGAGGGAAAAAGCAAGAGAAAGAGGGAGATTTATCAAGAATATCAGTAAACAAAGTGAAAGAAAAAGCAGTGAAGAGAGATGGCTCCTTTCCTTGCTTTGTAATCGACATAAAGATAACTACAACATCTTACTCAAGTGTTTAAAACCAAACATCTTTTTGGTAAAAATGTTCTTAGAATTTGCGTGTGGGATCTGAAGATTCGTTGGTGAAGAACATGAGATTTGGTGTCTGTGCTCCGTGTTCCTAACAATGGAAGTAGAGGGCCTGTTTATCTCTTCCTGCAGGCATCGCAGGACATGCATACAATACACACACTTCAACTTACCATGACAATTGACAACCCCATGGTGAGATTAGCGGGAAATATTGGCGAGATAAATCCTACTGTTTGCATCTCGATAAGCCTGCAATTATTGCTCGCCGATACACGTAACAGTGGCACCATTTAAGGAAAAAATGTTTTGAGAAAAGAGCAACTTTAGATAATGGGAAACGCTTTAGTTGGGGAACACGAAGCAACTTTGAAAGGAGAAATCCAATCCAACAAAAAGCTAAATTAGCTGAATAGTAAGCAGTATATAATTCATGTTACAGTCCCAGTAATCATGTACGGAGACTAGAAAACTTTCTTGGACAGTGTTCCATTCTTTTCATGTAAAATGAAATAAAAAAACCTATCCATGATCCCTTGCTGCTTTTAAAAGAAAGGGGAAAAATAAATTGTTGAACAGGTAACACGCATATGTTTCAAAAGCTCAATCTTCCCTTCTCAAAGTTGGTGTACGAACGGTTCCAGATATTTGAGATGATATGGTATCCCTCCTAGTCTGTTCCAATCGTCCGGCAGAATGCACAAGATTCATGATATGGAGGATGCTCATTTGAACAAAAATCATGGGATAGTCTCCAAATTCTATAGCACTAATAATTACGGTAATCACTCAACAAACTCCAAATATATAAACTGCAGGAAATCCAAGCATAACATATCTGTGCACTCACAGCCCCTAGCAATGACAATGTTTTAGTTGAATACAAAGAGTGATTTTTCCACTGAAATCTAGCAGTACTCCATGCAGCCCTAAAACTCAACGGATGCGATTCTTCCTCGCAAGTTTAAAGGTTCTTGGTCGCTTCAAACTTAGGATTGACCAGGTGGTTGTCTAGACTGGACTGTTTTCCTGAATAACATGGTTTAAGTAGAGGAAATGTCAATTATGAGAATAAAGAAGAGAATACAGAGGCAAACCTGCATTATGATAATATATACATACAAAACATGTTCAGATCGATGTGTAGAAAATGGAATTTACTGTGAACTGGTTGTTATCAGCTAGTTCTATTCTATGTTGTGTTTTTACTTTGTAGAAGGATGAACTACTTCTTCATTCCCTTGATCAACTGCAATTCTCAGTTATCAAAAAAAAAAAACAAGAAGCTATACAATATAATTCCAGCATCCCTCGGATTTTTCATGCAGCAAATTATGTAGCACAAAACACATTAGAGCATTCAGCACCCAGAATTCCAAATCCTAAGAACACAGAATCACCATAACAAGTTACAGTGTGAGATCACACCCATCTAAATGATGCTATCCATCTCCTTGTTGTATTAAAATGAAAATATGGGAGGTTATGGTGTCCAAATGGAGCAAAAGTGGCTAAAAGATTTTTTGTTTGAGATTCTAAAAGAAGCTATTTGTGTTTCCTCCACGCATCTAAAGTGATCCAGTTCTCCCCCCAAAGTCTTTGCTTGTTGCACATAAAAATAAGAGAAAGACTGATATGTAAAGAAGCTTTAGTTAAAGGGTAAAACCACCATCAGACGTTTCCTAGATAACAAATACCAGTTTGTGCCCCTTTCACCGCATTCACAGATCAAATTATATTAAAAAAAAGGATCGATTTTTAACTTTACTCTTACCAACCAACCTCACCTAGAAGAAACTGTATGTTCACATAATGTCTAGTGTACTCTAGCATCTGCCTTGTTTGTTCTCATGCTACAACATAATACCATTATAATGACTGGATGTGCAATCATCATCAGTCAATTGAGCTTATATTCATGCAAGTTCGACTCGTCACAAGCTGACTCTAGTAAAAATTTCTCTAAGAACATTGAGTAGAGAAGGATGTACCTGTTGTGAATAGGATCAGGTCCATTGGGCACTCTTCTCTTGCTCACATAATTGGGATCCATGTCATGACGAATAAGATGACTCTCTCTTCCAGATAGCTTCAGATGCTGCAAAGTCCCGGCTGCTGGAACTCTAATTCTTGCCTTTAGTGTCGTTGCATGGTTTGGTAGGATTCCAACATACAAGAACCAAATCACCCCCCAAAATAAAACAGCTCCTAATAGGGCCCTCAAAATCCTACCACCCCTCCCCATGTTTTATCCTCTCTGCTCCCACTACTTTTCGATAAAGAATAATAGCTGGCCATTCAAAATGGAGATGTGAAAAGAACTCAGGACAGACATGTTGTTATCTTGAGGAGCAATGTGCGCATGGAGCTCTTCTCTTAGACGGGTAGGCTCTGAAGAGTGAAGGAGGCAAAGCAGGGCAATTTGACAAGTTCTTTGGTAGAATGCTAGCTTGGCGGGTAAGAAGTGATTGGTTCTATTTAAAGGTGGAGAATCTGTATGCAATGCTGGGGTGGGGTGTGTGTGTGTGTGTTACTGTGTGTATCGGAGTGCAAAATAATAAAACAAAGAGTTGGTTAACCTCGGTGCTTTATATAGATTGAGACCATGCGAGCTCTGTTATATTTTCTTTGATTTGTGCGTTTCCATGCAGCGAAAAAGGGGACCTCACTGTTTTCCCTAGCTCTTACGTTTTTATTAGCATAAAATTAGAAATAGGACCTCATGTCCCTTGTAGATCCACAACGAGGATGAGAAATTACCATTACTGGTTACCATCCCACCACTTAAATTGCTTGATCGAACGGTTAGAGTGCGCCCCTCTCTCAAGATGAAAAACTAACACATGAAGTGGCTCAAACAAATCCTACATAAAGGAAAGGAAAAGGCGTCTAATTAGGTGCATAGAAACTAAAAAAGAAGGAAGTCCATCAAGGATCCTCCACTCCTCTTTTCTCAAAAATGAAAAAAGATGAGAAAAGACGCAGAGAGAGAGAGAGTAAAAAGAAAAAAAGACAGAAGCAAATTACTACTTTCACCAGGACTTTGGCATTCTTATCGTACAGGTAAAGACAGAACTCTCTCCAGACTTTCACCCGAAAGCCGAGCTTGCTCTTATAAAGTCCTTCCGACTTAAACTGACTAGCATCTCTTCTTAGTTACCACAGAGTGCCAACAACATGAAAAACAATTATCCGACACTGATTATTAATCAACAAGACCAATGTACTTGACAAGGGAGCAACTAATATGTAAAAATACTTTTGTCTGCCTGCCTGTCTTGAGGATATACACCCAGGCGATGGTCATTGATGGCTAAGAGACTGAATTATAACTGGTCTTACTGAATCGACCCATTTGGTGGATAAAATCCCAAGTGATGCCCACTATAACTATTATTTCCCAGAAGAGGAGTGTCATGATCATCTTTGAGAATCCGATTGCCAAAAAAGGTAACAACTCTCATTTCAACAGCTGACTGATATATTAAACTCGAGTGATTGAGTTTTTCTTTTCATCAATAAGTTTCTGTATCACGAAAAAAGAATTATGATATGAAAAAAGACCAGAAAACATACCCCACCTCATGATATTAAATAAAAGAGAGAGAGAGACTAACGCCAAATGGTTCCTTGGATGCCAACACTAGTTGTGCAGCTGCAGTAGTGCCTGGCCAGAGTATCAACTAGGATGCTTTGGCCAGCCATGCTAAAACGCGTTGTGATCCCTACAGACTGCAATGCCCAGGTGCTTATTTGAGAGTATGATTGGGATTGTTTTTTAAAATGTTTTTCATGCTAAAATACATTATAATGATTTTTTTTTATTTTAAAAAAATTATTTTTAAGATCAGCACATCAAAATGATCCAAAACATAAAAAAATATTAAATTTTAGCAAAAACAAAAAAAAATTGAATTTTTTGAAAACACATGTTGGCCCACATTTCCAAACGCTATTGACATTTTCTAGAAGTAGTATCTAAACAATCTATATTGTAACCCAGACTAAGTGAATGCTCCTATCCAAAAACTTTCAACATCACAAGTACCACCATCTCATACAATTTGCCTTGTTTTCTCTCCTATAAGTTCCTCTGCTTAATATTTCAGAAGAGTATTAGAAACAAGGAGCTTCGCAGGCCCATGAAAATGCTAAGTGCTTACAATGCAGTGGCTCTCCGATAATGTTATGTTCTTAAAGCAAAGCAGGGTTTAGCTGGTTTTAGTTCAAAAGGAACACCCTTTGAAAGGAAAATGACGTCTTTGAACCAAGAGCATGGTGCCACCTGCTTTAGCCATTATTTTCTTAAGTAATAATACTACTTTATCAAAGCACCACAGTAAGCTACTACACATTACACAACAGCGATGACACAACACATCGATACCATACAGGCAAATAAAACCATGGGATGAAAGGAAGATATTCAAAACTATCAACTCTATGATAAATATAGATTCTATTTTATGATAGAAGTTTCTTCCGAATCTAACAATTACAAGCTCTATCTTGTTTAGGACTTTGTTCTATTTCAGATTTTGATTAAAGGGCTTCCCTAAGAGTTTAGTGCTTATGACAGAGACACTTCTTTACTGTGATATGATGGTCATGGAATGGATATTGACATTTGAGATTGCTTATCCTATCTACTGTGTTATATGATCCCCCCACCCCCACCCCCCTCCACCTCCCCAACCCTCCTACCTAAAACATCTAAAGCTATCCATCAGAACACAGAGGCTCCCTTGGAAGTCTGATAATCTCTGATCCTTCCTTATACATCAAAAACTTCCCATCAGAGCAGAGGTTCCCCTTCAAGCAGCTCAGTATCCTCAAGTGACTGAGGGAATCTGAAACTGCAGGATCTTTCTCTTGGAAGTCTGAAAAAAGTTCTCTCTGAATTAAAATCAATATGTGGAGATACTAATATCTTTAACTATTAGTATAGCTTTGAAGAGCTGAGACAGTTTATAACTTAAATAATACAAAAGGAATTGGGGATACATGACAAAGTTAATGTCTAAGACTAAGGCAAGCATAAATCACGATATACATCCTGAACAGTATGTCTGATTACTTGATGCATACAAATAAATCAAGGGCAGGTTCAAGCATATTGCACTAAGAAGCACAATTTATTGGACTTCCAAACTAAAACAGAGTAGCAATGCAATATAAGTTCAAAGCATGAATCTAGAGATACGCATTCTTAACAGTATGCCTGATATGGACTCTTATGGCATCAGAAGGATAAAATACAGGAGGGTACATATTTCCTTGAAGCTAAAATTGGCAAGAAAAAGCAAACATTATGTAGTCAACGATTTCTAATATCTGTATTTGACTTCAACAACTAAAATAAGATCTGTTTATTAAATACAGAATTGGTTTATGAAGTCCTTACAATCATGAAATATCAGCATGACAGAAGAAGGCTCTCTCTCAATATTCTCAAGCTCAATAAGCAGCCAAGGAAACACCAAGAAACCAAGAAGACATGAGCCTGTGAAATAAAATCCAACTTCTAATTTTAAATGGGAAAAGAAGACAATTGAATGAATTAAAAGCTAGCCATAACAAATTTGTAGTTTCCTGATAACAGATATTTTACCATAAAGATCAACCAGGGCAGGTTTCAAATTGTCTGAACTTAACAAGGATGAACGATACAACATATGTTTTAGCAGTCAACAATAGGAGATGATTCATGAAGAAAAAGCTTTATAAGCCCACATCTCGCTCTCCACTTTCCACTTTTAGACTTCTAGTATAAGTTCTACCACCAACATACTATTATTTCTTTCTCTTCTTCTGAGCCCAGTCAAGTCCATAAATTGCCAAATGAGTCCAACCAAATCCCCGGACATTTATCTACAGTTTCATACATATTCATTATCTCTGGTGTATTAAAAACAAATATTTGTCACTGTGTTGAACAACAATAAATAATTCGTGGATAAGAAATTATATACTACTGTGTTAGAGAATAGTATAAATCATATCTTGAAACCTTATCTAATAGCTTAAGCTATTGAATTGAGATGGTTCTTTGACATGGTATTTGAGCCTTGATGAGCAAGTGGTTATGAGTTTAAATCTCACCATCCTCATTTATTTGATAAAAATTAAGCACAAGGTATTGGAGGTCTGTGCAAGTTTCAAGCCCAAAAGACTTTCACTTGAGAGGGTGTGTTAAAGAATAATATAAATCATATCTTGGGACCTCACTTAACAGCTTAAGTGTTAAAATGATTATGACATATTGAAGATTAAGAAATTGGACATGTCATTTTTAGCATGCATGGAACAACTTCTATAGATCAATATTGTGCTAGTAACCAAGCCAGTTGGCCTCAATGTGCTAAACATAATATCATCTCAAAGATTTCACAGTGATTTGTGGTGTAGATAATGGTTTATGGTAACAAAAGAAGGGTGCAACTGGAGTACTTTAAACTTGATAGATGGGGGAGGGGGGCTAGAGTAGGAAAATTCTTTGATGTTAAGAAAAATTGTGCAAGAAGTTTGTCAATAAGAACATAAACCAAGTTAAATAATTAACAAAATTAGCACTTACAATAAATGTGTCTTATCCAACCATGGGTACTTTTGAAATTCGATCCATCAATTTTCCATAATCAACTTGTGTATATGGAGGCATGACACTAATGAAATTACAAACAATGTAACTTGATTCGTAAGAATATTCAGGAGAAATAATTTCTTCTTGTTTATACATTTATTGACACTTTTCAACTTCTAATAACAGATGGATCGTCTCTAGCTGAGGAAAGGAGGTGGCTAGTTGCTTCTGGCAAAGCTGCATGTTCATGAGCAAAGTGCCTGAAAGAATGGCCACCACCTGTTCTTCCATTCTTCTATCCCTTCATAACCCGTTGGGCTATGGCACTTTATAAACACTACAGAATGCAGGGACCTTCTTACGCACAAGCCTATGAACCTAAACTGTAGAGAGAAATTATGTATTTATCTAGATTATAGGATCTCCCCTTAGCATGTAGACCACCATGCGACATCAGAAATGAAGATCTAAAGTAATTAAACTCATAACTGCAAACACTAGCAGCATAGTACACAAATAAATAAGTAAAATACCTGAGAGCATCCTCGACTGATAGATTCAATACCAACAGAACCAGTGCCACTTAACAAGTCTAGCCACCGACCAGCTGCCAGTAGAAACAAAATTAATAATGAAAAGGAAAACAGTACGGAATGAATCACTGAAAAAAGTAGTGGTTGAAGTGCTTGCTGCCTACAGATGAACAAAAAAGAAATGTCAGCACCTGCAACATATCAAAGGCTGGACCTTTTACAACTTCCATCACTGGCCGTACATCCATAGCATTGGGAGAGCGCAACTTCTTCTTTTTTCAGCCTTTCCTCCAAGCAGCTTCAACACCCCGAGTTTTTTCTCTGTTTTTTAACTGACCTCATAATAGTTCTCTCTCTAATTGAATTAAAATAATCAACAAATTACAAATCTCAAGAAAATTCGTACCTAACTGGGTTATCCTCAGTGGCTTATCCTCCTCTTTATGGACATGGTTTCCTCTAACTGGGTTTTGCATTTCCCTTCTCCTCTGTCTTTAAAAAAAAAAAAAACATGAAAAGAGAGGTAGAAAGGAAAACCGTATTGCCTTAGAAGAAGAAGAAGGTTGTGATAAGAGTGATTATGGCACAAGGGATATATTAATGGAGCCTCCCTGGATATGATCCAGGGATGGTTTCAGTGAAAAAGAAAGGAGTGCTCGTGAGGTTGATTGGCAACTCCTTATAAACAATCTTATTCAACTGAGAGATGATGGTTGCTGAAGAAGGTAGTATAAGCCACAGCTCTAATCTTCTCCAGAATCAAGTAATGGCCATAATGTGCACTACTGATTTATGCCTGAAAGGTTGTAGTTTGAGATAGACAAGGTCACCAATGTTGAATGCCCTCTCACTGCGTTTGCGATTTGCAGTTTTACCACTCTGTTCTGTGCTTTGTGTAGATTACCTTCAATCTCTTTAATCACCTCTTATCGCTGAGTATGGAAATCATCAGCTGCTGCTATTGGTGGAGGAGGAGGGACTCCATTAGAACCTTATGGGGAGTGGGTTTAGTGGAAGAATGGAAATTAGTGTTACACCACCATTCAGCAAGGGGAAATCAGTAGGGTTATCACTGTTCATGCATCGTAGATAGGTTTTTAAGGAGCTGTTGACCACCTCTTTCTAGCCATCAGACTGGCGATGATAGGCTGTGGAGTAATATAAGTCAGCTCCTAAATGCTTAAACAATTGCTTCAAGAATTGGCTGAGAAATATAGGTTTGATTGTCACAGGTTTGATTGAAAAGAAACAAAGAAGTTTGGGCGAAGCACTAAAAAAATGGGTTTGATATATGAGGATCTATTAGGCCCAAACTTCTAAATTATTTTTAATCCTTATTTATTTTTTTATTTTTACTCTAATTTATTTTAAATAAAATAAAAAAAATATTTTTGAATTTATTTTCAAGTAAGATTATGATTTTATTTATATAATATTAGCAGATTCTCTTTTTATAAAATAGAATTTGTTTTCATGTTTTACTCTAATTTGTTTTCTAATAAAAAATATGTAAATGGATATTTTTTATTTAAGGAGTTAGAAACCTGACTTTTTAATAATGTAATGTAGTAGAAATTGAGTTAAGGCAAATAATATATTATCTTTTTTTATATATATATAAAAAAAAAAGTTGGACAAACCACTAAAAATATATGTCGGTATATAAACTTGTCGATGCTAGTCTTTAAATCACATGTCCATTTTTTTTGGGTCAGAAGAGGATTTACTGGACCCAAGCTCCTAAGCTATTTTTAAAGTTCTTATTTATATTTTTAGTTTTACTCAAATTTATTTTAAATAAAAAAATAAAAATATTTTTTAATTTATTTTCAAGTGAGATTATGATATTTGATTTATAATATTACGAGACTCGCTTTTTATTATGCCTTTTATGATTATTTTTATTTTTTCATAATTTTTTATCAAAATTAATTATAATTAAAATAAATATTATTTCATTAGATGTTAGTCAATTTAACATTTATTTTCAAATGAGATTCTTTCCATGTTAGCATTCATTTGGTTAGTTATTCTTTAGAAATATATTGTGCATATATTTTTTTTTATGTCTGGGGTATGTCATATGAAAATAAAATTAAGGTCACTATAATTATAATTATTGCAAAAGAAATTCATTTAATTTCTTTCACTTTTTTGTCAATGAAATGTTCTTTTTATAAGTTTTGTTTTTTATACAGTGAATAATACATGAATTATATATAAAAAAAGGTTTTGAATTATATATATATATATATATATATCTTTTCTTCATGATTTTACTTGTCATCTTTCTTGTGAATATTTTTTTATAATTGTATAATTAGTTAAAAACTAGATTTGAAAAAGTTTCCTATTACAACACATTAACGGTATATCATTCTTTTTTTTCCTAATACATTCATGAAAAAATATCAAAGAATATTTTTTCTTTCTATTTTTACTGAAACTTGCTTTTATGGTTCAATAAGTTATTGTTTAAAAATAATTATTCTAGTAAAGTAAGTGTTAGTATATATGTCATGTAGTCAATTAGTTAGTTATATGTAACATTGACTTTTCTCATGTACAAGCATATTTATTATTAAGAAAGATGTTTTTCTATCTTTAACATTTATTTTTGTTTGATTAATGAATTTAATATTTTTTAATAAATGAATATAAAATAAAGATAAAGTTCTTGGAACAAAAATGCTTTACAAATAAAATTATAGATAATTATAATGTTCATATTGCATTAAAGTGTTGTTCTTAAATGCTTATGATTAAATGCTCTATTAAGATTGAACATTAATTAGAATTGTTGGGACTAATATATATTATATATTTTTTCTTTATAAAAATGAAACAATTTTTTTTATAAATCAAGGTACGAGAGATACTTAAAACTAATATTTAAAATGCCTATTAAATGACAAGTATTACACTGACCCATATGAGAATTCCATATAGAAAGCTCATATGGGTTTATGAAAAAAACTCACTTGATAATTGTGTGAATTATTTTTAGATTTAAGATTAATAAGTTATTATAAATGTCATAACCTCCTTTTATACTTTTTTTGAAAAAAAAAAAAACAACAACATAAATATATTTTTGACATACTTGCATTGTTTTTGGTATTTTCAGTGTCTTTTCAAATTAATTAAAAAATCAAAAAATTATTTTCGATACATTCAGTTTTTAACGCGCTCATTTCAAAATCATTGATCAATTTTTTATATTGAATCAATGTTGATGTGGCATTTTTCAAAAATATTAAAATAAAAATAATATTTAGACAAGGAAACCAAAAATGCAAAGGAAGAAAATGAGGGACCAAAGTGATTTTGTAGTTTTTTGAGGGCTAAGTAATTGGAAGGAAAATGACAAATTATTTTACTTATAAATAGATGGTTGTACCACACACAAAAAGATATGGAGATTTTTAAGGAGTCATTAACTAAAAAAACAAAAAGTGGAATTAGTTAGAGAGGACACATACAAAAATAACCTAACCCACACCTAATAAAAAAAACACTCCTTCTCTCAAAAAAAAAAAAAAGCCATCTTCTTCACTCAACTATAAGTATCCCCCATTGTTAAAACCTCCATCTTACAACACAACTACCTTTTTCATTTTCTAATACCACACCACTAGACTTGCCTCCCTCATGGCCAACCACCACACAAATCAACCTCCTCAGATTTTCTTTCTTTTTTACCACAACTAACAACATTCTTTCATAAACACCATTGCCTCCTTTAACACACCAACTTCACACAGCCAACCCACACTCTACTAGACACTTGCAACTCTTCCTTCACGCTAGCATTATCTTTCTTCCTCATAATTTAAGCTCTTTCAAACAAAACAAACCCAACAATACCAAAAATTCTAACTGTTGACCCAAGTTCTTCACAACCATGACCCAAACCACCAGCCACAACTAACAGCCCCAACATCAGTTTCCTCTCTCCTTATCTTCCCTAGCTTCAACAAGACTGGAAGCAACAAACTCAACGCCTTTAACCTCTTTCACTAGTAACCCACGATAAGCACCACAACACTTGACAACCATTATGATGAATCGACAACAATAGAGGACATCAGAAAAAGAAACCAATAGTGAAGGAGAAGGAGAGAGAAATCCAAACCTTGAGGTGTCCAAATCTCCTTCCTCAAGCACCGGTGGGTGTCACCACTAGTATAAGAGCAAAGAAGAGATTGAGGAGCATTAGATCCACTAGTTCACCGTCCTCTAGCGGTGGCACGTGAATTCACACACTGGTAGTGTTGGTGGTGCGTGGTACACACATCACCATTATTTTAGTTGTCTTCCGGTATCTATTTCAGTATACCTTAGACATTTCAAATGCATCGAAAGGTTGATCTATAAACTCAAACTATTTTTGGATAAATTGCTATAACATTATGAAATTTGGGATAAATTGTTTATTTTTATGCATATGTTTTAACTATTTGGACATTATTAATTTGGTTTTATGTGCGCTTTTTTATTTTGAAATGATGTGGTTATTTGTGTTTAATTGTGATGTTATTTTTTGGATTAAGATTGCTTCTTTTTTTTATTGGACAATAAGTTGGTGCATGAGTTATGTTTGCATTTATTTTGATTTATTTAGATTAGTATGAAATTTGAACAAAATGGGTGAAATTAATGAAATTTATGTGGATGTTTGGTGTTATTCAGTTTTGACTTTTGAGTTGATGAATAATAATTTGTCTTGAATTAATATCGTGGTTAAAATACCCTTGGTAAAAACATTTTATTTGGCATCTTGCCAAACATAGTCTTCATCCAGTTTTTTATAAATTTTTAATTTATAGAAAATCATTTTGCAATTAATTTGAATTCCCCACTTTTTTCTACCCTCACATATTTAATATTTGGAATTGTGACCTATACGCGAGATACTTTTTGATATTAAACGAATCAGTTATCTTCTATAAAAACAACAACAAAAAATCTTTTCTTTCAAAAATACAATTTTAATTTTAATTTGCATATGGTCAAGTCTCTCAAAAATAAATTACATTTGCATATTTTAGCATATTAAAAATCTACAAAACTATTCTTTTTATTTTTACATGTATTTTTAGATTTAGTAATCATTTTATTAAAGCCATGAAAATTTAACCTATATTTTAAAAATATTAAAAAAAATTATTGTATTTGTTTTTCAATTTCATCATTCAATATTTGATTGGTTGATGATTGAACTTCATGGTTTTTTTTAGATATGATGCTTTTGATTTAATAACCTAGGTCACAGGTTTAAGCTCTTCCCGACAAAACAAACCCGCCAAAACTAGAAATTATGACGGTTAACCCACATCCTTCACCATCGTGACCCAAACCACAAAGCACCACTAGCAGCCCCAACATCAGTCTTCTCTCTCCTCATCTTCTCGAGCTTCAACAAAACTAGAAGCAACAAACTCAATGCCTTCAACCTCTTTCACCAGCAACCCACGGTAACCACCACAACACTCGACAACCCTCACGACGAACCTGCAACAATTTACAACAGTAGAGACAACAGAAAAAGAAACCAACAGTAAAAGAGAAGGAGAGAGAAATCCAAACCTTGTGGTGTCCAGTTCTCCTTCCTCGAGCAGTAGTGGGTGTCACCGCTAGTACAGGAGCAACGAGGAGATCGAGGAACATAATATCCACCAGTTTGCCCTCCTCTAGCGGCGACATGTGAATCCACACACTAGTAGTGTTTGTGGCGTTTGGTACACATGTCACAACTACTTTAGCTGTCTTCCAATGTTTATTTCAGTATACTTCAAACATTGTGAAATTTAGGACAAATTGCTTATTATTATGAATATTTTTGGATTGTTTGGACACTATTAATTTGATTTTATATGTATTATTTTATTTTGAATTGATGTGGTTATTTGTGTTTAATTGTGAGATTATTTTTTGGATTGAGATTGCTTCTTCTTTTTTTGACATTAAGTTGGTGCATAAGTTATGTTTAGATTTATTTGGATTAGCATAAAATTTGAATGAAGTGGGTGAAATTAATAAAAATTATATGGATGATGTTTGGTGTTATTAATTTCTAAGTTGGCGAAGAACAATTTATTTTGAATTGATATCATGGTTAAAATATTCTTCATAAAAAACATTTTATTTGCATCTTGCCAAACATGGTCTCGTCCATTTTTTTTTATAAATTTTTAATTTATGGAAGATCATTTTGCAATTAATTTGAGTTCCCCACTTTTTTCTACCCTCACATATTTAATATTTGAAATTGTGACTTATATGCAAGACACTTTTTGATATTAAATGAATCGGTTCCCTTCTATAAAAACAACAATAAAAAATCTTTTCTTTCAAAAATACAATTTTAATTTTAATTTGCATATGGTTAAGTCTCTCAAAAATAAATTACATTTGCATATTTTAGCATATTAAAAATCTATAAAAATAGTCATTTTATTTCTATATACATTTTTTAATTTAAAAATTATTTTATTAAAACTATGAAAACTTGATCTATATTTTAAAAAAGATTAAAAAAGTTATTTTGTTTGTCAAGAACTACAAACTTATACATTCTCGATATTTAAAAAATAATAATTATGGAATAACTCTAAAAATTAATAAAATGTAAATAATTGTTATATATTAAATATAATATAAACTATAAAAAATTATTCACCCTAGAAAAATGTATCTTAGTATTGATTGACTAAGAAATTATACGGAATACACCATTGGAGGAAGCATCGCTTCCAAACAAGGTTGTCAATTCTGTTCTGTTTTGTTCGGAATGATTGAAACATTTCATACCAATTTAAAAAATGAAACAAAACAGAACAACTTTCATCTTATTTCAAATCTCAGTTCGTTCCATATTTTTCAACTAAATTTCGACCGGAATGTTCCAGTTTCGTTTTACATGTTTCGTTCCGGTCTTGAAAAGTTATTGAATCAAATTGAACCTTATTTAATTTAATTAATTAAACCATCCAAGTATAAAAAGCTCTTTTTCATTACTATTTTCAATAAAAATGATATTAATAATAATAATATTAAAAATTATTAGTACTATTTTTATTAACAATGATATTAATTTTTTTAAAATTAGATTTATCACTAATATATATGGTTTATATTCATGTTTTTTTTTTTCGTGTTTATACTTTGTAGAAATTTAAACAAAACAAAAGATGCTTTAAATATCATTAGACTTGATAACATTGACATAACTTTATATTTAAAATTTTTGTGTTAAAACATTATATTTGTATTGCATAATTTATAATTAATTTATCTTAAATTTAAATTATATTTATTGAATTATATATATATATATATATATATATAGAGGACAACCTCTACTTTTGAAATTAAAGTATTCAATTCCAATTAAAAATACAAAATACCGACCAATATCAAATTGACAACTTGCTTTGAAGTGAGTGCAATGCAAACCCAATAAAACGAGAAAAAGAAAAGGAAAAAAAAGAAAAAACACGTGCTCTGTTTCGGATGGTTTTTTTAGAATATACTTGGGTGTAATTTTTTAACGATTAGGGTTCAGAGATTATTAGTGAAAAGGAAAGACCAACAGTTGATCTTTAATGTATGATCGGAAAAATAAATTTATTTCTTAATAATTCCAAACACAAACACTGTTGTTACTCGGACGCTTCTAGTACGCGTGGCAACAAAATATGGGCGCGTTGTGGACCCACCAAGGAGATTAGTCGATTTTAATTAAAAGCAAAGATTATATATATATATATATATATATATATATATAGAGGTAGGTACTAGGTAGGTATTGTATCCTCGAAAAATCAGATCGGTGATTAATAGGAGCAAGGGAAGAGTGATTTTTGGAGTAGGGAGGAAAGAAAGAGAATGGGAGGGTGTGCATCAAGGCCAGATAGATGTGTTTGTTTATCATCATCAAATAAGAAGAAAAACGGGAAGCAAAGAAGAAGAAGAAGAAGAATAATCTCAAGGCGTGTTTCTTCTCTTAAGGCTGGCAAACTCAATGTTCCCGGTCAACCAGATCGCTCTTACTCTAATCCTGCTTTTCAAGGTTTTTTTCATCTCTTTGTTTTGGACATGACAACTCATGTACAAGCTCTCTCTCTCTCTCTCTCTGTTTTTTTTATTTATTTATTTAAAAAAATTATTTGGTTCAAAATACAGGAAGCATGGATGGTGCCTGGTCTGATGCTATTTCTGTGCTTGAATCTGAATTTGATGATGAATTTTATAGTGTCTATGATGGTATGTCCTAATTTTTTTTTTTTGGCTTAGTTTCCTTCATTCTACGTTTATTTCCATTGGTGATTGGTAATGATAATAATGTTTTATTTGATTAAAATGTAGATGTTGTATCTGTTACCGAACCAGAGGATGCGTCTGTTTCATCGCCGAGAGATTCAAATATTATGCAATCTAAAGCCAATGATTCCCGGAGTAATGATCAAGTGACTCCTGTACATGCGGATGAAGTTTCTAATGTGAGCGTTGGAGGTCAAGAGGAGAACAATCACTGTGGGATTCTTCCAAATAATTGCTTGCCTTTCCTTGCTTCAACTGTCGCTTCCATTGACAAGAAAAGACCATTGAGTCCAGGCACACCGAGTTCCAAGAGAAAGCCTTCTCTTAAACTTTCTTTCAAACGGAGAGAAGGGAATGTTGTTACTAATCCGACCCTAGGTGAATGTTGCTATATTTCCATGCCTTCTTTTCTTATATCTCGTTGTTCTTACAAATATATGGTTTTGAATGTTGATTGTTGTTTGAACTCAATTTGAGTTCCTGTCAGCTCAGGTTTAGTTAATCTTGACCTTGATTAAGGACTTGAAAAACGTATGTTTTATGTACCTTTTTTGTAGTGGCATTGCATCCCGGTAATGCTTTACTGATGTTTTTATTGTATGAATTTGTTCTGGGAAATAAATTTACTGGAGTGTCTGCTGTATAGCTCTCGAAGTAATGAACAATTATCTTAAATTCAATTCTCTCTACAAATATATCTCCGCAAAATCGGTTGTGACCAAATTGCAGAAGTTGGGGTGAAAAAGCTTTTGCTTTTCCAATACATAATACTTGCCATGTGTTCTGAATTTATGAAACTTATTATCTCATTTTCTTTACTTGATACTTTGATCCTCTCCCCTTTTTGTCTCATCCCCTTATATCATCTGCTATATGTGGTAGACTTGCATCTCATGTCACCATCCCCCTTTTATTTCAGTTTCACCCAAGGCATTTGTGCGAAGACCTATTGCTGGTTCCTCAATCCCATACTCCACAGATAAGAAGATGACTGATTGTTGGTCACCCATTGAGCCAAGTACTTTCAAAGTTCGGGGAAAGAACTATTTTAGGTGAGATTATTATAATGTTTCTGCTCCATCAATAGGTTATCATGTTTAGTCCAGCATAGAAAGCTGAATCGTTGGCTTTGTTTATCCTTTCCAACTACTTCAATTCAATCTGTAATAAATGTTTTGTTTTTATTGTTATCTTTGATCTTCTCAACATGAGAAATCTTTGACCTGAACTTTATCATGCTTTTAGTAATTTCATTAACAAGGTGTTGGGGATGCAAGAACCACCCACTATTGGTAGAACTATGAATTTAAATGTCACACAAGTAGTTAACTACTATTTGAATCTGCTACTACACACGGTATCACTCTTACTCTGCAGTTACGTTGTCTTAACATTTTAAATATTGGATTCAGTTTGATTTAGTAACAAGCATATGGAAAAAATGGCCGTTGTTGGTAGCATTTGTTTCTGTAAATGGGACTTGTATGCATGTTTGTGTGATATTCATTTCTACTACCTCATGTAGAGCTCTAAATGTGATATATTTTACAGGGATAAGAAGAAAGATTGTGCTCCAAACTGTGCTGCATTTTATCCTTTTGGTGCTGATATTTTTCTATCTCCAAGGAAAATTCATCACATTGCTAGATTTGTGGAACTTCCGCATGTCAACACATCTGATGAAGTTCCTGGTGTTCTTGTCGTAAATGTTCAGGTACTTGTATTTTTCAATTTCCTTGTTGCCTGAAATTTACTATTTATAGTTCTCATTACCCCTTGATGGAACAAATGGGGTCAAAAGCACTAGTATCTCGCTCTAGTACATTAATTAAGTCCATTTATAGTTTAAAGATACTGCGAACAAGGTTGGTTTTTATGCTGTCGCATGCTAAATTGCAGATCCCAATTCCATGTTTATGTAACTAATTGCTGTATTTGATGTGAAGTTTTTTAACCATGTATCTTCAGTGATGAGATGAATTATTTTCCCTGCAGATACCTCTGTATCCTGCCACAATATTTCAAAGTGAAAATGATGGAGAAGGAATGAACTTGGTCATGTATTTTAAACTGTCTGAAAGTTACTCAAAAGAGCTCCCCCCTCATTTTCAAGAGAATATCAGTGTAAGATGGGAGGCATCCTTACCTTTGCGCTTTCTAGGTTTTTTTCTTTTCTTTTCTTTCCTTTCAAGTCTCACTAAGAAGGCTCACAATAATGTAACAGCATTACATGGTAGCTTTATGAAGGTTTTTGTTTGTCCATCCTCATCAAGGTTATTTATTACTAACAATTCATTAACTGGGTTTTCCTGCATTTCTTTCCTTACAGAAGTTGATTAATGATGAAGTGGAGAGGGTTAGAGGGTTCCCTCTAGATACCATTGCACCATTTAGGGAAAGATTAAAAATATTGAGCCGACTAGAAAATCTAGAAGATCTTCAATTAAGCGCTACTGAAAAGAAGCTTATGAGTGCCTACAATGAGAAACCTGTGCTGTCACGTCCTCAACATGAATTCTATTTGGTAAGTTTCAGATTGCTTATTCCAATCTGCTATGTTACATTATTTTGTATGATGTGGTGATCATAAGCAGTAGGATATGACTCTCTCTCTCTCCAAAAAAAATGTACTTTTCTGCCGCACCGCCATGACACTAACCTGGAGTGCTCCATGTTGTTGTCTTTCAAGGGTCCCTGAGCATATCAATTCTACGTAACAAATTTGTGTTTACACAGTGGTCTTATGGATGTATTGTTATCAGATGAACCTCATTTTCTCTCCTTTTTTTCCTTGTTCCATCCTATAACTGGATTTAACGTTTTCACTAAAGCTAGCTGATTGCACTGGGCTCAGTTTCCTAGTCATCCCTTCATCCAAAGAAATGCAGCTAATGTGCCTGCTCTTTTGATATTATTATCTAATGTAATTAAAAACCTGGTTTAAATTTATGTGTGACTGCAACTATGGTTGTCACATTGCTCTCCTTTCTTTTAGATATCTCATTAAAAAAAAAATCTCGAACAATTAATATTTTAATTGGTTGTGCTGGCAGAATTATATTGAAATGTTGCAGCATTGAAAGTTTCATGGCGATGCAGCTCCACTATGAACGGTGAAAGTGCATTCTTAACTTGTTTTGAATTTTATCACAGGGAGAAAACTACTTGGAGATTGATCTGGATATGCATAGATTTAGCTACATCTCTAGAAAAGGTCTTGAAACCTTACAAGACAGGCTGAAGCTTTGTGTCTTGGATTTTGGCCTGACAATTCAGGTAAACATATCGATTAGATTCTTGCCAAGGCTAATTTGTTTTGCAATGCAACGCGATGCATGGCTTATATTATGTCGTCTTTTTCTGACAGGGCCACAAGCCAGAAGACTTGCCAGAACATTTGTTATGTTGCATATGTCTGAATAAAGTGGACCACACCAAGTACCGTCAGCTGGGGTGTTGACTAGGCACGTGTTAAACTGAGCTAGGGTTTTGATACTGGAGCATTTTTTAGTCAATGAAAGACTTATCTGATAACCAAGAATCCTTTTTTTGTACTCGTTATCTTATTATCTCCACTCAGGATGTGTGCGAGCAGAAATATGATCATGGATTCTCCTCTGTTGAGTTTATTAAGCTCTTTCATTGATTTGTATAGATTGTAACTTGAGTGTACAGTTCTGATGAAACAGAATGCAATAAATTCTTTCTTCTCCGCTTCACTAACCTTCTCTTATGATTTTTTTATATTTGGAAACCGACTCCGTTTTCCTCCTAGCGGTGCTTGAAGAAGGGCTTTCACCATACATGCTTGATGTCTCCATGGAAGAGCTGCATCCCGCAGCCAGTGAATTGTCCCTTTGACATCATCCGTGCAAAGAGCGTAAAGGGACCATAGGTGTGTATATATGCTATCGCCTCCGCTACGTATATCGCTTATAAATAACCCTCCTCTAGCACTCATTTATCGCCTGATCTTGCTCGCATGCGCTGGCGGTTGTGTTTCCTGCGTTAATTTATTACTTGGACGTATATACGTGATGAACCAGGAAAAGATGGAAGAAACGGGAGGAATATGCAGAGGCCAATATTCTCATCAATCAATCAATTGTTTAAAAATCAAATCGATCCCAACGAAGAGCTCTCATGTCATTGAAGCTGGATAACAGCATGTTCATGTGACTACAATGCTCCCGAATGCAATAGAGATGAAGAAGAATTCAAGAGAAAACTAAAATTTATTCCAGCAGATTATACAAACATGACGGTAAAAGAAATTACAAACTAGGCTGTAGAAGGCCCAGTACAGCACCTCCAAAAGTTTGAAATACCACACCTTTCGTCCCTGTATTTTTCTTTACAAGGGGTTGGAGGGTCGTAGGAGCTCATGGTGTTGGCCTCATCTCCAAGGAATTCCTGCCCTCTACTTTTCTCATCGGTGTTGTTATTGCCGAGGCTCATCTCTTGGCTTCTACCGGCTGGCGTGTCTACCAGTTCTCTGCTTCTTTTTGGATTAACTTGAAGATTATCCCAAACACGGCCGGAGGAGCCTTGTCGTCGGAATGAAACAGATGATCTCTGCAGTGCAGTAGCCATGGTGCAATCTTCTCTCTGATTTCTTCTCTCTGTTTTGTTGGGACCCCTTCATTCCTCTCTCCCCTTTTCCTTTTAACTAACATAACAAAATGATGGATTCCATAGAGACCTATTGACGAGTAACGCTAGTTCTCCCGGAATTTAGATTTCTGTACACTTATTTAACGCCTTTGATTTTCATCTTGTGCGAGATTTTTGAGGAAGTGAATTTGAATATATTATGTGATAAAATTAGCATTTTCCCAAATTAAAAACCTAAATATATAACGACCCCGTCCAATCCTAGAATTTTCTAGATTAGCCAACTCAACTGTAGATGTTGGCTCCGGGAAATGCTGGAGAGGATATCGATGTTTACATGGTCATATCTTCATCGAAATGCGACACACAGGCCACTCATCTTCCACCCTTGGATTAACAGGTTAAATTTGGGTATTGACCCTGATTAATGGCCAAGGACACTGAGAAGTTCCCGTCAAATTAAGGTGTGAAAGGGAGGAGAAATTAAGCCCTCCATGTGTTTAGTGGTGCTGGTTTTAGCAAGTTTTTTTTTATCCTGCTTGATTAATTTCCTGATCTGATAACGATTGAGATTATGTTAGCGCATGCTGCAAGAAAAAAACTAGAAATATTTAATCTGGATCACAGTACATTCAACAAATTTGACACAAAGCTTTGATGATGACACCCTTTAGCTAGCATGATCACAGATATTGCATGCACATGTTTGATCCACGAGCACTCTATTTTTACTTCATGATTATGATTAATGAAAATGGTCTCTAACTGGGAAAATAACCCACTCTATAGCTTCGTTTGTAGCTCTGTATTACATATGATAGAATTGACGCAGGCTCCATTAACATTTTGCTTTAAGCACCAAATTGGCTGTCAAGCTTCTCAATTAGTAATAATCAAAAGAGGGATCCAAAAGATGAGGAAATTGTGAATGCAGCTCTCTGTCTTTGTCCAAGATGCCATCGACAAATGAACTTGCAGATGACGAATAATAGGCCGCATGGTCGGCAGCATTGTTGTTCTCTTCAAGTCCATTATTGACAGTTCCATGACCGTATGTCGACCGCCCAACCGATCGGTTCAAGTACCAATCATCATCGCTTCCAGTACTAGTTATGTTGCAAGATGATAGATCATTATGTGCCATTGCCATGGTTGAAGAGTTGGTTGGTGACAACATCTCATCAAAGTCATATTGCTCTTGTAGATGCTGAAATTCAGCGGAGAAAACAGGATCGCTGAGGAGAAATTCACTCCACGTAAAGGTACAAGTGGGTGTGATCAATGGAGCCTGAGATTTTTGGCAGGAATAGGACTGTGTGAAAGTGCTAGTAGAAGATGAAGATGGTGATGATGATGGGCAAGAGCTGACCTCATTGAAGAAAAGTGGTGACTGTTTGGTGTCATGGACTGGGAACTGAGCCAGAAAGTCCCATGAAGTGGGGTGAGTAACGGTAGGATTGTATTCCTGTACTTGCTCTTCCATGGTTTTCTTGAAACATGAAGGCTCGGTAGTGGTTAAGATGGCAGAGGAGAATTGATGATCAGGTTTGGACATCAAACTGGAGTTTAAGGATTTATTGAGGTTTCCAGTGTTTGGAATGCCACTGATGTTTCCAAAGTCAGAGAAAATCTGTGAAAAAGGTTTGTGAGTCACAGGATCAATCCCCATCTTCTGAAGCATCTTCCTGAGCTTAGTGTTCCAATAGTTCTTCACATCGTTGTCCGTTCTTCCAGGCAGCTTCTTTGCAATCAGAGACCACCTGGACAAAATAGGCCAATCAATTGAAAGTCATAGAGTTTGCTCTATTAGTTTACAACTTATACCCACCAAAAAGTAAACAGACAAGGGGGATGAATCTGTTGTTTCAGGTTTTCAATTGCCCTTTCTATTCTAAGATTTTTGGAAATAGTAACAAGAAATTTAGTTCTTTTTTTGTGGGATTTTCTGTTCTCAAAAAACGAAACCAGCAACCATTGTTACAGCATTTGAGACTGTTTTTTTTCCTCTTTAAAGAAATGATATGCTCTGAGCTTGACGGCCATGCATAAAATCAAGGAGGAAAAACATGTAGATTGATCGATTTATCAAATAAAAGTTTGTGAATCGATCGAGTTCAAAGTTTCAATCAACAAAATCTTAGGCATCGATCTTCCAGATTAAATAGTTGGATATATATCTTCAGGTTGAGGCCTTGAGGTGTTAGTTACTGTAAGAAGCCGTGCAAATCAATTACTTGATATTTCTTAATGGATTACTCTTGCCAAGATCAAGGAATGTTGAGTGAAAAAACCCACCTGCTACCTATTGCTTTATGCAGCTTAATAATAAGCTCCTCCTCCTCGGGAGCGAACCTCTCATGTTTAAGGTCAGGCCTCAGGTAATTAGTCCATCTTAGCCTGCAGCTCTTCCCGCACCTGTTCAGTCCTGTACATGGGCGTAGAGTGGAGATTTACCCATGAACATGCATGTCCAAAGATTAAGGAGAGAAATGATCATCATCATCATCATCATCATCATATATATATGTATATATATAGAATTACTTGAAATTAACACAAGCATACCAGCTTTCTTGGGGACCGAAGTCCAGTTGCCAATGCCATGGTTGGAAACATAAGCAAGTATCTTGGCGTCTTCCTCGGGCGTCCAAAGGCCCCTCTTCACGTTGGATTTATCACAGCAGGGAGGTCTCCCCATCGTAAGAATCAAGAGACGAGATCGAGACTGATTAAGAGGCTGATAATTGCTTGATCAGATGCTAGATTTTGCTGCTCGGCAACCCTAAACCCTTGCTGCTGTTCATATACGTACAGCTAAGTAAAACATGGAAAAGAAGAAATTAAAGAGAATTAACGAAATATGGATAGAGAATTAACGAAATATGCATGCATTTAACAAGTGGAAAGGGGCAAGAAAAGCATGGTGGCTCCCAATGAACAGCAATTGCATGATCAGTTTTCATCTTCTCATTCTTTAACTGTTTTTCTCGAACGCATGCCATCGCCATACGAGGCAAACCCCCCGCCCTCTCCATTTATCTTTGGCTCCACCATTAACATTTTGTTTCCTTGAGCTCATAATATACGTATGAAGCACTTCTCTTGCGCTGTGTATACTATATATTAGGTCACGCCTGCCTGACGTGAGAAATACAAATTGATTTTCTAAGCTATGGGGAGGGTGCAATGCGACTCTTGTGTCAGAGGCCATTAGGCCTCCTCTTTACTGAAATCTCTCGCTCTGGCCTGCCTGCAGAATATTCTCATGACACGGTGAGACCTCGTCGTCAGCATCTCAGGGTACCAAGAATTTTGCACAGGTTTCACTAAAATCAATAAATACAAGTAAAAATTCAGAGGGAATATCTTCATTTGTAAACTAGCGACAGATTTTACCGATAAAAATATTATATTAGTATATATTTAGAAAATTACAAAATAAAAGAATGATGACGTATCATTTATATTAATGAAATTATTCTGTTAGTAAAATATTTTTAAATAATTACCAATAAAATTACATATAGTATTTTTCCCCCACAGAATGTAAAATAATAGTACAAATACCAAACAAAAGATTCCATCAATATTACTCTCTGCTTGATTCACAGAGCTGTTGCTATGAGAATTTAGGAGAGGAGACAGCTGCATAAACTTCTAAAGCTACAGAACTTTCCATTTATAAAACAGGGCTTATAGCACTTGGTCTCCTATCGAAGTAGAAAAAGAAAATAAAAATGATGGCAGCTTCCGTACTGTTCTTGCCATTTTAAGAACTGCAGCAACACTTGGTACGTAGTCTACTGCCTTTTATCAAACTTGAAAGCAATATTACTTTTTTTTTTTTTATGAACAATTTTTTTAGTAATTTCTCCGTATCAATATATATTCAGCTCTTACGTAATTATTGTTTTTTTATTTTTTTTATCATTTTTATAGATGTAAGAACTGCTTAACCCAATTAACCATCTCTAAAGCTATTTATCGAACGGAAATAAATTAGCAAAATTCACATCTTCGACTAAAATGAAAAAAAAAATCAAAATATGAATATATTATATATAGATATTCAATTATTTAAATTCTCGGTTGCTCTTGTTCTTAAAAATAAACATTATAAATCTAATAACAAACATAATTTAAAACATAATAATATTAAAACATTTAGACACAACACTGTACATATTGATCCATGTTCAATTTAAATTTCTAATGCTGTTGATTTTTCAAAGAAATATTACACAATCTTATAATTAAATATTAATATGGATATAAAAGACATAATTTAGCTTTCGTACTATAATAAATTCTGAAATAATTCAAGGAATTTATAATAAAATTAATTGAGAATTAGAAATTTATTAGACGTGGGTCCATACTATGCCGCAGGCCTAATTATTTTTTTCATAAGAAGTCATGCGTGCTTTTTAAATAATGAAAAAAATATTATGACTCACTTAACTAAGTAAAAAAAATTAGTGTTATTTTAATTAGATCATTATATGATAAAAAAAAATAGACAATCATGAAATTAAATTAAAATAATAATTAAAAATAATCACAATAACTTGAAAAAAAATGATACAGCTCAATTATTAGCTAATTAAATATGGAATGATGAAATTAGATAAAAAAAAATGGATTAAGAAAAAACTAGCTTGAATTAGTTCGAGTTAACATGACAAACTTAAAACCTAGATAATAAGGGGCAAGCCAACCCAGGTTAACCTGTCAGGTCCACGATCCAAGTCATTAGACTGTGATAACCTAATAGAAAAGAAAAAAAAAACCATAAAACCCATTTAAAAAAATGATATCAACCTATGTTAACTTTTCAAACCCGTGACTTAGGTTATTAGATTGGAAGCATCATATCTGGAAAAACTATGAAATCCAATCCTCAACTAATCAAATATTGAAGAATGAAATTGAAAAATAAAATTCAATTATACAAAAGGATCCAAAAAAAAAAACACAACAATAAAAAGAATAACGATCAAAATTAAAATAGAAAATAAATTAAAGGGTAAACATAAATTTTTTATTGAATGGTGAAATTAAAAAGAAAATGCAACTTAACAAAAGTACAAAAAAAACCTAAAGAATGAGAACCAAATTAAAAAAAAAAAAAAAAATATATATATATATATATATATATATATATATATCAAAAATTAGGATTGAATGTTGAAATTAAAAACAAATAAAAATTTTATAAAAGGATCAAAAATAAAAAATCAAAATCAAAAGAATAAGGGTTAAAGTTGAAATATTAATAACTAAAAGGATAACTCTAAAATCTTAATAGTCAACATGAATTTTTTTTTTTTAGATTAACGTGGGTATTCGGGTCAGCTTGCGCACACCTCGACTAATCCCACGGGCCTTGAAGTTAACGACCATGTAAACCTCCAGTGGCCATCATATGAGTAACCTAGGGATTGAACCTGAGACCATAGAGAGAATAAACCTCTTAATCTCAAGCTTTTACCACTAGACCATAGTCAACATGATTTTTGATGAGATGAGAAAATCCTATTGATGACAAACTATTATGCTACCACAACTAGGAAGAAGACACTACACCAATTACAATGACATGAAAGGGAATTTTTTGCCTTCAGAAGATGTTGCACACATCACTAAAAGGTCGAAGGTATCTTCCATGCAACTATTTTTTTCATTTAAATAATATTATATTTTTATTGAAAAAATCAACTTACCCTTGCTCAACTTGGTAATAGCATAAAAACTATAATAAAAAGAACAGGATGCAAGTTTTAAAAATTTTATTTTAAAAGATAATTAAGTTATTTTATTGTATATAAAAATAAAATAACTAAAAAACCCTTAAATATTAGTTTTAAAAGTTAGTTTTTAAGGGTAGTTGAATCATTCACTAAGTTTTAAGAATTGAAAGGATGATTTTACCCCATTCAATTTAATAATAACCAATGTATCTTGCAAAAAGATCAAGATACCCCTAATATCAAGGTTATTGTTATTTTTTTGAGGAAAAAAAATGGTAATTATAATATTCTAGTAATAGTAAAACATGTGTAGATGTATAATGAAAGTGTTTTTCATTTTAACTTTTTTGGTTATTTTTTTATTGTGATCTTATGGTGTAAATAAAAAGATATGCAATAGATATGTTAAATTAATATATATATATATATATATATATATATATATATATATATATATATATATATATATATATATTCTTCGTTATAAAATTTTATCTTCTTTATATAAGGAAAAGAATTCCATTTTACATTATTATTTTTTAATACATTGCATACACACACACACATCCTATCTCTAGGACATACCACTTTTTTAGAACCCAACCTAACAAATTAACCCATGATCCTCCTTAACCTGAAGAAAACTAGTTTATTTTTTATTTAAAATAATATTTTATTTTTGTTTTTTAAAATAAAAAATTTAAATTAACTTAAATTAACTCGAACCAACCTACCATGACCCGAAACACACTTCAAGTCACCCTGATTGGGTTTAAAAACTATACTACATACCACCCCTACACAAATTAATGCAAGCGCATACAACATCCTGAACTCGGACAACGTTTCAGGTAAAACATTTGCTTGAATAAACCCTAAGCACCGTATCCACACCATGAATTTCATGAATGCCGACCCAAAGTGAAAAGGGGGAAAAACAATCTGAGATTAGAACTTCTATTTTTGACAGTTCAAGTGTGAGTGTCGAATGAATGCTCCATAAGGTTTAGTATAGCTCCTTGAGGTTTAATAAAGATACGCCGCAAACAGGTACAAAGACAGCACGGCCCACTGTAATCTACAGTGTTTAAGTATGAACCCTTTCATTTTCAAAACAAAGAGACTTCCTAGGACGAGCATACCTTACAGCTCTTCCTACAAGAACCATAAGACCCCTCTGAACCCACCATATAAACAGGGTTCTTTTCGCACTCACCGGCCTTTGCCCACAAAGGGCAGTTCTCATTCTCATCGATACAATCCCCGCTTGCTGCTTGCTTCAGCGATTTCTCAAAGGATCTGACATGAATCCACTTGGTTGCTGACCATTTCTCACCTTCAATAACTGGACAACTCCCGTGCAAGCTGTTTGTGTCAGTCGTTGCGTCAGGATGAAGACTGAAGAACATCAAGGCATCACCCTTCCGGGGTTTCACTGCAATGAAATAATGTAGAATTTTATGGAATGCCTGGTAACAATACAAGGGAAATCGAATGCTGCATGTTCACTGAATGACGGCCAAAACAACAATACTACATGGCAGATGAATCACATCATAACTAAATCCATAGAAGGTATTGAAATGATCGCTCACTAGTCTGCTTGGTGTATGATTGATTAGATGTGTTAATGTAATGCTGGATATTTTAAAATAAGGTTACAAGAAATTTTCCAAGGAGCTATCAAATTTTGGTCAGTATGGATTTAAAAAACTACAATGGAAATCAAGACCATTAATAATCAACACCACAAATAGTACTCCAATCATATAATACACCAAATGGCAGAAGCATCAATAGAAAACTTTCCAATCATCAGCATCACATGAATATTCTGCTAAAAATCCAGACACAAAAATGATCATATGATGAGGCAAGTGGTTTCCAAGTTTTACCCTTAAAGAGTTTGTAAAACCATTGAGGGGCAAACAGCCTGTTTGTGAGACATACAATCCTCAACCAAAGAATACACAGAAAAGAACCAATCCTATAGAGCCATTTGGCGTCATCTGCCAAGATTCTTGGGATTGAATCCAGTTCACCTCTAAGATGGAGGAATTAGGAAAAGTAGAAGACAATCTCAATTGTGCAATCCAACCATTAACTAAATAAAAGGGAATTAGCTCGGGATGTCCTTATATTTCATGGGTTGTCTCCAATAAATATAAGAACAGTACCCAGTAGGTCCTGTTGAAATTTCCATTCAAGTGATTTTGATACTGGATTTGCACATGACATAAAAAAATGACTTTTTTGACAAAATTAAAGCTTACCTATGAACACATCACCAATTGCATAGAATAATAATTATTTTTGAATATTTCAAATGCCCTCATGTCTATTTTCAAACATCAATTTTTTCCATATGTTTCCAATTCAATCAATCTAAACTTTTGTTATTCAATTTTAATCATTTATGACCAATTACAAAAATCTATGAAAATCATATGTTAGGTATGGGTAAAGTGGCATTAAATGGATATAGCTCACTCAAAAGAAGGAGAAAGCTTGCTTTGAGTCCTACTCGTGCCACACATGAAAGGAGGAATGGGTGGCAAGTGCAAGACAAAGTGTTTTATTTAAAAAAAAAAAAAAACATAAAGATAAAATGTTTTGATATTTTTATTCCCATTTCTTCTTGCATGTGCATAACTCAAAGTAAACTTTCTCTCTCTTCTAATTGGATCAACTTGATGCCAAAACAACAGACGTAATGTATTTTAGTGATTGGCCTTAATTGACTCAAATTGGATAACACAAGATTAGATTAACTAAATTGAACACACAAGGGAAAAATTGGCGACTGAAAACAAATATAGGGGCAAGCTACAGGGTTAAGCCAAATAATTATTTTTAAGAGCAATAAATAGTTATTTATTTGCAAATATTTTAAAAAATATTTAACAAACTAAAACCATTTAACTCCGAAAAGTTAATAAATAATTGTTATTATTTTTATTTACTTGATATATATATATATATAAGTTTAACAAAAGAAACCAATTTAACTCCAACTTTTTGTTTTTTTAAAAAAAGAATTTCGTAAGGATAATTAGGTGAGAATATCATTATTTTATAAGTTATATGCAAGTCACATGTCAAAATCCTTTAGTTTGGATGGAAATGTATGTGGAATGACATATTAGAAATTATGCACATATTGGTTGTAATTAGACATGTGAGAATATATTAGATACAACCTCTAAAATATAAGGACAAACTAAGATCATTCTGCTTTAATAATGATACAAAAAATCCAAAGGTGATTAAAAACCGCTGCCCATTTTCTTTTATCAAACTCCTATTATATGTTGATGCCTTCTTCCACTAAAATGAATCTGGAGAATATTAGTGCGAGTTACTTGTGTTAGGATACACATCAAATAGTCAAATAACAGAGTAGTCAGGCTCCATCTCAAAAATAATACCTGCATAGCCATTTTTTGCACAATCAGACCAGCTATCATCCTTTGGTTGAATTGTTTTTCCCTGTACAAGGCACATGATATGTAATTGGCAACAGAGATACAAAAAGACCTAAGCACCAAAGGACATCGGAGAATCATATTCATGGCTAATTGTTTACCTCTGAGTTGGGAAACACTGTCTCTCCACCCTTTTCAACATTGGACAGATACATTAACACAGTGACAACCCGGTGACCACCCAGCTCTTGATTAGCCTTGTCATGAAAATAATCAAAATGCGGTTCATACTTCTGACCATGCTCATAGTGTAGTATTTGAATGGACTCGCCGTTTTCTGATTACCAAAGGCATGTACAAGAAAGATAAAAAATTATCTGCATAAATTAAAACATCATAAACCAAGACACATGTGAAGAACATACCTTGAGGAAGAAAAGTCCAAGCAGCAATTCTGGCCTCAATATTATCAACAATTTCATCCTTCAATGATGAATGAAAGGACATCGTTTAAGCCTAACAAATTCCAGAAACTAAAAAATGCATTCATAATAGAATATCTTTCAAAATTGAGTAGATTTGTGGCAATAGTATATTATAATCATATAGCACACCATCCAACATAAACTTTTAATATACAGTGTTCTTATGGAAAACTAATCTTTTATCTAAATTGCCCTCAGTACCAAAAAGTAACAAACTAATACGCTAAAAACTCATCTAAGGCCACAAACAATTTTTACTAGGAACTGCAATTAACATTTTAAAGTGTGGTTCAGATATATTTGAAAGTCACTACAAATCAACTTTGGGTCAACCAATTCACTGAGAAGCAGAAAAAGGGAGAACTTTTCTTAATAATCTCTGGGTAATGGGGCAAACATGGCTATAGCAGTATTTGATTCTAACTCAGAGCTTCACATTTAGAATAGGTTTGGTGGACTGCAAACAGTAACGGGAACAGATCTGGCTAAGTTGGGTTATGAGATTAACTGCACTTCAAAGATCTCATTGGTGATTTCGAGGGACTGAAATATGTTTGAAATCAAAGTCATTCCATTTCCCATCATCAGGTAATGTTTACCTTCACACAGCATTCTGCAAGGGCAACAGCTTTGAAAATCAAGCTTGGCAGGAAGAAGGCAGGAACTCAACCATGTGGATTCTGAGGTGATAGTTTTCTATGCAGTTGGTAGCAAAAAAATATTAAACAAATCCTATTCTCAACATATTTTTAAATGTCCTCAACAATCCTATGCCAAACACCCTCATCTCCTAGTTCCTAAAACACTGTCAAATGCAAGACTTTCACTACACACCATTGAGTGATCAAACTTTCATTTTCATAAGAATGTCAATGGAGTGTAACATGTCATGCATAAGCATTTTAGATTTCTACATGCTGATAAAATCCTATATGGGAAAGTAGAAATAAATTGCTGATAGCCAGTAGCCATTAAGGGCTAAACAAGAAAAAATCAAGTTATAGCATACCTCAAGAAAAACCTGGAAGTTCAAATGGAACAAAGATAACAACAGATTCATTACAATTGCATCGAATTAAGTGGCAGGCAAAAGGGCCCCAATGAGGTTTCCCAATCCATATTGAGAATATTAGTATATTTAAATCTATGTACAATATTTAAGCAGTGCAAGATTTCATTAGTTTTCGAGTCCATGTCCAGGAAATAATCCTATTGAATACATGCTCTATTAATTCAATCATCCTTTATATATAAATTAAATATATTCTGCACAACAAAATCATATTCCTTAATTTATTGGGATAAATATTCACATTCACAAACCCCTTTATCTTTATTTGATATGAGGGGGAAAACATGATTTTATAAACATTACATTACATAAGCTAAGTTACTCAAACAGGAAACAATATAAATTCATGGTCATATCAAATCAGCAAACATAACGTCACAGTCTATGGTTCAAAAATTCAAGAAAGACCTGGGCTTTTCCAATAAACATGCCAGAGCTGGTTCTCACTTCACTCTCTATACTCTTCCCGGATTCATTATCAGCCACCATTGATTTCTCGAGTTTATCTCTAGCCTACTCCAGTACCAAATCAATAACACCAACACATTATATTATATTATAAAAAAATAAAAACAACTAAATCACTATGAGAATCAATTGGGAAATCAAGCAAACCCACAAAATACCAACCAGATTGATAAGATGATCACACTCCTCATCCGATAAAAATCCCTTGTATAAGAAAGCCCTGTTAAGTTTGAGAAAAAATAAGAACCACGGCAATAATTTAAAATTAAAAAAAAAAGAATTTACTGAAAAAAAAAAGTGAAAAAGATGGGAGAAAAAAACCTGGGATTCCAGGAAAGTTGAGTGACCCGAGTTGGATCAAACACACTTTTTTTCTGTAATCTAAACATCAAGACAAGAAAAAAGAAAACATAAATCAAATAAATTACACAAAGAAAGAAAAAGTATACATCAGGGAGAGAAGTACATTTTCTTGTAAGGATGCAATCGAATGGTAGAACAGGAAAAAAGAGGGAAATTAACAAGCATAGAGCAGAGACAAAGCGCCACAAAGTATCGACATTCCATTTCACAAGAATTTTTTTTTCTCCCTCAATGAATAATTGTTGTAAGAAAAGGATTCAAGAAGAATATGGAAGGAAGGTTTTTTATTTTTTTGGGGTAAGAAATTGAATTGAACGTGAAGACTAGTTGCCGGTTTTTAAGTAATTTGGGTGGAAGTAGCCGGAGACTCTCCTTTTCTCATTTAAGACTTTATATTTAATGGGCGCCCACCGGATTTGCTCTCCGTTCGTTGTTTTCTTAAATGTGAAAATTGACCCGCAATTTTCCAAACCCATAAAACGAAGAAAAGTCCTTTTCTTCTCCTTGTTAGAATTAGATTGAGGGCAATGCTATAGCAACAAAGCTTAAAATCCTTATTAAGACTGTTTTTGAAAAAAAAAAAAAATTTATATTTTTAAATTGTTTTAATAGTAAAAATAAATTTTAAAAAATAAAAAATATTATATATGTATTTTTATTTTATTTTTTGCAAAATAGGATATTTGAAATTATTTTCATATAAAATAGGGATTTTAAAATTCATGTTATGTTTTATGTAATTGAATAAAAAATAATATATGTATTTTTTTTTTAATGAAAGTAAATACCACTTCGAATTTCAAATCAACAAATTATTTTCCAAATATCTTAATATATTCAATCTTTTAAGAGTCCCACGGTGCATTAATATTTAGTGGTCACATCCTACTGAAGAGTCTACGAGCCTCTCGGAGTAATGACACATGTACCCTAGCTTTAAATTGTGTTAATGAAAAAACATTCTAACAAAAAAGATTATATAATAAAATAAACAGAAATCTCATGGTCTATCTCAAATTTAATCCACCTATTTTTCTTTTTTTGCCTTTTCAATCTCGATTGTTTTGGAATTTTAAATTTATTTTATTTTATTTTTTTCTCAATTTTTTAAAGTAAGAGAGGAGAAAGAAAGTTGATAAATTACAACAAAATAAAAATCATTAATTCATCACATTATAAGCTCAAAAATAGGTTTAAATAATTAATGGCGTGCGTGGAGTAAATATAGAAAAGATATAGCAAATATAATCTTTTATTTGAAAGGATGAAGGCTATATTCTTTTAGAGAGATCATTAGTTTAGTCAGGATAAGTTCATAATATCCAAAGAATTAACCAAACTTTGTGGTACTTTCTATACTTTTCATTCATGTCTCGATTATATGCATTGGGTGAGGGGTTGATTATTTATAGTCTTAGTACTTTGGTGCATGTTATTGTTATATTAAGCTTAATTACAAACCTGAATTTAGTTTTTTTGGAAAAAAATAATTTAATTGTGGGTTTCTGAATCTTTATATGGGTTCACATTATTCATCAAATCATATACAACTATATCCTAGATAGTATAATCCAAATGAAAAATGTCAATATCAAGATGAAATCTTGGGTAACTCAATTGAAAACTGCAAAAATTTCAGATATCAAGCCTAAAAGTTAGTAAGTAAAGAGCATGTTGAATTTGTAAATGTTAATGATAAATGTCATATCATCAACAAGCCAATTTAGCATAACAAGTAACTGGCTAGGATGATAAAATTAACACTTAATGAATATTGACAAGCCACAATATTTGTTACAGGTTAATATGAAATAGAAAAAATGTTGTATTGTAAATTCTTTTATTATTAAACTTTATCATTTTTATATTTTTTATTGAGAAATATGATAACCTTGTTTTGTTTAAATATGTTTTTCATATGTTTTGGGATTGAATCATGTCTTTTAATAAAAGTATGCATTTTTCCTTGTCCCATTATTATTTTAAAATCAAGAGATGTTTTTATGAAAATAATATATTCCCTTTTCAGCCATTCACCACTAAATCAACCTCTCACTCGCCAACATCAGTCAAGTTTCTTGTCACCACCTCACCAAGTAACCATATCACAATACCAGTTGACCGAAAGCAATAAAGGTAGAAAAAGAATCGAGAAGGAGAAAAAGAGAAAAGAAAAAAAAAATGAAACTTTAAAGGCCATAATTCATAACCATGAGTAGAGATGGACAAAACAACTAGTACTAGAAGAAAGGAGAGGAAAAGGTGCATCTTATGAGCTCATCCAGGTGCCTCCATCCCTCTCTAGTATGTGTAAAAATACACCACTAGTGACTACCACCATTGTGCATATTAGACATGTGTTGCCATTGTTTCTCATTGTTATAGTAACTTCTAGTTGATTCCCACCACTTTAAAGTCAACTCCAAACCCTAAATAATTTTTTAGATATTTTTAAACATGATTATGAAGAAATTATTGGTTGTTTGTGATGATTTGTGATTGATTATGTGTTCTTGTGAAATATTTAAAGTGTTATGAGCTCGTGTCAGTTGTGCGACAAATAAAGCTACCATGGTTTTGATTTTTTATGGTGTGATAAGGTTGGTGATTAATACCCTCCAATGGATATTGAAAGATGAGATAATTTTATTGAAAGATTGGTATTTGTATTTAGATGATGTTGTGCATTTGATTTTGTGTGCCAGTAATTTTATTTATTGATTTTTTAACGTGCAAAATCGTTGATTTATAATTAGGTGCATAAATTCTATGTGAAGATATGCCATTTTTTGATTAAAAAAAATGAGAATTTGTGCTCATATAGTAATTTTCAACTAATAAAATAAATGGTAGGATTATTTTCATAATGGGTTCAAAACCCAATTTTCACCATCCATATGGTTCTAATGCCCATATTAAAATCCTCAACCGATAATTTTTTTTTTTTTAAGGATTGACATCATGATTCTTCTATTTCTATGAAATCTTCTATTTTTAGGGGAATAATGTAAAAAATTTCATTAAAATTCTCATTTCGATAAAATATTCTATTTTTAGAGATTAATGTATAAAAATTTTCATTAAAACCCCTATTTTGATGAAATCTCCATTTTTTATAGTTTAATGTCATTTTTTTTTGTAAACATTTTCATTTTGATGAAATCTCTTATATTTAGCGATTAACATCAATATTTTTATTAAAATCCTCATATTAATAAAATCTCCAATTTTTAGGGATTAACGTCAACTTCTTTCATTGCAATTAAAACTTGACAAAATCTCATTTTTTAAGGATTAATTTAAAACTTCAAGATTAATTTTTGACCTCCCTTTCAAAAAAGAATACCATGAATATTTTTTTTCAGAAATAGGTTTACACAATCAATAATGTGCATAGAATAAATTCAAGAAAACACATAGCAAATACCTGCCTTCTCTTAATCATAACTAACTCAGTATTGGAATCTTTGAAACCAATGTTTATTTTAGGATTCATAGTTTTTTTTTCTTAATTACTAGGTGACAACTCCATTTATTTTTATTTTCTCATTTAATTTTAGAAGAGCCCTGTATTAATCACGATGTGACAGTTTTAAACCTATAAAATTAAAAAAAGAAGGAACATATCTTCTTATCCATCCAAATAATCTCTTAACATCACATCATCTCTATAATAGTTATTGACATAGGAAGTAACTAAAGATAATTCACAAACATTTTAATAATATCATTAGGAAGAAACCATATGATATTGATGACTTTCTAAGCTTGATGAGTTCTTGATGAGTAATTGCATAAAACATATTAAATGTGTGTTTGATAATGTGGTTGAAAATGCTTTTATTTGTGTTTTTTTAACTAGTTTTTTTATTTTTATCATTTTAACATGATCATATTAAAATATCTAACATCCTCAAAAGAACATCAATTTAATGTTTTTTAGATAAAAAAAATATTTAAAAAGTATCTTAAAAAGTACCTAAATCACAATATAATACCAAACGGTGGCTAATAATATACTTTTTTTAACGCCACAAATAATATACTTAATGTGGCCGGAGAAGAGTTTCAATTACCAAGAATAAAAATGAAGAATAAAAGTTTTAATATACACAAAAATACTTGACATTTGCATTAATGATTTTTATTTATAAATAATTGGTATTGTATAATTATCTAGTATAAATGTATACATGGATAATTGTACAATCAAATAATGTGATGAAAAGTATAGATAGCGTTTGATATTGTGATAGTGGTTGCTTTTTAAAGTTTTTTTTTGCTTGGAAATGTATCAAAATAATATATTTTTTTATTTTTTAAAATTTATTTTGACATCAATACATCAAAATAATCCAAAAAATAAAAAAAATAATTTTCATCAATTTTTTTTTAAAATTTTGCCTAACATCATGTGGGCCGCTTTCTCAAACATTACCTTAATGCATAGTTATCAGACTCAACCAGGGGTTGACCCGATAAAGAAGCTCGGTCCCGAGTTACACGGGTTAACCCGAATCAACTCGAAAAAATTAAAAAAATTAAGATTTTAATATTTCATATGAAAAAATTAAGAAACAATCTATGTGAATATATGCTATATGTGTTATGAATAATGCAGTTTAAGAGATTATTTCAAAAGGTTTTCTATCCCACATTGAAAATATACTATGTTAGTATGTTATCCTTTTAAGTTGAAGTATTTAAACAAAAAATATTTTTTATTCCATATCGAAAAAACATAACTTTTTTCTTGTGAACATAATATATATACATATATTAAAGAACTTCAAATCCTACATTGAAAAAATAATTTTTTTTCTTGTGAACATAGAGTATATATATTAAAAGGCTTCAGATTCCACATTGAAAAAATAAAACATTCTTCTAGTATTTATATAGTGAGCTTTGAAAAGGGTTAATAACAAACTAAAACAATATATAAAAAGTGATCACTAATTATGAGAAAAAAACACTTTTTTTTTAAAAAAGGGTCGCAGGTCTTGTTAGGCAAGAATAAGGGAGCATTGAAAACATTTTTCTATTATTTATATAGTAAATTTTAAAAAGGTTTCAACCAGGTTTTGTCGAGTTGCACGTGCCATAAGTCAACTCAGCGAGTTAACCAGATTTGCTGGGTTTTTGCTCATTCAAGTTTTTTACCTTACCCGAATCGGTCCAGTCATCAGATTAACTTGCCACATCAGTTCGAGTTTAATAACAATGCCTTAATATACTTGAGTTCACATAAAAAGGTCTAAGTTTGAATATTAATCTTAACAAATAGTCACATTAAAATATTGGAAATTAATGAAAGAAAATTTTTTAAGTAGCATTTGGGTATTTTATAAGATATTGCTGCCATGATGTCACAATATCTTGTTCAGAATCTATTTGTTTTTAATTTTATAATAATTAAAATAAATATTCATAAGAATTCAATGCTTCAAATTATGAAGTAAAAAATATATTTTAGTCTAATTTTTTTCTTCTTATTCCTGTATCTTTTTGATATAAACTTGTTTTATTTATTTATTTATTATAAGCATGGTTTTTAAAATAAAACTCACCTTGATCTAAAAAGCAAGCAAAATTACAATAAAAAAAAACCATGTCTTAACAAGATTGTAATTAATTTGATAAAATTATATAAAAATTTTATAATATAAAATAATAAAATAAATATCTTATTCTTCTCCGTTATTTTAATTATATTGATAATAATTATATTTTTTTTCATATTCAATATTCAATTATTTAGTTTAATGATACTACGGACACTAATTAAAAGTTTTTTTATTTAATAATATTATATTAAGTAAATATAAATAGAAGCAAACTTTTCACTGAGAAATAGAGTGAAACTGAAAGAGCAGGAAGCATCCGTGTCACTGCGATCTCCACTGGTAACCCTAAAACTCTATTACTTGCTAAAATATCGAGAGCTAATTTCTTCTTCATCATCTCTTCCTCTTAGTAATCTGAGAAATTAGTAGCTACAGCTTTTGATTTTACAAAGAGATAGAATTATCCCTGGTTAGGCGAGAAAGAGGGAGCAATAGCAGTTAGGGTTAGGGTTTGTTGTTTCTAGAAATATAAAACTTGATTAATTCAATACTCAATAGAGAATCAATTTCGCTTTGAAATTAAATTGTGATTATAAAGAACTCCATTTTCTGTTTGGTTGCAGTTATTATTACTGCGGCTAATTTATCATGTCTTGGTGCACTATTGAGTCTGACCCAGGTAATAAATTTGATTGCTTTCTACTTACTAATCTCATCATCATCATCATCATCGTCATCTTGCTAGGGTTTTGTGATAGTATTTTGGGTTTATTTAAAATCTTTGCATCAAGTGGTTGCTTGAACCTTTGGATTAGTCTTTCGAAATACGTTAGAGGAGTTGCTTCTGTGTCAGTTTGAGGTTTTTCTCTATTCTGGTATATTTTTCATAGATTTCTGTTGCTCACGAACTAATAAAAAGAATTAAAATTGTATTAATTTTCTGCCTTCAGATTTACATATTGCCTGTACAACAATTCTTGCTGCCTTTTGCAATTTAGTTAACTATATGGTTGGCAATTTTAGCTCGTGGATTGTTAATTGTCAAGGAAGGAGTAGTTTGCAGTTCCCACGCATGAATATACACTGTATCTGTACTTTTTAAATGGAAACCTCGTTGCTAAGATTCTTGGTTTGTAATCCAGGTGTGTTCACTGAACTTATACAACAGATGCAAGTGAAAGGTGTACAGGTAACCTATTAAATTTCTTATGCCATTTTTTCATTGCTTTTCTTCTTATGTGAAGTTTGTCTCCATGCTCGTGCCATCCAGTATTTTTAATTCTCTGGACATGCAAGTGCTATGCTCCTTCAAATTTTTAGATGTAGTTCAGGGAAGCTATCTATAGTTTTTACTCTACTTTTTAGTACTTGCATCTTCTTTGTCTCTCATTTTTAAGGCATTCAGTTAAAAAAAATGAATGGGAAAGTCAACAGGAAAAAATGGAATTGGAATCAGATGCTAATGCTTAGGGAATGGTTTTTCTTTTCTTTTCTTTGGTTTTTTTTTTTTTTTTTCTGTCTTGGTTAAAGTATGAGACATTATTGCAATATGAGATAACATTGCTAATTTATTATCAATGCTAATAAAAAACCATATATTACCTTTTCATATGACCATCACTACCACCGCTGCCATCTATTGTAGCTACCAGTGCCATAATAACCACTTTAGCTATCACTAAAACAACCACCCACCACTAAAACACCATCGTCATTTGGTTTTTTATTTCCCCATGGGGGTTCTCTTAAAAATACTTTTTTCTAAATTGTTTACAAAAATAAGGCACTTCCCGCCACACAATCATAGGATATCATGCTATGCAAGCGTCTCAATTATCCTGCTCTTCTAATCAGCATGCATCTATTGATTACTTAAAAATTCGACTAGAGGTAGCAATTCAAAGATAAGGGGATAGAGAATCTTTTCACGGGGTTCCTGATGTAGCTGAAGAAGGATTAGTTGGAGCAGACAAGCAATGTAAATTATTCCCTGTTTGCACATTCAATGATGAGTTGTATTGGCAAGCTAATTTGTGTATGATTTTCTTTTAAAATTCTGCCATTAAGTAATCTTATTTTCTCTTGAGAATTATGCTATTATGGTTTTAAAAATCAATGATGGAACAACTTTTTTCATGTCCAGTGCTTAATCCATATTAGCTCTTATTTTTGTGCATATAGCTTTGGATTTTTCCTTTTGATATATGCTTATGTGGCATTAAATTAGTAACTTCATTAGTTTGGTGCTTATGCAGAAGATTGTGGGAAATGAGTTCAAGTACCTTGTTTAGGGAAATAAGTTTTAAATGCACACCTATTAAAAAAAAAGAAGCTCTGCTTTTATTACCATCTCTATTACTACTAAGACTACTGCAACAATCATTATTAGCATCACTACCACCAGGACTCATCACCATCACCACTACAACCACCACCTCAACCACACCCATGACTGCCAAGAAGCACCAGTAAAAGGTCTTGGTGCTAAGTCATAAGTTTACAGTTTCTATGGAGCACTATAAAGTTCACTGCTTTTTTTTCCTTGTTATTGGCATTTCAAGGTTCCATTCTGTTTCCTAACTGTTAAACCCAATCCAATGTTATGAATTTAATGTCATTCTGGTTTTGTGTTACCCATTTTGGTTTCTTTTCATTCCTGATACCTATTTCGTTGAGTTAACTGAATGGCACAACAGATACTCTACATTCATTGTTGCTAATTTAAATGATTAATTCTGGCTGTTACCAAGGTATCCTATTTTCGGTTACCAAATGGGACCTTTTTAAGGGAATAGAAGTAGCTAAGAAACGGGAACCAAAAGTACTACATGTTTCTATTACTCAAGGCATAATCGCTCTACTTGCTGGTTCTGAGTCCATGAATTGTTCAACGGGTCCATCACATAACCTCCATTCATCCAGATATGATATCTTGATGTGTCTTAAACAGGTTGAAGAATTGTATTCATTGGACCTTGATTCGCTTGACAGCCTGAGGTTAGTTTCTCATACCATTGGCATAAATGATTTTAGCTCGCATGCTCGGTTGCTGTTTTGTTTATGTTAACCTGTGACTTTTTTTTTCCACTCTTTGCCAGACCTGTATATGGTTTGATTTTTCTTTTCAAATGGCGCCCAGAAGAAAAGGATGAGCGTGTTGTAATTACAGATCCAAATCCCAACCTCTTTTTTGCCCGTCAGGTATGTTTAGATGAGATCCACAATCAATGGAGGATTGTAAGCTCTAATTTATTTTCTAAAGGATTTCCCCCTTTTGTAGGTTATCAACAATGCTTGTGCAAGTCAAGCAATTTTGTCTATCCTCATGAACTGTCCAGATATCGACATTGGTCCAGAATTGTCCAAGTTAAAAGAATTCACCAAGAATTTTCCACCTGAGCTCAAAGGTTTGGCTATTAATAACTGTGAAGCTATACGTGTAGCTCATAACAGTTTTGCGAGACCTGAGCCTTTTATTCCTGAGGAGCAGAAGGCTGCCAGCCAAGAAGATGATGTGTACCATTTTATAAGTTACCTGCCTGTTGACGGAGTGTTGTATGAACTTGATGGATTGAAAGAGGGACCCATCAGCCTTGGTCAGTGCACTGGAGGGCATGGTGATCTGGATTGGCTGCGTATGGTGCAACCAGTGATCCAGGAACGCATTGAAAGGCATTCCAATAGTGAGATAAGATTTAATCTCTTGGCAATAATCAAAAACAGGAAAGAAATGTACACTGCTGAACTCAAGGACCTCCAAAAGAAGAGGGAGCGAATTTTGCAGCAGCTTGCTGCCTTCCAGGCTGAAAGACTGGTCGACAATAGCAACTATGAAGCTCTGAACAAATCCCTCTCTGAAGTGAATGGTGGGATTGAGAGTGCTACAGAAAAGATTTTGATGGAGGAGGACAAATTCAAGAAGTGGAGAACAGAAAATATCCGCAGGAAGCACAATTATATTCCTTTTTTGTTCAACTTCCTCAAGATTCTTGCTGAAAAGAAGCAGCTGAAGCCCCTTATTGAGAAGGCGAAGCAAAAAGCCGGCTCCTCGAAGTAAAAGGTTTTTTTCCCCTATCCTTTCTTGTTAGGCGGACACTTGTTCTTGTCTGGGATCATGTTGCTAGTATATTTAAACCTTTTCCCCATGGCTATTCTGATCTCTCTACCGCCCGTGTGAAGCTAGTTTGCAATGTTTTCAGGTAAATGAACGTTGACCCTCGTAGTTTTAGCGTCATTGACAAGTAACATGATATCAAATTACTGTTAAGTCTAAAGTCACTTGGGATTGTTTATTTATTTTCTGATAGGTGGATTGTTTAGTCTTTTTCACACACCATTAGCAACTTCTATTCTCTCCCCGACGGCATGGAACCTTTTTCAGAACTAAATTTTCTCTACCAAAAATGAATCCAAAGACAAATCTGCTTCAATGGTTGCAGCAACTTTGCTGCACCTGGCTCAGTCCGTTTGAAATTAAGGAGGGGTGCGTGAGAGTGGGAGCGGTTGTTTTTTAAAGTGTTTTTTAGTTGTTTTTTAAAGTGTTTTTTAGTAAAAAATGTTTCAAATTAATTTTTAAATATTTTTAATATCAATAAATTAAAATAATAAAATAAATAAATTAATTTGAAGTAAAAAATATAAAAAAAATGAATCCAAAGATAAATGTGTTTCAATTGTTGCAGCAACTTTGCTGCAACTGCCGTTTGGGTTTGAAACTAAGAAGGGGTGTTTGAGGGTGGTAGTAATTATTTTTTAAAATATATTTTATAAAAAATATATATAAAAAATATATATATTTTATTTTTTTTAAAATATTTTTGAATTTAATGAATTAAAATGATTTAAAATAAAATAAAATAAATTTAAAGTAAAGAAAAAAAATAAAATTTGTAGAACTTTTTTCAGAATTTTTTTAAAAATTTAAAAACAAATTCAAAGTTGATTGCGGTTTAATTTTTCACTCAGCAAAGACCTCAGAGAATGAAAGAGGTCATGATTCTATTTGCATTGATCGACACGTGAGGTTTAAGTAAATAATTAATGTCATATATATAAAATTATTTAAAATTATTTTTAATACCAGTATATTAAAATAATTTTAAAATTGATATAAGTATATTAAAATAATTTTAAAATAAAAAATATAATTTTTTTAAAATTTTTTTAAAACACAAAAACAAATAAAACTAGAGATGTCGGCTGTTTAATTTTCACTTCAGCGAAGCAACATATTTCTTTCGCTGACCTCATTGAATGAAAGAGGTCATGATTGTATATAAACAGAGTTCTTTTTCACACTCATCAGTACAATTTCGCCATTTTGGTTCGCTTCACGGGTTCGCTGAAGGACCTGACATGGATCCACTTGGTCGCAGACCACTTCTCCCCCTCAATAACAGGGCAGCTCGCGTGCAAGCTACCAGGGTCAGGAGTCGCGTCAGGATGGAGACTGAAGAACAGCACGGCATCGCCCTTGTTGGGTTTCACTGCAAGTAGAGCGAGTGCATTTAAGGCAAGCTTTTCCTACATATTCAATGAAGATCAATCATATATTAATTAACACCTGCATAACCCTTTTTAGCACATTCAGACCAGCTTTCATCCTTTCCTTGAGACTCTTTTGCCTGCACAACACATGAATTCATCGCTGAGAATATGATATATAATATGTTGCCCTGAGACCCCCCAAATTCAACAAACAAATAAATAAACCAGTCAGTTGTAGCAGCCGTCGTTTTATTTTATATAGACATACCTCTGAAGCGGGAAATACGGTTTCTCCCCCCTTCTTAACATCAGACAAGTACATAAGTACGGTGGCCGCCCGATGACCACCCTCTTCTTGATTAGCCTCGTCCACGAAATAATCAATATGTGCTTCGTATTTCTGGCCATGCTCGTAGCGTAGTATCTGAATCGGCTCCCCATTTTCTAATTATATATAGTTAATACAAAAGTGATTTAATTTCTCCTCTTGCATACACAACCTTAAACATAACATATACTCCATACCATCGCATGTATTGAGTTAATTTACATATACTGCCATACCTTAAACAAATGTTTTGAGTTAATTTACATATACTGTCATACCTTAAACAAATGTTTTACTATGTTATTTATATATATATATGGGTGTGTCTGGTTTTGTATTTTCTATTTATAAAAGTTTAGTAAAAACTAGTTCTGTATACGTACCTTCTGGGAGGAAAGTCCAGGCAGCAATCCTGGCCTCAATACCATTAACAATTTCATCCTGAAGAGTTGAAAACATAATCCATACAGTTGAAGGTCTGAAACTAAGATCAATGGATGATAGATACCCAGAGCAGCAGTTTACGTTCTCACCTCAGTTTTGAAAATAAACATGCCGCTACTGGTTCTCTCCTGGCTTTCCATGCTCTCTCCAGTTTCATCATTAGCCACCATTGATTTCACAAGCTTACCCTTAGCCTATATATATATATATATATATATAAAGAAAGGGCAGGCCAGACGATTATAAGTAAACTAAACATATTTAAAATCATAATACTATTTCTCCAAATGAAATCAAGTCGATGCTAACAAACCAGATCAATAAGATGATCACACTCCTCGTCTGATAAGAATCCCTTGTAAACGAAGGCCCTTTATCAGGTTCCAAACGCAAAACAGTTAAGCACATAACCTCCTACTATATATATATATGCAGTGGAAAAGAAGAAAAATGTACCTGGGTTGCCAAGAGAGTTGAGCGGCTCGAGTCGGATCAAAGGCCTTTGTAAATGCACCTGTTTTCGATCTAATTATCACCGAAAATCAGTCAACAAATAGCCACCATACATGCAGTTAGTTCTATTCCATATGAAAGCAAGATTCATCAATACATACGTTTCTACAGAAGCATAAGAAACAGGAGGGAAGACGAGCAGCGGTAGCAAGCAAAGAGAAACCATGAGAAAATAAGGGGACTTCATTGATTTCTCTCCTCCCTTTTGTTTATACTTGTGGAGACGGAAAGGAAAACTTAGACCTGAAAGATCAATTGGATTTTCTCTGTTCATACTTCAAAGGCCTCGTGAAAGATTTTGTGGGGCATCTAGCAAAACATTTATCTTCCCACTTGCTTACAATGTATTGATTGTACCCAGGGGTTTTGGAAGGTTTGGATTTGGTAGTCGTACAAATAATTAATTAGGGTCTGAATATTTTGGCTTTTTTTGGAAGCAAATCATTAACAATTAATAAGATAACATGGTGGGAGGTAGCATTCGCAGATTCTATGTATGCAAGCCCGAATTTCGGTTATCTTTTTATTGTGCTCACTCCATTATATATATATATATATATATATATATATATATATATATATATATATATATATATATATATATATATATTATAAGAAACTCCATCATCATCATCGTTCATATAGTTTTACATTATCTAAAATTAAAAACAAATTGTTTACACCTAAAACAAAATTTTTCCTAAAGATATGCCCAAATTTTCTTGGGCATTAGGATAATTGCTGCTCATCAACTACCTGATGTGCCTTGTATACTCTTAAGGCTACCGATCCAAGCAAGGGTTAGCGCAAAATGGCATGCCCAGTACTGTAGAATCCCAGTTCTCTATGAAACCACTAAATGTTGCATTCTTCTCTCAAAGACAGTAAAGCTTGCAAGATGCATCATTACATCGTTGAAGGAGCAAAGTCGGATATCACGACTTGTTTTTGCGCATGTAATCCGGAAAGTATCCGAGTTCAAGGATTATTTCATATGCATTGCACAAGAAGTTTTTAATGAAATACTAAGTTTTAGTTTTTTAATTTTTGGAAAATTATAATATTAGGTTTACAAAAAAGATGTAATTTTAATGTTGTAATGACTTTTTAGTTATTAAAATAAATATAATAAATAACTATTAATATAAATATTTTTTTGATATTTTTATAGCTTGCGAGGTTGATTAGGTAAATTGTTATTTAATATATAAACTTTAGGATATAAAATTTAATTTCTTAAAATACATTAATAAAGTGAAAAGGCAACCAAACTAAAAGAGATTTTTTATAATTATTTATTTTATTTAAAACAAAATATTTTATATTTTCATGTGACGTAGATTCCAAGACATTCCTTATATGCCATCACTTATTTTTTTTTTTAAGTGTATGGCTGAAAGTTAAAAAGAAAAAAAAATACATGAAAATATGATAAAGATATTTTCTACCCCGCATCTTTTATATCATTACCATCAAGATGTATGTTGGTTTCATAACTAGAAGGACTTTTGGACTTATGCTTCATAACTTTTATATAAAATTTTAAAATATTAATTTTAACCTCATCAATTCTAAAATTTTCATCGAGCACATATGAGGCACAACCTATATAATATGCTTCATAAGAAACCACTTGTAGAATCATATCTAATTTAATTCCCTTCTCATGAATAGTTTCATTATTAAAATCAAATTCTATCTGCTCATTATTCTACTAGTGCTAGTGTAATGGTGCTACTTAACTAAAGTAGCATGAATATTTTTTACATATTCATAGTCATCATATATCAAGATTTTCGCATCAAAAACTTTCTCATTTAGCATATTTTTCTTATTTTCATTAAATTTTGGGTTGATTCTAATCCACAAAGGAACTAGAATAATAAAAAATTTCAATTTCAACATTATTTTCTTGTCGAAATTTCTTTTGTAGATCCCTATCAAGAGGTTACTCCTTTGTTCACACCTTTGAAATGAGTCTTTAAAATTGACTATGGATTTGTGATTACTCTCTTTATGATCCTTTAGTTTTCTTTTCTTCATCTTCATTAATCAATGAGATAATTCTTCAACTTGGTCTTCAAGTTTATCACCGACAATTGATGGACTAATTCTGTAATTTACTTCTACATATCTTTTATAATTAGTTCGTAAATGTATCTTTCCTGAGGAGAAACCTCCTTATTCTCAATACACAATCACGTTTTGTTTTTTGACATCTTCCAGCCATGGTTATTTTCAGCACACAACACTAACCACTAAGAATCGTTGGACTTTGATATAAACTAATGCAAATTGAAACAACATAAAAAAAGATAACAAGCACAAGCAATACATAATTATACCAAATAGGGTTACCACATAAAAACTCTAATTCAGTTTTTTATTATAGAATATTTCACTACAAATAGTCTACTGAAATTCAAGCTTAATAGCCTTATTTATACTAGTTTTAGGTCTACCTTAAAGAGAAAAAACTCCTAATAAATAATTATATAGTTATTACATGGATTCTAAACTAAATAAGAAAAAAAAAATCACTAAAAGTAAATACATTTTCTTAAAACCTCGAGCATCACTTTAATAAAAAAATGTTTTTTAAAAATACTATTTTTGAATTCTTCTTAATAAGAAAACTCTTAAATTTTAAATAGTGAAAAATGAATAAATTACAAAAGATAAAGAAAATTAACATGGTGGACTATGGTGAGCTTTTTCTTTGGGTGAATGTGATGAAGAAGAAAAAGGCTCCTTATAAACAAAAACAATGCATATTCGATCAGCATCAATATGCTATATAATCTTATGAGAAGGAGACTCTCAAAGCTAAGAGAAGATCCAAGTTAAGCCATAAAATCCATACAATGATTGCCCTTTTAAGGGTATGCTAGAATTTAATGTGAAAATTGGTGCATTGAGAAAATATATCATTCAATAAAAGACTCTAGCTACTTAATATGAAGATTATGAGTTTTAAGTTCCTAGTTAATAAATTCATTATTCCAAGACTTTTAAATAATCTAACAAGAATAGAAAAATCTTTAAAGATCACCATGAGCAAGGTTTCTACATGTTAGTAGCTAAGTCCATATGTCATTAATGAAAAAGCATCTCAGGATTCACAGAAGAAGAATGCTATTATAAAAGAAAACAACTTTCTTATAATCCTATAATACAAACAACACTAGTTTTTCATATTACAAGCATAAAGAAGGAGACATATCATATTTATATTGAACTTCATCTCAAATCTATTCCATTCCACAAGCCAAAGAAACATTCTATGCTTTTTAGCAATTGGAAGCTTCTATATGCAAGCCCATTATTCTTCGGCATTATTTGGGTTCATAACTTTAATATGTTGAAACCTTAACTTGACCTTATAAAACCCATTTCAAAAGAACCCTAAATTGTAGTATCTACAATATCACCACACATGGATAAATAAATGGATTTAATCATTTCAACAATCAAAGATGAAAATAGTGAATACAAAAAATTACAAATCCTAAGTCCTTATGTATGAGATAACCCCATTCATTTTTATTGTCCCATGATAATGTAGCACATGCTTAACCCGATTAATAAAAAGACCATCATCATACTAACTATCATACTAAAATGAAATAGTTTCACCATCACTAACTCTCAACATTCACTATCCTTAAGAAACTCAAGGTTGTTGAAAATGCCTTTCCATAAGGCATACATATCATACAGAGGTTTGTGAATAAATATCATACAAATGCCAAGGCAACCGCTAGATTTATAAGAGAAAAAAAATATCCTAATTAACCAAGTGAACAGTCCATCTTTATTAACCCATAAAAATGCTGCACCAATTTGCTAATTTCATCATAAACAATCAAGATAAGTATTGCATAATACAAAATACAAATCTCACAATTATATTTTACAAGTTATATTTTAGTTTTTAAACATGTTGTATAGCATGCACCATGTTCTTTCTTATCTCTATGCAAAAGTAGAATTCCTTAATTTAATAATTCTAGCTTTAATTCTAGCTTTAATAATTATCTTTCTTCCATTCCTCTACATGTATTTTGTATTACATTCATAATCATACAACATATCATTAACCTTATACCTCATGTTTGTTCAAGTAACAAGTTTCTCTTAACATCATATTTTCATTCTCCCCTCAACTTATTCAATCAATCCCAACAATGAAGTTATATCGCATCATGTTTAGCATGAAATATCTAAGTTGCAGATCAAACCAACGATTAAATTGCTCTATATTGGAACATAACCTAACAAACCTTAAAAATTAGAGACCTGCTATTTAGGAAGAGCCATTTATGGTTGGAGTGTTCGTTTCTGATCTCCACCATGTAGACTTCAGAAAACATTTGGAAGAACAACTTATAAATATTACATCCCCATCCGATGGTTGACGAATGAGAAAATGCCTAGCAACTGTAACTTAAAAGAATGGTGTTTTCTCTAGAAATATTCCATCGACCATATCTCTCACACATAACCTGATATTTTAAATCCCTCCAGCTAGGATGTAACAGCCATAACGATGAACAACATACTCAAAGGGAAGGCCAATCCAACGGTGTAAAGTGGAGATATGACTATCAAATTTCCTACCCTTAATATGTTTTCTCTCTCACTTAAGCTCTCAATCATGGTTGATTCCTTTAATTTTTTAAGCGAAGATGAAGGCTTTAAAAGCCTTTTTTGTGGCTGCTGGGTTTGCATATGTAACAACCTTTAAAAGAAGGATTTTATTTTTCCTAATGACCCATTTACCCCGCATATATTTATATAGCCAAAGAATGCCATGCGGTCGCCCAGACAACGAAGCGAACTTGCAGGACCGTTACAATGGTAACATAGATGCATCATGGGGCATGAGGCAGCTGGCAGAGATGTGGTGCATGGGTGAAGAAGGTGATGAACAATATTCTTTGAAACAATGCCATTTTAGGATGGAAATGGCCATTTGCAGTTTGATAAGTAAAGTTTTGAAATTTTTTAATCAAGTCCTTTATTCAGGAATTTGTTTTTTTTCTTTTTATGGCTTTGGATAAATTGCAATTGGACTCCTGCATTTTGATGTCATTTATAAAATGGTCATTGGACTTTAATTTCTTGTTATTTTAACTCAAATCAACCCGAACTTTGGTATTTCTTCAATTAAGCCCTTAATTTCATCAATTAAACTAATTTCAAGTTCAATTAAGTCCCCAAACTTATCAATTCTTTTACTTTCTAGCAAAATTGACTTTCAAATTTATAGTTCCATCATTATTAGTCCTTAAACTTTCAATTTGTGTTGTCTTAACTCAACTCTCAAATTATTTTTCATTCATTCATTTTTTATTTTTTATTTATTTTTTAAATTAAAAAATTAGGTTATGATATTCATGAATAGGGAAAGCCACATCTTCTTCGCATATTTTAGGAGCCTTCAACAAGGTGACCTTTTATCCCCTTATTTTTTTGTTTATGGCCATAAAGGGTTTATGAGGCATATTAGAGAGGCTTAACAAAACTCAAGGTTTTGATACCACTAGCGGTGTCAATAGACTGTCATTACTCACTTATGTTTTATAGATGACCTTATAATATTCTATCAAACATGCATGGACTTGGTTAGGATTGTGAGGAAGGTTTTGGATGATCTGTTTGGTTATATGGACTTATTACAAATCTAAAGAAAAGCTAAGTTTTCTTATTGATAATCGATGATGAGTTTTGTGCCTTTCTGCAGACTCTTTTGGGTTTCAAGTTGGGTTCCCTACCAGTCAGGTATCTATAAGTCCCATTAATCTCTACTAGATTGACATGTAATGAATACACCTTTAATGGATTGAATTCTTTCTATGATTAAGATGTGGACTTCAACTTCTCTTACTTATGCTCGATGCCTTCAATTGATCAAATTCATTCTCTTTTCCATTAAGGTATACTGGTGTTCCACGCTTATTCTTGGCTACTTTGTTATCAAGATGATTGAGAGTATTCTAGTTACCTTTCTCTATAAGGGCTGTTCTCTCTCCTATTTAGCAACTAAGGTAGCTTGAGCTTTAGTTTGTTATCCTCTTAAAGAGGGAGGTTTGGGGATACAAAGGATTAAGACTTGGAATAAAATAGCTACTCTTAAGCACGTCTAGAGACTTCTTTTGAAGAGATCTTCAGTTTGGTCGGGATGGGTTTATAGTGTCTTACTCAGGAGTAGATCTTTCTGGCGTGTCAGGCTTCATTCAGTTTCCTTTTAGTCTTAGAGGAAGATTCTACTTAGTAGAGATTAGTGTAGATGAAGATTTGTCTCTTGCATTGGTGATGTGATTGTTATTTTCTTATGGTTAAACTATTGGTTGTTGAATGGTCAATGGTTCTATAAAATTCTTCCTTTCAAGATGCTATCCTAGACTAGGCTTTCCTAGGATGCCAAAGTCTTAGATATCATTAAGGAAAGCACTTGGTCTTTTCCATCGGGTAATCAGGAGCTCCAATAAATTTGGGACTTAAGTGCATTTTAATCCTAGGATTGCACTACCAGATCACTATATTTGGAATCCATTAGGGAGATTTTCTATTGATTTTACATGGGAGGTTCTTAAAGACACAAGACTCGTAGATTCTATGCATCACCTCTTCTGGTTTTTAGGTCATATCTAGAAACACTCTTTTATCCAATGGCTTGCTTATATGGGTAGCCTACACACCATGGACATACTCCATACTTATCATATCATTAGCTCCTCGATATGCATTTTTTATGGCTCGTATATTAAGACACATAACCATCTATTCTTTTAGTTTTTTTTTATCTACTTTTGTTTGGGGGGCTACCACAATCGAGACTGTTATGAGTTGGCCTTTGATGACATGGAGACCTTTGCTTCAGTGGACATAAATGAATTGTAGGAAGAAGAAAAGTTCCTGAATCTACTTGCTTGGTTAGTCCTCTCAGCCATGGTTTACTTCATTTGGTATGAGAGTAATAATCGAGTTTTTTACTAAGCTTGTTGTCCATATCATTTTGTTAGTGCGGGGTCTAGGTTGGTTGAGATAGAACTAAAATACCATATTCCAACAATTCTTAAGTCCGTATGGCATCTTTTAGAGTTATGAGTTACCTCTAGCCTATTGTCCTTTAAGTTCCACTTAGCATGTCTGCTGTTTTTACAGAATTGATCAACTGATTCTAAGTTTTCCATGAACCAGTCAACTAGTTTCACATTTATTTTTTTTTGTTTTTTGAGTTTTATTTAGCTTTTAATTTTTTCCTATTGCCTAAGGTCAGTTTGATTTGGATTATGAGTCGATGTATCTTTTGTATCTTTATAAAGCTTTTCCCTCTAAAACAATTACACTTATATAAAAAATAATAATTTGCAAGCTGAAGTTTTCAGTAGCTATAGATTTATAAAATAAACTTATTTTTAATGTGATGCAACATGTTTTCTTTACTATGACAAATAACAAATCTGATTTATCAAAAAATAACTCTTTTTATGGCATCATCTTGTATTTCTCATTCACGAGCTGTTATTCATTGGGTGGGGGTTTAGATTACAATAATTCTAGTGCTTAGGTTCCAAGTAATCTTTGTGTCACACTTCAAAACCTAATTTTTTTTTTTTTTATCTTTACAGAAGTTGTATCGTTTGCATATGAATTACATGACCAAGTAATCATAAGGTTCACATTAAAATCTTTTCTTCCTTATATGTGCAAGATTTTCTTATTAAATATCCATTAAGGATGTTCTACGGTTTTTGTTATCGTATTTAGTTTTAACTTTATAAATTCTTCTAAATAAGGATTCTCTAACGAGGACGACTTGTATAGGTCAATTTCTTGTATTTCCATGATGAACAAGTAGCTTTTGGGCTAGAGATTGGTATTTAAGAAGAGCTATCAGACATCATACACTACCTTATACTATATGGATTATTCCATGCGATTCAAACTTTAGTGTTGTTGATTCGAGAATCAAAAGATAGATGCACTTTAGACCTGTAATAATAGAAGTAGCAGAAAGACCAAACGAATTAATAATAACAGAAACATGGATATGGCTCCAAGTATGACTCAAGACATTTTATCTTACATTTGATCAATTTGTCTCGATGTTGTTTTCTACCACAGAGATTGCGGTGGAGGCATCATAATGCAGGAGAAACTTGCAAGCACAAAGTTGCCAGACTCATTTGTTTTTCTTTGTCAGGCATCATTCTACCACCAAAAGCCTCAATTTGATGATCAGTTGCCATAAAAGAAGGCTATGATTAAAGTGAGAATATACTTTGTAAAGGAAAAGACTGTTCACTGCAAAAGAATAAAGCACTCTTTTTATGTATTTTTTTTGTTTCTTTCCCCAACTCTTTTCCATATATTAAAAAGAAAAGCAAGAACTTCATCGGGAAGAGCCCCGGCTTGATAACAATTCAAGGAAGCAGAAACTCAGACAGTTAAAAAAGCAAATAAAAGGAACCAAGGATCAATACGATACGGACACCTCATGATCTCATTGCTACAAGTGTCCACAGCTTTTCTACTAGCAGTCCAATTCAATCTCTTTCACAAAAGCTCTCCCTGCAGCTAAAGTGAGAGTAACCGGGTCAATTCAGCTATGTATGCTATAAAGTGCGGGTTATGAAAAGGCTCGTTGCCCACCATTGGAGGCCCCCTCTCGAGAAATCGCCTAGCTGAAGCTTACACAGCAGGATGGGAATGAAACTATCCAAGGAAAGTGTCAACTTTAATGAGGGTTCTAAGAGAAATTTGAATTACGAACCCCAAATGCTGCTCGCTCAGCACTTGTAACAACCAGAACAAATAATCTGATAATTGATGCCAAGGAGATGAGATTCCATTGAGAAGATGAACACACAAAAATAACGTAAGCTCGCCACTTAAAGAGCAAAACTCATTAGAAGAATTCAAAATCTAAAAAGGGACCTGATGATCTGTCTGAATCTGTAGCCCTGTTATCATTGGGAGCCAAGGATGACTTGAATGCGAGATTCAAGGATAAAAGGTCAACTGGTTTTGGAATTTCTGGAGGGTGAGTGCTGCGAATGAGAGCCCAGTTAACAGTCTCAAAGAAAGGATGCTGCTTGATCTCTGTAGCACCTCTTTTGAACCCTAATCTCTTTTGCGGGTCCTTCATGAGCAGACCACGGATTAAATCTTTTGCCGCAAAACTGACAGAAGATCCTTCAGGAAATTTTAGGGGCTGACCTACCACATTAAACAATGTCTCTCGATTTCCATTGCCTTTAAAAGGGGTCCTACCAAGTATCAATTCATACAAGAAGATACCGAACGTCCACCAATCAACAGCACTTCCATGGCCGTCCCCTCTTATTATCTCCGGTGCTAAATACTCATGGGTGCCGACAAATGACATGGAACGGGCGGTGGTTGGTTCTGCAACAAGTACAGGAAGTGAATTTGAATTTGCCAGGTTTGGCTTTTCATTTTTAACTTCTGCTGTCTTGGGGTTGAAGAAACGAGGTTTCAGGCAAGATGGTTGCAGGCAAGAAGGCTCTACACAAACGGGCAACTTGCAGGCAGGATCAATACATGATGGCTCAATACAGTATGAAGAAATCTTAGAAGACGACACCGTACTAGATTGAACAAGAGTAGGACTCACACAGCATCTTAATGACAGATCAAAGTCTGAAAGCATAATATGGCCATCCTCCCTCACCAACACATTTTCAGGCTTCAAATCTCTATATACAACGCCCATCATGTGCAAGTACTCTAAAGCAAGAAGCACTTCCGAAGCATAAAACCTGTATACAAACAAATAATTATTGGAGAACAATCCTAAATTTGTTCATCATGCATAAAATAAAATTCCGAGGCTATCCTTGAGCGAAAGAACAATGCCGTCGGTTATGATCATGTACACGAGTCGAACTAATTTCTGAAAATTCATTCCCAAGCCTTTACTCAATCTCGGTGTTCATAGCATTAGCAAAAACCTTAATTGTGATCAATCTTTCATAAACATACGACAAAATGCATATCTGCTGAAGATAACTAGCCTTTCTGACACTTCCCCTAGTTATTTTAGCAGTATTACATTAATGACAAAGTAATTAAACCAGATTGAGAGCGAAACAAAGAAGAATCACAAACCAAAAGATATTAACAAGCACACACTAACCTTGCTGCCTGCTCGCTAAAATGCTTGCCAGGTTGTCGCTGTCTTAGTATATGAAGATCCCCACCACTGCAAAACTCCATTAACAAACAAGAAAACTTATCGGTCTCGAAATGCGAATAAAGGGTTGGTAAAAATGGATGATCCAACAAACCTAAAATCTCTCTCTCAGTTCGAGCTCTCAACAACTTCTTCCTCCCAGCCAACATTCCTTTATCCATTACCTTCATTGCAAACAAGCAACCCATCCCTCTCAACTCAGCCAAATATACGCTGCCTATATCCCCGACACCAAGTTTCTTCAATAACCTAAAATGACCCAAACCCATCCCCAAATCCCCATCTTTACCCTTTACACACTGTACAGCATCCCATCTAAAGTCATTTCCCTTATGGGGTTTCGAGGGGTAGGAGCTCCTGAAGCTAGCCTCATTTGGGTCAAAAATCAAACTAGCCTTTTCACTCTCTTTAGATTCACTAGCAGCAGTACCATTGCTCACATTGCTGCTATTACCAACACTATTATCAGAGACGGAACTACACAAGCCGATACTAACAGTACTGTTAGTGAAACTAAGATCCTGAAAGCTGCTAGTAATCACAGACTCAGCCTCAGCATCACACGTTCCCATCTTTTGTGTTGTATGTTTGTCCATGATTTGAGGGAATGTGATGATTAAAAAAGGATGGTCAGTCAAATTGGTGTTGGGGAGTGACCGAGGTGGTCAAAGGGAGCGAGCGAGAGCGAGAGAGGGAGACGCGGGCTCAACTTAAAACACAGATAGATAGTTAAAACAGCAGCATTCAAATTTGAATTGTAGCAATGAGAGACCCAATGTTTCTCGCTTCTATCACACACTGCTTGTTTCTCCAAGCTGTAACATGTCTTGATTGCTGTAACTCTCAGAGAGAGAGAGAGAGAGAGAGAGTCCGTCCCACTTCACGAGGAAGACAAAAGACTTTCAGATTTTCTATAAACTAAAACAGTACTAATTAAACACACACACACACTCTTATTTTATTTTTTCCCTTTTTATTAATAAACTCTTTTAAGCCAATACCGTTACATTGATTATGGCACCACTATGTGTTGTGGATTCACAATTGACAATGCTACAGTATCCATCCATCGTTTTATTGATGCCTTTCTGATTCCATTTGAATTTAAAAAATGTTTTGGGAATAATTACCATATATAATTTTTCAATGAGCTAAAACACCATAAAATATTTTGCATCTAATGGTCATATTATTTTTTTAATGTAAAAAATATGTTTAATAGTTGCTAATTTTTTTTCTTGAAGAAAAAAAAACTTAAATCCCATGAGAATTCACTTAATGTAACCCGTTTGATTTGGTGAATGTAAAAATAACTTGAATGATTAATAAAAATATAAATTGACTCAAAATTTAAGATGAAATTTTTTTATATATAAATATTAAGAATGAAACATATTAGATTAATTCGGATGAGCACGAGTTAACCTGTCAATTTGCATGCCATGTCATGAGACTATAATAAATTCATAGAAAGTAAATCAAAATAAATTATGAAATTTAATTTTCAATAAACTCGATGTTAAATGATGAAATTGAAAACAAAATCAATTAAAAAATAATAAAAAATAACTCGAGTCAACATACCAAACTCGTAACATGAGTCATGAAACCGGGATAACTTAATATAAAAAAATAATTAAAATAAATTATGAAGCTTAATTTCTAATTTAACCCACTATTAAAAGATAAAATTAAAAAAAAGCAATTAAAATAAGATATAAAAAACGACTCGAGTCAAACTCATTACCTTAGTTATAAGACGAATATAATCTCATAGAAAATAAAATAAAATAAATCATAAAGTTTATTTTCTAATCAATCCAATATTTAAGAAAAACATTTGAAAAAAAAATAATAAAAAAATAATAAAAAAAATTTAAAAAAAATAATAAGAAAAAAATAAGAATATAGTTAACATAGCCAATCCTCAAACTCATAATCTAAATAAAAAGGCTAGAATAACTTAACAAAAAATAATTTGAAAAAAATTATAAAGCAAAATTTCAATCAAATTAATGTTGAAATGTTGAAAAATATAATTAAATTGAAAAAAAAACTATTCCAGTAAATAATGTTTTAGGAGGAAAAATGTAATAAAATTCTTTTTTTTTTTGGTTAATAATTAACATGCATAATTCATAAAGGTTAGTCATAGCGTAGCTTTGTGGGAGTCATTAAATTATTGGACTTTTATGAGCATGGATGAGTAAAAAATTAATGAGATGAAGATTTTTAGATTCCATTGGGATATTCCCGGAATACAATTTTTGAAGCAGGTAGGAGGAGATGCTGAGCCTGAGACAGAAGAAATGCCACATGGACATTTATTAGGTACTTTTTTTTTTTTTTTTCCTGTGATGATGATCCAAATCTTTGTTTTTTAGATTTCCGAGATAATTTAAAAAATTATTTAAAATGTGACCCAAACATTTACAAGCACATTTTATGAAATACAATACTGAGAAATTTTATAGTACTTAAATTATAAGAACACACACTAAGTTTTGTTTTTCAAATAATAAAATATTTTATCTAGAGCGTATTCTAAGAGCACACATTAATTGATTGAATTGGAGAGTTTTACTTGTGTAAGTGAAACTCTCCAATTCCATCAAGTAATGTGTGCCATTAGGGAACACGTTAGAAAAATCCATAATTAATTTGTTAATATTTTAATTTATTGTATCTTTTATAATTAATAAAATAACATATAATTGTATAACTGATAAAATAGAAACTATTAATTTATGCAGATGACATCGTCTGAAATAAATTACTAGTTAACCGTAACATATACATGACTAATCTTTATAAATAGATATCATATTTTAAATATGCTCTTCAAAAACAAAATATTCATATCAAAGTTATTTTTCTTTTTGAAAAATAAATTATGAGTTAATTTTTAATGAGAATAATGTGGGAATTATAAAAATTATTTTTAAAATTATATTCCTAAAAAAGTTAGATAAAACCTTTTAAGGCTTAAATGGTAACATTTTCTCTCCAACATTTAAAAAATTACATTTTACATACTAGAGCGCATATAGTTGATAACATTTTGTATATTAAGTTCATTATAACCCAATTTTGGGTTCTCCAAAATTCTTTTATGTAATTTTTTTTTGAAATATAAAAAAAAATCTTAAACTCAAAATCTAAAAATAGATGAGCTTTTGAGCTACAACAAGTCAAGACACTAGAAGAATAATCAGCTTGAGATATTGTTGATGAGATAGGAAGAAGAGGAATTTAATCGCATAAACTGGAAGTAATAGAATCAAATTGGATCAAACGACAAAGGTTGGGAACTCAATTTCAACATTGGAGAGCCTAATTAAAGAAAAATTAAGTTTGAAGGATAATTAAGCCAAGATTAGAAGAAAGAATTAAGTTCAAGGGCTTAATTGTAGCAAAATTAGGTTTAAAAGTTGATTTGGCCAAAATTGAAAGAGTGAATTAAGTTCAAGATCTTAACTAAACCTTTATTGGATTTAATTGATTTAATTAAGAACTTAATTGAAGTAAAATTAAGTTTGAAAGTTCATTTGACTAAAATCAGAAGAATTAATTAAGTTTAAAGGCTTAATTAAACTTTTAACAGGTTAAATTGATTTTATTAAGGACTAAACTGAAGCAAAATCAAGTTTGAAAGTTAAATTGACTAAAATCAGAAGAATTAATTAAGTTTAAAGGCTTAATTAAATTTTTAATGGGTTAAATTGACTTTATTAAGGACTTAACTGAAGCAAAATCAAGTTTGAAAGTTGATTTGACCAAAATTAAAAGAATTAATTAAGTTCAAGAGGCTTAATTAAACTTTTGATAGGTTGAATTGACTTAATTAAGGACTTAATTGAAGCAAATTAAGTTTGAGAATCGATTTGGCCGAAATTGAAAAAATTAATTAAGTTTAAAGGATTAATTTAACGTTTAATGAGATTAATAGATTTAATTGAAAAAAAAATAAGTTCAGAGGTATAATTTGGATCAATTTGAAAGATCATATATCCTATTAAAGCTTTAAAGAGCATAATTGGTGCAATCATCATCTTAATTAAAAAAACTAAAAGTTTAAAGGGTCAATTAATAATGAAATTATATAAATTGAAAACCAATAACTAATTTATAAAAGGTGCGTGAATTAAATGATTCCAATCAATATTTTCAAGGATGTGATTACATGAAGTGAAAAGTTTTGAGGTTAATTGAGATATATACGCTGCAATTAGAGGTACATGGACTATAATGAAAATCCTTAAAATCCTAATTAAAAACACTAATTTTTATGGTTTAAAACAAACAACCTGTCATTTAAACTATAATGAAAAGAAAAGGTGACATGTCATTCATTCATTATTCTTCCTTTTCTTTTTCTTCAGGCAAGAAGGCTGGTTAAAGAACCACATTCAGATGAATAAATGTTATATCTTTGACCACCTTAAAGGCTCCAATTAGTATCAAATATATGAGAAACATTTTTTCACAAAGATCAACCATCCTTCTCAAATGCTTATATTGTATTTGATTCGAAGAACTTGACAACTTCGTATCCCTAATCAGCCTCCCTTATATTGATAGTTTCAAACAGATCAAGGATCAATCTTCCAATAAATAAACGTGAAATTCTAGACATCCAAATCAAGCATGGTTTATTCTCAATATCCATCTCCTCTACATGTTTCATGTCCTCTAATGGCATGTTTATGTCTTAATCTATACAATGAATTCGCCAAAAGCACCTTACCCACAACCTAGACTAAAGAAGAGAATCAATAAAAGAGCTAACTCTGAAACTACTTTCTCTTATAATGATTTAATTCACAAAGTGACAAAATAAAAAATAAAATACAGGAACCTCAAATTTTAAGGCAAGGTTATAGATGACAAATAAAGGGAGAGTCTTATAATCATCTATCATTAGAAAACCAACATGGTTTTATAACCTCCAAGGTTTTGTTTCAACCTATAAAAAGAGGGTTTTCCATAGATACAAGGGGATGAAAAATCAAGAGAAGTTCTAGAGAGAATCAAGTGATAAATTCCATAGGTGATTAAGAAAGAAATAGTAGAAAAATAGTGTACAAAAGCTGAAAAAAGATAGGGGAGGAGACAAGAAGAGGAACAAACGAACCAAATATTGATTAGGAGTTGGGAACAAGAAGAAAAAGGCAATAAATACCAAAAAAAAAAGAAGAAGGAGAGCATTGTGGTTAGAAGATAAACATTTTCTTTTAATAAGAAGATGTAGCTTAATTAGCACACCCCTCTTTAATCCCTTTTAAATTATTATTTGAAGGTTTACTGTTCATATGTGGTGATTAATTGTTAGTTTAAAGGCATTGTATTTTTTTATATAACAAATTATATTTCAAAGTAATATTCATTATTTTGAAAAGTAGGTTCAAGAAGGTATTGGATGCATAATTTAATGTTTATAACTACAAATATGATGATGATAGCTTGTTTAAATAACAAGAAAGAATGTCTTGATGCTTAGATTAATCACTAGATCTATTTTTGATTTCATATTGGGTTGGTCAATTTATGTTCATAATAAGGTTGATTGCAAACATATGTTAGTATCAATATTTGAAGAAATGTATTTCTAAAATCTTATGGATTGATTTGGTTTCATTGTTATATGTATTTTTTCTTAAGTACTTTGATGGTTCAAGTACATTATGATGGGCATGTTTTGAGTAAAGTTGTTGGATTTAGGCTATTATACTGGAGTTTTGGTTACTTTCTGAGTTGAAGGTTGCTTATAGGATTTCCTGGGTTTTGGTTAAATGTTCAAAGGTTGTCGAATTCAATTTCTTACAAACTAATGTTTTGGCCTATAATGAATGCTTTAATAAAAGCATTAACCTATACACAATTGTATTTTGCTCTTGATTCGCCCATTTAAGACTTAAGTTAGATCAATCGATCCTTGGTAACTTTGAATATTTGAGTTTTGATTTAGGACTATCAAGTATGATTCATACAATTTATGGTTTATTTTTCCCATTTGATGCATCATTATACTCGAATCTTTCTTGTTCGATCTCTTTTTTCCCTTGATTTAGTGTAATCTAATCTTTATCTTTATGTGGATTTATGAGGTTCATTCATATTCTTCGCCTTCTTGAGAGGAACCAAAACTTGCCTTTTGATCTTTGATTTTTCTTTGCTAAGTGTGGGATATGTTTTTAGGCCTTGGGCCAAGCTAGTAAGCCTTGTTTATGTGGTTGGGCCAAGCCTTTCAAGACTTAAGGCCGTGTTTAGCGAGATGAAAAATTACCAAAGAAAAAAAAAGTGTTTTTGAGTCCTTAAGCCATGTTTTGTAAACATGTCTTAATGTTTTTGTTTTAGCTTAATATTTATGTTTTTTTTTTCTTATTTTGCTAAACACAACCTTAATTAAATCTTGATTCAATTTTAGATTTTTAAGGGATCATTTTGCAATTAATTTTGGATCTTCCACATCATTTTTACCCTTATATATTTAATATTTGGGATTGTGAACTTATGCGTAAAATGCTTATCGTATTAAATAAATCCTTTTCTTTTGTTTATATATATATATATATATATATATATATATATATATATATATATATATATATATATATATATATAAGCAATAAAAAATCTATCTTTCAAAACTATATTTATGTTTTAAATTGCAAATGGCTAAGTTTCTAAAAACAAAAACCATGTTTTTAATTTTAATTTAAAAAAATACAAAAGATGAGATATTACATGAAATAATATACTAGAAAAAAATAGCTTTTATATTTTTCTTGCATCATAGATGTAATAAAAAAATTATTATAACCAAGGAAGACTTGGTCTAAATTTTAAAAACACAAAAAAATCAATTTGTTTATTTTTAATATCAGGAATTATGAACTTATATGTAAAATATTTTTTCAATTTTAAAAGGAACAAATATAAAAAAATATGCTTTGGCTCTAGACTAGTTTGGCTTGACTGTAAAGCCATGATCTACTCTACTAGGGTCGACTTGCTTTAACCAAGAGATAGACTAGTGGTTAGAAAAACACAATAGGGCTTAGTAATAATCAGAAAAATGAGTAATACAACTTAACTTGGATTGAGTGTATTAGGGGTGATGGTGTCCTCCCTATACATAACTGGTTTATTTATCTAGACTCTAAATACTAACTAGGGTTTTTATTGACCAAAATATTAGGTGACAACTCTAAACTTTTTAAACAATAAAAAGAAAAAAAAATCCTTATTCTTTCCACACCACTAAAAATCATGATTCATGAGAATGATCTATTATGCTGCATACGCATGACAAAGTTAATTACCATTGAACTCAATCAACAAAAAGTTTTAAAGTTTTAAAATGTTACAAACACTCAAGTCGGCAAACCCATGCACACTGGTCTCATAGATCCACAAACTAAAATGTGTTTTTTTTAATTAATATATATTGAAATTAACTTTTTTTTTTTATATATATATATATTATTTTTTATTATAATAAATTTATGGTTAACAAATTCATTATTATGACAGACATGTCTAATCATAGTGCTAGGTGTCTAGCAGTCATGCCATTCCCTAGCGCTAGACGCCAAAAAACCTGATCGCACCATCTACCCCTAACCATTCTTTCAATGTCAAATGTATCCAATGAAAAAGACAACTTCATCCCCAACTATATGCGTAACAAGTTTCTTTGGCAAGGATAACATCATCATTAGTGACTTGTGTCTTTGTGAACAATATTTGCTAATTGACTTAATGTCCAAAACACCCTTTATAATTTTTGTATCTTCATCTTTGTTTTATGATTGTTATCCTATATTATAACCCATGTATTCCTCTTCTTTCCCGACCACCAAATCATTGTCTGCTACCACTCCCTAACTCTAAGACTGATCACCACTAGCTGAAAAGCATCATAAAATTTCTTAGTAAAAAAACTATGTTGCAACCCATTTTTGGGTCCCTATAAAAATAATAAATAAATAATAAGTAAATAATAATAATAAAAAAACTAAACAGTGTCTTCCCGCATGCTGCTTGAGGCCCGCGCCACATGACTGGAAAACAGCACAGCCGCCCGACAGCAGGCCGCTCCCCTGCTCCCCCAGGCATAACAGTAGGCCGCTCCCCTGCTCCCCACGCGCATCAACAGCCCGCTCCCTTCTAGCCTATAAATACTGCTCTTGACACCAGCAACAAGGGGGGGATTTTTTTGGACGAGAGAGGGCTCGTTTGGAACTGAAAGGGGAGGGAAGTTTTGAAACAAAGAGAGTTACTGTGAGAGGGTAAGAAGAGAGGAAACGAGATAGGAAAAGAAGGGGAGAAAACGGGGAAGCTATGAAACCAAATAGGAGGGAAAGAGAAACACACCAACACTGTTAACACCATTGATTTGTTACCTTCACCTTCCCACCTTCCCTAAACCACTGTAGAGAGGAAAGAACAGCTACTGTCACCGGGATCCCTCAGCTACCGACCACCATCCAGGCCACTTCCCAGGCCTCCACCACCAGCATCTCCACGAAGCTGCTGCAGAGGTAGGAGGGCTTGGTTGACAGAAGGAGCAAAGTCAACCAAAGAGAAGAAGACAGGGAAGCTTGAAGCAGAAGCAGAAGCAGAAGCAGAGAAGAACACAGAAGCAGTAGAGAAGAGGAAGAGCCAACCTTCGGTCAGCAACCGCCAGCAAAACCGCCACCAGCACCACTGTCAGCTCCTCTACCCAAGCTCATCGTTGTAGGTAACTCTTCCCCTTATCCCCTATTCATCTTCTTGCATGCAGAACGTGCACTGTGCACGTTCTGCGAGCAAGAAATTAATTAGCTGGTTACTGTGCAGGGGCACAGTCACCACCTAATTAATTCCCCGGTTACTATGCAGGTCTAATTAATTAACAAGTTACTATGCAGGTGCACAGTAGCCACCTAATTAATTAACGGGTTACTATTTGTGTGCAGTAGCCGTCACTATTAGTACCCCGTCACTATTTGTGTACAGTAACCCCGTTACTGCACTTATGTACAGTACCGATTCATGTTGTTTCGAGCTTATTTTATTTCGGGCCAATTTCGGCCCTGTCCCCTTTTAGGCCGGGTCCGATCTAGTAAAAAGTTTTAAATTTCAAAAAAATATGTGATTTTCCACAAGTTTTTTGCTACATTTTGGTCAATATCGGTTTGTATTTTTATACTATAAAGATACAAATCCGGTATTAAAATACCCGGTTTTCGTCAAGTCATCAAAAAAATAAAAAAATAAATTTTTTTTTGTTTTCATGCATACGGCCTAGTCTCTCCAATATATATATATATATATATATTATAACATCGTATTTTCACACAACAAAGGAAATTTCAAAACAATGTATGTATTAACATGCATTTTGGCTTTAATAACCAGTTTATTCAAGCCATGAAAACTAGGCCAATATTTCAAAAAATTCCAAAAAAATTATTGTGTTTTCATTTAGTATTTGGGGTTACGATCTTATACGTAAGACGTATTCCGAATATTAAATTCTTTTGTTAACGTCAGAATTACCCATTAAGATAAGGATCTCCTCACCGAGGAAGACTTTTCTTGAACCATACCAACAACTAGGAAAACTCGAAAATACTTTAGATTTTATCAGACAATAAAACAATGCAGCTTACCTTAGGTAGGACGTATTTGGGGTGCTAATACCTTCCCTTTACGCAACCAGTCCCCGTACCCGATCTCTAAGACCAGTTAGGGTTCCTAGTGACCAAAATACTAGGTGGCGACTCCAAAGAACCAAATAAACAAAAACAAATCGTGTGGATTTTCACATGCGACAACCACTAGCTGAAAAGCATCATAAAATTTCTTAGTAAAAAAACTTGATTTTTTTTTTCATATTCGAGCTTGAATTCCTTGATGGTGGCCTAAAACATTGAAAAATGCTTCCTATATAATAATTGTAGTGACATGTTTCCTATATTATTATGAAGTGTTTGTTGATTTAGATTGATTGCAAATTTTTATGGATGTCGAATATTTGAAGTATTATAGGTTCATGTCCATTGTGCGATAACCTTGAGGCTATGACGCCACCAAGTAATTTATTTTTGAGGTTGAGTAAGGATGAAAATCAATACCCCGCGATGGAGTTAGGAGGATTGAGTTGCAAATGGTTTATCCGAGACATAATGGTTTGGTCTCGATGTGAATTTTTAATGTCTCGATGTTTCTTTGTGATTTATAAAACTTGTATGCTAACACTTGTTTTTCTTGAGTTTAATTTTCAGTATGATGCCTTTTGTGGATAAATGTGTTTTCAAAAAAATTACGGCATAAGTGTTTTCATATAAAAACAAAAACATAAAAAAATTGATTACTTGGTTTATTCTTATAAGTTGGGACTTTGTTTTCAAAAGTTTTGTTTTTTAAACATGAATGTTAAACAATGAGTTGAAGATGCCTCAACAATACCTTCTTGATATATTTTTCCATCGTATTGTAAATCGTTAATCCTACCAATAGGGTCACTAATGCTTTTGTTAACATGTTTATATACCTGCTAATTTTTGTACGTTATGACATGTTATCTTGTTTATTGTCAATGCACTTGAGCTAGGTCAACTTGACCTTAGATAGGCCTAATAAGCATGAGTGAATATTCTAAATTTGAAATATTAATGTGATTGTTAAATATAACAACACACCTTCAAGCAAATAATTCCATAAGGGTCATTGTCTAACTTTCAATCCACACGATGACATTTATACCATTAGATCCCACTATTAAGTAGAACAATCCACAATAGTTATTATTTAGACATTTTTTGATTGGCTACAAAATCCTTATTCAACAAAAAATTACAAGTGAATCCTAATATTTTAGGATAAATGAACTCGAATAAGTTATTATCCATAAGTCACTGATGCATTAACAAAATATTTAGAAACACCTCTTATTAGGATATAGGTTGGGTTAAATGAACCTAATAAAAACTTATTCAATTATTCGCTAATATGCCTTGATAAAGTATTTATAGTCACAAGTCATGATATGAACTAAATGATCATAAAAATTTCAATTCACCAAATAAATTGGGAGTAAAAAAAATAACCAGAATTTTAGAACGGATAGACATAAAACATACCTCGGGTCCATTCATCATACTGGACCCATATAAAAAGACCATCGATATATTAGACACAACAAACCATTACGAATAAATACAAATTGCAATGCAACTTATTTTAAGTATGATGTTTTTGGGTGATAGTATATTCCCTTTAGCACAACCAGTTTCTTATCTCAAAACTTTATAGACTAGTTAGGGTTTTCTAGTAATGATAATACTAGATGACAACTCCTCTTTTTGATTATTACCCTATTTTAAAACAAAAAGTATTTGTTTTTAATATGTTGTTGCAATGTCCTATACAATATATTTCATAGTTAAACGTCATATTTTATACCTAATTCAATTAAATCTCATATTTAACCTAAAAATTCCTAGCCTTAAATCTAATTCGCAACTAACAACAAACCAAAATCATCATAAATAACAAAATTAACAACTTGAATTAATGTATTTGATAACTATTTAACATAATTTAAAACTAATTAAAAAATCTATAATTCTTAATTCCAAACCCTAAAATAATTAAAATCAATAAATAGCACAAATTATCACAAACCCTTTGAAATTAATTGAGGAGAAGTATGTAATATTCCTCTAAGTATTGAATTTAAGTGGTGGTGGCAACTGAAATCCAAGAAAGGGTCGCAGATGAGAGGAGATAGAGTTTGTCTTCTTTTGCTATGGAGAAAGAGAGAGGGATGGTGTCGCATTTTATGGTTGGGTGTTTCGTGGTGGTGCGTGGCGGGTCACGACAGGAAAGAGGGAAAGTGGAGGAGAAGAGAAAAAGAAAAAGAAAAATAAAGAAATGATAACTAGAGGTTGGGGTTTTAATTCGTTTATAGTCGTGTGTTAGGCATGTGATTCACTAGGCACAAATAAAACATGTAACTTATCTATTTATGTTATTTTTCTAAATATTTTATAAATGATGAATTTTTCATTTTTTTTTTGTTACCTTGCTAAATTCAAAGAACAAGCTGTCCAGAGCCAAAATCCTTCTACCAGTTCGAAAAGATGAGGAAAAAAAAAAAAACATCCAGGTCTTATTCACAAGGACAACAAAATTAATTAATTAATCAAGGACATCCAGGTCTCATGTGGATGATTCTCCACTCGCAAGCACGCATTGTTTAATGTTTGAACTTTTTTACAGATGTCTGCTTCCAACTCTCACTTAACTAATTAATACTGGCTTTGGTTTGCTTTCAAGGGAGGATAATTGATAATAAAAAATCCCAGACAAATCACTTTCTTGTCTCTAAAGGTTGTTTTCCATCAATAACTTGGAGTACAATTGAAGAAGCATGGAGGGAGGGCCGGTCTCGTATCAAATTATTATTTCTTGAACTATAAATAGCATTTCTACAACCTTTTCTCTTCATCAATTGCATTAAAAATGAAGTTGCCAAAGTGGAATACTTATGGTTTCCTTCTCTTCTTGATATGCCCTTCATTGTTATCAGGTAATTCATCACAATGTTGGCATTGCTGTTTTTTTATTCGTAGTAATATTGTTTCTTACATGCATTTAGCACTAAACATGATTAGCCATACACGTAATGAGTTTGCGTGAATGTTGTAATAATATCGTCTAATTGCTAGCTACTACTGCAGGGCGATCATCAGGACACCAAGTTGTATTTTATGTTCACAACAAGTGCCCCTTTGCCATATGGCCGGCGACAGCCCCCAACACAGGCCATCCAGTGATTGCCGACGGTGGATTCCATCTCACCTCGGGTGAAACTCAACGCATCTACGCTCCATGGGATTGGAATGGCCGAATGTGGGCTCGAACTGGCTGCAACTTCACCTCCAAAGGTCACCCTGCCTGTGAAACTGGTGATTGCGATGGGCGTCTAGCATGCAATGGTCTGATAGGCACACCTCCAGTTACACTTTTGCAAGTGTCGCTTCAAGCAGATGGAAGCAAGCCAAATTTTTATGATGTGAGCTTGGTTGATGGATATAACCTTCCTGTTTCGGTAACAACTAAGCAAATCTCATCTAAATGTACCATCGGAGGGTGCTCAAAAAACTTGAAAAATTCGTGCCCGGTGGAGCTCCAGGTCCTCAACAAAAATGGCGAAATCGTGGCGTGCAAAAGCGCTTGCTTGGCTTTCAATCTTGACTCATTTTGCTGCAGTAATGAATATGGAAGCCCTGAGAAATGCAAGCCAAGCGTGTACTCGAAGATGTTTAAAGATGCATGCCCTTACTATTATAGCTATGCTTTTGATTCGCCTGCACCGCTGGTGAACTGTGCATCCAAAGAGTATGTTGTCACCTTCTGCCCTTCCTCATGGGGAGGAGACCGCTCTTCGATATAAAATTGTGTGCATAATTACACCCAATTTATGTATTGATCCTTTGTTACTTTGCTTCAATAATTAACCAGTGTTATTCGCGCACATACGGGTGTTCCATTTATTTGATTTATGCTTGATTTTTATTCTCACTTGTTTAGATCATTTTCTTATCGTTTTTCATTAATATATAATATAAAATAAAACCAATAAATTATGTAAAAGGTGGTGGAAAGTATGGTTAAATCAATAAATTAGATACATTCCATTGACTTATAATCCAATTGTGAAAGTAAAATCACATCTTTTAATTTCTTGATAGATAAATTCAATTGCATTAAGCATTTAATAAATTTTATTATACAGTGAATAAAGGTCATGTAGAATATCCATTAAGAAATTAAAATAACCATCTAGTACATGGTTTAGTGATAAAAGCTTGGGATAAGAGGTTTGCTCCCCATATGGTCTCAAGTTTGAACCATATAGTTGCTAATATGATGGCCACTAGAAACTTACATGGTCGTTAACTTCAGGACTCCTGGGATTAGTCGAGATGCTCGCAAACTAGCCCAAACACTCATATTAAAATAAAATTAAATTAATGTAAAATTAGTTTCAATCATACCGTAACTTTAGATTTCCAAGAAACTTAAAACACATGCAAAATCCAATTGAAAAAACATTTGACATATTAGATTGAAAAAGAAGTGGCTTTCAAGATCATTGTTGTAAAGGCCCGGCCCAACTTGCCATATATTGTTCGCTTTGGGCCTTACCGCCCTCACGGTTTTGTTCCTGGTGACGCGAGCCCAATTCTGAGCATGACACCCCAAAACGCATATGACAAGTTGGCAACCAGCACCACTTATAAGGCCAGCAACACACCCCTCACCCGTCGATGTGGGATCTTACAATCCACCCCCCTTAAGGAGCCCGACGACCCCGTCGGCACAACCGGACAACCAGTGAGGTCGGCTCTGATACCAAATGTAATGGCCCGGCCCAACTTGCCATATATTGTCCATTTTGGGCCTTACCGCCCTCATGGTTTTTTTCCTGGTGACGCGAGCCCAATTCTGAGCCTGACGCCCCAAAATGCGTATGACAAGTTGGCAACCAGCACCACTTATAAGGCCAGCAACACACCCCTCACCCGTCGATGTGGGATCTTACAATCCACCCCCTTTAAGGAGCCCGACGACCCCGTCGGCACAACCGGACAACCAGTGAGGTCGGCTCTGATACCAAATGTAATGGCTCGGCCCAACTTGCCATATATTGTCCGTTTTGGGCCTTACCGCCCTCACGGTTTTGTTCCTGGTGACGCGAGCCCAATTCTGAGCCTGACGCCCCAAAACGCGTATGACAAGTTGGCAACCAGCACCACTTATAAGGCCAGCAACACACCCCTTACCCGTCGATGTGGGATCTTACAATCCACCCCCCTTAAGGAGCCCGACGACCCCGTCGGCACAACCGGACAACCAGTGAGGTCGGCTCTGATACCAAATGTAACGGCCCGGCCCAACTTGCCATATATTGTCCGTTTTGGGCTTTACTGCCCTCACGATTTTGTTCCTGGTGACGCGAGCCCAATTCTGAGCCTGACGCCCCAAAACACGTATGACAAGTTGGCAACCAGCACCACTTATAAGGCCAGCAACACACCCTTCACCCGCCGATGTGAGATCTTACAATTGTAGTCAGACCTGGTTTGGTGAATTGAAAAAATTTGTATTTTTTAAAATTACGTATGAATATTTGTTGAAAATAAATTATTTATTTTAATTTTTATAAAATTAAATAAAAATAAATTTTGAAAAGTACCCCTACGATATCATATAGGTACACTTATTGGTTTTAACTAATTGAAGATCATGTTAATATGTTGAAGAATGGAGAAATAATGTTAATAACATAGAAGTAAGCTTAATTTCTTATTTATTAGGTCATCGTTGGTATTAGAAATAATATTTTGGGTATTAAGGCTTTAACATTTGAATTTTCACACTTAGTATAAAAATAGGACCTCTAGAATTAATAAAAAAATAAAGCCAAATCATTAAAGAGATTAAAAATTCTAATTAGCCTTTCTTCATCTCAAATTAAATTTCATTAGGTTAATAAATCTTAGCCTTATTAAAATCATTCTTAATTAGGTCATGAGGTTAACCTTGAAGAAGAAGAGATGGGATGGGTAAGATCATTACCCAAATTCATACTATTTACCATTATTTATGTCATTAAATCATCTGATTCTATCTTAGATATAACTATATTATTTTAAGCAATTTTTTATTTTTAAGATTTATTAGGGATGGAAAGAATATTTTATGTTTTTTTAAAATATTGAACTAAGGGTCTTCTTTAGGTTTATTAAGAGTAGAAAATGTCATTTTGGGTTTTAAAAAGAGGGAATACCCTTTAGCATTCACATGACATGTCTTGAAATTTGATCAATTTTGAAAGTTTTTTAAATAAATTTGTCATTATACTTCCAATCATATATTAAATAAAATATCAAATATTACATTCATAAAAACATCTATTGATTTCAAACTAACAATAAGATAGATAAAGACATAATTCATTAAAAAAACACAGTAGAATCCTAAAAGATTCAAAAAGAATTTTTTTTTTAATATACACAAAAAGGTTAATGATTAGTACTTAAAAATGCATTTTTATCAATGTTTTATATCATCATATTGCTCTTAAAGTATCATTAAATTCCCTAACCTAAGCATGTTTTATAATAGCAAGTACGATAATATAAGATATCCTTAATTTGTGTAAATGCTCATTTTAAATGCAGGCATGTTTCACATTTCAAAGGATTGATTGATTTGTTTAACTATTGAAATTAAGAAGACAAAGAGATGTTGTTTCAATTCAAACTGGAACACCATTCAGTTATTGGATCATAACTGGAGTTGTAGAACTTGGATTTAGGTCTAGTTTTATGGATGAAAAGCTAAGATATAGGCCAAAAGCTTTCATGAAGAGTCCAAGATTCAAAACGATCATTTTCAAGTTCAAATTGTAGCAACAAAAAAGAAGTTATAATCTATCCTGCAGCCTAAACACTATTCACTGTTCAGCCTATATCTCGAGTTGTAGAAGTCCAAATGAGTTCATTCTTGTTTTGTTGAAAAGCGGAGACAAATTCTACAACTTTCATGAAGACTATCTGTTCTAATTATGACGTTAGAAAATAACGTATTGTTTAGACAAAAAGATAATGATTGTCACCAAGTCTAGAGATGACTACCCACTCAATAATTAGTCATCAAATCAATTGTTCTGAATTTTAGCCTATAAAAGGAGGCATTTGCCATACATTTAGACATCTTGGTTTTCAAATCAAGATCATATTCTTGCTTTCTTTCTTTGTATTTTTGAAATGTTTAAGTTTTGCTTTCACTAATTTCTTATTTATGCTTTTCATCATAGCTATGTTCTTATCTTGTTTATTTATGTTTCTTTTCTTCACAATGTTTAGCTAAGTTTATTATGTCAAGGTGAAAAGGTTTCACTAATGGTGTTAGAATATGTATAATATAAACTCAACATGGACTTCAATGTTTATATCCAAGAAAGTTTGTTATTAACATGTCTTATATTTTTATTTTACTAATTCTTAAGACCTTGCTTGTTAAATGATTAATTTAAATTTGTGTTGTACAACTCTTGGTATACCATATACTTGGCACTTTCATAGCCTACTGTATGGTATAACCGACACCTGTGTTATGAAAGGAACTTGATTTGTTGTTAACATAAGTTAACATCATGAATTCCTGACAATATTTAAAAGTATGATGTTACTAAAATAAGACAATTAATATGATCATGTTAAAAATTTATAATAAACTATTACAGTAAATCATCTTATTGGAGCCTTCTTTTTGTGTGGTTTCCAGTTGATTAATAAAAAGAGTTTACGATATACTTATTTCTAATACTATTAGTGGATCCTCAAACCTTGATAGTTACTTTTATATTTAATCCTTACATCAATATCACATCTCAAAAATTCTTTTCAATTGCTTTTCATTTGTTGTTTATAATTTATATATAGTTCACCTCCAAATGGTTTGACCTCGGTCTTGCCGGATTATTTATTACTTTGACACTCCTACCCTTAGGATAAGACATCAATTTTTTGATCGTGTCAGGTAATATAATTGCATTTGCAAGGTTTAAGCACTTGTTTCCTAGTAGTCATGATTTTTTTGCTCACTCAATCAAAAGTCAAATTGCACCTCTCTATTCACCTATCAACTATATGATTCACTTAACATCATATCCTAATTGTCCTTTTTAGTTGGCTTTAAGCATTTTGGTAATTAAGTTCTATTTACCATTTTTTCTCTTAAAATTTTAACAATTCATGATATATGAAATTGTTGATCTATTTCTTAAACTCTTGATGATGATCAATGGAATGACCCATGACTCCTTAATGATATTCGCATTTAGAATTTTTATTGTACCATTTAGGGAAACATGATTTGGTGATTTTAAATGGTCAAGGTGCTAGCTAACAAACATTTACAATGTGCTAAGAAATATTAATGAGTGGAATTTAAAACGAAGATGATTATTCATGGTGTTCGTACAAACTCTCGTATATTACAAGCAAGTGTAACTATATATTTGTTCATCACAAAGTAATGGTCTGCTTGCCATACTAACCATCAAGCTTAAGCTCGTTTTGTACTATAAATGAAAAGGTTAGGAATGGAGGCATATCCAAACCAATATTTTTGAGATCTTGTTTTATCAAAAATAAAATGAGGGTGTCATTGTTAGAGGATAATGACTTTGCCCCCAAACATCTAAGGGCCCTTCTTAAATACCACCAATATTTATGTCTCCATTTAGAATAAAAAAAATCATAAACCCATTAGTAGTGGTCATTACTTATACCATACTTTGTTGGCGATAATGTTAACAACAATGCATGGCATTTTAAATCAAAGGAAGAAACCAATCATATGTCGGTTTTATTGTTGAGAATTTTGTGTCACTATATCCTCAAAGATCTTTAGGCAGGTTCTAACCTACAATCTAGGTATGGGGTCAAGGGTAAAATGAGTATTAGCATTAGTTACTCTAACTCTCTTACCCAAGTTCCAGGAAGAGGTTTAATTTTTGTGTTGGTGGAGTTGTTTATAGCTATCTCAGGGTGTTGTGTTGGTTTAGGGACAATGTTGGTGACTAATTTAGTGATTGTTGTGGTGTAGGAAATGGTTTAATGGGTGAGCCAGTCGATCGGTTTCTAGTTTTTATGTATCGGTCAACTAGTTTCTGGGTAATTGGTGTCCATGCTTGAGCAATAGTTTCAACAAAAATTACAAGATTCCAAGGTAATGCAAATCTGATCTCCATCATTGAGAACAAAGAGGAGACCCAAGCGAACCACCCTGAGCAATATAGGGCAGACCTAATGGTGACTAAAGGAGCATCGATCAAGCAATTATGGTTGCTGTAAAATTAGTTTTTCTAGTAAAATATCGATAATAATATCTTTCAAACAAAATTAGATTATCAAAATCCAAATAGTTTATTATAGATCATACCAAGGTGCACAACATACTAATACACTAGCCTAATTCAACGGTGGGAGGTAGAGTTATAACTTTGGTGACCTGATTCTCCCTCTAAAGTCTCTTCAAGACTTTTTAAGTACAAACCATACTTGTTCATTTTCTAACAAGTATGTTAGAAAATCCAAGCTGAATATTTTAGTCATTTTGGTCCTTTAACTCTTTGGCTCAGCTTCATCATCTTCTGATTGATGATGATTGCTTAAGTGGGTCTCAATCATTCTCTTATGTGAAACATTTTCTAGTGTTTCCTAAAATGAAATCACATCTCTAATGAATGTGGCATTTTTTATTCCATTATTGTATTATAATGCATATCCTCAATACTTGACTTGTGTACAAGAAATTGATCTCCACTACTATTGTAAGCATATTCGATAAATATATAATCCATAAATTTAGGTTATATTTTGAGCTTTTTAGGATAAGATACTCCTATAGTTGTAAGAGATCCCTACACTTTAAGGTGTTTGTAGGAAGGTCTTCTATATTTTTCATAATTCATATGGTGTTTTATTTTTTTATAAGATATTTGTACAAGTTCTATGGTGCTCTTAAACTTATCAACATGGCATTCATTATTTTTTTTTTTTAATATTTGGTTCTTAGGTTTCACAATGCTATTTTGTTAAGGTGAATATATAGTGGTAGTTTGGGGAAATAATTCTATTTTGAGAATAAAAATTACCAAAAAGTGTTTCATATTATCCACTTTTATTATTTATTACTTTTATTTTTTATCAAGCTAATTTTCAACTTCATTCTTGTAATGTTTAAACATTTTAAGAGCCTCATATTTGCTTCAAAGTAGATAGGTATGATACCCTTGTGAAATCATGTATAAAAGTAATGTAAATTGTTTTCTATCTTCTAGTTTGTATAAATTTTAAATCACTAATATCTGAGTAAATTAAACCTAGAGATTCACTACTTTTTTCAACTGGATGAAAACAAGTTTTTATGAGACATAAACATCATACTTATAATTTTCCTAAAAAATCATACTTGGTAAAAAATCAAGATTTTGTTAACTTTTATACAGAATTATGATTCACGTGGCTTAACTCGTCATACCACATGTCATAAGACTTGAGTACATAAGAAAAATATGAATTATTATTATTATTATTATTATTATTATTTTCTTCTCATCCATGGTTACAATGGTCATAACATTTATTTTGAAGAGGTCATCTCTAAGATACCCTTCTCTTATGGACATTTTATTTTTAGATAGTGCAAATTTATCTCTCAAATACTGATTTAAAACAAATTTCACTTAACAATGAATCAAACATTAAGTTCGTCCAAGTATCAATAAAGTAAATTATTAAGGGTCAAAAGTTATTCAAAAGTTATCTTTAATATAACTTTCTCAACACCTAGTATCTTAAAGATTGATAAATTATCCATGTACAAGTATTCAGAACATCCTCTTCTTAGTGTATATATGTCTTGTTACACTAGTCTCAACCGACTATGACTCAAGATTTTTTATTAAGTTGACTTTAGAAATAACAGCACACATGTTCATTTCCAAAACTTCATCACTAGGTGATTAACCTTGTTGATATTGGCTTCAACAATCATTCCCTGTTTTAGGATACATTTTTGAGCTCTATTTCTACAAATCTTAGCTAAGTGGCCTATCTTGTTGAAGATAAAGCATTTTTCATTAAATGTTTTAGCAATAATTTTCCCTTCCTAACAATCTTTTCCATTTTGTCTTTAGTATGGAACTTCACCACTTGTTCTAGAAAGTTTGTTTTAGAAGTTATACTAGAAGAGTTTACATATGAAATTACTATGATTCCATGTGTCTAAAGCTACCACAATAATGAAACCAAAATTAATATCTAATAGTTTTGATGCTTTTTCCAATAAGAACTTTCCTAAGTTCAAGATGGTTAAATAATATAATATTTTATATTGCCACATCTTAAAGGTGATGGTGGAAACCTTCATCGAAATGGTAGTTGCTAAAACAATATTGGTTGGGACAACTAATTCTCGAGTTGATGTCATGATTAAAATTTGTAAAACAATAGTCTAAATTATAGAAATAAAATTGGTTATTCAACAATTATAAAAATATATGAGACAAATCCAAAATTTTAACAAACCAGAGTTTTTTAAATTTCATAACTATTATAAAAAGAAAAACAAATAAAATATTCCAATTAAGCAAGAATATGTTAAAGTACTATCCTATTAACATATATCATACCATTATAAGCTTGTTTAAACAAATAGCATACCAATATAAATTTGTACAAACAAATTAAATAATTAGCATGAGCATGCCATTTATAAGATTGAAAAATTACTTATATAAACTAAACGAAGATAAGAAAATAGATTCAAACATAGTTTTTAAATGTTTATTTAAAAAGAAAGAATACATGGATGAATATAATAAACTAGGTAACAAATGAACTTAACTTCAAAAAAAAAAAAGTTGTTAATATACTCTTTAACAATTAATCTAGTTTTCACAAAGAATTCTAAACTAAATAAGGACTAATTAAAATAAAACTTTAAGATTATTGATCAAATTATACTAGATGATTAGACAAGTGAGCATTAATGTTTAATTTAACATAGTAACTATATCTCAAGGTAAATTTTCAGATTATGAGAAAAATAATAATAAAAAAAAACTAGAACTTATAACATAGAGCCTATGTAAGAAACTAGGTGAAGAAGAGTGTAAAACATTAAGCAAAATTTATGAAGAAACAAACAACCCGTAACACTCTTTATTATCCCCTTTAATTTTTATAGATGATTTTGGAATCAAAACTGATATATCATTAATTATGGTCATTACCATACTATATAAACAAGTGAAGTGTTAGAGAATAATATAAATTATATATTAGGACATCACCTAATAATTTAAACTATTATGTTGAAATAATTTCTAGCATGGTATCAGAGCCTTGATGATTAAACGGTTACGAGTTTTAATCTCACCATCTCCATTTATTTGATAAAAATTAAGCACAAGGTAGTATATGTCTGTGTAAGTTTCAAGCCCAAAAAGCTTTTATTTGAGGAGGTGTGTTAGAGAATAATATAAATCATATATTAGAATCTCACCTAACAGTTCAAGCTATTGAGTTAAGATGGTTTTTTGACATAAAACTTGTTTCTTTCATATGTGTGATAGAAGGTTTTAGAGGATTTTGAGCTTCTCTAGAACATACCAACTTAAAGCTCTTTAAGATTATTTGTTTATCTACCTGTAATTTATTTAAATCATGTTAATATTTCATGTTAAAAAACTTATATTAGATATTAAATTTCAATAAAAGTTTAACCCTAAAAATAAGTTTTAATGTTTTACTTTTAATTTGGGCGTATAGTATGCTCGTTGACCATTAAATAAAATTTTCCATAAGATGACCACTGAATGGAAACTCTTAACAACCTTATGGTTAGAACATCTAATCGATAAATCTGTCTAAAGCACAAGAAGGAAAATCAAGGATGACTGCTTTAAACCACACACAATCTGCTTAAAATCAAGAGGAAGAAGGGACATAGCCAGGCTGCTCGATCTTAACACACCGATATTTGTTTTTTTTTTTGGTTTTTTTTTTTAGGCTTTTACAACATAAGTGTTTAATTTCCTTTTCAAAGAAGAGTTTGTGGCAGAGGTCTGTTTTTCAGAGAAGATGAGAAGAAGATCTTGTATTTTTTCTTATCTGTTTCTAATGCAGGAATCCTGCTTTTATACACGTTACATAATAACAGAATCCTAGATCAGTTCATCTCAACCATTCATCAATTGATGGCTAAGATTTTTACACATGCAAGAAACGGTTGTAACAGAATTGAACAGAAATAACTGCTTTTAACTACTTTAACTGTTTTAACTGCTTTAACTGATTTCAACAGAATCTTCTTCCTTTACTTCCTTCTTCACATTATAACTTCAGGATTAGCATCTGAAGCTTAAAAACCAAGTAACCAGCTTAACTTTCAACAGCCTCTCCTAAGCTACTTACTGGTTTAACTCCTAGATTCAATCTTAGTTGTTTGAATCTGTCCTTAGGCAATGCTTTCGTGAAGATGTCTGCAAGCTGTTCTTCACTTCTGCAGAATTTCACATCTATTACTCCCTCTTGCAGAGCCTCTCTTATGAAATGATACTTCCTGTTTATATGTCTAGTTTTTTGATGAAAAAAAGGATTTTTGGCCATTGAAATTGCTGACGTATTATCACAGAACAAGGGTGTTGCCTCAGCTTGCATTTCACCAAAATCATCAAGAACAAACCGTAACCAAATGGCTTAAGCAGTTGCTTCAGATGCTGAGACATACTCAGCTTCTACAGTTGATAATGCAATTGTGTTCTGCTTCACAGATGCCCAGGAGAATGCTCCATTTCCAAAACTGAATGCATAACCAGAGGTGCTCCTGCTGTCATCTTCACTTCCTGCCCAATCTACATCACAGAATCCAATAAGTGTTGCTGACTGATTTCTAACATATTCGATGCCATAGCTGAGAGTTCCTTGCACATATCTTAGAACCCTTTTTGCAGCTCCCATATGAATTTTGGTAGGTCCATTCATGAACCGTGACAGCAAACTGGTTGCATACATCAGGTCAGGTCTTGTTGCAGTTAAATATAGTAAACTTCCTACTATTTTCCTGTAAATACCTTCATCAGCCAATTCACTTCCATCTACCTTCTTCAGTTTCTCAACAATGGCCAAAGGAATAGTTACTGGTTTGTAGTCCGCAAGACCAAACTTGCTAAGCAAGGATTTGGCATACTTGCTTTGATGAATGAATACTCCTTGATCAGTTTGTAATATTCACATGCCAAGAAAATGATGAAGTCCAAGATCAGTCATCTCATACCTCTGCATCATTTCTCTTTTGAACTCACACAGCATCTTATCACTACTGCTAGTGTATATAATGTCATCAACATAAATTGAGACAATGATGAAATTACCTTCACGATCTAACCTTGTATACAGAGTAGCTTCACTTGTACTCCTTTTGAATTTACACATGGAGAGATACGCATCAATCTCATTGTACCAGGCCCTTGGTGCCTGCTTTAATCCATATAAAGCCTTCCTGAGTTTGTAGATTTTGTGTCCTGCATTCTTCACTTCAAATCCCTCAGGCTGTTCTACATATACATCTTCTTCAAGCACACCATTTAGGAATGCTGATTTAACATCCAACTGGAACAACTTCCACCCCTTTTGTGCTGCAAGTGCAATGAGAGTTCGGATTGTGTCTAACCTTGCTACTGGTGCAAAGGTTTCATTGTAATCAATTCCAGATTTCTGTACATATCCTTTAGCCACAAGTCATGCCTTGTGTTTCTGTATTGTTCCATCAAGATGAAGTTTGGTTTTGTACACCTATTTCACTCCTATAACAGGTTTGTTAGTCGGTTTCTCCACCAATTCCCAGGTGTTGTTCTTCTCTATCATTTCCAGTTCTTCCTTCATAGCCTCCTGCCAGGCTTTATCTCCAGCTGCTTCTAGATAATTCTCAGGTTCTATGATGCACATATGGCACCTTGCATATATCTCTTCCAAGGATTTCAACTTTACTGGAGTAGATCTAGGTGTTGATTGTTGATTGTGATCACTATCAGTATCTTGTTGAATTTCAACAGAATGTCCTTCAGGATTTTCATCTTCAGCTTCATCTCCCTCAAGATTGAGAGGCATTTGCATTTGATTCATCTGACTTCTTCCCCAATTCCATGACTCATTCTCACTGAAAATCACACTTCTTGAAAGTACAATCTTCTCAGATTTCAGATCATACACTCTATATCCCTTTTCACAACTGCCATATCCAACAAATACTACCTTTCCAGCTTTGCTATCCCATTTCTGCCTTAGAGATGATGAGATATGTATGTAGCATAAACACCCGAACACTTTCAGGTGTTTGACTCCTGGCTTTCTCCCTGTAAAGGCTTCAAATGGTGTTTTTCCCATAACTGATGTTGTATAACATCTGTTCTGAAGATAAATAGCTGTACTTACAGCTTCTGCCCAGAATCTCACTGGTATTTCTTTCTCAATCAACATGGACCTTGCCATCTCACAGATTGTCCTGTTTTTCCTCTCTGCAACTCCATTTTGTTGAGGAGAATGTGCAATTATCAGCTGCCTCTCCATTCCTTGTTTTACATAGAATTCTTGAAACTCATTTGAGGTATATTCACCACCTCTATCACTCCTCAACTTCTTTAATTTATACCCACTTTGTACTTCAACAAGGGCTTTAAATTTCTTGAACACATTAAGTGTATCAGATTTATTTCGAAGGAAGTATACCCAGCACATTCTTGAGTAGTCGTCAATGAATGTGATGAAGTAATTGTTCCCTCTAACTGATTCGTTCTGCATTGGTCCACACAGGTCTGTGTGTATCAGCTCCAGTGGATAGCTTGCTCTCCACGTTTGTTCTTTGTTAAATTTCTCCCTGTGATGCTTTCTTGAAGCACAGCCTGCACACACACTTTCCACTACTGTCAATACAGGAAGTCAACATACCATCTCCTTTTGTTGCATCTTTTTCATGCTAGCAAAGTTCAAGTGTCCCGGTCTTCTATGCCAGATCCAGGAATCTTCAATCACTGATGCTTTCCTTGCTGCAGGTGTCATGGACTCAAGTGAAAGGGGAAAGCAACGATTTCCTCCCATGATCACTTTTGCTACAATATTGTTGAGGCTTTCATCATCAAATATCACTACTTTGTTTCCTCCAAACAGGATATAATAGCCATGCTCCATCATCTGGCCTACACTCAATAGGTTTTCATCCAATCCTGGAACAAGCAGCACCTCTTGTATGTATCTTTTTCCATGCTGAGTCTTCACCACCAGTGTGCCTTTTCCAGTAGCTTGCACAAGATCTCCAGAGCCCATCTTTACTTTACAGGTTACAGTTCTGTCAATGTTGATTAGTTCAGATTCTTGAGATGTCATATGGTTGCTGCAGGCACTGTCCACGAACCATATATTACTATCTTGCAGACTTGCAGAATGACAAGCATAGAACATGGTTCCTGTGGTTACTCTTTCTTCCTTTGCATAGTTGGCTAATTGTTTGTTACTGTAACTATCGCAATCTTTTGCAATATGGCCAAATCGATTGCATCTTCCACATCTTGGTTTTCCTTTGTGCCTGCACAATCTAAAATGATGTTTCTGGCAGACTTGACACTGTGGTTTTTCTCCTGCTTGACTGCTCCCTCCAACAGTGTTATTCCAGCTTGAATTGCTGTAGCTATTCAGAGTTCTATTTGGAGTCCAATTTGATCCCCTCCTATCTTGTGGTTGCCACTTTTGAGTAGGTCTGCCTTGGAAACTCTTGTGAGAATTGTAACCTTGATTGTTTCCAACTTTTAAACTGCTAAAGGCTTTTTCTGTTCCTCTTAGCTTATCCCTTTCATCATGCAGATCCTCCCTCTTATCATATACCTTAACAGAAGCAATGACTTCTTCTGCTCTTAGAACTTCAAGATCTCGTGTCTCTTCAATGATTGACACAATGGACTTATATCTTCTGCTTAGACTCATTAACAATTTCTGCACAATTCTGTTTTCTGATACATCTTCACCTAATGATTTTAGGTTGTTTATAGTTGCAAAGAATTTAGCTAGATAACCATCTAAGCTTTCACTTTCTAACATTCTCGAATATTCAAAGTCTGCTCTCACTTCTTGAAGTTTCACTGCTCTAACCTTTTTATCTCCTCTGAATTCTCTGCTCAAAATGTCCCAAGCTCCTTTTGCAGTCTTCTCGTTTCTTATTCGTGAGAAAAGATCGTCTGTTAATGCTCCTTGTATGAGGCTTAATGCCTTAGCATTCTTGATTTTGTTTTCTCTGGAGATAGTGGATGTTTGCAGTGAAGTTTGCTCAGCTTCACTCTCTTCATCGCCTGATCCAGTTGCAACTTCAGGTATTTGATGAGATTGTATTCCACTTTCTATTATGTCCCATAGATCAAATGCTATAAGGATTGTCTCCATTTTTACAGCCTAAAAATCGTAATTTGTGCCATTGAACTGTGGAGTTCTTAGATCTCCTCCAACAGAGTTTGATCCTACCATTTTTTAGAATAAACAGTTTTAATCAATCTGTTTTCACAGTTTACGCCCCTCTCAGGAATCAAAGAAACTCTGATACCATGTTTAATTTCCTTTTCGAATAAGAGTTTGTGACAGAGGTCTGTTTTTAAGAGAAGATGAGAAAAAGATCTTGTATTTTTTTCTTATCTGTTTCTAATGCAGGAATCCTGCTTTTATACACGTTACATAATAACAGAATCCTAGATCAGTTCATCTCAACCATTCATCAATTGATGGCTAAGATTTTTACACATGCAAGAAACGGTTGTAACAAAATTGAATAGAAATAACTGCTTTTAACTGCTTTAACTGATTTCAACATAATCTTCTTCCTTTACTTCCTTCTTCACGTTATAACTTCAGGATTAGCATCTAAAGCTTTAAAACCAAGTAACTAGCTTAACTTTCAACAATAAGGAACAATAAGGAGCACGATCCATCTTAAGAATGGAGTCCACAGCACTTAATAATTTCAACTCTCGCTAAGGGCGAGAAGAACCTGAAAGTATAAATTAAGAGATATATATTCACAGGGAAGGTGACGAATAAACTAAGAGAAACAATTGTCAAACGCATGTGGTTGAGTTTCTTGCTTTTCTTCTTTAATTACCTTTTGAAAATCAACAAGCAATGCTTCGCAAGTTCGCCGCACATGTCTTTGCCTATGAATCTTGGAAAGATTCAAATTAGTTTCCCATCTTCTTTTCTTTGAATATGAATCATTCAAATGTGAAACCCATAAAGAAGAGAGAGAGAGAGAGAGAGAGAGAGAGAGCAGGTCAAGCAGCGACTGGAGCTTTGAAACTTTCCTAGGGTTTATTAATCCATGCTTGACCTTTTATTTATCTGGTCTTCGATCGTATAAATAATTAAAGATTATTTCTTAGCAATACTCTTTCCCATTGATCAGGTTTATATATATATGGACATGATAGAACTTAATTGCTCACTAATTTTCATTTACAAAGAAGACATTTGAATTCCAAATCTTTCATTATTATATTTTTCATACAATCACGTTAAAATTGTTAAGCCATGTTTTTTTTATTAATTAAAACTTAGTTTTAAGATCACTAGTTTCATTTTTTAAAAACTATTCTTAAAATTAAAAATACTTTCTTTCTTTAAAATAAAATAAAAATATTAGTTAAGATTGAGATCTTTGATTAAATAAATATTTTTTTAATTCAAATCAATAGAATTATTACGAATATTTATTTTAACTGTCATTAATTTTTATTAAAAAACATGTTGTTTATAGAAAAAAAAAAGCTTTTAACAAATAATTATTTTAATTGTCTTTAATTTTTATCAAAGAAATATGTTGTTGATAATAAAACTAGCTTTTATATATATAAAAAAAAACCATGAATAGGATAGAGGAATTTTGACCAAGGAAATACATTTTTTCCATCCGGATTTAAATAGGTTGGTTTTTTTTATGAGTATTTACTTTAGTCACTGCAAAATTAAATTTAAAACTGCTTTATAAAATACATCATTTATTGGATTTATTAGTTATTAAAATTGATCATTTTACAGCTATGATCTTTTCAAAAAGCCTTTTTAACTTGACATATTGCCTGTTTAGGAGTGTATTTGCGGTTGCTTTTTAAAATATTTTTTTATTTAGAAATGTATCAAAATAATATTTTTTTTATTTTTTTAAAATTATTTTTTATATCAGCGCATCAAAATAATCTAAAAATACAAAAAAAATATTAATTTGAAGTAAAACAAATAAAAAATTTTATTTTTTAAAACACAAAAATAATCAATATGACCTTTTTAAAAAAATCTTTAAATTGAGAATTACAATTGAGAGTTTTGAGAATTACAAAAAAGAAAAGGATGAGAGTCAATTAATATAAATTGATCATTTATAGCTATGACCTTTTTAAAAAGCCTTTTTTGCTCGACATATATGTCTCGCATTTTGCTTGCGTCCTTTGTCATACTTTGTTCTTCGTCTCGTAGCAGAGCACGGGCAGCTGAACAGTTGTGTCTAAAGAAACATATATATATTTTAAAATAACTAGGGTTCTTTAGATTCAGGTGAATCTAGGTTTAGATTTAGGATGACGCATTTAGAAGGAAAAAAAAATCCTAAACATTTTAAAATAACTAGGGTTATTTATGGTGCTTCACTGTGTATACAAATAATAAAGTTCTTAATATATATATATATATATAGATATATTAAATTATTTTATAATAAATTTATATTCTAAATTAGTCAATTAATGTATATATGATAGCTAAGCAATCACAAATTTAAATATTAAAATGTAGACCAATTTCTTTAAATATGACATATGACAAGTCAATTTTTTTTTTTTTTTAAAGATACATATGAAACGTCTTCTTGCCCATTTAATAAAAAATAAAATTAAAGTAAAGTCAGGCCTGCGTATACCTTACCTACTACAATGAGTTAAGCATTGGGACCATTTATAGAATTTTTGTTTTTTTTAAATGTTTTTGGGCTTTTTTTTACACTCCAAAAAAATTTATTAGTTTTAGTATAGTGCTTAAATATTATTATAAATTTTAATTTGAGTTTTAATAATTGTTTTTTTACTTGTATCTAATATAAAAATATTAATACTTATAATAAATTATTCATAAAAGTTCGATTGAAGTCAAATTTTTATTAATAAATTTTTTAAATAGATTTTGAAAATAATTTTATTATATTTATGTTTTTTTTAGCTTTCAATCACATAAAATATAGATATATTATTTTGATATTTTTTAATAAATTTCCTTTAACAATAATAGAATATCTTTTTTTAAATAGAAATAATAATTTTAGTTAAAAATTTTGTGTTGATTAAGATAAACAAGAGATACATTAATAAAAACAATTATTTATATATATATAAAAAAATCAAAACAATTGCATTTCAGATTCAATAACAATATCAACAAATTTTCTAAAACCTGATTTTTTTTTTAATTTAAAACTTTTAATTTTAATCCCCCGTAACGTACTGCAGATATACAAACCAGTAAAAACTAAAAGAGATGGACTGTGAGTCCAAAATAGACCAGATATTGAAAGGGGGAAAAAACAAACTCACAATATACTCTATGTTTTCTTTAGATAACTCATAATCACAATAGAAAGAAGCATTTGACAGTACCGATCTAATATTAAATTGAATTTAATTAGCCGTGGCTCTAGACTGATGATATACTCAAAAAGTTGAATATCTTCCAAAGGCATTAAACTCTTTTAACTGGATCATTAGTTATTATTAAATTAATAAGAAATAAATAAGTGTTTTCTATTTCAATTGATGGTAAAATGATTAAATACGGTTAAAAACAAATAAAATTAAAATTAATCTCTAGATATATTTTTGTATTTTCACAATAATTTTTTTATTATTATTATAAAATTAGTTGATAAGCAATTTAATATTTTATCAAACATAAAATATAATAAAGAATTAAAAAGCAAGTAAAATAACTAAAATATCATGAAAAAACCAAAATTTTAAAACTAGAGTTTAGGTGTATTTTTTTTAACTTTTTACCATGATTTTTTTTTATTATTATTAAGTAAGCTTAAATGCAATTTTATATTTGGCTATATATATAAAGACAAACAAGTGTACGACACTAGAAGATACTTGGAAGGTGTCCGTGCATTTCAGGCAGCGCATGCAACACTTTCCAGCATCAAAAAATATCTTTATACCGTGTTGTTGGAAGTATTGTCTGTGAGACTTTCTTTTTTGTTTTTCTTTCTTTTCTCTTTCCTCCTTATTGTTAGTATTTCAACTTTTGTCCTTATTTTTTTTATTTTTAATTTCTGTTCTTGATCCTCTTATAGAAATTTTATTTGTTTTCAATTTCATCTTTCAATCTCAATTTACCAAATATTATATTTTTCAATTTGATCTTTATTATTTTGATTTTTAATTTTTTTTTCTTGACCGCTTTGTAAAAGTTTCATTGATTTTTAATTTCATCTTTCAATCTAAATTGATGGTATTATATTTTTCAATTTGATCCTCATTGTTTTGATTTGAATTTCTTTTTCTTGTCTCTTTTGTAAAAGTTATTATTCTTTTCAATTTAACCCTTCAATCAAAAATTTGTTTTTTAATTTTTATGTTAATTTTAATTCTTATTCTTTTTTTTTTTTTTTTGGATCCTTTTACTAAATTAATTTTGCTTTTCAATTTAATCATTCAATCAAGTATAAGATTTATTTTGTATTTTAATTTTGATCTTTATTCTTTTAATTATTATTTTTTAAATTCTTTTATATAACTGGAATTTTTTTTTCAGTTTCATCCTTAAATATTTGATTAATTAAAAATTAAACTTTATATTTTTTCAAATAGGGTATTTCAGATCTAATAACCCATACCATGGATTTGAAAAATTAATATAATTTTTATATATAAAAAAATTAGTTCCGTGCGGGGAAAATCACGGTCAGCAAGGATAGTGATATCCTAATGGCATTGCCTCCGCATCCATTACCAAGAAGGTTACCCAAAAAAGGCGCCACATTAAATAAATAAAATCAGACAATTGAAAGACAGAGCTGTTTAAACTTTAAAGAGCTAAAAGCGAAGAAAAAGGAGAGAAAAAGAGGACCAAGATAATGTGAAACTATCTAACGATAGGATCTTTGGCAAGCAATAGCCATTTAAATAATACAATTCTTTCTCATTTCGAAAAAAGAATAACGAATTCTATGGTATAGCCTCAAATGCCCCAATTTCTTTTTTCTTTTCTTTTTTTCTTTTGTGATAGCCCTGTTTTCCATAAATTTCAAATAAATATTTCATAAGAAAATCCAATGGAGTTTTTATTTCCAAGAAAAAAACAGTTTAAAATTGATTTTAAAAAATAACATAGACTTTTTTTAATTTAAAAAATAATTAAACTCTATTTTTTTTAATAAGAATAAGTGTTTTCTTCTTATACGAATTCTACAAGTAAAAAGAGTTATATTTTTGGTGTAAAATTAAACATGTTTGACATAATATATGATTAAAACTATTTTGAAAGGAAAATAATTTATAGTAATTTAGTTAAGATAAAATGACGTACATCTATTTTTTTTTAATGGAAAAATTAAAGAAGCAGCAATTATACCTTTATTCTTTTATCTATTTGGACACTATTTCTTACCCTCTAAATTCAAACATTAAAAAAAATATTATGGAGAGAGTATCCAAGATATTCTGAACAATGTTGTGAGGAAAGCTCATCAATTATAAGCAATTACTTATACCAAGGTAAGTAAAACATTTTATTTATTGCAAAAACTAATCAAAATATCAACCATTTGATTCCCAAAAATTGTTTTTTTTTCAAGATAAAGATTTTAGTAAAAGAGAAGAATGATGAATTGTTTAGATATAAAGAAAAAATAAATATCATATTTTATTTCTTTCACAAGATATAACTTTTGTGGCTAGAAATGCAAAACATACTTATATTTTATTTCTTTAACAAACCCATTCCTTGTAAAGAACATGAAGAGATGTCAACTTAATTTATTTCTTTCTATTTTCAAGTGCCACAATATGTCATGGAAAAAAGAGAAAGAAAAAAAAAGATTAATATTGCAATTTACTCTTTAATTAGGCTTGTTTGAGTTTTATTTTCTTATAGAAAAATTACTGTGACCCTCGCAACATTTGATCATGGCAACACTTTGTCTGTTTTTTTTTTTTTTAGAATTAAAATTTGCATCATCTTATTTATATAGTTGATAGCACTTTATATATTGAATTAGACATGCGTGAATCCAGTCAATGAAAAGTTTTAATAATATTACAAAAATATCATTATAATTGATTTAAAATCCAAAGTGCCCTATAAGTGAAATGTTACATATTTGTAACTTATCTCAAGCATTTTATCAAACATTGTAAATGCTATAATTAAGTTTTATAAAGATAAAATAGCCAAAAGAAATTAAAACACCTTGACCTTAGTATCAATAATTTCATGAGGCAGAAGATTTTGGTGAAACAGGCAACAAGCATAAATATTGATTCGAATGTTGAGCCAGGATAAAATTTTATTAGGAGATTATAAAAGTTATATTTCCTAAAAGATTAACATTTTGTAGCCATCTATGGTCATAAAAGTCTTGAAATAAGTCACAAAATCATAATTTAGGGTTTTTTATATTTTTCTAGTTGGTTTAAGATTTTTTTTTGTATTTAGCTTAGAACTCTTTTATTATTTTTTTAATTTTATTTAGGTTTTTCTTTTTTTATATAATTACCCCTAATAAAATACTATTTTCCATTATATAAAATAGATGTAGTTTAAGTTATAATTCATAAGTTAAAATTTAAAGTTTTAACTTTTAGTTAAATCAGCATTTTGATGTATTTTTTTTTAAAATATTATTGAACTTAAAATTTATTTCTAGCCAAACATACTTATGACATTTATATGAGACAAAAGTTAGAAAAAAATCAAATCAAATTTTCCTAATCATACCAAATAGAGCCTTAAAATATTACTCCATCCTATCAAATTTCTTAGTTCTCTCTGTACGTTGGGGTTGGGAGGGGGGATTTCTTAGTTCTAATTTTATACAAATGTTAATTTCAAGTGAGATTTTAATGAATTTTAATACAAACTAAACTCATTTTCCTTTGATACCATGTGAATTTAAAGTTAGTTTTATGATTTTGATTAATTACTATATTGTGGATTCTGGTTCTAAATAAAATTAAATTGTTTGATTTTTCACGCGTGCGCAAAACTGTTCTGACTGGTCGCTTTTTCTTGTCGACGACGACTCCTATTCAACTACTGTTTCAAACTCTTAGTCGATCAAGATTTTTTTTAGTGCGATTGATTCCATTGTACTCGAATGACGTTAACTTCTTTTTTGTATTTTGTTGGGAAGAATAATTGTTTTTTTTACTTTTAACACATGAATATTTTTTTTTTATGTCCTAAAGTATTTATGAAAAAGACTCTAGCAAAGCAGTCCATGGATTTGTTTTGAAATTTCTTTGTATCATGGGCAGGGAATTGACCTCGAAATGAAATTATTTGGAAGGCTCGACGGAAACGAAACCATTCACAATAATTGTTGGTCTCTCATTTGCCTGCTCTACTGTACAACGACATCTGCCGGTAGACATGGACCATTTCAGCTCTCTTTCTTCTTTCTTTTCTCGTGAAACCGAAAGTATTGTTGCTTGCAATATCACTAGTTACAAGCTACTTACCAAGACTGTTAATTTAATTGTTATTATATGATCCGATATTATTTTGTCTTATTTTCACATTATAATAGAAGTTTCCATTGCTGTCTCTCTAGTTTTAAATCAATTCTAACGTAATCCTTGCTTGTAATTCTTTTGAACTAAAAGTAGAACACCCCGTATGACCATTGACCCAACATGATGTGGACTTCGTCTAATTTACATGCCTAAAACATAATTTTCATGTTTATTTTATTTTTTATTTTTTTATTAATATGGATGTTTTGCGAGTACGTATCTCGATTAATTATATAAATCATGAAATTAACAGCCATATAAATTTTTAATAATCTTAAAAAAATTTAAAATTATTTAAAATCTAACCAGTTAAACTACTACATTAAATATTATAATTTTCATGTTTATTAGTAATACATAATAATGCTTGGATGTCCAAGATCTCCCTAATTTCTGCTGTCCCCACACTCGTTGGGTTCAGCATAACGTGATGAAAAACTAGTCGATCACTTTCGAGTTTGTTGAGCTGTGTGAAGTTAATAACTTCAAAGAAATTTCTTGTACTTTTCTTCGAGTGCTGAAAGCTTAATTAGGGCCAAAGCTCGTAGAAAATTCAATAAATTTGATGAAATTGAAGACAAGGGCGGACTCTTTCTAAGCTATAAAAAGTGGGCGTGGAAGGCATAAATGCAAGGCATGGAGAATAAAGCAAGACAAAATATTGGAGGGGTTGGGGGTTTCTTGTCGCAGGAGAGATGGCGCTAGCTAACCATGATCATACTATTTGCTCTTTGTATCAGGTGTAAAGATAGCTCAGCTAGGGCCATCCTCCGGCGACAAGACACCCTGCAACTTCTTTGCTTGCCGGCGTTTCACCTGAGAACAAAAATCACAAGTGGCCATCCTGACGGCTACGATACCACACCTCACCCTTCTACTTCGATTAATTACTTCTTCATTTCTTGGTTGCGGACAGCCATCCTGTTCTTGATTTCTCTATCGATATGGATGTAGTGTGATCCGCTGATCATGACGATTTTCGTTTTTTGTTGTTTCCTCTTTCAGATAAGACCACAAGCATGCAGCTATATAGCTAATCAACGGCAGAAGGCAACGACACTCGAGCCGGATCTCTGCAGTAGCCTGATTTTAACCTTGCGAACAACAATGGTTTCTTTTAATTCCTTTAATTTCATGTTTGCTACTCAGAGGGTAAGAGATGTTCTCGAATAAATTTGGACGTCTATAAAATTTCTTTTTATGCCATGTAATGCTACACTGTTAGCCTGTGTTTAACTAACAGGTGTCGTGTCTTGTAGTGAAAACCATAAAAACATAGCCATGATCGAACAAACACTCTTAACACTTCCAAAATAATCAGCTAGAAAGCACAACATAAATTACAACTATCAAGCTCCACAATCCAGTTTCGACACCGGTTACTTCTATAAGAAGGAGCAGCTCCTGATGGAACAATTACGGGTGGTGGGAGGACTCGATTGGAACGTGACTCTCTAAATATATGAACAATCGCACCTTAACCGCCCTTCCAGATCTTATAAAGAGGGCTATTTTGCGTTCCCAGCAGCTACTCTCAAGCAAAGAGTTGGGCGCCGTAGATTAAAAACCAGGATGCATACTTGCTTGTGTCTTTAATCCTGGTTTAAACAATGGAATTGTGGATTGACGTACGTCTTACATGAGAACTCTCTCTGCTTCTTCTTCTTGTAAATTTCAATTTGACACACGATTCTCTTTAACTCTTCTTATTTAAACCCAGAACCTCAACTTCTAATTCTATAGCTTCCTGTTGTGGCTAAATCCCAACCCTTCAACCTGCATCCTCTAATCTTTTCCGGTGATTTATTTGCAGCGGCGAGGGTGGTGGTGGTGTGAGCTGTATCTTGTCGAAGCTTTGCAGCTGGTTCAGTGGGTCTGCAACGACGCCTTTGAAGCTGAGGTCGTAGCAGTGCAAGAAGAGTGAAGGGATCTGTGGTGTTTGTTTGATTGTGCAGACCAGAAGGAGTGTGAGGGAGAGAGATGGGATGTTTGTCTGTCACATTCGTGCGTAAAGATGGGGAAAAAACGATGAAGGGAGGAGAAAGACGACAGGGTATGAGGAATTAAACTCATTGGATTTGGTTCAATTTCGGTTCTGCGAGGCTGAAACTAAAATAACCGGACCCAACCATTTACGTTGTCATCTTTACGTTGGCTGGAGCAACAACGTTTTTCTGTTCAATCTAAATCAATCTGTCTGTCTCAGAATGACTCTGTCAATTTACAGGCTGTGATGGAAAGTGATTTTTCTATTTCCCAGTTTCTTGAAAAACTTTTAGGAGTCCATGGACACTGCTTCAAGAGAGATGCCCAGATTGTAATTATCAACATGATTCCTTTATCATTTGTATGCTTCTATCCACGACACAGACACGTGTGCTCCACATGCTATGTTATTCTCTTTTTGTCGTTTCATTATATTTGCTATTTTTTCTATTATATATATATATATATATATATATATATATATATATATAATGTTTGAAAAGATGATTGTAATTGTTTTTTAAAATATTTTTTACTTGAAAATATATTAATATAAATTTTTTATGTTTTAAAAATAATTTAACGAAATTAAAAAAATATATTTTTTTAAAAAAATATTTTTAAACATGAAAATACAAATGAAAATAGCTTTCCCTTGTCTACTTTTGAGGCATTCACAGCCTTTTCTCTCTGCCATTTACCGGTTATCTCTGCCATGGTAATAATGTTGTTTCTTCATTCTTGCAGTTCTCAGCAGTGCACCCGCAAGGGCCTAAGAACTTTTTTTTTATTGGTATAAAATACTTTGTCGGTTTAAACTAATTTTTTATATAAATTAACTAAAATTGAACGATTTTAGCTGATTTTTGTTTGGTTTGAGCTTGAAATTGAAAAAAAATATATAAAATGAGTTTGATTGTCACATCTACATTTTGGATATAAAATGAGTCAATTCATGATGGTCAATTGAACCTCTTGTAAAGTTTATTCAAGAATAAAGTAATTTGTAATGAAAAAATAAAATAAAAAGGTAACAACGAGCACATGATTTTATAAAAGCAATGACCATCTTTCAATCCTCTTAAAAATCCTCATATATTTAAAGTTTATCAAGGCAAATAAAACTTGAATGTGCCTAATTTTATTTTTATTACTAAACACAATGTTAAGATTTATTTTTAAAAACAACTTAATTTTATTAATACTTAAAATAATATAAATATTTTTAATATGAGTATATGGAAAGAGTTTCAAAAGTAAGAAAAGAATAATTTTATATAAAAAAAAAAACACAAAATATGAGGAAGTGAGTCACGCTTGAGCACTCACCTAACCTATGCAAGATAAATCTATCCTTTAACAAACTGAAAAGGCAACACAAAGGCTAAGAAAAGTAGCTTGCATATTGGGTTGTTAAGCCTAGGTGACCTGACCCAAGTAACTCAAGCTCATATTAAAAATTAAAAAGAAATAGAAACTTGGGGTGACAAGTTGCCTACAATTGTAATGAACTACATGTTATTCATTTTATCTTTTTATATGATTTTCTGAATACCAAAAAGTCATGATGGCTAGATTTTCTCTATCAAAAGTTATTTTTAGCTGTTTTAAAATAAAATCACCTTAAAACAATATTAAAGACCTTAGTAAATGTTTTTTCAACATCAAAATATATTTTAATACTCATTTAAACAACAAATCATTCAATTAATTTTGAAACATATACCTATTTAAAGCTCAAACCAACTTTTTTACCACTTTATAGGTTCTAAATACCTCCAATTAACTCAAAAGGTTGATTTCTATCAATCGAACAGATGTTATAACTGCCTTATCCTATATAAAAAACTAGGTTTCCAACTACTTTCTTTCTCTCCATTTCTCAAATCAAAGCATCTCTCTTTTTATGATAATGAAATCATGGACTTCTTAAAAATAAAATGCTTTATATCATTAGACTATAAGAAATTGTATTTAATTAAAGACCAATATAAAATATTAATAAAACAACTTTGTTTAACATTTCAAAACAACATTGTTTTTCCCTAATTGTCATTCATTTTATGAATAGTAAAATCAACATTCTATTTTAGTTTTATTAATTTTAGAAAATTGTATTTTTTGTATTATCAAATTTTTATTTTTGTATTAGAAAATAAATTAGTTAAAAATTGATTATGATATTGAGCATATGAATACATGTTACACATATATTGAATCAACAAATTACTACAAAAGGCATTTTAGAGGAAAGCTGTAATTGTAAAAAAAAAAAATTACATTATAAAAGTACCAATCAATCATATTGATAATTGAATGATCCTAATCAAACCATAATAGAAAAAGCAAGGTCGGGTGTAATTAACACAAAGAAATTATATTAATTTCACCATATTGTAACTACAAAAGGCAAAAAAAAATTAAAAAAAAACTAAGAGTTTCTCCCTAAAGGCAATACTAGCAAAACTCTCTTTGTAACTCTCTTTTCAATTAAGACTTGTGACAAGGTTGAATTTATTTTTTTTTGGAAAACACAATAAATTAGTTGTCCTTTATTATATCACAATTAATAAAAATAAAGACATTAAGGCTACAAATTACTTTACTAAAAAAATCTATAAAGTTTCTATCCTTATTGTAAATTTCTTTAAGCAGACCAGGACTTCTTAGCCCTACAAACAAACTCATAAGAAATTTGGATAAAGGTGATTGCTAGTGTAGAACTTGGTTTTGTTGTTTCTATCTAAACCAAGACTGTTACTGCTACCTAGAGTTGTTGATGTCATTATAAGTTGCTTTTGCTGCTCTTTGAAAGTGTTATTGTTGCTCTTGTATGCTTTAAACTCAAATAATGAATTGGAAAAGATGTTGCTACTAGGGGAGACCACCACTACTATTATCGCTAAGAACAAAGTTTATTATTGCCTTACAAGTTTTATTCTCATAAAACTCATAGCTATTTCCCATTTTCTCTTAACTCTAACATTTATTTCTTATGTGTCTCTTAGTTTTGTATGTGTCTTATGTGTTTTAGCTCTCCTTTTTCTTTTTTATCTACCTGTATTCCTCTTCTTCTTCTTTTTTTTTTTATTGTTTTCCCCTCTTTCTAAAATGGAGATTTATAAGGGTATTGGAATATTCTAGGGCCTCAACCCTTGAACCCTCCCTAAATGATCCTCATCTTTTGGTCTTATCCATATAAGTTACATTAGAACAAGAAATAGCTAGACAAAGGGTTTTGACATGGTTTTAGAGTAATTTTAGGGCTAAAAAATGCTAATTTTTTGCTTAAAGTTGTAAAAGAGAGGGTTATATGTGTTGTTTGTCCCTCCTAATATGCAGGAAAACAATGGTGAAAATGGTGTCAAAATTGGTATAACACAAAAGGGTAAAATACCATTTTTAGTGTATGATCAAATTATGAGAAAGATAAGTTCTTGTTCATGGCCTTTAAAATGATGCTCTTACTTATTTATTATTATTATTTATTTATTTCCCCTCAATTGATGATAAAATGACAATATTTCAAATGGGTATGTCTTTTAAATAACTCGACATCATTTTTTGATATTACATTCAAGTTAATTAGAGTTTTAGATTTTGATTGAAAACAATGTCTTTTCATAGGGTTAAAGTGCACAATAATCCTGAGATTTCTACTCCTTTTTAGTTATGGTCCTTGTATTTCAAACCCTCCATTTTTACTCAAATTAGGTTTTAAGCTCTGACTTTCTTTTAATTTCATCTTTAATCTAACTTAATTAAGCCTCTATAATTTGTTGCATGTTGGAATATAGTTCTTGGTTCATCAATTTATGTCTTTGTTTATCAAATTGATTCTAAAATTGAATTTCTCTCTTCAATTAAGTCCATGATTAATTTAATAAGACTACTTTTTTTTTTTTTTGGTCCTTGATCTTTTAATTCTTCAAATTTAACATAATTACAACCTCTTTCTTCTCATTCTTCTTCAATCATGCTTGTAATTTTCTCTAAAAATTTATTCTTAACCCTTTTGTACCTTTTCTATCTCAGTCCTTTCTTTTTAAAATACATTGTTTTTCCAATTTAATCGCTAATTTTATTTTTATTTGTTTTTTATGTTTTTTTATTTTTGATAATTTTCAATAGCTATTGTTTTTTGTGAAAATTTATTAAATTTTATATGTAAATGTGTCGATGGAATTTATTTGTTTTTGAAGGGGATAACGAATCGTGTTGTGATAGGTTTTATAATTATCAGAAGATATTTTTATATAAAAAATAATCGGCAACTCACAATTTTTCGATAGTTAGGAAGTTGGTGAAAAAGATTATTCGATTTTGATCACGTCACCTCGCATGCACGATAACAAATTGCCAACTTGCTTCTTCGTTTTGTTTTTATTTTTTGAAATTCTCTTCGGACAATGTTTTGAAAAAGATCCTAGTCGTGCTTAAACATACGAAAAATAGAGCTAACATGCGAGCTAGGACATCTTTTTATTAAAAAGAATTTTTATTTATTATTTAATTATTTGTCAAATTTTCAGCAATTTGTTTTTCAAAAAATTACTTATTTATTTGAAAAAAAATAAAATAAAAATTAAATATAATGTATTTTTTTTTAACTTAGAACATGCCCTTAAAATTAAATTGAATGCTTTTATAACTATATTTATTATATTACTATTATTTGTTGTTTTTAGTTTCACACCTTCTCATGAAGAATTATTTTCTGAATTTATTATAATATATAAACTGTAATTTATTTATTTATTAAATATTTTTCTCTCCATCTCTTATTTTTAAAGTTTATGGTATGACCATTTTCTTCAATATTTTAAAATAATTAAAGATATTCTATTATGTTTACATCTTTAAGTAATATCTGCAATAGATTATTAAAGATTGTACTTTGAATAACAAATACAAGATTGGAACATAGTATCAACTTAAAAAGTTTTAATAAAATAAATGAATAAATTAAATTTTATTTCATGATCAAATTAAAATAATAACAAATGGATAACACATTCTTTAAAAAAATATATAGTACTATCCAATTTTACTACAAAAAAAAAAAAAGACCTTGCCTCTATGATATCATCAAGAAAAAAATTACCTTTACCATTTAACCAAATTACAGTTGTCTATTGAGTTTTAGAAAATTACGCTTTGCAACCTTATCAACAATTTAAAAAAAAAATGCAAAGACTATATTTGGAAAGAATAGTGATTTTTAATGTTTGATTATTAAATTATGTTAGGAGTAGCACTTTGAATTTGTGGATTAGTGTTGTTGCTGCTATAAATGATTTTGCTAAATATGTTTGAATGTTAATGTTTTTACTAAGATTGTTTAAATGTTGATGTCTTATGATTGCTTTGGGTAGCTGTCAATTAAAGTTGCCTTATGTTTTTATTTTATTTATTTGACATGAATAAATACAAACATTAATATCACACACACTAAATTAGATACTAACAATAATTCCACACTTATAAAGCTAGCCCCTATGTTTTGATTCTTGATCCAAACTCTACATAGCTTTTTTTTTTTTCATCAATTCATCCATTATTCTTTTGGCATCATGAGAACCTCATGTTTAAGTAATTTTTGGGGTGTTCTATTTTTAAATTAATTGTTAGTATGGCATGTTATAATTATTGGAAGTGGGAGTAATGACTATTCTTTGAAAAAATGTCCCAACAATAATTGAATGGTTATTTATTTATTTATTGGGTTTAGGAACACTTTAGATATTAAATGAAAAAACATCCCAACAATAATTTTTACTTCAATTTAATTTGATCATAATTTTTTTGAAATTGTAGACAAATCATGAAAGTGATTTTTGTAGCAATGTGCGACCATGTTTGCAAATAATTCTTTTTATTCAATAGTGTTAATCATGACTACACTCTCTTTGTAAACAATATCAAAGACAAACCTTCCACGTTGATGTGATACATTTAGGAAACTTTAATAAATTCTCCTTGATAGTAACCCTAAATTTTAAATACTAGAAAAAAAATACCTCTTTAAACACCTAACTATGATTCCTTTACAGTTTACTTGCAAATAATTTCTCAGACAGACTTGTATCAAAGAGTTAAGAAAATGTTTCATGATGATGACTTTGCCTTCGGTCTCTTATCTTAGATTGAGCAAAAGTCTAATGTTCTGGTTGAACATTATTTCCAGATACAACTTTTCTTGAAATATAAATGATGATGCTGACATTAATTTTTTGATATTTTTATTTTTAAAAAAATATTATTTTGATATATTTTAAAATAAAAAAATATTTAAAAACAATTGTTACCACATTCTAAAACATCTCCCAAACATACTATGAGACCTATTATCATTATAAATAAATGCTAAATATTAAAGTAAAAACCTTAAGAATATACACATGAATCGATCCTTGAATGACAAATTAATCTAAAGATCTATTGTATTTTGAATATTTTTTTCTTATTTTAGCATTACTCATCATTAATTATAGATAGAATATACCTGAGATATATAGCAGCAGATTAATTAATCTTTCATTTTTTTTTTAATGCTGAAAACGTTTGTAAAGGCAACCTCTCATGGCTGGAAATTTACTTAAATTGACTGATATTTAATAAAGAGATGCCAAAGTCACGAAACGTTGGAATATTAATTTGAAAGCAGCCATATAAACTTCGAGCAAGCTTCCATGTGTGAAATCAAACAGGAAAGTTCGGTCTCTTTATTCCAGTTTTTAACTGTGTTTAGTGGGTTTCTAAGCATGCTGCCTAGAACTAAAGACTTTTCTCCTTGTATTCCATTTGATCTTGACTGCAGACTACATGTTCTTCCTCCTTCGTAACTTCCTTGAATCTTTGTTTTCGGAATGTTCATGTGTTCAAGGAAGAGAGCAATTGCGTGGAAATTTCATGTATATTACTGTGTTTTGTTTTTATATGACTTTTATAGCGTTTTATTTCTCTCAACTTTGATACCAACTTCATAACTTTCTTGTTGACTGACGTTAGACTTAGCAAGTTTTTATCCATAAACTAAAATTAAAAGGTAATAATAGTTTTTTAAGACCCATATAGTATATTTTATTTCTCCATGGATATCAAATTTAAAATTTTAATTATTCCTAGTTTTTTAAAAATTAAATAATATTGTATATATCATTTAATTTTGTAATTTTATTAAGAAAAAGGACTTGTTTGAAAAATAACTATAAACTTGTATTAAGAAATTGCAAGTTGAAAAACTTTAATTTATCATATTAGTTACTATCAATATTTTGATTTTTCGTTTTTTATCAACATACGTGACAAGATGAAACTAAAATGGACGAAATATCCACGTTTGTGCATTCAAGAAAACCTACTATGGTCTTACTATATAGAATGGATTTGAAAATTTAGGGACGAATTCTCTAATATTCAACAAGGATTTAATAAATATGCTCGTTCGTTAATCAAAAGTGCTCCTTTCTTACCCCCCCCCCCCAAAAAAAAAAAAAAAAAAAGAAAGAAACCCTAACAGTGTTCCTGATGATTTTTCCTACAATGGTGCTGGTACTCAATCTCATATAAGCTCTAGAATCTGAATGTTTGCCTACCCAAGTTACAGTTAACCTCTCTTTCTCATGGAATATATTATTAATCAGATGATTTTATCTTCTTTTCTATCGTAATAATTACACTGATCAAATTGCACCAATGAGAAATTTATGCTATAATTTCAGCCAACCCCACTAGCACAAAAGATAAAGAGCATGAAACAGCACAGCTAACATACAGCTCTCAAAATATCATTTTGAAACTTTCAGATGTACACATAATTATATTTCTTGGAAAATACATCGAGAAGGTATCTTATGGGTTTCAACCAAACAATATGCAATTCTACCACACAGAAAAAGAGCAGAGCATGTTCATCCTCTACTTCCTTTTTTTCTTTCCTTTTTTTCTTTTCTTTTTTTCTTTATATATATATATACACGAAGAGGGGCCGGGACGGTAAAAACAAGCCTATCATGCATCTTCCATGTGAATAAGTGATGGTTTGTATTGGTTCTCTTCCGGCAAGAGCATGCAAAAAGTTAGCTTTAGTCCTGTTCATAGTCAATTCTATTTCAGGGCTACAGGAGATCGAATATCTCTGTCGCAATAATAACGTTTAGAAAATGTCTCGTAAATTTCTTGTAATTGGTCATCAATAATCTAATATTATATTAAAAAATCATAAAACCAAAAACTTGGTAATGTAATAATATATAATTTATATTAGTATGATTTTTCTTATGTGTTTTGGAAAAGAAGCGGCAAGTTCCCTCTCCAGGTCAACAAAATTGACAGAAGATTGAGGACCCACCAAAGACCCTATCATGTTTCCCTGTTACTCAGAAAGACAGTCATCATCTCTGATCTCTCGGACAATTATACATCTTCGTCTTGTAAATCTCCTATATATACATGTAGGAGCCTTGGCAAAGATGTGGCATCACAGAGTGATATAGTTTAGTGCAGAACAATACTGAGTGCAAATGAAAGAGAAGGTTTTGGGGAGGGGAGTTCTGTCGCCGGAAAGATGGAACCTAGGGCTGCAAATTAATGTGTATAGCAGCAATAGGTACCATCTTCCGCGACGGAACTCCCCTCTAACCTTTACCGGTCTGCATCCAGTGCTGGAATTGTCTGGTCAACATACCAACTGAGTGCAAATGAAAGAGAAGGTTTGGGGAGGGGAGTTCTGTCGCCGGAAAGATGGTGCCTAGGGCTGCAAATTAACGTGTATAGCAGCAATAGGTACCATCTTCCGCGACGGAACTCCCCTCTAACCTTTACCGGTCTGCATCCAGTGCTGGAATTGTCTGGTCAACATACCAACTGAGTGCAAATGAAAGAGAAGGTTTGGGGAGGGGAGTTCTGTCGCCGGAAAGATGGTGCCTAGGGCTGCAAATTAACGTGTATAGCAGCAATAGGTACCATCTTCCGCGACGGAACTCCCCTCTAACCTTTACCGGTCTGCATCCAGTGCTGGAATTGTCTGGTCAACATACCAACTGAGTGCAAATGAAAGAGAAGGTTTGGGGAGGGGAGTTCTGTCGCCGGAAAGATGGTGCCTAGGGCTGCAAATTAATGTGTATATCAGCAATAGGTACCATCTTCCGCGACAGAACTCCCCTCTAACCCTTACCAGTCTGCATCCAGTGCTGGAATTGTTTGGTCAACATACCAACTTCTCTTTCGTTCTTCAATTATGATGGTACGTACCCTCATCATTCAATACTCAGTACTCATGATGTTATTCCTGTGCCGTGCCATTAATTTAGTTGATCATATGAGATTGTGCGTTTTTGTAAGAGGTGAGTTTTAAATAAATTTGAAAATATTCTGTCTCCCAGATCTTCTTTTTTTTTTTTTCGAATAACTCCAGCATCAGCCCTCGAAGTTGAAGAAAGTCCCAGGTACTGGCCATTCTCACTCTCATGACATGATCTCCTTAATCATTTCTTCACTATAAGCCGGCAAGATCCTGTCCCTACATACCCTGATGGGACCCGTGTTTCTTTTTTCATGGTTTGTGGTTCTGTAAGCGAATTATATATTAGGATCTGATTTGGCAAGGTAAGAACCCTAAAGCTGATTCTAATCTTTTTCAGTTTTGCTGATTTGTAGGATACCTGTCGAGTATCATTAAGTTTGGTTTGATAGGTGAATACTTTTTCGATTAATTTCAAGGTCGTATATATTGATTATGCCGAGTGCTCAGCATTATGGCTCCCTTTTTCTTCTTCTTTTTTGCCTTTTCATTTACTATCTCCATCGTTTTTCTTACAAGCTAAGACCTCGATTAATGACACCAAGAGGCTATGAAAGCCTGACAAGGCGAAGAAATACAAAGGGAGATCCGAAGGAAATTCAGAACAGCCAGAAACAAGAAAGGTAAACTGCAGGATGCCATTAGAGAGATCCTTTAACTGATGCCTTCTGGGTGCAACTAGCATATGGCTCCCTTTCCAAAATCACTTCGAACTTCCTTGCTTGTATATTTTAGTAGATCAAGACAGTGAATGTTCAAGTAGAGGATGAAGCGGTCATCTTCCCACTAGCCGCCAATCAAACCCGCCGCCTACACCTCCTCTTTCACATCTATTTCCGGCCAAATCAGCCCCTCCATACGAAAAGGAACAACCAGCCTCACCAGTTCCACTTATCAGTCACACGTCAACAATAGACCACACGGTCAGATCAACAACTTATCACTGCCGGATACTAACCTCTCTCCCCCTCGCAACAGCACTTCCCTTCTCACTCCGGCATAGAAAACAAACCGACACTTCTCCTACACTGATCCTTCTCCTCAAGTCTCAGTGGCCTTCACCGCTAGTACATGAAGGAATAGGAGAAGAAGGCACACCTGATCCGGTGGGTCACCCTACCCCAATCCTCATTGGCGCATGATGCATGTGCCACCCGTCACGGTCGCGTGTGGGCCCATGTCTCTCCTATGCCTCAACCGACTTTAATAGCTCTTGAAGATTATTTTTGTATTTTATTGTTTTTTTTTTAGATTAGATTTTGATGTATTATGAATTTTTATGTGAATTGTTATGAAATATTTAAAGTGATGGAGTTTGCATTTGTACGTTGAATTTCAGTAATTCAGGGATATAAAGCTATTGGAGATTTATTTTTTGAGCTTTGATAAAGTTAGAATAAATGCACCATGCATGATGATACAATTAGGAGGATAAGTTGCAAAATGTTATGTTTAAATCTGTATGTTTTGTTATTATGGAATCTATACTTAAATAAATAGTATGATTATTTTCATAAAAAAAAAAATTTGTTTTTCTTCTTTACCAATGAATCAACTTTATCTTTAAACAGGTCTTATCCTATAAAACTTGAGATTTTTTATGTTCATATTTAAAAAAACAATTAGAAGAATAACTAGACTCCCAATGTTTACTCGCGATTACACACAAATTACACGGTCATACAAAGGCAAAGTGTAATAAAGAGAAAACCTTGTGAGACTCACAATAATTTCTCTCATAAAAATAAATTTATTTTTATTTTTTATGAAAGAAATAACATGGGACAACAAGATCCATAAACAGGTCTTGTCCTTTAAAAATTACGATCTTGTTATTTTCATATAAAAAAAAATATTTTTTTGCTTAGTACCAAAGAATCAACTTGTGATTGGTATAATTTTTAAATAGCCCTGTTATTTGAAACTAGAGACTTTGTTATTTTTTTATAAGATAATAAAAAGTATATTTTTTTTATTTTTATCAAATAATTAACCCATGCATGTATGATACTTAAAAAGGTCATGTCCCTTAAAAGTTGAAACATATTAAAGATGGTTGACATGACATTAATTTCAAATTCTAATGGTGAAGTGATCATTGTTGTGTAAATATTTTTTTAATAATATATTATAAGTATTATTTGACTTTTTTTAACTTCTTCAATAGGTGAAGTGCTTGTGAATTTTTTAGGTCTCAAGATGCATTCTTCCCTTTTAAAATGAGTAAACATTGGCTGAATTAACATGATCCCATATAAGCCCATTAAAAATAAGTGGCAACATTCGAGTTTATTTTGGATATAATCAAATATAATAGATCAAAGCCTAATTAACTATTCACTATACTCTTAGATCTAATACTTGTATTTTAAAAGTGAAGATTGGGGCTTGTTACCAAACCTAGATCCCAAAATCATTGTCTTAGTTTATAATAGTCTTTTAATAACAACTACATATTCCAATTTAAGCAAACCTTTAGCATGTAGACACAATAGGTACTTTTATCATAAAAAATAAAAAATAAAAAGAAGCATGGAGCAAGTTACCTTAGGCAGGATACCTAAGACACACAAATCACACATGTTGTTGTAGAAACTTTTAATGTAGCATAAGGGTGCATAGAAGCTTTGATGAAGGTAAAACTTGACAAAAAAAGTGTTTGTTAGAAGATAAGGAATCTAACGATCGAGAAGGTGTCAAAACTAAAGATACTAAGGGTGGGAGCACCTGACACTCCATGACTAATGTAATTAGCCAAAAAAACAAAATCTTGAAAGAAAAAAATAAATTCAAGGCATTAGATATTGCTTTGATACCATGAAAATGTTATTGCATATGTCTTGTAGCCAATTGGTTGATTACACTTGACATTGACTTTATTCATGTAAAACAAATTTATTACTACTAAAGGCTTTTTTATTTTGAATATTTATTTATATTCGATTAATAAGTCTAGAATAAATATAAAGTTCTTAGGACAAAAATAATTTATAAAAGAAATTATAAAGTTGTTATAATTATGATATTTATATTGTATCAAAGCATTATTCCTAAATATCCATGGTCAATGCTATATTAATACTAAACATTAGTTATAGATACAAGTATATATTACGTTCTTGCCTTTATAAAATGAAGTAGATGTTCTCATAAGGAGAGGTAAATGATTATCATTAAGTAAAATTTATAAAGTTTGAAAAATTATCAAATTGAGTTTGACTTAATATTTCTAATTTTTAGAAATAATATTTTAAAAATAGCATATAAAGCCAATAATTGGAATTGAAGCATGTAATATATTTTATTATGTATATTAATATTTTTTTATGCATGATGGATGATTATTGACATTAAAATGCCAATGTAATTATTGTTTTTTTATGGTTAAATGGCTATAATGTTAAATAGGGCACATGTGTCATGCATTTTCTGTATTTTTCTTTTGGGTTGTAAAACTCTTTTCTCATCTAACTCCCCTCAAATATAACTCAGGGTTTATCATTCAATTATATAAATGTAATGTGATTTAGAAATGTAGGAATTTAGATAGGAAAAAATATTTTATAATCCAAGTCCAAAAAAAAAAGAACAACATATAAGGATACAATTGTGGTGCTCACAAAGATTTATGAAGATTTGTAGCATTTACCTAGGTTTTAGCCATTTAATTCCTTTCAATGGCTTGAGAAAAGTAGTTTAGATATGTTCATAATCATCCAATTAAATTAACATGCTAGAGGTGTATGTTTATATATAATTGTTATTGTTATTTATAATATATCAATTATGTCATGTAATGAGACTTAATTTATATAACAAATTCCTCGTTAATATATTAAGTACGTGTTGATAACATGATTTGTTGCCTTTCGATTTTATATTCATTATAACCTTTTGAGCTATTAAGGTTACCATTAATCAAATATGTTTAATACAATAAAATTAAGTCCTACTTAATTAAACTTATATGATTTAGATGATTCACTTATGATCATATAAGATTAGAGACAGTAGTAAGGAAAAACATATATAATATGTTTGGACAAAGAGTTGTCATCTAACTTATCTATAAGTCATATAGAGATGTAATTGATAAGTTATGTTATCTATCAAATTTAATTTATTTTGATTTATTGAGTTACTTAAGGTCATATAAATTAAACATGATCCTAACTCACTAGAAGATCTAAACAAGATTTCCTGAATATTAGGGATGACTATTAATATGCAAGAAAATAGTAGAAGATCAAATTTTAATTAAAGATCTTATCTGGATTTGGTTATAAATATGCATGTATGAAACCAATAACTTACTATCTGTACATAAATAAGTTGATAGATCACCATGAGAAGTAATATATCCTTACATAGTATAATTAATGCTAACAAAATGACTAGATCATGCATCTTAGACTGATATCGAAAAGTGAGGATTGTTCTCGATCAAGAAAGAAGGTTGTATGTTCTTCAAAATCCAATTCCTTTGGTCCTTGATGATGACACTAATGACAAAGTTAAGAATAAATATCAATATCAAATTGATGACAATGACCAAACTATATGTGTTATGTTAGCCAGCATATCACCTACACTTCAAAGACAATATAAGAATATAAATGCTTATGCTATAATTATACATCTCAAAAAGTTTTTTGATATCGCTAGTAGAGCTGAAAGGCATATGACTTCTAGAAAATTGTTTCATTACAAAATGACAAAGGTTCTTCTATAGGTACTCATGATCTATTTATAATTCAAAAATATCTTTCTAATTAACATAGTAGTTCTTCGGCATTGGATATCTAATATGGATTTCATATTAATAAAAATATGAAGGAACTAAGAAGTAGAAGATTGCGTAAAGACAAAGTGGAACTATGAGTTGGCAATTGAACAAGGATTATTACATTAGTTATAGAAATTTATTATTTAACTTTATCAAGTGAACTGCTACTAAAACTTGATAATTGTAATTTTATTCTAGTACTTTTTAGAAATATTGTATCTTATTCTTATTTAACTTTTAATAAATTCAAATTTATTATTGAATGCAACTTTTTTTTCATTTCATAATGATGATGTTTATTATAGATCTAGTATTTATATGAATGATTTGTATATACTTGATCTTAAAATGCTCATGTTCAATATAAACAAAACATATATATATATATATATATATATATATATATATATATATATATATATCCATTATATGTATAGAATTGTAGACTAGGTCATATTAATAAAATAAGAATCATTAAGTTATATATAAATAAATAAAAGATTTTTTGATCCTTTTAATTATGAATCACATGAGACTTGTGAAGCTTGTTTATTCGATAAGATAACCAAAACACCTTTTAGTAGAAATAGTGAAATTTATAAAGAATTGTTAAGTCTGATATATCAGAAATATATGTGGACCAATGAAGATTTATATCATATAAGGATATACATATTTCATCACATTTACTTATGATAATTCTAGATATGGTTATGTGTATTTAATTAAACACAAGTCTAAATCGTTTAAAAGGTTCAAATAATTTAAAAGTGAAATTGAAAAAGAAACTGGAAAGAGTATCAAAATAATTTGATTGGATCAAGGTGGTGAATACTTAAGCCATGTATTTCAAAATAATATAAAAGATAAATAGGATTATCTCACAATGACACCTCTTAAGAAACCATAACATAACTTTTTTTTAATAGGGCCAAGTATTTGAGTCGAGACCCGACTAATCTTAGGAGAGCACAGACCCTCAATAAAAAAAATTTCTATAAGTGCATCATGATTAATTCATAGGCTTTGCCCAAGTCTAATGGACCCATGGTATTGTTTTCACCTGGCAAGAGTAAAACCTAGGATCTTGGATAGGAGCACACTCTCAAGTCCCAACTCTTCTCCACTAGGCCAAGATGAAGTTACCACAATATAATGGAGTTTCTAAAAGAGAAATCATACCTTATTTGATATGATATGGTTTATGATGAGCTATAAATATCCTTCACCTTCTTTTTAGAGTTATGCCCTATAAACTAATGCTTACTTTTTTAATAGGGTTCTAATGAAATCTATTGATAAATGTACCATGATTAATTTATGGGCTTTGTATAAGTATAATGGCCTCATGGTATTGTTTGCACTTGGAAAGAGTCAAACCCGAGATCTTGGACTAGAGCACACTACCTAGTCCCTACTTTTCTCTACTAGGCCAACTCTATAAAGTTACCATAACATAATGGAGTTTCTATAAATAAAAATCATACCTTGTTTGATATATAGTATAGTTCATGATAAGATATAAAGATTGTCTGCCTTATTCTTAAAGTTATGTCCTATAAACTATTGCTTACTTGTTAATATGGTTTTAACGAAATATGTTGACAAGACTCCATATGTGATATTTATGTGAAGTATGAGAGCAAATTTATCATACTTAAATATTAGAAGATGTGACACTTATATGAAGCATATTGTATCTGAAAATATATGAGCTAAGTCAAATAAATTTAATTTTATAGGATATCTAAAAAAAACTATTGGATATTATTTTTACCATCCCGATAAGAAAAATATATTTGTCTCAAAACATGCTACCTTTATAGAGAAATAAGTTATTCTTAAAAGGAGTAATGGGATGAAAATAAAACTTAAAAAGGTTTAAGATCTACAAACTAGCACCTAAATGGAATCCAAGTCCAAGGCTATAACATTGAATGTTCAATTTGAAACTCAAGAAATATAAGGACTCTATAGATTTAATAAGGCACATCATGCACCAATGGGATATGAAATTCTCATAGAAGATAAAAATAATGAGTTTCTTATACTTAATGAACTTGCCAACTACAAAAAAAACAATATCTAATATTGATGATGAGAAATGGCTTGAGGCTATGTAATTTAAAATAAATTTTATATACACTAATCAGGTGTAGATCTTAGTTGATCCACATAAAGGGATGAAATTTATTAGATGTAAGTGGGTTTTTAATAAAAAGATTAACATGGATAACAATGTACAAGTAAATAAAGTTAGACTAGTTGTCAAATATTACATATAAAGACAACTAGTTGAATTTGATGAAACCTTCCCTCTAGTAGCTAAGTTAAAATCCATAAATATTTTTCTTATTATAGCTATATATTTAACAAATGGATATCAAAACCACATTATTGAAAGAGATTATAAACTTACATTACTAAGTCATAATGTTTACAACATATTTAGATGAATTCTATAGCTATTACAAGTGTTTTGGTACAGTAATCTACTTAGATGTTAATCATATTGTAAGTTCAGTCTCAAATGACTAACCTTACCATATGATTAACATATGTTCAATACAAACCCATACCCATTACATATGCCAATCATTTGAGATATGCAAACCATATGATTAGCATATGTTCGATACAAACCCTATTGCCATACATCACTTAAAGAGCACATGCCTTTAAATTTAAAATAGATGGGGAAGTAACGACCATGGTTACTAGTCCCTCATGTATTTTTTATTTTATTTTTAATGGCTTTGTAATAATGCTATTAGGACCTCACAAAACTATGTTTTCATCTTTGTATGTATACTCATGTATTTTTATTTTATTTTATTTTTAGTATCTTCTTAATAACATTATTATCACTTTGTAAAACTGTGTTGTCATCTTTTTAAGCATGCATGTGTGTGAAAAAGATTGTTTTTGGAAATCATAACTTTTGACTCATGCAATTTTTATTTTATTTTTATTTAATAGCTTTGCAATAGCATTACTATCACTTCATAAAATTATTTTGTCATCTTTTTACATATGCATATGAGTGAAAAATTTCTTTTTTGGAAATCAATAACTTTTCACTCATGCATTGTTTATTTTATTTTATTTTCACTTACTTTGAAATAATAATATTATCACCTCGCAAAACTATGTTTTCATCTTTTTATTATGCATGTGTGTGTAAAATAACTTATTTTTAAAAATCAATAACTTTTCACTCATGCATTTTTATTTTATTTTTAGTATCTTTTTAATAACATCATTATCATTTTGTAAAATTGTGTTTTCATGTTTTTAAGTACTCGTGTGTGTGAAAACAATTATTTTCAGAAATCAGCAATTTTTCACTCATGCATTTTTTATTTTGTTTTGATTTTATTTTATATCTAGTGGCTTTGCAATAACATTAATTATTATCACTTCATAAAATCATTTTGTCATCTTTCTATGTATGCATATGAGTGAAAAAATTCATTTTTTGGAAATCAATAACTTTTCATTCATATATATTTTATTTTATTTTTGTTTTATTTTATTTTCACTGGCTTTGAAATTATGTTAGTATCATTTCATAAAATTATTTTGTTTCCTTTTAATGTATGTATGTGAGTGTAAATATTTATTATTCAAATAAGAATAAAAATTATGTTGGCATGTTTCTTCAAGTTTGCATCATGTTTTAATCAAAACTTGTTTTAAAATAATTAAGTTAATGTATTTTTAAGTTTTTAAAATCGATATAGACCTGGTGTGATATCTGGCGTAATGTTCTATTGTAAAACAAGTTTGAAAACACGTGAAAAAGTTTTTATAAAGTTAGGATCATGCATTAATTAAACTTTTATTTTAATGTTAGGTTAACGAGTGTATTATTTTTAGGAAACCTAGCATGCATGGTGTTTTCAACTGACTCTTTTTCAATGTCACCCCATTAACAAACAACAATGTACCTCTGTCTTTAATTGTCACTTCATGAAGAAATGTTTATTCAAAATCTTGTATTGGCTTTAAATTTTTACTGTTTTTTTTTATCTTTTCTGTCAGGTTTTAAAGAAAATAGAGCATAGAAAATGATGAAGTGGCCGGTAGAAGTGGAAGTTGCAGAAGGGTACAATTTGACCTAATTTAAAGTGATAAGGTAGCCGATGTGTTTTCTGAATAAGAAGCCTAGAGTCAAGGAATAGAGAAAGTAAAAAATACATTATCAAGATTAAGATTTAGAGTGTACTTGTTTTTTAAAATATTTTTTATTTTAAAATATATTAAAATAATATATTTTTATTTTTAAAAATAATTTTTGAAATAACCCATCAAAATAATTTGAAAATATTAAAAAAATATTAATCTAAAATAAAAAAAAATAAAAAATATAATTGTTTTCAAGAACGCTTCTAAAATACAATATCAAACACATTTTAAAACTTTTTAAGTTAATTTTAATAATAAGGTAATCAATCCCTACATAGATTAATTCTTTTTACTGATAAAAAAGGATATTAGTAATATTTAAACTTTGTTTTTTACATTCAACCAAAATTTAACCTAAATAAACCAATATAGCATGAAATCCATGTATATTAGCTGTGGAGTAAAGGTTTGCTAGGTTGCGAGATTTTTTTAAAGGTATATTTAGAATTGTGATAACGATAATAATTTAAAGTGATTTTTGTTTAAAAATATATTTGATATTAATATATTAAAACAATGTGAAAATATATAAAAAAATTTATTTTAAATAAAAAAATTTTAATTTAAAAAAATATGATATACATTGGGTTCCCAACCAGAATGTAAGTCAAATCAAATTACATCTACTTTTAATTTTATGATTTTGATTCATTGAATTATGTTTAAGATTATTTAGATTTCTGAGCTTTAAACTCCGTTAAATAACATGAGATACAATTGGGCTGGGGTTTTACCAAAACTTCAAAGGATCTCTCCACCAATCAGACTTCAACGTAATGCATGTGAAATTTCTGTGGGGCCAGAGACGGCAAGGCCATCCTCTTTCACCTCAGCCATCTGCCAGTATCTATGCACGTGTCATATAAAATTAGTCTTACTTTCACAGTTGAAGGCTGTTTTTCATGGAATCTTTTCAAATTAATTTTAATAGGGAAAACAATTTCATTTTAAAGAAAATAAAGAATAAAAATTAAGAATGTATTAATTTATAAGCCTGCATTATCGGATCAATTTTTTTAAACGAACAAAAAATATTCAGGTCATAAAGAATTATCTAGTATTATTATTAAACTAAACACAGCTAATGAACCTTATAAAAAATTTATTTCATTTTTTATTTAATTTAAATTTAGAATTAAAATATATAAAAATTACTTTTATATGACTCAGTTGATATACTTGATTTAAAAACAACATGACTAATCAATAAAATAAAATTGATAATAAAGTTGAGAAAAATAATAAAATTAATAGAAAAACTCTCAACCCAACTTTTTATCTAGCCTATATTTAAAATTAAACCGCTTTGAATTTACTATAAAGTGATTCGGTAAACTTGTCTAGTTCAAAAACAGCATATTGAATTAGAAAAAAAAATTTAAAAAGAAATTTAAAAAACATGATAAAATTAAATGAAAAAACATCTTATAAAATTAAACTATATAAAACTTGTTTAATATAAAAATTGCATTAAAAATTTGCAAATACAGGCATAAAAATCAACGAGTAGAGAGAACAAACATCTAGAAAAGGTAGATGTTCAGCGTTAGAGTGGATTTTCTTGCATTAATTTCGCAGGCCATGGCCGAACAAACATCTAGAAAAGGTGGCCCATAATGCATATAAAAATGGCTACATGAACGTTAACACTGTTAAACGGAACCCAGAGTCAGGAATCTGACATGGGCTTCCCCTAACAATTGTTTTATTAGATTTACTTATTCAGTTATATATTTTAATGTATTTTTCACTGTATTTATAAACTGATTCGATAGTTAATTATTAAGAAGTGCAAAGCTCATACATATTTATTATATAAAAAAAAATTCCTGAAATATAGCCTTTGAAAATTTCATAAAATGTTTTTATAATAATAGTTAAAGGCTAAATTAATATTCTTCATATCATATTATCAAAAAAAATTGTGTCATATCGTTTTTTCTTAGAAAAAAAGAGGTAAAGTGAGCTTCATGTTTCCTCGCGATGCATATAATTAAATGTCTCAATTACATATGATATGAATAAAAAATTTACAATAATATTAATACAATAAAAAAAAATAGAATACAATACAATTATTCACAAGTGAGGGAAAATGGACATGCCAATAAAAAACAATTCTCATTAAATTAAGAAACTAAAAAAATCAATTAAATGGTAATTTTTAAATATATAAATAGAATAGCGTGGATAGTATAATTAATTAAATATGAAATTTTCATAAACTATAAAAATTATTGGTACTTTTTTGTCCAAAAAACTGCCTAGACATGACTTTAAATGAATCAATGAAGGCATCAAAATGAATCCAGCAGTTTTCTTACCCGATAGTCGCCACTCTTTTACCAAATTGCTGCTGTTACACAAAGCAGTTTGATACAAGGAAATCATTCAATAAAATTTCATTGGATTTTTTTCCCTTTTTATCTAACATTAACATGGACAGATACACTTCAACCCCAGCACGAGATATTGAGAAAGGTGAGGAGTGATTCAACCATGGGAAATACAGGGATTCGAAAAAAAGTAAAAAAAAAAAAACAAGTAAATTGGGCTGCCTAGTCACAAGGATGAGCAGTTGTGTCATCTATACCATGATACTACTGTGGTGAAGTAAACCCAGTTCTATATCCTCCACACAATTCATCTCTCCAATATCGCTCTACAAGTGATAGACTGTGTATGCTAGCGCCTTTCGTCCCTGCTAGAAGCAATACAAATTACCTGAGTTAAGGCTCTCTGCTCTTCTGAAGAAATCAACTCAATGGCATCAGAAATATCTCTTTGCTTTACATGTTTGCTATTTGCACTGTCTTGGTCGAAAATTTTCATTTGATAGCAGAGTGGTGATCAGTGTCTCCAACCTTTTAGCTCCAGGGCCAGGTCTAAGGACCGTTATATTTCCGATAGCAGAGCATGGATCGGTCCCATTCTCCCTACTTCCTACGCACCAACCACCAGGAGTAAACATACCTGGACCACGAGACAAGAGCTCAGAATCAATTTTGTCAAGCACAGGATCGTCTTGGGGGAACTTCCTAGCAAATGGAGCATTGCTGTCAATCATCCTTTGCATGTCAGCAAGGTTGAGGTGATGTGGATGCTGCTTCGGTGGGTTGTCCCAAGATATGAAATGCAGGTCGCTGTTCACAGTGGTGTTTAGAAATTCTTGAGCATTGCAAATGACAGTGTGGAAGTAACCTTCTGGGGAAGATATAAAGTTCGCATAGTACATTAGCACTGTTCGAGGTAAATTGTCCCATCCCCATATGGTATAATCAATAAAAGGCCGAGACAGCGCCATCCAGGCAGAACCTAAAACAGAATGCCAAAACTGAATTATAACGGGGCCAATGTAAACAACTATCATGCCAGAATTTACCTCTTTGAAGGTAATCATCTGAAAACTTCAACAATTGCATGACTGGTTCAGGTGTGACATAAAACAGAAGCACTCAAAGAAAAATATTTGCACACTCCAAAACCCCCAAAGAGATCAAAAGACAGTTTGCTGTGCATCTAAAGAAATTAGGGTCAAGGTTGGTGTTACAGTGTGGTCCAACAGTGTAGAAATAAACTGATGTGGTCATCACAGCCTACAACTCTGTATACTACATACTCCACATTCTTTCCGCCATGCAGCAAGGGAAAACAAGAGGTCAGCAGGACTCCTGTAGGCTGCAATAGCTCATTTATTTTTAACAGAATAGTAGAGCTGTTCAATTACCAATATCGAAGAAATCACTAGACTTGGACTGCAAAATGTGCTCACTCATATGTAAACCAGACATTTAAAAGCAGGTGTTTATTATCAACTTTGTTTTGCAACAACTTGACATTGGCTGCTTACAAATGCTTCCATTGTTAAGGCACTACAGATGTCAGTATCATTATTTCTTTGTGCAACAGAATACCAGTTGAAAAATAGTAATATCGAAACATTGTAGATCTTCCTTGCTTGTGTTTGTTATTGAAAGCTAAAGATGGCCTACACCTAAAGGAGAGAAGTCAACCTTTCTAAATATGCCTACTCTCTCCTACTCTTCCCTTTCTATCTACCTTGAGAAAAGTAAGGCTTGGCTCCCTTTCCCTTAATTTTCCACAATACCCCTGTTTCAATCTTTGTTTGGAAATGGAAAGAACCCTAGAAGCCTGTGCATAGTGAGACCAGATGTTGCTCCAGCTAACCAAGTGGAATAGGTACAGCTAGTCAAGCTAAGGCTCCTCCTAGTACTAACTAAATCGACTTAAGCAAAGGAAGCTGGTTCTAGTTCAGAATTCTATACTCACTTAAGTGCATATGAAACACTTCTGGAAAATTTCGAAGGACATAATTTGGGACCAAAGAAATCCAAAACAGAAAATCCGTCAGGCAGCCCATGTTCCGTCTCAAGTTCCAGCCAATAAACTGATTAGAAATGCAGCTGGATTTTAACAGGATCCAAACAGGAGAGAGAATGATTCACAATTTCAGGATAACAGAAATCCCAAAACCAGGCTGAAGGGTTCAGCAAACCCAGGACCCTCATCCATTTATTTATTCATTTACTATAATTATTATCATTTATTTATTTTGTAGAAAACCCACAGGGATCCCAATTTCACTCTCTTTTAACCTGACTAAACAAAAACTAAGCCAACAGACACTACTAGAACGCTTCACAGGTATCCGTATAACTCAGATCCCAGTGCTGAATAGATTATCTTCCTGACCTCTCTTCCACTATTATAATTTTGATACATCGTCAACTAACAGTACAAAATTGTATCAGAATATTTAAATGGTGAGATAGAAAGAAAAATATACAACGAAGAAGAGGCAAACGCTGCACTCAGAGTTCACAACATGTACATACCCTGTACCTGTGAACTCCAAGTTATTGATGACAAGGTGCATATAGAAGAATTTCTCAGTCTCAATTTTAATACAAAGCTGATTGCAAGCAGGTCATCTATTTATAGCATTATTGATCCAGTAGTCAGCAATTGCATGTCAAAAACTGGCATTTAGAACATTTATCTCATGTTCGCTTGTTATTAGGACTGGTCTAATCATACAACACAGCGTTTCCAACTAAATTGTGCCAATATGGTAGAAAAACAGTGTAAAAAAAAGAAGAGAAATCTTGAATCTAGGACGCAAGGAGTGAAAACTTCCAAAATTTGTGTACATGAGAACAAGAATCTCAATGCAAAGTGGTCTCATTCAACTCTTTTTTTTTTTTTTTTGAAATATGGCAATTCAAGGGTACAAGACATAATGGCGTTCATAGTCAACAAGATGTAAGTAACAAAAATAACACTCGGAAGACAAGGCTCCACGATGGAACTTGCACTTACCACATCTGAAAAATCAAAGCAAGGCAGGTAGAAACTGACATTCTTAAATTCAAGGTTCGAATTCTCATACCTGTAAACAATTTAAATGCTGTAGGGACACTCCTCCTCTGCGTGATCCAAAAAACATCAGCTTTCTTTGTCATATACAACCCCGGATCTATAATTACCGGCTTTGCCCTTTGAAACCTACAAAAATTATCAACATCCAATTAACAATTATACCCAAGACTTAAAAACCAAAAACAAAATCACCAAAGCAACAAGATTTTCAACAAGAAACAAACTATACTCACTCTTTCCATCCAATGTTACTTGTATGATCAATAAAATTAAGATCCCTTGGCACGTATGAAAACGTGTGCAGCAGATCTACCAAAACGAGTAATAAAGAACCAAGATCAAAATCCGAACTTGAAAAACAAAAACAAAAAATCCCACCTAAAAAACAAGCTAAAAGAGAGAATCGGTCACTAAACTTACCATCCTGTGTAACAAGTGGATAATCAGATGCACTAAGATTAATAAACCAATCCCAATCCCCACTTTCTCTCAACAAGATAGCAGCAGCATGTAATGTATTAGCCACCATAGTGGGTCCTCTATAAGTAACAAGATTAGCTTTAGTAATCATTCTTACGTTACCAAACCTGAGAAAAACAGGATGGTCTTTAACAAAATTGCTTAGATCTAATCTCTCCTCGTCCGAGGATTCCCTGTCCAAATGAACAACATATTGGTTGTTGGGATGGTAGAGAGCTTGTAAGGTCCGCTTCAACATGCTGCCATCACCGGCAGAGCCAGAGATTAAGTAGGCAAATCGAGGGGGTGGAGGGAGATTTGAAGTGGGTATCGGGTGGATTTTAGTTTCAACAAATTTAGAGCTGAAAGAAGAGAAAGAGCGGTAGAAAGGAAACAGAGACATGCCGTCTGAGGTGGTGATTGCTGTAAGGAAGAGGAGGAAAAGGGAGACTATAGAGCCAATAGCTAAAGGAAATATCCATTTCCTTTCCATGTTTTGGTGGTGGCGTAGGTGCATGTAGTAGCTCTTCAATCTCTTCATCTCTCTGAATTTGGGTTTTATCGAAAACAAAACGGGCAAGAGGAGGTTTCGTTGAGAGCAGTGATTCTTGAGGCTTTCTGTCTGGTAAGGAGTGGAGTTTGGGGGGTTATTTTTAGGTGAGGGGAGGTGGAGGGTGAAAGGGACAGGAGGCGGTGACTTCGATCCTCGCCGTGACACAAGGGCAGAATTTGGCTGTGGAAGGTGATAGAGACAAAAGAATGACCAGGGGAGTTTTGTATCATTGCAGTGGTTGCTGTTATTATTATTATTAATAATATTTAATGAGCATCTGCTAGCTAACCTATAAATCTCGTTTCCGTCTGTTACCTAATTTAATGTTTTTACTACTTATTTATTAGGTTGATCCGTTTTATTTTTATTTTATTTTAAAAAAAATGGTTACAATTACTTGTTTTGCAATAAAATATTTCCTAAGAGTCTTTTAAAAAAAAAATACAGTTGAAATTAGGTACAACTTATCTATGTAGAAACCTCGTTTATAAAAATTAATTTTGAATTTTATACTATAGTCTCTGTGTATAAATATCAACTTCGGCCGTAGTTAAGTAAGTTTAGGTTCTGTGTTGTTGGGTACATGGGTGTTTTTATTTATTTATTATTGTTAGGTGCTAAATAGGTGGGTTTTGGTCCATGGTTTAGGGATTTGATGTGATCTTATGTTTTCAATAAATTGGAATATTTGAATGTTGTAGGGACCATCAAATGAATTTGGTCAGGGGATTTGCCACTCATATACATTTAGAAGATGATGTAAGTTAGTGGATTTTGCACTTGGATAAATGTGGAAGATGAGAAGCAAGTCAAACAAGTATACCACTTGAGTAGTCTTTTTTTTTTTATTAAAATTTTTATTGTTAAATTGTGTTAAAAAGTAAAATACTCGATATTCACTAAACACATTTATTTTATATGATATTTTTTTAATATTTATAATAAATTCTAAACAAAAAAAAACATATAAATTCATTAAGAACATTAAATAATTTTAATAATCTTCTCGAGCACAAATGTTATCCTCATTCATCATGAATACTCACAAAACTTAAAGTACATATCAAAGACTATTTCTACACATCATATTGAAAATTAAAATAATTTAGAAAAACTATGAAATTGAGATCATACAAATCTAAATTCATAATTATTTGGAATCTTGAAGAAATTAAATCTAGTGATTAGATATGAGATTATTAAAAGAAAAACAAAAAGAATAAGGACAAAGAAAGAGAGGTTGCTAATTTTTACTTGAGGCAATATAAAAACTTAATAGCAACTATCAAAGACATTAAAATCTTTTCATATGACCTATTTATCATTGTTAAATTAAGTGAAGATAAATAAGCTTTTTTATATATTAATTATATAATAAAACTATCAAAATATCATTGGAATCATAAAATTTAAATATATCAGGCAAGGGTATTTTTATATTTTTACAATGGTTTTTTCATTAATATAATGTTAACTAAGAGACAATTTAATATTTATTCAAATATGAAAAATAATAAACAATTAAAATGCAAAGTGTAACAATTACAATGCCCTTGAAATAAACAAAAATTTAAACATGGAATTAAGGGATGTTTGCAGCTTTTCACAATTATTTTTCTGTTACTATTAAGTCAGTTCATGGATAATTTTATATTTGGTTAAATAAATAAATAAAAAGGTGTATGTGTGTGTACTACAATGGATGATATGCCTTAGGATAGTGTATGTGGTGTCTTCTTGTGTCTAAAAATACCATTTTGTTATGTTATTGCAAGCATTATCGTGTTATTTTCATGTTGATATGACACATGTCTTCTATTGTTGTTTTGTTTGTTACTGATGAGCTTTTTCTTTTCTTTTCTTTTTTCTTTTTTCTCTCTCCTCGCCTGAAAATTACGATTTGACCCTCTTTGTTATTAGTATCTCAACTTTAGTCTTTATTTTTTTTATTTCTAATTTTTATTCTTGATCTTTTTGTAGAAGTTTTCTTTGTTTTTAATTTCATCTTTCAATTTAAATTTAAAAATATTATATTTTCTAATTTAATACTTATTTTTTTGATTTCTTATTTGTTTTTCCTTAGTCCTTTTGTAAAAGTTTTATTTGTTTTTAATTCTATCATTCAATTTAAATTGATGATATTATGTTTTTCAATTTGATCCTTATTGTTTTAATTTTTAATTTTTTTCCTGGCCTTTTTTAAAAAAGTTATTATTCTTTTCAATTTCATCATTCAATCTTAATTTTTATTTATTTTTATTTCAATTTTGATCCTCATTCTTTTGATTTTTTTTATTTGCTAAATTGATTTTTCTTTTCAACTTCACCATTCAATCAAATATAAAATTTATTTGGTATTTGAATTTTGATCTTTATCCTTTTAATTGTTATTTTTTAAAATTATTTTGTATAATTAATTTTTTTTTCAATTTTATCGTTCAATATTTGATTGATTATGAATTGAACTTTATGATTTTTCTAAATAGGATCTTCATGTGTAATGGCCCGGGTCATGGGTTTAAAAAATTAAAAAAAAAGTTTTATATTTTTTATATATTTTTTCTATCAGGTTATTCCAATCTCATGATCTGGGCTATAGGTTTGGCGGGATATCTCGGGTTGGCCCAGCCCTGATTATTGAGGTTATAGGTTTATTATGTTAACTCGAGTTAACCAAGACCAGATTTTTTTTCTTTTTTTTTTTACCATGTTTTGTTCTTTTGTATTTAATGAATTGTGAATTGAGATACATTGTTAATTTTTTTTTTGAAAAAAATAATTTCTTAAGTCATCCTAATCACTTTTTAAAAAATAAATTGATTTATAATGTTTTTTTCTCTTGTCTAATTGAATTAAAACTAACTTATTTGATTCAATCATGAGAATAACTCAAGTTATGTATTTTATTTATCGAATATCTTTCTCTTTTTTTTGCCAAAAAAAAAAAAGTCTGATCCGTTTAGGTGGGGCAACGGATTCCACCATCGCCACTTTCATCAAAGCTCGACGTTTTGATTTGGCAAACAAGAAGACTCGAACAACAAAAACATGGTCAATTCAAATTGATATCCGTATCTTTCTATGTCCAATTGTAACAGTAGGCCAAGAAATGGTAAACCATTCAAGTCACTTCGTCTCCATCCAGATGCAAACAAGTCTTCCCGATTCTGCCTCTCGTCTCAATTAGGCGTTAGAAACTGAAGGAAAAAGATATCGAAAGTGTAAACGTATCATCTGGGAAAAAGCCAAGTTTATGCACCATTACCATCTTCACATATGAGAAGGTAGGAAAGCATGAGGCCAAGATAAAATATTTACAAAATAATCAACACAGAAAAAGGCAATCTACAACAGTTGGCAAAATCTACAAGGCCAAGGGCATGTTCCTACTTCTATGCTGGTGATCTCAAAACGCCTCCTTTATTCCTACTTCTACGCTGGTGATCTCAAAACGCCTCCTTTACTCATCCTGTTCATGATCCGTGATGCATCATTTAATCTATTTTTTCTTTCATAAATGCTGGCAACAACAAGATGCAACTCTTTCTTGTTAATGTTAGGGTCAGCATCCAGCCTCTCGAACAAGGCCTCGATCATCATAAAGTCTTTTCTTGCACCATATAAACTCAGCATCTGGAAATGAACTTCATCTGGAAAAACACATTCTTCTTCCTGCATTTCTTTATATAAAGCATCGGCCTTCTCAAATTCATGCAACTTCCCGTAAGCATTCAGAACAAGAGCAATCACATTAGAATCAGGAAAGTATCCAGCTCCCCTCATCTTTTCAAACACCTCAATCACATTTGCATGTTTTCTGTTCCTTGAAAAAAGATCAACCATGCACCCAAACACAGATATATCCTTCACCTCCCCAGCATCAAAAGCCTGACGAAAAACCCATGTGGCCTCTTCTATTCTACCAGCTCTGGCAAGAATTTTAATAGCAGTTTCCCTAGGGATACTGTCTGGGTGTTTGAGCTCGTGAAGCAGTCGCTTAGCATGAGCAACCAAACCTGAACGTTCATAAGCCACAATCATTGTCTGATAAAGGACTTGATCGATCTCAACCCCTGAACTTCTCAGCTTTTGAAACAACATTGCTGCCCTATCCAATTTCCCTGCCTTACCCCAAATAGAAATGATTGTTGAGTATGTAATGGCATTTGGTTCAATTCCTCTATTCTGCATTTCCTGCATAAGATTTGTGGCCTTTTCATGCTCAAGTGATTTCCCATAAACCTTAATCATAGTATTATAAGTGACAACATTCTGCTCAATATCCTTCTTCTGCATCAACCTAAATAAATGAATAGCTTCACCAAAAAGCTCGGCCTCTCCATAAACTCTCAAGAGGGTATTATAACTAACAACATTTGGTTCAATTCCCATCTTCCTCATGCTCCAAAACAACCTATCCGCTTCCTTAGCCATATCAAGCTGCCCATAAACATCAATCATGACATTACACGTCGTGAGATCAAGCGGGCACTTAGCCTCATTCATCTCTGCAAAAACAGACAAGGCCTCAACAAACTTCTCATTCTCAACATAAACACTCAACAGCGTCGAATAACTAACTGTATCAGGCATAACCCCCACTTCCTTCATCTCCTTCATCAACAACTTTGCCTCTCTAAACAACTTAGCTTTTCCAAATACATTAATCATCGAATTATATGCAACTAAATCCGGCATAATCCCACTCCTTTTCAGCCTCATAAATATCGAAATAGCCTTGGAATAATCACATAACTTCCTTGAAAGCTCAATCAAATTACTATACAAAACAAGATCACCCGAAACACGGTCTTGTTCCATTTGTTGAAGCCAAAATAGGGAAGCATCAAACATGCCCGCTTTCCCAAAATGGGTTATCAAAGTGGAATACGTATATCTATCCGGTGCAAGAGCTCGGTTACGCATTTCGTCAAACAGGCCATGGGCATGGTCCCATTGCTTAGCCCTTAAAACATTACGCAGAACAACATTGTATGCAAACACAGAAGGGGAATACCGTGCGATATCATTAATCCAATCAAGAAGGGCAAGGGATCTCTGCCAGTCAGATTCGCGAGAGATAACTGAAACCATGAATCGAATTGAGAGTTGCCTGTCTTTATAAGGCGATAATAAAGAGTATAGTTGTTGCTCGTTTTGGGTTTGGCTAATTGAGAGCAATAGCTCGGTCATATCTACACTGTGGTCTAAATAAACCGGTTCTTGTCTTTGTTTTCTACGGTAAGGTACTGTCGTTGAGTTTCTTGTCCAGATATCTTTTCTGGCTGCATACAGGAGGAGAGAGCGGGCTCTTCTTCTGGGTTTTCTTGAGATAGTGGTGTAAATATGGATCTTGATTAGGGGTAAAAGTGGGAGGAAGATGTTGGAAGATGGGAAGGGATCTAGTACTTGCATGGAAGTAGCAGGCAACGAGAGGGGAGACATTTGTGAGAGTTTTTTTTGATGCAGTGAAGGTGGTTTGGTTTCTGTTTATAGTTCTTTAAGTTGCTGTAAATTATACTTTACTCCTTTGTTGAATGTAATAAAAACTTAGTCCTTCAAGTTTGAGAATATATTGTCTAATCCCTTCACTTGAGTGGAGTTAACCCGTGGGAAGAATTATTTTTTGAAGTTTATTAAAATAATATTTTTTATTTTTAAAAAATTATTTTTGATATTACCATATCAAAATAATTTTAAAATATAAAAAAATAATATGAAATAAAAAAATTTGAATTTTTTTTAAAAACAATTTTAAAATTCAAAAATAAATAATGATTTCTTAAAGAATTGAAGTTGCTGGAGTCGTACATTTAAAATTTAAAAAATAAAAAAGAACCAACTATCTGTTAATTTGAATGGGACAATGGCCAAATGTTTCTTTTTTGTATTTTAAAAATATTTTGAAAGAAATGGAATATGTTTTAATATATTTTCAAATAAAAAATTATATCAATATCTAACAGCACCCATTTCCTTGCAGTTCAGTTACTAATCAGAAAGAGCTTTTGCTCCGAACACCATCTGATTTTGATGAATTTTGGCTTTGGTTTCAGACTTGCAATGATTATGCGTCTTTCTCTTTAGGCCCCCCATTTAAACAATTAAAATAATAATAATAATTTACTTAACTGCTCATCTCAATTCTGATTAACATCTGTTACGTCCATAACACACGCTTTATCCATCGCCAGAAAATTTGAAAAGAGATTTTCTAATTATCAGTTGCTTCTGTTTTATATATATATATAAATAATTTCATGTCATGCATGAATCTACGAAGTACCTCTGATTACAGATATTATATGTGTTGAAAGTTCAATGATATCAACAACGAAGCAGAGAAAAGAATATTTAGCAGCACTGTTAGTGGCTTTCTGAGACGTTTTCCGGCGGAAGGGGACGGGGAGGAGGGAACAGGAGCTGTGACTTTCTCCATTGAGCAAACGTAACTGCATCTGCTAGGACGAGCTATTCTGTATACACCACTGCTGGCTAAAATAAACACGTCTTTCCTGTTATCCTGACCAAAAGAGAATATGAATCCCAGTAAAGGGAAAGAACTCCCTGCCGCCGTCGTGCATGGGATAGGAGTGTCATGTGCACAACTAACAGGAAGCTTAGTGCTTGTGAAGTTCCCGCTATCTTCCGGGTTCTCTGTTCCAGCCCATATTGCTCCGGCGTACAAATCCGAAAAAAGGTATCTGCAACCAGCCATGGTTTGTCAGGAGGAGGAGGAGAAGAAAGAGCTCATTAACTTGGATCAATCCCCATGTTTTGACTTTTATTCGGAGAAAGAGTTCCAGGGTGACTACAGGTATGGCATAGATTATATATGAAGATTACAAGGAAGAGATGGTATAATCACCACCACCGTCGTTTTTATTCAATTGCTGTGCTAATGCTATTGATTTGCAAGACGCCAAACGGAACGATAAGAAGTAGTTCAAGTTTCCAAATTGGTGAAACTAAAGTAATAAGAATCAAGCTTACTCACCTTCCATACATGCATGGATCCGTCATCGATCTATAGAAATAGCCTCCTGTAATTGATGCAGATCCTTCTTCATTGTTTACTTCTGAGTGGTTGTATCCCATTACAGGAAAAATTGGATTTATGGAGCTCACAGATGTATTCCCCCCTGGAGAAGTTGGGGGATGGTACAGAAATGGACCCTCATAAACACGCCATCCGTAGTTACCACCCTTGGTGATGAGATCTACCTCTTCATATTGATCCTATAAGATGATATCAGAAAAAAGAAAATGATATCAACAAGAAAAGTGCAGGAAAGCTTGTAGTGTACGATTAAAAAAAATAAAGATGAAGACAGCTTCCAGTAGGCAGAATTATCAACCATCAAAAATCTTATTTCAAATCTATTCTAGCTGCGAGGAGGCCAGGCTAACCTGGCCAACATCTGCACAGAGAAAGTAGGAAGGCCTCTCTGCATCAAAAGAGCATCGCCAAGGATTTCTTAATCCTAGTGCCCAGATTTCGGGCTCCAATCCCTCGTCTTCAGAAAATGCATTATCTCCAGGGACAGAGTAGTTTCCCCACAGGCCTTGGTCAGTGATCATTTGACCACCTGAAAATTTACAAAAAAGAGGAGGTGATGCGACGGTAGATTAATAAGAAAAATATGGTGGAATGGCAACCAAGATATCAAAATGCAATGCATTTATGCTAAATGTTTGCAGCAGTAAAGAGATGTACTGTCAGTAGCTCAGACAACTTGTCCATGGTCATATGATCAGAAACAAACATGAAGCAGAAAAAAGTATAATATAAGAAACCAATATTTTCATGGAAATAGAAGTCACTTGCATCCACTAATGTTGAACAAGTTCAAACTGCATACAAGACGACAGATTGATTAAAGAGCTGAACATGTTGGGATCTCAAGTGTTTCCAATAACTCTATTCTTATCTCCCCCTATCAGCTCAGAATTCCAAATGGATCATAAAGAGACATATCCCCTTGATGGACCATTAACATATCTCCATTCGGAAGCCTTAAATCCTTTTTCATAAAGGTTTTCACAAGAGCATGGAGTAGAAGATTTGTAACCAGGAAAGGACTGAAGATAAACCATGAATGGCAGTGCTGAGCTCTTCTAGTAGAGTGTGAAGTTTTTCTGGTGTTTCCAGAGTTTAAACAACTTCCTAACTCTAATCAACAAACCAGTGGATGAAGTATTTCCACTCACAGAAAATTCAACATGAAGCTCCCCCGTGTCCATGGGGAAACCTCTACATGACAACTTTGTTAATCTCCAGCAACAAAAGCTAATATAAACTTAAGTCTGTCAAGTTCATGCACCCTTTCATCATAAAAAATATAGTTCTGACACCTGAACTGTACAAATCGTTGAAATTGATTGTTTGTTTGCACATTGAAAGAAATCAACCCATTTCTTTTCATTTGTATGGCATTATCACAAGTCAGTGTCCATTATCATTAGTCAATAGAATAGCAGTTTCATCCCTCCACGCCCTTGAACTGACAATGCTTCTCATATTTCTTCGCAAGCATGTTTTTATTTTTCCACAAAAACAAATATTTTATGGCTATGGATACCAGATATAGAAAGATGTAATCGGGGCATATTAAGTAGATTTTTCCTCACGTATCCAAAAAAGAGCCTCTATTATGTTGAAAACTATGTGTGAGCGTTTTTAAACCAATACTTACTTGGAATGTTGTCTATGTCCAGCCTCATAATTTTTCCAAGCAATGATTTCTTGTTTTGTGAAAAATTGTAAGGATCACCTGTACTTCCACCATCTCCCATCATAAAGTACAAATATCCATCTTCAGGTCCAAAAAGTATCTGACCAGCATGATGGGCAGCAAATGGCAAACCCATGGTAAATATTCTCCGGACTTCCTGTGGTTGCACACTTGTTGCCTGCAATTGAGGTCGAAATGATTATCTGAACTGTGGTAATTGATAACCAAGAGAGAGAGGAAAAAAAAAAAAAAACCTTTCAGATCTTTACCAAGGAAGGTTGCGATGAGGTACCGTTTGCACTGAACTCTGCTATGATGCTGTGATACTGGCAAGGTTGCGCTCCGTTCTCAGGGGGAAGCTTTGAAGGATCACATCCCATTTCAGAGTTACATGAACATCTTCCTGCACATTCCGGCCATTTTACCTTATCACAGTTAAAAGAAGCAAAGAAGCGTCCATTTTGTTGAAAATTTGGATGAAAAGCTATTCCCATCATCCCCAATTGAGTATCATAATATACTTCGTCGGTCAAATCAAGAAAAGGATTTGATTCATCAATCCCTAGAGTTTCTCCTGATCCCTCAGCAGGAACCGTAGCCAACCAAATCTTACCCTGTTGGTTTGCTAAGAAGACACGGTTTGAACCATCAGGATGAGCTTCCATATTAAGGTAGGATCCGTTCGCAATCTTCTCAAGGCAGATACCACCAGGCGGACTTGGAGTTTCAGAACTGTTTAGTGAAACTGCTCCACCATCGAAACATACCGAACCATCATCGGAAGCTCCTCCAAACTCATTACAGAAAGCACCCTTTGACTCCCATAATTCCGTCAGATTGGAAGAAGAATTAACCACCGATCCACCTTTGTCTATTGCGAAAGGAGAATTTGATATGGATAAATTATGGCATTCATCCCAAACTCTTGAGCAGAAGTCTGTAGCAGCAAGTTGGGACTGGGAAGAGTTTGCTGAAACTGTGGAATTGCAGAGGACAGGAACTACTCGAGGAGCCGATGCAATTCTATAAAGCTCTGCTGAAAACGGATCACATCTCTGCCAAAATCAACGATTCAAAGCATGTAATGCAGTTCAAAGATGTCCTGAAATCTGCTACATGTTTGGTTTTTATCTTAGGCCTCATATGGCTAGAACTTAAGAGATTAGTCAGCCTCAGGCTGACAATGACATGGGGTGTCAAGATAGGGGCAACTCTACGAGTTTCAAGAACAGATCAATGAATAAAAAAATCTAAGCTTGTAACATTTAGTCAATCATTCTCTCATTCGACAAAAACAACAATTAGGCACCAGCCAAGGTTTCTTCAAGCATCAAGTGAAAAAAAGATTAGAACATAACAACTATCAGGTTGACAAACTTACTGAGCAGAGTGTTGATTTCAGAAGAGAAGCACAGCCATAACCAGAAACATTCAATGATTTAAACTGTTTCTTCAACTCAACATCTTCAGTGGAGTTACAGCAAACGCTTCCACTGTATTGACAGAAAGCGAGAGGTGATTTCGGGGCAAAGGGAGACCCTGATTCAGCAGAAGGAAAAGGTCCGAATCAAATAATAGAATAAAAATAATCATTATCGAAGCAAAATCATTGGAATTCAGAAGTAAACCAAAATGAAAAAAGAAAAAAGAAGAGTAAATAATACACAAGAAACACTCACTTAAATCCGTGCACAGCGGATATGAAGAACCATAACGAGTAAGAAGCAGTATGTTACAGAACAAGAAGATGATGGAAGGAATACCATCCATCTCTCAGATCATAGAGAGTAGAAAGAAAAATCACATCACCAATGAGCAAACTCTGTCCTCTATTCTTTTGGATTTCAACATTACCAAGGAGTTGATGGTATTGACAAAACTATATACCAGCACTGTAGTCAAATATTGTAGACAATTGAACATCCAGATACAGACAGAATAAATACTTAAAATCTCACGCAAAAGATTTCTGGTTATTAACAATTCATTGAAGAACCTTCACACTCAATTATAAAACCAAGATAATTGTCTGGCTCAAGCAGACACTTAACAAAATCATGTTATTTTGTGCAGATATATAAGCTTGGTTGACTCTCAAAAACATTAACAAATCGTATTACAATAAAGATACATCAAGTTGAGTAGAAAAAAAAAATATATAACAAATAAGAAGCAAGAACTCCATCTGTTAGCTTAAAATAATAACTCTAGACGCATGGAAAACTAAAAGGCCAAAATTGCAAAGGTCAAATTTAAACATGAATCAATACCCTATGAACTGACTTTGATTTTGAAATTAATATTCTTCTGAAGAATGTCAGCTTGATTCACCTTTCAACTTGAGAAATTTAAAGAGACAAAATTATTATTTTTGGTTTAATATTATAAATGTCGTATATGTTACATGATAATTTTATTATATTTTATAATCTATTACTATTTATTATGTGATTAATATATAGTTTGGATTATTTATTAAATTCAAATTAATTGTAGTTTAGTCTTGATTGGATAAATTCGATTTAGTGATCTTGATTTGTTTTCATATATAAGAGTTTCAAACTTTATTTTTGTGATTTGGGCATATGAAATTTGATATGTGTGCTCTCATCTAATGCGGGTATGTAATACTATATTTTATAGATATTTTATTTAGTTTTTAATTTGTTATTAATTTGGAATAAGGATGATAGACAATGTCATTATTAAATGATTGCTATTTTCATATAAATCCTCAAGGAAACTTTTTAGTCAATGATTAAAATAGGCTGTCCTCAGTACACTACAAACCGGGTCAAATTCTTTCTAATGTATAAAAAAATACTCGGAGTAATCATAGTATTTTTAAATGAGTAAGAAAAATTTAATAATTGATTCAAATAAGTTTAATAATTTTGGTTAATTCAATAAAAAAAATAAGAAAAATTTGAGATCCTAATCATTGATTCAAATAGGTTCAATAATGTTGAATAATATTGATTAATTTAATAATATAATTAAAAAAACAAATAAAAAAAATCAATAACTAATCGAGAAAAATACTATCATTGCTCCGAGTATTCTTTGAACCTGGAGAGAGAGAACCTTTGAACCTAGAGCTATGTACTTATTATTTTGGATTCTTTATTAATAAGTTTTGAACTTATAATTTTTTTTATTTTTTTTGTTTTGAAAGGTTGGTTTTGGAACTAAAATTCTTGTTTAGTAGATTTGGTTATGGATATATGTTTAAATTTTAAAGTGGACTTCAAGCTGTAAGTTAATCCTCCCGATTGGCCTTTAATTATCTAAAAATATTTTAGATAGAGATTTAGTCTTTTCCAATCTTTAAATCACATTATTAGAATAATAAAGAAAATGCCTATTAATCAATTAGCAAGTCAATATCGAAAAGGGACACCTTTATAAATAGTATAATAAATTCTCGTATATTAAAAATAAGCATAACCTCACTACAATAACCCTTTAGACCGGATTACAACTGTTTTTTGCAATCAACTCTTTTATATAATGCTTATTACACCAATCATAAGTGGTTCATGCTTATTACACCAATCATAAGTGATTCAGTGATAAAAACTTAAAATTAAAGGATTTATTTTTTATATAATTACTAATATAATAGCTACTGAAAGCTTATATAATGATTAATTTTTGGGCTCGTGGAATTAGTTGAGGTACACGTAAATTAATCCAAACACGCACATTATATAAAAAAAACCTTATTAGACCGGTGTTAGTTTTTTTTTAGTTTTTATCCTCAATCAAAATTGAGTTGATAACTCTATTTTTTAATTTATTTGTTTCATTGATCTCTTAAATGTAAAATGTGACGAGATCAATAATTAATTATTATCTTATTATTTTGTTCATTGAGAATCATGCAGATAAATGATTCTTTTATAAAATAAAAATTATATTTTCACACCACATGGATGATGTCAAAGACCCATAAAATTGCATAGATACTTCTAATGTGTACATATTCGAGTTGTATCATGATTTGATTAAGATTTCAAATGATTTCAAATTAATTTAGAGAATAAATTAAGAAAAAAAAGTTAAAAGGTGTCTTTTGACTAGCTTGTATAGCAATTGAAAAGTTATTTTCTCAGTTGATTTTAAGGATACCCTCTTAATTTATTACATACAAAGAGTGTCTATTTTTTTTTTTTATTATACTGGAGCTCTATTCACCCTGTTAAGCATGAGATATTATTAAATAAATTATAACCCATGACATAATAATAAGTTAATTAAACCACTCCTTCGACCTCAAAATAGGAGCGAGAGGGGAGTCACTATGATTTAGTATCAAGATTTTATTTTATTATTATTTATTATTTGAAACAAGAAAAAAAATGAGTACCTACAAATTTAATTTGATTAGTTGTTATGTGCGCACGTTTCATCATATGACCGGACTTTTTTTCTTTTTCTTCTTCTTTTTTGCATTGCAAAAAAATAATGAGATAAAAATATTTAAAAAAAATGGTCATGATAAACTTGTAACTATAGTAATCAAAGCCAAGCCAACACGAGATTTTTCATCAAACTCGTGGCTAAAATCATGAAATTAAAATAATCAAATAAAAAAATAAAGATAATTATACAATCTTTTTTTTTTAACAAAAAAAATTCATGTTAACTTTTCAACCCCAGAACATGAATCATTAGACTCAAATCATCCAATTTGAACATATTATAAACTTCAATTCTCAATCAATCAACTATTGAAAGATAAAAATGAAAAATAAATTTTAGTTATACAAAAGAATTAAAAAGTAGCAATAAAAAAAATAACTATCAAAATTAAAATACAAAAAAAAATGATTGAAGAATGAAATTAAAATGAAAAAATAATTTAGTAAAAAGACAAAAAAATCAAAAAGATAAGGGTCACAATTGACATAAAAAAATAAAAATAATATTTTAACCGAATGATGAAACTGAAAAGAATAATAACTTTAAGGGCAAGAAAAAAATTAGAAATCAAAACAATAAATATCAAATTAGAAAATATAATATCATCAATTTGAATTGAATGATAAAATTAAAAACTAATAAATTTTTTACAAAATAAACAAGAAAAGAAATTAAAAACTCAAAGAAGGAGAATAGAATTGGAGAATATAATATTTAATAAATTGAAACTAAATAAATAAATTAAAAATAAATAATTTTTTTATAAAAAGACTAAGATGAAAACTTAAAAATTAAAAAATTAAAAGTTAAAGTTAAAATACCAAGAGAAATAAACTATAATTTTAAAGTGGAAAAAGAAAAAAAGATAAAAAGATAAAAAGATAAAACTCACTACTAACAAATAATAATAAGAATAATAAAAACAAAACGAAACTTTCAATAATACAATAAAATAGTATTTTTAAATGTTAAGAAACGCTGCACGGTACAGCCGAAAGGCAAGGGTGGCTCCCAGGCGAATCCTCAAGTTGCAATTTGGTCCCGATCCAAATTAAGAACACAAAGATGTTGACTATGACCAAAAAGACTATAACTAACTTAATAATTCCTTGAATAAAAATCCTAGTCGTTTGTCCTATTAACGACGCGAGTTCGCCCTTCATTCATTCATGTTGTCAGACTGATATGCTCTTGGTCAGCAAGAACTGTAAAAGTCAAACTTTTTGTTCTATATGTATTTAAAATACCTCCTCTGATCACCCCTGCCCTTGATACTTGTACAGAAAAGACGCGGCGCCCATTTCGCTTTAATTCCTCATTAATTTCTCATCTTGATCATAGAGTACGTTATGGAATTCTTCAACCAAGCCAAAGCAGTGAGACTCAAGAGTCTCCACGACAAATACCTTGTTGCAGATGAGGATGGAGAAACCGTGCGGCAGAGCCGCGACGGATCATCACGGAGAGCCCGTTGGACAGTGGAGTTGATTCAAGGCAATAACCATCACATCCGACTAAAAAGTTGTCGTGGAAAGTATCTTACAGCCTCGGAGGAGCCATTCTTGCTAGGCATGGCAGGGAAGAAAGTGGTGCAAGACATGCCAGTTTCTGTAAAGGATACCGCGACTGATTGGGAACCAAGAACTGAAGGGTTTCTTGTCAAGTTAAAGACAAGTAGAGGCAAGTTCTTGCTTGCTAACGGACGCATGCCACCGTGGAGAAACTCGGTCACACACGACACCCCACGTAGGACTGGAACACACGATTGGGTACTTTGGGAAGTGGATGTGATGGACATTCTCGAAACTATATTGCCTGCTTCTAGCTTTTCTCCTTCAGTTGGGTCGCAGCTCTCCGGTGCTTCACCGCTTTCCGATATAGGCTCCCAGTTGGCCGTTAGTTTTTCTAGCAGCAGACTTACTACTGCAAGAGAGGTATGGGTTTTAATTATTCACCTTTTAATTTATTTATTTATCTATGCACTATATTTACACCCGTGTGTGTTTGAAATTATATAATCTAGTTATTTGATCTTTAAAATTGAATATCTGTTTCTCTCAGGCTTAGTTCTTGGATATTTAGGAAAAATTAACAAAACATGATCGTGTTAAAGACATCATCATCAATTAAAAGTCAAAAGTCCATGTCTTGACCCACTCAACTGATTCACGTAACCATCTATCTAGATGTGCTAATGGTAAACTTCTTACATGCGTGGCTTCTTTTAACTCTTCGGGCCCGTCCTAGATGGGAACTTGCGCCTGGCAACCGCTTGTCTTTTCAGAAAATATTGATATAGTTTCTAAATTACATTAATTTGATCCCTTGAAAACAAGTTTATATATCACTTCCACTGTATGAAGAATTTCCTAGAATATATTTATTGAGTGTTTATCTCTATTTTCTAAAAGATAACGACACATAACTAGAAATTCTCTTACATTCTTCTTTAAGCTACTCCAATATTAGCTTCCTAATTAATATATTTAGTAAATCTCCTAGTTTCTTGCTTCACTGATTACTAAATTAAGCTTTCCCAACACCTCGCAATCCTCCCAGAAACCGTTAAGAGTTGAGACATAGATTTAAAACCATCAGCTGCTATGGGTTAATCGATTGTTTTCCTTCTTTTCTCTGTATGTATGTGTTAATTCCTTGTTAAATGCATGCATTTAATTTAGACATCTGATTGGTCTGTTTGATTCCACTATATAATGTGGTGATGTGCATGTTATGTTGATCCAGAGTGCTATGGATATTTTTGAAAAAGCAACCTCTGTTCGTCTTCGGAGCCACCATGACAAGTATCTTACAGCAGATGATGATGAGGAAACCGTTAGCCAAGAGCGCAATGGGACAGTAAAGAATGCGAAATGGGCTGTGGAGATTGTCGGCCATAGCAATGTTATACGTTTGAAAAGTTGTTTTGGCAGATACTTGACGGCCAGTAACTTGCCGTTCTTTCTAGGAATGACAGGCAAGAAAGTGCTGCAAACTTCGCCTGAACGATTGGATTCTTCTGTGGAATGGGAGCCCGTCAGGGAAGGCGTCCAGGTTAGGCTCCGGACGCGTTACGGCCAATATTTACGCGCAAATGGAGGCGTGCCGCCTTGGAGAAATCATATAACACATGACATTCCTCACAGAACTTCGACGCAGGATTGGATTCTATGGGATGTGGATGTTGTACAGATAAGAGTCTCAGATCCTGCAACTCCGCCAGTACAGCAGCAACACCGACCACCTGGTGAACAAAGTGAAACGGCACCGAATTCGGAGCCTAGTTCACCAACGTCCCCCGGATTTTTGTGCATGCAGTCCGATGATTCTTTCGAAGGTTCGTCGGTGAAAAATGAAGGCAGGGCCATACATTACCGTGTGGCCATTAATGTAGATGGTGATGTTGACGAAAATGAAGAACTTTCCTTCACATTTAAGGGAAGCATGGTGGAGGAATTGAGGAAGAAGCTGGAAGAAGAGACAGGGCTCGTTGATATCCAAGTTTGCTCCAGGAATCCATTGAATGGGAAGATCTATCCCCTTCGCCTACATCTTCCACCAAACAACACAGAAATGCATGTTGTTGTCGTTCCCTCTCCAGAGAGGGGTTAGTTTATATATATCCTTAATATTTTGTGCTTCGTGTACGTGATCAAATTACAATCTCCAGTGTTCATATTGTGATTACTGTATAAAACACAAATTTGAACCATATTTCCCCAAGACAAGCTTGAATTGATTCCTTTCAGATTTTCTGCTGCGTTTCCTCTTCGTTGGTACTGGATGTAAAGTTTTCGGTTGGAGGCAATTCCAAGAATTATATCAAATCATATTGGGCGACCACGAAGATAGCAACCATGCGTCCAATGAGAATATGGCAATTTAATTAATTTACCATCACGCGTTTGGAATTGTGGTTTTTTAACTTTAAATTAATTTATTATTTCTTTTTTATTGTTTTGTTGCAAAAATAATTTCAAATTAAAAAAATACTTTAAAAAAGTAATGAAGTTGATGTTGATGTTTACTTATTTATCCTCCTGATTTGTGTATTAATTTCGCATGGAGACTGAAATAAGTCTCAGCCTCTAGGCTAAATTGATACTGGGCCATTGAAAACTAAGCAGGAAGGATAGAGATGTTCAAGCTTGAAGTTCACTTGCCAATTAAAAGGCCAGCCCAAAATACAATTACAAAAAGTCCATAATAATGAAGACATGGGCCCTAGACCCATATCCACCAACCATAGCTTGTATTTTAAGACAAACATAAGACAATATCCAAGACAAACATAAGATTCCAAATTATAAACCAGTAGAGTATATAATACTTTGATAATTTCAACATTTGATAATTTCCGTTGAAATCATGTTTTTGAAAATTTTAAATTTGTTTAAAAATAATTTTTTATATTTTTAAATTATTTTAATAAATTAGTATTAATAAAATATTATTTTAATATATCCTTAAATAAAAAAAATAATCATAATTTTGTACTTTGTTGTTTCTTTTATTTGTTTATGTTAAATTTTTTTAATTTTTTATTTTTATTAATATAGGTATTCAAATTAATTTGTTTGCATCTCAGGATTTTAAAATTAATAATATATAAACTTTAAAAAATTTATGGACTCGAAAATTTATATGTTTTTTTCCTTCTAAAGGTGTGTGTCAAATGTCAGCTGATAGGGCTAGGGCAGGACATGTATAAATAAAATGCACCTGGTACGATTAACTTGGAGTTTCTTAATTGATTTTTTAAAGAAAAATAGATTGGACTGTGAGCCTAGACAACACATACCCTAGGCTAAGCTCCACCGTGTCTATGTTGTACAGTTTAAATATGTTTGTTTATTTTTGTATTTTAAAAATATTTTAAAAAATTTTAATTTTTTAATTTTTTATTTTAAATTAATATTTTTTTTATATTTTTATTTTTAGATTATTTTAATATATTGATGTAAAAAATAATTTTTTAAAAAAATATATTATTTTGATGTATTTTTTTAAAAAAAAATATTTAAAAAAAACAATTATTATTATATTTTTAAATATTTGTTTGTTTAATTTTTTATTTTGTTTCATATGATGCTAAATAAATTGGCATTGCTAGCCACTAATTGTACCTTGTGGTCGAAATGTTGCGTGTTTTTTTTTTTTAGTTTAATGTGGGTGTCCGGGTTAGCTTGCGTGCACCTCGACTAATCCTACAGGCCCTGAAGTTATCGACCATGTAAGCCTCCAATTGCCATCATATAAGTAACCCAGGGCTTGAACCTGAGACTACAAAGAAAGCAAACATCTTGATTCGAAGCTCTTACTACTGGACCACTACCTAGATGGTTTGTTGCGTTTTTTACTTGGTTTTGTCAATCCCATGCATTTGTTATGTCAAGAACGTTCCCCGGAAACCATATTTATTAAGCTTGGTTTGCCATAGCAAAATGGTATTATTTTAATTTAAACTTGTTTCGATATTAGTTTAGCCGTGATCAAGTGGATTTACATAAATCCAAATTCAACAAAATTAAATTCAATAAAAATAATTAAATAACATGAAAATAATCATTTTGAGTTAAAAATCTCTAATTCACTCTAGGTTTTTGCAATATTTCACTTGTTGTAAGAAGCTTGTGCTTAAGAATTCTCCATATATAACAATGACTCAAAAATTTTAGATTAGGTTTACTTGTGAAAAAAAATTCAGTTTTCTAAAATAAAAAATTAAAAAAAACAAAAGGCAAACTAACATGTGTTTACTAACTAAAAATTCTTTATATATATATATATATATATATATATATATATATATATATATAAGAACACATGTTTTTTAATTCTGTTATTTAGAATACTAAAATGAATTTTTTTCAAATTCTTCGGTATAAAAATAATGATCTTATTTGATTCGTCTAATATTTTATCACAATTTCTTTCAATATTTTCAAGTAAGATGTATCAATGCACAATTAAGAAAAAAAATAAAATAAAAGACAGATGACAATGTTGTTTGGAAAAAAAAAACATGCATCTTCCCCACCTCCTATAAATAGGAGTGACCAGTTCAAGCCGAAAAGAGAGCGGAAAACAGAGTGGAGAAAAGAGGGAGGGAGGAAAGAACCGAAGGAAAGAAAAAAAAAAAAAAAACACACAGCACCTGCTTAACCAACCACAAAATTCAACCCGAAACACCGCTTTCCAGCCATATACCACCTCTATAACACCTTACACTACCCCCACTTTTCATTCCAGCTGTACTAAAGACCACCACAAAAGCCATCACTGCCACTGTTTTCTCCCCCCACCGCAGCTTCTTCATCTCCAGCAACCTCACTCTCAACAGATCTCTATTTCTCAAAGCAAGGAAGTTTTTCTTACTGGTTTTCAAGAGCAGCAGCGGCCCTTCAACCTCTCAGCCACCGTATATACTAACAGCACCAACAGCCTTCAGTTTTCTATTTTCAACCGAGAGCATTCTTGGAGGATTTTCCAATAGCCTTTAACGTCATCCTCAGCAGAAGCCTCCTCATCAATGCAGCCGTGAGACTCCAGGTACTCTTCCAGCAGTGGCATCTTGTGGAATCAGCTCTGCATTAGCACTTTGAGCAGCAAGTCTTCAGCTCAGCACCGTGCTCGAGCAGCAGTCCAGCGGCAGCTGCACTTCCTCTCTTCTGCACGTGCAGCACCGTGAGCACAACCTGTCAACGGTGACATATCCATCAACAGCAGTGTATTTTCTTCCAGTAGCAGTGGTCCAGCAACAACAGTTAGTGTCCTCCTCCTCTGCACCAGCATCATGAGGGGGGAGAGCACAATATCACAGTGGCAGGTATCATCACTTCAACTTTTGTGAGGAAATTTTTTAGAAAACTTATGGGTTCCGTTTTTACATGATTTTCTGTGTATCTGCTATGTTTTTGGTTTGCTAAAGAAAAGAAGAAGAAAAATCTTTCCCCATTTGTCTTTTTTATTGAATAGAAAAAAAGGAAAGAAAGCTTGCTTTGTTTTGATTTTTAGGCAGTGTTGGATTTGGGTGTAAGATTTCTACGTCAGCTATGGTTGTTGTTCTTTTTTTTATTTTTTTCTATGCATGGATTCTGGGCACAAGTCACTGCAAGTTCATTATATCTATTGCTTTGATCTTTCAAAAGCCAAAAGAGAGTATTAATTGTTGTTTGTGGGTCAGGCTTGGCTTGGGTCATTTTCTTTCCTGGGTTTGAGTTTCTATTTTAAATATAGATGGCCCATGCGTTTTTTTGCAAGAGGCTGCCATCAATTTTGGTCGAGTTTGGGCTGAGCCTTTTTATTTCTTAAGGCAGCGTTTTGTTGTGTATGATTTTACAAAGATAAAATTGTATTTTTCAGTTCCTATACCGTGTTTAACAAACATGTCCTAACAGTTTTTTGATAGTTTTATTTTATTTATTTTTCTTGTTTTATAAAATAAACTTTAAAAAAATTTAAAAATTTTAGGGATCATTTTAAAATATGTATGGGTCTCTCACGTGTTTTTTTCAATAGTTTCATTTAATATCGAATTATAGACTTATACTATAAAATACGGATTTGTTACTAAAAATACATGTATTTTTTAAAAAATTTCAAAAAATTCAAAAACTAATTGAAACAAGTTTCTCATTTCAAAAATATTAAAAAATATATATTTTTATTTCCATGCATACGATCAAATTCTATAATTTTTTCATGCAAATTTTATTAAACAAAAACAAAATTACATTTTTATCATGTTTTGCAAAATAAAAAAATATAGCATAACTAGTTTATGATTATCCATTATGATTTGATTAAAATCTCAGAAATATCACGAAAAATAATTTGTTTAATATTCGAGGTATGAATTTTACAATATAATACATATTCTTAATATTAAATTAAATAAATTAATAACAACAAATATTAGAAATTACCTGTAGATTTTATTATTTGAAATTATATTATAAAGTAAATGTGATGTTAAAACTTGGATCCTAGAACAATTAGAATTTAGCTCGATGATATAAAAACTTCCTTGCGATGGAAGATCTACCTTAAACCATGGATATGACCAATGAATAAAAACATGAACTAGAAAAACAATCAATCAACAATGTAACTTACCATAAATAAAGTGCATTGATATTGATGTGTCTTTCCATTGCACAACTAGTTCTATTACACAAACTCTCACAGATCGTTATGTATTTTTATAACTGTGATATTAGGTGGCTACTCCTTTAAAATAAAGGAAGAAAACCTGTCATTCAATTTCATCCATGCCACAACAATAACGACGACTCAAAAATCTTAGACTGGGTTTACTTTGTGAAAAATGCTTAGTTCTTGTGTTTGAAAATGTGATTTTGGTTGTTTTTTAAAGTATTTTTATTTAAAAATACATTAAAATTATTATTTTTTAATTATTTTTGATATCAGTACATCAAAATAATCAGAAAACACTAAAGAAATGTTAATTTAAAATATAAAAAAAATTAAAAATTTTAATATTTTTTCAAAAATACTTTTAAAATAAAAAAACAAATAAAATTTTATAAAACTCAATTAATAAATATATAAAAACTACTTCACAAAAACTACATTTTAAGGCCATGTTTGTTTCCCGGAAAGTAGTTTCCGGAAACCATTTTCTAAACTTTCCTGTGTTTGTTTGTCATTAGAAAAGTTGGTTAATGAAAAACACTTTCCGGTCAACGAAAAACACTTTTCAGTCAATTTCAGTCAAAGAAAAATTTAACTTGGTTTTCAAGAAAGTGTTTTCCATTTAGCTGTGTTTGTTTTCCGGAAAGTGATTTCCGGAAAATCATTTTCCAAACTTTCTTGTGTTTGTTTGTCAATAGGAAAGTTCGTCAATGGAAAACACTTTCTAGTAAAAGAAAAATTTGACTTGGTTTTCAGGAAAGTGTTTTCCTGAAAAATTTGAGGGGAAAACACTTTTCGGAAGTTGTGAAAAATTTAGAAATGTCATTATTTGCTAATTATATCAAATTTGATCCTCAAACTTTTGATTGCTATATATATTTTGTTTTGAATATTTATTTTTCAATTTCATCTCTTAAAATTTTATTTTTATATTAACTTTGGTCCTTATTTTTATAATTGCTATTTGCTTTTTCCTTATCATATTTTTATTGAAATTTTTTATCTATCAAATTTGGTCCTTATTCTTTTTATTGTTACTTATTTTATTTGAAATAATTTATGAAATATTGATTATTATTATTTTAATTTCTTCATCTTTCATATTTTTTTTTAATTTTGATCTCTATTATTTTGATTATTATTTATTTTATTTGAGATAATTTATGAAATTATATTTTTTTTTCAATTTCATTCTCATTCAACTTTTTAATTTGTAAGATTTGTTCCTTATTATTTTAATAAACTTGAGAAAAATAAAATATTAGTAAGTTATTTTCTAGTTCATTTTACATGACATAACCAAACACTGGAAAATATTTTCCAACTCATTTTTTATTATACTACCAAACATCGAAAAATACTTTCTCGGAATTCACTTTCCCGGAATTCATTTTTTTCAGAATTCACTTTCTAAAAAAAAAACTACTTTCCAACAAACAAATAGAGCCTAACTTTAATAAACTTTCCAGCATAAAATATAATGTGTTGTAAACATCTCGCTGTGTTTGTTTCACCGAAAGGGAAAACACAAATGCAGCCTATTCCTTTTAAACTTGGATGACCTGGCCGGTCATCCCGGAACTTGGGACCATAGTTTTGAAACCCGGACCGGCCCGGCGGGTTGACCCGGGACCCGGCCGACCCGGGCCTGAGACCGGTCCGGGTCTAAGTAAAAACCCGTTTGGGAATTGGCCCGGCAAAACCCGGTCGACCCAGTGGGTTGACCCAGAACCCGGGTGACCCGGGCAAACCCGGCTGAGACCCGATCTTTCTGAGTTCATCATCCAAGGACTGATCTCTCTAACCGGATGCTTTGGGCTTGTCTTTGAGTCCCTTTTGCACTCTTAAAGAGATTGAAGGTAGTGGTTCGGGCTGAAACTTTCCTCCCTGCACATTGCAAACCTTTGAGAAATTTTGATCTTGAAAAACTCCTAGAAGACGATGCCGACGAGTCTTCTGATCTTGAAGGAACAGCAGAGGAATGGAAAGGAAGCAATTTGCCAGATTCTACTGAATCGTTTCAAGATCTTGGAAGCAGTGGTAAAATTGCATCAACGGGTCCAAAATCAGAACCATACAATAGTCAAGTTGGCATGACTCATTTCCCAAAGATCCCATCACCTGTTCTCAAGATTCTTCAATCCTGGAACCTCAATATTGTGAGTCAAAAGAGTTCATCATCCAAGGACCGATTCACTTGGAGACAAACACCAATCCAGAACAACAAGATCTTAACTTACCTGCTGTTGCAAAGGACTCAAGCAATGGCAACAATAGCATTAAGTCCCAGGACGCTTACCTCCAGGTTTTTTATTTTTTTTCCTTCAGTGTGTGCGTGTTGGGGAATGAAAGAATGTGAGATTTTTTTTTTATTATTTTTTGGGTTGACCCGGATTAACCCGGGTCAACCCATTTAACCCATGACCCGGTTATTAGACCGGGTCGGGTTTCAAAACTATGCTTGGGACCTAACTTATTAATTTTTTCTTAAATGAATAAAACGGCGTAGTTTTGTGGTAGAGTGAGCTCACTATCAACAACAGTCTCTCGAGCTTCAGACACAGTACCAATCCCTATTTCCCCTTCTTCCCCAATTCCTCTTCACCTTCTCCCCCAGTTTGTTCTTCCATCCCACCTCCTCTGTTCTGTGATAAAAAAACACGTAACTCAGCGAGCCCGATACTCCCACTCGAGTCGTCGACACTGCTTGCAGGTAAATAGCGATCCTTTGCTCTGTGATCATTTATTTTGCGTGGCTTGAACTTTCATGTTGAGATTGTGCATGTAAAATAGAGTCTTCTTAGCATAAATTAAAAATAATCAATAGTTCTTAGTTATTAAACCAATGAGGTTAGGTATTTCAAAAGGAACCTTTTTCTTTCTTGTGTTTTTGGTGGTCAAGGCAAAACCGAAAAACTTTTCGCAACTGATACTTTAATTTCTTTAAAGATAGGGTTCTTTAGTAATACTTTAATTTTTAGTTAGAAACGAATTTTTTTTTTTGTTCAAATACAATATTTCTCAATTTGAAAAACTGAAAATTTGAAACTGTGATCAGAGAATGTTTTTGTCTTGTTGGATGAGGAGGGTATGGGTAGATAAATGATTTTGGCTGCTCAAGCACGCCAGCGTGACGGTGGAGCTATAATGGGTTTGAAAGACGCAAAGGAGAGGAGTCCAAGGTCATAAACGTAGGAGTTTGGAGCATTCTTTAGTCTAACAATACTAATATAGGTATATGTATACGTATGTTATCTCTCTTTGCCTGCTGCTGCTCCTTCTCTTTGTTTACTTAGGAGAAATTAAGGATTGCTCTTCTTTTTCTGAATCTTACAAACAAGTATAATGCACAAAGCATTTACAGGCGTATTAACTGAATCACTAATTAGCACAGAATTGTCTTTATATATATATAGTAACCAAACAGAACGCTGTGTTTTATGTTAACTTTAGTTGAGAGATGTGGTGAATTAGATTTTGCAAGACTGCATATGGCCTGGCACCAACATGACCAGAAAGGATCACCGGAACTCTACATGATAAGGGTGGGTTCAATGTAGTAGGTCAAGTATCAATGGGAAGAACAGATATTAAGTGGAGTTGGTACTGTCATATACTATTAATGTAGATTTAATTGGTAGAAACTTGGAAATAATGGGCATGGGTTGCTTTCAAGGCCCGAGTTGGTTTTTGAAGCCATCTTGTCTGTTTGAGTCAACTGTGTCCTGTCTCTGGTAACAAATGCAAAACAGCTTACCTCAGAAAGCACACAAGTCATCAAAACCCTAACAAGACAATCTTCTGTTTTGTTTGTCGAGTCAGTGAAAAATCAATGGTTCTAATCTAGCACTTGAATAGACAATCTCAAGTTAGCAAAAGGGAAATGCTTTGTCAATCTTGAGATTTATTTGTCCTGTTCATGTCCATCAAAGTGCCAATTTAAATGGAAGAGCATTTGAGAAAGCATTCAGACAACACAAATTTGGTTCACCTTGGAATCATAGCTGTCGAATTCACCTTGCACTACTTGAAAAGTGAATTGAAGAATACAAATGCGAGTTTTGAGTCATGTGACTGCTAAGGACTGGAACATATGCAATGCTAACCATGATTTGTGTATTTTAATTTGATCCATTAATTAAATCTTCAAGTAAAAGCAAAGAAAACCCCTTGAAACAATGTCTCTGATGTAGCGGAACTCCCATTTCCACCTTATAATTTTAAAAAGTTCGAGCTTGAAGCATAATTGCTATAAACATTATAAGCTTTATGTCAACTTTTGTAAGGTGTATTCTTTTATTTTATATAATCATTACAAATCAGAAGCTGAGTGGGTTTAGCTGTATAGGAGTTTTTCTACAGAGACATAAACACAGTTTGGTTTTTGGGCTGCTGAAGAACACAAGAATGGCATCAACAGGGCAATCACAGTCGCTAAAAAGAAGGGATGCACCGGTAACAAGAGAAGGAGGGGATCAGCTAACTCTAACCCCTTTAGGTGCTGGAAATGAAGTGGGTCGATCCTGTGTTTACATGTCATTTAAAGGCAAGACAGTATTGGTATTGCTTCCCTCCCTCCTTCCCTCTATACATTTTGTTGTTTTTCAATTATGCCATTTTATACTAATTTACTATTGGTAATTCTTGATTATGTTGGATCAAATTCAATGAATGTATTTTGTTTATTAATTTATGTTTTTGTTATCGAATTATGCCAATGTTAGTTTGATTGTGGAATTCATCCGGCTTATTCGGGTATGGCTGCTTTACCTTACTTCGATGAGATTGACCCTTCCACAATTGATGTACTTCTCGTTACACAGTATGTATTTCTTCACCTTCTCTTGCTAATTCTCCTTGCTTGCCTATTGTATATATGTATATTGATTTTCCATTCCATGAGGCAATATTTTGTTTCTCACTATTAGTTTCCTAAATGCGAGCTTTTTCTCTCACTGAATGCTCCCTTGATTTGACCTTGCTTGCTTTCTTGTTTGTTCATTTTCTTGTCAAAAGAGATATCTCCTATGATGATTTAGTAAGATTGCATGAAACTTCAGCTATATTTTATTGTCAAAAGAGATATCTCCTATACCTTCTTGTCAAGGAAGAATATGAAATTGTTTCAGAATTAGAGAACACTCAGCTCAGAAGTCAGATATACAATTATTGAGAAAGTTAGTGTTAGGGTATTTTGGGCTAATATTTGGGAAGATTTTATTGTGTGACAATACAAGTTGGGAAGGAGTTTTAATATTTTGAGAAAAACCACATGATGCAGTTCCTTAGGTGCTTGAACTTGCATTATTAGGGTCATTTGATACGCAGTGGCTAGGTTCTATTCTTAGTTCCCTCATCAGTAGAAGTTAGCAAGTCTGTTATAATGCGGCACTTGACAATAATATAAACTGAAACAGTGAAACTTAAACTTGATGATTTGTCAACCAGAGGGCGGGCTGAACTTTCTTAGCTCAATAAAAAGTTATCAGTAGTATTCTTGATGTGTGCTGGGAACGTTTTTACTCTTAACTGGATCTATGCAGCTGTAGAGAAGTATAGATGTAATGAGATGCTATGAGATGTCTGATAAAGTGTTGATGGAATTTGAAGTGTCATCGACTTGTAATATCTATATTTTAATTATTCACATGTTCCTTGTTGCAAGACTAGTGATCTTCTAAGAAATAGGTTTGTGCTCGTGAGGTTTATTTGCTTATGATGGGAACCACAATAGAACAGTGCTGAGAGTGCATGTGATTGGGGAGTTAAGGCAATCCATTTTCCAGGTGAAATCATTTAGGAAAATCTTGATTGTCTATACTATGTTATAATAATTTTTTTAATGTGATTAAATATCATACTGTTCAACAAGAAAGGAAAACAATAAAAGAATATTGATATTTTCTACTAATTAATTATATTGAATATTAGTGTGATTGCATATCATGCAATTATTCAAAAAATGAAAATATTGAAAAATCATTTGATCACATTGGTTGGGAAATAAATATGCTCCATTTGCTGAAATTTCATTTAAGGTGTCAGGAAACTCTACTTAGTTTTTATTGTTTTTTATTTATTTTTCCTTTCTAATTGTTCATAATGATTGAGAATTCTTTCTGATACATTCATGAAGTCATAAGGGACTCTTGGAATTTTTTTAAACAAATAAAAGCAATACCTTGTTTTCAATATTTGTTCAATTTAGTTTTTGTTATCTATCATTACTTTTTCAACCAAAAGTTTTAGGCCTTGCTAGTATTTTCTCATCATTCATTGGGAGTGATGGTTTCTGCTTGCAGCTTTCACTTGGATCATGCTGCATCCCTACCTTATTTTCTTGAGAAGGTTTGTTTTTTTTACTGATTTCTACAAAGTTATTGTGTGTATCTTTCACTAGGATCAATCTAACATGTTCACTCTTTATCAGACCACATTCAGAGGTCGAGTTTTCATGACTCATGCGACAAAGGCTATCTACAAGTTGCTTTTGACTGATTATGTAAAAGTGAGCAAAGTTTCAGTGGAAGATATGTTGTTTGATGAGAAAGACATAAGCCGCTCAATGGATAAAATTGAGGTTTGTGTTTATGAATTTTTGCATTCTTTTGTTTACATCTATCCTCAACCTTTTTGTTCTTCCAGAAACTTGATCTACTTCGTCTACCTTCCATCTAAGCAATAGCTTGGAAATATTTTTGTTTATTATATTTAGCTTGGCATGATGTTGTGGTCCCAAAGTGAGGGTATCAGGAATTCAGCTTATTGGTTAGTCTTCTTTATCACCTCCTATCCATCCGGTTGGGTACTCAGTCTTCGTGACCATTCATTCTCTCCTTTTCTTTTTCCAGCTAAGTTGAATTAATTGCTCTAGATGAAAGGTCTGCGTCTTCTGGAATTTAAAGTGTTTCAATCTTGCATTTGGTGTTCTGAATTTTGCTTTCTATGGATTTCTTAGCTTTCAGTCTGTTTGAGTTTGGCATTGTTAGTTGTTGGCTTCTCATTTGAGGCTCGCATGTTTCACATGGAAACTTAGGACCAATTTATGTGCACCTGATAATTAAGTTATGCCTTTCTTTTCGCAGTACTGATCAATCTAAGTTCATTCCACACTTAAGTTGCATTGGGAATACACTATTGCCTGATAAAATCATAGAGCATATTAAAGTAGTTGAGGTTGACAGCCATGCATCTTTGTTGAACTATGACAGTTAGAGTCATATTATAGCGAGTGCCATTTAACTCTTTCTCTTCCTGTGCATGTAAGATTTGCGTGATTAGTAATAAGATAACAGTAATTCAAAAGAAGAAGAATCTGTATATTTTATTCCCTTGTTTCTTTGAAGAAAGGGTACTTCTTCCAAAATGGGAGTTGCTTATCTTTTTCTCAATATAGCATCTCTTTTTGGTAAGCATTATGCTTGGCATTTTAAGTTGATAAATCTGTCCGTGACTGATCCATATGAGGTAATGTTTGGGCTGATTAAAAGGTGTTTTCGCAATTATGAAATAAGAAAAATAAGTGGGTATTTAATTTTTGGTAGCATTCTGAAAATACAATCCTATGGAGCCAATTCAAAGCGAGGATTTCTTTTGATTTTTTCCCATCCTTGTAGCAAAATCACGATCCATGAGTGCAAGTGGTCAAAACCATTGAGAGATTGCAGAGGGAACATGAGGATATCTCCTTTATATGTTTTTCTATTCATACATGGACAGTTAATCCTAATCCCTGACCTGACACTTTTGTCAAGGTTGGGTGCGTGTGTTTGCATTTTTGTCATTCTGTGTAAGCAGATCTGCTGGTGTTTGCAAGGTCTTATTTTCCTTATTATGGGGGTTACTTGTAATGTTCCTTTGTCATCCTCTGTTTAACTTAAGATTCCTTCATTTCATTAATGATTTTTGTAATTGCAGGTTATTGACTTCCATCAGACTGTGGATGTTAATGGCATTAAATTTTGGTGCTACACTGCTGGCCATGTCCTTGGTGCTGCCATGTTCATGGTAGATATCGCTGGTGTTCGAGTGCTGTATACTGGAGACTATTCACGTGAAGAAGATCGGCATCTTCGTGCTGCTGAGATGCCACAATTCTCTCCAGACATATGCATAATTGAATCTACCTATGGTGTCCAACTCCATCAACCTCGACACCTTCGGGAGAAGCGCTTCACTGATGTTATCCACTCCACCATCTCTCTAGGTGGTCGTGTTCTAATTCCAGCATTTGCCCTCGGCCGAGCTCAAGAACTCCTTTTGATCCTTGATGAGTATTGGGCAAACCATCCTGAGCTTCATAACATTCCCATATATTATGCTTCTCCCCTTGCAAAAAAATGTATGACTGTTTACCAGACATACATCCTTTCTATGAATGAAAGGATCCGCAATCAGTTTGCGAATTCAAACCCCTTCAAATTCAAGCATATATCACCGTTAAATAGCATTGAAGATTTTACTGATGTAGGGCCATCTGTGGTTATGGCAAGCCCTGGAGGACTGCAGAGCGGGTTGTCAAGGCAGTTGTTTGATATGTGGTGCTCTGATAAGAAAAATGCCTGTGTTTTACCTGGATATGTTGTTGAAGGGACCCTAGCTAAGACAATCATTAATGAACCGAAGGAGGTACAGCTCATGAATGGACTGACTGCACCACTCAACATGCAGGTCCATTACATCTCATTCTCTGCTCATGCAGATTATGCTCAGACAAGTACATTTTTGAAAGAGCTCATGCCTCCTAACATCATTCTTGTTCATGGAGAAGCCAATGAAATGGGAAGGCTCAAACAGAAACTTATTACAGAGTTTGCTGATGGCAACACCAAGATAATCACCCCAAAGAATTGCCAGTCTGTTGAGATGTATTTCAACTCTGAAAAAATGGCAAAAACCATTGGAAAGCTGGCTGAAAGGACCCCGGATGTTGGTGAAACTATCAGTGGTATACTGGTGAAGAAGGGCTTCACTTATCAAATCATGGCACCTGGAGATCTCCATGTCTTCTCACAACTATCAACTGGAAATGTTACTCAGAGGATTACCATTCCTTTTTCTGGTGCATTTGGTGTGATAAAGCACAGGCTTGAGCAGATTTATGAGAGTGTGGAGTCTGGAACTGACGAGGAGTCTGGGTCTCCAACATTGCAAGTGCATGAGCTGGTAACAGTGAAACAAGAGTCTGATAGACATGTTTCACTTCATTGGACTGCTGACCCCATAAGTGATATGGTGTCTGATTCAATTGTAGCTTTGGTTTTGAACATCAGCCGGGAGGTTCCTAAGGTAATAGTTGAGTCAGAGGACATAAAATCTGAGGAAGAAAATGAGAAAAAAGCCGAGAAAGTGATTTATGCCCTCCTTGTTTCACTTTTTGGAGATGTGAAACTTGGAGAGAACGGGAAGCTGGTCATACGCGTCGATGAGAATGTGGCAGAGCTTGACAAACAGAGTGGGGATGTTGAGAGTGAGAATGAAGGTCTCAAGGAACGAGTTAGGACAGCATTTAGGCGAATTCAAAGTGCTGTGAGGCCAATCCCGCTCCCGCTCCCTGCATCTTAGCTTTTCTCTTTCCTTTTCCTTCTTGTTTAAACATGTTTCTGACCTTCGAGAATAGATTTTGTTTCTATTGAGCACTAATTTCTCATTTATCCTCCGTTTCCGTAGGAATTTTATGTTGGAATGCATCCTGCCTTGAGGTTGCCTATTATTTTAGTCTCGTGCCTTAATGATTTTGCTGATTGCTGTAGTTTGGACTTATCCTATCAAGGGATGGTTCGATTTCAAATTAGTGCCTTAAAGAATCAGTTTCTAAAAATATAATTGAATATTTGCTGCAGGCAAGTTGTAAATAGTCAGATTTCTAACCATTTTTTCCATGTGAGAATTGCTGTCATGACTTGATTTTATTCTTGAAATTCAGGATTAATTGCTAGTTCAGTCAGATTATAAATCCGCGCTTCAAAAAAATCAGTTTCTAATAATATGATTGAATGTTGGTTTCATAGAAGTTGTAAATAGTCAGATTTGTAACCATTGTTTCCATGCGAGTGTTGCTATCATGACTTGATTTTATTCTTGAAGTTTAATTGACGGTTTAAATTATGGGATTGATTGCTACATCTCTGTAATAGGATTTTGTGATTGGGTTATTTTACCAGCTTAGATGAGAAAAAAAAAAAAAAAAAAAAAGCAACATCGTTTACAGTGAATCAGAGATGGAGACAAAACACGTGCCATCTGGTCAGGTAGGCACCAATTAAATCCATCGCCGCCTTGAAAGCTACTATATGGTCATGTATTTTGGCAGCGCATGCTGCCAAAAAGTTTTTGGAGCCCCCACACATCTCCAGTTTAATAATTTAAATATTATTATATAATTAGTAAAAGATGTAACAAACTCTTTCTTAATTCGGTAATTATCAAAAAACTGAAAGAAAAATACATAAATATCAATGCACACTTGATTCTCACACTACTACTGCTGTAATTGGGAAGCTCATAAGATACAATTGCATGGCTTGTAAAGGTGTTCTTGCCAAATTTCATCTGTGTTTCATTGGAAAAGCTAACTAGAAGCAACTAATTTTAAGGTGCTCGTAGGGAAGTTTTTGAAGTCTCAGACTGTGGAAAGTTGGAATCGACTTGCTACACATCTGCAGAATTCTAGTAACCTTTTTAACTCTAATAATAGATCAAGTTTGATTTTGTTTTCAATTCCTTGTTTTTTTCATATTTATATTCATTAATTAAGGGATTGATCTTGATGTACATATTTTATTTGATTGCTCTAGACACTGTCCGAGTATGTCTTTCCTTGGATTTTTTTCCAGAAATCTTAGGAGGTTCTCGTTTTCTTCTCTTTTGATTTGCAATTTTCATATATCCCACTCTTTTAACTCGTGAAGGTCTTTTATTAAAGATTGATTTGTAATGCGTACACTATTTTTGAATTTTTGTGTGCTAGGCTGATTATTGTGTCGATTAATCTCCAAATTAAATTTAAAAACTATATTTATAACTCGATGAGCTCTCTATTCAATGGTGCTTATTTTTTAACTAATATTTTCTGTGTTCCTGCGCCCCCCCCAGTAGCAACGATAGCAACTGCCATCAGCATTTAATTGTCCACCAAAACGTCTCACCCAGCCTCCTTCCCTTCCAGAAGCCGGAATCACGACCGCGCCACCAGTAACCACAGCTGCTGCAACCGACGACCGCGCCACCAGTAACCGCAGCTGCTGCAACCGACGACACGCGCTCCAAACGAACCACATATCTTGTCCACAGAAGCACAACAGCGTGACGGTGGAGCTATAATGGGTTTGAAAGACGCAAAGGAGAGGAGTCGAAGGTCATAAAAGTATGAGTTTGGCATATTCTTGTCTTCTAACAATACTAATATAGGTACGTGTACAGGTATGCTATCTCTCTTTGCTTGCTGCTGTTGCTGCTATTTCTCTTGGTTTATTTTGGGAGAAATTAAAGAATACTCTTCTTTTTCTGAATCTTACATGCTAGTATAACGCACAAAACATTTACAGGCAGATTAACTGAATCATTAATGTGTTTAGTACAGGATTGTTTTTAATATTTAAGTATATCAAAATAATTTAAAACCAAAAAAAAAAAAAAAATTATTTTAAACTTTTTATAAAAAAAAAACATGGTCTATCCGTTGCCAAACACATATTTAAATGGTGGAACCTTGGAAAGAAGGGGTATGGGTTGCTTTGAAGGCCCGAGTTGGTTTTTGAAGCCATCTTGTCTGTTTGAATCAACCGTGTCTCATCTCATCTCTCTCTCTTTCCCCTTTGTCATTTGACTACTTAGACTATTTAGGACTTGAACAGAGGCCGAGCTAACCATGATTGGTGTATTTTAATTTGATCCACTAATTAAATCTTCAAGTAAAAGCAAAGAAAACCCCTTGAAACACTGTCTCTGATGTAGCGGAACTCCCATATCCACCTTATAATTTTAAAAAAGTTCGAGCCTGAACCATAATCCCTATAAACATTAGAAGCTTTATATCAACTTTTGTAAGTTGTATTCTCTTATTTTATATAATCATAACAAATCAGAAGCTGAGGGGGTTTAGCTGTATAGGAGTTTTTCTACAGAGACATAAATACAGTTTGGTTTTCGGGCAGCTGAAGAACACAAGAATGGCATCAACAGGGCAATCACAGTCGCTAAAAAGAAGGGATGCACCGGTAACAAGAGAAGGAGGGGATAAGCTAACTCTAACCCCTTTAGGTGCTGGAAATGAAGTGGGTCGATCCTGTGTTTACATGTCATTTAAAGGCAAGACAGTATTGGTATTGCTTCCCTCCCTCCTTCCCTCTATGCATTTTGTTGTTTTTCAATTATGCCATTTTATACTAATTTACTATTGGTATTTCTTGATTATGCTGGATCAAATTCAATGAATGTATTTTGTTTATTAATTTATGTTTTTGTTGGCGAATTATGCCATTGTTAGTTTGATTGTGGAATTCATCTGGCTTATTCGGGTATGGCTGCTTTGCCTTACTTCGATGAGATTGACCCTTCCACTATTGATGTACTTCTCGTTACACAGTATGTATTTCTTCACCTTCTCTTGCTAATTCTCCTTGCTTGGCTATTGTATATATGCATATTGATTTTCCATTCCATGAGGCAATATTTTGTTTCTCACTATTAGTTTCGTAAATGCTAGTTTTTTCTCTCTCTGAATGCTCCCTTGATTTGACCTTGCTTGCTTTCTTGTTTGTTCATTTTCTTGTCAAAAGAATACTTTGAAGAGATATCTCCTATGATGATGTAGTAAGATTGCATGAAATTTTTAGCTGCGAGAGATTAACTTGTCCAGGGAAGAACATGAAATTGTTTCAGAATTAGAGAACACTCAGCTCAGAAGACAGATATACAAGTATTGAGAAAGTTAGTGTTAGGGTATTTTGGTCTAATATTTGGGACGATTTTATTGTGACAATACAAGTTGGTAAGGAGTTTAAATATTGTGAGAACAACCGCATGATGCAGTTCCTTAGGTGCTTGAACTTGCATTATTAGGGCCATTTGATAGGCAGTGGCTAGGTTCCTCATCAGTAGAAGTTAGCCAAGTCTGCTATAATGCTGGACTTGACAATAATATAAATTGAAACAGTGAAACTTAAACTTGATTGCTGGGAACTTTAAACTCTTAACTGGATCTATGCAGTTGTAGAGAAGTATAGATGTAATGAGATAAAGTTTTGTTGGAATTTGAAGTGTCATAGACTCTTGATATCTATATTTTAATTATTCACATGCTCCTTGTTGCAAGAAGATGAGTGATCTTCTAAGAAATAGGTTTGTGCTCGTGAGGTTTATTGCTTATAATGGGAACCACAATAGAACAGTGCTGAAAATGCATGCAATTGGGGATTGAAAGCAATCCATTTTCCGGCTGAAGAAATCATTTTGGAAAATCTTGATTATCTATGCTATATTATAATAAATTATTATTTTTAATGTGTTCAACAAGAAAGCAAAACAAAAAAGAATATAAATTATTTCTACTAATTAATTATGTTGAATATTAATGTGATTGCATATTATGCAATGATTCAAAAAATGAAAATATTGAAAAATCATTGTATCACATTGGTTGGGAAATAAATATGCTCCATTTGCTTGAATTTCATTTAAGGTGTCGGGAAACTCTACTTAGTTTCTTTTTTTTTTCTTTTTCTTTTTTTATGAGAATTCTTTCTGTTACATTAATGAAGTCAAAGGGCCTCTTGGATTTTTTTTTAAACAAATAAAATCAATACTGTGTTTTCTATATTTGTTCAATTTAGTTTTTGTTATCTATCGTTACTTTTTCAATCAAAATTTTTAGGCCTCTCTAGTTTTTTCTCATCAATCATTGGGAGTGATGCTTTATGCCTGCAGCTTTCACTTGGATCATGCTGCATCCCTACCTTATTTTCTTGAGAAGGTTTGGCTTTTTTTACTGATTTCTACAAAGTTATTGTGTGTATCTTTCACTAGGATCAATCTAACATGTTCACTCTTTATCAGACCACATTCAGAGGTCGAGTTTTCATGACTCATGCGACAAAGGCTATCTACAAGTTGCTTTTGACTGATTATGTAAAAGTGAGCAAAGTTTCAGTGGAAGACATGTTGTTTGATGAGAAAGACATAAACTGCTCAATGGATAAAATCGAGGTTTGTATTTATGAATTTTTGCATTCTCTTGTTTACATCTATCCGCATCTTTTTTGTTCTTCCAGAAACTTGATCCACTTCGTTTACCTTCCTTCTAAGCAATAGCTTGGAAATATTTTTGTTTATTATATTTGGCTTGGCATTATGTTGTGGTCACAAAGTCAGGAATTCAGCTTATTGGTTATTCTTCTTTATCACCTCCTATCCATGTTGAGTTAATTGATCTAGATGAAAGGTCTGCTATTGTCTTCTGGAATTTACAGTGTTTCAATCTTGCATTTGATGTGAATTTTGCTCTCTATGGATTTCTTAGCTTTCAGTCTGTTTGATTTGGCATTGTTAGTTGTTGGCTTCTCATTTGAGGCTTGCATGTTTCGCATGGAAACTTAGGACCAATTTATATGCATCTGATAATTAAGTTATGCCTTTCTTTTTCCAGTACTGATCAATCTAAGTTGATTCCACACTTAAGTTGCATTTGGAATACTCTATTGCCTGATTAATCAAAGAGCATATTCAAGTAGTTGTGGTTGACAGCCATGTATCTTTTTTGAACTATGAGAGTTTGGGTCATATTATAGCGAGTGCCATCTCACTCTCTATCTTCCTGCACATGTAAGATTTTAGTAATTAGTAATAAGATAACAGTAATTCAACAACAACAAAAAAGATAAAGGAAAATTTTGTCAGCCAAGTGGGAACCTTCTGGTAGGCATACAGGGCCCCTGCCCTATTACAGTTAAGCAGAAAGGTTTGGTAACAACTGGATGAAAATTTATTTATTTATTCCCTTGTTTGTTCGAAGAAAGGGTGCTTGTTCCAAAATGGTAGTTGCTTATCTTTTTCTCAATATAGCATCTCTTTTGGTAAGCATTATGCTATGCTTGCCATTTTAAGTTGATAAATCTGTCCGTGACCAATCCATATGAGGTAATGTTTGGGCTGATTAAAAGATGTTTTCACAATTATGAAATAATAATAAAAAGTAGGTATTTAAGTTTTGGTAGCATTCTGAAAATACAATCCTATGGAGCCAATTCAAAGCGAGGATTTCTTTTTTCTTTTGATTTTCTTTCCATCCTATAGCACAATCACGATCCATGAGTGCAAGTGGTCAAAACCATTGAGAGATTGCAGAGGGAAAGAGAGGATATCACTTTTATATATTTTTCTTTTCATACATGGACTGTTAATCCTAATCCCTGACCTGACACTTTTGTCAAGGTTGGGTGCGTGTGTTTGCATTTTTGTCTTTTTTTGTGAACAGATCTGCTGGTGTTTGCCAGGTCTTATTTTCCTTATGATGGCCTAGCTTGTAATCTTCCTTTGTCATCCTCTATTTAACTTAAGAATCCTTCATTTCATTAATTATTTTTGTAATTGCAGGTTGTTGACTTCCATCAGACTGTGGATGTTAATGGCATTAAATTTTGGTGCTACACTGCTGGCCATGTCCTTGGGGCTGCCATGTTCATGGTAGATATTGCTGGTGTTCGAGTGCTGTATACTGGAGACTATTCACGTGAAGAAGATCGGCATCTTCGTGCTGCTGAGATGCCACAATTCTCTCCAGACATATGCATAATTGAATCTACCTATGGTGTCCAACTCCATCAACCTCGACACCTTCGGGAGAAGCGCTTCACTGATGTTATCCACTCAACCATCTCTCTAGGTGGTCGTGTTCTAATTCCAGCATTTGCCCTCGGCCGAGCTCAAGAACTCCTTTTGATCCTTGATGAGTATTGGTCAAACCATCCCGAGCTTCATAACATTCCCATATATTATGCTTCTCCCCTTGCGAAAAAGTGTATGACTGTTTACCAGACATACATCCTTTCTATGAATGAAAGGATCCGCAATCAGTTTGTGGATTCAAACCCCTTCAAATTCAAGCATATATCACCGTTAAATAGCATTGAAGATTTTACTGATGTAGGGCCTTCTGTGGTTATGGCAACTCCTGGAGGACTGCAGAGCGGTTTGTCAAGGCAGTTGTTTGATATGTGGTGCTCTGATAAGAAAAATGCTTGTATTATACCTGGATTTATTGTTGAAGGGACCCTAGCTAAGACAATCATTAATGAACCAAAGGAGGTACAGCTCATGAATGGACTGACTGCACCACTCAACATGCAGGTCCATTACATCTCGTTCTCTGCCCATGCAGATTATGCTCAGACAAGTACATTTTTGAAAGAGCTCATGCCTCCTAACATCATTCTTGTTCATGGAGAAGCCAATGAAATGGGAAGGCTCAAACAGAAACTTATCACAGAGTTTACCGACGGCAACACCAAGATAATCACCCCAAAGAATTGCCAGTCTGTTGAGATGTATTTCAACTCTGAAAAAATGGCAAAAACCACTGGAAAGCTGGCTGAAAGGACCCCGGAAGTTGGTGAAACTGTCAGTGGTATACTGGTGAAGAAGGGCTTCACTTATCAAATCATGGCACCTGGAGATCTCCATGTCTTCTCACAACTATCAACTGGAAATGTTACTCAGAGGATTACCATTCCTTTTTCTGGTGCATTTGGTGTGATAAAGCACAGGCTTGAGCAGATTTATGAGAGTGTGGAGTCTGGAACTGATGAGGAGTCTGGGTCTCCAACATTGCAAGTGCATGAGCTGGTAACAGTGAAACAAGAGTCTGATAGACATATTTCACTTCATTGGACTGCTGACCCCATAAGTGATATGGTGTCTGATTCAATTGTAGCTTTGGTTTTGAACATCAGCCGGGAGGTTCCTAAGGTAATTGTCGAGTCAGAGGACATAAAATCTGTGGAAGAAAATGAGGAAAAAGCAGAGAAAGTGATTTATGCCTTCCTTGTTTCACTTTTTGGAGATGTGAAACTTGGAGAGAACGGGAAGCTGGTCATAAGTGTCGATGGGAATGTGGCAGAGCTTGACAAACAGAGTGGGGATGTTGAGAGTGAGAATGAAGGTCTCAAGGAACGAGTTAGGACAGCATTTAGGCGAATTCAAAGTGCTGTGAGGCCAATCCCGCTCCCTGCATCTTAGCTTTTCGCTTTCCTTTTCCTTGTTGTATCAACATGTTTCTGACCTTTGATAATAGATTTTGTTTGTATTGAGCACTAATTTCTAATTTATCCTGTTTCCGTAGTAATTTTATGTTTGAATGCATACTGCCTTGAGGTTTTCCTATTATTTTAGTCTCGTGCCTTAATGATTATGCTCATTGCTGTAGTTTGGACTTATCCTAGCAAGGGATAGTTAGATTTCAAATTAGTGCCTTGAAAAATCAGTCTCTAAAAGTATAATTGAATATCTGCTCCATGCAAGTTGTAAATAGTCAGATTTCTAACCTTTTTTTCGATGTGAGAATTGCTGTCGTGACTTGATTTTATTCTTGAAATGCAGGACTAATTGCTAGTTCAGTCAGATTCTAAATCTGCGCTTCAAAAAAATCAGTTTCTAATATTATGATTGAATGTTGGTTGCATATAAGTTGTAAATAGTCAGATTTGTAACCATTGTTTCCATGCGAGTGCTGCTTTCATGACTTGATTTTATTCTTGAAGTTCAATTGACGGTTTAAATTATGGGATTGATTGTTACATCTCTGGTAATAGGAATCTGTGACTGGGTTATTTTACCAGCTTAGAAGAGCAGGTTCAAATGAAAGGTTTTTGAGTGAAGTTCTATAGTGATTGTAAGGGTGACACAGAAAGAGAAGTTTTAAGTTTTATCAAAAGTATATTAAAAATAATTTTTTTATTTACTTTAAATTAATATATTTTTTATGTTTTTAGATCATTTTAATACACTGATATAAAAAATAATTTTTAAAAAATAAAAAATATATTATTTTAATATATTTCTGAGTGAAAAGCACTTCAAAAAAACTCCTAACGACACTCACGCATTCTATTATATTATATTTTCTTTCCGTAAGATTTTGATAAATGCTTGCATGATTTGGTAGTATACACCGTTTTCTCAATGATTCAGTGTGCCACATTGTTCCTTTTTCCCAACATATGGAGCCCTAGCACGAGCATCAACAAGCATGGTAGCACTTCCATCAGACTGCGGTTGATTTTGTTGGAAAGTAGATGTAACTCACCTCTGATATGTCAATCTTGACCAGGCACCTTCCCACGTCATTGTTATGGTATCATTGATGTACTAGTTTTTTTTTTCTTTTTTTTCTTTTTTAACGAAGTTATTGAATCGTGAGACTCAAGTAACCCATTTCTTGTCACAGAACCTACCACTTTTGAGCAATTACCAAATCCCTTTTTTGTCCTCCTTATTCTTCGTTGCTTTTGTCACATTAGAGACTTCAGTTGATACCATATTTTTTTTGAAGTCTCCAGGTGCACTTGCTTCGGTAATGCTTCCCTTCCTGATTCTCCTGTCTACTGTCCAGGCCATTGAAGGAAAATAGCGAAAATATTACCATGAATGATGAAGAGTGCTGTCAACATTTTTTTTTAAAATGTTTTTTTATTTGAAAATAAATCAAAATAATTTTATTTTTATTTTTTAAAATTTATTTTCAACATTAACACATCAAAATGATCTGAAAATACAAAAATAATTTAAAGTAAAAAAAAAATACAAAAATATCTTTAAAATACAAAAACAAATAGACTCAAAGAATCACACCAATAATTAAGATGTCTCTGAAATATCAAACACCAAAGTTCTAGCAATTCAATGGCAAAGAAATCTAAAGCAACATGTTTTTCACTTTATAGAGACTTGTAACAATATTAAAATTGATGGTGATCTCATGATAAAATAGTTTGTTTGTTCTTTAAAGGGCAATGCTTTTGACTATATACTATAGCTCAATCCATAATTAGGAGCAATTAGAACATGAGTTTTTTAATCGCTTTTATAGCACCAATCGTGTGTTCAACATGATTCAACTCACCAATACATGTTATGGACAATGAAACCTACCATCAACTATATTTACGAGTGGAAAAACCTTAACCTCAACAATAAAAATCGACTCACCGAAACTTCTGCTTTAGATATATGTATTTAATGAATGCATTAGAGACCATGCTACATTTTCAATTCATTCTAGAAAAAAAAAAAAACAGGTTTGTCTTTGTTGAATTTAGCTTTTTATAACAATTTTTGTTTTTGTTTTTTATTTTTAAATTAAATTAAATCAATTGATTGAATACAAGCATAATAACATGGACCGTCCTTTTCAATTACCTTAATCCTAAGTTTTTCTTACTATTTTGAAAACATTAATGTCATATAAATATTAAAATAAAAATTATTTGCATCATAACACGGGTCATCTAGCTAATATATAAAAAAGAGTTCATCCATTTTGAGAGGAAATGATTAATAAAAATTCTACTTATCATAGCATTATAGATTAAAGATAAAGCATGATTCCTTTATTATTAAACATAAAAGAGTAACGTTTTCCCTTTCATTAAAAAAAAATAGTGTTTTTTGACCAACGGCAGAAAATGTGAAATGAAAAGGGGAGATGGTCATGCTCGAACATGGTGAATCATTAGAATCCATTTACACGCCCCCAGTATCAACCGGAGAAAAGTAAAAGAGAGAGATTGTTTCAGCCGCCGCTTACTTTGGTGGTCAATCTTTGACCTGACGAGGCCGTCAACCGACACGGTCCCACTGTTCCACCAACTCAACCAATGTTGTCGCCCTTTTGACTCCACCTGGCAGATAAGATCACAACAGGTACTCGATCCATATCCTATATTGTTTTTTGTTTTTTTATATATAAAAAAAAACAACACAATCAATATTTAATTGAAATATTACATTTTATTATTATTATCATTATTATTATTATTATTATTAAACCTTGGCATTTTACCTTTGACTTCAATTTATTTTTTATAAAATTATAACAGTTTTATAACTCAAATTACAAGTTTTTGAAGATTAATTATGTTGACTCAAATTATTTTTCTTGTTGTTTCTTTAAAAAATTTTCTCAACTTTATATTAGAGATTAAATTTTATAATTATTTTTCTCAAATTAATATTATCATGATCTTATAATCTCGGTCTTAAGTTTTGTGAATTAATCAAATTGATTCGAGTTTATTTTATTCTGTTAATTAATTTTTTTCAATTTTATTTTTTAGATTGATTAGAAATTAGATTTTATAAAAAAAAATTTAATTTTTTTAGAACTCTAATTTAACTAAATATTGAAATTATAGCTTGAAACTAAAAAAGTAAAAAAATCTAACGAAAACAAAATCCCACAAGCAAATGTATAATGAATGCTTTGCTGGAAGTCCAGTAAGAATATTCCGTCGTGCAGTACCGACATTTCATATCATATAAAGATCTTAGGTTGAATAATCTTATGAAACTCACACCAAAGATGGTTTATTTTCGCCAATCAAATGGAAAGAAGAACGTGCGTTGCTGCGGGACCACACAAGAATATTAGGTCTTATGATGTCAAGATGTTGAAATTGGACCTTACAAGTCCTTGTCTATCCTAACTAACAACCCACCTGCCTCAAGCATTTTATTTAATTAGTGTCTATATGATAAATTTACTATCCACTATATTTTTTTAATATAAACATGCTAATCACACTTACGCTAAAAGACCATGGCGTTCTCACCTTTTTTTAATATATTATTTTCTATGATATTTTTAATAATTTACTTGCCACTTAACATCTTTAAAATTGAGTTATTTTTTCATGTGTAGTTTAGAAGATATTCAATATGCGTGTCGATTCAAATACTCAAATAAAGAATAATATTGAAAGATATTTTGAAAACTTATGGCGTGTCATGAAATTAAATGGATTTCTTAATCTATATAAAAAATCAAATAGGATTAGCTTTTGCTAAAAAAGAATATAAACATATTAAAATAATGTTTTTTTAATATTATTTTTAATATCAGCACATCAAAATGATTTGAAAACATCAAAAATATATTATTTTAAAGCAAAAAAATATAATAAAAGGTGTTTGGGAGTGTGGCAGCGGTTACTTTTCAAAGTGCTTTTCATTCCAAAACATATTAAAATAATGTTTTTTTATTTTTTAAAAATTATTTTTAATATCAGCACATCAAAATAATCTAAAAACATCGGAAATATATTATTTTAAAGCAAAATAAAAAATAAAAAAAATTATTTTTTTTCAAAAACTCTTCCAAAACGCAATGCCAAACAATACCGCAATGGCATGAAATAACCTCATTATGTCTTTGTTACAACAAGATTTTATATATTTAAACTAGCTTTATGTTTCTGTTGGGCATGTTGAATATTGTTTATGGAATTTATATTAATATTTTTGTTGTTATAAAAAAAATATATAATTAATTTAACTCTACAAATAGATAATTGGTGTTACATAATATGTCATATGCTAATTAAATAACATATGATGTGTCGAAGTGAGAACCTTCATTAATCTTAGAAAATACGATCTCGCACCTCCATCATGATCTTGATTCTTAGTTTAATTTAAGATATAGAAAGAATATAGAAGAATTTGTGTGTTTTATTTAATATTTATAAGTATATAATACTATGTTTTATTTAATTATTTAAAAAATAATCAATCAATAAAAAATAATCTTAATTTTAATGGATATTACTTTGTATATGGTAGATAGAAGAGTTATTATATATTCATTGAAATTCTATATTATTAACTTATATTAAAAAGCCTTGACATTTCAGTAACAAATAGTAAAATATCAAAACAAAAATCAATTTCATCATCTAATTTTAGGTTTACTAGGTATTGAATTTCATAATTTACTTCGATTTGCTTTATATAAAGTTATCTCGGTTTTATAACCCGAGTAGCAAGTTTTCCAAGTTAATCGTGTCAACTTGGGTCATTTTCCCCCCACTTTTGATTTATTTTTTTCTCTTAACTTTATCTTTTTAACATTGGGTTAATTGAAAATATGGTTTTATAATCATAATTATTTTTTTATTTGATTTTTATAAGATTATCATAGTTTCATGATCTAGATTACGAGTTTTATAGGGAAGTTAGGTTGACTCATAAATTGTTTTTTTTAATTTCATCTTTTAACATTGAGGTTGATTGAGAATTGAACTTTATAATTTTTGTTTATTTGTTGTTTATGGAGTTATCTTGCTCTTTTCACCTGGGTTTGGCAAGTTAACTCTAGCTTATTCGAATTTTTTTTTTTTTTAGCTTAATCCTTGAACATTGGGTTAATTATGAATTGGGTTTCATAATTCTATTTTATGTGTTTTTTATAGGGTTATCAAAATCTTATGACTTGGATTGTGGGTTAAACCGGTTGACTTGCCTTGTTTTCTTAGTTGAATTTTGTTTTCAATCTTATCATTTAATATTGAGTTGATTGATAATTAGGTTTTTTTTAAGAGATTATTATAATTCATCTATAATTTTTTTTTATGTTTTATATAAATAAAAAATATTTATTTTGGATAATATATTTAATATGTGTAATTTTATATAATATTTTTTTCTTTAATTTTATTCAATTAATTTTATGTATGTCTATTTTTATTATTGTTTGATTAAATAAAAAATTAATTTTGATAAATAAAATCATTAAAAATAGCTGAGCTAAAAGCTCATGTTGTAAGGTTAAATATTTTAATCTATATGTCTCTTAATTTTTCTTTTTTCATCTTCATTTACTATTAATGACTTTTTTATTTTCATTTATTAATATACATATTTCTTAATTTATTTGATTCCATGTATGAATTAGTTTTTAAATTTATATTTAAATTTTTTATGTACAAAAACTGAGTAAGAAAATCTTACATATAAATTTTTTTTCTATAGAAAAAAATATCTAACCCACAAAACAATACATCCATTTTGTTTCTTAATATTCACGCTCATTCACAAATTTCTATTTTTTCTAATCACGTAATTGTTACAACAATAATAATACATGGATAAATACATGAATATAAAACATTAAATATAATTGAGAATGCACCGAATACTATAAAAGCTATTAAATTTAAACTTACAGAATAATTCAATTTAAATCTCAATTTCCTTAATTCCAGTTAAAAGTTACTTTGGTTTCGAAATCAAAAGAATTAATTTAATTAGAATTGTTAAAATTTATATAAAATTACTAAAATGGAACATATTTATTTTATCAACATTTAAATTATTCATTTGTAAATAATGAAAAATAATCTATTATATTTTTTTAAAAAATATAGCAAATCAGAATAACACTTATGCCATTGAAATCACTCCTAAATAATTGGCGTTTCTTAATATATTTTCATGAAGGTTCAAAAATCTTAATAGGCTAGGAATAAAACTTCTAAATTGAATAATAAGTTAATCAATTGTTCTTAATAATCTAATTTATTTTTTTTAATTAAGATGGTTGGTAACTTGTATTTAGTGCTTGGTAAGCTAAAATAGCTTGTAACTAACTTGTATTTATTTTATATATGTTTAATTTTTAAATAGATTATTATAATTCATCTATAATTTTTTTTGTGTTTTATATAAATAAAAAAATTGTTTTGGATAATATATCTAATATGTGTAACCTTATATAATACTTTTATTTTATTTTATTCAATTAATTTAATATATATTTATTTTTATTATCGTTTTTATTTTTCTTTTGATAAATAAAATCATTAACATAGCTAAGTTAAAAGCTCGTGTTGCAATGTTAAATATTTTGATCTATATTTTTCTTGATGTTTTCTTTTTTATTTTTATTTATTGTTAATGATTTTTATTTATTTACTAACTCACATAATTTTTAATTTATCTGATTACATGTATGTATAAGTTTTTCAATTAACATTTAAATTTTTTATTTACAAAAATAAGTGAGAAAATCTTTCATATAAAAGTTTTTTATGTAGAAAAAAATATCTAACCGACAAAACAATATATCCATTTTGTTTTTTAATATTCATGCTCATTCACAAATTTATATTTTTTCTAGTCACGTAGTTTCCAATTGATACAACAATAATATTACATGGATAAATACATGAATATAAAACATTAAATATAATTGAGAATGCACCGAATACCATAAAGCTATTAAATTTAAACTTACAAAATAATTCAATTTATATCCCTATTTCCTTAAGTCCAGTTAAAAGTTATTTTGGTCTCGAAATCAAAAGAATTAATTTAATTAGAATTGTTAAAATTTATATAAAATTACTAAAAATCAAACATATTTATTTAATAAACATCAAAACTATTCATTTGTAAATAATGAAACATAATCTATTAGCTTTTTTTTTAGAAAAACATAGCAAATCAATGTAACACTTGTGCCAAGAAATCACTCTTAAATTATTGGCTATTGGTGTTTCTTAATATATTTTCATCATATTTAAAAAATTCAAATAATTTACAAATAAAATTTTTAAATTAAATAATTTGTTAATCAATTAGTCCTTATAATCTCTTCTATTCTCTCAAATTTGGCTGCCATACAATCCCAGCAAAAAAAGAAAAAAGGAAAAAAAATTGAATATGCTGCAATTGTTGCTTGCAATTTTCAAGTTTCTTCGATCAAGTTCACTTCTTTGACATGTTATATCTGTATTGTTCTTCAAAAATTGTATCACTTGATTCTTCACTTCATCAACGTAGTTTTCCAAGATGAATATACATAAAATTTGTTTCTCTAAATCTTTATCTTATCATTCAAAAGATTTTATTAATTCATTAAATATAACTATTATTTCAATTTTTTTTAGAGACGGACCATCTTTCGGCATAAAAGAAGACACCCTAATTATAGTCATGGTCTTTGCACGTGTCACCGATTTTAAAGTGAAAACTTTATGCATAATTATTGTGATATTTTTAATATTTTTTAAAGTTATATTTATTATTTAAATAAATATAACTTTATTTTTTAAGAAAATAATATTTTATTTTTTAATATGTACACCGATATTATTTATAAAAAAAAATCATGTGTTAACAGAACCCTATCCTTACTATGTCTCTTTCACGCTCCTTTTTCTTTCCTCTAAAAAATCCTTGACAATATAATATCATTTTTGGTTCTGTTAACATATGATTTTTTTTTTTGAAATATTATACATAAATTTGTGGCCAAGTGTCCAAGGAGATGACTACGCCACAAAGGACAAGAAGAAGCACTCAATTTAGAAAAACAAAAGGTACAGAGATCCTTACACGTCCTCATCATTCATCCAAAAGCACACCCTTAAAATTGCACATTCCAGAATCCATCCTTAAGGCAAATCCTCTCTCCAAACACTCCCTTATCTCTCCCTCCCTCGGCTATGCTATATATATATATATATATATATATATATATATATATATATATAACAGAGAAAGAAAGAAACGCTTGCTCTCAGTTTTTCCTCTCGCGACTCTCCAGCTGTTTCCTCTTCGTATATAAATATAAATACAAATACAAATACAAAACCAACCAACCAAGCGTAGAGGCAGAGAGAGATGGGGGTGGTGACAGAAGCAGGAGGAGGAGGAGGAGGAGGAGAAGAGAAGAAGATAAAAGTTGGAGTTTGTGTGATGGAAAAGAAGGTGAAATGCGGCTCTGAGGTTCTCTTTCTCTTTTCTTTTCGAAACAAGAAACCGGAAGCTATGAAAATATTTATTAATATAATATAATAAAAACATTTCGCTATTGATTTACCACCAATAACGAAGGATTTTTGCTGTGGTGGTTTCTTCAGGTGTTATCAGCTCCAATGGGACAGATTCTTGAGAGATTACAAGCATTTGGTGAATTCGAAGTACTTTTTTTTTTCTCGGAATTTAATTGAGTGTATAATTCCATTAGCGCTTTTCTTTTACCGTTTTGATAATTTTTAGGTTATGTATTTCGGTGATAAAGTGATTCTTGAGGATCCAATTGAGAGGTAATACTTAAATATTAGTTCAGTGTTTGTTTGTCTTTGGGTTTACTGAGATGCATGCCTTTTCTTTTACTGTTTCTTGTTTTTGGAGACTGGATTTCATTTTATGAAAAACAAGGACGTGGCTTTTAGAGCGACAAAAAATGTAACTGTTGATTTTGTTTTCTGTCTATATCTTGACAAGTCCACATTTTTGGATTTTTACACTCGTCCGCTATCATATGCTGAAAAGATATTTTTGTGGAGGGGTTAGTGTCACAAGTCGTGACGTGTGCTGTGCAGTCACTAATGCTGGCAGGATTTGGAGACTTATTGCTGGCAGTGCCATCTGTAATTAGCTTCGTGATTATGAAGATGCTTTTAGTCTAAGCTAGTTAATATAATCTGAGAATGCACTTAGAATCTTAACTTCACTGTCTTCTAGAGGTTGACTGATTTGTTGCAGTTTTTCCTTGTTTCAGCTGGCCAATATGTGATTGCTTGATTGCTTTCTATTCCACTGGTTATCCCCTTGAAAAGGCTGAGGCATATGCCACTTTAAGGAAGTAAGTAGCATTTCTTGCCCATGTTCCCATTTCAAATGATTAATGAATTTACTATGCTTCTTGTGATGAAAGTTAGCTGGGAACTTCATACATGCAAACGATTTTCTACTCACCTTCGAGAAGCTGAAATCTTTTTTGTAGTTTCTAAATGCATGCTTCATCTATATTTCACTTTGTTGCTTGAAGTTAAACTGGGGCCGGCGGTATGTGAAAATTGACAAGGAATGATATTTTTCTTGGTCCGTGAAAAAATGAGTTGAAAATTATCCTAGCGGTGGAATAAATTGAACAAATGCCTTGTTTCTGTTCATTCTCATTGCACTGAAGAATGCCATACTTGTGTGCCTCCAACTTTCCTTTTGTATTTAGTCTACTGTTACCGATAGACCTTATTACCCCACCGCTCAAGCTGCTATTTCCTTTTTTGTCCACATCCAAGCGAAATGCTGTTCAATGTTGAATAGATCATGTTTTCGATTCAGGCCTTTTCTTGTGAATGAATTGGTGCCACAACATCTTCTTCATGACCGGCGGAAGGTGTATGAGGTATGAAGTCTAAACTTCCATCTTATTTTCTGCTTGGCAGCATGGTGCTTTGTACGAAATATTGCATGACATAGTACAATATTTTATTATGACACACACACACACCAAGCATTTTTCTACCCACCCTCTTGAAAAATGTCTTGCAGCTTTTCGTTTTCTTTCTCTTTTTTTCCCCTAGGGTTCTGAAGGCAAGTTCTCGACCATGATTGGTCAGTATTCTACTGAAAGGAATGAACTCATTGGACTACATGATATATTTCCTCAAATCTGCTTGCCCTCATTGATGGAGTATATTAATGACTATAATTGAGCCATGTCACGTGCATTGTTATTTCTTAATTTCATGTGCATTGTTATTTCTTAATTGATTAAAAGTAATCAGTTAATTTCTATTTGTTTTTGGGGATTCAAGCGTGCTGAAATGTTTGGAATTCCTGTCCCGAGATATGCCCTTGTTAATAGGGAGTTTCCATATCAAGAGTTGGATTATTTTATTGAAGAAGAAGATTTTGTTGAGGTCCATGGAAGTCGTTTTTGGAAACCCTTTGTAGAGAAGCCTGTTGATGGTGAGCATTTTTCATACATTTATCAAGTTCTGTGACTTGTGCTGTTTTTGCTCATTAAGATTTGGCTAAACAATGCAGCATTGCTCCATGTATTTTGCTTGATGCTTGTATAGTGGACTGCTATAGTTATTTTCTAAGGACATCACTATTTATGCTTTGGACATTACATCTAGTTCACCTTTGCATTTGTTCATGTGACCAGACATCTCATAATGTGCATGTATCCATTGCAATTGTTCAGTGATGAGAGAATTTAGTTCATTAATTCAATTTTGTGTACTTGTATATTGGCAGCTTTTTATTATAATTTTGAAGTTTTCTATCTTAAAAAAAATAAAAAATTATTTGCATCGAATCAGCATTTCCATTTTTCTGATGCTTTTGGCTTCTAAAGTCATCAGTTTGTGCCAACAGTGATGTGTTTGTGCTCCTCATATCCATTGATTAAATTCTCCTCTTTACTTAGAAGCCCTAGATGTAGTGCTTGGATTGCATAAAGATGTTGCCTTAAATAGACACTGCTTACAACTGTTTATTCATTATTTGTTGCTCCTGCATTAATTTGTAGAGTTTGCTTTACTATTAGCACGCATGACAATGACTCGCTTGTTGTACTTTTGAGAAGGCGATGACCACAGCATCATGATATATTATCCCAGTGCAGCAGGTGGAGGTATGAAAGAATTGTTTAGGAAGGTAAGTTTGTCAACAACTTCTGTTTTTCTAATTTGGAAGCTAAACTCTGTTTCTTTGTCTTTCTTTCTTTCTTTTTTTTCCCCATGCCAGAAGTGATTCTGTAATGCTATGGATACATTTTTGAAGCATTAGTGATTATTCTACGGAAGAATTTAAGACATAAAAAACATTTACAGATATAGGAAAAAACTAATGATTGGATTGGTTTGGACACAATTTTCTCTTTCTGCGGTTAAGCCATGGTCAATTCTAGCTTTCTGTTGTCTGTTTGTCTACTTGGATTTCCTGCTTATAGACAAGGATTCCAATCCATAATATGTTTCTCTTGGTGTGAGCTATTTTCTTTTGCTATGTTTATTTATTTTCCACCCTATTTGTGCATAGCTATGGAATTATTAAGGCATACCTTCCAATCATACTTCCATGTACTTATTTGCATCTCACTTTTCAAGATGCCTGATAGCTTGGATGTTGCCAAAATTTTTATCTACTGATCCTTTTTTTCTCCATTATCTATCACAGTACAAGTACTTGATCAGGTCTCATTTCAGGTTGGTAATCGGTCAAGTGATTTCCATCCAGATGTTAGAAGAGTGAGGCGTGAAGGCTCTTACATATATGAAGAATTTATGCCAACTGGAGGAACAGATGTGAAGGTTGTATAGTTTTCTGTTGAAAGTTTGCCCATGTTGTTTTGTTTTACTTGTTAATGTCATTGTGATAGGATGTAGACACACATAGTCCATGTTGCAATATGTTTAGAAAGTTCATTAGAGCTTGTGATTGATTTGAAATAGGTGGGGCATTTTGTCCAGGTTCCTTTGTTGATTAATTTTAATTTGAAGAGAGATATAGAATTTGATCATGATATAAGGATTTGAATTTGGTTGCATGGTAACAATGCAGATGGAGCATGTTATAGATTTCAGTGCTGTTTATGTTTTGAATTCTAACCTGTCACAATAATATCACAGAAAGGATGGAAAGAAATTGATGGGAGGAACATCTGAACCTATAAAACTGATATAAGTGCTTCGTCAAGTTAAACTGATATGAGCTGTTCAGATGCATAATTGGCCTGTGGTATAAAATAGTAATATGCATCATGTTATGAGATAGCTTGGCTTACTATTCTCCCAAGAGAAAATGCAACCTATTCCTATACAGTGTGAAATTTGTGGTAACTTGTAGATGCTAGTAGGATTCAAATTTTGCTTCAGGCTGAACTTTAACTGTTACTTGAAAAAAAGGATCACCATGTCCACCATGTTTCTATGTTCTATTTTTGATTAGATGTCTTCCCACACACATTTCTGAACTTTCCCTTGGTTTATTTCAGTCTGACAAGTAATTTTTCATAAACCTATTAACAAATTGACTATGGTAAGATGTATGTATTCTATGTGATCACACATCAGGTTGTTTTTATGTTTCTGGTATTTCAAGTATTTTTGGCTCACTATCAACCGTTAGTGGTGAGGGTCTGTTATTGCTTTAGTCCATGCTGCTCGCAGTTCTATCCTTCTTCCTGAAAACATTGGTTGGTTTGTTTTGAAACTATTTTGTGTGTGCACCATTATGTTCATGCTATCAGTTTTTGATTTCTTTTTATACATGAAGGATTCAATTCTTCCTGTGTTTGTTTGTTACTGACATTTACAAATGATTGCCTTGGTAAATCATTAAATGATTATAGGTGTATACTGTTGGTCCTGAATATGCACATGCGGAGGCAAGGAAATCTCCTGTTGTTGATGGTGTTGTCATGCGAAATCCTGATGGAAAAGAAGTAATTTCCTGTAGCAACCGAGTCTACTTAAAAATTTTTCTGTTGATTTGATGACTCCGGTTAGCTGAACTAAGTTTGCTTCTCAAGTGATGAATTTTTAAACTCGTAAGAAAAAGATTAAATAAGAGAAGTAACATTCCAATATACATGCATGCCTGCGCATGTACATGTACTCTTTCCTAATGCAAGTATACTGCAATCAGAAGGCATGATACTGCTGAACTGATTTTTTACATTTATATTCCTGGTTCAGAGTTTTATGATGATTGTGACATAAAACCTCTTACTGTGTTTGACAGGTAAGGTATCCAGTGTTACTGACACCTAACGAGAAGCAAATGGCAAGAGATGTTTGCATTGCATTTAGGCAGGCGGTATGGAATTAGAATCTGTTTTAGTTACTTAATATATTTCTGGCTTCCAAGATATTATTATTCTACTTGATTGTGTCTCCTCATGAATACCTTATGCTAACTGGTTTGTCATTGCTTTAAAAAGACTGGTTTGTCAATGCTTTAGTTTTTATTTCTTTCGCGAAGTGCAACAGTATGCCTTTCTCCTGCCATGATGATCCACAGTAAATATTCAATAATGATTGATAAGTGTAGGTGCATTAGATGGGTTCGTTTATTGATGTTTCTCACTGACATGATTAGTTATTGCAATGAGCTCATTTTGCTAGTGTCATCCAATGTGTTTTATGTGACCTTTTGACTTTTGTCATTCTTATCTTTGTGAAAAAAATGACTGAACTCAACAATAGCCGCTTGAATCTTGTTAGTACAACTGCTTTAGCCTAGCCTCCCTGTTAAGACTCATGTGTCTTCTTCTAAGTCATTTTCAAGCATGTAGTTTGTGGTTGCTGATCTTTTCAATGCTGTTTATTCGTAACAGCTAAACATATCTTCCTATAAATAAGTACAATGTGAATTCTCCATTTTACTTTCATATTATTAGTGCTGTCTTCATTACTGATATTGTATTGTCAGTCAATACTAAATTATTGTTGCTTGCAGGTTTGTGGGTTTGATCTCCTGCGTTGTGAAGGACGATCATATGTTTGTGATGTAAATGGATGGAGTTTTGTGAAAAATTCCTACAAGTACTGGTCATTATATTATTTTTAAGTAATTTTTGTTTCGTTGATGCTTGTTTAACTAGTCATTTGCTGCTCGCTGTTTAGTCTAAAAAGTTAAGACTGTGTACTTGTGGAAAATTTCCATTTTTCTAGAAAACTGAGAACTGTTGAAACATGCTCTCTAATTGAAAAATGAAAAATACTTTATCAAACATGTGTTTTCTATCTCCATTTCTGGGATGTAGTGAAAGTTGTTCAAATACTCCAACTCTAGAAAACAAGTGCTGTTTTTGGTCAGTCTTTTTTTTTTTTAAAGAAAAAAGCCTCATTTTCTTATTATTTGGAAGGCAAACCAAAAGAATTCCTTGTTTTCTATTTTGGAAAACTTGTGGTTAGTAAACCTGTTTTTGTAATTATTCACGTGAGACAATTTTCTAGATTAAAAAAAGCTGAGATCAAAATAATTCTGTTTGATCAAACTCTCCCTTGCTGTTTTTCTAAAAAAATAAGGAAAGAAAAATCTGATAAATGCGTCCTGATTCCTCAACCTGTTGAGCTTTTTATTTGGACTAATTATCATGCCTTCATTTCTTTTATTGTGTTGGCATATTACATGAAATTATGAAAAGTAATAGAATGTTTAATTTCTATAGTTATCAGTATTTATTTGAATTTGCACAGTATATCCTGATTGTGCAAAACTGGAACTTGTTTATTCTTTGGTTTACTTATTTTCGTTTTTCTTCTTATCAATTTCACAATTCTCGCAATTTTCTAACATCATTTCTATTCTCAATACAGATATTATGATGATTCTGCTTGTGTGTTGAGAAAGATGCTTTTGGATGCGAAAGCTCCTCATCTTTCATCAGCAATTCCCCCCACTTTACCATGGAAAGTCAATGAACCAGTCCAGCCTTCTGAGGGATTAACTCGTCAGGGAAGTGGGATTATTGGTACATTTGGGCAGTCTGAGGAGCTACGCTGTGTGATTGCCATTATTCGTCAGTATGTTATACCATTTCCTTTAGTATTTTTCCTTCACTTAAGATTTTCAAATCTACCTTCTTATTTGTGTTTTATGTGGTCAGTGGTGATAGAACTCCCAAACAGAAGGTGAAGTTGAAGGTCACAGAGGAAAAACTGCTGAATTTGATGTTAAAGTACAATGGGGGACGACCCAGATCTGAGGTGATTCCTTTATTATTGGGTTAAAGACATCAGTGGTACATGTACTTTTGATGATTTTTTTATTTTTATTTGAGTCAACTTCTTATTCAGGAAAATATTCTTGTATGTTTCAGAAAGTACAAAAAAATCAGTTCATATTCTTAGTCTCCATTTAAAAGTGCTGGTGTTGCTGTTATCTAATTGGGTTTAGAATGTCGAAAAAAAGTTTTTCAGCTGTTTGGAGATTAGCAGGTTGATGATCAAAAACCCCCTTCGTATCCCATTTTTTCTTATTTGCTTATCATTTACATTGAGCCTAAATAAATCATATATGAGACATGAGATTGTTTATTAGAAAGATAAATCAGATTTGGGGCTAGAAGGTCAATAACAAAAATCACGTGTTTGGAGATTGGAAGGTTGATGATGAAACACCTTATTTATTTTTGTTTTTTTGATTCCCATTTTATGTTGAGTGAAAAAAAAATAAAACCCATGTGATGTCTTTGCCTCCTCTTCTATTTCCCTTTATGGCATGATCTCCCCTGATTCTTTCCCATCATCAACTCTACAGTGTTGGGAATAAGTGTGTGGAGCCCCTGTTTTGTTAGCCCAGTTTTGGATACCTTTACAGTCACTAGTGTTTTTAGAAATTATTCTTAATCTACAAAATCTTATTGAGTTTTTGGGCTAATTTTCCCCATCTTGATGATGTTTCTCACATGTATTGTCATAATGGAGATACTTCATATGATGATGGTCATATCAGCTGCATTTTAAACGGAGAGTAGTTGTATGAACTGATCTGTTACTCTGCAAAATATACATGTACTTTGGGAAAAAATGAAGCACAAGGGCTAAATTATAAAATCGCTAAAACTAACTGTACTGCTGATGTTTTTATCCCTTTTTTATTCATTTACTATTCTGTTGTCTTGTAGTCCTGTGAAGTTGGTTTATATCAGCTTTTTTTTTTTTGCTTTCTTCCTCAGACAAAACTTAAAAGTGCCATTCAATTACAAGATCTGTTAGATGCAACTCGAATACTTGTACCTCGTACAAGGTATCATTTGAAGTTCAACAACTCCACTCATTGAACTGCCAAGGATATGTTCCATTGTGCTTTAATATCATTCTGCCTTTTAGCGATATACATTATAGAATTTCATAAATGTGGCATTCAAACGTTTTTATTACCATCATCAACAGTTTGTTTGAGATGCACTTTGCTAATATATCATTTGAAGCTCAAAAACTCCACTCATTTAACTGCCAAAGATGGGCTCCTTTGTGCTTTAAAATCGTTCTGCCTTTTAGCGATATATACATTATAGAATTTAATAAATGTGGCATTCAAACATTTGTTATTACCATCATCAACAGTTTGTTTGAGATGCACTTTGCTAATAAATTTTGTGGCTTATCTGTTATCATTGTTAGTGTCATGCATTAAGCTTTGCCAATTCGTTACACATGACAGTGGGTGTTTGTCTGCTTGATGCTTATAATCTGGAAGATGGAGTTCAAATTTTCTTCAGGGGGCAGGGATCTGCTTTCCGAAACATAGATTGATCATAAGTTCATGGTCCATATGATTTTCATATAAAAATTAATAGGAATGCGAACTTATGAGCACTGAGAGTACTGGATCTGTCACGCTACTGAAACTGCTCTTCATGTCATATCTCGCCTGGCTGCTATGAACATTGGAAATTGCGTTGTCCATATAATTTTTTCCCAATGCTGATTAATATTTGTTGGTGATTTAACTTTTCTCCTTTTGCTATATAGACCTGGTCGAGAAAGTGATAGTGAGGCAGAAGACTTTGAGCATGCTGAAAAGCTACGACAAGTTAAAGCAGTTCTTGAGGAGGTTGTTTCATTTATCTTGAATATTTAATGTCTCAAGATATCCTGTCGCACTCCATGTTTATTATGATTTAAGTATATCTTCTTTAGATCTATGGGTTTATAACTTGTTCCATTTCATTTACCCATGGCTATTCCATCACTTTGTCTCCATAAGTGAGTTTAGGGTGAATGAAATTTTGATAATTTATGGTTAGAAGTGTAGTCAAGCTGTGATTGGATTAATGTTAATGGCTCAACTTGCTTTTAGCAATCGTGAAAGCAACTCTGATGATGCAGGAACAATGCTGTTAAGAATAGAGTTGATTTGGCATTCCATGCTCAATGCTTAGAGTTCAAGTAGCCATATTTAATATATTGTTAAAGCATCTTCACATATTGCTATTATGTGTCTGATGCTTGAAGTGTTTCTTATTCCAGGGGGGGCATTTCTCTGGTATTTATAGGAAAGTCCAGTTAAAACCTCTAAAGTGGGTTAAAGTTCCAAAAAGTAATGGTGAAGGTGAGGAAGAACGACCCGTTGAAGCTCTCATGGTCCTTAAATATGGAGGTGTTCTTACCCATGCTGGCAGAAAGCAGGTGTTAATAATTGATGTCTTGCTGATCTTATGTTTAATTTATTTTGCATACATAGTGACAATCTAAAGATTCCTCTAGTGAAGTAATATTATGCCAAATTCTTCATACCCTTGACTGTAAAATAACCACCTTACTTTGTTTTGATTTTCATTTCTGCTTTTCTGATGTCTTTGCAGGCAGAAGAGCTGGGTAGATATTTTCGAAATAATATGTATCCAGGTCAAGATAATGAGCCTTTTTTCTTTTAAAGGAGATAATAATCATCAGGCATATGCTTGTCCAAGATTTTATTAGGCCTCTCTTCTGACATTTTGCTATTAGGTGTTCTTTGATCATCTAAGACTGATAGAACTTTGAGTCTAGGTCTTACAAGTGTGCTCCGAATTTTTTCTTGTTCCTTGTTCAGTTTGCTTCTTGAAATATAGCTCTACGAATGCCTGCAGTATATTGTCAGCTTTACTAAATGTAACTTGCAGTGTTTTTGTTTGATGTCTTTTTCACAAGATGATTGTATAATATGTACTAGATTTTCAAATAAATGAATTATAGGTGACTTTAGCTACATGTGGGAGTACAGGCAATTTGAACTCCTTTACTAAGATTCAATGCTGCTTTTCCATCCTATCAAGGGCAATTTTTGAAGTCCTTGTGTAGTCTGTTCTGGGCCATGATTTATGAGACTTTAGTATCTGGCAGTTTTAGTTTCTTAACTATACATGGCTTTTCCTCTTGTTTTAACTGTTCTGGTAGACCTTTTTCTTAACTACTTATGTCATCTCTCTTGATTTATTTATTCAAACATGTTGAAAGCTGCTCAATGGAAGATATTAACAATTGATGTGATATTATCTTTAATTTCTAGGCCATGGCTGTTGACCAGAATGTTAGTGGACGTAACCAGGACAAATTAGATTTATGTTCCTGCTGCCACATGTTCTCCAGTGCACTTAGTAATTATTATCTTTTAGGATGAATTTTGGTCTGAATGGTTGCATGCTTCTTTTAAGTTTGGACTTGGGAGGCCCTTTTTCATTGACAAGCAGAACAACATAAACTATGGTGGTTTAGTTTCAAGATTGTATATCTTTGCTTCTCTTGATGGAAACGTATAAAATTTCAGGTGAAGGCACAGGACTGCTTCGTCTTCATAGCACA